>CM048749.1:2872000-4274000 GCA_026315105.1 Locusta migratoria | reverse complement strand
ATGTAGGAAGGCGTTTCCGCACATAGAGGAGGAGTGATAGGGGAAGAATTGATAACATTATCTCTCGCGACCGCCGTCCGTAATGTAAAATTTAGCCCAGAATGTCGTTTTCCGCGTTTTTTTGTTTTGTTTAATATAACCCCGGCAATAACGTCATTGGTCAGTTTTTTTTTTTTTTTTTTTTTTTTTTTTTTTTTTTTTTTTTTTTTTTTGTCTGAAACGCATATGAAATTCCATCTCAGATCAAGTTGTTGTGTTCTAACACGAAAAACGCATCGTGGTCTTTCAACAGCGCCGAATAGAGCCAAGTTTTCCTCTTTTGAAGAAATGTCCTCTGTATCAGAAGAAGAAGAAGAAGACTTCTAACTTACTTTCTGGACGCGCCTCGTATGACGGGGCAGGTAACTATATTTCGGAAACCGGTCATAGGTCTACCACAATAAAGAAAACGTTTCCGATATATTGCTGTCATCCTCTCAGTAGTCACTCCACCCGGATCCTTTACGAATTGATTCCATTTCTTCACCTTCTGAAGTTCCTAGAACACCTCTGCCTCCGCTATGTGACTCGTAAAATAGACTCCCGCAAACCGGTCGTCTCCCACCTCTTGCTGCATCCTGGGCCTCTGCCACGCCGATACGTTATATCCCTCCCTCCCTTCACACTCTTCGCGTCCTCTCCAAGGGTAACTTCCGTGAACTCCCTCCCCCGGATGATGCCCTCCGTCCCGACGTCTACCCCTCCTTTCAACCTTAGTCCATCCCCGTATTTGTACGTCTCCCTTCCTACCCTCTCCCATCCCTGTCCCCTCCCATGCTTGGCTGTCCTCTCCCAGCTCCTTCCTTACAGTGAGTCCTTGCGCCATCCACCCCTTCCTCCCTCACCTCCTCCCTTCCCGTCTTTTTCCCACCGCGCTTCCCTTTCCTCCCCTTTTCCCACTGCGGGGCACCTGTGTCGACATTTTAACAGTGCACCGTATAGTATTGTGCCAGTGTATGTGCTACGTGCTCAAGTGGTGTTTTAATACTCTAGCAGCCGCCGATCAGGCAGAATAATCGAGTTGCCATGTGTTTTTAAGTTTGTGCTTTCGTCTTCGTCTCCCGTCCTCCACTAAGAGTATTTTATTCTCCTTAACCATCGTGGCCATTTTACATCTCAACAAATGTGTCTTATTCTTTTATTTATTCTGAATGTATTCTTGTAATTCTCCAGTTTTATCTCCTTTGCATGGTTTTAAATTCAGCATTATTTTTCGCCATCGATGTTTCAATTCTTCTTGACAAACTGTATGTACTCTCGGCTGAAGAACTACAATGAAGGTGCTGCTGCCAGCCTACCGCCAACAGGTGGCTTAAAAAAAAAAAAAAAAAAAAAAAAAAAAAAAAAAAAAAAAAAAAAAAAAAAAAAAAAAATAGAAATTTTAACTGTCATTGGGCACTACGGCATCTGTATTGAATCAAACTTAATGAGGATGACTGAATACAGTTTTCATAAATTACTAGCTACGATTAAAATGGAATAAAATCAGCTCGGTTTCTGTGAATTTTTAGAAAGGAGTACATGTTGAATTTTTGTAACCGTTAACTGCAAAACATTAACGATATCTTGTGAAACAAGTAGGTGTGTCAGCGCTGCACAGCCCGGTACTCACGTTGATGCCGACGAGCAGCTGGACGTCCTCCTTGTACTTGTGGTAGGAGTCGGCGGCCACGTCGCCGTTCTTGCCGTCTACCGTCAGGTTGGGCTGCGCGTGCAGCATGTGGTCCCAGATGCTCTCGCCCTTGCCTGCAAGACCGGACGTATCTGCCGTTATCTCACCAGCATTTTTTAATTTTTATTACCACATTTTATTCAGACATCCACCATCTCTCTCTCTCACCCTTCACTACACTGCTAAAAAAATTAGGGGATCAGGTCAGATATTATACAAAGTATACATATGGTAACGTATTTTATATCAAAACGCGAGAAACACTTGAAGATAATGGTTGACAATCGGGAACTGGAAAATGTTAATCAGTTCCATGACCTCGGATGTTTTATTACAACGAAATACGAGCAAGAATGGCCATGGCCAAAGCTGCTTTCAACAAGAAGAGGTCTTTGCTGACTAGCAAGTTGAGCTTGGCATTAAGGAAGAAACTGGTAAAGTGCTACATTTGGAGCTTTGCACTGTATGGAGCAGAGACGTGGACCATGAGAAAGAAGGAGAAAAAAAATACTTAGAGAGCTTTGAAATGTGGTGCTGGAGGAGAATGGAAAAGATCAAATGGATAGATCGCATGAAAAATGATGATGTACTGAGAAGAGTAGGAGAGAAGTATTCTGCATACAATTCTACAGAGAAAGGCCAACTGGACTGGACACATACTTAGACACGAGGGATCCTACGCGATGTCATCGAAGGAAAAATAAGAGGAAACACAGGACGAGGAAGAAGGAGGATTCAGCATCTGGACGACATGAAAGATGGAAGGAGATACAACAGACTGAAGGACACATATGGACAGGGAACAGTGGAATCAGAAATTCTCCGTACGAAGACATGTACGTGCCACTAGGCAGAATACTACATAATAATAATAATAATAATAATAATAATAATAATAATAATAATAATAATAATTTTCTACAGATATTTGTTACAATTGCAATTCGTATCTTATACAGTACGTTATTTTGCTGTCTCTTCACTTGTGATTTACATGGCGTCTAATTAGAGCGAGGCATCATGCAGCTACCGTAATAGTGAAAGGATCTCTCTCGTTCCCCTCTAATATGGTGTGCGATCACCTCGGACGGCCAGTACAGTGGCACACCTGCGTGGAATGGACAGTTTGAGGTTATCAGTCAGCTCTTGGGGGATATTTGGCTAGTCTTCCGTGAGAGCAATATCCCGATCTGCAACCGCTGTGGGAGATGCTATTTTGGCTGCAATGCATCGGCAATTTGCATTTCAGACATAATCGGGTTTCTCCAGTGAACAAGCTGGGCACTTCATTCATTCAATTGTCCCTACTTCAATCATGTTGTCTACCAGTACAGACCTCTGGGGACGAGAGTTACCGCCCACCAGATTGAACGCAAGAGTGGAGGGCACAACAAAAGGTCGACGGATCTCGCCACTATACCTCAGAGCATCCCGAGAGCTATTATGAACGACATAGAGGTCATACATCCGCCAATACTTACTCCTACCCATACCATTCGTCCACCACCATGATATAGTGATGTTTCCCGAAAATAAGTAGGATTGTTTCTAGTTCCACGTTCTCTCCAGATAAGGGAATGACGATTGTCAGGCTGAACACAAAATCTGAATTCATCTGTGAACAGAACCCGGCGACATTTGTTAAGACTCCAATCCTGATGTTCCTCCGTCCAGTTTCTGCGGGCTAAACGGTGTCGTGGTTTTAGTGGTACACATCTTAGGCCTCCATGCGTAGTGGCCCATTCCCTAATGCGTTATCGCACAGTTGCCATTGATATTGCGCGTCCTGTTGCTGCCTGGAGGGTGGTTGCAGCTGTTTTGCATTCAGTTTCCTGTCTCGACAGGCTGTTAATCGGAGATAACGATCATCTCTTCTAGATGTTATCCGAGGACGACCTTGGCCTTGCTGTTTGAAATCGCTTCCAGGTCCTGGAAATAACACTTTGGGACACTCCAGAGCTGCAGCCACCTCCCTCTTGTCTCTGTCCCGCTTTCAACCTTCCTATGGCTCTCCTGCCATAGCTTCAGATAAGTCACGATGTTCTTACATTGCACTACCTGCTCACTACACTATTTGAACCCAACTGATTGTATAATTCATTTGGTAAACATACGTCAACACTAACCCCCTCTGAGCAACTTTCTGTTGTTACCACTATCTCAGTTGCTGTAATGTTGTTTTCTCCACTCTGTAGAGCCGTTATAAACACGTCGAACCATTTCAGTTCATTCTGAGGAAAACAATTGTTTTGACCAGTGTACACCTGAATTTCGAAAGCACCGTCTCACTGCATCGAGGTGTAACCACAATTCAGGCCACACTCATGTAGAAACTTTCGGTAGAAGCCAGACTTCACTGCAGTGTTGACGGATCCTATTATGGTAACAATGGTGTTGAAAGTTTACAAGCGAAAATCGTTCTTATGGCTCTGACGGTTGGATATGTTTGCTAGCATTGTTGTCGCTAAGTTTGTTGTGTATCCTACGGATGTCATTCCAACGTGATGGAGCAGATTTACTTTGGTCTGAGGTTTCACGAAAACAAGGATCAGTCCATTTTGTGGGAGGGGCAAAATCTTTTGAGTAGTGAAGAACAATTACGATCACTCCTGGCAGATAAAAACTTGACGATATGTACGAACTTACGTGAAACCAGGAGTAGCGAATAAAGAAGTTTCATACAACATACAAATACCTCATAATTCCTGATTTTTTTATAATTATTATTTTATTATAATGTAAATGGTTATTGGTGATTGAATATTATTGTGTTATACTATTCACTATTTTTTTAGAGACTAAAGGAGAAACTGGTGGAATCCAACCTTGGTGGAATCCGTTTGGATTCTGGAGAATTGTGCGGACACGATGGCAATAGGCCTTTTTCATATTACGGCTTATCTTAGAAGATAGGTTAAGGAAAGGCAAGCCTGCGTTTTCAGAAATTGTAGATCTCGAGAAAGCTTTTGACATTATTGTCTGCAATATACTATTTCAAATTCTGGATGTAGCAGGGATAAAACATACGGAGCGAAGAGTTACATGCAACTTATACATTAGTCAGACAGCAGATATTAGAGTCGAAGGGCATGAATAGTGCGCTGTAGTTGGAAAGGAAGTAAGACAGAGTTGTTCTCTTTCCCCAGTGTTGTTTAATCTGTACACTGAGCTGTGAAGGAATTCACGGAGAAATTTGGAGAGAGAATTAAAGTCCAGGAAGAGGGAATAAAATTCTTGCAGTTTGCTGACGACAAAGTAATTCTGTCAGAGAGAGAGCAAAAGACCTGGAAGAGCAATTAAACGGAGTGGACAGTGTCTTAAAAGGAAGATATAAAATTTACATTAGCAAGAGTAAAACGAGTGTTATGGAATGTAGTGTCAGAAATTCAGGCGATACCGAAGGAAGTAGATTAGGTAATAAGACAATAAAAGTAGTAGATGAGTTTTGTTATTTGGGTAGCAAAATAACTTCTGATGGCCGAAGTAGAGAAGATATAAAATGCAGAACGGCTATGGGAAGAAAAGCGTTTATAAAGAAGTGAAACTTGTTAACATCCAGTATTAATTTAAATGTTAGGAAGTCATTTCTGAAGGCATTTTTTCTAGAGTGTAATACTGTATGGGATTGAATGTTGGACGATAAGGAGAACAGACAAAAAGATGATTGAAGCTTTCGACATGTAACTAACGAGGAGGTGCTCAACAGAATTGGAGAGAAAATGAGTTTCGGGCATATTCTAAGAGAAGGGATAGGTTGGTGGGACACATTCTGAGACATCACGTAATCGTCAACTTAGCATCAGAAGGCAGTGTGTGGGTTTGTGTATCATGGCCAGAACATTCACCTAATCACATGCCACGTTGTTTCTTTTTGTTTGGTCATTGATCAAAACCGACAACTTACCGATTGATACAGAAATCTCTGAAGATTGATTTAAAAATCTGTGGATCTTTTGAACACAACGTAAGCATATAATAGTCTGACGAATTTGGTGTGCTCGTAACATGGGCAATGTTGTTGCTATAGTATTTGAAGAGAGTCGTAACGTTACCGCCGATAGTGTCAAACACTCTTGTTTTCCGCAATTTTTTTGAAAACATTTATGTAAAAATCTTACAACAACAGTGCGTCAAATAAGGACCCTTCATCATATAACCCCGAAGAATCACAATTTTATCATAGAACAATAAAAGTGGAGCATTATGAAAACCTGGTTTCCGAAGTGCCTCGGGAAGAATGGCATCATTGCTTTAGTGAAGAGCTTCGTTGGAATAAAAATATAAAATCTTTTATTGTTAAAGTGCAATATTTTGAAATATTGATAATCCGTTTTTATAGAGATTATTCCATTTCTTTTCTACATATTTTCATTGTCATCCATCTACATAAAATATTCGGCAAAGAGTGGCAAAGTTCGTGATAGACTTCATAAGTCCCAAAGGCGATACCGAAATATCTTGATGGGAGACGCTAATGGAATTACATTGATCGCTTCATTAAGTTGATGGCAGAGCATCTGGCTTTCTTTTCGATACCACGGCTTCAGCGTCAAAACATTAAATGACAATTGCTTGCTGTGGCCTATTGATTTATTTGTTCCTCTTCCTGAATGTTCTTTCAAGTAACGGGTTCGAAAATTTCATCATATGTAATCAATGGGAAAGCAGCTCTCAACATTAAGATTATATAGATGGAAGCTATGAAGTTCATATCACATGTACAGGAGGTAAAATGTAAATTGCCGCACGCACTGAAGTCACAGTTAGAGAAATACAAGTTACCTGTCTTTTGTTTCAGAAGTAATCATTACAACTGCCAGTACCTCAAAAAAAAAAAAAAAAAAAAAAAAAAAAAGTGAAATGAAAATATAGTGCGGTAAGCGAATCGAGGGATGCGTTTCATTGGCAGAACACTTGGAAGTGTTATAGTTCTGCCTAAACTACATTTGTACGTCCTATTTTGGAGTATTGTTGCTCAGTCGGTGACTCATCAGGTCGGACTAGCGGAGCACATAGAAAAGCAACTCGTTTCGTATTATCGCGCTACAGGAGAGACAATATCACTGAAATGATGCACGCGTTGGAATTCATTAAGAGAGAAGCGTAAACGTTGTGGCGAAATTTCTTTTACCAACTTGCTCTTCCGAATGCGAACATATTTTGCTAGCACCCACGTACACTGCTCATAACAGTTACGGGATCAGGTGCGATATCATACACAGTATACAGGGTGTCCAGGAAAGGGCTCCCTGATTTCAAAATTAAATATCTCGAAAACAAAGATCGATAGAGGAATGCAGTGAACGGTATGTTTATTGTGAAAGCTGCAGTTTGAAGTAATAGTTACGAAAGTTGCTAACAGATGGCGCTGTACAGCTCATATCAGTATACATAAGTGAAATAATCGTATGAAAACACTCTTTGCAAACAATCACATCACAATGTTTTCAAAATGTTCACCATTGGCACTACAGATTTGGTGCAAACGAGGAATGAAATTCGCCATCACATTTCGTAGTGTCTCAACCGAAATGGATTCACATGCCACATAGATCGCCGACTCAAGCTCGTCCAGCATGGCGGGATGGTTCGGGTAGATCATGTCTTTCACTGTGCCCCACAAAAAAAGTCACAGGGAGTCAAATCCGGCGAATGTGGAGGCCAATCCATGCCTGCACCAGTAAATTTGGGATATTCCAAAGCAATGACTCGATTCCCGAAGTATTCCTCAAGAAAGCGAAACACTTGTTCGGTCCGATGTGGTGGGGCTCCATCTTGCATAAACCATTCATTACCTGATCGATCCTCTAACGCTTACTGTGTGGCGACAAATTGTTCCAAAATTGCAACGTAACGTGCAGTAGTGACCGTTTCTCGAATGAAAAAAGGGCCAATAATGCCTCTGCTGCATACTGCAGCCCACACAGTAACTTTAGGAGAATACAGGGGTTTCGCTTCACACCAATATGGCTTTTCAGAACTCCAAAATCGCCAGTTCTGCTTATTCACTTACCCATTCAGGTGGAAGTATGCTTCACCTGTAAACCAGATGCAACCAACATCAAATCCTTCACTATCAATCATTGTGAGCATCTTATTAGCAAAGGCAACACTTTGTTGCACAGATCGTACGGGTATGTCCTGGTGCGTTGGAATTTTGAATGGAAACATGTGTAGGCTCTTTCCCAGTATTTACTGCGTGCTGGAACACTTCAAACCAGTCTCAGATGCAATTCTACGGACGGATGACATTGGATTTCGCGGAATAATTCCAGAAACTGTGGCGATATTTACAGGCGTAACTGCGGTTTGCTTGCGGCCAACATGCCTGTTCGTTGAAATTTTACGAAGAGAGTACGAATGGTTTTCGCATCGGTTCCTTTTGGAACATTAAATCGTATTGAAAACTTCGTCTTGTTGGCGTAGGACTCTCTTCTAACCTGTGGTACTCTAGCACCAGAAAAACGCGTTGTTCAATGGAGTACATGGCTTTAATCTCTTCCTTCGGTACGCTAACCTCCTTTCACGTTTCAGTAGTGGAACCGATCGCTCTGGGCTTCGGATCACTATTTATACTAGGCATTACGTATGGCGATTTCAGCGCCATCTGTTAGCAGCTTTTGTAACTGTTATTTCAAACTGCTGTATAAACTTTTTACAACTTTCACAGTAAACATACCGTTTACTGCATTCCTCTATCGATCTTTGTTTTCGAGATATTTAATTTTGAAATCAGGGAGTCCTTTTCAATATTCATTGTAATTGTGATTTGTGTATGTTTGATAAAGTACGATATTTTACTGTCTCAAGTATTTACTTGAGGCTTACATGGTGTTTACATAGGGCGAGGCACCATGGGGCTACCATAATAGGGAGAAAGTCTTTCTCGTTGGTTTGATATGTTGTGAGATCACCTAGGACAGCCAGTACAATTGCACACCTGCGTGGCATGGAGCGTATGAGGTTATTTATCAGCTCTTGAGAGATTTTTGGCCAATCGTCCAGTATTCAGCTCTGCAACCGTTCTGGGAGTTGCTGGTTTAGCTGCAGTGCGTCTGCCAAGTGCATCCCAGACAAGCTCAATCTCGTTTAAATAAGGCGAACAATCTATCCACTCCATTCGTTCAATTCCCGCGGCTTCAAACATGTTATTCACCAATGCAGCTCTTTGGAGACGATCGTTATCGTCCACTAGAAGGAACACACCTCCTGTGGCACCAGCATACAACAAAAGGTCGCAGTATCTCGTCTCTGTACCTCTGACATTGAAAGTGCCATTCTGAATGACATAGAGTTTCACTCATCTGTGAAAAGAACCCGGCGCCATTCGTTACAACCCCAGTCTTGATGTTCCTTCGCCCAGTTTCTGCGGGATAAAAGGTGTCGTGGTTTTAGTGGGATACACACCATAGTTTTCCGTGTGTAGAGGCCACATATTCCCGAAAGTGAATGTTTGTGTTGATATTGTGCGTCCTGTTGCTGCCTAGAGGGTGCGTTGCAGCTGAGTCACCTTTTTCGACGGGCCGTTAATCGGAGATAACGGTCATCTCTTGCTTATGTTATCCGAGGACGACCTTTGTCTTGCCGTTTTAAATCGCTTCCAGGTACTGGAAATTACACTTTGGGACGCTCCAATAGCTACAGCCACCTCCTTCTGTATCAGTCTAGCTTCCCACCTTCCTATGGCTCTCCACGCAATAGCTTCGGGTGGTTCACTTTGTCGTTGCATTGTTCTACCTCTTCGCTACGCTATCTGAACCCAATTGCTTATGTAATTCTTTTGATAGTGTAAACACAAGTCAACACCAACATCGTCTGCTGCAACTTTTGTTAATACCACGAACGATTTGAATAAGATATCAGTATGGTGTAAGAATTGGCAGTTGATATCAGATATCAGTTCTGTTTTACTCGATGACTTACCGTCTATTACTATGAACTGTGTCCTTTCTGATAGGAAATCGCGAACCCAATCGCACGATTGGGGCGATATTCCATATGCACGCAATTCACCTACAACTACATATTTACTCTGCAAATCACATTACGAGCGCGGGAAAAAGTAACAGAAAAATTTCCGCTCTCGAACTGATTCCTTTTATAATGACCAAGTCTCCCTATGTATACTGGTCTAAACAATTAGGGGATCAGTTATCTATTATCAGAAGTGATGTCATCGGCACAATGAACTAATATGGCTCGACGTATTTCTGTCGGTTCTACGCAGTTGGCATATAACAACTTTACCATAACCGAGATAGTGGTCTACATCTACATGGGATATTCTGCAAATCACATTTAAGTGCCTGACAGAGGGTTCATCGAACCACCTTTATACTACTTATTCCCATTCCATTCCCGAATAGCGTGCGGGAAGAAAGAACACCTGAATCTCTCCGTTCGAGCTATAATTTCTCGTATTTTATTCTGACGATCATTTCTAACTATGTAAGTGGGAGTCAACAATATATTTTCGCATTCAGAGGAGAATGTTGGCGACTGGAGTTTCGTAAGTAGCCCACGCCGCAGCGACAAGCGTCGTTGTTGCAATGATTCTCATCCCAGATCCTGCATCATTTCCGTAACGCTGTCTTCCCTGTATCGTGACAACTCGAAACGAGCTGCCCTTCTTTGGACTCTTTCGATGTCCTCCGTCAAACACACCTGATAAGTATCCCACACTGGGCACCAATACTCCAAAAATGGACGGACAAGCGTAGTGTATGCAGTTTAATTTGTAGTTCTGTTGCATCTTTTAATGGTTCTGCCAATAAAACGCAGTCTCTGGTTCGCCTCCTTTCCCACGACATTATCTACGTGTTCTTTACAGTTTAAGTAGTTTCTCCGGTTCTTCAGTGTATTTACGTCTTCACTACAAACGCCATTTGAGAAAGATATTTTACAGACAGTATGGACATATAACACTGAATGTAGCTTACAAATTATATAAAAATACGGTAAATAGTTCAGCAGATACTACGTTCAAAACAATGATGTGCATGAAAATATGTTCCATTTAATTACGTAATTTATTACGACGTAACTACCAACAGCTTCCGGCACACGTATTGCAGACAGTAAAATGTTCAAATGTTTGTAAATCTATCGGAACAAACTGCGTGGTCATCAGTCCGTAGCTTACAAACTACTTGAACCTAGGTAAACTAACCTAAGGACAACACACACACACACCCATGCCCCATGCCCTGTTGCCAGAATCCATTCATAGTGATGACGTCAGGCTCTGTGTACGTCGGCTACAGACTAAGGCACTCACCATCCTCATTCCACGCGCCCTCTATCTGGTACGCGGCGGTAGCAGCTCCCAGGTAGAAACCGTCCGGAAACTGGTTGACTTTTTTGGCTGCCGACTTCAGGGGGACCCCCTGCGCCGAGCAGAGCAGGGCTGCCACCACCACAAGTGCCAGGGTTCGCCTCATCTTCAGGGTCGAATGCGACCCTTCCCAAATCTCGCCGTTTATATACCAGCCCGAGCACAAGCGATAGCGGGGACTACGGCCCCACCGGAAATCTCCCTGCTTAGCCGTCGAATGCAAATCTCTTGTTAATCAGCCGACATAGGATTTAGATTTATTGTGCAAGATGACACGAATGTTTTCGACACCTAGTCTGAGGAAAACATTCCTCGTATCAATACAAAAGGGCACGTATCTTAAGACGCTAATGCGATATCAAAAGGTGTTTAGCATGGGTGTGTCAGGTATTCTGCAGATAGCTGCTTGCATACACAACGAGGACGCGGCTCACGTAACCTGTAGATAAGCTGTAATCCGACAGATCCATCTTAATTTTTAATATAAAGGTAATTAAATGTGTTTTATCAGTATCGTGCAGCATCGGTAGACGTCGCGAATGAATTACGTAATTTATTGGCTTTTCCACCTTAAGTATGACATACCATTCAGTGAATTATAAGGTTCAGTTATCTGTTTAAGCCGATGAAAGATCTCCGTTGCAAATAGGTTTGTTGTGGTTTGTGTGGATCGGAACATTCGATTTGACACCCAAACCTTCAGATGTAAGACACTCAGATCGGTACCAAACGTTGTATATCCGTAGAGTATCAACCGAAACTTCTATATAATTTGTGCTATGTGCTGGCGTCCAGGAGAACGTGCGTAAACGGGAAATAATATATAACACCTGTCCTACGGAGCACAAGAAAATCGTATCTGTAGAGGTCTGCGGCGCTGAACTTCCGTGGTGTAGTTGATAGAACGAATGTTTGTCGTTATGAGGGTCCTCGGTTCAAACCCAGGCGGTGCGATTTTTTTTTCTCTGTATGACGTACAAATTGTGTTACATGGGACAGCATGTTCCTGAAATGTAAAAGCAATGTTCGGATTTAATAGCATTGTGTAATCGGCAGTTTGCTTCTGCTTAATTTTATTTGAAAGTAGCAAACCTTTAGAGTATATCCGTAGAAGAAAGAAATAATAATAATAATAATAATAATAATAATAATAAATGACTGCTAGACAGGCAGCACCACCGTTCAGCGGATGTGCATCTTGTGGCTGGAGGTGCCGTGTGCGCAACTGACAGTGCTGTTTTGCGAAATGAACCTGTGGAATGTTATAGACATTCTCTTTTAACAATTTTCAGCGCACTGCAGTTAAAAAAATGGGTCTGGGTGGGGCTTGAACCCACGACCCTCTGTGCGATGAACTTACGCTCTGCCCACTAGCCCAGGGCATCGCAATGTGATCAGCTCTCACAGTACTGCTTTTCCTCTACTATGTAAGTTAGGTGTTATTATTATAGTTTTTGCACGTTCTCCTGGACGACAGCACTTATCACGAATTATATAGAAGTTTCGGCTTATATTCTATCGATATAAAACTTTTGCTACCGATCTGAGTCTCTGGAATCAGAAGGTTTGGGTGTGAGACACTGGCGAGGAAAGGCGTGATCAGCCGCTTCCACTTGCTGTGTGGAGTCGTTTGCTCTGCGAGGCGTGAAGGAGAAGCTTGGATAATATGTAATGTCCATGCTTCCCGGGATAATTGGCCAGAAAAATAATGACATGTTTTATTGCAATATTGTATTGTACAAATCACAGAGCAAAAATACAGGAGACGGACAAAATAATATGAACACCATGCATTACACTACATCCTACTGCAAGTTGATATCAATGCACACGTGTAGACATTGTAAAGCGACCCCAAAGCACAATTAACGTACGAACTCATGCGCATTACGTGGCAGTATACGTTCCGCTCTGGGACGATCAACACAAATGATCGGTGAAATTCGTGATCTCGCAGACTTCAAAGAGGGAGCATCTCTGATGAAAACGGCTGCACCGTTTAACGTTTGACTAGCGACAATATCAACGCTACTGACAAAGTACACAATATTGACGGAGAGGAATAGTGGGAGAAGCCGAAATTTTTTCTCGCAACGACCGACGATGACTAACAACATCTTGAAACTAGAATGAAACTATCACTCTGCAGCGGAGTGTGTGCTGATGCATTTTTTTTTCGCTCTTTGGGTAGTTCTGTTCCTTGCGGTCGCTGATTATGTTTGTTCGCTGTTGTTCGATGTGTTATTGACTCAGCATTTTTATTACAGAGGGCGTTCCGCCCTCTGATCGGTCACGCTGAGCCAAGGCGCCCAGCCCCGACTGAGCTATCCCGGCACGCTTCAGGATCGGTTCTAACAACTTTACTTCTGCCAGTACCTCGCCTCCTACTTTCCAAACTACACAGACGTTTTCCTGCTAACCTTGCAGGAATAGCACTTCTGGAAGAACATGTATAGTGGCGACATGGCTTTGTCGCAGCCTAAGGGATATTTCCAGAATGGAACTTGCACTCTGTAGCGGAGTGTGTCCTGATATGAGGACGGACCGTGAAGCGTGCCGGGATAGCTCAGTCGGTAGAGCGCTTGACCGCGAAAGGCAAAGATCCCAGTTCCGGCACGCAAATTTAATCTGCTAGGAAGTTTCATCTTGAAACTACCGCGGGAAATGTGACTGCAGAACTAAACAGGAAGGAGTAAGGAAGGAAGCTTAGGATTTAACGTCCCGTCGACAGCGTGGTCATTAGAGACGGATCTTAAGCTCAGAGTTTTGGGGAAGGATATGGGAGGAAATCGGCCGTGCCCCTTTGAAAGGAACCATCCCGGCATTTGCCTGGAGTGATTTAGGAAAATCACGGAAAACCTCAATCTGGATGGTCGGAGGTCGATTTGAACTACCATCTTCCCGAATGCGAGTCCAGTGTGTTACCACTGCGCCACCTCGCTCGGTGCAGAACTAAACACTCACTGAGTAGTATGTTTTTGATTAAAAAAATGTACGGCCGGAGATTGACACTAATCTTTAATCCAGACTGCAGCATACAGCTGCAAGGTAAGTGCTACCTTGATCATAAAATGTGGACAGTTCATTAGTGGAAGTATGTGGTATGCTCCGATGAATCATCGTTTGCCTTTCTTCCTTCGAACAGCCTGTTCTTTGTATCGAAAATCCCACAACAATCATACGATACGGCTTGCCCGCTTCCTACGATCAAGCATATGAGAGTTCCGTATCATTTGGGTACGTGTGTTGCGGTATTCAGCTATCATTAATCTCCATGTTCGGATAACTGTAAATGATAACTACACCATCTTAGAGAACAAACTGCTTACTACGACTCAGATATTGCTAAATTTATTTAATCGAGTCAGTAACACACATACTTTCGGAGTTATATACAACAAGAAAACGAGGCAGTAAAAGTACAAAATAAAGTAGAAATCCGGCCGGCCGCAGTGGCCGAGCGGTCTGCGGGGCGCCAGTCACAGTCTGTACGGCCGCTACGGTCGGGGGTTCGAATCCCCCTCGGGCATGGATGTTTGTGTCGTCTTTAGTATAAGGTAGTTCATAAGTAGTTTGTAAAGTTTAGGGACTGATGACCCCGCAGTTAAGTGCCTTAAGCTTAACTAACATTTGAACATTTCAACCTACTTCACATGCCTCGTTGGTAGCGTCAATGACATTTTGTGGAGAGCATCTAGTAGGACACCATTTGCATTCGCGAACTTGGATAATTGTCTGTTTTTCGCCTCATTCACATCTACATCTACATACATACTCCGCAATTCACCGTAAGGTGCGTGGCGGAGGGTACACTGTACCACTACTAGGCATTTCCTTTCCTATTCCACTCCAAAATTGAACGAGGGAAAAAAGAATGCCTATATGCCTCCGTACGAGCCCTAATTTCTCTTGGCTTTGTGATCTTTACGCGAAATGTAAGTAGGCGGCAGCAAGATCGTACTACACTCAGCTACAAATTCCGGTCATCTAAATTTACTTAACAGAAATTCGCGAAAAGAACGTCGTCTATCTTCCAGCGATCCCCAATTGAGTTGCCGGAGCATTTCCGTGACACTCGCGCATTGGTCGAACCTACCGGTAACAAATCTAGCTGCTCGCCTCTGAACCGCCTCTATGTCTTCCTTCAAACCGATCTGCTGTGGGTCCCAAACACTTGAGCAATACTCAAGACGTGGTCGTACAAGCGTTTTATACGCGGTCTCCTTTACAGCTGAAGTACAACTTCCCAAAATTCTCCCAATAAACCGAAGTCGGCTGTCCGCCTTACTCACAACTGTCCTTAAATGTTCGTTCCATTTCATATCGCTCTGCAGTGTTACGCCTAGATATTTGAACGACACGACAGCATCAAGAAGCTCACTACTAATGCTGTATTCGAACATTATAGGATTGTTTTTTCTACTCATGCGCATCACCTTACATTTTTCTACATTGAGAGCTAGCTGCCATTCTTCGCACCAACTAGAAATTTTGTCTAAGTCATCTTGTATGCTATTACAGTCAGTTACAGACGACACCCTTCCATACACCACAGCATCATCAGCAAACAGCCGCAAATTACAACTTACTCTGTCCATCATATTATTTATATAGATAAAAAATAATAGCGGTCCTATCACACTCCCCTGGGGCACGCCTGATGATACAGTCGTCTCTGTTGAACACTCGCCGTCGAGAACAACGTACTGCGTTCTATTACTTAGGAAGTCTTCCAGCCAGTCACAAATCTGTGAACCTATTCCATAAGCTCGTATCTTCTTTAGCAGTCTGCAGTGTGGCACCGCGTCGAATGCCTTTTTGAAGTCGAGAAAAACACAATCCGCCTGTTGCCCTTCATCCATGGCTCGCAAGATGTCATGTGAGAAAAGGGCAAGCTGAGTTTCACATGAACGATGTTTCCTAAACCCGTGCTGATTCACGGAAAGAAGCATTTCCGTCTCAAGGAAATTTACTATATTCGAACTGAGAATATGCTCTAAAATTCTACATGAAACTGATGTCAACGATATTGGCCTGTAATTGTGTGGGTCAGTTCTCTTTCCTTTCTTATAAACGGGAGACACCTGCGCTTTTTTCCAATCACTAGGAACTTTGCGCTGAATTAAAGATTCGCGATAAATGCAAGCTAAGTAGGGGGACAATGCCGCAGAATAGTCTTTGTAAAACCGAATTGGTATTCCATCCGGACCAGCAGACTTTTTCGTATTTAGCTCTCTCAGCTGCTTCTCTACACCGGAAATACCTATTACTATGTCCCCCATTTCGGAATTAGTACGTTGATCAAATGATGGTACATTTGTGCGGTCCTCCTGCGGGAAAGATTTCTTTAAGGTTAAATTTAGAACTTCAGCTTTCCGTTTGCTTTCTTCTATTACTGCAACGATCTACGAGTGACTGAACAGTGGGCTTTGACTCGCTTATCGATTTTACATAGGACCAGAATTTTTTCGGGTTTTCGGAAAGATCTTTAGCTAAGGTATGGCTGTGATAATTATTGTATGCTTTGCGCATCGATCTTTTTATAGACGTACGAATCTCTACTAACTTTTGCCTGTTATCATTTGCGTGTTCTTTTTTGAATCGAGAGTGCAACAGCCTTTGCTTTCTCAGCAGCTTTCTAACATTATTATTATACCACGGTGGATCTATTCCCTTAATCGTATTTACTGGCACATATTTCTCTAACCCTTTATTAACAATGCACTTAAATTTAGTCCACAATTCCTCTACATCCATAGACTCGGAATTAAACGATGCCCATTCATTTTCTAAGTGCGATCGTAACATTTGCTTATCGGCTCTTCCCAACAAAAACACGCTCCTAGCCTTCTTGATTGGTTTATTAACTTAGGTCACCATCGACGCTATGACGATATCATGATCACTAATTCCTGTCTCTACACAACATCGTTAATAAGGTCAGGCCTGTTTGTGGTTATAAGGTCTAGAATATTTCCATTGCGCGTGGGTTGCCGGTTTAACTGCTCAAGACAGTTTTCGGAGAATGTGTCCAAAAGTAGCTCGTAAGACTGCTTGTCTGTACCGCCTGAAATGTAACTAGCGAGGTCCCAATCTATACTCTAGGTTGAAATCTCCTCCGACTAATATTACATGGCCCGGATACCTACGCACTACCTGGTGTAGACTTTCTTTGAATGATTCTAAAACTGCTACAGCAGCACTGGGGGGCCGATAAAAACATCCAACTATTAACTTTACTTCTTTTAGACCTGTTATACATGCCCAGATAACTTCACAGTTACTTTCAACCTCGATCTCAGTAGAAACAATATCTTTGTCCACAGCGATGAACACTCCACCTCCGGTTGTATCAGATCTATCTTTCCGATATACATTCCACGCTTCGCTAAATATTTCTGAACTTGCCACATCATCATTTAACCAGCTTTCGGTGCCTAAAACTATCTGAACGCAATAACTTCCATGCAGTGCTGCAAATTCGGGAACTTTGTTTCTAATACTCTGTAAGTTCGCGGCTAATATTTTGATGTTCGAATTTTTGTTCCGAACGTGGCCTGAATTCGCTGTTTGGTTGGTTGGTTGGTTGGTGTTGGGTGTTTAAAGGAGACTAAACTGCCGGGTCATCAGTCCCCTGTTCCCAGCTAAGAGATCACAGGATTTCATGTACGATTAAAGTAAGCACCCTGCAACCAGTACAGAAGACGTACAGGAAGGCAGTTACAATATAAAAAGGAAAGAGGAACCACAGTAGAGGTGGAACTAATAATCAACTAAAAATCACAGCAGATGTTGTTGGCTGGCTGATCACTAGGATAATAATGGATGAGCCAGCCATTCTGCACATACTATACAACTGCCAGTCGGAAAAAGGACTGACAAGACAAAAGAGACAACAGATTAAAACTATAGGCGGTTTATGCCTGAAGATCAGGCATACGAACCCACCGTTAAAGCTTGTTATAAAAGCCCGCTGCGTGAATAAAACCTAAAACACAGTCAGCCATAGAGGCGTCGTCAGCTAAAATCGAAGGGAGCGCAGTAGGCAGCTTAAAAGACTGCCGCAATGCAGCTAAAAGTGGACAGTCCAACAAGATGTGAACTACAGTCAACACAGCTCCACAATGGCGTTCTGGCGGTTCCTCTCCGCGTAAGAGATGGCCGTGCGTTAGCCACGTATGGCCTATACGCAGGCGACAGAGGACGACTGAGTCCCTTCGAGAAGGCCTTAGGGAAGTCTTCCAAGCTGCTGTCGTGGGTTTGATTCCGCGGAGCTTATTGGGCATACTCATTGTTGCCCATTCCGAATTCCAGGCCTCTAAGATCTTTCGGTGGAGACCCAAGCGGATATCGCCTTCTGGGGTACCGATATCCAGGTGCTGGCATGTGATGGCCTGCTTGGCCAGCTGATCAGCGCGTTCGTTCCCTGGAATTCCAATGTGGCCTGGGGTCCAGATGAAAGCCACAGAACGACCTGACTTGCCAAGACTAAACACCGTGACTTGGATGGACCGCACCAAGTGGTGTTTGGGGAAGCAGTGGTCGAGAGCGTGCAAGGCACTCAGGGAGTCACTACAAATAAGATATGACTTCCTGGGGCATGCTCTGAGATGGTCGAGTGCACGGGTTATTGCGATCAGCTCTGCTGTAAAGACAGTACAGTCAGGGGGCAGGGAGCGCTGTTCAGTGTGGTTGTTATGAACATAGGCGTAACCCACTCTGCCGTCTACCTGGGAGCCATCAGTGTATATGACGTCTGCATCACGGAATGTGCCAAGTATGTCCAGAAACTGGTGTGTAAGTAATTGTGGTGCAATCGATGCCTTGGAATCGCAGGACAGTTGTAGGTGAAGTTGGAGGCGAGGGATGGTCCAAGGAGGGATATTAGATAGGCAAGAGAATGCAGGACGGAGAGGAAAAGACTCGAGTGAAGATAGAAGAGAATGTACGCGGACCACGACTGGAAGACCCGATCTGGGTCGACGTAGCGGAGAGGGAAGGTCGGTATTTGCAAACAATAACCTGCGATTTGGATGGTGAGGCGTAGCGTGGACATGGACAATGTAGGAGGCCAGCAACTGTTGCCAGCGGTACCTCAAGGGAGGGATGCCAGCTTCGGCAAGGAGGCTAGGCACAGGGCTGGTGCGGAATGCCCCTGTTGCTAAGCGGACACCACCATGAAATATGGGATCCAAGATCCTCAATGCTGAAGGTGATGCAGAGTCATACACCTGGCTCCTATAATCCAGGCGTGATTGTATGAGCACCGAAAGAGGTGCATGAGGGTTCGACGGTCAGTTCCCCAGGCAGTGTGGCTGAGACATCGCAATATATTTAGGTGCCGCCAGCACTTCTGCTTCAGCTGACGAAGGTGTGGCCCCCAAGTCAGTCGGTTGTCAAACAGCAAGCCGAGAAACCGATGGCTTTCTGCAACATGAAGCTGGTCAGCAGCTAGGTACAGTTCTGAGTCAGGGTGAACTGCTCGACGACGACAAAAGTGCATCACCCGGGTTTTAGATGCTGAGAACGTAAAGCCATGTGTCATGGCCCATGACTGTGCCCTTCGGATGGCTCCCTGAAGACGCCTTTCTGCGACACCAGTGCTAGAAGAGCTGTAGAATAAGCAAAAGTCATCGGCGAATAAGGAACAACAAACCGATGACCCCACTGCTGCAGCAAGACCGTTTATCGCAATTAAAAAGAGCGGTACGCTGAGAACGGAGCCCTGTGGAACGCCGTTCTCCAGGACTCGGCGTGAGCTGAAGGAGGTACCAACTCTAACACTAAAAGTGCGCAGCGAGGGGAAATTCTTGATGAAAATTGGGAGTGAACCCCGTAAGCCCCAGTCATACAGTGTAGCAAGAATATGGTGGCGCCATGTTGTGTCATACGCCCGCCGGAGGTAAAAAAAGACCGCAACTAAGTGCTCACGCCTAGAGAGGGCTGTACGGATGGCCGACTCCAATGACACTAAATTGTCGATACTGGAGCGTCCCTGGCGGAAACCCCCCTGTTGTGTGGCCAGCAGACTCCAGCAGACCCATATAAGACGGCGACTCACCATACGCTCAAGCAACTTATACAGGACATTTGTTAAGCTGATGGGGCGGTAACTGTCAACTGCCAGCGGATCTGCTCCCGGTTTCATAACAGGGATAACAATACTATCCCTCCACTGGGATGGGAAAACACCCCCTGTCCAGATCCTATTAAATAAAGCGAGCAATTTCTGATGAAAGTCCGCTGACAGGTGACGAACGAACTGGCCATGTATGCGGTCTGGTCCCAGAGAGGTATCAGGGCATGCAGCAAGAGCAGTGGTGAACTCCCATTCCGTAAATGGAGCATTGTACGGTTCCCGGCAGAGAGTGTGGAAAGATAGAGGATTTCGCTCCACCCGTTGTTTAAGGGAACGGAAGGTGCCACTGTAATTTGCCGTAGCGGAGCAGCTCGCATAATGCTCTGCCATGCACTCAGCAATAACGGCCGGGTCAGTACAGAGAGTTCCATCGACGGTCAGAGATGGGATTCCCGCTGGTGGGCGGTATCCATAGAGGCGCTGTACCTGAGACCAGACGCGAGAAGAGGAGCCACGAAAGCCTATAGAGGCAACGTACCGCTCCCAACAGTCCTGTTTACTTTGCCGGATAAATCATCGGGCTCGGGCCCTGAGCCTTTTAAAGGCTATCAGATTTTCAAGTGTAGGGCGGCGCCAGTGGCGTTGTAGTGCTCGCCGACGGTCCCGGATGGCCTCAGCAATCTCGGGCGTCCACCAGGGCACGACCTTGCGCCGAGGGGAGCCAGTGGTGATCGGAACGGTCTCCTCTGCAGCTGAGACTATAACAGCTGTGACCTGTTGGACTGCCGTATCAATATCATGTGGTAATGGAACAGAAGCCACAGCAGCCGAGGTGTAACGCCGCCAGTCTGCTCGATGTAGACACCATCTGGATAGGTAGCCTGCAGGTTCAAAGTGCTGGAGTGACAGAAGAATGGGGAAATGGTCACTCCCACAAAGGTCGTCGTGGACCCTCCAACTCAAATGTGGGAGCAGGCCTGGGCTACATACAGATAGGTCAATAGCAGAATATGTGCCATGTGCTATACTAAAATGTGTGGGTGTACCGGTGTTTAAGAGGCATATGTCCTGCTGTGTCAGTAATGTTTCAACGTCTCTACCACGTCCCGAGGGCTGTATACCGCTCCAGAGAGGGTGGTGGACATTGAAGTCCCCCAAAAGGATAAATGGTGGGGGTAGTTGCGCGACCAAGGCAGTGAGGTCAGCAAGGGACACGACCTCGTCTGGTGGGAGGTACAGAGAGCAGACAGTTATGTCGTGCATTGTTCTGAGTCTAACAGCCACTGCCTCGAGAGCCGTGTGAAGAAGCATGGCAGCACTCGGAACAGTGGCGAGGACATAAATGCAGACACCTCCAGATACCCTGTTGTAGTCAGCACGGTTGTTATAGTAGCCCCGATAGCCGCGGAGGGCTGGGGTCCGCTGGACAGGAAACCATGTTTCCTGTAGGGCTACACAGAAAGCAGGATAGCGGCACAGTAATTGCTGCAGCTCGGGTAGGTGGCCGAAAAAGCCGCCACAGTTCCATTGCAAGATCATGCTACTTCTTGATTGCTGAGGCATGGCAGTATCGAGGGTGCTGTTGGTTCCACGGAATCACCGGTCATCGCCGTTGGTGGAGGCAGGGCCTCTACATCCATCGCCTCCAAGGTCTTGGTGATAGCCAAGTCCTCTGGTGAGGCGAGGAGTTCCACCACGTCCTCAGACGTGTGAGGTGGTGGTGGTGGCGGCGGCGGCCGTGGTGGTGGTACAGTTTCCACCGTGGAAGACGTTTGCTTAACAGCCTTCGACTTTTTCTTCTCTCGCTCCTTTTTAGGTTTCTCTTGCTGGGAGGACTTTGGGGCCTCGACCTCAGCCTCAGGGACTGAGGAGGACCTTGAAGCCCTACGACCATGACTCAAAGTAAGTGGCTGTGTCAGCCACTCACTAGTACCCACGTTATCAGTGGGAGAAACCATAGGAGGAAGGGAGCCCAGGGACCCCTTCCTGGCGAGAGGTGCCGGAGGAGGCTGCTGCTTCTCCGGCTGGGTGTTAGGGACCGGAGTCCCCAACGGTTGTGGGGCAGTTGCCCCCACAGGAGGTGGTGGGGGGCAACAGAAGAAAGGCCCCCAACCATCAAGGGGGCAGTTTGATGTTTTTGGCCCACAGGGGCCACAGAAGGTGGCGTGACATGGGAGGCTGACGTCCCCATAGCTATTGGAGACGACGCAACGGCAGAAAAGGATGACGACATCCGAACGGGATGAAGACGCTCATACTTTCGTCTAGCCTCTGAGTACGTTAATCTATACAGGGTTTTGAATTCCATGATTTTTCGTTCTTTATGTAGCACACTACAGGTCGGCGAGCAAGGTGGATGTTGCAGCCCACAATTCACACACACACAGGAGGATGTGTACATGGCGCATCCGGGTGTGATGGACGCTCACAGTCTCTACATGTGGGGCTGGAAGTGCAACGGGAGGACATATGCCCGAACTTCCAGCACTGAAAGCATCGCATAAGAGGAGGGATGTACTTCACACTGGTATATCATTATCTTGACCTTCTCAGGCAGTATATCGCCTTTGAAGGCCAAGATAAATGCAACGGTGGCAACCCTGCGATCTTTCGGTCCCCTGTAGATGCGCCGGACAAAGTGAACTCCACGCCGCTCTAAGTCGGCGCGCAATTCGCGTCAGTCTGTGACAGGAGATCACGGTGGAATATTAAACCCTGGATCATGTTGAGCGTCTTATGCGGCGTGAAACTTACGTCTCCCAGCTTGTCGCAGGCAAGTAAAGCCTTTGACTGTGCAGGAGATGTCGCTTGTATTAAGACAGACCCGCTTCTCATTTTTGAAAATGATGCCACTTCACCAAATCGATTTTCGATAGTGTCAAAAAAATTGCGGCTTAGTATTTGTAAAGGATTCCCCATCAGCCCGAGTACAGACTAAGTACTGGGGGGAGTAAGGCTCAGATTGGTTAAGGGCCCGACGTTCTTCCCAAGGTGTGGCCAGGGAAGGGAACGATCGGGAGTCATACTGTGCACCATTAAATTCATTTCTTCCTCTCTTAGAGACGGCGGTTTTGCGACCGCCTACGCTGTTTATGGCTCGTTTCATTTCTCTCCCACGAGCAGCTAGGGAAATAAGGTCCACCCAGGCAGAGCCCCGCTTGCCTGGGTAAGCCTTGTACAACTGAGGTGCGGCAGGTTCCTCAGAGGTTGCTCGCTAGCGGCAGTTCAACCTCAACAGCCATGCATCTCCTCGGCACGTAGCACACCTTGAGATTGAGGTTTTTTTTATAAGGTTTGTACCGTCCTCGCGACCTGGGCGATTAAGCCAAGATCCCTGGGCTCTGAAACGTACAACGTTCCACCGTCGCGCCGAACGATGGTCGTTGAAGCACGCCCAGAGCTTACGGTGTAGCGGACTGTTGGCACGACACAGCCCACAGCTCAGGACCCCGGGTTCGCCAAGCCCGTACTCAGCAAATTAATGCTGAGCCCCTGAGGGGGAATTCGCTGTTTGAATGCTGATAGCCGAGTGCTCATCAGAGTTAGTACCTAGCCTAAAAAAACCCATGTTCACTCCTCAAGTACTCTGCTACCCGAGTAGCCGCTTCCTTAGTGTAGTACACCCCTGATCTATCTAGGGGCACCCTACAATTGCCCTTTCGATAACGCAGATCTGGAAATCTACAGCCATGACTGTCACAGAGTCGGTGAAGCCTCTGGTTCAGACCCTCCACTCGGCTCCAAACCAAAGGACCCCGATCAATTCTGGGAACAATGCTACAAATCGACAGCTCTGCTTGCACCCCATGCGCAGAGGCAGCAGCCTTCACCAATTCCGCCAACCGGTCGTAAGACCTGAGGATGTCCTCAGAACCAAAGCGACAAGCGTCATTGGTGCCGACGTGAGCCACAACTTGCAGTTGACTGTACCCCGCACCCTCGATAGCCTCCACATCTCGGATGAGGCCTCCCGGCAGACACACCGAGTGCACGTTGGAATTCCTTCCGGATCTCAACGCTATCTGCCTAAGGGGCTCCATCACGCGCCTAACATTGGAGCTCCCAATAACTCGACATACGGTCGAGTCGCTGGGAAACCGTCTTCTTCTCATGTTGATCTTGAGTGCAGTCTGTTAGCCGCATCGGAATGTCCGAGCGGTTTGAGGCGCTATGCTCCGATGCGATGGCCGCTCCCCATTGAGGGTTCGAATCCCCTCTCGGGCATGGACGTTTGTGCTGTCTTTAGTATAAGGTAGATCACAAGTAGTTTGTAAGTTTAGGGACTGTTGATCACGCGGTTAAGTCCCATAAGCTTAACAAACATTTGAACATTTTCAGCAGTCTGTTAAGCGTCTTCCAGGTAGACCAACTGTCCTCGTGACCTGGGGAGGAGGGGGGGGGGCATTCTGAGGGCGAGTAGGCTAGATCTTGTGCGCCACGAGCTCACTCTGAAGTTTGATGGTGGTTCATTGAGGTTATCTGTTGAATGAAGAAACCTTTTCCTTGACCTGAGCCTCTGGTGTGCTAGTTGGTATCGATATAGTCTATGGATCTCAAGGTTTAGTACTTTAGTTTTCTCCACTCTTGATGCACATTCACGACGGATATCTGGAGGTTGGATACCTGCTAAACAGTAGACTTTATCAAGTGGTGTGGGTCTCAGACATCCTGTTATGAGTCTGCAGGTCTCATTAAGGTGACATCCACTTCTTTGGCGTGACTAGATTTGCACCAGACAGGGCAAGAGTATTCTGCGACAGAATAGTAAAGGGCTATAGCTGAGGTTATTAAGGTGTACGGATGTGTTCCCAGGTTGTTCCTGATAATTTCCAGAGAATGTTGTTTCTTGAATATACCTTCCTGTGTGTTCTATAGGTAAGTGTTCGGTCAAGAGTTATTCCTAAGTATTTTGGAATGAAACAGTGCTCTAATTGTTGATAAAACTCTTCTGGGTAGTGGACCACATCGTCAATATATCAAATATTTCACCGACGTTAAAGGGCACTATTGCATGCGGCCATCTTCTGGGTGCTACGTTTACTGCTATATGAGGGAAAGCTGGTGTCTGAAATATTGAATGTTTCCAGTTATGATTGGTGGTTTCAGCTCTCTTTCATTGGTGTTTCCTTTATTTCTTCCTATTGGTGGAAAAGGGAGTCCTTGATTGGTGTTTACATTAATGTTTTTCATTCGTTGAAACTGGCGAACGAGGAGCGATGGTAGCAATGACGTAGCACTGGTGCCTAGCGCCGGCTAGAGCGTGCTATTTGCTCTGTGTACGCTCGACCGCTGTTGTCTCCGGGTGGCCCCTATGGACTGCACTGCGCGCGGTGTCGTCGCGAAGCGCTGCTACTGCTGGCAACCAAGACGCGGGAATTCTATACCCGTCTTCTCTGTTCATATTTTCGGGTCGCTTAGCTATTTCTATTGCTTCCCTGATTTTGGTAATTGGTTAAGGAGACCGTTGGCCCAAAGCGGGAAATCCGGTTTCGAATTCCGTTCCAGCACACATTTTCACCTTTGTCATCGGACTCATTTCAGTGCCCTAAAACGGTAGAAATGTTTAAATATTTCGAATTCGTAAAAATATTGTGTTGACCCCCCACGACCTCCTCCCAAAAGAAACTAAAAACTATGGGTGTAATTTCAAAGGCAATGAATTTAATTTTTTTTCTGTTGCCACAACGTTCTTGTAAATAAATAAATAAATTCTGTATGGTACATTATACGATAAATTGTAGTCCACTTTTCTGAATGGAAGACATCTGATTATTTATTACATGAATTCCGACAGAAAAAATATGTAATTTCAGAACGACATGTTGACCATAGCTGTTTATTAATTCTCAATGCTACCGGTTTCGGTTATTTACCATTGTCAAGCATTAGCAGAGATTAGCTAATAGCTTAACATGTCGAAATACAAAATACAAAATTATAACACAAGTATTCGTTGTCATTGCTCAAGTTATTGTCACAGTAGTTGACTGCTACAGTTCATAAGTAGTTTGTAAGTTTATGGACATGATCCCGCACTTACGTCTCTTAAGCTTTACAAACATTTGAACATTTTGAATTATGCTCTTTAGGAAAGGTTCCGTTGTGGAGTCAGTTTATAAGCAATCGAATTTCTCAAAATTACTTAGCTGTCGCCTAGTACCTGAAGACAGTCTTCACCACTTTAACTGTTAAAATGGTATATTTATTATAAACCAGTCTTTAGAACAAAGAATTGATGTGCAACAAGGTATCGCGTATTTTTAATATAAAATATTAATTTTTCTTAGGAATATGTTTTTGCAACATGGAAGCCCTCATATTCAGACATGCTTCTGGCTGGTTGTTTTAAGATGCAACTACTGTGCTTCCTTCAGTGACGGCGACACGCCGAACACGACTCTGCGACCCCACTGGGGCTCACGATCCACAGGTTGAATAACACTGCTCTAGAGTGAGCATTTAGAAGTGTAGAACAGATTTTGTGTTCCCGCGATTAAGCTGAAATTGTCACATGATCTCGGGACAAATCTTCTGTTTTGTTCGAATGTTTATAATTCTAAGGGTCGAAACTACTCTAGTCATCGCTCCCTAGACTGACAAACTAATGTATACTATGAACAACACGCATACATCCATGCCCGACGCGATCGTCCCTGAATCTATAACGTGACGCCGCAGACCGCACGGCTATCCAAGCGCAACAATGCACTGTTGCCACGCTTTGTATTGGCACTTTTGTGATTGGCCAAAGTCGACCGGTAATGCTTATGTTTGCTGACACGTCAAGGGGTTGGCTGGTCGCCCCCGTTACAGATGTCGATCGTCTTAGGCTGGGGAGACTGGAAAAACAGAGCAGGCGGGGAACTGTGACGTAACCAACATGAGACCACCGAGCGACGTGACGGGGTGATAACACACTGGACCTACATTCGGAACGGCGGCGATTCAAACCCGCCTGCTCCACGGCGGAGCAACCGCTGTGAATTTGCGGAGGCTCGTCACTCCCACAGCAGGTGATTCGGCTGCAGTGACCTGGAGCACCCAGCTCCCATCTGGCGGCAAGACAAAGGTCGTACTGCCATATGGCGTGCGGTTCCGCCGCGCGCACCGAACAGCCGCATTAGCCGCCGTGAAAGCAGACGCCGCTGCGGCTGGAAGGGCAGCCGCTGGTATGTTGACACCGCAGCGGACGAGCGGAGGGCCGCTACCGCAACCGCGCCTATAAACAGGCCCCGCGTCGCCTTATGAGACAAAGCGCACTGCCAAACCACCGCGATTCCTCCGCCGCAGAGCAACCACGGGCTATAAACACAGCCTAATGACGGGCCTTTGGAGCCGACATTACATGCATGTGGCAACGATAACCCAGTGCCATCAGCAATTAGGACGGATGAAACCCTGTACCTTATTCATTATGCCGATAGGCGGGTGTGAATCCATCGTCTTCCAGACAAATGACTTCTATACTGTGGAACAGAGACAAGCTGGGGCGGCTTTATTGTGGTCCACGTGAACACCGATGATTCGAGTGGAGCGTAGCATGACGGCTCAGAAGTATCCTACACGTCTAGCAGACCATGTACACCCTTTCATAACGATCATGTTTCCCATCGGCAGTGCTATTTATCAACAAAATGAAGCCCCATGTTGTAATGGGACCATACCCGGCTGTGTCTTAGTGAAGCACCAGATACCCCCTATAAACATTTAATGAAGGACACGATTCAAAGTACATTGTGATGAACTTCAGTTAACTTACCAAAAAAAAAAAAAAAAAAAAAAAAAAAAAAACTCTTGGTATGCGTTGGAGTTATTCTGCGGTCATTCATCTTTGTATACACGAGGAAAAATAACATTGCGATTGGTCAACAGAAATTACTAGTGCATGTGCTTTCCCTGAAATCTTAAAAATAGGCTGTATGTGTGTATGTGGATATGTTGCTCCTCCTAAACTGCTAGACCAATTTCAAACAAACTTGATACACTTGGCCGGCCGCGGTGGCCGAGGGGACTGAGACGCTCCAGTCACGGTCTGCACGGCCACTACGGTCGGGGGGCTCGAATCCCCCCTCGGGCATGGATATTTGTGTCGTCCTTAGTCTTAGTTAGTTCATAAGTAGTTTGTAAGTTTAGGGACTGATGACCCCGTAGTTAAGTCCCATAAGCTATACAAACATTTGAAAATTTGACCATTTTGATACACTTGTTTTTTACAATTAGGAAACAATCGCTGTCGGGGTAAGAACCACCTATGTTGCATATGTAAGGAGATATGACGTCATAAACAATGGTAGTCGAGAAAAACGACCGCCTCATGCGGTAGTATTCTACATCTGCTCCTAAACTAATGGACCGATTTCAATCAAATTTGTTACAAAAATTCTTTAAGATCAGGAATCATTTGCTATGGTTGCAAAAGCCATCTACGATACATAGCTCATACGTTATAACGTCTACTATATACTATATTACGTCGTTAACGCCACCTTGCGGCTCTTGATACCGTGATTTTATTCGTCAACTATTTATTCTTCGCTGCGAGGTTAAAAAGAGTGCAATGCAATGCAATGTTTGTAATTCTTATGGGTCATCAGTCCCTAAACTACTTAAACTAAGTTAAACTAATCTAACGAAAACAGACACATCAATGCCCAAGGGAGGATTCGAACCTCCGACGCGGAAGGCCGCGCGATCCGTAACGTGGCGTTCCAGACCGCTCGGCTACTCCCGCGTGGCGGTTAAAAACTATCTACGAGACATAGTTCAGGAGACATGACGTCATAACAATGAGTCATAAAAACTTTCCCATCACGCGACGGGTGGTTTACGAGATTTCATTCATCAACTATTTATTAATCACAGACTTTCCTACTATTATTCTGGACAAATCTGGAAAATCGTGTAATCGTAGAACACATAGACGCCGGCCACGGTGGCCGAGGGGATTGAAGCGCGTCAGCGACGGTCTTCGCGGCCACTACGGTCGGGCGTTCGAATCCCCCCTCGGGCATGGATATTTGTGCCGTCCTTGATGTTAGCTAGTTCATAAGTAGTTTGTAAGTTTAGGGACTGATGACCCCGTAGTAAGTTCCATAAGCTATACAAACAAACATAAACACATAGACAAGAACATTATGTCAGAAGTATTGTGCTGCATGGAAACGAAACTTAAATGGACAGATAGTAAGATAGAAGCTGACGGACAGAATGGGGAGAACGAGATGCTCTTAGATAAGAAAGGCACAAATACATGTAGTTAATAAAATATGATGGCACAAAAAATTAGATTCATGCAAAAACCACCACATTACACACAAGGTTTCCATTTATTAAGTCTTTACTACTAGCTCTATTCGCGAGATATTTTGCGGACAGTATGCAGATATACTTCTGAATATGCATTCGAAATTACAGCATAATATATACATAGTTCAGGAGCTCTGATATTAAAAAGAAGTGCATGAAAATCCACCCCATGGCGCATAAGTTCGTATAGTCCGCATCACGTAGGAAGGTGGCCCAGTTTCCAGCCGTTCTACGCATCCCCCTCCACTAGCGCACTGGCAGCCAATGATATTCAGTCCCTAGGCACGTGGCTGGTCCTGCGTTTCTCCTGCAGGCTCAACTGTTGGCGCTCAGCACAACTCCTCCCCTCCACGCATCCCCTATCGCTCTGCCTCTATGTGCCGAAGTGCCTTCTTGATTTGATTTGATTTGATTGTTTCAGGGAAGCCAACAGTCTTGGTCTTGGTCTATCCCGCCACTGCCCGCACCGAAACTAAGTTTATTGTGCGGTATCGCTCCCTGTATGTCTAGTAAAGCCAACCAATGCCCTTGAACAGTGCAAGGAGTCCCTTTACCAGTTCTTTATTAGACACAATTTCTTCGGGTCTGGTTGTCCCGAATGTTCTGTGCCTTTTACTCTCCAATGCAATGCATTCGAAGATCAGATGTGATGCAGTTTCATCACCATCATCACAGATCCTACATTTAGGGTCCTCGTCTGTTATTCCCATTGCATGTAAGTGTTTTTTGAAATTCCCATGGCCTGTCAGCAATCCAACCATGAGTCTAATCTCTCTCCTGTTCAGGCCCAGGATTGCAGAGCTTCTTTTAAAACAAGGCCATGTTTTTGTTGATGGACTTTGGTCCAATATTCTACGTGCTGTCTTCTGAGCCAGTTACGTAGCTCCAATTTAATCATTGCCTTGGTGATTGTCAGGACAGGTTCCGGTCCAATAAATGGAGCCTCTGCCCCCATCCTGCCTAATCTGTCGGCATGTTCGTTGCCACTGATCCCCGAGTGGCCAGGGACCCGCAATAGGTTTACTCTATTGCTTTCCCCTAGCTCCACCAGAACCCTGTGACATTCTGCAACAACTTTAGACCTTGTTGTAGGAGCTGCCAGTGATCTCAGGGCTGCCTGGCTGTCTGAATAGATATAGATGCTACGATCTTTGTAGCACCTACGCAAATTCTCCTCCACACATGCCCTGATGGCTGTGATTTCGGCCTGGATTACTGAGGCCAGTTTCCCTAGAGAGATTGCGCCCTCCAGTCTTGGCTGCACCCCGTGTACCCCGGCCCCAACGCCTTGGTCTGATTTCGACCCGTCAGTGAACCAGACAATATCCCCCGTACGGTGTCGAACTATTTTCTCCCACTGCTCCCTACTTCCAATTGTTATACTGAAAGGCTCGTTGAAACAGTATGGGGTTACAATATAGTCGGTTGGCATTTCCCCAACCTTTCCTATATTTACCTCACTCACTATTTTAGTGTGTGATTCTGGATATCCCAAAGTGTTCCAGTTGTTGACAGATTTGAGTCTGTAGGCACCAGCTGCCGCCTCCATCTTGACCCAAAGGTGTAATGGGGGGATATCCAGCATGGTTTCCATCCCAGCAGTTGGTGTGCTGCTAATTACGAAGCGCCTTCTTACATGACGCCAACTATAACTTACTACGTCTATATACTATCTACATATTATCAATACATTTCGGAATCAGTTTCCTAATAAGTCAAAGAATAACATTGATGGAAATCCACCCCAACACGCATCATGTTTTACTCTGTCACTTCTCTATTAGTAACAGAATTGGCAAGTTTTCAGAGCAGCCTACTGCATACAGCATTTATACCAATGAATATATGCCTGCAAAATATATCATCGTGCAACACAAAAATCAATATATATGACACAGTAAATTAATACTATGGTAGATAAAAAAATTTCACATCATCCACTGTGTTTTAATACATTTCTTATTTACTACTAACATTAAATGTTCAAATGTTTGTAAATCTATCGGACCAAACTGTGTGGTCATCCGTCCGTGGCTTAGAAACTACTTAACCTAAGGTAAACTAACCTAAGGACAAACACACACACACCCATGTCCCAGGGAGGGCTCGAACCTCCGACGGCGAGCAAGCGCGGGCTCCGCAGTGAGGCGCCTTAGACCGCTCGGCTGCTCCACCGCGGTTTACTACTAAGACATTACCACATTCCAGGTAGCTTAAAGATATTCCTGAAAGCTGGCAGTGCTGTTGATATCTTTGAACTGTGAAGCGCAAACAGCTGCACACAAAGGCAACAGCTTTCTATAGACATATGATAAAGCGTTGACGTAGGAACCTTTACAAAATTGCGTTGTAGAAACGCGAGACAGAGGCGCACAGCCCAAAACAGCAGTACAACAAGACGGCCATATTTGTTACATATTTTCTGATAAATACAACATTTTATTAAAAAAAAAAGGAGATGGACAGAGAAAGAAGGGATATAAGAAGTCCTAACTCAATGCTGGAATCGATAACTAACTAGGCAACGCCAGGTTTTCAGATAGTACCGTTAAAAAATTTACATAAGTGTCTGATGTAATCGACTTTTGTTATGGTCTTCAGTCTGGAGAATGGTTTGATGGAGCTTTCCACCTTACTCTATCCTGTGCAACCCTCTTCACCTCCTCATAAGAAAGGCAACCACCATACATTTGAATCTGGTTACTATGTGCGCGCTTGGTCACCCACTACGATCTTTACCCCACACACTTCCCTCCATTGCTACATTTACGATTCTTCCATGTCTCTTTTAGTCCAGGTATGCCAAAAATTCCTTTTCTTCCCAATTCCGCTCAATACCTCTTCATTAGGTATGCAAACTACCCTGCTAATCTTCAGTTTTTTTTTTTTTTTTTTTTTTTTTTTTTTTTTTTTTTTTTGTAGCAACAAATTTCTAAAACCTCTATCCTCTTCCTGTCTAAAATATTTATCGTCCCACTTTCAGTACAGTACTTCTTTAAATTAATATTCGATATTAGAAAATTTATCGTTTTCAAAAAAGTTTTATTCCCATTAGCATTCTGCACTTTATATCCTCTGTAGTGCGACCATCATATGTTATTTTAGTACCCAAATAAGAAAACTTATCTACCACCTTTATTGTTTCGTTACCTAATCTAATTCCTTCAAGATTGCCTAATTATCTAAGACTGCATTCCATTGCTCTTATTTTGCTCTTGTTAGTGTTGTGATATTACAGATGCAGGGGAAGCTGATTGTTTCCATGTTAAAGGCGGGTTTTGCCAGGGTGTTGGGTTTCCCACCTGGCTGGCTAACAGTTTGACCCCAGTAAATGGACAGGTAGTCAGGGTTTCCCTAAAGTGCTCAGAAACCGGTAACGCTTGGCTGAGCGAGGGCAGCTATTCTAGATTGCAACTGAAATACAATATAGCCACAAACATTATTCTAAAAATCCATATAAAATCAGGGAATGATCATAAGGTAAATATAACTATATTAATGGATTCAAGAGACTTGGGAGAATCAAAGGTCGTAATTACAATTTAAATATCCCTTATAAAAAACCGATGAATTTCAGTACTATAATAAAAATATTACAGGACTTATATTTAAAATTATTGATATGTAGTGTTTATCAGTAACAGATTAAAAAGCAAATGCGCAGCATTGCACCGCGCTACCTATCTTAAAAGACGTACCAAGTCATTACCGTATTCTTTCAATAAACATTGTTTTACTCTCTTGTTCTGCTTTTCGTTGAGGTAATAATATTCTTGTGTCAGAATATAGATTCCATTACAGAAACACAAAACATGAACCCAGCAAAGCGAATTTCATTTACATAAGTATTTTATTATGTCTAATATTATTCTTAGTAACTTTCGTTTTATTTTGTAGACTGCCACTTAAATATTTCATGGCCGACTAAAAACAGTAGATATGCAGCAGATAATTTATATATAAACAATTATATGTATTTATGGACAAGAACTGGATATATTTACATAAAAAGCCATGATAAATTAAATATTAATTGTGTAACTATTTTTCGACGGCGGCAGTTTACTTGAACATTCAGACGCTACCTGAGCAAAGAGCTTCAGTCCCAACCGTTTTTTAGTATTGTTAAATATATATTTGTTTGCTAAATGTAAACAACATTTGAAGGGAGGTAGCCAAAGAATTTAATTCTGTGATATTCAAATGTATAATATTTTGGAAAGGAAATTGTATTTTAAAGATGAGGCGTTCGGACGTGCGGAAGGATACAATTTTGGGAGCAGGGAGAGTATGCTTTCGAACGCTTGGGGAGGGACTCGTAACTTGGACGCGGTGGTGAATGGTTGTGACGCTGGGCGGTCTGAAGCCGCGTTACGAACTTGTCATTTGAAGAGATAGGCATGTGTGGACTTAGTCTCTGGTGAAAAGTGAAACTATGCACGGTAGTAGGGCTGTTGTACTGATAATTCAGCAATCGTGTACTCGTGTGTTGACAAACTGTGTTTTATAACAAATACTATAATTAATTGCGGACTAATTACGAGTGATAATTTGAAACTTTTACTCTCGAGTGAGTGTGATACTAATTATGCACCTCATGAACAATGGAGAAATATTCAGTCATTTACCGATGTATAAAGTAAGACCACCTCCGCGTTTCATGTCTAATAGGAGGGAGGGAATCAGTTCTTTATCTTAGAATCCATTTTGTAGGTTATTCAGAGGTTTAATTTATGTCTGTTAAATATATTTTCACGTCATCATATACTGATTGATAGACTGGCTAATCTATAGATTAATTATTGATCTTTTTTAAACAGATTGGGTAGCTGTTTGGGCATAGAAACTTACATACATAACTCACCCCTATGAACAGAGACAACGAACCAAAAACCTTTACTACCCTGAGTTATGTATTACCCAATTCTTATTAGTGAATACCAATAGGAAGGTCGCAGTGTTCATCCTAAACGCTTTTTTCAACACTCTGTCCATTCCGTTCTACTGCTCTTCCAAGTCCGTTGCTGTCTCTGACAGCATTACAATGTCATAAAAAAGGCAAAGTTTTCATTTCTTCACCCTGAACTCTAATTTCTTCTGCAGATTTCTCTTTCCTTTCCTTCACAGCTCCTTCACAGCTTACTCAACTTATAAATTGAACCCTAACCCTGCGTTCCTTTCATGCTCTTCAACTCTCATAACAGCTGTTTGTTTAATGTACAAGTTGTAAATAACGTTCCGTAACCTATATTTTACCCCTCCTGACTTCAGATTTTGAAAAGGTGTATTCCAATCAACATTATCAAAAGCTTTCTCTAAATCTACAACAGCCAGAAATGTCGGTTTGCCTTTCCTTAATCTAGTTTCTAAAAAAAATCTTAAGGTGAGTATTGCATCTCGTGTTCCTACATTTCTCCGGAATCCGAACTTATCTTCCCCGATATCAGCATCTAACACTCATTCCGTCCTTCTGTTAATAATTCGTGTTAAAATCTTACAACCATGACGTATTAAACTGATGGTTCTGTAATTTTCGCACCTGTCTGCACCTGATTTCTTTGGAATGGGGATTACTACATTTTTCTTAAGGTCTGAGGGTATTTCGCCTGTCTGATACATTTTACTCAATGGGTGAAAAAGTTTTGTCATGACTGGTTCTCCCAGAGACTTCAGTAGCTCTGAGGGACTGTCATCAACTCCAGAGACCTCGTTTCGACTTAGGTCTTTAGTGCTTTGTCAATTTCAGCTGTGAGTAGTGTCTCCTACTTCATCTTCATCTACTTCCCAGCCCTTCTTATAATATTGTCTCGATATTCATTACCTCTGCCACACACTTAAATGTAATTTGCAGAGTATCCCATGTAGATGTAGAGCTTCTCTATGTACTCTTTCCACCTTATAGCTTTTCCTTGTTTACTCATAACTGTTTTTCGATATAAGTTCTTGATATTCATACCGCTATTTTTCTTTTCTTCAAATATCTTATTTTCCTGTAGGCGGTATCTATTTTTGTACATTCGACTGTATGCTTGTATATAGGAGATCATTTATGACTGTGAATAATAGTAAAAAGGGCATAATTATATTTTTAACAAATAGCTTCTTCAAGTTTCTTAAGACTAAATAATGTTATTTAATAACCTGTAGTAGAATATTAATGTAAACCAAGTTGATATCAAAATCATGTTACGAACGTATTCCGACAGATAAATAATTTGTGATATTAACATTTATTCTTATTTGTCACTTCCTTTCATCTTTTAGCAATCATCTGTCATTGTAAATTACGTTTTTAGACTTACAGAAGTACAACGTATTATTTATCCAGTCAGAGACTCTTGTAATTAAATAGTTTTATTATTATGGTTCTGGAACGTGCGCTGGGTTAATCATATTTAATCACTTTCTCGCACCTTTTAGCAATGACTTATGAATGTAGATTGCATTTTAGACCTACAGAAATATGTAACCAAGCAGAAACTCTTGAAATTAATTAGTTTCGTTATTAAGATTCTAGAACATTCGTTGCGATTACACATTTACCCGTTCCGCGTTATTAATCACAAACGCACAAAATATCTGTAATCTGGAAATATGCCAGCTTTAATTCCAAACCTCATTATTTTTCGTGCGATTAGTTAAATAAATGTACATATTGTAAAATATGTCACAGATTTTTCCAATTTTTACGAGAATGTTGTATGCAAATGGCGTTTTATTTGGTTATTATAAATATTCACGACTGTTCTGTAGCCTTCATTCATTATTGCATCGAAAAATAATTGTTCTTGATGTGGCCTTCAGTCCGGAGACTGGTTTAATGCAGAACTCCACCCTACTCTATCCTGAACAAGTCTCTTCATCCCTTCATAAGAACGGAAACCTACATCCATTTGAATCTGCTTACTGTGTTCATCTCTTGGAGACTGAAGCAAAAACTGTCCTTTATCAGAACGGTGACTTATCGTTGTAAGTGGTAAGGTCGAAGTCGATCCGTGATGCAAACACAGTTTGGATTGATTAACACTAAAAGTTGACCACTGTACGGAATAAAAGCTTAATTCTGGTAGGAGGTACCCAGATAAGAGTTTACTGTAATACAAAAGCTTAATTTTAGCAAAAGGTCCGTGTGAGCTACCGGCTACTCACTGCTGCAAAACCTTGTTCCCTGGCCCAAATTGAGAACTGACTTTGTTCAAATTACTCTAAAAACAGGAAGTTAACGATACAGTGGCCAATATAAGTAGCAGCTCACACGAAATTACACACATACTTTAATAAACAGGCCACCACAGAGTATTTCATAAAGGTGGCTAAGAAAATCATTTATGGTGCAACGGAACTTAAACATAAAAAATTGCATCTGAGCTTGTTCTCAGCACTGGTGAAAACAATATTAAATAAAAGGGGGAAGGTGATCGAAAACTACAATTTATAGGCAAGTCAAAATGATATTGAAGATAACTTGTTTATTCAGGTCGAACGGAAGCAAAATGGGGAACCAATTTTATTAATACAATAAAAATCATCCCATTTACATATCTAATACTGACGATGCCCAGCATTGAAATTAACATAAATTACACAGAACTTAACGCTACTGGGGGAAGGATTTACAAACAACACTCACTCGCTCACACACACGCAATGCAACAGCGAAACTCACCAAAATCAGCATGCTGAAACGAGGCAGAAGCAGGCGCCACTATCGTAAGCGAAATTGGCCGGCCGCGGTGGCCGAGGGGACTGCTGTGCGTCAGTCACGGTCTGCACGGCCACTACGGTCGGGGGTTCGAATCCTCCCTCGGGCATGAATATTTGTGCCGTCCTTAGTGTTAGCTAGTTCATAAGTAGCTTGTAAGTTTAGGGACTGATGACCCCGTCGTTAAGTCCCATAAGCTATACAAACATTTGAACATTTTCGTAGGCGAAATTCAGCAAACCTGGAGGTACCACACAACACAATGTTCAAAAAAATTGTGAAAATGGTTCTGGTCTGTCGTGCCTGATTTGAGATAGTGCGTGCGTATAACAAAGTGAAGTTGCATTTAGATTAGAGCGCGACCAAACACGCTAACGGCGACATGCGGCTACGTTACATGATCACACTCCACTGAAGGTGAAGTGGTTAAAAATCGGACTCATTACGCTAAATCACGGCGGATTCTTAAGTTTCAATCTGAGAGTAAACTTTGTAGGCACTGGTTTTATGAGAAGGGGCGTGAATTCAGGTGACTAGCTGCAAACCCCTGAAGTCGGAGTTCGGACCCACGTGATTCCGAAAACCGATAAAAAAATGTATAAATTCAATTTTTGAAAGATAAAGAAAATTAACTACGCCATGCAACCCCTAGAACTGCGTAGAATTTCATAAGGAAGCTACTGAAATGCAGCAACATGCGATTGGGAGCGCTCACAGAGAGGGAAAAATTCCAGTCTCAAAACCCGGAAAAGTGAAATAGTAACAAAGTCTGAAAACTGCAACTCATAGAAAAGTTTAGAATCACATAAGGAAGCGAATAAAATGCAGCTACACGCGATAGGGGGCGATTACAGAGACGGATGAAGTCCAGTCTCAAAGAACCAGTAAAGTGAAATAATTACAAACACAGAACAATGAGAATAAAAACAATGGCATGCACCCTACAGAAATACACAGAATTTCATAAGCAAGCTATTGAAGGAGGTTGTACAAGGCTCAGAGTGAATTACTGACAAAGACTGAGTGGATACTACAAGTTTGGAGAAAAAACAGCAAAATTAAAATAGGTGGGGAGAGAAGATCGCGAAATGTTAGTGGAAATCAGAAGGATACACGCATAGTTACTTGCCTGATGGGCATGGAACAAACAATAGTGGAAGCTGAAGGCTTTGTTCTAAGAACCAACAACGTGGAACACATATCACTCATGGAAGGAAACGATAAGAAAGATTTTACATGCACTGTACAAAAATGAACATATCGTCTGTTAGAAATCGGGCTCTACAAAGCTAGAAACAATTTACACAGAGTTCGTACACCGCCACATAATCACAAAAGGTTTGAATATACCAGGCAGTTATCAAACTGCAACTAGTAACACATACACTGCGTTTATGTGTTGGAAATCACTGGATTGAAAAACTAGAACACATTTCCTCCACGCACGAAAAAAAAAAAATAAATAAATAAAAAAATAATAATCGAAAAATGAATCTAAGTGCAAGAGTCTAAGTTAAACAAGATAGACAACGAATCACTACCATCTCCGCAGACACAAGAGCAGAACCAACCTTACCTCACCACAAACCGAGCACCAAGTGAAGTGCGAGTGGTCAGTGGGTGTGAAGCAAAGTTACTGGAAACTGGCAAAACCCAAGGAACAGTGGTGGTGGGGACGTGAGACTCGCCCTGGCGAGGGCTCGCCGACTGGCTTGTAACCAAAGGGTGTAGAAACCTCTTTGGTAGCATCAGCAGTAGGGGTTGGTAATGACTGACTATCGACTCTGAGTCAGAGAGAATCATGCTAAGCAAGCTATTACTACCCACATTCAGACAGCCATTAGATTCTCGCACTTCCACTTAAAAGTAAAACAAGTACACATTCTCAACACCGGGACAATAATAAATTATTAAAATAACAAAATCCTAGCAATTCTGAAACTAATATTTTAAAACATGAAATAAAAATGCTATTCCTCATGCATAGAAAAACTGCTAATCCAGCAACATCAAATAAATTAGAATTTTATAAAAAATTATATGGAACACGAGAGACGGTCGCAATTTAATGTGCAGTAGTAATCATTGGTGGAAATGCTGTATCGATATTGAATGTCAAGCCGACACATTTCAGATGATAATAAATTTAGGCTCGATCTCGGATGTGTTTTTGTTGTGGTCTTCAGTCCGGTTTGATGCGGCTCTCCAGCCTATTTAATCCTGAGCAAGCCTCTTCATTTCCTCATAAGAATGACAACCCACATCCATCTAAATGTGGTTACTATATTCGTCTCGTCTCTTTCTGCCACTTTTGCTCCCTACATTTCCCTACAATGCTAAATTCACGATTTCTTTAGTCTAATAATGTGTCGTATCACTCGAGCCCTTCTTTTAGTCAAAGTTTACCAGTAATCCCTTTACTCCTCAATTCTGTTCAGTACCTCCTCATTGGTTGCGTAATCCATCCAGATAAAATTCGGCATTCTTCTGTAGCAAAACATATCCTCTTCCTGTCCGAACTGTTTATCGTCCATGTTTCACTCCTATACAAGGCAACACTCAACACAAATAACTGTCGAAAGGACTTCCATACGCTTAAATTACTATTCGATGTTAACCAATTTCTCTTTTTCAAAAACGCTTTTCTTACCATTGCCATTCTGCATTTTAAATCCTCTGTACTGCGACTATCATTTGTTATTTTACTGCCCAAGTAACAAATCTCACCTACCTCCTTCATTGTTTCGTTACCTAATCTAATTCCTTCACCATCGCCTGATATTCTAAGTATGCATTCCATTATCTTTGTTGTGCTCTTGTTAATGTTCATTTTATACGGTCTCTTCAACACACTGCCCATTCCATTCAACTATTCCAGATCCTTTGCTGTCTCTGACAGAATTACAACGTCATCAGAAAAACGCAAGGTTTTTATTTCTTCACCCTGAACTTTAATCCCTATTCCAAATTTTTCCTTGCTTTCCTTCACCGCCTGTTCGATGTACAAATTGAATAACATTGGAGAAAGGCTACAACCCTGTCTTACTCCCTTCCAAACCACTGTGTCCCTTTCATGCCCTTCAACTCTGAAAACTGCTGTCTAGTTTTTGTACAAGTTGTAAATAACTTACCGTTCCATAAATTTTACTCCTGCTTGCTTCAATAATTGAAAGAGTGTATTCCAATCAACATTGTCAATAGCTTTCTCCAAATCTACAAAAGCTAGAAATGAACGTTTGCCTTTCCTTAAACTATCTTCTGAGATAAGTTTAGAAGTCAATATTGCCTCCCGTGTTCCTACATTGCTCTTGAATCCAAACTGATCTTACCCGAGGTCGGCTTCTATTAGCTTTTCCATCCTTCTGTAAACAATTCATGTTAAAATTTTGCAACCATGACTTGTTAACCTGATTTAGTTTTCACACCTGTCTGCGCCTGCTTTCTTTGGAATGGGGATTATTACATTTTTCTTAATGTCTGAGAGTTTTTCCTCTGCCTCATACATCTTACGCACCAGATGAAACAGTTTTGTCATGGCTGGCTCTCCCAGAGACTTCAGTAGTTCTGAGGGAGTGTCGTCCACTCCAGGAGCCTTGTTTCGACTTAGGTCTGTCAGTGCTCTGTCAAATTCTTCTCTCAGCATACAGTATTTCCTATTTCATCTTAATCTACTTCCTCTTCCCTTCTTACAATATTATCTCTAAGTTCACTTCCTTTGAAAAATGTTCAAATGTTTGTTAAGCTTAAGGGACTTAACTGTGGGGTCATCTGTCCCTAAACTGACAAACTGCTTATGAACTACCTTATACTAAAGACGACACAAACATCCATGCCCGAGGGGGGATTCGAACCCCCGACCTTAGCGGCCGTCCACAATTAACAAACTCATCTACCTCCTTTATTGTTTCGTCACCTAATCTAATTCCTTCAGCATCATCTGATTTTCTTGGACTGCACTTCATTACCCTAGTTTTGCTCTTGTTCATGTTCATCTTATATGCACCTTTCAGCACCCTGTCCATTCCGTTCAACTGGTTTTCCAGGTCATTTGCTGTCTCTAACAGAATTACTATGTCGTCGGCAAAACGCAATGTTTTTAATTCTTCACCATGAACTTTAATTCCTTCTCCAAATTTCTCCTTGATTTCCTTTATAGCTTTCTCAATGTACAAATTGAACAACATTGGGGAAAGGCTACAACCCTGTCTTACTCCCTTTCCCACCACTGCCTGCCTTTCATGCCCTTCAACTCTGACAACCGCTGTCTGGTTTTTGTACAAGCTGTAAATAACCTTACGCTCCCTATATTTTACTCCTCCTTGCTTCAGAAATTGAAAGTGTTTATTCCAATCAACATTGTCAAAAGCCTTCTCCAAATCTACAAAATACAGATATGTAGGTTTGCCTTTTCTTAATCTATCTTCTAGGATAAGCCGTAAAGTGAGTATTGCCTCCCGTGTTCCTACATTTCTTCTGAACCTAAACTGATATTTCCCGGGGTCGGCTTCTACCAGTTTTTACATCCTTCTTTAAATAATTCGTGTAAATATTTTGCAACCATGACTTATTAAACTGAAGGTTCTGTAGTTTTCACGAGTGTCTGCGCCTGCTTTCTTTGGAATGGGGATTTTTACATTTTTCTTAAAGTCTGCGGGTACTTCGCCTGTCTCATACATCTTACACGCCAGATGAAACAGTGTTGTCATGGCTGGTTGATTTCATTAGCCCCCGAGGGCTGCCATCTTGTGTCCTGACAAAAGCACCCAGTGACAAAAGCACCCAGTGACATTAGCAGCCAGTTCTGGTCGAGGGGCGGCCCGCTAATCTCCCCGTCCAGTCTCTGCTTGGCAGGTAGAAGAGCCGAGGGCTGTGAGGTCGCATTGACACAAGGCCGTACTTGACGGCATTGCTGCAATTTTTAATGGAAGCGAGCCTAAAGAACAACCAAGACATATTAATAAGATTTGTGACCTGGAAAAAGTCTTCGATAATGTAAGGTGCTGGATGATGTTCGCAATTATGAGAAAAATAGGAGTAAGCTTGTAGGGAAAGCGGAAAATACATAGTTTGTATAAGAACGAAGTCGATACAATATGCGTCGAAAGTCAAGAACGAAATGCTCAGATTAAAAAGGGGGTAAGAAAAGGTTGTGGAATGTGGCCATCACTGTTCAACTTGCACAATGAAGAGACTTAATGTAGAAAATAAAGATGTTCAAGGCTCTGATAAAAGTTCTGGGTAAAAGGATATCAGTGATAAAGATTTGCTAATGACATTGCTATCATCTGTGAAAGTGAAGGAAAATTACAGGGTCTGTTGAATAGAATGAAAAGACTAATGAGCACAGACCATGGACTGAAGGTAAACCAAGGAAAGATGACAGTCATAAGAAGTAACAGAAATAAAAGTAGCGAGAAAATAACATCCGAATAGGTGATCACAATGCAGTGCTGTAGCCGGCCGCAGTGGCCGAGTGGTCTGCGGCGTGCCAGTCACGGTCGTCACGGCCGCTGAGAACGAGGGGTTCGAATGCCCCCTCGGGCATGGATATTTGTGCCGTCCTTAGTATAAGATAGTTGATAAGTAGTTTGTAAGTTTAGGGACTGATGACCCCGTAGTTAAATCCCATAAGCTCTACAAACATTTGAATTTGATCAAAATGTACACCAAGACAACGAATTCCGCTACCTTTGCAGTAAACTAACTCACGACGGAAGAAGCAAGAGGGACATAAAAAGTAGATTAGCACCAGCAATGAGGGCATTCACGGGAAAGAGAAATCTACTGCTGTCATCGCCCTGGACTTTAGGCAGAAATTTCGCAGAACATAAGTTTGCAGTATAACATTGTATGTAACTTGGACTGCTGGGAAATGAGAACAGAAGAGAATTGAAGCATTTGATATGTAGTTTATGGAGTTGTACAAAATATCACGTAATTTTTTTGTAGGTACTGCTTTTAAGTTTAGGTTTTAAAGCCATAAATGCCTGGGTGTTTACGAATTTTGGGCATTTGCGCAAGCATTCATTCTAGGCATTTGCCCCAACTTGCAAATGTTGAGGCATTTTACATCACTAGGGGAAAAACAGAATGGAAACATCAAGCAAATAATTGAGGATGTAGGTTGCAATGGTACTCTGAAATGAAACGGTTGGCTACGGATTTGGTGGCAGGTCGCATCAAAGCAGTCAGAAGACTGATGACCAGGGATGCAAACGATAAATCTACGTTTTGAAAACATCGACGTTTTTCCCCAAAACATCGATGGTAACAGCGATGGTTTGAACATCGGTGATAGAAGTCGAAAACTATCAACACCGTTAAATTCTGGTTCTAAGCCTTTTTACTGCATATGAAAAGGATGTTCTACGGTATTGTATGTTACGTTTAGAAAACAAAGGAAGAAACAAATATTTGGGTTTTATTTCCGAAAAGGCGATAATTTGCGAATGTGTGGTTAAGTTACAAAAAAAAAAAAAAAAAAAAAAAAAAAAAAAAAAAAAAAACATATTCACAGAATATATGACAACTGCGAATGGGCAAAGCTGAAAATGTGTACCCAGCTGGCACAAATACACAAATTGCCCGAAGCGAATACTACGATCTTCATAATCGTACTGACAGTTAGCAGTCATCCGCTGAGGTGGACAAGGACCTCGGGACTGCAGACAGACTGTGTCGAGCGAGCGTTTCCGGTGAGCGAGGACTGGGCGGCGTGGCATTACCGCGAAAACAGGGACGGCTTAGGGAGGGTACGGGCTGCAGGTAGGTCGTGACGTAGTAAACAGGTCAGACTGGGTGCAAACGTCGCAGATTTGGGGTTGGGTGCAAATGTCACTGGGTGCTTTTGTCACATATCCCTGCCATCTACTGTAGGGGCATTGTTTCGGCTTAGGTCTTTCTGTGCTCTGTCGAATTCATCTCTCAGTATAGTATCTCCTATTTCATCCTCATCTACTTCTTCTCCCCTTCCTGCAATATTGCCTCTAAGTTCATTTCTTTCGTAGAGGCTCTCTGTGTACTGTTTCCACCTTTCAGCTTTCCTTATCTCCAAATATCTCTTTCTGTATCTATTTTCCCTCTATTTATATGCATTCTTGCATTTGCCTTCTAGCCACTCCTGCTTAGCCATTTTGCACTTCTTGTCACTCTCATTTCTTACTCGCCTGTACTCCATTTTGCCTGTTTCATTTACTGCATTTTTATATTTTCTCCTTTCATCGATTAAATTTAGTATCTCCTGTGATATCCAAGGATTTTTTGTAGGTCTTGCCTTCCTACCTATTTTGTCCTCTGCTGCCTTCACTATTTCATCTCTCAGTGCTACCCATTCCTCCTCTACTGTTTTATTTTCCCTCGTTTCTGTCAATTGTTGCCTAAACCTCCCTCTGAAATTCTTAAGAACCTCAGGTTCCTTCAATTTATCCATATCCCATCTTCCTATTTTCCTACCTTTCTGCAGTTTTTTCAGTTTCAGCCGACAATTCATGACCAATAAATTATGGTCAGAGTTTATATCTGCCCCTGGGCATGTCTTACAGTTCCTAAATCTCTGTCTTACCGTCATAAAATCTATGTGGTATCTACCGGGTCTCCTGGTCTCTTTCACATATAAAACCTTCTTTCATGATTCTTAAACCATGTGTTATAATTCATATGCTATAATATTTTGGAGTTACTTTTCAAGTCAAGACCAAAAGCATATAATACGTATTATTTGTAGAGCAAATTCACGGACATCCTGTAGAAGGCTCTTCAAAGAACTGGATATACTAACTACTGCCTCTCAGTATATTTATTCCTTAATGAAATTTGTCATAAATAATATATCCATTTTCTCAGAAAACTAGTCAGTTCATACATACAATCCGGGAACAAAAACGTTCTATACAAGGACTTAAAAGCATTTACTTTAGTTCAAAAAGGGGTCCGCTACTCAGAAACACACATTTTCAATAATTTACCAGCAACCATAAAAAATTAGCTACAAATAAAGATCATTTTAAGAGGAGCCTAAAAGATTTTCCTGTAGCTAACTCCTAATCCACTGACGAATTTTTAAATACAACCAAATTATGTATGTATCTGTATTCATACCCTTAGTATTATTATATTATTAGTTTGTAATAAATAAATAAATATATTATGAATAAAATACACAAGATAAATGTGAGGTATTCTGCAAATTTATTGGTTTAGGAACATCTAAGCATGTGACAAAGTCGAATGAAACATCTTAAATAAGTTCAAATTTTTCAACTGGTTAAATTAAACTGTGGTCTACTAGTAGACCATAACTGGTTAAATTAAACTATGGTCTACTTGTAGACCATAGTTTAATTTAACCAGTTGAAATTTTTTTAACATATTTACAGATGTTTCATTCGACTTTGTCACATGCTTACATGTTCCAGACATTGGTCCTGTTTAAGATAATTTTTTGGTCAAGTTTAATTTAATCAGTTAAATTTTTGACATATATTCAAAACGCTTCCATATTTCTAGACATTAGACCTGTTTAAGATAGATACGTTTTGATCACTATTTGTCAGCCAATTTCTATTGTTTCACTTTATATTTCTTAGGATTACGTCATATTATATTATATTGTCACGTATTTTATCAATTTCAGGAATTTACACCACTACTTGAATTGTAATATTTCCCGCATGTTAGTTATAAACCAGAACACTAGTCTTCTTTGAAAGTTATATATCTTGTAACTTAAACTTGTAATGTTTACCTGATGACGGCGTAACAGCCGAAAACCGGTTCGTAAACCAAGAAATTTTCAGAATATCTCACAGTTATCTTGTGTATTTCATTCATAATGTATCAAATATTCTGTCAAGAACCGACAAAACAGTCAGTGAATATGGATAAATAAATAAATAAAAGCAGACATATTCCACATTCACGAGGATCTCCTCAACATGGATCTACAGAAGGAACAACTAATTCTATCTCATGTAATCTTATCTCACGAATATCATTGCCGATTCAGTTACCACCGCTTTCATCGCGGCTTTGGTGGCGCGATTCGGCTGTCCTACTTCTATAACAATAGAATAAGGCAGGTAGTTGGAATCTCTTGTCTTCCTGCGTCTCTGCACCGTATGTGGTGTCGACCATTCCCACACTACTTCCTAACATCCTCAAAGTAACGGGTTTGGTGGAGCGGTGGCACTGCACATTGAAAACCGCACATATGCCATAGTGGCACATGATACGACACCCTGCCTTGTGTCCTTTGTGTGCGGTTCTCGCTCAAAGCGAACCTACACGTCTCCTTGGCGCAGCCGCTGTAAGAAAAGCCACTCCAGCTTCCGGGCAATTTTGTCGAGGGCCCTGTTTCCTCCTCCCCTTCAGACCTATGTCCTCTGGTCGTGCTAGTACGCTCTGTTACGTCGCGCACCTGGCCTCCCGCATCTAGAGCGCACACCACTCCAAAGGTTTTCGTCGAGAGAGACTCTACAGACATGCACTCATGCCACGTTGCGAGACGACACGGTTCGCTCCGCTCTTCGCTCCTCTTACTCAGGCCCGTATGAAGTTTCGTCAAGATCCACTTATACCATGACGATTTCTATCTGCGGTTCGTCTGTCTCAGTGTCTATGTACCGCGTCAAACGAGCTTGGGTTTTGTCACAAAGAGGCTTCGAGCGACCCACCATCGCCGACACTACCACCTCCATCCAGTGTAGGGTTACAATATGTTCGTGTAATGCTGCTTTCGTATGAAAATGGGTGTTGCTTATTAAAATTAAGGTTGGGGACCGCAAATGAAATTTTACCAGGTAGTGAAATATTTTTAAATGAGATTACTAAGCAATTTTGACAAGGAAGGGACAATTTAAACAAAATTATTGGATTCCGCCATTAAATGGTAGCAAATACATCAACAGAAAGCAACATTACAGAAGAAGTCGGCGGAATCTAAATTTTACCTTATTGAGAGCTGGTACAAACATTTCGGTCATATTCTAGTGATTCTAGCTGAGATGACTGGAATATTACTTCGATAAATTGATGCTGGGATTGTGCATTTCGTTTACTATTGTTCTATGACCGTGTTGAAAATTAATCATGATAGTTGCCAAAAACTGCAAAATTATCGGACTTCATAAACATCGCAAAGATTTTTCTGCAGGCATTAAAATGTAATAAACCATTCATAGATACGAAATAAATAAAAGTTACACAGAGAATGTTCTAGTACAATCGCGAAACAAATCGCAACAATACCCGAGCATCACTTTATGAAGTACTGGAACTGCTGAAAATAAATAACTTTAAAATTAGTGAGAATGGAGAAGGGATTGTGAGTAAGTAAGATATTTCAAATTAACTGTGGGGGTTTATTGAAATTAATAAAAAAAACTAAGCTCACACGTACATTAATTACACCAAATCCTGGGACACGTCCTAGCACATGAAGGAGAAGAAATTAAGTGACGAACAGTTCCGCTCTCTCCCTTCAGCTTGTTGCAAAAATTGAACGTGACAAATGTCATATGTTTATCGATCCGCTGGCAGAGAGAGGGCAGAAGTCAGCGACAAACATCGCACAAGTTATTTAATAAAAAAGAAATCATTGATGTATTATTACATTCAGCATCAAAAAAGAGGACAATTCATATAAAAAAGAGGACACTGCATTGTTAACATACTTTAATTTACAACTTTATTAATGAATCACGCAAGACAACTACAAACTAAATCAGTAACCTTGTGTGGTTATTGTAAAACAAAATATTATGGACCTTGTCAGTTTATTCATCATCGCTAGACTCAATTGTCTCATTCTTGTCTTTTTCACGTTTGAGCCAACTATATTTACGATCCAGTATAACCCTTACGATACTTATATGACTTACCTTAGTTTGCAACGAAAATGAATGTTCCAGCAGGGCAAATCAAACATTCCGCTTCATGTTCGTTTCTTCCTCTCTTGAATGATTTGTATTTCTCCAAGAGCACATCATTCAACACTGACTTCCTTTTCGGCATTTTGTGTTTTTATTTAAGTTCGTAATTTATTTTGAAGCAAAAGCCTACCTACGATCTCGAACACACAATACAGCTTTAACCTAAACCACAAAGTATATCAAAAGCAACGCCAAAGAACATAATGCAGAAGACAGCTGTCAGACCCATGCGGAGAGCAACATTGTGAACGGCAATTTCTCTCTGTGTATATGAATTATAGTTGCGAACATTTTGGACCTGCAGCAAGAACGAATCCGTTGTCGCCAATGATTCAAAAATAAATTTTCTTTCTCGGAACCCAAAAAAGAGGACATTTTGTAGAATTTTATAAATTTCGGCCGGCCACATTTTCTTGCTTCAAAAAAGAGGACGTGGTAACCATAATCCAATGGTACAGCCAGGATTGGGTGCTGGGAGGGGGGCACAGCTTTTAAAAATAAAACTCTGCTCAGAGATGACGGAGAATGAAAGTCTTTCATGGTGAACGTAGGGATTTTTGACACGTCAAAACGGCAACGGCAACAGTCACGCACCTGCTCCGCTCTCGCGGAGTGGGTCTGTGTGGCGGACCGAGCTATCGATAGTGAGTAAAACACCTTCGTTACGGAGCTCTTTGCTCAGTCGGCACTCGCGCGCTTTGATGTAAACACGTGTGGTCTTGTATTTTGCTACTTCGACTGTAATAAATGTCAGTCTATGGCAAGTGTTTAGTGATTTCTGTAGCTGCTACTACCACACAACCCAAATATTTTTAGACTATAGCGACAATAACTAACCTCTCTGGAAGCAAAAATCTGTTATACTCAAATGTAGTTATTTAATTTAGTCTGAGTTTAAGGAACTCACTAACCGCTTTAGTTTAACTCAGAATTAAATCTGTTTTATCTGAATAATGTCGTAAAAATATGTCATTAGAAATGTTAAATACTAATTTGAATCTTGTAAATGACTTCAGTCAAAAACGTCATGCTCTAGGTACACCAATAAGGAAAATGTCTCTCTATGTAAATAACTTTTAAATATTCAATATATTTTCAAAATAGTCACTTAATAATAAAGACAATCATTCCAAAAACCAAAATAGCGATAACGATTTATCACGCTAAGATAAGCGACAGGAGTCAATGCCGTTATCAGTAACAGTGTAGTCCTTTAAACAATGTTGTGTTCTTCAGTCCGGGTTAGCAAACCTCTCCATCTGCACAAAAGAACGCAAAACAACTTCCATTTGAATTTGTTTCTGTATTCGTCTCTTGGTCTCCCTCTGCGATTTTTATCCCACACACTTCCCTCCAATGCAAAATTCCTTCATGTCTAAGAATGTGTTCTACCACCTCGATCACTTCTTTTACTCAGGGTATGGCAGAAAATCCATTTCCCTGTAATACTTTTCAGTACCTCCTCATTAGTTTCGCAATCTACCCACCTACTCTTCAGCATTCTTCTATAGCACCACATTTCAAAAGCCTCAATCCTCTTCCTGGCTGAACTATTTTATTATCGTTCAAGTTTCACTACCGTACAAGGCAACACTCCACACAAATGACTTCAGAAAAGACTTCTTTATACTTAATTATTATTAATGTTAGCAGATTTCTGGGTTTATATATATATATATATATATATCAGTACAATTTCTTTGCTCTTGTTAAAGTTCATCCCTTCAGCACACTTTCCATTTTGTTCTGTTGCTCTTCCAGGTCTTTTGCTGTTTCTTCAACCTGTACTTTAATTCCTTCTCCAAATTTCTCCTTGATTTGCTTCAGATATTGCTCAATGTTCAAGTTGAATAACACTGGAGAAAGACTACAATCGTGTCTTACTCCCTTCCCAACCACTGCGTCCCTTTCATGCTCTTCAACTATAATAATTGCTGTTTGGTTTATGTACAAGTTGTAAATAACCATCCGTTGCCAATATTTTACCCGGCTGACTTCAGAATTTGAAAGATTGTTTTGCAATCAACATTACCAAAAGATTTCTCTAAATCTACAAAAGCTAGAAATGTAGGTTTGGTTTTCCTTATCTTACAAGACAAATCTTTAGGTGAATATTACCTCCCGTGTTCTTCTATTTTCTTTACATCCAAACTAATCTTCCCCGAGGTCAACTTCTACATCTACATCTACATCTAAATACATACTCCGCAATCCACCGTAAGGTGCGTGGCGGAGGGTACACTGTACCACTACTAGGCATTTCCTTTCCTATTCCACTCCCAAATAGAACGAGGGAAAAATGCCTCTATGCCTCCGTACGATCCCTAATTTATGTTCTCTTGTCATTGAGATCACTAAGCGAAATGTAAGTAGGTGGCAGCGAGATCGTACTACACTCAGCTTCAAATTCCGGCCTTCTAAATTTCCTCAACAGAAATTCAAGAAAAAAATGTCGTCTTTCCTCCAGCGATCCCCAGTTGAGTTGCCGGAGCATTTCCGTGACACTCGCGCATTGGTTGAACCTACCAGTAACAAACAGTGGCGGCTCTAGACGAAACCTAGGCGTCGGCGAACTCGTCTTTGCGAGGCCCCTTTCATTGTTTCAGTAAGGAACAAAAGTTAAATAAAATGATCTAAATTACACTCCAATAATTATTATACTAAAATTTTATTAGTATAATATACAAGTATTATTGCAATGACAAAAATTACAAGAAACAAACACAAATGAAAATAGAGAGACTTTTCGGCTTTTCGCCTGAATGAAATTTTTTTTTAAGATCACGTCATAATTAATACTAGCCGCTTTTTCGGCTTCAGTTGATAGTAATGTCATCGCAGATAATCTGTCTTGGCTCATAGTGCTTCTCAAATAAGTCTTAAACAATTTTAATTTTGAGAAGCTTCCCTCGGCCGAAGGTGTACTGACTGGAACTGTGAGCATGATTCTGATTGTTACATAAACATTTGAATATACTTCTTCCATGTTATTTTCTAAAATGTACTGAAGAAGTTGTTTTGTGTCTTTCATTGTGTCTAGTGGATTGAATTTTAAAAGGTTGAGCTCCTCGGTAAATTTATAAACGCTATATGTTACTATTTTCGCCTTTTCGGAGTATCATACCTAAATCATTATAATGCTTGATAAGGTCCTCCTACGATTTCAAAGAATTGATATAGATAAAACCAATTAGCTCAAAATATTCTTCAAGCGCTTTGAATCAACATTCACTGTCGACTAGTACAGCATCTACCATTGTGTTAAAAGAATTAACTCTGTACTGCATTTCAGCAGATTGTATTGGTTAATGAATTTGTTCGAAAACGAACATTCGTTTTTTCTGTTCTGTTCTTTTCTTTTTAAACTCAGACTCGATTTCGTACCTACTTTTTTCTACAAACACTCGAACTTCTGCAACGCATGTTTCAAATCTTGTAATACGGAATTCTCAAATCTGGTCACGAAATGAACGTAAAGAGTCAACAACTACTTTCAGGTTCACCAACTGCCATTATTTACTTATATTTTTCAAATGTAATAAAATCTCGTACAACACGTGTATTGAAACAATAAACTCAAAAGTTTACCTTTTGGTTAAGACTGCTTCACAGTCACTAAGAGTTTCAGAATCACCAGTTTTACTTTTACGGTCATTCACATTCTCGATGACATCATCAGATTGGAATAATATAGCTTTTAGTGCTCCATTTCTGCTTTCCCATCTTCTTTCAGACACAGGTTTCCATGTCAATTTTAATGTAGTTTTTATAAGTTTCTAAAATGCGGGGCGATAGCACAATGGTAGAGTGGGAAACTACAAATCCAAAGGTTGCGGGTTCGATCCCCGCCAAGTCCTAGGATTTTTATCTGTCTCTTTCCGCTTCTTTCAGCTCTGGCAGTGTTGTTAATGTGAAAAAATATCGAGTATCACCGTGTTTCGGAACCCACTTTAAATGTAGGTCTCTCTATAACTGGCTGGGTAACTCAGTTCGAAGGTCGGAGGAAGACAACGGCATACCACCTCCAAACAGGACCGTGCCTAGTAAAGCACTGTAGTGTTCAACTGAATCTTCGGATTGTTGACTGCTTTACCTTTTTTTTAAGTTCCCAACGCTTGATAGACCTTGTAATGAGCACATAAATTTGAATGAGGTCGAAAAATGTTGTAGATGAGTTAGCTGTATCAATGAGAATGAAATTCCAAGAGTGGCATCCGCATGCCGAAGAGAATTCTCGTGGATTAATATTGAGTATTAATGCCAACCATATTGGCACCGTTATCATATCCCTGTACTCGATAGTTTTTTATATCTATATCATTATTTTCTAGTTCCTTTAAAACTTCATTTGTTAAATACTCTCCCTCTGTTTCTGCAACGGCGATAAGCCCAACAAAGTGTTCCTCTATTTTTCCAGTTGAGGAATATAAAATCTTAGTATTATTGACATTTGTTCCACACAGTTCACATCTCTGATACAATCGAGCATGAAGCAGAATATTTTGATTGTCTGACTCTTTTTCAATTTCTTTAATGACAGATATTGACATTAATGAAATTAATTCATTTTGGATCTCGTGGCTCAGATAATGCTGAGAAAGTTCTTTTCACTAATACGTTTCAGGTGTTCTTTTATTGTTAGATCATATTTGGATAAGAGTTTAAATAGGTCCATGAAATTTACGTTGTTTCCAGTAACATTCAGATTAAGGGAGTCTCGATGACCTCTAAATGCCAGATCGTGTGAGGCTAATATCGATCAATCTTTCAAACAAGTTATACCAATACTTTTGTGATTTCCTAATCAGTCTTTCGTTTTCATTATCTATTGTTTTTCTTTACTGGATTCCATCTATTTACTCCAAGTGTCATTGACTTTGTTCATGTATTTGTAATATTCTTCTCAGATATTTCCAGTCACAACAGGCTTCTTTTACCAACTGTATCTGAAAATGTGAAAAAAGTCTACATGGAAACCAATAAACTTTATCCTTAAGATATGGAGTAAACCAACCACCTGCGATGTTGCTCCTCGCCGTTACTCAATTTTTTAGTAAAAGGAAATTTACTAAAAGTTCTTTTATTTGCGTCTTTAGTGTAATTGTCATAAGATTTCTCGAGGTTTTGTTTGGGTCCACTTTGAATTAAGTCATGACGCTGTGAATCTGTTACTAGTAACACCCACTTTCTCGGATCTAATTCTGTAAAAGACTCTGTTTTATGAACAATATCCTCTCGATTTTCTGAATCACAACAATTTTCACATTTTAACTCCTTTTTTGACTCAGAATGTTGGACAACATCAGTTTCGCCCAATTTTGATGCTGTATCAGAAGGGATATGGGATTTATTCAACCCTGGTTCTGTTTCAGCGACTGAAGTAACTTGGAGGACAGATGCATCAGAGGCCTCTGGAGCAGATTCACCTGAAGTTGGTTTCTTCAGAAATATCATCAAGCTCAAACTCATCGCTAGGTTGGATATATCTATCTTAGCCTTTCTTCTTCTTTTTGATGCACCGGTTTCCCACTTCCTCCTGCCTGTTTTTCTTGAGGTCCCTCCAGACATGACGATCAAAAAATTATTTTTTGTTATGTTCATTGCAGTTCCATCAAATGGGGTGATTTCGGACTGTTTTGATGTTGTTTTTCTAGTAACTTCCATAGGTTGTATTATATTTCACTCTTTGTCAGTGAAGTGGAGTGGATGTGCAACGGTTTTTGCCTGAGACACACGAATAAAGTGGCTAACAACATAAAGTTATAGAAAGTTTCCAATTCACGATATTGCATGAAATTTCAACCTCGACTATGTTAATCGGATATTTATCAAGGTTTACGTAAGACTCAAAACAAAAGTCGCGGAATACGAATATACAGTTTCTCTCTTAAAGTAATTTTTGTACGAAAGTGAAAGTGAGCGGAAAATTGTTATTAGGCAGAGCGAAAGAGCAAATATACCATACTGTCGTCAATTACCTCATTTGACGGTGCTTAGAAGTACTCAGTGCTATAGTGTAGAAAGAATTTGACGTGGTATCGTCATACATGGTAGGGTAGTTTTTATATTTTGCCATGTATGATGCCAGAACAACAAGTAATAAAAAATAGGAATTATTTAAGAAATCTGTACATACTATAAAATGGATGTCAAGGATATTACTGTGTGTGTGTGTGTGTGTGTGTGTGTGTGTGTGTGTGTGTGTGTGTGTGTGTTTTCCACATCTATTCCTACTATGCGATTTTTTATTATAGATACTCGAGTTTAAGCTTCAGTTTTTATAAGCGAACCAGTAGGTCTATCCCAAATTTAGTTACATCAGTCTGTTTCTTTGTTTCTTCTGTGTCACGATATATAGTACAATTGCGTTTAAAAGTTGCAAACCGACGTAAGTCCCCAGAGGTAAATTTTCAGAAACAACAAGTTGCATAATACATGGAACCGTGTAGAATAACTACCAAATCTACTTCAAGAATTTGATCAAATGTTTTTTGAAGTCTATGCTCTCTACACAGGTGTACTATAAGTACAATATAAAAATACGCACATGACTGCAATGATTGAGTTTGCCATAGATTTTTTGATTTTTAGCTTTAGTATTACATTCTACAATTACTTTCTCAAAGCTTACACATAGAGACATCTTCATTTAATCAATGATTTTTACCAACTGTAGCCATCATGATCAGCAATTTTTTCTGCTGAACACACCCAGTGCATATGAATCTTCGTCTAGTAATAGCCAGCGGCTATGCTCGCTCTATGGCGGCTTCATCGCAAAACATAAACAATAAATCCGAACAATAGAAGAAAAAATGATTTCCTTTGTAAAAAGAACAACATAGCTATTCTATACAAATAACGAGGGAAGTCAGTTTGAACCATATTTTCATACAACTACTTACCGTGTTAAGACACCAAATGAAGATAGTATCCGATGCGGCATCTAACGCGGGGTCCTCAGTTTGTTATGTTCGCCGGCCCAAACCTCCAACAGGCAATGTCGACCGCTGGTTCAACTACCAAGTAATTTTAATCAGACCGTAGCACTCACATAAAATTTACAACAGTAAAATAAATTATCCTTTACAGACAAATAAATATGCCAAGAAATGCATCTCAGTACTGACTTAGATTACAAATATGAAATCAATCACAACAGTATGATAAATGTATCGAAATATACGTTAAACTTATTTACAATAATAAAACAACGAAGTTTTCACTCAGTAACGACAAGAAACTTAGACTAAAGTGTTATAAGTGCGCCTCTCTTGACACAATAAGTTTTGTGGGTCATTTCGTCAATGCGGTTTACTGCATCTGCGCAGATTGACGACAGGTTTTGTAAGGGAATTCCCTTAACTGAATGGTAACAGTCGGCGGCCCTCGTTGGACTCCGAGCCGTGCTGGGGTGACGATGTTCGCTGTCAGCTGCACAGCGTGTGCTAACAGCGCGCTGTCGCTACCTTGTTGTAACTCAACTGGGCTGTCATTATTGTGTTTTGTTGCATTGTTTTTATTGTTTAATGTGTCAAACAGTAAACTCAGTTTCGATAACTCAAAGTATTTAATTGAAAACTTCATCACTGCTGCACTCATACGAAAATAAATACGGAGAACTAGCTGGCATCCGGGAATGGCCGAGGGCACTAAGGCGTCATACCACGGTGCGCGAGATCGCTATGGTACGGATGTTGTGTTCGTCTTTTGGTTAAGCAAGTGTAAGTTAGATGTAGCTCGTCGCTACATGACCTAGCAGTTGAAAACTGCCGTTATACATAAAAAAAAACAAAGAAGCTAAAATTTTAACCATGTTTTGCGAGGCCCCCACAGGCGCGAGGCCGTCGGCGGTGGCCGACGCCTGGTGCCGCCACTGGTAACAAACCTAGCTGCTCGCCTCTCAACTGCTTCTATGTCTTCCTTTAAACTGATCCGCTGCCGGTCCCAAACACTTGAGAAATACTCAAGAGTGGTGGTACAGATGAAGTACAGATGAAGTACATCTTCCCAAAATTCTCCCAATAAACCGAAGTCGGCTGTCCGCCTTACTCACAACTGTCCTTACATGTTCGTTCCATTTCATATCGCTCTGCAATGTTACGCCTAGATATTTGAACGATGCGACTGCATCAAGAAGCTCACTACTAATGCTGTATTCGAATACTATGGGATTGTTTTTCCTACTCATGCGCATCACCTTACATTTTTCTACATTGAGAGTTAGCTGCCATTCTTCGCACCAACTAGAAATTTTGTGTAAGTCATCCTGTATGCTATTACAGTCACTTAAAGACGACACCCCCCATACACCACAGCATCATCAGCAAACAGCCGCAAATTACAGCTTACTCTGTCCTTCAGATCATTTATGTAGATAGAAAATAAGAGCGGTCCTATCACACTCCTCTGGGGCACGCCTGACGATAAACTCGTCTCTGATGAACACTCGCCGTCGAGAACAACGTACTGCGTTCTATTACTTAGGAACTCTTCCAGCCAGTCACAAATCTGTGAAACTGTTCCATAAGTTCGTATCTTCGTTAACAGTCTGCAGTGTGGCACCGCGTCAAACGCCTTTTTGAATTCGAGAAAAACTCAATCCGCCTGTTGCCCGTCATCCATGACTCGCAAGATGTCATGTGAGAAAAGGCATGCTGAGTTTCACATGAACGATGTTTCCTGAACCCGTGCTGGTTCGTAGAAAGAAACTTTTCCGTCTATCAAGTTTTCTCATTCTTCTGTAAATAACACGTGTTAAAATTTTGTATCAATGAGTTATTAAACTAATTTTCACACCTGTCTGCACCTGTTTTATTTAGAATGATGATTATTGCAATTTTTAAAGTCTGAGGATATTTCGCCTGTCTCACATATCTTACGCATCAGGTGAAATATTTTTATCATGGCTGACTCTCCTAGACACTTCAGTAGTTCTGATGGAATTTCGTCGACTCCAGGTGCCTTGTTTCGATTTAGGCTTTTCAGTCCTCTGTCATATGCATCTCTTAGTATAGTGTCACCTATTTCATAATTATCTACTTCCTCTTCCCTTCCTACAATATTATTTCTTATTCAGTATCCTTTGTAAAGCCGCTGTATGTATTCTTTTCACGTTTCAACTTACCCTTCTTTGCTCAGAACTAGTTTTCCATTTAAGTTCTTAAAATTCATACAACTGCTTTCTTGTCTCCCTCTAGCCAATATTGCTTAGCCATTTTGCAAATCGTGTCAATCTTTTTTTAGTCTCCTGTACGCCATTTTGCCTGCTTCAGTTACTGCGTTTTTATATCTTCACCTACCATTAATTACATTCAGTATTCCCTGTGATATCCAACGATTTTTAGAATGACTTGACTTTCTACCTATATGGAGCATTTCTGCTTTTACTATTTCGTCTCTAAAAGCTACCCATTCTTCTTCTACTTACTTTCCCCCATTTCTGTTAATTGTTGCCTAAAGTTCCCTCAGAAACTCTCAAGAACTACAGGTTCTTTCAATATATCCAGTTCCTACCTTTCTTCAGTTTCAGTCTACAGTTCGTAGCCAATAAGATATGCATCAGAGTCTATATTTGCCAATGCGTATGTTTAACAGTTCCGAAGTCTATGTGTTAGCATTACGAAGTCTATCTGGTACCTTACGGTTTATTCTGTTGTCTACCACGTCTACAACCTTCTTTCAATATGTTATGATTAAACTACACTGTTCAAAAAATTAGGGGGCTAGGTGAGATAGACACAACATACATAAGGTAACTTTTATTCAGTTATTGGTTGAAATTGTAATTTATGTGTGATTCAGTACGATATTTTATTGTGTCAGCTCTTTAATTGAGGTTTACATAGCGTTTAATTAGAACGATGCACCATGGCCTTCCATAATAGTGGAAGTCATTCTCGTTGCCCTCCAATATAGTGTGCGATCACTTCGGACAGCTAGTACAGTTTCACACCTGCGTGGCATGGACAAGATGAACATATCAATCAGCTCTAGAGGGATATTTGGCCATTCTTCCATGAGTGCAATTTCCAACTCTGCAACCGTTTTGGAACGTGCTGGTCTAATCGCAATGCGTCTGCCAAGTGCATACGAGTACAAGCTCAGTCAGATTTAAGTCCGGTGAACAAGCTGGCCACTCCATTCATTTAATCGCCTTAACATCAGGCATGTTATCCACCAGTGCAGTTCTGTGGGGACGAGCGTTCATCAGTAGACTGTGTCTTTCGTGTTCTACACATCGTTCCTCCAACCATCAAAATTGGCAGTAGCAGAACATTGCATTTCCATGGGACACACAATGGAATATAGTAAAACTAAAATTTTAACACCAGTCTCCAGTTTCTGGGATTCACTTATTAAAGAATCGGTGGAAATTCGTCTCGCCGACAATCAATAGTGACAACGGCTTTCAGATCGACAAAAATTGGAATCCTGTGATTAGTATCATCCAGTCACAGCGTAATCGACGCCATCAATCGATTATCAATGATTAGAAGTGTGCGATCCTCCACCGAGGGCACTACATACAACTCGGCTGTATCACGCATGATGATACCAGCACTTTTGGCATGTGTAAGAACTAGTATAAATACCGCAACTGCACCTGGCCTCTTCAGTACTCGCTACTCACCTGAAGATGGCCGGACGTTTCCAGGCCGAAATATTGTGTCAGATTGACGACGGGATCCGGCAGCACACCCGAAAGTTACTGGATGAAGAAATACGTCGGGAAAGCTTCAGAAGTCTAATCTGAGTGACATAAATGTTTTGTAGAATCAGTTTTCTCGGTAAGACATGGGAAATCATCAGGTCATCGTCGTCGAGCGAGTGAAACAACGTCTTACCAACAGCCCTACGACGTGCATCTCGCGAACTGTTTGCATTTGAAACCGTACAAGCAAGAAAAGACGCTGATAAAATTGCTCGCAATTCGTGCGGGTGTGTTAATTCGATTACATGAGGATAATATTTCTTGGAAAAATTAATCTTTTCTGACAAGTCGACTTTTCACTTAAGTGGTAAGGTTAACACACGTAACGGTAGGGCAGTGAAAATCCACGTCAAACATTACATGTTCGTGATAGCTCTAAACTACAGGTTTTTGTGCACTGAGCAAGAACAACGTGTGCGGTCTCTTTTTCCGTGAGAGGACCATCAACTGGATAGTGTGTCTGGATATGTTACAACAATTTTTAAATCGATAGGAAAATCTATAGGAAAACTTCGTGCAAGACAGTGCAACACCCCACTGCCTGGCTGACGTTGGGGATTTTCTCACTGGCTGCTTTCCAGATCAGTGCATTGGCCGTGATGCACCAGTTGCACGTTCACCAGAACTGACACCACTCGATTTTTATGGGGGATTCGTCAAGGGTCTTTTATTTGTACCTCCTGTGCCGGCTTCTCTACCTGAACTTGGTGCAAGAATTCACGCTGCTACTAAGCAAGTTACATCTACAATACTACAGCCAGTTTGGGAAGAAATTGACTTCCAATGAGATGTATGCAGCATAAGGTAAAGAAATACTCTCTCTCTCTCACACACACACACATACACACGTTAATTATGAATAACAGCGGTTCTTAGATTCGAAGGGCAAGAAAAGGACGCAGAGGTTGGGAAGGGAGTAAGACAGGGTTGTTGTTCAATCTTAAATCTGAACATTGAGCAGGCAGTGAAGGAATGGAAGGAGAAATTTGGAGAGGGTATTAAAGTGCAAGGAAAATAAATAAGAACATTGCGGTTTGCCGAGGACATAGTAATTCTGTCAGAGACCGCAAAAAATCTGGAAGAGCAATTGAATGGGATAGACAGTGTCTTGAAAGGAAGATATAAGATGAACATTAACAAGATTAAAACAGAGGTAATGGAATGCAATGTCAGCAAATCAGGCGATGCCAAAGGAATTAGATTAGGTAATGAGACAATAAAAGTAATAGATGAATTTTGTTATTTGGGTAGCAAGATATTGTGATGGCCGAAGTAAAGAAGGTATAAAATGCAGAATGCCTATGGGAAGAAAAGCGTTTCTAAAGAAGCGAAACTTGTTAACGTCCAATATTAATTTAAATTTTTGGAAGTCCTTTCTGGAAACATTTGTCTGCAGTGTAGCATTGTATGGGAGTGAAACGTGGACGATTAGGAATTCAGATAAAAAGATAATAGAAGCTTTTGAAATGTGGTGCTACAGACGAATGATGAAAATTAGGTGGGTAGATCACGTAACTAATGAGGAGGTGCTTAATTGAATAGGGGAGAAAAGGAGTTTCTGGCATACCCTGACTAAGAGAAGGGATAGATTGGTGGGACACATTTTGATACATCAAAGAATTGTCAACTTTCAGCAAAAATTTTAGACGGAGACCGAGGGACGAATACAGTAAGTAGATTCAAAAGGATGTAAGTTGCCGAAGGTATTCTGAGATGAAGAGGCTTGCACAGGACAGGGTAGCGTGGAGAGCTGCATCAAACCAGTCTGCGGACTGAAGACCACAACAACAACAACAATTTTTTGGAGCTCCCTATTTGTTATGGAGATGAAAACTTACGTAGTATCGCTTTTCGTGAAATGAAACGGAGTGAACACTCCAGTATTCAATCCAAGAACAGCTGCCAGCATGCGAAACTTAGAAGTAGATGTTCCTGGAGTAGTAAAACAACTTAAGTCACTAAACAAAAATAAATCTTCCGGGCCAGATTGTATACCAACTAGATTCCTCTCAGAGTATGCTGATGAAATAGCTCCGTACTTAGCTATAATTTACAACCGATCACTCAGCGAAAGATCCGTACCCAAAGACTGGAAAGTTGCCCAAATTACTCCAGTATTCAAGAAAGGCAATAGGAGTGATCCCCAAAATTACAGGCCTATCTCATTGACGTCGATTTGCAGTAGGATTTTGGAACATATACTTTGTTCGAATATTATGTACTACCTCGAAGAGAACGACCTATTAACCAATAGTCAGCACGGATTCAGAAAGTATCGCTCTTGCGAAACACAGCTTGCCCTTTATTCACATGAAGTGTTAAGTGCCATCGACAAGGGATCTCAAATCGATTCCATATTTCTGGATTTCCGGAAGGCTTTTGATACTGTACCCCACAAGCGGCTTCTAATGAAATTGCGTGCTTATGGCATATCTACCCAATTGTGCGATTGGATTCACGATTTCCTATCAGAAAGGACACAGTTCGTTGTAATTGACGGTAAGTCATCGAGTAAAACAGAAGTGATATCTGGCGTTCCACAGGGAAGAGTTATTGGTCCCCTACTCTTCCTCGTGTTTATAAACGATTTAGGAGATTGAATAGCTCCCTTAGACTGTTCGCGGATGATGCTGTCGTTTATCGGTTAGTGAAGTCAACAGAGGATCAAAAGCAACTGCAAAGCGATTTAGACAAAATTTCTACTTGTTGCGAAAATTGGCAATTGACACTAAATAAAGAAAAGTGTGAAGTAATACACATGACCACTAAAAGAAATCCGCTGAACTTCAATTACGCGATAAATCAGTCAAACCTTAAGGTCGTAAATTCTACCAAATACCTAGGAGTTACAATTACGAACAACTTTGACTGGAGAGAACACATAGAAAATATTGTGGGGAAGGCGAACCAAAGGTTACGTTTCATTGGCAGAACGCTTAGACGATGCACCAGCTCCACCAAAGAGACTGCCTACATCACACTTGTGCGTCCTCTCTTGGAGTACTGTTGCCCCTTGTGGGACCCTCACCAGGTGGGACTGACGGAAGATATTGAGAAGGTTCAGAGAAGGGCAGCTCGTTTTGTTTTATCACGTTACGGGGGGGGGGGGGGGAGGGGAAGCGTCACGGAAATGTTGCACGAATTGGGATGGAAATCATTAAAAGAAAGACGTTATTCATTGCGGCGTCATCTGCTTGCGAAGTTTCAATCACCGACTTTTAGTTCTGAATGTGAAAATATTTTGCTAGCACCCACCTACTTAGGGAGACATGACCATCCCAATAAAATAAGAGAAATCAGATCGAAAACGGAACGATTTAGGTGTTCTTTCATCCCGCGCGCTATTAGAGAATGGAACGGTAGAGAAAAGTTATGAAGGTGGTTAATGAACCCTCTGCCAGGCACTTAAATGTGATTTGCAGAGTATCGATGTAGATGTAGATGTAGTAGAATAACAGTATTACAATAATTTTGGCTTATGCGACCAATACTAGCTTCTGTGCCTGTTCCCCCTGAATTCCCAAGACATAAGAGGAGGATATTTCTCGCAGTGATGTGGAAAGATGGTGCTGTGGGGATGGGAGGGGGGGGGGTTGAGATTCTCGACGGCTACCAGCTTTGTGGAGATGACAATCCTTGCGTCGTTCGATGACACGATTTGTAAAAAAATATATACAGTAGTTTCTTGCTGTTTCAATACTGACACTTAACTGAACCGCTGCGTACGTGGGTTACCGCAGCAAAGCCAATATTCACATGCCTTCTCTGTCACTGAACAGTTCTCATGATGTGGCTGTACTGTGAAGGTTCGCGTTCTGTTATTATTTTGTAGTAAGCAGAGATTTGAGGCTACCCAATCGCTTATTGGCGAAGCTATTTTTATCGTTTGGAAAGTGAGATTGGATGGAAGACATACTGTTCAAGATCTCTTGGAATTGAAAAAATAAGTTTCATGCAAATTATGTAACGTTGAAAGTACCGCCGTTAATAATTTGTTAAATCATGTAACTGCGACAGTGTATTCTTTGGATGGCTGTCGTTCCAGAACTGTTCCTCGGTTTTTAACAATGGAATCTGCGTGACCTGAGTGAATTTCTTTTCAACTGCGCTGAAACTTTCAAAGTTGTTTTCAGGAAATTAGAAAGGGAGCCAGTGGTGGATATTCACATTTGCCGTAGTAGGTTATTCGAATTTTGCCGCCCCTATCAACCTCTATAAATCGACACCCTATTTCACAATCATGCTAATAATAATTTTTGTCAATGACATTGTAGCTTTATGTTTCTTACACTACGGTTCCAACTGCACCACCTTTTTTCCGTAATTATGTAATTGTGAACCAGGGGATCGAAGGGACACTTTATTTTTCCAACCGAACTATTTGGTTTATATAAACTTTTGTTTATATTTCTGAACAAATGAAACACAGTGATAACTACTAATAATGTAGGAGTAAGTATTCCGTAATACTTCTTAAAGAATGGTGTACATTCACTAGACGTAATTAAATAAACTTTATTACACTTACAGTTTAAAAATTTTGTCCCAAGTTTGCCGCCCCTAAAATCTGTCTGCAAAGACTCCAGCCTATTCAGTCTAATGGTTAATTCACCACCTAAGGGAGCCATTTACATGAAGGCACTTATGAACAGGACGGTTCAATAGATTTATTAATATGGCCAGTGCAATGACAGGGCACTGCATGTATTGGTTTACGTAAAATCAAGTCACAGTATCAAATCGCTGTTATTTTTGCAAATATCTCTGAAACGATAAAAAAAACATAACGGAGCAAAGTTGTAGAGAATTTTGTCTTCTACGAATTCATGTATTCAGTTTTCTTGTCACATGAATGGTTAAGCCGTTAGGTTACTTTCCATGGTTTGCGCTCCACGACATGTTTCCAATACTCTGATAATTTTCAGCTATCAGTCGATCTTTTTTAAAATTCTTTATTGGCAAATCATGATTTCAGCCAGTGACTGGCCATTATCAATGCATGTTTTTAACTGTAGATGTTATTAATGTGGAAAACTCACACCAAGCCAAGTATGAAAAGCCGTTATTTTTATTTAAATCTGAGCTGTCAACAGCCGATCGCAAAGGTCCACTTTTAATTTTATTGCTGTAACGCAAACTGGGCCAAAAGAAGTAAACATTACAACTTGCTACACAACTACTTCCACAAAAGATATTTAATATTTTTGTGGATTCAGCTCGGGCAGGTATTGCGGGGGTAGGGCGATGAGAAGACTCCACACGGGGTGTCAAACTACCTAACTACGTCACTGGCTTCTGGTTGTGTAATTGTAGTATGGAGATTATACTTTTGTTGCAAAGTTCCGTGAAATTTCTTTCAGGCGAGTACAGTGTATCTTAACTGTATCTGGCTTTCATATTCCCTTGACCAATAAGACAAGAAAGGAAAACGACTTTTCGCTAGAGGCGATGGTGTGGGCTTTACCGCAGTGGGATGGTCCGTTATCTCGAAAAGAAACCCTGACCTCCGTGGAATGCCTGTTGCGGCTTATCCTGAGGGATTATCCGGATATGAATGACATCCGTAAAGCTCCCTTCAGAGCGCGGCAAGGCGCTTTCATCTTCTGAGAGACGTATTGTGGCTGTAAATACGAAGATACGGACGCCGCGCGTAATCGTCAAAACAGAGCTGACGTAGGTCTAAGCACGCGACCAATGACGCACACTTGGCAGCGAAGTTGCCTCCAATCAGCCATGCACACATCAACGCTGGGATAACGGCACGAGTCTCTGATCACAAAGAAATGCTGTACAGTTTCTAAAATTTCAGTGACGGTCAAGTCTCAGAAACAGCAAGGAATAACAAACCGAGCTTGTTCTCTGTACACTAGATTGAAGGTCAACTAGGAAACAAGGTAGTAATATAAAATACTACGGTTTAAGTGCTGCACTGTGGCAAACTGCTGAAAACAACGCTCAGAAACTTTAAATGCTTTGGTATCCATTCATATTGCAGTTTTCAGCCGGCTGCAGTGGCCGAGCGGTCTGCGGCGCGCCAGTTACAGTCTGCACGGCCGCTACGGTCAGGGGTTCGAATCCCCCCTCGGGCATGTATGTTTGTGTCGTTTTTAGTATAAGGTAGTTCATTAGTAGTTTGTTTCAAATGTTTGTATAGCTTATGGGACAACTTCGGGGTTATCAGACCCTAAACTGACAAACTACTTACAAACTAGCTAACACTAAGGACGGCACAAATATCAATGCCCGAGGGGGGATTCGAACCCCCGACCGTAGTGGCCGTGCAGACCGTGACTGGAGCGCCTTAGTTCCCTCGGCCACCGCGGCCGGCTAGTAGTTTGTAAGTTTAGGGACTGGTTACGCCGCAGTTAAGTCCCTTAAGCTTAACAAACATTTTATTTTATTTTTTATTTTATTATTATTATTTTTTGCAGTTTTCAGCTATTACTAGTAAGTGAAACTGTTTAAACAAATTCGCTAGGAAGAATAATTGTTGGAGGTTGATTGTTTTCAGTTTCATTTCTGTTGTAGTACATACATTTTCATATATTTTATATACAGACGTTCAGCTAATACAATACGCTGTAACATGGCGCGTTCTTCGTCTATTTAACTGTTATCCGCATTTCTAAATTTCAAGATGTGTCATCTTATGGAATACTAGTATTCCAATTTTTTAAAAATTTGTAATGTGTGTAATATGCGAAATGTGGGCGTACACCGATTCTGCAGTTTGCGATAAAGTACATCGAAACGAAATTACAGAGTTGGAATTTAATAACTGAAAACGGTAAATTTTATGTGTTTTCGGCTGCGTTACCATAGTATTTTCTTTGATGAGGAATTTATTTGTTGGAAGTGTAACAATCTTGAAAAGAATGGAAGTATTCCATATTTATACCCCATTACCTATAGAGCCACAAATGTCAAATTTTGTTTTGAGCATAATTTAGAACTGTTCATAAGATAATAAAAACCCAAAGAGATTTTGGTCATATGTTAAATATACTCGGGGAAAGTCACAAACAATACCTTCACTACGTGATAGTAATGGCGATCCTGCCGATGACAGCGCTCCTAAAGCAGAGCTACTAAACTTAGCTTTTAGAAACTCATTCACTAAAGAAGACGAAACCAATATTCCAGATTTCGAATTACGAACAGATGCCGTAATGAGTAACATAGAAGTAGATATCATCGGAGTAGTGCAGCAACTAAAATCACTTAATAAGAACAAGTCTTCTGGTCCGGATTGTATACCCATTAGATTTCTATCTGATTATGCTGAAGCGATAGCTCCTTACTTAACAGTCATATACAACCGCTCTCTCATAGAAGGATCTGTACCAAAAGATTGGAAAGTTGCACAGGTCACACCTATATTCAAGAAAGGCAGTAGGAGTAACCCACTAAACTACAGGCCTATTTCATTGACGTCAATTTGCAGCAGGGTTTTGGAACATATCCTGTATTCAAATATTATGAATTATCTCGAACAGAACGATCTATTGACCCAAGGTCAACACGGATTTAGAAAATATCGCTCATGCGAAACACAACTAGCTCTATATTCACACGAAGTGATGGGTGCTATCGACAAAGGTTCGCAAATCGACTCCGTATTTCTTGATTTCCAGAAAGCTTTTGACACCGTACCTCACAAACGGCTTTTAATCAAATTGCGTGGTCATGGTATATCGCCCCAAATTTGCAATTGGATAGGGGATTTCTTGTCAGAGAGGACACAGTTCGTAGTAATCGATGGTAAGGCATCGACTAAAACAGAGGTGATATCGGGCGTTCCACAAGGTAGTGTTATTGGTCCTCTGCTATTCCTTATTTACATAAACGATTTAGGGGAAAATCTAAGTAGCTCTCTTAGGTTGTTTGCAGATGACGCCGTCATTTACCGTCTAGTAAAATCATCTGAAGATCAAAACCAACTGCAGGACGATCTGAATAAGATATCAGTATGGTGTAAAAATTGGCAATTGACTCTAAATAATGAGAAGTGTGAAGTCGTCCACATGAGTACGAAAAGAAATCCGTTAAACTTTGTTTACAACATAAATCAATCAAATGTGAAGGCCGTAAACTCCACAAAATACCTAGGAATCACTATTACTTCAGACTTAAACTGGAAAGAACACGTAGATAATATCGTGGGAAAGGCGAACCAGAGACTGCGTTTTATTGGCAGAACCCTTAAAAGATGCAACAGAACTACTAAAGAAACTGCATACACTGCGCTTGTCCGTCCATTTTTGGAGTATTGCAGCCCAGTGTGGGATCCTTATCAGGTGGGTTTGACGGAGGACATCGAAAGAGTCCAAAGAAGGGCAGCTCGTTTCGTATTGTCATGATACAAGGGAGACAGCGTTACGGAAATGATACAGGATCTGGGATGGGAATCATTACAACAACGGCGCTTATCGCTGAGGCGTGGGTTACTTGCGAAACTCCAATCGCCAACATTCTCCTCCGAATGCGAAAATATATTGTTGACTCCCACTTACATAGGTAGAAATGATCATCAAAATAAAATACGAGAAATCAGGGCTCGAACAGAGAGATTCAGGTGTTCTTTCTTCCCCCGCGCTATTCGAGAATGGAATGGGAGATAAATAGTATAATTGTGGTTCGATGAACCCTCTGCCAGGCACTTAAATGTGATTTGCAGAGTATCCCATGTAGATGTAGATGTAGATAATATATAGGACCTATATTATTTCAGAAAATAAGAAGCATAATCATACATCCCACATTATATGCTACAAGTATTTTGTTTGCTTGCTGTGAAAAATTGAAAAAAGTCATGAACGAAAAGAAAACTTGTATTCCATACATGTAGCTCCGCCTCCAGCTGTGTACGTATCGCGCAGATTAGTTTGACAGTCTGCGTTGTGGCTAATGGATGAAACGCAAAAGGAAAATGCCCTCCAATCAGTCACCGCCACGAGTGTTGACCTAAATTGTGTGAATACTAATAACACAGTGTCTTTGCCACACTCGTTGGCTTTGCATGCCCTGTAACCAACGAGCTTAAATTTCATAGAGTGGCTAACACACGAATTACAGCGCTCTTTGCGGCAACTTCTGTAAACTCGGGCGCCATATTTTTGGTGGACAGTACACTTGAGAGGAGTCTGTCTATCGTATGTTGTTGTTAGCTTGAAGTGTTGTATTTAGTTTATATTGCATTCAGTGTGTAATGACTGTAGAATTTTTACTGATCAAATATGCCTAAAGTGTGTTCAGCATTTAAATGCACAAATGGAACTGATAAAACTACAAGTACTTTGTCCAAGAACACCAAATGTTTTCCCTTGTTTGAGCTCAATCTGTCTACATTCATATAAAATTCCTGACAGATGGCACTTAGCTGCCCCAAGAGTGAAGCTTCAGATGTCCTATCCTGCAATTCCCTTGAAGTACACGTCATAAAAAATGTTCAGTTTTCTACCTAGTATAGTCTTCTTCTGTCGCTCCTGTGGTTGACGAAACCACACTTTTGAGTGTCTACACCTTCTGTAAAAGTATTTTCATTTGTTGTTGACAATACTTGATCGAGCATGGGTGACAAGCAACCAGTGCAAAGTGTGGAAGCAGTAGTGACAGCCAGAATTTTTTCACTTATATATGTCTGTGTTCTTTGTAACAAATATGTACTTATTTCAGCGTGGCAACAACGAAAGTTATTAATGACATGTAATTTCGGTTTCTAAAGCTGTTGTGGCTGCTAACCAAGGCGCATTTATTGTATTGCAATGTTCTATTGCAACTTTCGTCTTTGTACTCAAAATTCAAGTACCAAAAGTTACTTGTTTCAGCACGGCAACAAGGAAACTTATTAACGACATCGTATTTCGACGTGGAATGCTTTTGTGGCAGGTGATCTAGGCGCATTTTATACTGCAGTATTTTGTTTTCAATTTCGTTTTTGTACGCAAATTTCGTCCAGAAAAGTTCACTACTAAACCTTTTAACAGCAATTTTACAAGTTTGTAGACTAAGTAGGTTTAGTAAACAGAATATAAATGTATACTACACTTTATAAAATCATTTGTTGCAACACATTAACAACAGATACATATCCATGGTCATGATTGTTCGTCATAACAAGTACTACTCATTCACTATGTTTACATGCAACACATCTTCCGGAAGACGAAAACCGATTTTCGTAAACCGTTTTTCGCTGTCGTGTGTACAAGGCATAGCCTGAATCGGATTTCCTAACCCACTAAAAAAATGTTCAAATGTTTGTTAAGCTTATGGGACTTAACTACGGGGTCATCAGTCCCTAAACTTACAAACTACTTATGAACTACTTACAAACTAGGACGGCACAAATATCCATGCCCGAGGGGGGATTCGAACCCCCGACCGTAGTGGCCGTGCTGACCGTGACTGGAGCGCCTCAGTCACCTCGGCCACCGCGGCCGGCCCTAACCCACTGAAAAAGAGATGATTCAGTTCCTGATTTAGTCACCACAATCGCTATTTATCTTTACCTAAATACACAGATTTAAGTTCATTCTAATATTTATACATTTATTTATTTCACATTAGTGAATATCGCCGGCCGCGGTGGCCGAGGAGACTGAGGCGCTCCAGTCACGGTCTGCACGGCCACTACGGTCGGGGTTCGAATCCCCCCTCGGGCATGGATATTTGTGCCGTCCTAGTTCGTAAGTAGTTCATAAGTAGTTTGTAAGTTTAGGGACTGATGACCCCGTAGTTAAGTCCCATAAGCTGTACAAACATTTGAACATTTAGTGAATATCACTCTTCTCATATGTGCCGAAAATTATTAACAAGAAAACACAATCTGACAAGCCAAGAACGCTTCAAAACCGGTTGCGTTTACATGGGCACGAAAATCGATTGCGGAACGGGAAAATCGCTTTAGAGAAGCAGATTTCCAGAATCGATTTTGGAGTGTTTACATGACCAACCAAAAGCGGAATTGGAAAATCGGTTTACGAAATCCGGTTTTGGGAGCCCTTGTAAACGGGGTGATTGTATGTTTCGCAGCTCGTTTAGACCACGTACTTGCATTAAAATCTACTCCAATAGTTTCACAGGGGCACTTTCGTTGATATTGCGAACCGCATCTAATTGTTATACTTCGAACTGTAACAGTAATACTGACAGGTTCGTCATATTTCGTTACCGCATTTTTAGGAAATATACTAGCAGGCTCGTCAATTCGCAGCTGCGAAAAAGTCTGACGGAACTTGATGCGCATCCGTATTCAATAGTCAATCTTTATTTAAAACGTGGAACTGTAAACAGGCAAAATTCTCGAGTTGGTGTGGCATACGAGCTGTCAGCTGATACCCCAAATAAAATGGCGGACGCCAGTTCAATGTGCCTGAAACATGGCGGACCTATCGCCACTCTATGAAATTTAAGCTCGTTGCCTGTAACTAATATTTGCTGTTCTTTATTTTCCTGGCGGAAGGACATTGTCGAGTAGCGGCGACACCGCTTTGCAAGCATGCTGAGCGCAGAACACGACTATGTAATGAATGTAAGGCTCATGTTACGATATGACAACAGGGAGCGGCAGCGGCGTTCCAAATGGCAGGGGTGAGTGGGGGGGGGGGGGGGGGGGGGTGGGACAGGGAATTCGAAAGAAAAGGGAAATGAAATGAAGTTGAATACGAGAAAATGTAGCACGAAAATCCAGGCCGTATTTTTAATTTGAGGTACTTGATTTTGATGCCAATATTCTTAATTTATACATTGCTAGCTGAAAACTCAGCGTTGCCTGGGTTTTTATTTATTTATTCGAACCTTGAGTTAGTACTTCTCCTATCCATTCTCTCTCTGTCCATCTCTTTTTTTGTAAATTTTACATTTATCAGAGAATATATAAGAAATCACAGGTAAAATTGCACTCGTTTCGTAGAATCCAATCACGAAATTCAACAATAATGATTGTAATAATATCACAGGTGGATCACTTGATGTAATGCGCGAAACCTCAAATCGTTTTTTTTTAAAGAGATGTATTAAAAGAAATTTCCTTTTTACGGCTTTATTTATTCATTCTTATATTTACTTATTCGTATGCTTATCCTTACAGAAATAGAGCTGAAGACAATGTAGCACGCATAGACCAAAGATATGGTCTGTGGCATCACGTTTCGCTGTACGTAACCTACTTGCTACAGAGTAGCAAACGTCATCGCTGGCCTTCAGTCCGAATTTTTTTATAATTTGACGACTTTCAACCACCATATCTTCCACCCCCTTATAGCTATCGGCATGGAACTGCTATGGTGTACAACGGGAGACTTCGGACAACAATTACATACATACCATTCGTTTGCGTTCTGAAGTTTTCGCTGCAGAGCGAAATATTAACACATACACACGTAGAATTTTATATACACCGATAACTTTCCATCCCAATACACTCCACCCTTTTATCGTTATCAACCCTCAACCAACAATGCAACCAATAAAACCATTTTCAAAGAGTAAATATAATTTTCAAAGAATCATTATTGTTCCGCATTTCGCAATATATTCTTCAAATTACTAAATATCTATCAGATCGCTATAAAACCGTGCTTAAAACCTTCCACAGGTATAAATTAGTAACTGTACAAATATTAAAGTCTCTGCGTCTTGTCGTTCGGACGTGATAAACGTCCACCGAACAGACATTCACACACACACACACACACACACACACACACACACACACACACACACACACACACACACACACACATATATATATATATATATATATATATATATATATATATATATATATATATTCGATCGCCATAAAACCGTACCTAAAGCCTTTCCCGGGTAGAAATTAGTAACTGTACAAATTTTTAGCTCTTAATGTCTTGTGGTTCAGATGTGATAAACATACACCGAACAGACATTCACATTTATAGATATAGATCGTCTAGTAGTAATGTGTATCTGGAAGCTATGACGTTTTTGATACCCTGACAAGTAATATATTTGAGAAATCTCTATTCTAAACACCTGGCTTAAAATAACACAGAAGCTGGTTTCATGACACTGTGACACATATTGCGACAGATTATGTGTGTTGCACTCTCTGAATTGCATTGGAAATATAGTGCTCATACTCTGCCTCATTTTTGCATGAACACGTAATATCCACACATATACATTTCCATAGTCACTCCGCAATCCAGCCAAAGATGCGTTCCACTCCAGTACAGATCGAGGGAAAACAAATGCTTATATGCATCCGTATAGCCCCAATCTCTCTGATTTTATCTTTGTCGTCTTTACGCGAAATGTAGGTTAGCGGCAGTAGAATCTTTCTGCAGTCCTATCCGGCTTCCCCACGGCTGTCCTTACACGCTCGTTCCATTTTAAATCACTGTGCAGCGTTACACATAGATATTTAATGGACGGGACTCTGTCAGGTAGCACACTACTACTGTAATCGAACATTATGGATTGTTTCTTCCACTCATCTGCATTATCTTACATTTTTCTACGTTTAGAACTAGCTGCTATTCCTCACACCACCTAGAAATTTGGTCCAAGTCATCTTGCATACGATTAAAGTATTGTGTGGAGTAAGTGTTTACATTTTTCATTTAACACACAACATGTGTACGTCACATGTTCTGTGCACTCAACGACATTTATTTCTGCATAGGTAACTTGTGCGCAAACTACTCGATTAAAATTTTCGTTCGCACCCGTTTTTACACTTTCCCGCATGGAGAACTCCATGACAACGACTTAATAGAACTGGTATTCTACTTTCTCATATCTTGTCACAGAATTAGTATATAATTATGTTATGAATAGTGTCACTAAATGTTTTGTAGCCATAGTGTCGAAGGCATTCTAACCTGCAAATGCTAAAGTAGTTAGGGAATTTTAGCAAAATCAGTGTACCTACTTCAATTATTTTCCCACTCTAATAAAAATGTATACACCACTGAAAGCATAAATACCCTAACTCAGTATTAACAGTGCGAGCAATACTCAAGCAGACGACGAAAAACATATCATAAAGCAATTCACAGAGTACAGGACACAAGACTGTAAATCAACAAATAAGAAACCGAGATGACAGGCTGATACTAGAGATCCTATATTATAGGCCTATATCATGTTTTATTACTGTTACCCCTATATTAGTTACACCCGCGTGACGTCAGTATTAGTTTTGAATTTAAAGCGTAAGTGGTTAAAACATGAAAATAAAGTCGATGAGCCACGTAGTAGACATCCAAATGAAACAGAAACCGTTAGATTTGAAGTACATGTTGCTACGTTACCAGTATTCTATTTTGTACGAAAGCTGGTCATGCTAATCAATTGTGGATTTTGTCTTTGTGTGGAACCGCACACATCTGATTTCATGCCAAGCAACTAAATTTGGTGCAAGTAATAATTTGTACACTTGAACCTGCAGTCGTATTGTCTGTACATTTGCTATCATTGATTAAAATAATGAGAGAAATTATAAGATAAAAGAATAATTAATGAAAAGCGTTTCATTGTAACGATTGTAATTGTAAACTGCCATCTTCTGATCTGTAAGTACACATGTGAAATCGTACTCAATATGTTATAATAAAACACGTTGGAAAAATACATATTCACTTCCCAAACCCACTTTTCATTTCATTCCTCACAAATAAAACCTTAAAAAAAAGTGCAAATGAGTTACTCTTAGACTTCGAGCACCACTTCTGAGGATGTGATAGTAATTGTTATCAAGTTCAGAACCGTAATAATAGTTATTAGATTATTGATTATATGAATTTCTCTGTATCCATTACATCATCATGTTTTTTGTACATTCAATTAACCAAGTTTTGATATTATGGGTCCATACCAAGACCTTGCGTTACATAATGGAGGTTCCTTTTAAAAAACCGTTTTCACAATGGCATTTTGTCTGTACCGTAATTTTGTCTAAAATTTCACATATTTTAATTCTTTTTCTCAACCCATGTGTATATACATTAGGTCTGTTTATTGGTATCTGGTGTCTAAATGTAGACTTTAGGCTACAAAGCAGTTCCAGTTATTTTTGTTAAAAGTTTGCAGCGATTTTATAATACCTTCTCCTCTTTTCAATTACAGTAATTTAAACAACTGACCTACATACTAAGAAAAATTATCGTATTTATGATAATGGTTACTTATAATTGTATACATCAATTACCAGCTTAAAATAGTAACTGTCTAATTCATTTGGGCAACACTTTAGATGATCATATTTTATAATTTTAATTCCATGACCTGTATTTGCGACACCTAGTTTATTGTTTCAAATTTTATTGGCAAACTGAAAATATGTTGAGATGCATGTTGATTGTTAGTTTCGATATTGTCTGTGTTTATGTTGTTACATGTATAAAAGATCGTTGTTCTTGACATCATGAAAGTGTGATGCTCAAATTTTATGTCTATAACGCCTTCTGGTACCATATTGTGAGTTTGACAGCTATTTTAATCAGTTTTGTTTTAACTTAGTGAACACATCACATTACAGCACAAGGCTTTTGATACTTTATTTGTATGATGATAAGCGAACAATAATGTTGACGAATAAATGTGTTTTAAAAGTTTTTATTTGTGATGTGAGGAATGAAGTGGAAGGTGGATTTGAAAAGTGGATGTATTTTAATAGCTGTATTTTACTTTTTTAACATATTTCGGCTCTGCACATTAATGCAGCAACACAGTATGTTTTCAGTTTTTAATGATTCTTATAAATTCACAACTGGTTCTGTAAAACCAAACATACATTAATGTGATGATTATATGCAGTCTAAGCTAACCAGACAATTTTAAACCGTAAGTAATAATCTTACATTATATATAAAGAGATTTATTAATTAATTTCTGCACATTTTAACTTTCGCACTTTGTAATTTATAATGAAGACGCTTGAAAATTGCTACGCGGCTGAAGTCATGATTGTAGTATAATAAATTAACCAGACAATCAAATGGCGATCGTTTCATTAAAAAATTTAGTTCCAATAGTTGCAATTTAGTAATTTACGAGCAGACTGAAATTGCGAAATCGAGCTCGCTTGACGGAATTTAGGTATTTATCTGTAGAGCGACTCAGAGCACTTTATAAGCCCACAATGAGGCGTGTTGTGAGGCGTGGTGATAAGCGACTGCATCGAAAGGAGATCCATGACTCTCTAAATATTGGCACACCTAGTAATGAAGTGGCTTCCTCCATTAAATTAAGGTAATGGCAGCTTGCGCCACCACACCTTTCCATTACAAACACGTAAGCTTTCAAAAGTGTCTAGACGCGTATAAATTAAGCGATAATATCAATAATATATATAGAAATTGTTATTGTAACCATACTCTCCATATTTTGATTGTTTAGGAATAAAGATAGCATTTCTCAATGTTTGCGTAACACTGGAGTAAATGAATTTCTCTAAGTATGTAAAAAAGTATAATTGACGGTTACAAACAGAGTATGCAGTATCTATGTTTGAAACAACAATATTTGAGTATTAATTTTATCGAGAGAAATTTTTCTGTAAATAAATTAATTTCTGTAGAGGAATGAAACAGTAAACGTTTGTAGCAAGCAACAGACAGTAATTAATGTTGAAAGAATAGTTGCTTATTTTGTGAGTGAAGGATTAGCAGAGCGCAATTTGTTAAATATTCTCAACTATTTTCTGTTCATGGGTGGATCATGTTCAGGATACCTGGCTTAAGAGGAGCTATGGGTTCCTAGAGGCGCTTTCATTGCAGTGGCAGCACTATGTCTGGAGTCACATAATATCCTGAAGGTTATCTATCAATGGAGCGAAACTCTTGAGTAAAAATAACAAGATTGTGCTTCAGACTGTTTGAAAAAAATTATCAAAAGAGCGATGTTTCCCAAAGGACACAAGACCTTTCGAAAAATATGTATCAGAGATTAATTATAAAGTATATTTGTGTGCTGCAAAATCAACTACCTTTTTCATATTACTTTACTTTTCAGCCACGGCGCTATGTTCCGATGCCCGAGGCCGTTCCCCGTCGGGGGTTCGAATCCCCCCTCGGGCATGGATGTCTGTGCTGTCTTTAGTATAAGGTAGTTCATAAGTAGTTTGTAAGTTTAGTCCCATGAGCTTTACAACCCTTGAACATTTTACTTTCCACATTTCAATAATATTTCTGCAATTACTTTATTCTGAGGACTTTCATTAAAGGGAACATTTTACACAATGCTTTTGAAGACAGAGAGTCGCTATCAGATCTGTGGCAGATTGCATTGCACTGACCGATTCTCAGTTTTAAAAATAAATAAACAAAGAAATAAGTAATTTACAGATGCGCGAATTACTTGATGGTTTTGTGCCAAGAAATGACGTGACTCATACAAACATCTTAGAAAGTACTGGCAATTCACTTTCTCAGTCAAATTAGAAGCCACGCAGGAATAGCCGTGCGGTTCTGGTCCTAGGCGCCATGTCAAGGACCCGCCTTCACTGGGGGTTCGAGTCCTCCCTCAGGTACAGGTGTATGTGTTGTATTATGATCAGTTAGTTTAAGTACTTGGTAATTCTAGGGACCGATGTGGACATTGGGTTGGTTCCACAAGTTTACAAACAAACTTCTTTTTCAAAGTTAGACGAATCGTTTTCAAAAGTCCTGATAGACGCAAGGAATTAATGAGTGTATGTCCTTTTAGTTAGTTTAATTGCAACACAAAATCGATCATAGTGCCTGTGCCGATACTACATTGGCGTAGAAATTACTCAATGTAATTATGATGGTCAATTTTTGTCTGTGTATGCAATTACAAATAATCTGCAACGTTTTTCACCAGACGCGTATCGTTTTAATAAAACATCTCCGTGTTCTGTAATCATAAATTCCTACTGTTTGTTTAGTTTTTGGATCGAAAACAGTTCGATAGCAAAACCTGTACTGTTTTGTTACTTACAGAAATTTTAGTCTAGATTTTCGCCTTTCATGCTGTACCGCAGATTCTCCTTTATACGTGAGTATTTTAGCACAAAGTTCCACTTTACTGATGTATTATCCATATTTATGTTTTTCACAGATCAGATGTATTTGTTTTGAATTTGACTGAGTCTGCAAAGTGTGTCGTTGTAGTGTTGGCAACGTCGAAATTATAATTTAAAAAAAGTAATATTGTATTTGTCTTTGATGCAAGCGAAGTGGAGTGATGATGAAATTGCAAATCTGTTTTATGGAAGGTGAGTGACAGGTCTCAGATCACTGAATAGAGATTGAAAGTGGTAAGTAGTTGGATATGGTGTGAGATGGAAGACGAGAATGAGGGATATGAGTGGAGTGGTGGCTGGGGAAGGGGAGGGTTTTGAGAGTTGACTTTTAATATATAATTTAAGCTATTTGTATTAATTTTATTTTTTATTTTTTGTGTAATTGTAGTAAATAATTAACAGTAATACTGAATTCTGGGTGGTGAGTGTTTTCTGTGTAGGGAAGAGGGTGGTGGGAATTACGGGACAGTAAAGTAGTGTTATGAATAGTGATTGGAATGTAGAGTGAGATGTGGGATAAAAATGTGGAGCAAGAGTTGGGGTCATTGTTGGTTGGGGGGGAGGGGGTTAGGGAGTTTTATTTTGCTTAGGTGTAGATGAAGTGAAGGAGTATTACAATTCAATATCTGATAGTGAATGTTTGTGGCGATGAGGAAGAGCAAAGTGGCTGGATAGCAGGTGCAAAGTTTTCATATAGTGGGATATAGTGTGATATGTATATCACAACTGAGGAGTGGACAGTAGGGTGGTTCGAAAGGAAGATTTTTCTTTTTACGAAGCGCTTTAGTACGAGAAAAGTTACCTATTGTCAATAAAAGGAATACGAGATAAAACAATTTAAAATTGGTCAATCCGTTCGCGCATCGTACTTAAATCTGATGGAAAATAGAAAAAGAGTGCCTTCTTTGGAATTTTAATGATATTTTCCGTACATGCACTGTCCGAATTTGAACGATTTTTCTCAATTTTCGCATTGTAACTCTTGGCGCGTTTTGGTACAACAAAAGTTTCATACTCAGTTGAAGTTGATTGAACGGGTGTGAATTGGTTTGAAGCAGACTGAATCGTGGTGTAATACTTCAGTAAACAGTGATCGGTTCGGTGTTTCTGATCGGGAAACAGTTGCAAATAGCGTCAAGTGTTCTGCGAGACAATGTGATACTGACACAGATTCTTTCTACGTTGTTGATAAATATAAAGTAATAAGGCAAAAAAAAAAAAAAAAAAAAATAGAGTCGTGTGAGGCCGATCCTGAAAAGTCAAATGTTCAAATGTTTGTATAGCTTATGGGACTTAACTATGGGGTCATCAGTCCCTAACTTACAAACTACTTATGAACTGAAACTTCCTGGCGGATTAAAATTGTGTGCCGGAACCGGGACTCGAACCTGGGACCTTTGCCTTTCGCGGGTAAAGGCAAAGGTCCCAGGTTCGAGTCCCGGTTCCGGCACACAATTTTAATCCGCCAGGAAGTTTCATATCAGCGCACACTCCGCTGCAGAGTGAAAGTTTCATTCTACTTATGAACTACTTACGAACTAGGACGGCACAAATATCCATGCCCGATGGGGATTCGAACCCCCGACCGTAGTGGCCGTGCTGACCGTGACTGAAGCGCCTCAGTCACCTCGGCCACCGCGGCCGCCCCTGAAAAGTCAGTTCACATCTGAGGGAAGTTGGGTTCTTTTCTTTGACGGGCGAAAAGATGGTACTCTGTTCGCCGAAAAACCGAATGACAAGCGATTTCGCAGGAATGTGAAAGAAGAAAACTATTCTCATATTAAGGTTCCTGGATCAACTATGTTGGACATGTATCTCTTACCTCGAGTTTCGAGTTCGGCAGATGGTATAACTCAAAACCATTATTTCTCGTTTGTCTGAACAATCGATATCACTAAAAAAACAGTACGGTTTGATGGCACTGCAACCAAAAATGGTTGGAAAAATGGTGTCATTCACCAACTCCTGCATTTTATTGAGCTTTCTTTCCATAATATTTTACACTAAATTGTCGGTCAAACTACAGGGCCCAAGGCAACGAATAGGACAGCAGCTCAATTGCTGTGAAAAGCTCCCTGTTGTCCACAATGAACCCGTAGCTTGTTCGATTCCTCATATAGACAGACATTTGTTGAGTGAAGACCAACAGTATCTTCACGAAATTTCAAGTGCAATTAGCTTGGGACTTTTTACCGACGACTTGGTACATCGGGTCCCCGGCCGATTGTCCCATTCCAGGTGGTTAACTGCAGTCAATCGAGTCCTTAGGTTGTATTTATAAGTCGTCAGATCCGTCAGAAAATTTAAAAGAATTTGTTGGCTTCATCTTAATATAGTACAATCCCTTGTGGTTTTCCAAATGAAAGAGCAAATATTTAACTGACGGACCGAAATATTTCTTTCAAGCAATTCAAACATTACGGTATGTATCCTATTACATTTGTTGCTCACCCAAAAAATGTCCTGATGGCAGTGATCGCTGATAATAGGGAACATATTCGGAACTCTGTTACAGAAGGCTCTTGAAGGCAAGACACACTGTCCCATAGAAGAAAACTGTTAGAAATTTCGTACCACCGAAGATAAAGTTTCAAGTTTCCGAATACTTTGAAATTATTGATAGTAGTTCTTGTGTGATGTATGCTCTCCCAATGCTGCGAGACTTAACTGAAGATTACATTAAATCACTAATCAGTTTTGACAGAAAGTGCTGCAGGTGGATAAGGGGTCTTGGACACACTACAGCTATGTCTTCAGCGCCCGAACAAATTTAAGAAGTTAAGAAGCGAGAGGTGTGAACAATAAAGATACCGACAATAAAATAAAGGAGAGCATTACAACACGTAACTTGTGCGGCTGAAGTAAAATACAAAAAGTAAATGTTAGATGTGAAGATGAAAATATTAACCCGTGGGAAAAGTTAAAGAGATAGTTAAAACACTTAAGCAGATGACCATGGCTGGCTCACCACAGCGATAAAAAGGGTGTCAGTCACTCTGCAACATACTAAAACCGCCGACCTAAAAGATTAGGCCAGATTTGAGAAAAATCACAAAATTTTAAAACTTTTTTCACACTCACTTCATCATCTAAAAGAGAGGGCAAATCTCCACCAATAATTGCCTCCACTCTATCTGCATGATGCAAATCTCACTCAGTTAAAATGTACAATCTGCACACCACAGGCATCACAGATCGGGGGCTCCTCTTGTCGGAGTAGGAAACAGTGGGTAAGTGGACAGTGCCTAATGCGGAGGCTTGTAATGGCAACTTAATCTCGCCCAAGGCCGTGTTAACACAGCCGGCCAGGCTGAGCCGAACCGAAACGGTTCGGGCCGAGCCGAGAGATTAAGCACGTTAATTCTAATTGCACTGTTCACACTGCCGGCCGAGCCGAGACAACTCCGCTTCAGCCGGCTCTCGCCGAGCCGACGACTTTCGGAATTTTTAATATTTCCGGCGCGAGCCGACGACAGCGCGAACCGATTGGACTATGGTGTCGTTTCTGCAGCCCTAGTATCTCACGTCTCCAGCCTGTTTCCAATACAAGTTTTTCTGCTTAATAGCTCCTTCTTTTAATAACACTTGTGAAAATATGATTTAATTATTGTATCTTTTATTACTATTAGTTCTGTAAAACAAAATACTGTTCTCGTAAGAAAAAACTCTCCTAAATTTCAGTCGAAATTCGTGGGACGAATCCATTACCACCTTTTTCTTCTACATCTACATCTACATAGATACTCTGCAAATCACATTTAAGTGCCTAGCAGAGGGTTCATTAACCAGTTTCATAACTTTTCTCTACCGTTCCATTCTCTAATAGCGCGCGGGAAGAAAGAACACCTGAATCGTTCCGTTTTCGATCTGATTTCTCTTATTTTATTGGGATGGTCATGTCGCCCTAAGTAGGTGGGTGCTAGCAAAATATTTTCACGTTCAGAAGTAAAAGTCGGTGATTGAAACTTCACAAACAGATCACGCCGCAATGAATAACGTCTTTCTTTTAATGATTTCTACCCCAATTCGTGCAACATTTCCGTGACGCTCCCCCCCCCCCCCCCCCCCCCGCCGTAACGTGATAAAACAAAACGAGCTACCCTTCTCTGAACCTTCTCAATATCTTCCGTCAGTCCCACCTGGTGAGGGTCCCACAAGGGGCAAGGGGCAACGCGCAAATGAAAGAACTTGATCCGCTGAGGGTTGTTAGAACTACGTACCTTAATTAGAACCGAAGATATCGTAAAACAAACAGTTTAATTATTAAATGCAAGGACAGAAGGATACCATATATGAATAAAAATAAAGGCTCTTAATTCTGATACTTGATGACCAATCTGCGAATGAATGCCTTTCGTTTAAAACAAAAATGAAGGAAATCGGCCGGGTAATTAGGTCTGGCCGACTGACTGGCTCGAAGTAGACGGCAATGAACCAGTTTTGGTCACTTCCGTATTTCCTTAGATCTTTTGCTGACAGTGGGTGGGGATTCCTTGTCGCTGGGAACAAGCCCATGTGGAAGCTACAAGTAAACTGTCAGACCAGGTTGATGTAATTGTGCTCGATGTGCCATGTGATGCAGCCCCAGAACTCATGGAGTTAGATATATGGGGCGGTCAACTCCCTCGAAAACTGACCTTCCACTGGGGCAAACATCTCGCCACAAAGGTTACCGTAGTCCTGTTACAGGTGGCCAGTCCCATTAGATAGAGAGGGTGAAGATTAATCCTCCTTGATAAATGGTTCCTGTCCTGCAGTGGAGCCTGCAGGGATTTAGAACACCGGTGGGGGAATACGCTTATTATCTCAGGCATGACGTACGTGTATATCTCTCCAGGAGACAAATTTCAAGGACGCTGATAACTCTGAGACAAGCGGTTTCAGTCTCCACAGAGAGGACGACGTTAGTGGAGACCATTGACAATATTTTTGTTCATTCTTCATTATTAGAGGGGCACTCTGTCAGCAGAATAGTAAATGGCCTATCAGACCAAGATGCCCAACTTTTAATTCTAAAAAGTATTTGTTCTCAAACAAATGTTGAACATAAATATCAACTACTCAGAAAAGTTAATCCAGTTGCAATTGACACCTTTTTAAGCTTAATTAAGGAACAAGAATGGCAGGATGTTTATAGAGCTGATAATGCAGATGATAAATATAATACTTTCGTTAACACATTTCTTACGCTATTTGAAAGTTACTTTCCGCTAGAACGCTCAAAATAGGGTACTTCCAGTAACAGACAGCCAGGGTGGCTGACAAAGGGGATAAGAGTATCATGTAGAACCAAGCGGGAGTTGTATCAAAATGTTAGAAGCAGTCAGAATGAAGATGCAGTAGCTCATTACAAACAGTACTGCAAGGTTCTGAAAAATGTCATTAAGAATGCAAAAAGTATGTGGTACGCAAAAAGAATAGCAAACTCTCGGAATAAAATTAAAACTATCTGGTCAGTCGTGAAGGAAGTGTCTGGTCAGCAGCAGCAGGTAGAAGATATAACGTCAGTGCTTAGTAGGAATGTTTCTGTTACTGACAAGTTAGATATATGTGCAATATTCAACAATCACTTTCTGAATGTAGTAGGAGAACTAAACAAAACTCTAGTTTCTACAGGTAATCATATAACGTTTTTAGAAAATGCCTTTCCGAGGCTGTTACCTGAAATGGTCCTTCATGATACTTCCATAGGTGAGATTGACTCAATAATTAAATCACTGAAGACTAAGGACTCTTGTGGATATGATGGGGTATCTAGCAGAATTCTAAAGTACTAAGCCATATTTGTAATTTTTCCTTTCAGAATGGTCAGTTTCCTAACAGATTAAAGTACTCAGTAGTGAAACCGCTTTATAAAAAAGGAGAAAGGGATAATGTAGACAACTATAGACCTATTTCTATGCCATCGGTTTTTTTCTAAAGTTATTGAAAAGGCTGTATATTCAAGATTAATTGATCATTTCAGTTCACATAATTTATTGTCAAATGTACAGTTTGGTTTTAGAAGTGGTTTAACGACCGAAAACACTATATTTTCGTTTCTCTGTGAGGCACTTGATGGGTTAAATAAGAGGCTACGGACATTAGGCGTCTTCTTTGATTTAACAAAAGCGTTTGATTATGTTGATCACAAAATATTGTTGCAGAAGTTGGAAAATTATGGAATACGGGGAGTAGCCCACAACTGGTTCACCTCTTACTTTAATAATAGAAAACAGAAGGTAATTCTCCGCAGTGTAGAAAATGGCTATGACGTGCAATCCCAATGGGCACAATTAAATATGGGGTGCCCCAGGGGTCTGTTTTGGGACCATTGCTGTTTCTTATTTATATAAATGATATGCCTTCGAGTATAACAGGTGATTGTAAAATATTTTTGTTTGCTGATGATACCAGCTTGGTAGTGAAGGATGTTGCTCGTAATATTGACACAGTATCAAATAATGCAGTTCAAGAGATAAGTTCATGGCTAGTAGAAAACAAGTTGCTATTAAATCACAGTAAAACTCCGTTTTTGCAGTTTCTAACACATAATTTGACGAAAGCTGACATTCTGATTACACATAATGGGCATGTGATAAGTGAGACTGAACAGTTCAAATTTCTAGGTGTTCATATAGACAGTAAGCTGTCATGGAGAGCCCATGTTCAGGATCTTGTTCCAAAACTAAATTCTGCTATATTTACCATTAGAACAATATCTGAGATAAGTGATTTTTCAACACGAAAAGTAGTCTATTACGCTTACTTTCACTCACTTATGACTTAGGGCATTGTTTTTTGGGGTAACTCGCCTGATGCAAAAAGGATATTTCTGGCTCAAAAAACGGGCGGTTCGAGCAATATCTGGTGTAAGTTCGTGAACGTCATGTCGATCCCTTTTCAGTAGTCTGGGAGTTTTGACTCTGGCGTCACAATACGTTTTTTCTTTGATGTCGTTTGTTGTTAATAATATCAGCTTATTCCTACGAGTTAGTAGCTTTCACTCGGTGAATACTAGATAGAAGTCTAGTCTACATTTGCATCACACCACCTTAACACTTGTGCAGAAAGTGGTGCAGTATTCTGCGGCATCCATTTTCAATAAGCTGCCACAAGAACTAAAGAATCTTAGCACTAATCCACACGCTTTCAAATCTAAATTGAAGAGTTACCTCATGGCTCACTCCTTTTATTCTGTCGAGGAACTCCTAGAACAGTTAAACAATTAAGCTAATTTATTTTTTCTTTATTGATTCTTTTCACTTTGTCTTGAGATTGTCGTGTGCAAAGGACTACTTAAAATTTTTCTATTACCATTCTTGTGTAACAATTAATGTATTGACTTGTTCCATGACCATGGATTCTCACTCCTCAATTGGGTCCTAAGAAACAGAAAAAAACAATAAACAATAAATAAATAAAAGAGAGCGAGGGGAGGAGTAGCTGTTTTGGTCAGCACAGCCTACCCCTCTGAACCCATCTCCCTCAACACAACGCTACAAGCAGTTGCAGGTCTGTACATGTGCGCCACCAGTTGACTGTTTTTGCTCCCTGTATCTCCCTCCTCAAGATCCTCTCAATGAAGAAGCACTTGAGCTTCAACAGCTCCCCCACCCATTCATCCTTTGTTGTGATTCTAATGCGTACAATGTGCTTTGAGGGTCCCTGCCCCAGGGGTAGAGCAGTTGAGAGGCTTCTCTTACCTTCATGTGCACATTTATTAAATACAGGTAAGAGCATACAGGTAAGAGTTCCAGCAGGATCGTTCTCTGCTGCTGTGATCTCCGGTCCTTGCCCACTTTGCTCAGTGGGAAGTGGATACAGACGCATTGTAGTGATCACTTTTCGATTTGGGTTCATCTTTCAAACAGAGCAGAACCTCAAACATAGACACCTCGCTGGGTGTTTAGTAGGTCAGATTGGACCGTTTGCAACCAACTTGCCGAACTGAAGCCCTGTGACGGCATCCAGGAATGGGTGGATCATAATACTGAAACGATCCACCACGCTGGTGCTTTGTCTATTCTACGGTCTTCAGGGCACCCAAACAGGCATCTAGTCCCTTGGTGGAATGTCGAATTGACGTTCTGCTGTCGGCTCTTAGGCGTTCAAGTGCCGACTTACTGTGGAGAACCTCGCAGCTTTTTGGGTGGCAAGGGCCTAATCTCGCCAGATGACTTATTAAACTGACAGTTCAGTAATTTTCACATTTGTCTGCACTTGCTTTCTTAGGACTTGGACTCACTATATTCTTGTTGAAATCTGAGGGTATTTCCGATGTCTCATACATCTAGCATACCAGGTGGAACAATTTGTTCATGACCGGCTCTGGTAACGATAATAGCAGTTCAGACAGGCCATTATATATATATATATATATATATATATATATATATATATATATATATATATATATATATATATATATATACGGACAGAATTATGTAACTTTAACTTTCAGCTATGGCAGATTAGCCGTGAGTACTGGAGCAGCGTGCTGTGGTGCGCGTGGCCATTCGCCGTCGGGGGTTGTTCAAATGTTCAAATGTTTGTATAGCTTATGGGACTTAACTACGGGGTCGTCAGTCCCTAAACTTACAAACTACTTATGCACTAGCTAATCCTAATTACTATTCGTTGATATGTCTCAAACGATTCGATATATGAAAAAAAACAACATAAGAGAGCTAAGTTGTAGAGAATTTTCTCCTCTACCAATTAGATTATTCAATTTTCGTATCAGATGAACGGTTCGTTTGCAATTACAATTTTATTAAAAACGGCTTTTTTAGGTATTACTACCGTATTTTTTGTCCGAAAAATTTGAAAAAGGGAGGTTCTGGTCTCTGGCGGCCTTAAATCATGTCTGTAAAATTTGGTGCTGATCGGTTGAACGGTTCGTCTTAAAAACAGGGAACACGTTACGGACAGACAGACAGACATACATACCAAAATCGCCGTTATTTTTGCAAATACTTTTGCAACGCTACGAGATATGAAAAAACATTAGAGAGCAAAATTGTAGAGAATTTTCTCCTCCACAAATTAGGTTATTCAATTTTCGTGTCAGATGAATAGTTAAGCCGTTATTTTCATTTAAATTTCGAGCTGTCAAAAGACGATCGCAAAGGCCCACTTTTAGTGTTACTACCGTAACCTAATATTCGTAGAATATATGACATCAACTGCGATTGAGCAAAGCTGAAAATGTGTACCCAGCCGGGATTCGAACCCGGGTCTCCTGCTTTCTAGGCAGTTGCGCTGACCCCTACACCACTGGGGACTCAGTGATCACCGCACATGCAAGGACTACCTAAGCACGCCTCCCGTCAGATACAAATTACCAGCTTCGCCCTGCCCAAAGTACTCAAACTCGTAGTTATGAACTAATTCCCGTAAGAGTAAGGGCTTCAAACTTTGCCCACCCCTCCCCACTAACGATAGCATCATTGCCCGTCACCGGCATATTATATATATACACATGTGGCGTCTGTTCCGAGAGAACAGTGATAAAAAGTCAAATTTCTTATTAGCCACCAGGAACTCTAACAAAGTGGCTCATCAGAAAGAAGTTGTGTGGTTTCTATTTTTTTATTTTTATTTTTATATATATTTTTTTAATAATAGCTGTAGTATTGACTCTTGCACTACATGGTGAGAAAATTTCACTGACTTTTTAAAGTATGAAATTGTTTCAGAATTTTATGAAATATTGACGAATATTACATTTAATATACAGTAGTAAGTTAACTGGTGTGGGAACTAGTGTGTTATCGTGTGGTATAGTGCATACTGATCACGCTACTCTGTACTAATCAGATCTACAGTATTTTCTTTTTATATAAAATAAAGATATGTATTAAAATTCCATTCTTGGCCATTTAATTGTTTAAATTGGATATTATCTGGATGGGTGTGCTCAGCGGCCACAAAATCACTTTTATTAATAATGAAAGGAGCAGCATTAGCCGTAAAATCTTTGCAAATCGATTTCGGTTTTCCAAGAAACCATCTTCAGTGCTGTCAGCAAGTTTGTTTCTTGGAAAACCGAAATCGATTTGCCTAAATAAAGCAAAAGATTTTACGGCTAATGCTGCTCCTTTCATTATTGATAAAAATTTAATTGTTTGTTGGAGAGTGCTTCATTCTAGTGACTTTTGTTTGAAGAACTACGATAATTAATAATTATAAACCCTCAGTTTAACAATTAAGTGGCTGGCCGCTATGGGCTACTGACGTGCAAGCAGTCGGCAGGGCATCAAATTGCTTCCTCCATAATCGTGGACTTGCACTGATCACTAAGAAAAACATATTTTTAACTGGGAACAGGCTGCGTATTTTCGAAAGACGGCCATTTACTTGAGATGCGCAACGCTGCCACACTGAAGAGTCCAAAAAATGTTCAAATGTTGGTAATTCTATGGGACTTAACTACTGACATCATCAGTCCCTAGACTTTGGAACTACTGAAACTAACTAGCCTAATGTCAACACACACAACCCATACTTGAGGGAGAATTGGAACCTCCGACGGAGAGCAACCGCGCTCTCCGTAGCAAATCATCTTAGAGCGCTTGGCCATTTCCCCGCGGAACCGCAGAATTCAGCTGGTGAGCAGCACTGGGGTGAAACGCATACAGGAATTTCCGGTAGCAAGACTTTGGCTCTCCTCCCTCCCCTGCCCCCCCCCCCCCCACCGCCCCACCACCATTTGTATTCGCAACAATTTATATGAAACTCTCATCTCGGTTTCTTACTCGTCCTCCATACTTCATTCGTCTTGTATCGTTCAAAACAGAGGGATTTGCAGCACCATGTTTCTGATTACGTCTTTGTGTGTGTACTGTGTAGCCTGTGAATAGCTTTGTGATTTGTTACACGTATTCTGCTTGTTTTTGGCTCGCAGTGGTTATGTTTAGTGGAGTAAAAGATTCCTCGTTTCTTCATCTTACACCTTATAAAATAGGCCGTATGTGTGTGTGTGTATGTATGTTCCACATCTTCTCTTAAACTACTGGACCGATTTCAACGGAACTTGGTACACATGTTCCTTACTATCAGGCAACAATCGCTGACTGGGTAAGAATCGCCTACGACAGGAGATGTGACGCCATAAACAATGACAATCGTGAAAAACGTCCGCATCATGTGATAATATTCTACACTAATGGACCGATTTCAACCAAATTTGGTACAAATATTCTTTAAGGTCAGCAATCATTTTCTGTGGTTGCAAAAACCGCATACGATACATAGTTCATACGATATAACGTCATAATGATATCTGTTCCATATAGCGGCTTGTGATAGCGTGATTTTATTCGTCAACTATATGAGAGTAAGAGCACTTAGCGGCTTGCAATAAATTGTAAACATAATTTCAAATCTTTACGAAAATTTTTCTCGCTGACAACCTCAACAAAATGATGAAAGGAAAAAAAGTTTATCTCTTACTACTTTTCCGATGTTCATGGTGTATCTTTACGGCATTTGGCATGACGTTACAAGTTATTACATCTACACTGTAAATTTTATACGCCAGAAGGTTTACAGACAGTACACATAAATATCAGTGAATGTTCCTTCGATATTATATCACAGTTCGACATACAGTTCATGAGGTATGAAGTCATAAACAATTAGGTTCACGAAAAACCGCATCATCATGCATGAGGTTTTGATTTACATTTTGCAGACACTAGGCACATATACCACTGAATGAACCTTCGAATTTACATCATAATACAACACATATTTCAGGAGATATGACGTCATAAACAATGGAATTTCCGAATAACTGCTACATCATGCGCTCTTTTTCCACGTCTGCTCCTAAATAGTGGACCGATTTCAATTAAATTTGGTACACATATTGCTTACTATCAGACAACAATCGCTTTGGGTTTAAAAAGTACATCCGACAACACAGTTCAGGACATACGATGTCGCAAACTTTCCCATCTCGCGATGCGTGATTTACGAGACTTCATTCATGATAATAGCCCGGGGCTTCATTTCATCGAAATCAAATCAGGAAAATAAAAGATATCGTAATTTGAAGTTATAGGTGTATTTCATGCTAGGAGAAAACGGCGTAATGCAGCAAAGAACCCATAGACGCACTGTTACTTTCGCAGTGCACCAGAAAACTAATAGATAGGATTCAACGCAATGAATATAAAACTGATACAATTACATATTGATATCACAGTCTAACGTATACGTACAACTGCTATGGAAGTTTCAAGCTTGGAGCGACAATAGCGCATCTAGCGGAAAGAGAGCCAACCGTAAGAATAATAATTGTCTTAATTTATGTTTCCACTTCATTAATGAAATACTTATTACTTATTGTATTTCAACTTTCCATGCCTCAGTTCATTGTCAAGAGATATTATATTATTATATATGTTATTGTGGTCTTCAGTCCGGGAACTGATTTGATGCAGCTCTCCACAATACCCTATCCTGAGCAAGCCTCTTCATCTCCACATAAGAACGGCAACCTACATCTGTCTGAATCTGCTTACTGTATCCATCTCTTGGTCTTCCTCTGCGGTTTTTACCCCACACACTTCCCTCCAACGCTAAATTCACAATTCCTTGATGTCTAAGAATGTGTCCTACCAATCTATCCCTTCTTTTAGTCAAGGTATGCCAGAAATTTCTTTTCTCCCCAATCTGTTCAGTACCTCCTCATTAGTTACGCGATCCACCCACCTAATCTTCAGCATTCTTCTGTAGCACCACATTTCAAAAGCCTCTATCCTCTTTCTGTCCACACTGTTTATCGTCCATGTTTCACTCCCATACAAGGCAACACTCCATACAAATGACTTCAGAAAGGACTTCCTTACGCTTAAATCAATATTCGCTGTTAACAAATTTCTCTTTTTCAAGAACGCCTTTCTACCCATTGCCATTCTGCATTTTATATCCTCTGTACTGCGACCATCATTTGTTATTTTACTGCCCAAGTAACAAAACTCATCCACCTCCTTTATTGTTTCGTTACCTAATCGAATTCCTTCAGCATCACCTGATTTTGTTACACTGCACTCCATTACCCTAGTTTTACTCTTGTTAATGTTCATCTTATATGCACCTTTCAGCACACTGTCCATTCCGTTCAATTGCTCTTCCAGGTCCTTTGCTGTATCTGACAAATTACTATGTCGTCGGCAAAACGCAATGTTTTTAATTCTTCACTCTGAACTTTGATTCCTTTTCCAAATTTCTCCTTGCTTTCCTTTATAGCTTGCTCAATGTACAAATTGAGATATGATCATGAAATAAATGTTTAATATGGCGAATATCACTGATGTATGTACATCATATTCATGAAGATATGCTAAGATTGGGGCAACATATAGGCATGATTTCATCAAAATCGTATCACGGAAAAAAGATACATCGTAATCTTAAGCGTTTTCATTAACTGTTTGTTCATCTATTAGGAACACCTAATCACTTAAACTACTTCACGGATTTACATGGAGCAACTTCGTTTCATAAAAGTGAGATCACGTAAAAATATTTAGATGTAGGATATGCTTGAAGTATGGATGGAATAGTATAGCAAACAAGCGATAGAGGCGCTGTAGTGTTCCAAAGAACTAACAGACGCCGCTGCTGTAAAATAAGTATGAGGTAGTACAGTAAGGAAGCGAACGTATGTGATGGAATTAAGCATTCTTATCTCTGCGAATACCAACAAACATTGAACATAGTGTGACTGATTTAGCTTTCTGTATTAAATATTTAACGTCATTTCTTTGCTTCTTTTGCATGTTTCATTTTGTATCAAAAATGTTACGAAGATGCATCGTTTCGGAGGATGACTTATACTTACATTTGACATCTTTATGAAGATATCGTATCGAAAAGAGACTTTAATTATATTTGACATCTTGGCTACGCCAACTAAATTGATTGACAGAGCGATCCAGCAAGGATTTTTACTGAATGAGGTCTGGAACCCTAAAAAGCCATGACACGCACATGCCCTTCTTTAAAAACTGTTGTAAAGCACGGGCATAATAAGCTAGTGTTACATATAAAACAAAAAGGGCTTGCGTAGCCATTGTCTTCTGTGGACATTTTTTCTTGCTTACAGAGCTGTATGTGAACCGGTCGGTTTGAATTTAGGTACAATATATCGTTGGTCGTCACTGTAGAGTGACCGAGCGCTCTAAGGTGCTTTGCTGTGGAGCGCGAAAGTGCTCGCCGTCGGAGGTTCGAGGCATGTGTGTGTGTGTATGTGTGTGTGAGTGTGTGTTGTCCTTAGTGTAAGTTCAAGTAGTTTGTAAGTCTAGGGACTGATGACTATAGCGTTTTGTCCAAACATTTGAACATTATCGTTGGTCTTTTACTTCATTTTCATGCACATCCATTAGCCGTTATTTCTCGCTTTGAATGGAGATCTTCATGTAAGGATCTGTTGACATAGTTGTAATTATTACATCTCAGCAGTGAATTAGTCCTTATTTATGCTTTCAATACTGTGTAAATTTTTGTTAAGGAATGAGAGTGATTGATGTAAGTACATTGATATCTGCTAATTTGTATTGTTTGTGGCAACTACTTACTAATAACAACGTATAACTACTTTTGCATATTTTGCAAGCTAGAATGCCATGGTCACAAAGGACAAAAACATAACTGATGAGTGACAAGAACCAACACCAATAAGAATAATATACTGATTCTGTGAAAATATGCACTAAAGTAGCATACCAATTCTATTAAAAGACTTTAGCATGGAATTCTCCATTAAATGTGAGAAAGTACAAAAATAAGTGCAGAACACTAACAGTAAACCAACAACGCATTTTAATAGAGCAGTTTTCACAAGGATGTATACGCAGAAACACATGTAAATGAGCCCAAAGAACACAGTTGATGTCTAGTAGGATATACACAGTCTACTAGGATATAATTACTGGATTACTTTCAGAGTATGCTGATGCAATAGCTCCATACCTGGCTAGCATATATAACCACTCGCTCAGCGAAAGTTACGTACTAAAAGACTGGAAAGTTACTCCAATATTCAAAGAGACAACAGGAGTGATCTGAAGAATTACAGGCCTGTATCACTGACGTCATTTTGGAGCAGAATTTTAGAACATATACTTTCCTCAAACATTACGAACTACCTCAAAGAGAACGACCTATTGATCCATAGTTAACCCGTATTTAGGAATTGTCATTCTTGTGAAACGCAACTAGCTCTTGACGCACGTGAAGTGATGAGTGCTATCGACAAGGCATCCAAAATCGTTTCCTTATTTCTAGATTTTCGGAAGGCTTTTGACACTGCACCTCGCAAGCGTCTGCTAATCAAACGGCCAGAAGTTTGTGAACAAATTGCACCACACTGCTATGGTCATCAGTCTCTAGACTGACAAACAACTGAAACTAAGTTACACAAGGACAACACAAACACCCATGCTCGAGGGAAGACTCGAACCTCCGGTGGGAACTGTCGCCCAATCAGTAGCATGACGCCTAACCACACGCGGTCATTCCGCGCGGCTCTTTCATACTGTGAATATTTGTAGATTTTATTGCAGTAAGAAAATTCAAAACTGGGATCAATTTTCTGTGAATGCTGCTGTTTAATAGGTAGAATATTCTAACTTCCAATCGTAAAGGGAGGGTATCAGGTCAAATTTTGTTAACGTGGGGTTCGAAGATATATGTGAAGATGAATTATTATTTGATATTTTGAGGTTTGTAATTTTCAATGATACGCATCAAGAAACAAAGTTTATAACTACGTACCAAAGTACACAGATTATGTATTCTTCTACAGGCGGAATAGTTTCTACGTCTACATCTACAACCATACTCCGCAAGCCACCCGACGGTGTGTGGCGGAGGGTACCTTGAGTGCCACTATCGATTTTCCCTCCTATTCCAGTCACGTATTGTTCGCGGAAAGAAGGATTGTCGGTATGCCTCTGTCTGGGCTCTAATCTGATTTTATCCTCACGATCTCTTCGCGATTTTATATACGTAGGAGGGAGCAATATACTGCTAGACTCCTCAGTAAAGGTAAGTTCTGGAAACTTCGACAAAAGCCCATAGCGAGCGACAGAGCGTCTCTCCTGCAGAGTCTTCCACTGGAGTTTAGCGATCATCTCCGTAACGCTTTCACAATTAGCAAATGATCCTGTAACGAAACGCGCTGCTCTCCGTTGGATCTTCTCCACTTCCTCTATCGATCCCACCTGGTACGGATCCCGCACCGGTGAGCAGTATTCAAGCTATGGGCGAACAAGTGTGCTGTAACCTACTTCCTTTGTTTTCGGACTGCTTTACCGACGATTGATTTTATATAGTCGTTCCATTTTAAATCCCTCGTAATGACTACTCCCAGATAATTTATGGAATTAACTGCTTCCAGTTGCTGACCTGCTATAGTGTAGCTAAATGATAAAGGAGTTTTCTTTCTGTGTATTCGCAGCACATTACACTTGTCTACATTGAGATTTAATTCCCATTCCCTGCACCATGCGTCAATTCGATGCAGATCCTCTTGCATCTCAATACAAAGTTCCATCGTTACAACCTCTCTATATACTACAGCATCATATTCATTAAATACTTTTTACCCATTTAGATTGTATAAAACAAGTAATGAAGCAATGTTCTTTACATATTAGCTACCTATTTGGCCGTAGTTAAATGAAGCTGTATTAGTGGCCGCAATAGCAGTTTGGAAAACGCTCTTAAGGTGCTGAGCTCACCAGCAAATAGTACCATCAACTAATATGTGGTAAAGGGTACTGTTTTACATTGATTAAATGGCACGTAAAGTGACATTTTCTTCTAGAACTAAAGACATTGTTCGATACAAACCTGAGCAGATTATCGACAGCCATTGTACGAAACTAGCAGACTGCAACGGACGAAAGATTACGATTTACTATTTATTATCTCTAGCATTTTCAATCAGTGCCAAAGCTCATGACTATTTAGTCTCTGTCCTTTGTAAATGTTTTTATCGTCGTAATTTCACGCATAAAATTATTTTCTCAACAGTTTTCGTTTGTTTAGACACACAACACAGCTTTTAGTATTTTAACGTTTCCTTTCAAGCCCTTTCACATATCACATTCCAGGAGACGCTACAAAGTGTGGAGGCTACAAATCACAGTGGGAGAGCGAAGGACAAATCCAGTGATTAGGTTAAAATGGATATGGGATGCCATTCTTATTTGGAGATGAAGAACATTGTTCAGGATGGAGTAGGGTGGAGAGCTGCATCAAACAGTCTCCAGACTGAAGACCACAGCAGCAGTAAACTAATAACATTGCATTATCTCATTACCAGGTTATTATCGCCATCCTAGGTGTTTTCAAATGCGACTTACAGGAGCATGTTTGCTCAAAGTTCCCGTACTGATATAACAAACCACTCTCCATCTGTCGCTAATCTCTGTTTAGCCCTTAATCTCTTATCATCTTTATGGCCTCTCGGGGAAGTCCTGATACTTTGCCAGTGCTGTTGCTATAATATAATATCTTAATGGGATTTTAAGTTCTTTGCAGAAAACGATAATTTATTACAGAGGGTCGGCAGTTTTCCGAGAATACACTTTTTGTTTTGTTTAAGACTCAAACATTATACGCCACAGTTCTACCATTCGCAGTGTTGTTATATTATATTCCGTTGAAGTTACCTAAGTATTTATTTATTTAAATTTTGAATGCTTCGTCGTTGTCGTCAGAAATCAGCCACAAGTCTAAAACAACATATCGTGTCACCTGAAATACAGGTACCTTAGAGAAAGGTCTGAATTGAATTCATGTTTATAATACACCTCTAAACTCGAAATTCTCATAAAATAGTCTCTTGTTTTACTCATAATATTAATGTATTTGACTTGTCCCGAACAAGGTAAAGCGTCACCATTATCAGTTAATAGTCGGCAAGGAAACATTATTCATCTACTCACGTTTCTTGAAGTTGGCGTCCTTGTTTTTTCTCATCTCTTGGAATGCAGTAAGGACGGCATAATGTATTACACTTTTCAAAACTTCGAGTTAGGGATGTGCTCCTTGGACTATGGTGTTCCAGAACGACCCAGGCTGCCAAAGGCATCGGTAGAAGTCATCGCAGACATCTGCAAGAAGAAGATCATGCTGTGGGAGGACTTTGGAAACGCGTACATCACACAGACCACAAGTGCCGAATAAACATAGCATTCTGCAGGAAACCCAGCTGTGCAGTTTATGCGCCACAAGCAATGCATGCTCTCATAAAAAGCGGAATATTAAAAGGACTTAACGCTGTAGAATTCTGCGCCACCGTTCTCATAAACATGAAGTGTGTACCTAATTGCCCTGATCCATGTGCAAATGTACGAGGGTCGTCAACAAAATAAGTTCCATTTCTATTTCTATCCGCAGCAGCGCTACGATCGCAGTTCTGAGCATGTGCGGCAGTTACTCTGACTCGAGGAGAACACATGTACGCCATTTTCGAGTAGCTGCTGGCGACGTGTGCTATGTAGTGCTTCTTTATAATGTCAGCCATAGTTGAAAATGCCACCACGTGTGAAATCAGATCTGTGTTTAGTTTTCTAAATGCCAAGAAAGTTAAGCCAAAGGAAATTCATCGACAAATCTGCGAGGTTTACGGACAAAATGCTATGAGTGATTCAATGGTTATAAGATAGGTCAGACTGTTCAATGAAGGACGTGATCAAGTGCACTATGAAGAGTGAAGTGGGCGCCCGTCTGTGGTTATTGATGAACTGGTTCACACAAGTGAAGATAAGATTAAGCACAACCGTAAGTCTACACTTAGTGCCCTTGCTATGGGTGTTCCGCAAATCTCACGATCACTAATTCATGAAAGTGTTACTGAAAAACTGAAATTTCGAAAACTTTGCTCTCGATGGGTACCCAAAATTCTTACCGAACAACACAGAAAACAACGGATGGGCAGTGTACTCCAGTTTTTGACACGCTGCAGATGGCGATGATTGTCTTCTCGGATAGGCGCGGGGGATGAAACTTGGATTCGTACGACACCCCTTGCGAGGTTATGAGAAAACCGACTGTCTGTGGAGAATCTTATACAAACACAATCAAGTTCACTGGCTCCATAAGTTCTGCTCTGTTTAGGGAATAATAAAAAATCCATAGTCCCCACCTACATATGGTTAATAAAACACAAATAAAAATGAGAAGAAAGAGTGTGTTACATAGAAATAACTTTCTCAACACTTTCGTTTAAACTTTTACGTAGAATGTTTATTTATCAGATTAAAGCACTGTCACTGGTAATAGCACTGTACGTTGGCGTAGCTAACATAGCTCGTGAGCCCCCAGACAAAATTTACTTTGCTGATAATATTTCGAATTAGCCTTCCAGACTACTGTTCATTGCATGAAACCGTTCCACTAGCCTGTGCCTGACCGCGAATGCCTTGTCACAGTTCATTTAACAAAACAATGTTCTTGATCAGATATCTACACACTTCAGTGGAATGAACAAATATTTTTGAAACTCAGCTAAAATTTCCTGACGAGATGCACTTTTACAACCAGTTTCCCAACTTGGTATAACCGTTCTCACCCACGTAAATTTAAGCAAGACACAGTGCCTAAACTTCACACGCTGCAACTTTCAAGACAATGTAGCACACGGCGTCTCAAGAAGAAACCTAGCAAGTACAGGCTGCAACATGCCTCACTCCTAAATTCTTCTAAGTTCGACTGCACTTTCCGCACCCTGAAAACTTATACAATTTCACTCTTACGAAAGTCGCGGCACAGACCGGCCTAGCTTCGCCGTTGCGAACTCACACACTGCCCCCCTAGGTCTATTGCCCAGCCTTTTATACATGTCCTCCAGGGAAACCCCGACGTCATCAAAATCCCCAGTTTGTACCCGTCGCCAAAGTACTACGTTTTGCCAAGTATACTGTACATTGATACATATACAGAATAATTCTAAACATAAATAAATATGAAGTTGATCTTAGTAATTAACATATTTGATTTTACATTTCATTTATATAATTTCTTCTATAAAGTACTCTCTCGGTTAGCCGTGCGTACAAACGAACCACTTTCCAAGACGGGGAGGCGTTCCGGCCACGGTTCAAATCCGCCCGACGGATAAACGAAGGGGGTCGGAGAGCCGGCCAGCCTTGATTTGGTTTTTAGGCGGTTTTCCACATCCCCCTTGGGACATACCGGGTTGGTACACAAGTCCCGCTTAAGTTACACGGTTCGCAAACATTTCGTAACACTTTACACTTTCACACACATAACACGGGAGGTAACTATTAACGCAGACCACATACAAAATTAACACAGAGCCGACCCCACAGGTGCGGGAAAATGGCGACAGAGAAAGATAATTTCTCCTATAATGCTATTCAACTCTCTCACCATTTGCAGTATTATTTTCCTCTTTTAAACTTATTTATGTGATAAACCCTTCCGCAAAAATTTGTATGAAACATGTCTTTAAACAGTTTAGCCTGATCTTTACAAAGTAACAACCCGTTTTGGTGAACCACTTCAAAATATTTATAGACGATTAAATAGAAATTGATTATTTAAACAAAGAAAACATACATAAGATGAACAACGTGATTTTGTGGCATAATATTGTGTATTACGACACCTGCAAAGAAACACTGCCGTACTGGTCGTGTATCTGTCTTGTACTTCATGGTATTAACAAATTTATACAATCGTAGAAGTGAATTAGGTTTCCAGTGATCAATATTTACCTTACATTGATCGTAAGCTTATCAGGAAATGCCCCTTGTTGAAACCTTTCATATGAGCCCTCGCTCATATCTGTATCTATAATGGTTTAAAAGTTATGAATTTTCAACTAATTACTAAATTGCTGTATTTTCATTCTATTAAAACTTTTTACATGTACTTGATAGGAAGGATGTCTGTGCGTCACCAAACGTGTCATTAGAAACCCTTACAGAAACTGTGCCGTCCTTCTCTGTCTCTATTATGTTTTATTCTAAAATTTAACTTTATCATATACAATGCACTGCCGCCTTCTCTGGCTGTGCAGAGAAAGCCCTCTTTTGCAAGCCGCTCAGGTCTTCCAGTCGGCCGTTTCCGCCGTACACTCACAAGCTTTTCACTGGCCAAATTTATACAGATAATGTATTCCCATCATTGTAGCTTGTCTACCAAAATTAATAAAATAAAAGAGCGTAACAATTTTGTGCATTGGCAAGGTAAGTGTTTACGGTTTGTTTAATCTATCTTGACAAATTAATCAGGATTATGGCCGTCAGTTTCTCCAATCATAATGACTGAGTGCTACCTGTCACACCCTGAAACAAAATGGCAATCATGAAATGGAGGCACACTTCATCCCCAACGAAGGTTAAGCCTAAAAATATCTTGACACCCCGAAAAGTCATGTACACCGTTTTTTGGGACAGAAAAGACATTTTATGGATTGATTTCTTACCACGAGGCAAAAAGATCAATGCACATGATTACTGCGAGACCATTAAGAAGTTGCTCTGCGCAATACAGAACAATAGCCGAGAATTACTGTCAAAAGGCGTTTTTTTCTACGATAATGCTCGTGAATGTGACCAAACATCTCTTACGGAAATTTCAATGGGACGCGTTTGATCATCCTTCGTACGGCCCGGACCGTGCTCCTAGCGACTTTCACCTCTTCTTACACCTATAATCTGACCTTGGTGGTCAGCACTTCAACGATGATGATCACAGGCGGCAACCTTCTATGACGAAGGCATAGAAAAACTTGTGCCACACTATGACAAGTGCCTACAAAATTTCGGAAGTAGTTTCACAGTTGTAGATTTTTGTACAATAAATATTTTTTCTTTATTTGTACACGTTTGTTTTGTATAATCAAACGGAAATTACTTTGTGGACATACTTCGTATCTACTTCATATGATAATGTTTGAACCTTGACGTCGACGAAAGATTGATCAAGGGACTGGTATTTTACTCCGAGAACACGGCCTATTAGTGTCACTATCGAACTGAAGGGCCACTTACAAAGTTAAGGCTATAGAATGAAGGAATATTATTGCTTTAAGGTTCCAACAACACGCTTGGATTGCGTGTTGCTAAGATTGGGGAAGGAAATCGGCCGTGCCCTCGCATCATCCCGGCATTTGCCTGGAGTGATTTAGGGAGATCCCGGAAAAAAATTAGGATGGTCGACGGTGGATTTGAACCGCCGACCTCCCAAGTCGAGTCCAGTGCGTCACCACGCTCGCTTTACGTCAGTCAACTACAGATTGCATGTAAGAGTGGAAAAGGAAACCCAATGCACTGAAAACACAGGTAAACCGTTTGAATCATTGTCGTATAATTTTTGAGTCACACCTAAGTGTTAGCTAATTGAGTGTCCTGGTACGCTCGAAGAAACGTTTACAGAAAGCAAAAACTAAGATTAATATGAGGGAGGATTAACAGAAACGATAGACACTATAATGGACGCCTAAAATGCAGCCATCCTAGCTATTTCTGAGCACACAGCATCTGCAATGCGCATAAGACAGCTGAAATGTATTTCTTGAGGGTAGCTCGGCGAAGAAACCCAGAATTAGAAATAACACGTCTAAATGTAACTTATTGGCAGATTAAAACTGTGTGCCGGAACCTGGACTCGAACCTGGGACTTTTGGATTCCGCAGGCAACTGAACTATCCCGCCACGCTTCAGAGCCCGTTAGGTTCGAGGTTCGAATCCCGGTTCAGCACACAGTTTTAACTGCGAAGAAGTTTCTTATCATCGCGTACTCAGCTGCAGAGTGAAAATATCATTCTGGGAGCCTGCCTGAATCAATTATAAACGCCCCGCATATACAACACCGGTAGTTACTACTAGCAGCTGAAAGCGGCTTAAATAAAAAACCTTTAAATTTAATAATTGGGATCCTCTAATAGCCCATAATCGTTCTGTTTTCTTATTTACAAATACCCAACACGAGGATATATTACTAGGAAATGTATGGAAATTATGGTATGCATACCATCTATGCTAGAGTAGACAATGGAATTTTCATGACTCTTACAACACCATCTAGAACCATACAGTTTACAAAAATACGCTGTTCAAAGTAATGCGTGGATCAGGTGAGATAATATACATATGGTAACGTGCTTTATTCACATATTAGTTATAATTGTAATTTGTGTGTGATAAAGTACTATATTTTGCTGTCTCGCCTCTTGAGGTTACTTAGAGCGAGGCACTCTGGGGCAATAGTAGTATGGTGTCCAATCACTTCGAATGGCCAGTACAGTTTCACACCTTCGTGGCATGGACAGTATGAGATTATCGACCGGATATAACGGTCAACACTTGCTGACCTCGTCCGCGTCGACCTCAACCTTGCCTTCTTTTAAAGGTCCCTATTATCTGGAATCGTGTCCGGTCTTGGAAATTATACTTTGGGACACTCCAATCCCTGCAGCTACCTCCCTCTGTCTCATCCTTCCTACGGCTTCCGGTTGGTAAATCATGTTGTTGTTGCACTGCACTAGTCGCTCGCTACACTATCTGAACCCAACTGCTAGTGTAATTCGTTTGGTGGAGTAAACACAAAACTACTAAAAATTTCCGGGCTATTGTGCCATGGTCTTATGGATTTATTATGGAAACCCAACGTTTCGTCCCCGACTGCGGAGGACATTTTCAAGGGGGATCGTGGCACTTTTGAAGGTCCGATGCACACCCTGGCTCGCTACTGACTGAAGCCAAACGTAGTCTACGAGGGCTCGAGCGCAGAGGTGTGACGTCAGATGCAAAATGCAAATTTCATTTAGTTTCACGCCCTGCTCCATCCTATTGAAATTATTGGGGTGTTTTACAATTTATATAGCCTCTCTGTACAGTCTTTCGTGGTATCCATTTGTGGCTGCTAAAACCTGAGTCATATCGAATTGAATAAGGTGGACCCCTGGTTGAAAAACATGTTCAGCAACAGCTCGGTTTCCATAATAAATCCATAAGGCCACGGCATTATAGCCCGGAAATTTTTAGTAATTTTGAACTTTGCGGCCGTGATGGTTTACATTTACAATAAGAGTACACACACGTCAACACCAACCCCCTCTGGAGCAACTTCCTATTATTAGCAGTATCTCGGCTGACGTAATGTTGTTGTGTCCACTCCGTAGAACCGACAGAAGGACGGCGAACCATTTTAGTTCATTCTGCTTTAGCAGTACTTCCGAACCTAGATAACTCAACTGATTCACTTATTGTTTTGACCAGTGTATGCGACCTAAAATGATATAATTTTGTAAGTGCAATGGATACTGTCTGCGAGAGACTGTGCGTAATGTCTTAATGGATAAGAGATAATAAAATGTCCTGCATGATGCAGTAGTGTTTCACTCATCTCATTGTTTATGCAATCACATCTGCTGAGCCAAGTCTCGTACAACTATTCGTTTTACCAGTACATCCAGTGTTATATGTGAATATATCAGTAAAATGGCAGTTTCACTGCATTCACCGCGAAACTGTAATGAGCAATGAATTTACTTCTTCTGATTATTTTATGTCGTGGATGCGGAAAGGGGGGTGAGGGTGGGGGAGAAAGTCAGCGAGGAAACATATAGTAAAGGCTTGAACTCTTTTTTGTGTAAAGCTTGTTGAAAGTCACTAAGTACACTGATTCTCAAATGTTAGATAATGATGTCTCATTCAATTGAATGACAGCCACATCTATATGAATAAAAATGAATTGCCGCATGTATGAAAGCGCATCACTTGAGAACGGCTTTACCGCTTTGCTGATCTTTCCTTTGTTTTGTTCGCAATTCTCAGGACAAGGTTTGTATGAAAGAAAATTTTTGGAAAATCAACCGGAAAAATTTGAGAAAAACTGAAAGTACGTTTTCATCTCGAATCGTTTTCTACATTCTACCTGCTTACTCAAATGTTCAAATGTTTGTAGAGTCTATGGAACTTAACTACGGGGTCATTAGTCCCTAAACTTACAAACTACTTATGAACTAGCTAATGCCCGAGGGGGGATTCGAACCCCCGACCGTAGTGACCGTGCAAAACGTGACTGGCGCGCCGCAGACGAACAAGCTTATTCATTCGCTAATCGCCTAGCGACCAAATACGCTGTAACGGGGCGAAAAAATACGCCAAGGTGGTTAGAATCAAGAGAGATGGCGCTATGCACACAAGGTTAAAACAGCCAAACAGATTTAACATGAAATGTTGTTCCTTTAGAAGCCCCTTCATGGTGTTATCGGTGGTGATCATACCTTTCGAGCGTTGCAAAGATAGAATCGATAATTGATGCCAGTTCGTGATATTCGAGTGTTACAAACAAATTGAGTATAGATCGTGTTTTTTTTTCCTAGAGCAATGCCGGCGCACGCGCAACGCAGTCTTACTACGTGATCGTAGAATCAATGAGACGGACGAAGATCGTACTCAGCGCTTGGAGGTAAATCGAGAAATAAATTCTCAAGCTTGATCCGTTACGACTCTGAAACAACGGGTACCGTCGTGTTCGACTCGCTCAGTTGCAGCTTACGCACAAAATATTTAGGATCGTCGACAAAACAGACGGCTACGTGTGACGAATACAACTGAACGTTTGGCGTTGAGATACAGTCCAGTAGTCGATTACGCAGCGGATGCATCAGTTGGTTCCGGAACAATGAACAATGTTTGTCACTATTGGAAAGCTTTGAGATTTCGGAAAGAACCGCCGGGATTATGTTGTGCGGGTGGAAAGGTCACATTAGCAAAATTGACATCGCCACCAGAGCCACAGGCATAACTGGTTCCTCGCCAAGATCCTCACTCGATGCAAAATACACATAAGTACAACAGTTTCTTCTTGATGACATCATTTGGACGCAGAGAGGGGGGAAGAGATGGATATGGTGTGGGATAAAAGGGCGTGAGGTGAAGATAGGGGGAGAAGGACAAAGGAAGGGGGAGGCGATGGGGAAATAGAGGAAGAAGGAAGGGAGAGACATAGGGAGAAGAAGAGATTAGGGTATATATCCCATACACATTAGCTACTGCGAAACGTTGACGGGTTTACTAGTATAGTAATAATAATAATAGTAATAACTATATGGGTGCATAAATTTTTTTTGAAATGTCTTGGTCGCACTGTTTTTATTTTATTATTACGCGTTTCGATTCATCATCATCAGATAACTTTTTTTTAAAACGATGGTAATTAAAATACATCTTATTGGAGATGACTAACTGAAATATCAACCTCAATCGTGGCTGTCTAGTCAAGGTGTGTCGACTAGAATCTCATGCACACACCATAAAAACAGTTCGACCACGACATTTCAAAAATGTTTTATGCATGCCAACGTACGGTCGCTGTCAACAAAAATGGATGGTTTTCTGAACCAAGCGATAAACTATATGGGTATTTACACGCCGTGAGTTTAGCTTCTTTTCCATCCCTACCTCACCCCACCCCCCTGAGACGTAGGTGGTGTCACTGTTACAGTGATTATTTCACAGTAAGTGATATGAGTATTAGGTGGAGTTGAAATCGATCCAGGGGCTTAGAAAGATGTTGAACTTACACTCATTCATCCACACATACAATCACTTTTTATAATATATGTAGATTATAGTGGCAACAATACCAGTTGTTTGGGGCAGAAAAATTCTCACGTAAGGAACCCAGGATTTCTGTCGACAGCAGTAGAAACGTTGGTCTCAAGTTGGCTGGTAGGTCTGTGAGGCTCCTCAGGGTCTGCTCGGTTTCCCAGCGTTAAATATTTAAGCGCAACCACAACGGCGCCGAAACTCCGAGGAGCCCAGTTAAGTGCGACAAGTGTCTATTCGGCATTGATGTTCACAAGAATCCTCGTTTCCCGTTCCCACAAAACGTGATAAATAGTCTACCATTTCATCAATATTTCTGACAATCCAATTTCGTGTATTGATTTCCCTTATAGATTGATGATGTTTCAGTAACCGATATTAAATGCGATTAAAACTCACTAACAACGTAATAAATTATTTATTCAGACTTTTACTCCAGGCGTTCCCGGTTTCTTGCTTGCATCCTCATTGCTTTCACGTTCGTCGCAATAGCCACAAGCGTTACTGTCGTTCCTCTGAGCAGAGGTAAGAGACTTTGAATTCTTGATGGCCATATGGCATTCTGTTGATTCCCTAACTGGCATTCATTCCGCGATGACACTGCAGTCTGAAGACGTGTCGTTTTTACTATTGCAGGATGTTTTAGTTCCATATACTCTGAGCCATTTCAGTGATACTTTGTGCACCTCGAGTGTAAAGTTCTGCCTGTTATTTCTCTTGTTTACTAAATATAGGGATGCACAGGTGAGGATATCTCATTTTGCTCTTTTTACATTCTTCCTAACTATATCAATTAATGTCCTTCATAAATAACGTATTTACTGTTTATTTTGTTCGCTTTTGTTTCTTATATGTGATGCTGCATACCATTCTATGTCTCAGTTTTGAATCTGAATAAATGTGGTAGTTGTAATATCCAGTTCTATTTATGAAATGTACTTCCTACAAATTCTCCTACGGTTAGGCGAGCGTTGTTGTGCAGGTTTATTTTTAACAAGCACTATTTTTATATTCACATATTTCAAACATTAGTAAGCACAAACAATAGCTGCAATGTAATATGTAGTCATCAATTCAGAAAAGAGTTTTTTTACTTGTTAGATAATGTTTTCGTTGTGACATTACATCATACACAACTTTGGAACACGAATAATCGAGCAATGTTTGTTGTTGTTATTACGGTCTTCAGTCCGGAGACTGGTTTGATGCAGCTCTCCACCCTACTCTATCCTGAGCAAGCCTTTTCATCTCCTCACAACAACGGCAACCCGCATCCACTTGAATCTGCTTACTATACGCGTCTCTTGGCCCCCCTATACGATTTTTACCCGACACACTTCCCTCCAATGCTACATTTACGATTCCTCGATGTCTAAGAATGTGTCCTACCAAGCGATCCCTTCTTTTAGTTAGAGTATGCCAAAAATTCCTTTTCTCGCCAATTCTGTTCAGTACCTCTTCATTAGTTATGTGATCTACCCACTTAATCTTCAGCATTCTTCTGTAACACCACATTTCAAAAGCCTCTATTCTCTTCCTGTCCGCACTACTTATCGTCTATGTTTCACTCCCGTACAAGGCAACACTCCACACAAAAGCCTTCAGAAAAGACTTCCTTACACTTAAATTAATATTCGATGTTAGCAAATTTCTCTTTTTCAAAAATGCTTTTCTTCCCATTGCCATTCTGAATTTTATATCTTCTGTACTGCGACCATCACACGTTATTTTACTACCCAAGTAACAAAACTCATCTACTACCTTCATTGTTTCGTTACCTAATCTAATTCCTTTAGCATCGCCTGATTTTCTAAGACCGCATTCCATTATTTTTGTTTTGCTCTTGTTAATTTTCATTTTGTACGCTCTCTTCAACACACTGTCCATTCCATTCAACTGCTCTTCCAGGTCGTTCGCTGTCTCTGACAGAATTACAATGTCATCAGCAAAACGCAATGTTTTTATTTCCTCCCCCTGAACTTTAATCCCTATTCCAAATTTTTCCTTGCTTTCCTTCACCGCCTGCTCGATGTACAAATTGAATAACATTGGAGAAAGGCTACAACCCTGTCTTACTCCCTTCTAAACTGATGCTTCCCTTTCATGCCCTTCGATTCTAATAATTGCGGTCTGGCTGTTGTACAAATTGTAGATAACTCTCCTTTCCCTATATTTTACCCCTGCTGACTTCAGAATTTGAAAGAGTGTAGTCCAGTCAACATTGTCAAACGCTTTCTCCAAATCTACAAAGGCTAAAAATGTAGGTTTGCCTTTCCTTAATCTATCTTCTAAGATAAGACGTAAGGTAAGTATTGCCTCCCGGGTTCCTACGTTCCTCCTGAATCCAAACTGATCTTCCCCTAGGTCAGCTTCTACCAGGTTTTCCATTCACCTGTAGATAATTCGTGTTAAAACTTTGCAACCATGACATATCAAACTGATGGTTCTGTAATTTTCACACCTGTCTGCGCCTGATTTCTTTCGAATGGGGATTATTACATTTTTCTTAAAGTCTGAGGGTATTTCGCCTGTCTCATACATCCTACACACCAGTTCAAATAGTCTTGTCAAGGCTGGCTCTCCCAGAGACTTTAGTAGCTCTGAGGGTATGTCATCTACTCCTGGAGCCTTGTTCCGACCTAGGTCTTTCAGGGCTCTGTCAAATTCATCTCTCAGTATAACATCTCCTATTTCATATTGATCTACTTCCTCTTCCCTTCCTACACCATCGTCTCTAAGTTCATTTCCTTTGTAGAACTGCTCTATGTACTCTTTCCACCTTTCAGCTTTCCCTTCTTTGCTGAGAACTGGTTACCCATCTGAGATCTTGATATTCGTAGAGTTTTTTTTTCTTGTCCCCAAATGTGTCTTTTATTTTCCTGTAGGCGGTATCTACTTTTCCCCTCCTTATACATTCTTCTACAGATTTGCATTTGGCTTCTAGCCACTCCTGCCTAGCCATTTTGCACTTCCTATCAATCTCATTTTTTAGTCGTCTGTACTCCATTTTGCCTGTTTCATTTACTGCATTTTTATATTTTCTCCTTTCATCAATTAAATTTAGTATTTCCTGTGTTATCCAAGGGTTTTTTGTAGGTCTTGCCTTTCTACCTATTTTGTCCTCTGCTGCCTTCACTATTTCATCTCTCAATGCTACCCATTCCTCTTCTAATGTTTTATTTCCTCCTGTTTCTTTCAATTGTTGCCTAAATCTCCCTCTGAAATTCACCAGAACTTCAGGTTCCTTCAATTTATCTAGGTCCCATCTCCTTATTTTCCTACCTTTCTGCAGTTTTTTCAGTTTCAGCCTATAGTTCATGACTAACAAGTTATGGTCAGAGTCTATATCTGCCCCTGGGTATGTCTTGCAGTTTATAACCTGGTTCCGGAATCTATGTTTTACCATTATAAAATCTATCTGATACCTTCCGGTGTCTCCTGGTCTCTTCCAAGTATACAACCTTCTTTTGTGATTCTTAAACCACGTGTTTGTTATGATTAAATTATGTTCCGTGCAAAATTCTACCAAGCGACTTCCTCTTTCATTCCTTCTGCCCAGTCCATATTCACCTACTATTTTGCCTTCTCTTCCTTTTCCTACTACCGAATTCCAGTCTCCCATTACAATTAAGTTTTCCTCTCCCTTAACTGTCTGAATAATTTCGTTTAGCTCCTCATATGTTTCTTCGATCTCCTCATCATCGGCAGAGCTAGTTGGCATATAAACCTGTACTACTGTTGTCGGTGTTGGCTTCGTATCTATCTTGACAATGATAATGCGATCATTGTGCTGCTCATAGTAGTTTGCCCGAATTCCTACTTTCTTATTCATTATTAGTCCTACTCCTGTGATACCCCCAACTGATTTTGTATTTATAATCCTGTACTCATCTGACCAGTGACTGACCAGAAATCCTGTTCATCCTGCCACCGAACCTCACTAATCCCCACTATATCTAACTTCAATCTATCCATTTCCCTTTTTTAAATTTTCTAATTTTCCTACCCGATTAAGGGATCTAACATTCCACGCTCCGACCCGTAGAATACCAGTATTGTCTTTCCTAATGATATCCTCCTGAGTAGTCCCCGCCCGGAGATCCGAATGGGGGACTATTTTACCTCCGGATTATTTTACCCGAGAGGATGCCGTCATCATATTTTCATACAGTAGAGCTGCATGTCCCCGGGAAAAGTAACGGCTGTAGTTTCCCCTTGCTTTCAGCCGTTCGCAGTAACCGTGTGGCAAAGCCACATTAGCTGATGTTACAAGGCCAGGTCAGCCAATCATCCAGACTGTTGCCCCTGTAACTACTTGAAAAGGCTGCTGCCCCTCTTCAGGAACCACATGTTTTTCTGGCCTCTCCACAGATACCCCTCCGTTGTGGTTGCGCCTACGGTACGGCTATCTGCATCGTTGAGGCACGCAAGCCACCCCACCTCGGCAATGTCTGTGGTTCATGGGGTGGGAGCGTTTATTATTAGTAATTAGATATCCAAATTTTATTATTATATTTTCTGAACTATTTAGTAACCATACTAAGAAATCCAAGATAATATCATTATGCATGAAACTACGCAGAAATTATCATGCATCTATGTTACATCCTTTACGCCTTTGACAGTGTTATTTTACAAAACACATATCATATATTGTCCTGAAAAGCGAGGATAATATACTGATCTATTTTTTTTTCTTGCAGAGGCAGGTGTAGTCATTCTAAAGGTGCGTTCACACTGGCCACAAAAAAAGGCGCCATTTGACTTTCACCACGGAAAATGCTAGCGTCAATTGCAAATATTTGTGTGGCGCCACTCAACTGTTTGAACTTTGTGGCGCCATTTCTCAGAATCAAAACAAACCGCCGCCATGTTTATTTTAAGGCTACTGCTGTATTGGGTGTTTTCGTGTATTTATGTCTACGTTTTACAAATAATGTGCATTTTAATTGCTCATCAAATTAGAGATCTTTCCAAAATATGTTCTTTTAAGTATGGTTTGTTGGGTAACAGTGATAGACATCGGAATGCAGGACAAAGTTTTCATGAGCACACTGTAGTTAATTTGCGAAGTTTATATTGGTCTTATATAGTGTATGCTTAATATTTGTGTGTGACTAAACAGGTGTTTTTTAGTGATTACTGAAGGGAGATTTGTAGGTACACAACAGACTATTTCATCTACAAATGCGGAAAATAAGATGTGGTGCTGGCAGTGTATTCAGATTCTGGAATTGGTATTTTCATTTCTCTTAAACACTTGCCACATGGATTTTAGAAAGGAAGTGACAAGTTTCATGTTGTAATTTCTGCACAAAGCACAAAGCTAAACCTCAAAAATCGATACAAAATTAAAAAGTCGTCGTATTTAACTGTGGGAAAGTGTAGGTAGCTATATTAGGTTTAAAATAAGCTTCCATTACATTGTAAATAGCATCCAGAAAATTACCTCAGAACACTGAACTTGTTTTAATGACAAGATATAAAGTTTGAAGAGATGACATGTAATGGTCAGGTGTTAAACATCACAGTGACACTTATTGTATCACTTGAACAAGTAGTGCGTTTGTAATGTTGATATAAGACTTTCTTACAGAGCCTGATAAGCAGATCCCAATCGAAATTTACTTTTTTTTTAAAATCCGTAATTGGTTCAGTAATAGAGGTTTGTTTACTTGTGCTACTTGGTTTATACCTGTCTTTAATGTATGAGTGTTGTTTATACGAAAAATACGTTTCCAAACAACATTTACAATTTATTTCCCTCTTATTGTAGTCTTATATCAATTCTAAAACGGTAACCTAAATGACAACACCAATGTCTAGTCGAAAAATCTCATCTGACGCCATATTGGCAGCCATGCAAGCAGGATTTTGACAGTAGCGAGTGGAAACGGCTGTGACAGCACCACTTCCATATAAGCCGTAATGCCACATGCTATGACGCAGTTTTTGTGGCCAGTGCCAACGTACCTTAATACTCCGATGCGGCCCAAGTTGACCGTTAACACTACCACCACTCAAGAGTAGAGACCCTGCAATATAACACGCGAAATTCCGATGAGTCTACGTTCGCTCTGAGTGTTATGGCAAGCGATACCAATTAACCGTATGAAAATGAGAATATAACGTGCTACTTTTTGCCTCTTTCGGCGATCCATAGATTCTAATAATAATCTAGTTGGTCTGCTCTAATCATACATCCGCTACACTGATGCACAATGTTTGACTGATCAGTATTTAGCAGTGACTGAATATCGGCGCACGTTTTGAATGGGATGAACACAAAAATTCATTAGATGTCAATGTAAAAACAGTAATATGAGAGTTGGAACTTTATAGTGGCAACTATTGATTCACAGCCGATACAAAAGCGTTACATGTTTGCACGTGTTATTGTCCTTCAAAGTAGTAACCGGCGTTGTGTAGAACCCGTTGCTAGCGATGTGGAAGGCGTAGTATACCGTTAGCAGAGCCTGTTCTGTTGACGGTGCGAATGGAGCGGCCTACTGCCTGTCGAATCTCTGGAACAGTTCTGAAGCAAATACCACGAAGTGGTTCCTTCGTCTTCGGAGTCAAATTAGTCACAAGGTCTTAAGTTCGGGGAGTATGGTGGATGGTACAGAACTTCCCAGCCCCATCGACCGAACAGAGCAGCCACAGCTTGCGCTAATGCGGCCGCGCAGTGTCGAGCAAAACGATGGGTAGGTTATGCAGAAAATGTTGCCAGTTCTTACTCAAAGCTGGTCGCAGGTGATGCTCCAAACACGACCAGAGACGCTATGATGATCTGCCCGATGCATGTCTGACACAGATTTCCGACCTTGGTTGAAGGCTTTTGCTCAACATGCCACCATTCTGTTCGGCAATGCCGATTCCCGTCAAGTCTCTTGAAGATCTTGATGGCATTGTCGCGCTGTACGACCTCTGGCACATTAAATCTTGATCCAACTCCGTTGTTCCTATTCCGAAAACAGAGTGACACCTTTACGTTAGACTGCTCGCTCATAAGGGACTGTGTTTCCGGCGACTGTGCACACGCCGGTGGCATGGGACGGGCGAGTCAATTTGTTCGGAGATAAGGTAGTTCTGTCAACAACGTGTGCTATCCATTGCATAGTGTCTCCACAGCAGTGTTGCCACTATTTAAGTTGTAATCCTCAAACATATTGTCGTTTGTTTCTGACCTTCGGTTATTAGCATGTGCCTTATCTTTGTCGAAGCTATCTCAAAGAACTCGTCTGGTTCAGCATATTTATTGAATGTAAGCATTACATGTGGAAGAACCCTTGGCCATTCATCCTACAAAAAATGTTCAAGTTTTTGTAAATCTATCGCACTTCACTGCTTTCGGTTATCAGTCACTTGGCTTAGAAACTACTTAAACTAACTAATGGTCAAACACACACAGCCATGCCCGAGGGAGGACTCGAACTTCCGACGGCGAGCAGACGCGCGCTTTGCAGCAAGGCGCCTTAGAGCGCACGGCCGCTCCACCGCGCACTCATCCTACCACAGTCGCAAATCTCCCTCCATCAATTAGCGTAGCTTGGTGTTCCACTGTCTTCCATGACGTCAAAATCGCCATCACAGTGATTGCCAGCCATGTCAAACTGTGCCTGCCATGACGTGTACTGTTAACAGCTTGGCACATGTGCACGTTAGCGTTATCGGGCGACAGTATGGGCGTTTCCCACCCTGCAGCCAACAATGTTAATTAACCCAAATTCAAATGTTTGTAGAGCTATCGGACCAAACTGCGTGGTCATTAGTCCGTAGCTTACAAACTACTTAAACCTAGGTAAACTAACCTAAGGACAACACACACACACACACACACACACACATGCCCCAGGGAGGACTCGAACCTCCACGGCGAGGAACCGCGTTAATTAACCCAGGTAGCGCTGACGTCCTTCCCGAAGGACCAGAACGGCAGCCTACTGTTTTATTCTTGCCGACAAGAATTCATCTACAGTGTCATATTTTATTTCTTTGAATCGCCTGCTTCCATTGCAGATCAATTTTAGCTTGTATTGCCGATTTCAGAGTGGTTGGATACAGCTGCGAAGTTGAGGTTCCTACAGAAGATACTGAAGACTTCCTCGTAGTTGGGTTTATATTTCTTGAACTTTCTTCAATTTTTGAAACACATATGTATATATTTCATCTTAAAAGTTGTTTTAATAATAATAATTCATCAGATTAAAATTATAAAACATCCATTTTGACGTCATTCCAGAAAAAGGGCAGTATTGAAAAACTAATGGCGTGATTGTTAAAAAAATCGCTTATAACGATCTTGTGCAGTCATATGAAGGTAATTAATAGCTTTTAAAAATCAAATGTTTGCCAAGCATATGGGAATTAACTATGAGGTCATCAGTCCCTAAACTTACAAACTACTTATGAACTAGCTTATACTAAAGACGGCACAAACATCCATGCCCGATGAGACGGATTCGAACCCCCGACCACAGAGGCCGTGTAGACCGCTCGGCCACCCCGGCCGGCTAATAGCTTCTGAGAAAAGAATTAAACAAAAAATTACAATAAAATAAAATAATTCCGCGCTATTTGGGTTAAGGATTGCCGCGTCTGTCCATATGGATTTGGGATGGTCCCGGAAAGTGCTTGAATACTCCCTGCAGGTGTGTGAAGCCCGCGAACCTGGGTTGTACAAGGATTAGCACAACTGACTAGTAAGCAGGAGACCTGAGTTCGAGTCCCGGCTTCAGCGCACATTTTCATAAGTCGATGTAATTGGATTAGGAGACATCTGAATAGGTCCCTTAGACTGTTAGCGGCTGATGCTGTCGTTTATCGGTTAGTGAAGTCAATAGAGGATAAAAGCAACTGCAAAGCGATGTTGACAAAATTTCTACATGGTGCGAAAATTGGGAATTAACACTATATAAAGAAAAGTGTGAAGTAATACATATAGCCACTAAGAGCAATCCGCTGAACTTCAATTACACGATAAATCAGTCAATCCTTAAGGTCGTAAATTCTACCAAATACCTAGGAGTTAGACTGGAGAGAACACACAGAAAATATTGTGGGAAAGGCGAACCAGCGGTTACGTTTCATTGGCAGAACGCTTCGAAGATGGCAACAGCTCCACCAAAGAGACTGCCTACAACACACTTGTGCGTCCTCTCCTGGAGTACTTTTGCCCAGCGTGAGACCTTCACCAGGTGGAAGTGACGGAGGACATTGAGAAGGTTCAGAGAAGGGCAGCTCGTTTTGTTTTATCTTGTTTTAGGGGGCAAAGCGTAAAAGTTGACCACTGTACGAAATAAAAGCTTAATTCAGGGAAGAGGTTCAAATGTTTGTATAGCTTATGGGACCTAACTACGGGGTCATCAGTCCCTTCATTTACAAACTACTTATGAACTACTTACAACTAAGGACGGCACAAATATCCATGCCCGAGGGGGGATTCGAACCCCCGACAGTAGTGGCCGTGAAAACCGTGAAGGGAGCGCCTCAGTCCCATCGGCCACCGCAGCCGGCAGGGAGGAGGTATCCAGATAAGAGTTTACTCTTGAAAAAAAAACCTAATTTTTGCAGTAAAATTAGCAAAAGGTCCGTGTGAGCTACCGGCTACTCCCTGCTGCAAAACCTTGTTCCCTGGCCCAAATTGCGAACTGACTTGGTTCAAATTACTCTAATAACAGGAAGTTAACGATACAATGGCCAATATACGTAGCAGCTCACACAGGAATTAATAAACAAGCCACCACAATTAAAGTTAGTTCATAAATGTGGCTAAAGAAAAGCATTTATGGCGCAACGGAACATAAACAAGAATTACATCTCAGTTTGTTTTCAGCACTGGTGAAAAACAATATTAAATAAAAAGGCGGAAGGTGCTCGGAAACTACAATTTATAGGCAAGTCAAAATCATACTGAACTTTACTTGTTTATTATGGTCGTACGCAAGCAAAATGGGGAACCAATTTGGTTAATACAATAAAAATATATTCAGCAGACCCGGAGGTACCACACAACACAATATACAAATAAAACTGCGAAGATGGCTCTGGTCTGTCGTGCCTGATTTGAGATGGTGCGTGAGTATACCAAGTGAAGTTGCGGTTAGATTAGACCGCGAGCAAACACGCTAATGTCGACACACGGCTACGTTACATGATCGCACTCCACTGAAGATGAAGTAGTTAAGAATCGGATTCATTACATAAAATCCCGGCGTACTCTTAAGTTGCAATCTGAGAGTAAACTATTTAGGCTCAGGTTTTATGAGAAGTGGCGTGAATTCAGGTGACTAGCTGCAAACGCCTGAATTCGTGTTTCGGACCCACGTGGTTCTGGAAACCGATAAAAATGTATAAATTCAATTTCCGAAAATAAAGAAAATTAACTACGTCATACAACCCCTAGAACTACGTATAATTTTATAAGGAAGCTGCTGAAATGCAGCAACATGCGATTGGGAGCGTTCACAGAGACGGAAGAAGTCCAGTCTCAAGACCCGGAAAACTGAAATAATTACAACATCGGAAATATAAAAATAAAAACTACCGCATGCAACCCTTAGAAATACATAGAATTTCCTAAGTGAGCTATTGAAGGAGGTTGTATAAGGCTCAGAGAGAGTTACTGATAAAGACTGAGTGCATACAACATACAGAAACAGCAAAATTAAAATAGGCGGGGAGAGAAGATCCCGAAATGTTAGTGGAAATCAGGAGGATACACCCATAGTTACTTGCCTGATGGGCATGGAACAAACAATTGTGGAAGCTGAAGGCTTTGTTCTAAGAACCAACCACATGGAAAACATATCACTCATGGAAGGGAACCATAAGAAAGGTTTTACATGCACTGTGCAAAAGTGAACATATCGTCTGTTAGAAATCAGGCCCCACGAAGCTAGAAAGAATTTACACAGAGTTCGTACTCCGCCACATAATCAGAAAAGGTTTCAATATATATACCAGGCCGTTATCAAACTGTAACTAGTAACACATACACTGCGTTTATCTGTTGAAAATCACTGGATTGAAAAACTAGAACACATTCCTGCGCACAGTCGGAAGGAATATTCCAAAAAATGAATCTAAGTTCAAGAGTCTAAGTTAAACATGCTAGACAACGAATTGCAACCATCTCCGTGGACACAAGAGCAGAACCAATCTTACCTCACCACGATCCGAGCACAAAATGAAGATCGAGCGGCCAGGAGACGGGAAAGCTACCGGAAACTGGGAAACCCAAGAAAACAGCGGTGGTGGGGAGAGAAGATCGCGAGACTCGCCCTAGGGAGGGCTCATTGACTGGCTTGTAACCAAAGGGTGTAGAAACCTCTTTGGTCCCATCAGCAGCAGGGGTTGGTAACGACTGTCTATCGACTCTGAGCCAGAGAGAACAACGCAAAAGCGAGCTATCACTACCCACATTCGGACGGCCATTAGATTCTCGCACATCCACTTAAAAGTAAAACAAGTACACATTCTCAACACAGGGACAGTAGCATAGCAGAGAAGCCGTACTTATTGCCACATTCATATCCACAATAATAAATTATTAAAATAACAAAACCCTAGCAATATTAACTAACATTTCAGAAACTAATATTTTGAAACAAGAAATAAAAAATGCTATTCCTCATGCCTCGAAAAGAGTGGGGTCCTAGTTTTTAACAAAATGCTAATCTAGCGGCATCAAATAAATTACAGTTTTATAAAAAATATATGTAAGACGACAGACGGTCGTCTTTCAAGCGTCACGGAAATGTTGAACGATTTGAGATGGAAATCTTTAAAAGAACAACGTTATTCGTTGCGGCGAGACCTATTTGCGAAATTTCAATCACCGACTTTTACTTCTGATTGATAAAATATTTTGCTAACACCCACCTACATAGGGAGGCATGACCATCCCAATAAAATAAGGGAAGTCAGATGGAAAACGGAACGACTTAGGTGTTCTTTCTTCCCGCGCGCTATTAGATAATGGAATGATAGAGAAAGATTAATGAACCCTCTGGGAGGCACTTAAATGCGAATTGCAGAGTATCTATGAAGATGTACACCAGTTACTGAGATATAAATTTCCGCACTAAATCTACAAAAGAGTGAAGGTACGGATGATATCCGGAATCCCCTGCGCAGCTGGAACGCAGATCATATGTTGACCACGTCTGTGATGCGGGTAGTCGAAGCCGCAGGCGAAGGCCGTGAACATGGCAATTATAGCAGAAGTTTTACATCGTGAATGAAGTGCTTGAGTGCAAAAACTCCTTTCTTCTAACTTTGTGTACTCCTATTGCAAGAAGAATCGATGAGTATGGAGGAGAACCACACTCGAAGGGTATCACAATCTAGGTCATTGTTAGACAGTAAACAAGCACCTCATTAAGGAGTATATAAACTGCTGACATAAACTATACTCTTGGTAACAATACAATTATGATCAATGAAATAATACGTATGGTGACACGTTGGACCGCAACCACAATTTTTAAGTCAACACAAAAAAAAGTACAAGCAGAAGAAATGTTAAGTTGATGACGACGGAATTAAGTAAGTAAATGAGACACTAAAAGTTTGCATATTACTGTGGCGACATAACTGAGAAAGTATAAATATTACCAGTAATAATAAACAGAAATTTATAGTTTCGAATATAAATGAAGGGTCGATAAAAAAATTATGAATGTTTTAAACAACAAAATAGAGCAACATAGGTTGTACACGTTTTGAAATCATTATTTATTTATTACTTTTTCGGGAAAGCGATTTCACTCACTGTGTGACCATATTCAGCGCAAATATTAAAGTGCCTGTTCCAGAGGATTATCCTGTACTCTCTTTGTCCGTAACGCTGTGTTATCTGAGCGGTCTAAAGCGCTTGCCTCGTAAGCAGGAGGTTCCGGGTTAGAATCCCAGTCACAGCACAAATTTCAATTCAGTGCATCTCCTTATATTTAACACTTTTGGTATAACGAGACAATGTTTGTGTCAAGGAACTAAATTAGTATTGATTATCCTGTAGTTCCTAATTCGGTAGACTTACGTCAGTTAATAATGCTAGGATATCATAATATGTACACTAAGTTAAACACAGTGTTAATAGTAAGCGACACTTGATGGTGTACAGAGCGATGTCGTTTGTCAGTAGGCAGCTGTTTTTTTTTTTTTTTTTTTTTTTTTTTTTTTTTTTTTTTTTGTGGTTTTAGGGCGCACAACTTCCATGGTCATTAGCGCCCAGCCAAGAACATAGATTCGCTATGATCTAAAAAAATGTAGACTGTCAGAACATCAACAATAGGCTAAAAACGAAAGATAAAAGACAATTAAAAGAGTTAAATATCCTTGGATAAGTTGGCCAAATTGATAAAACGCAAAACTCGAGCAGCTGCTCGTGTGTCATCAGCTAAAATTTCCTCCAGAGTAGACGGAAAGTGAAGGGCTACACGGAGATGATTAAAATTAACACAAGTCAGTAAAACATGTCGCACTGTCAGCAGTTCACCGCAGGAGCATAGCGGTGCAGGTTCGGCGGATAGCAAGTGACGGTGGCTGAAACGGCAATGACCGATCCGCAACCGAGCCAGGATGACCTCCTCCCGCCGAGAGGGGCGTGAGGATGTCCTCCAAGCGGTCGGGATCGGTTTGACAGTTCGCAATTTATTGTTGTACAGTGAAAGCCACACACTGTGCCATTGCGACACGATACTCCGGCGAAGAGCCCGTTTAACATCGTCCGATGGGACGCAAAAGGTAGCCATGCGAGGCAAAAGGGCTGCTGCCTTGGCTGCTGTGTCGGCGGCCTCATTCCCGGGCACACCCACATGGCCAGGGACCCACAGGAAAGAAACGTGACAGCTGTCATCCGCCAGCAACTGGAGGGAGCGTTGGATCCGATACACGAGAGGATGGTTCGAGAAAGGGTCCTTAAGACTCTGCAGGGCACTAAGGGAGTCAGAACATATGGCATAGAAAGGGTGGCGGTGGCGGCAGGTATACAAAACGGCCTGGTGGAGGGCGAAAAGCTCAGCCGTGAAGTTTGAGCACCGGTCAGGGAGCTTGTATTGGAAACGGTTGTCCCCGACGACGAAGGCAGATCCGACACCGGCAGTGCTCTTGGAACCATCAGTGTAAATGAATACGGCATTATCGAACCGCGAACGGAGTTCGACAAGCCTCGAGCGGAATACCAAATCCGGAGTGCTCTCCTTGGGGAGCGAACTAAGTTCGAGGTGTGTGTGAACCTGGGCCTGATGCCACGGTGGCAATGGGCTTTCGCTCAACCGAAGGGTGGAAGGAAGGATAAAATCGAGCCGTTGTAGCAGACGGCGAAACCGAACTCCCGGTGGAAGCAAGGCAATCGCAGACAACTGATATTGGCGATCGAGTGAGTCGTCAAAAAATAATCTGTAAGATGGATGGTTGGGCATCGACCGTAGGCGGCATGCGTACCGACATAAGAGTATGTCACGTCGATTGGTCAAGGGTAATACAGCAGCCTCGGCATACAGACTTTCAACAGGGCTGGTATAAAATGCACCGGTCGCCAGACGTAATCCACGATGGTGGATAGAGTTGAGACGGCGGAGAATCGACGGCCGTGCTGAAGAGTATATAAGGCTTCCATAGTCGAGCTTCGACTGAACAATGGCCTGGTAAAGGTGAAGCAGGACGGTACGATCCGCTCCCCATGACGTGCCACTGAGGACACGAAGAACGTTAAGGGATCGGGCACAACGGGCAACCAGGTAGGACACGTGCGTGGACCAGCAAAGTTTCCGATCCAACATGAGTCCCAAGAATTTTGTAGTCTCCACGAAAGGGAGAGCAACCGGGCCGAGACGTAGAGAAGGTGGAAGAAATTCCTTGTATCTCCAAAAATTGATACACACAGTTTTCTCAGTGGAGAACCGGAAGCCGTTTGCGATGCTCCAGGAATACAGACGGTCAAGACAGCGTTGGAGAGAACGCTCCAAGAGACACGTCCGCTGGGCGCTACAATGAATTGCGAAATTGTCAACAAAAAGAGATCCGGAGACGTCGGCTGAAAGGCAGTCCACGATCGGATTGATTGCAATGGCAAAGAGCGCCACACTCAAGACGGAGCCCTGTGGTACCCCATTTTCCTGGCAAAAGGTATCTGACAAAACAGAGCCCACCCGCACCCGGAACTTGCGATCCGCCAAAAACGCTTGAATGAAAAGAGGAAGGCGGCCCCGAAGGCCCCATGTGTGCAATGTGCGGAGAATGCCCGCTCTCCAACAGGTATCGTATGCCTTCTCCAAGTCGAAGAACACGGCTACTGTTTGACGCTTCTTCAGAAAGTTGTTCATAATGAAGGTCGACAACGTAACGAGGTGGTCAGCAGCAGAGCGGTGTCGACGAAAACCGCATTGGATATTAGTCAGGAGGCGGCGAGATTCGAGGAGCCAGACCAACCGAGCGTTAACCATGCGTTCCATCACCTTACAGACGCAGCTCGTCAGAGAAATGGGGCGATAACTGGAAGGAAGGTGTTTGTCCATCCCTGGTTTGGGGATGGGGACAACAATGGCTTCACGCCAACTTGTGGGAACATGACCTTCAGTCCATATGCGATTGTAGGTACTAAGAAGAAAGCACTTGCCCGCTGGAGAGAGGTTCTTCAGCATTTCAATGTGAATGGAATCGGGCCCGGGAGCAGAAGACCGGGACAGGGCGAGAGCACGATCTAGCTCCTGCATGGTGAAGGCGACGTTATAATTTTCCCGATTAAAAGAGCGGAAAGAAGGCGGCCGTGCCTCCTCTACCTGTTTGCGAGGGAGAAAGGCAGGGTGGTAATGGGCAGAGCTCGAAACCTCCGCAAAGAAACGACCCAATGCGTTTGAAACATCAGCTGGGTCCACGAGGACTGCGTTCTCCACGGTCAGGCCAGGAATCGGGGAGTGGACCTTGATGCCGGACAAACGGCGTAGGCCACCCCAGACAACCGTGGAGGGAGTAAAACGGTTAAAAGAACTAGTAAAAGCTGTCCAGCAAGCTTTCTTGCTGTCGTTTATAATACGACGACACTGCGCTCTCATACGTTTGTAATTGATGCAATTCTCCAAAGTTGGGTGGCGGCGGAAGGTGCGTAAAGCACGGCGCCGGGCTCGAAGCGCGTCGCGGCAGGCTGCAGTCCACCAAGGGACCTGGACACGACGTGGAGAAGAGGATGTACGAGGTATGGAACGTTCAGCAGCAGTGAGGATAACCTCTGTGAGGTATTCGACCTGACTGTCACAGTTGGGAAAATTCTGATTGTTAAAAACAGCCATGGAAGAATAAAGCCCCCAGTCGGCTTTAGAAATGTTCCAACTGGTGGGACGTGGAGATGGGGAATGATGTAGGAAGTGGATGATACAAGGGAAATGGTCACTCGAGTACGTGTCAGAAAGTGCATACCACTCAAACCGACTGGCAAGCTGAGGAGTGCATATTGCGAGGTCTATATGGGAATAAGTGTGTGTTGTGTCAGAAAGGAAGGTCGGTGCACCGGTGTTGAGGCAGACAAGATCGAGGTGGTGGAGAATGTCCACCAAAAGGGAGCCTCTCGGACAAGGTGCCGGAGAGCCCCATAGGGGGTGGTGGGCATTAAAGTCGCCTACCAACACGAAAGGTGAAGGGAGCTGGTCAACAAGGTTTAGCAAATCTGCCCTAGTAAGGGCAGATGACGATGGCGAATATATATTACAGAGGGAGAAGGTAAATGTGGATAAGGTGATGCGGACGGCAACTGCCTGTAGGTGAGTGTGCAAGGAAATGGGATGGAAATAGACGTCTCGAAGGAGCATCAGAACCCCTCCATGGGCTGGGACACCTTCCACAGGTGGCAGGTCGAACCGCACAGAGGTGTAGTGTGGAAAGTCTGCACGATCACGTGGACGCAACTTAGTTTCCTGGAGGCAGACTAGAAGCGGGCAGTGCAATCGAAGGAGTAATTTTAACTCCTCCCGATTAGAACGAATGCCGCGAATGTTCCATTGAAGGAGCGCCATGATAAAAATGAGAGAAGAAATAAGGATAAAAACCAAGTAGCGAGCGGGGTCACCTCGACGGCCGCTGAGGACCGGATTTCGAGGGAGCACTGCTATCGCTGTCCAGGGGCAAAGGGTCGTGGTCCATAGGTTCGACCGACGCGCCTGCCACCTCCCTGAGTTGATCAGGAGGGGCAGTTTCCACCGCCGGTAAAGGGCCGGGCGCCCGGCAAACGGAGCGTCCCGGTGAAACAGAAGACGGCCGAGGCCGGCAACTGTTGGACGGCGCGACAGATGGGTCACGCCTCGGCGGGGAAGGAGAGGAACTCTTTTTCTTGTCAGCTCTTCTGGAAGAGTGACGGCGGGAAGAGGCAGTTGACGGTTGGGAAGCCTGAGAACGCAGAAAATCCTCGCGGACGGGTTCCTTTTTCAAGGTCCGGGCATCTTGTTTAGGTGCCCGCGGTTTACTAGATGTTGACGAAGACTGTACCTTAGAAGCAGCAGGAGGAAGCGGGGACGTGGAACGGGCAATCTTCGGGCTGGCGGATCGCACAACTGTGTCAGCGAAAGTGAAATCACATGTCTGGGTACTGGAATCTTTGGTAGGTCGAGGTGAGGTGAGTACCTTACTGTATGTACCCGCTGGGAGGACAGTGGGCTTTCGACTCGCCAACAACTTACGAGCGGCAGATGTTGATACCTTCTCCGTAACCCGGATTTGCTGGATTACCTTCTCATCCTTGTATACAGGGCAGTCGCGAGAGGAAGCCGCATGGTCACCGTTGCAGTTTAGGCAGTGAGGGGACGGAGGTGGGCAATCCCCCTCATGGGCGTCCCTACCACAAGTGACACACTTTGCTGCATTTGGGCAATGTTCACGGGTATGGTTGTACCTGTGGCATTGAAAACAGCGCGTTGGGTTAGGCACATAAGGTCGGACAGAGATGACTTCATACCCTGCTTTGACCTTCGACGGGAGGTCAACTCTGTCGAACGTCAAAAACACAGTACGAGTCGGTGTCAATTGGGTATCGACCTTTTTCATCACCCTGTGGACGGCTGTCACACCCTGATCGGACATATACGATTGGATGTCTTCATCAGACAGCCCGTCAAGGGATCTCGTAAAAACTACCCCCTTGACGAGTTGAGTGTGCGGTGTGCTTCTACCTTAACGGGAAACGTGTGCAACAACGTAGTACGTATAAGTTTTTGGGCTTGGAAGGCACTGTCCACTTCCAGCAACAATGTGCCATTGCGCTGACGTGAACAGGTTTTAACAGGGCCAGCAATTGCATCTACACCTTTCTGTATAACGAAAGGATTGACAGAATTGAAATCCTTTCCGTCGGTGCGAGAGACAACCAGAAATTTAGGCACATTAGGCAGAGTCTTTTTAGGCTGAGGCGAGTCTAACTTACGTTTGTGAGTCCACGTCACGAAAGAAGATAAGGAAGTCATCGCGGAAGTGTCCCCCGTGATTACCGGCGTCTCCGATGGCGCGCTCCTTCCTAGTGGGGGCCCTCTCCGAGGGCTTACCCGCCTTAGGTGATTGTTCACACCTCAGGTCACACCTCCCGAAAACTGACGGAGGGACCAATCGGCACGTTCGGAAGGTACCAGCTCGGGTAATCACCCCTCCCTGGGCCTGGCCTTTACCAGGGGGTACGTACGTGCCCTACTTGTCTACCCGGGGCGGGGAATTACGCGTTACCCCGTCACCTGCTACGCACGATAATGCGTGGGTCGGCCTTCAGACACGCACAGGGAGGAAAGAAGAAGAGGATAGGAAATGAAGAGAAAGAAGGAAGAAGTGTCTCAAACGCCGAAGCGGAGACTAATGAGGAGAAGAAAGCCAGGAGAGTACAAGGAGAGAAAGACTGAAAACAAAGGGTAAGAAGGGAAGGAACGAAGGAAGAAAAACCACAACAAGAACCACAGTAGCTCACGAAATATGCCCGTCTCCGGGCGAAGGCATAAACCGGGAGGGACAGTGAAGCAGCCTGGGGCAGAAGAAAGGCTGCTCCGGCTCGGGGCCCCGTGCGCGCCACACACGTACCCACAAAAGAACTGTGGGCCCCCTGGGGGGAGTAGGCAGCTGGATATGAACGTTACGGAGTGAGGAATCACCCTACACACGATGTGCGTAGCAATCCCACGGAATGGTTTGGTGGATCCTGGAGATCGTTGGCTGCCGTCATGCATAGGGCCAAAGGGAAATGTGATGGAACTGGTGTTACGGTATACATGGCCCTCTCACTGCGCTAAGGAAAACGTTAACTATTGCGGGATAGAAAGCAGCATGTGTGAACCATTGATTAGTGGAAACACGATAACTCTCTCTCTCAGATACTGAGAGTAGCAGAGACAAAATGCAAAGAACAATTCTTTAACTTCCCAGACTGAAGTTTTCAGTGTCGAAGGACATGAAAGCAGAGAAATAATCAAGCAAGAAGCAGGCGAGGCTGAAGAGTCTACCCAATCTCTGCATTGAGCAAGGAATTAAAACTATTATCCCTGTGATGCAAGAATTATATATAAAAAAAAATTGAGGGGCATTAAGTTGAAATGGAGTTTTTTTATAGTAAACAACCAGGTCTATTATTATAAAATAAAAATTATTCTTATTTACCGTTAAAGAGAAAAGTAGTCATTACACTGTAGCGGACACAGTGAGACTAGGAACCTCCAGAGTCCCATATGCTAGATTTTCTTTTTTGTATGGTAACTTTCCAAGCAATTTGAATACAGAGACGCCTAGTATTTAGTGAAACTGTATCCCTGTTTTATGAAATTGATGGAATACTGTTCCGAGAACGCTCGCTCGCCTTCCTGACATGCTGACATGCTCTGGCACATTCAGTCCTGATCCAACTGCGTTGTTCCTGTTCCGAAAATATAGTGACATCTTTACGTTAGACTGCTCGCTCATAAGACTGCGTTTCGCTCGATTGTGCGCACGCCGGTGACATGGGACGGGCGAGTCAATTTGCTCGAAGGTAAGGTAGGTATGTCAACAACATATGCTATCAGCGACACTAGTAGATTCCATTGCAGCGTTGCCACTATTTAAGTTCCTCGAACATATTGTCGTTTGTTTCTCACCTTCGGTTGTTAACATGTGCCTTATGACTATCTCAAAGAACTCGTCGTAGCCGCGATGGAGTAGCCGAGCGGTCTAAAGCGTCTCGCTGCGGAGCGCGCAGTTGCTCGCCATGGAGGTTCGAGTCCTCCCTGGGGCATAGGTGTGTGTGTGTTGTCCTTAGGTTAGTTTACCTAGGTTTAAGTAGTTTGTAAGCTACGGACTGATGACCACGCAGTTTGGTCTGATAGAATTACAAACATTTGAACATTATGAACTCGTGTTCAGCCGTCGACACTTACAGTGCAGCATCTATCGCAAAGTTCCCGTAGAGTGGACTCACGTGTTTAAGGGCTAAAAACCGAAGGCAGAACAACGGAAATGTAGTCAGCAAGAGCCGTCCACAGTGTACGCCTTCCACCACAGGGTTAAGGAGACACGAGAGTAGGGAAAAAAGTTAAGGGAAAGCAAGTAATTCTTAGCATTAACTGACTCTTCCGTGAGTTATTGCTAATATTTGATTAATTTTGAATGAAACACAAGACAATTCTTTAAGTTTCTACAATATTTATGATTTTTTTCGACCACAGAAATTGGAGTAACCGCCAATTCACAACATCCAATTGCTCACAAATACATTTCAGTCCATGACTTATTTATTATTTGCTAGCCCTATGAGTAACGACAATTTCACATTGAATTTAATACCATCAGATAGCGCCAAACAATGGCTACCTTCTTGCCTTGGTAGATTCCGTAATACACAGCAAAGAAACAACAGGTCTCTTCTCTTCTTTACTCTGTTCTTACTTCTACACCTCAAGACCTAAGTAAATGGTCCACAATTACCTATTTGGAAAACGTGAAAGTGACCAGAAAAATTAGATAATGATATTTTAAAACACAATTTTACCTTCACAGTATCATTAGTCAAATCAATGAAATCTATTCAATGGTAAAGATAACATTACAGCTTTGGTAAAGGGTGAAATACACAAAATTTACAAAACGTTGGAAAATCAGGAGATTCTACATTTGTAGATCACATGCTCCTAGAATTGATGAAATATCTGCTAGATGTAATGAGAAGACTGCTAAATCTACAGAGGCTGCTCTATGTGCAGTAACTCTTGCTAGTGGAGGGTAAACTGCCATCCTGTACCGGCTCCGTTTTCCACTATAGAAGATAGAACTGTTAATGATGGTAGTAATAATCAGAATCTTATGTTATTTATTCATGGAAGGGCTATATCTGATGCTTCTATTATTAATGGAACAAGTCAGTTTCCAAATCCTCCAATTATAATTGGTATAACTATGAAGGACACAGTTACACGCTACACACTAATACAGTTACACACTAATACCATTTTCACGAAGAAGGGTTCTTCGTAACTTCATCTCAACCAATCACAATACATTAGCAGGATTGATTATCAGTCGCTGCCCCATCTGACGCTTCACCACACAAATGTCACAAAACGCAACTTCGGAGGCACACTGCACCGTCCCTACTGGCGAACGGACAGGTCAAAGTACGGCATGGCACACGCAGAGGCCTCTAACGGACGATGCGGGAGTATCACTAGTGCAATAAGGGATCTTTACATGATCTCTCATACGATTTTGGTGTATATGTGTTTGTTCGAGCCCAAGTATTTTCCTTGCAAGTTTAATTTCTTTGCCTGTACTGGTTTCGAATAACTATAGCCTGGAAGGAATGTAGCGTACATCTGGCATTTAGAAATCAGTCACGTGACATCCCTCGCCCGAAACCTTGCCCGAAACTCTCCTTTGCAAACTCCATATTGCTTTTTTTTTATTTGATAATTTTCTTATTATAAGTCAAGCGTTGTCATTTCAAAGCAATGGTGCACTGCAAATTGTCAAAAACACGCCGTTCTTAGGACAATGAATTATAATCAAATGTCTAACAATGACATGTTAGTAGGTGATACCTGCCATCAATGGTACGAGAATTACGGATTACTCTCACAGCTGTTCGGCGTAGCGTAATGGGCGGCGAATCAGTTTGTGAAGCACGAACATGTTAGACGGTGGTTCGAAACTTGCCGGGCGCGGAGTCTGAGCTCGCTCGGTCAGAGGGTTGCCGCCCTCTGTATCAAAAAAACTAAGTCAACGACGAAACGATAACAATATTAATAATAAAAAAAGAAAGTCCACATAGGACCGATAAAATCAAAAACCCAATGAAAAGACAGAAAAAGAAAGACGGCTCAACGCAATCTGTAATAAAAAAAATGAGCAAAATTCTCAACGAAGAACCCAGAACGAACATGAAAAACGACCGAAAAGCATCTATCTACCTGAAGAACAAAAATATATAAAGAAATAAAATAAAATAAAATAAACCATCACTGGCATTTTTCCTTTTTTTCATCTTCATTGCTAAAAGGTTTTCGCACACTCTTGTTAATTGAACACAACTATAATCTGCAAGATTCCGGGTTGTTCAGTGGTAACAGCGCTTTCTCTGAAAAGTGCATTTGTTCTATTTTGTGAACATACCATGAAATACATACCAACGAATTGCAAACACTGACTTCTTTTTCACATGTTCATAAACTGGTGAGATACTGCTATAACGACCGTTGCAAATGATGCAATAATAGTAGTAACTTTGTATATAGAGCGAGTACTAGAGTTATGTGGAATTCAGTGTTACCATACTTATTGCGTTTGTTATTTTAGATGTAAAAGAAAACATAGTCACGGTTTGAAACGGAATATTTGCTCTTTATTTTAGCGTAGAACAAAGTAACATGAACAAAGTCATATATGTAATACAGAAAATGTAATACACTCTACGTTATAATCGTCCGTAGCAACCATACCAAAAACAAACATTGTAGTAGACGCACTGATTCTAATTAATGAAATTCAACATATTCCATATATAGTGAATAATTGCTTAGAAAAAAAGAAGCAAGGTAATTTGTTGCAATGTGTACACTTTCCTTTCGTTTCATTAAGGAATGACAGTTGCCACAGAAATCTAGGACTGCATTTATGTATGAAACTACCAGTATCTGCACATTGTTTAGAATATTCATTATTGCAGTATCCTCCCAGTTGATGTGCAGATGCTTCAACGACCATTTTTCAATTCGTTCTGCATGTTCACGAAATAAAACAAACGAAAATTTTAGAGGGAGCACTCTTACATCTGCATAACTCTAAGCATTGCAGAAGGTAGCTCTATTTAATTAATAAGAGAGCCGGAAACACTTTTAGGAACCAAGGCGAAAAAAAAAGGTAGTGAAGGGTTTCAAAATGTTGACCACTTGCATCACAGCGTAATGCACTACCCAGTACACCACGGCGACATAGTCCTAAGTTTTTGTACTATTGATGGTAAATGCTAACAGCTAAAATGACATTTTTAGACACTACATTATAATTTATCGTACTATGAAAGACGTGTTTTTGTTAATTCTTCAGTACGCCACTGCTTTGAAATGACAACTTGTAAGTCATAAAAAGAAAATCATAAAATATCAGAAAGCAAGATGGCGTATGCCAGAGAGAGTTCTGGACGAGAAATGTCACGTGACATTTCCTAAACCTGCTTTACGCAAAATCAAGAGACGGTGTCAAATCGCTATTATTCAAATATCTCTGTAAGGGCGCGAGTAACGTAAACAACATAAGAGTGGAAAGTTGTAGAGGCTTTTCTCTCCTACAAATACGGTTATTCAATGGTCGTGTCAGAGAACGATTTATGTGCAATTACAAATGACAATAACATTGCAAACAACTTTGTTTAATGTTACTAACGTATTTTTGTCCGAAAACTAAGAAAAAAAGGAAGTTCTGGTCTCTGGGGCCAACAATTATGTCTGTAAAATTTGGTGCCGATCGGTTGAACGGTTCGACCTAAAAAGTGGGAACACGTTACGGACAGACAGACAGACATCTTAAAATAGCCGTTATTGTTGCTAATATCTCTGAAACAATGCAAGATATGAAAAAAAATCCATAAGAGAGCAAAGTTGTAAAGAATTTTCTCTTCTACAAATTTGTTTTTCCAAGTTTCGTACCGGATGCACGGTTAATCCGTTATTTTCATTTCAGTTTCGAGCTTTCAAAAGACCCACTTTTAGTGTTACTACCGTAACCTAAAGCGAGCAAAAAAAAAAAAAAAAAAAAAAAAAAAAAAAAAGAATGGAAACAAGGTAATTTGGTAATTTGTTGCGATGTATACACTTCCCTTCCGCTTCATTAAGGAATGACAGTTGCCATACAAAGCTAAGACTCCAGTTTATGTGCATATGCAATTCATTGTTACGTATTTAATAGCTTGTTCACGAAATATAACGAACGCATATTTCAGAGGGAGATCTCTTACAAATGTACAACTCTAAAAATTGCAGAACATAGCTGTGTTAATTTTTCAGTGCGCCATTGCTTAGAAATGACAACATGCGAGTTATAATAATAAAATACAGAAACAAGATGTTCTGGGCGAGGAATGTCACGTGACATCTTCGAATGCCTGATTTACGTAAAATCAAGTGACAGTGTTAAATCGCAGTTATTTTTGCAAATATCTCTGTAACGGTACGAGTTATGAAGAAAACATAAGCGAGCAAAGATGTAGAGAATTTTCTCCTCTACAAATTCAGTTATTCTACTTTCATGTCAGATGAAAGGTTTATTTGCAATTAAATTTCCTCCAGTCAAACGGCCTTTTTCTTAGTGTTAGTAACGTATTTTTTGTCCGAAATATTTGAAAAAGGGAGGTTATGGTCTCTGATAGCCAAGAATTATGTCTGTGAAATTTGGTGCCGATCGGTTGACCGGTTCGACCTAAAATGTGGGAACACGTTACAGACAGACAGACATAGTCAAATCGCCGTTATCTTTGCAAATATCTCTGAGACGATACGAAATATGAAAATAACACAACAGAGCAAGTTGTACAGAATTTTCTCCTCTTCAAATCACGTTATTAAATTTTCGTGGCAGGTGAATGGTTATGCCTTTATTTTCATTTAAATTTCGAGCTGTCAAAACGCAATCGCAAAGGCCCACTTTCAGTGTTAGTTCCGTATTGTAAAGTGGGCTAATATACTTTACCTTTCGGAGATAGTGCGTGCTGTACGTACACGGCACTGCGAAGTCGGAAGGGTTGTCGCCGAAACACCGTTATTTCGGGCTGGTGTAGAAAGACAGAGGTGACCCACGAATTTGTTACTCGTGTCACATGGGAGGAAGAAGAGGCGTACTCAGTATCCTACTGCCCTCTGAATATTCATGGTGCTGCACGGCCCATCGACAGCAGGGCAGAAACTCCAGGGCAAGTGGAGGGCCACGGAGTCTACTTCCGGGGTCAACGTCCTCGTCCAGCACTCAGCCAGTGGACTTATAACTTCTCGGAAGTGCAGCTTACCATAATTAGGACTTCGATGTAAAGCAGTGGAGAAGCGATCTATCTGACGTCTCTACACTTCAGAAGAGAATCAATTAAGTTTACTGTACATTTTTCAGCAATGAACTTCGCCAAGTTTTACTCGGAACCGATATCTATATGTGCGCTCAATACATCCCTGCTAATACCAGTAGGTGAAAACGTACTTCAGCAACTCATCTCCACAATAATAACTTCACAACAGAACCTTCGTGCAGATCTTCTCCGCAACTCGGTCAGTGGCGAACGTACTGGTGGAGCTGAAAACGAAGACAAGAAAACTCTCCTAGATGAACAACTATATCACAGCTTGTGATGCGTGGTATGGAGGGGGGGGGGACGAACGTTGGCCGAAACGTCGGTTATTTAGTAATAGCCTCCGTACATCATGACGCGGTACAACACCCAGAAAACTTTTATGTCATTCATAATACTGCTCTACAAAAGGCAGCAGGAGCGATATGTGAGGGAAGGGGAGATACGTATAGGCAGTAGCACCTCTGCTGTACCTTTGCTATTAGCCTCTATGAGTGTGGATGAGAATTAAAAACCCTGAGTCCATAAAGCTGCTCACTAGCATGAGTAAAGTCCGCTCTAGACAAAAGTAATACAAATAACTAAGACTATAAGAATCTAGTTTAGTTGCATCACTAGTATACAGTAACTAGGTGAAAACCCGGCGTTGCCCGGGATGTTAAATATCTGCCAGGCTGCACGTGAAACTGCAGTAGGTGTAGATGGAAAGTAGATGGGTATCTTTGTTATTAGTATACGATAAACAGAACATCGATGTTTGCGTTAAACTTCGATAGGTTATAAATAGTTGTCTATTAGTATTTAATTCATTTCTTCAAGTAAATTTTCACTAACTTTATATTTTTCTCCACTCCCATGAACCACAGACATTGCCGAGATGGGGTGGCTTGCGTGCCTCAACGATACAGATAGCCGTACCGTAGGTGCAATCACAGCGGAGGGGTATCTGTGGAGAGGCCAGACAAACGTGTGGTTCCTGAAGAGGGGCAGCAGCCATTTCAGTAGGTACAGGGGCAACAGTCTGGATGATTGACTGAGCTGGCCTTGTAACATCAGCTAATGTGGCTTTGCCATGCAGTTACTGCGAACGGCTGAAAGCAAGGGGAAACTACAGCCGTTACTTTTCCCGAGGACATGCAGCTCTACTGTATGAAAATATGATGATGGCATCCTCTTGGGTAAAATAGTCCCCCATTCGGATCTCCGGGCGGGGACTACTCAGGAGGATGTTGTCATCAGGAAAGACAATACTGGCATTCTACGGATCGGAGCGTGGAATGTTAGATTCCTTAATCGGGTAGGAAAATTAGAAAATTTTAAAAGGGAAATGGATAGGTTGAAGTTAGATATAGTGGGGATTAGTCAAGTTCGGTGGCAGGATGAACAGGATTTCTGGTCAGGTGAGTACAGGATTATAAATACAAAATCAGTTGGGGGTATCACAGGAGTAGGACTGATAATGAATAAGAAGATAGGAATGCGGGTAAACTACTATGAGCAGCACATTGATCGCATTATCTAGATAGATACGAAGCCAACACTGACAACAGTAGTACAGGTTTATATGCCAACTAGCTCTGCCGATGATGAGGAGATCGAAGAATTATATGAGGAGCTAAAGGAAATTATTCACACGGTTAAGGGAGAGGAAAACTTAATTGTGATGGGAGACTGGAATTCAGGAATTTCAGGAAACCTACAGTGTTAAAAATAGTGTGAGCTTTGCCAACGATGTTAAGGATTTAGCCATTCCAGAAGACGCCGTCCTAGCTTCTTTAGATATTGTGAACCTATATACTAACGTACAAATTTCAGAAACAATAACAATCATCAAGCACAATCTCATAAAAAACAAGTCTATGACTGTGGGTGAAATCATTGAATTTTTAGACCTGTTAGAATTCACATTAGCCTTCAACTATTTTACCTTCAATGACAAAGTTTTTATACAAGATGATGGTTTAGCGATGGGAAATTGCCTGTCGGGTATTCTAGCTGAAATTTTTGTGAACGACTTCGAAAGCAAATTTTTCGCCTCTTATCCCGAAATCAAACGGAAACTAATTTATTACAGACGGTACGTTGATGACTCCATTTTACTGTATAAAGGGAAGAAAGATGACGTTGTGGAAATGTCAAGTTTTAAATGATCAACACCCAAAAATGCAGTTTACTTTGGAATTGGAGCGGAATGGGGCAATCAATTTTCTTGACTATAAGAAATGACGGAGGTAGACACGCATTCAGCGTGTACAGGAAAGAGACATGCTCTGATAGCATTATAGGAGCGACATCACGACACGCAGCACAGCACAAAAGAGCATACTTCTACTCAATGTGCAACAGAGCTCTCAGACTACCACTTGCCGAGGAAGAATTAGAGAAAGAACTAGACATTATCAAACAGGTAGCCGCAGCCAATGGGTACAAGACGCAAGATGTCACGCGGATGTTCAATAAAATTAAAAACAAATCCACTGGCATTAACATATTTAAAGATAAAAAGAAGTTTGTCACTTTAACATACAGAGGACGTGTGTCGGAGAGAATTGCGAAACACTTTCCGAGAAACATAGGGGTGGCGTTCAAAAATGATGGGCAAATGGCACAAAGATTAAGGCATAGATCTACCACGAAAAAACGCACGAAATATAGCAACTCCGGAGTATACAAGATTAAATGCGCCAGCTGCGATAAATATTACATAGGGCAAACTGGACGCAACTTTGAAGTCCGATACAAAGAGCACTGCAATAACAGCAATCGCACAGCATTTGGAGCGCATGCTAAAGACAATAAACACAAAGTAGGCACTATAAGCGAACAAATGGAAGTGTTGCACAGGGCACCGAAAAGCTTTCATTTAAACGTACTTGAAGAACTTGAAGTATATGCGCACAAGGAGAAAGACCCGGACAAACTTCTAAATGAGCAAACAGACTTCATGCATAAAAACTTTTTTGAAATATTTAAAGACATTTTGTAGCCTTACCTGGAATGGAACGCGCTGCCAAACACCAGCCACGGCGGCCCTCAGCACACTGGCGGCGGTGAATAGAATGGGACACGCGGAGGAAACCTCGGCGACGCAGCTGCTGCCTGACACACTGAAGCTTCATCCGCAGACGGGAAAGAAGACATTGTCCACAATATTTGTTTTTAATCCTTTTTAAGAGATCTTAATATTTAACAATATTTTTTATTTCTTATACTTATATATATATATATATATCTTATACTTATATATATATATATATATATATATATATATATATATATATATATATATATATATATATAGTAGCTGCCTGAGGCTTTATATAAAGTACTTGAAATCATCTGATTGGTTGGGATCCTTTTGTTAAAATTATTCTCAATAAGTAATTAATGACTTACATATAAAAGCAATTCTGAGGTCAAGGTGTAAGATAGTAGTCAAGGTATAAAAAACAGTTACAAATGAGATACACAGCTGTCAAACTATAAAAGGACGTAGACATAAGATAAAATTGGGTTCTGTATAAATATAACAACATTTTAAGTGAAACTGTTATCGAGTTAAAAAATAATATATATATATATATATATATATATATATATATATATATATATATATATATATATATATATTATTTTTAACTCGATAACAGTTTCACTTAAAATGTTGTTATATTTATACAGAACCCAATTTTATCTTATGTCTACATATATATATATATATATATATATATATATATATATATATATATATATATATTATTTTTTAACTCGATAACAGTTTCACTTAAAATGTTGTTATATTTATACAGAACCCAATTTTATCTTATGTCTACGTCCTTTTATAGTTTGACAGCTGTGTATCTCATTTGTAACTGTTTTTTATACCTTGACTACTATCTTACACCTTGACCTCAGAATTGCTTTTATATGTAAGTCATTAATTACTTATTGAGAATAATTTTAACAAAAGGATCCCAACCAATCAGATGATTTCAAGTACTTTATATAAAGCCTCAGGCAGCTACTATGTTTTAGTAACGACTGTGAACATTCATTCATTACAGGACAGGTTACTCTGTAACTTCAAAAATTTTATATGTTTTTAATGTTTTTTAATGTTTTTCCTTTAAATTTTTTGATATCAGTAGCTTATATTCAGTTGTAACATTTATTTAACAGATCTGAAGATGGGCAGCTGTTCCGAAACTGGTAATGTTTTAGAAAATATAAGCGATCTGGAGACGGATATTCAAGAATTTTGTCCTTAGATTAGTTTACCTAGGTTTAAGTAGTTTGTAAGCTACGGACTGAAGACCACGCAGTGAAACAGGCGTTCGAGTTGGAGTCTGCAGTTGCAACTGATGGAGGCCGCGCAAGCGCAGTAGAGGTAGTCAGAAACAGTGGCGACTGGTAAATTTCTCGCTACTCGAACGAAGCTCGCCTCCAGCTTTGGGCACGCTGCCTTCTGAGAGTTGAGGCCGAGGGTGTGAATGCCTGCCAGCAAAGTGCAGGCTGGGGCCCCTCCGCCGCTCCCCCCTCCACACCTACTGTGCGAGAGACAGCGCTGTGGCTCACAGAGAGTCCCAGAGGTGCCTCACACACAGAGCATCCCACAGTGACCCTGACACCAAGAAGAATCGCTTCTCGGCTTTTGGCAAGATCAGTGATTTTTTTTTTTTTTTTTTTTTTTTTTTTTTTTTTTTTTTTTTTTTTTTGTAGATAAGGAAAAGGATCAAGGATATAAACTTAATTTAACTTCTATAATAATACACAAGATCACCACTCAATTTTATTTTAAAACAATTATCATGACCTTTCACCCAGATACAAGCACCCTCTTGCTCATTAATTTTTCGATTATTCCTCCTCCTTAATGTAAAAGGCAATTTTCTCGAACATTAACAAACTTTAATGGGACTGTACGTTTTTGTGAACGGCGAAGATATGAAAGTTTAATTAGATGTCATCATTGGTTATTTAAATAGAAGGGTAACCAACTTTAGAAACTTTCGCAATAACTTACGTGAATTTTACTTGGTGTGTTAGTGGGCGGTACATCGGAAACGAAGTCTATCAACGGTTAAACAAAGTTTGTAGGCCTGCCATAAACAACTTCTAAGCTGTTATAAAGAAGAACCTTAATTTCTCAAAAAGGTAAAACCGGAATTAACAGTTTTTCAGGCAGCCTCTTACCCAATTAAAGACATGTGTTCGCCCGTCCCACTACAACTACATCACCCATCTTACAAATGAATGAGTCAGAATGATATTTTCGTTCCATAAAATGGATGATTGTTAATTGTAATACTGCTGTTGCGGTAGCGACATTTTTTGTTTTTTTTTGTTTTTGTTTTTTATCTGAGTTGCCAGCCCTGGGCCCTCGCGCCTTGGGACAGCCCGGTGCGCCCCACACTTAAGGCATCGCTGTCTATAAATTTCTTATTCTACATTCCTTTAGATTTTTATGACGGGAAGTATGTTAAATATGACATAGAGGTTCGCCAACTCACAACAAAATTATCACCCGTTAACAACATCTAGACCTCTGTAAACGTTACAAATCAACCACAATATGAATTCTGCAAGATGTAAACTACCCGTTCTGCCAAAGTGGAGTTTTCACTTGTTTCTGAGCTACTTAACAGCATCATGAACTGATGTTACTTTGTCACAAATTTGCTTGTCTTTTTTATTATGTTATTATTTATTTATTCGTGTACATCACAAATGTAACTAAAAGAAGCCAGCCCATAATTTAAACTATAAAGTATGTGCTTTTACAAAGCAGTAAGTATAAAGTACAGAATATAGTGCTTTTTCAAAAAACAGTAGTCAAATACAGAGATAAAATATAAAGTCCAGATTTAAAACTATAAAAACAGAGATAGACAAATACAACATATAGTACAATTGAATCATATTTTGATCGTCCAGAAGTCAGTGTAAGCTGCGACTGTCCCAGTGTACTTCAGGAGGTCCTCTTGAGTGCACTCTCTAGTTGCGTCCACTAAAGGACATTTTAGAAGGTGTTCTACCGTCTGTATTGCACCACACTCACACTCGTCACTGTGTAGCCCCACCTTTTCATAAGTTGTTTTGACCGCCCCACACCCACACGAAGTCTGTTCAGCGTTTTCCAGTGTTGCCAGTCTAGGTGGGAGCCGTGGGGTAAGGCTTCCTCTGTGATAAGGGCTTCAGGATATTATTCTTGACACAGTGATTTTATGGAAGCTACGGTTGGTTCCACTGAGTACATGAACCTTCGTCTAGATTTTAGCCTTTTGGGCACAGATTGGTTTTTGTACAGCAGGTGACGATGGTCGTTCGTTTGTTTATTCCTTACTATCGAGCTCAGGAAAGATCTTCTAATATTTGGCGGAGCGATACCCGATAAGGAATATAAGTAGTCCACTCTAGTAGGTTTCAGGCAGTCAGTTATCTTCCTGTAGTTTAGGACCACATCTAGTTTTTTAGCGTGGTGAGATCTTTCCCAAACTGAGCACCATATTCAGCGACCTAAAAGCGTGTGGCTAGGACTGTTGAACGAAGAACTTTTGCGTTGGCACCCCACTTTGCAGATGTCAGTTTGTTCAGTATGCCATTACGTGTTTGTACCTTAGCTATTGTTTTTGCAATATGTTTCTTATATGTCAGGGTTCTGTCAAGAGTGATGCCCAAATAGTTAGGATGAGAACAATTATTCATACGTACATCATTCCAGATGATATCGAACACCTTTCCTGCTTCCCGGTTGTTGAGGTAGAAGAGTGAAACCAGCTTATGTATTTAGAAGTTTCTTACGTCAATGCAGCACATATTTTCCATAACTATGTTGTGCAATTTATATTAAAATTTGAAGGAAAGTTTTTCTTTGAAGTGACAATGCATTTAGTCCAATGAATATTTCAGTTACATGTTGGTGACTGTATGTAATAGGATAAAGGGAGCAAAAGAAACAGGTACACACAGAATTATTTTATTTATTTACTTTTCTCGAGTTTCCATATCAGCATAGAGGTGCCAAGCGTGACGTGTTACTTATTTTTAACATGGTGAGTTTCCCCAGTAAGCCTACAAACCATGAGTCAAATCAAGGGCTGATCATAGCGAATTATTTTCCACCAGCCAAAAAAGCCTTTTAATTTCAAAACCCTATTGTTGGTTAAGGAACAATACGGATTTAGTAAGGTTCTGTCTTACATTTCTTTATAGAGAGTAAAGCTGTAAGTGCTAGTTTCAAGATGAAGCCTGACCTGATAATGCTGGAGCGATAGCTCCTTACTTAAGAGCCATATACAACCGCTCTCTCAAAGAAGGATCTGTACCAAAAGTTTGGAAAGTTGCACAGGTCACACCTATATTCAAGAAAGGTAGTAGGAGTAATCCATTAAACTACAGGCCTATTTCATTGACTTCAATTTGCAGCAGGGTTTTGGAACATAGCCTGTATTCAAATATTATGAATTATCTTGAACAGAATGATCTATTGGCCCAAGGTCAACATGGATTTAGAAAATATCGTTCACGCGAAACACAACTAGCTCTTTATTCACACGAAGTGATGTGTGCTATCGACAAGGGATCGCAAATTGATTCCGTATTCCTTCATTTCCTGAAGGCTTTTGTCACCGTACCTCACAAACGGCTTTTAATCAAATTGCGTGGTTACGGTATATTGCGACTGGATAGGGATTTCCTCTCAGAGAGGACACAGTTCGTAGTAATCGATGGTAAGGCATCGACTAAAACAGAGGTGATATCGGGCGTACCACAGGGTAGTGTTATTGCCCTCTGCTGTTACTTATTTACATAAAGGATTTAGGTAGCTCTCTTAGGTTGTTTGCAGATGACGCCGTCATTTACCGTCTAGTAAAATCATCTGAAGATCAAAACCAACTGCAGAACAATCTGAATAAGACACCTGTATGGTGTAGGAATTGGCAGTTGACACTAAATAATGAGAAGTGTGAAGTCGTCCACATGAGTACGAAAAGAAATCCGTTAAACTTGGTTTACATGATAAATCAATCAAATGTGAAGGCCGTAAATACCTAGGAATTACAATTCCTTCTGACTTAAAGTGGAAAGAACACGTAGATAATGTCATGGGAAAGGCGAACCAGAGACTGCGTTTTATTGGCAGAACCCTTAAAAGATGCAACAGAATTACTAAAGAAACTGTATGCACTACGCTTGTCCGTGCTTTTATGGAGTATTGCAGCCCAGTGTGGGATCCTTATCAGGTGGCTTTGACGGAGGACATCGAAAGAGTCCAAAGAAGGGCAGCTCGTTTCGTATTGTCTCGATACAGGGGAGACAGCGTTACGGAAATGATACAGGATCTGGGATGTAAATCATTACAACAACGGAGCTTATCGCTGCGGCGTGGGCTACTTACGAAATTACAATCGCCAACATTCCCCTCCGAATGCGAAAATATATTGTTGTCTCCAACTAACATAGGTAGAAATGATCATCAGAATAAAATACGAGAAATCAGAGCCCGAACGGAGAGATTCAGGTGTTCATTCTTCCCGCGCGCTATTCGAGAATGGAATGGGAGATAAAATAGTATAACGGTGGTTCAATGAACCCTCTGCTAGGCACTGTGATTTGCAGAGTATCCCATGTAGATGTAGAACTCCTTTTGGTAGTTTTTAAAATATGGATGCGGTAGAGTGCTGCACACCTTTCTGCACAAGGAAAAAGGAAGCTGTGATCCATTCGATTTCTGTCTGGTATTAACTGAATGAAAGCTTCTAACTCTTGGCTAGCCAAATATTAGCAACAACAATCGACATTTAAAAAAATATTTATTGGGACGCCAATGTCAGAATTCTCAGTCTACATATTGCTCGAAACGCCCGTTTCTGCGCAATAAATGCCACATGCAACTTCTGTCTCTGAGCCATGATTTCATCTATTACCCAAAACTGAAATTTTTCAAGTGATAGTATGTGATCTCACTTAGTAATATTTCCGTGCTCATGAATCATTACTTTCAAATAAATTTTTGGATAACTTCAACATATGACGCGCATCAATGAATATGAAAATTTTCTCGGAAGTCCTAGGATGTAAAAAATAAGTCTCAAAGTCGTTGACACTGATAACTGGTCGTAATGTTAAAGCAAGGGTCAAATTAGTATTTAGACCATAAAATGTGAGACCCACACACTTTACATTAACTTCGTGCAAAACTCTTGCACGAAGACAACTTGGGTGTCGGATTTTCGATTTTTTTAAATTTTTTCATTTTTTTAAAATTTTTATTTATGCTACGGGAAGTTCAGAACTTAAATAACAGTCAACCAAAGCAACTCTAAAAAAATTCTCGAGAAAATCGACTTCAACGTTTTGCAAATACATGTAAGTAATAATAACTAAAACACTTGCAGCATCTGTCGGTGTATCTCAGGTGGTAACATTCCGGCCTTACAACTATAAGGTCGTTGGTTTTTTTCTTTGGTTGTGTTTGAATACTTACACAGTTTCAATATCTAATCGTAATTCTTAGGAGAATTGCACGATTTTTTTAGCTTATTTGTAATTTTCTATATTTGGTAAAATGTTGTTAATAATGATGGTTTCTACATAAAAAACCATAAAAAGTTACTTTTCTTGCAGTATTGGCTGCACTATTAGTTGATAAAGGTTGTCTTTGATTGTTCAGTTTGTGAAAAGCTACGACGCTGTTTTTGAAAAGTCATCAACAACAACTGCTTTAATTATCCTTTCTTACATGTACTTGGAAAATTTCAAAGTCGATTTTCTCAAGAATTTTTATGAGTTGCTTTCGAATAGCTTTGGCTGATTGTTACTTGAGTTCTGAACTTCACGCACCATAAATATCAAAAATTCTAAAAGCCACTACTCATGTGATCTTGTTAGTGCATTCTGAAAGACACCACATTTTTCAGCTGAAGCCACGCTATTAACTACAAATATACAATCGGAATTTTACAGTTGGTAGTTATGCTCACAACAAGAAGCACTGACTTTTCATTTTGTTCTCTAAAACAACTGACAACATACCGCACAAACTGATTCTTATCCCAATCGAATATCTTTGAGGTAGCCATTTCATCACATATTAAACTAACATAATCACAACAATGAATCAGTTTTGACTTCTCTGATAAAGCTGGAAAGCTTCAGCAGTAAACCCAGTTTTCCGTCTACAGAATTGTACCAGTGTAGGGATGTGGAAAAGCTAAGTGTAGGTAATTACGAAATGTTTAAATGTTTGTAGATCTATGGGACAAAACTGCGTGGTCATCAGTCCGTAGCTTACAAACTATTTACACTAAGGTAAACTAACCTAAGGACAACACACACACCCATGCCCCAGGGAGGACTCGAACCTCCCCGGCGAGCAACCGCGCGCTCCGCAGCGAAACGCTTTAGACCGCTCGGCTACTCCACCGCGGCAGGTAATTGCGCAAATATTCGTAAACACATGGTGAATCAAATTATAAGGTGAATGAAACTGACTTAAGTGTATCTGAATATTCGTCGTTCTTGCCAGACAACCTTCATCGCAATAATTCTAATGACAGATCTAAAAAAGATTTCTCATTGAGGCTAGCAGTGTTCTCATTGATTAGGTTTTTGGTTTGTAAAGCAGTCACAAGCTCCTTAAAACACTTATTTTTCACACCTCTTTTTTTGGCATACAGTTGTTGTCGTATTTTCTTGATCGCACAATCCTTTCATTTATATCGCACAACTCTCTTTTGTATGTCTTTGGACTTTTTCTTAGTGAATAATTGAGGTCATTGGATACACTCCCAGTACTTTTAACTTGCGCTGTCTCTTCTTGTTCTGTTGGGGAGTGTTAACTAGCTGCTTTGGTTGCTGTATTTGAGATACCATACGTGGTGTATGTGTAAAACAGTCTCAAATTAAATAGATAACTTGTTTCATAATTTATATACACTGTGTGACAACCACCCCTCACATACAGACACTTGTCATGTTCAGCGACAAGGTAAAGAAATTTAACCACTTTTAAAATCTATAATGCTTGCATTTAAGCACATTGCTTTAGTTAATGGACTATGAATAACATTGAATCAGAATATTATGCAGCTATCTGAGTCTGTGAATTTGTGAGTGTACCTAAATCTTATTTTCTTCTTGTGTTAAATTTATATTTGTTCCAGAAAAAACGTGAAAATCAGTTTAAGATTCTAATCAGCTCGCTGAATTTAACATCGGAAAATCTCCTGTTGCTTGCATCTCAACTTCAAAGTTATTTCATTAAAATATAATACATAGAAAATCACTTTCTGCTGTATATTTCTCGAAAAACGAAGGACGGATGAAACTGCATCATCTTTCAGCTTTCTTCTATTTAAATCGTTCGCAAGAAAACAACTTCCTTCGAAATGTTCCAGCAGTACGTAAGGATTCTGGGGCAGGTCAAAGTACCTAGGTATCTGGGACCGGGTACTGCAATAACACGCAAACATGGAGAAGTAAGTTCTACCCGTTTTATTTGGAACTGGCAGGACAAATACCGTGCATACCAAGTAAACCCGTCATAGTCAAAGCTGTCTGAGATTTCGCTAAGGCTACATTAGAAAAACGGAGAACATTAGTCATCTCGCGAATAGTTAACGGCGCGTTGCTCATAGCGTGTGCTAAGGCGACTGCCTGTGGCTCGCGTCTGTGTGGCGTATCAAGAATATGCATTCTGGAGGTCTGCGTCTGGTTTTCGTTCGTTGCTGTAACTGAAGAGTAGTTCCGCGACAGTCCGGTAGATGTAAATAAAGTCACTTTACACGTAAGAGGAACTACATTCAAGTCATGAAAACACGAGGGAGGATGTAGGCACTGCGTTCGTTCCATATACCGGCGCACTCTCGGGAAAGGTCGCCCGCATTTTGAAAAAAAAACACCAGGTTCGAACTGTTTTTGTCCGCCGAATAAAATTCGTGCACTGGTGGGGAGCGCTAAAGATGATCTCGGTTTGAGGAAGGCCGGCGTGTACCAGATTCCGTGTCAGTGTGGAAAGTCATATATTGGACAGACGATGTGTACCGTCGAGGATCGATGCGTTGAACACCAGAGGCACACACGATTGATGTATCCGAGCAAGTCGGCGGTCGCTGAACATTGTTTGTCGGAGAATCATGCGATGGAGTATGAAAGCACTAGGATTCTGGTACAGACGTTAGATATTGGGACTGCGTCGTTAGAGAGGCCAGTGAAATTCGCACAAGTGACGACCACATAAACCGTGACTGTGGCTATAATCTTAGCAAAGCTTGGGAACCAGCGATTGGGTTTATTAAGAGTAAATCTAGCAAACGTAACGAAGTGACGACCACGGCGGACAGAGCCCTCACATCGACGTCATCTCAGACGCCGTCGCAATCGGTTCCACTGCGCGGCCGCGGCGCGGGGCGCGGACCGCGGAGGGGTCGCTCCGCGGGCCGAGGGTATTTAAATGGCCCGCTACCGGGCTAGAACCCAGTTCCCTTCGAGCAGCCGTAGCCTGCGGATCTCCGTGCCGGCGCGTTTCCAGGAGCTCAGTCCGTCAGTTCACCTGATGATGGCGACATGTATGATCGCCGAAATATTGTGCCAGTTGGACACTATAGACCGGCAGTACACCCGTGGACATTTTGATTAACGAAAATTGTTTTTATTGTCGTTTTTTTTGTTAACGATGTTTCTCCGTGGATTTTGTAAGTAAGCAGCAAAAAAATCCGACATTTTCATATAAGTTAGTGCGAAATATTAGCTTCTTACATTCTCATAATTCGTAATAGACTTTGTGAAATGACGCAGTCTATCTTGCCCATGCGCTTGATCATTATATCTGTATATTGCATTGAAAAAGTGTGATAATGAGTGTTAACAAACCTTTACGATTTAGGTTATACACTAGTACAGTACACTTCGCATGAAGACCACGAAGACAAGATAAGGGAAATCAGGACTCGTACAAAGGCATATAGACATTCTTTTTTCCCCTCGTTCTATTTGGGAATGGTATAGGAAAGGAAATGCATAGTAGTGGTACATCGTACAAACCGCTACGCCCCTTACGGTGGATTACGGATTATACAGGGTGCATCGCATAACACTTCCACCGCAAACATTGCGGAAACGGAAAGTGCGATTAATGTGCGAGTTCCACAGAATTGATTAGTAGTCAGGGGCTCGTATTTTTAGCCAACAAACAGATTGTAATGTTACCTAGAAAGTGTAACTTTTATGCAAACATACAGTTTTTTTTTAAAAATAGAACAATCGTTGTTTCCATCATGCACTGGAATGTTTGACACCAGCTGTGTGCAAAGAATTTTGAATGACATTTTTATCATGTTTAGTTTGGCAGCTACAACCGTTCAAAGTTTTCGTGGCGGAGGCTGCGATAGCGTAGCTCACTGGCCGAGTGTTTAGCCCCTGGGGCACGGCACACTGTCTCATGACCACCAGCCAATCAGCTACGCTTTCGTAGCGGCCGCCCCCAAAACATTGAATGATTGCACCTGCCGCACTAAACGTGATAAAAATGTCATTCGAAATTCTTTGTAAACGGTTGGTGTTAAAAATTCCAGTGCATGATAGAAACAACCATTGTTTCTTTTGAAAAATTGTTAGATTGTATAAAAATGCACTTTCTAGGTATTTTTACAATCTTTTTATTGGCTAAGAACACGACATCTTGACTACGAATCCATTCTGTGAAAACCGCACACCAATTGCATTTTCCGTTTCCGCAATATTTGCGGTGCAAGTGTTATGTGTTTCACCCTGTATATGTAGATGCAGTGAAATATTGCATAAAAGAGTTATCGAAATTGTACTGGCACTGATATGTGTCGTTTCTCATAAGAATGTACACGTTATACAATGGTGTCAATACGGATTTCGCAATCGAAAGGAATTCGTGGCTTATAGCGTGAAACAGTGAAGAACACTATAACTAACTACTAGCGATCAGTAGAGCACATGGTACCCGCGGTGGAATGGCCAACTCTGTAAGGCGCCTTGCTGCGGACATCGCGGTTGCTCTCCGTTGGAGGTTCTAGTCCCCCCTCGGGGGGGGGGGGACTGATAACCTCAGTAGTTATTAGCCGGCAAGGCGAAGTGGTAACCGGCGGCAGCAGGAAAAACTTGGTCATGTAACTAGGTACAGCCGGGCTACGGTTATGCTAGTGCACGTTGTTACCTGTAAGTGCGAGAATGGAAGGTGAGCGTGGAAAGTGTCTTCGTCGAAAGGCGCGGCGGCTTGCTTTTAACGTAATTAAATTCGTTGACGACGAGAAACAGAATGGATTGACCGAGCCGGTGCAGAAGGCGACGGAACGTGCTGCCAAAATGTTAAAGATGAGCAAGAGGATGGTTTCCAAATTACGGAAAGAAGGACACAGTGCCGAGCAGAGTGGAACTCACGTTTCTACGCCGAGGAAGAAGAACCAAGAACCTCACAATAAGTATGTGATCAATGATATGGATAAATGTATATTCAAGCAGCTATTTAAACGGTATTACGAACAATATAAAGGAATACCAACTTTGCGAAAACTGCACAACTTTTGTCGAACAGAACTGAGTTTCAAAGTTAGCAAGGAAATGCTTAGAAAAATTGTTTTGTCTATTGGATTTCGTTTTAGAAGGTGCCAAAATAAACGTGTTGTTATGTTCGAGCCGGGACTGCGGCGGGCCAATCACGGTCTGCACGGCCACTACGGTCGGGGGTTCGAATCCCCCCTAGGGCATGGATATTGGTGCCGTCCTTAGTATTAGATAGTTCATAAGTAGTTTTTAAGTTTAGGGACTGATGACCCAGTAGTTAAGTCCCATAAGCTCTACAAACACTTATTTTTGTTATGTTCGAACGAGAGGACATTGTTGCTAAAAGAGCTTACTTTCTCAGATTTTTACGTAAAACTCTTGCATCAGAATAGAAGCGACCAGTGGTTTAATAAGATGAAACATAGATTGTCACGCATTGTACAGTAAATAAATGCTGGCTAAGTGATAGTGAGCGAGGAATGTTGTCAAACAAATGTGCCGGTCGTCGTATAATTGTTGTTCATGCAGGCGGAGACATGGATTTCATTCCGTGTGCACTTCTCACAAAGAAAGGTAAAGCAGTCAACAATCCGAAGATTGGTTTGAACACCACAGTGCTTTACTAGGCATGGTCCTGTTTGGAGGTGGTGTGCCGTTGCCTTCCTCCGACCTGACTTACCCAGCCAGTTATAGGGGGTTCCGAACCACGGTGCTACTCGGTATTTTTCACAAGTGCGATACTGCCAGAGGTGAAAGAAGTGGAAAGTGACAGATACAAAATCCTATGACCTGTCGGGGATCGAACTCGCGACCTTTGGATTTGTAGTCTGGCACTCTACCACTGTGAAACCGAGGCGCAGCCTACAAGATCCAAAAAGCAAAACGACCGACTATCACTCAGAAATGGATAGCAAAGACTTTCAGAAATACGTTGAAACCCAACATATGCCAGACTTACCTCCAAGTAGTATTGTTGTTTTTGATAATGCTCCATATCACAATAAACAAGAGAATAAACCGTCTTCCTCTAGCTCTCTAAAAAGTGAAATACAATCCTGGCAGACAACAACATACGTTATGACTCCAATCTACGAAATGCCGAACTTCTGGCACTAGTTAAGTGGCACCAAACGTCTTCTGTTTATTGCACTGAAAAAAGTTTGTACCCCTCCGATTGCCTCCGTACCATACTGACCTGAATCCCATCGAATTATTCTCGAATATTGTAAAAAATAAAATCTGTTCTCAGAATATCTCATGAGTTTCGCTCACGGAGCTGAAAAAAATTACAGATGATGCTTTTGATGCTATGACATTAGAAGATTGCATAAAGGCGGTATGTCTTGTAGAAAAAGAGTGCGAGGACTGTTGGAGAAGAGATGCTCTGATGGACGAAGAATAGAAAAAAAATTATAACGTGGTGGGTTTTAATAATTCATAGTGGCTGCATCGTCACCATGTTTTATTTTTAACATTAAACATGGGAAGTATGGAATTAGATTAATTATGTGAAATTAATTAACTGATGTGATTTTAATAATTCATTTAAATATGGTCTGATATTATTCTGGGGTCTACGCAACACACGTTGGTCAGGTGCGTTGTGATACTATCCATGAACTGTCATTACCATATTGAAACCTCTGCATTATCAAACATTCAGCCCAAGCATGTTGGCATTTCAATTTGAAAGTGATCAACTGATTCAGCACTTTGTCAGTTTTACTCTCTTCCTTACTGAGTGGTATGACACAAGATGCAATTTCTTTGAAAACACACACACACACACACACACACACACACACACACACATAAACCCCTTCAAAGTTTTTCTGAAACAGGTAACTAGTAAATGATGTATTGCAGACAGAATTATTTTTATCATATAATTTAGAACCCATTTGACATCCTAACTGAATAAAAATACTGATTACACACAAAACAAACTATATAAAGTATTATGTAAGATCCTAATCAAAGTGGAATTACATTCACAAGCAAAGTAATAAAATACTCCTAATCAAAGTGGAATTACATTCACAAGAAAAGTAATAAAATATGACTGGTTAAATCCCTGACATACAATTACAATCTTAACCCTCCCACAAATGGAATTTTCACACGTAATAACTGTTAGCAGCCCCGAAGGATTCCTACCAATTTATAAGTACATTTTCTTCATTATTAGTTTCTCTGTCGTTAGCAATGAGCGAGCAACACATTACCTGAGTTGACAGGCTCTCGGCAGGTCTGCAAGTGCAGCACTCGGTGGGCATATATATATATATTTTAAAACAATGTAACTATAAAAGTTTTGTGACCTTCGTGTGCTAATATGACTTGTGATTCTGGACAAAATGCAAACAGAGATAAGAATCATCGACGAGAATACTTGTATATCAGAAAATAATGTATCTTGTAACTGTGTACCTGTCTTATGTGTCATGTTACTGTAAATTCTGTACTCATTTCATGTACTTATGTCAAAATAAATGAAACTATAATTTTGTCTTTGGCCTCGGTCGCTGCCACTTGCCTTACCAAAGAGAAAAATGGGGGCAAGTGAAGCATTACAAGCAGTCTCTGGTCCTATCCCATAGATAATTAGCTTGGCGGCCTTTTCCTTTCTATATAATTGATTGATTATCGTATTTTTCAATTGTAAAAAGGAAGAAGAAGGCATTGATTTGTCTCTGTCTGTGATTGTCTTACGATTGATATTGTTCTATCGGACAATTAGAATCTCCTTTCCGGCTACTCTTCATGCAATGTGAGTGTGAATAATTATTTGTTTAAATTACTTAATGCAAAATAAAAAGATGATTCATTCTTTAACAATAATTTAACTTATTTCATTATCTAACCCTCCTTAGTTTTTTCTAGTAGGTTCTATGGATTGCCGTACGTCATTATTGATCAGTCATAAATAGAGTAAAACTTTATTTATAAATGCATCAACATTGGTCGATTTATTGTTTGTAGCAAACGAACCTGCAGTTAACTCTTCTTTTTCAAAATCTTTACGCCATTTTCATGCATATTAAAAGTCACAAATGCAAATTGGGCTTTACAATTACGTATCTTGTTGTAATGCGAAGATGCCGTATTTTAACGCTTCCTACCGTCCCAAGAAAACATTAATAATTAAATATTTCAATTAAAAGCAGAGGTTGAATAATCATTTCAGAAACATTTTTCTCAATATTTATCTTTCATCCATACTTTTTTTTTTTTTTTTTTTTTTTTTTTTTTTTTTTCCAAACATCAAATGTTTGTTAAGGTTATGGGACTTAACTACGGGGTCATCAGTCCCTAAACTTACAAACTACTTATCAACTACTTACGAACTAGGACGGCACAAATATCCATGCCCGAGGGGGGATTCGAACCCCCGACCGCAGTGGCCGTGCTGACCGTGACTGGAGCGCCTCAGTCACCTCGGCCACCGCGGCCGGCTTTCCAAACATCGATCAGGCGGGAATCGTTATAAACTCCCCCAGCTAATGTCTATGATCCGTCACCTTGGCGGTCGAAGAACTTCAAGTTGACTGGCATTAATTTAATAAAAAGTAATATCACACATCACATCTTTCTTTTCACAACATACTCGGCGCCGACTTCCTGTGGCTCCGGACGCTATACTTCCTTCGGAGAAACCACAGGCACCAGGTGCAGTGAATTATATCGTACATTGCTGCCAACTGATACTTTTACTCGAAGGCCATAAAACGATTCGGCACACTGTTGGAAACCGCTCTGACCGTTTCTGCAAAGCAGTCGGTGGACATGTGCAGCAACCTACATTGTCCCACATTGGTGCCGATGCCCCATTGTGCCAGGCATACATTTTCCCTGGGAAGTGGAGGGCGGGTCACGCGATAACGAACGGAGATCACACCGCACCAGCGGCATTGTCCGCACTGGCGTCGGCCACACGCAAGGTTCCGTTCTGAGACAGTTTCCGCTACCACCAGCTGTGGTCTCTGCCCCACCAGGTAATCGCCAGCCGGCCGCCACCCTTCGGTTTCCCCTTCCTTAGATGCGCCGTGAGGCCACCAGTGATATTCGCAGAATACATTACAGAAGGCTTTACAATGGCCTTCGGCCCCAGACCACCCAGGGCGTGGGAGAGCGGTCATAGCACGCAAACTCAATTTCGTGCTGCTCACAGTGTGAACGCAACATAAATAAATATGAAAAAATAGTCCTGTCCGATAATTACTCTAGCCAGTTCCCATTCTCAGAGAACACCAAATCGTATGTATTCATTATTTCCCACACCTCTCAATATCAGACGGGCTGGATTCAAGTGACGAATCGTTATCGTCATCGACCGAATCGGCAGACGAATCGACAGACACAGCTGAGGAAGACGAGATTAGTATGGGAGGTAGTTCTACAGATACTGCCAGCGAAGCTCCCTGAACAGCTGAGGTTAAGATACTGCTGTCAGGAATATTTCGTAGACTCAATGTTATAGCTATTGTTCTTTATTGAAATTGATTTTCAATGTTGTTCATTAGAAGAAATGCTTTGTTTTGATTACTAGCTTTGTCTTTACCCCTTCTGAGTATCGCAATGTGTTTATTCATTCAGAATACTTCTAGCCATCGTAGGTTCAATCAAATGTTCAAATGTTTGTAGAGCTTATGGGATTTAACTACGGGTCATCAGTCCCTACACTTACAAACTGCTTATGGACTAGCTTATACTAAAGACGGCACAAACATCCGTACCCGAGGGGGGATTCGAACCCCCGACCGCAGCGGCCGTGCAGACCGTGACTAGCACGCCGCCGACAACGCAGCCACCGCGGCCGGGTCATCGTAGGTGTTGGACATGCTTGACTGTAGTAATATTCAACCAATGATAGCTTCGCAATTTTTTTGATAATGTGAGAAGAATAAAACACTCGGAAACCGCCATTGAAAGTATTAGTAACCACAGCGTTGAACACTGCATTCGAATTTCCAAATTAGATTTAGATTTCCACATAATTAATCGTGAGTAAAAGCGCTGCATATAACAGACTAGCAGCAGTGCACTTAGAAGACCGGAGCCTAGATGTACGCCATATTGTTTCTCCGGCATAAACACGACAGTGCTGCCACCATTGCGAGATTACCACTTGGCTTTACCGAGTAATTAGTCCCATAGATTTACAAACATTTGAGTACAAAATATCGGAATCTCGTGTGATTTCAATGCAACAGGGCCGGCCGCGGTGGCCGAGGAGACTGAGGCGCTCCAGTCACGGTCTGCACAGCCACTACGGTCGGGGGTTCGAATCCCCCCTCGGGCATGGATATTTGTGCCGTCCTAGTTCGTAAGTAGTTCATAAGTAGTTTGTAAGTTAGGGGACTGATGACCCCGTAGTTAAGTCCCATAGACTATACAAACATTTGAACATTTTTTTTTTAATCCAACAGATTCAGAAAATTCTAAATACCTTTGAATTTTTCTCTCAGTGACTACCGATTGCAGCGGAGAATCGTATCTTACGGTAGCACATACCTTATATCATAGAAATAAAACGTTGCGCTTTCTTAAGAGCTAGCGGAAATAGATACACTTAACTTCTTCAATATTCTTTACTTTTTTCTGATGGACGAACTTTGGGCTTCCTAAATGTCTGTAATGTGGTTCATGACATGTTAAATATTTTACTTCAGTGACTGTATAGTTTTGCTTCTGACTAGTTAAATCGCCCTTTCCATATTTGCTTAGTTCCATTACGTCATTTGCCTCTGTTGGTTTTATTGCATGTATTTTGAAGATATCTGAAATTGAATTTATGATGCCTAAAATCGCATGCAACAGTCTACTGATCTGAAAGTCTTCGAAATGTTTCCATTATAAAAAATTATTTGACTTTGAATGTCTAGACTAGAGCATTAGAAACCGCCGTACGAGGCACAACTTACAGGGTATCCAGAAAAGGGCTCCCTGATTTGAAAATTAAATATCTAGAAAACAAAGATGATAGTGGAATGCAGTAAACGGTATGTTTATTGTGAAAGCTGTAAGTAGTTTATACAGCAGTTTGAAGTAATAGTTACAAAAGCTGCTAACAGATGGCGCTGTACGCTATACAGCTCATACATAAGTGAAATAATCATATGAAAACACTCTTTGCAAACAATCACATCACAATGTTTTCAAAATGTTCACTATTGGAGCAAACGAAGGATGAAATTCGCCATCACATTTCGTAGTGTCTCAACCGAAATGAATTCACATGCCACAGAGATCGCCGATTCAAGCTCGTCCAGCGTGGCGGGATGCTTCGGGTAGACCATGTCTTTCACTGTGCCCCACAAAAAAAAAAAAAAAAAAAAAAAAAAAAAAAAAAAAAATCACAGGGAGATCAATCCATACCTGCACCAGTAAATTTGGGATATTCCAAAGCAATGACTCGATTCCCCAAGTATTTCTCAAGAAAGCGAAACACTTGTTCGGTCCGATGTGGTCGGGCTCCATCTTGCATAAAACATTCAGTACCTGGTCGATCCTCTAACGCTTGCTGTGTGGCGACAAATTGTTCCAAAATGACAACGTAACGTGCACCAGTGACCGTTTCTCGAATGAAAAAAGGGCCAATAATCCCTCTGCTGCATACTGCAGCCCACACAGTAACTTTAGGAGAATACAGGGGTTTCGCTTCACACCAATATGGCTTTTCGGAACCCCAAAATCGCCAGTTCTGCTTATTCACGTATCCATTCATATGGAAGTGTGCATCATCTGTAAACCAGATGCAGCCAACATCAAATCCTTCTCTATCAACCTGGTGCGTTTGAATTTTGAATGGAAACATGTGTAGGCTCTTTCTCAGTATTTTCTGCGTGCTGGAACGCTTCAAACCAGTCTCAGATGCAATTCAACGGTCGGATGACATTGGATTTCGCTGAATAATTCTAGAAACTGTGGCGATATTTTCAGGCGTAACTGCGGTTTGCTTGCGGCCAACATGCCCCACTAGATCATCAGTTACGCTGCCTGTTCGTTGAAATTTTGCGAAGAGCGTACGAATGGTTTCCGCATCGGGTCCTTTTGGATCATTAAACCGTGCTTGAATACTTCGCCTTGTTGCTGTGTTCAATGGAGTACATGGTTTTAATCTCTTCCTTCGGTACGCTAACCTCTTTTCACGATTCAATAGTGGAACTGATCGCTCTGGGCTTCGTATCACTATTTATACAAGGTAAAGCACTAGATACACCAAGGTGAACAAAGGACCTGGAAGAGCTATTGTACGGAATGGACAGTGTGCTGAAAGGCGCATATAAGATGAACATTAACAAGAGCAAAACTAGGGTAATGGAGTGCAGTGTAAGAAAATCAGGTGATGCTGAAGGAATTAGATTAGGTAACGAAGCAATAAAGGAGGTAGATGAGTTTTGTTACTTGGGCAGTAAAATAACAAATGATGGTCGCAGTACAGAGGATATAAAATGCAGAATGGCAATGGGTAGAAAAGCGTTCTTGAAAAAGAAAAATTTGTTAACATTGAATATTGATTTAAGCCTAAGGAAGTCCTTTCTGAAGGCATTTGTATGGAGTGTTGCCTTGTATGGGAGTGAGACATGGACGATAAACAGTGCGGACAGGAAGAGGATTGAGGCTTTTGAAATATGGTGCTACAGAAGAATGCTGAAGATTAGGTGTGTGGATCGCGTAACTAATGAGGAGTTACTGAACAGAATTGGGGAGAAAAGAAATTTCTGGCATACCTTGACTAAAAGAAGGGATAGATTGGTAGGGCACATTCTTAGACATCTAGGAATGGTGAATTTAGCGTGGAGGGAAGTGTGTGGGGTAAAAATCGCAGAGGAAGACCAAGAGATGGATACAGTATGCAGATTCAGACAGATGTAGGTTGCCGTTCTTACGTGGAGATGAAGAGGCTTGCTCAGGATAGGGTATTGTGGAGAGCTGCATCAAACCAGTCTCCGGACTGAAGACAACAACAACAACAACAACAGTAATGAAAATATACGGGTATACATGTAAGCAATGGTTTAATTTTGCTAAAGATTGTTAACATAACACGGCACACATTGTGTATGTGCAAGCGACTTTCATTGATTTTTTTTAGACCAATTAAGGAGTTACTCAAAAGGCTGTCAATTATATTTTAAGTGATACATGAATGCAGTTGGCTTTGCCCAGCTATTCGTTTTTAAATAATATTATTTCGCATTAGTTCAGTGTTTAATTATTTAAATGTGACTCTCAACACGGGAATATGTAGGCCTGAGGCAAGGATGTCTGAAAAAATAAAAGAATAAATAATGGATTGAATTTTTTTAGCAAAGAATACCATCAGGAAAGAGATTGTACATGAGGTAAGAGATTAAATTCAAAACTTAGCATTCCACATTTACTTTATTTCAAAGTGCATGCTACCAAAGAATACTTATTTAGTCGTTAACTAACGAAACCAGACGTTCCAAGTTATTAAACACATTTTTGACGTAAAATACTGTCTGAAAAATCGTGTGGGTAAAATATGCGAGACATTAGAGAGGGAATACGGGAGTACAGCACCGCAATTTAACATTATTCCGTAACTGTTTTCGAATGCAGCTGTTAGTTACTGTAAACATACCTGGACGTGACATTTATAAACCAGAAAATACGACGCCTGCAACGTATTTCAACTGTATTTGGTAAATATATAGAACGGCAGGGACTCATGACCTTGCTGTTTAGTCCCCTAAAAACCAACAACAACAACATTGGAATGTAAATATCCATCTAATCATTGTTTGCCTCTTACAGTCAAATTTACTATGCTGTAATATTTTCTGCGTTGTAAAAGTGTACTTGATAGCCTTCAGAGCACGGTAAAAAGAGTCATTGTTCCTTAGTCTTTAAATTCGCGCCTGCAAATTGGGATTCAAAATGGCGGATTCTTCTGGTGGTACCAGGGGAGTGAAACTCATATAGGGATTTTCGGTAACACGATGTTGGTTCGCTGCCAGGCCACATAGAGCGCTGCGAGCGTTGCGATTTTTCATCTCGCTTTCCTATTGGATGATTTACGCTTTACAGTCCTTCATATTTGTTTTGATTCGTAAGTGGTGTTCTGTGCTGAGGTTCTATAGCAACGTCTTCCTAATTGCGATCTTCTGTGTGCATTTTGTGAGTTTCATAAATTTCATTTATTTGAACTGTACAGAAGTTCCATTTCATATGACTGAAAATGCATAAACAGTAATCAACAGAAATAAAAATAAATTGGTTTTTGTAGACATTACAGTAGGCCTACATTCTTGTTTGCAGGACAGTGTATATGGCTGTAAAATTATTTATTTGTACAACTTACTATTCCTCTTTTGGTCACATGAGTGGATAAATTGTGCCTTAGCGTATGTGAAAACTGAAAAATCATTTACATGGGTGCATACAAAATCAGATGATTTTTAGTCTGACATGCGCAAAATCACATTTATTTCCATGAGATAACGCCACACGGCGAAAATCGCAGTACCGAGTTTTAGAAACAAAGAATTATACGGTCAAAAAGATTACCACGACATCATTTACGAAGTTTGGCTGACTGTAAACAACAGCCACAAGCAATTAGTTTTTGAATTAAATTTCTCGTATATATTACTTTGCAAGGTCTCAAAAACCTTTCTATGAAGTCCACCCTCAAAGAATAAATGAAAAATATTGTCATCTAACACCAATATAACGTTTTCTAATTCGTGTATTTAGAAGTAAACATATGGATTTTAGCGGCACATTTTTCGGATTGAAAGTTCACTGCCAGGCCACTAGTAGCGCTGCTGTCGTTCTGTGTTTCCGTGTGATAACATGGTCTTTGCACTTCTGTTATTTTTAGTGTTATGTGGCTTGTACTATACAGTGCTCTAATTCAAGGCATTACAGATAGCGATTATAGCGCCATCAGTTAGCAGCCTTCGTAACTATTATTTCAAACTGCTGTATAAACTTCTTACAGCTTACACAATAAACATACCGTTTACTGCATTCCTCTACCGATCTTTGTTTTCGAGATATTTAATTTTGAAATCAGGGAGTCCTTTTGAGGACCCCCTGTAGCTGCTGTACTGGCGGGAGCACGGTGTATCAGACGCAGCCCCAGTACAGCCTGCGGACACACGTAGCCGCTGTGTCGTTCTCAACAGCAGAGCAGCGAGCACGCCAGGTCGGGCGTCTCTGTCCTCTTACCCCCCCCCCCCCCCCCCGCCGCTCACTCATCGTCGCTCTACATCCTGCCCGCTCGCACCAATCACACTCCATCTAGCCGCGCACGATCGTGGCACTCTGGAGCGAGCAGGAGTGAGCTAGATCCCCAATACGCAGACCTGTATTGCCTGCTCACGTTGCAGTCTGTCAGCATTGGGGGACGATCGACACCTTGCGCACCCTGGGCGCCGCTGCCCACTGCGCACAACTCTGTCTCTTACATGAGTGTGCTATTGTTACCGTATTTTATCGCATAAGCTCGCCCCCCCCCTCGCATATTCCCCTCCCCTACGATTTTTCATAATTAAAAAACTATTTTATTAATATCGCGCATAATTCCCTCTCCTGGTTCGTTCTAATAGGAGCGGCCTTCAAATAACTTGACAATGGACGCAGCGGTACTGCCACGAACGAATATTTCCATTGTCACAACATACCGTAAGTTTGAAACGTTAAGCCGCAGACATATTTCTAGGTCAGTTTGCTACAAGTCGTCATAATGGCGAAATATTCAAACTACACGGCAAAATTTAAACTAAATGTGTTATCTTACGCCGATAGAAACGGAGTAAAAGCTGCAGGAAGGCATTTCTCCGTCGATCCTAATTCAATACGGTATTGGCGGAGACAAAAAGATAAATTCGTGGCTGCAAAGGCAAGCTCCAGATCTTTCCGTGGGCCTTGTGTTAAGAGAATAAATACCACTACAGTAAGTTTAACATTAGTTGCGACTTCTGACGTTCGGCTTGTCGGGGTGAACGAGACGCCGTTGCCCAGGTAACAGCAATAATGAGCCGCCTTTTTCCACTCCCGCCGCAATCGCCTAGGCTTGTGAGGCACCGCTGTTGCCAAAGCGTGTGTAAACAGTAGAACCGTGGTGTCGCGCGGTGGCCCTCTATCCCGCATTGTTGTGTCTTACCGACAAAGAATGTTTCCAGGCGCCAGCGTGGCGTTAGATGTTGCCGGCGCGCTCAGCATACGCTGCAAACTATGCGAACCCACCACTCGCTCCGCACCGACATGTCAAAAGTCGCAACTAATTTTAAACGCACTGTAGGTACCATTTTTCCACAATTTGCCGTATATCGGTATCTTTTACTGCCTAATACATAGTTTTTCTTCCTTTCTGAATAACTGTTCGCATAATTCCCTCCCTAGTGTTTTCAAGAAAATTTTTTGAGAAAAAAAAGGGGGGGGGAGGAAATTACGCGATAAAATACGGTATCTCTCACTGTGTAATCACTTCGGCTTTAAGTATTAGAGCAGAGATTTCCAAACTGGGTATCGTGACACCCTGGGGTAAGGCCCCTATAATCCGAGCTGAACTATCCGCCATTTTTGCCCCAATTTGCAGGACAGTTGTATGTGGGTATATAAGAGTCGCGACAGGAAAGGGAGTTTATAATCGAATTTACTGAAGAATTTGTGGAAAATATGGATGGCTTCTCAGCTGTGAACTGCAGCAAAGGAGTGCGTATTCTCAAATTTCCCAGCAATCCAGAATTCTATGGGGTCACGGGAAATGCTGCAAAATGGTTCAAGTCGTACCTCACTAACAGGAAACAAAGGGTTCAGTGCAAGTGACTAGTGAATTAAGCCAACAGTCATCATAGGATTGGGAAGAAATTACGTGTGGTGTCCCACAAGGATCAATCTTAGGGCCATTGCTTTTTCTTGTGTGCATTAATGATCTCTCATCAGTTACACTACCAGAAGCAGAGTTCGTTTTGTTTGCAGATGATACAAGTATTTCAATAAAAAGTACGTCAAGCATAGTGATAGAAAGGTGTGCTAATGATATTTTCATGAACATTAATAAATGGTTTAAAGCCAGCTCATTGTCATTAAACTTTGAAAAGACTCACTACATGCAGTTCAGAACATGTAAGAGATTTCCTGACAGCATATGCATTAAGTATCTAGAAGAGCAGATAGAAGAGGTTGACAGTATTAAATTCCTGGGATTACTGCTTGATAATAAATTTAGTTGTGAGGAGCACGCCACAGAACTGCAGAAACGACTCAACAAATCTGTATTTTCAATACGAGTGTCATCAGACATAGGACACATAAAAATAACAAAGCTTGCATACTTTGCTTACTTTCTTTCCCTAATGTCATATGGTATAATATTTTGGGGTAACTCTTCAAGTCAGTTAAAAGCCTTCAGAGTCCAAAAGCGTGTAATTCGTATTATTTGTGGAGTAAATTCACGGACGTCTTGTAGAAGCCTCTTCAAATAACCGGGTATTTTAACTACTGCCTCTCAGTATATTTATTCCTTAATAAAATTTTTCATAAATAATATATACCTTTTCCCAACAAACAGCTCAGTTCATACATACAATATTAGGAATAAAAATGATCTACACAAGGACTTAAAAGCACTTACTTTAGTTCAAAAAGGGGTCCACTACTCAGGAACACACATTTTCAATAATTTACCATCAAGTATAAAAAATTTAGCTACAAATAAAGATCAGTTTAAGAGGAACCTGTATTTATAAGTGCATGTATCTGTATTTATTATATTACTATTATCTATTATTCAACTAGTAAATTTTGTTTCTTGACATGTTCCACATCCACAAGGATCCCCTCAACGAATAACTAATCTAATCTAATCTAAAGAAAAAGATGGGCTATAAATTGTCGCAGAAGCAACTGGGAACCAGGATCTGGCGCTCAGTTACTTGTTGTAAGTATATATAATAAATGTAGCTATAAACATGTCAGTTATGTACAATTGCATTAGTTCTCCCTGTCAATTATGCTGGAGCAGTTTGTTGCAGAATGTTTATAACTTAATGAACTTTTTCACAGATTTCAAAGTGGATAGGAATATTTATTGTGGTGCATTTATATGTAGTTTTCAACATACTAAATAATGCTTTACACAATTACTTATATATAAGGTCGAAGCATCTCTCACGGTCGCATAACACACTCCAAAATATGGCACTGGATAAAATTTTACGACGCTTCTCGCTGGGCTCCAGTGCTTATGTTGGCAACAGATGAACAATGAAGTGTAGAGCTACAGAGTAAATGTTATTGGTGGTCGTTTCACTCACAGCAAAATTAATACTGTACCTGCTCTATGGTTGACAGGTTCGTGTATGTACCCCTGTCCGTTCAGAAAAAAATAATTTTCGTTTTAATTGAAGATGTCACGAAAAAACATTTATTGGTCATCTGAGTTGCCGTGATTACCATTGGTGCCAACATAACCACTGCAGCCCGGCGAGAAGCTATGTTATATTACCGTTACGTTACGATTTTCTTATATTAAAAGCGCATTCTAAATCTTTACAGGCCCATACACATTAGTTACTGTTCGGTACACTTATGTGTGCAATATTAAATACATTTTATTAGAAATTTTGTTGGAAACTGCGTGAATAGGTCAACCAACACCAATATAAACATTGTCGGATGCACCCATGTTGGGGCAAAAATGGCGGACGATTCAGCCTGGATTTTTAGGAGCTCTACCCTGGGGTAGAGCTACGGGTCGGAGGATGGTACGTTAGATCCCTTAATCGAGTAGGAAAATTAGAAAATTTAAAAAGGGAAATGGATAGGTTGAAGTTAGATATGGTGGAGATTAGTGAAGTTCGGTGGCAGGATGAACAGGATTTCTGATCAGGCGAGTACAGGATTATAAATACAAAATCAATTGGGGGTATCACAGGAGTAGGATTGATAATGAATAAGAAAATAGGAATGCGGGTAAACTACTATGACCAGCACAGTGATCGCATTATCATTGTTAAGATAGATACGAAGCCAACACCGACAACAGTAGTACAGGTTTATATGCCAACTAGCTCTGCCGATGATGAGGAAATCAAAGAAATATATGAGGAGCTAAAGGAAATTATTCAGACAATTAAGGGATAGGAAAACTTAATTGTTATGGGAGACTGGAATTCGGTAGTAGGAGAAGGAAGGGAATGGAAGATAGTAGGTGAATATGGTCTGGGCAAAAGGAATGATAGAGGAAGCCGCCTGGTAGAATTTTGCACAGAACACAATTTAGTTATGACAAACACCTGGTTCAAGAACCACAAAAGATGGTTGTATACGTGGAAGAGACCAGGAGACACCGGGAGATACCAGATAGATTTTATAATGGTAAGACATAGATGTCGGAACCTGGTTTTACAGTGTAAGACATACCCAGGGGCAGATATAGACTCTGACCATAACTTGTTGGTTATGAACTGTAGGCTGAAACTGAAGAAACTACAAAAACGTAGGAAAATAAGGAGATGGTACCTTGATAAATTGAAGGAACCTGAGCTTCTTAAGAATTTCAGAGGGAGCTTTAGGCAACAATTGACAGAAACAGGGGGAAATAAAACAGTAGAGGAGGAATGGGTAAAATTGAGAGATGAAATAGTGAAGGTAGCAGAGGACAAAATAGGTAGGAAGCAAGAACTACAAAAAATCCTTGGATATCACAGGAGATACTAAATTTAATCGATGAAAAGAGAAAATATAAAAATGCAGTAAATGAAACAGGCAAAATGGAGTACAGACGACTAAGAAATAAGATTGACAGGAAGTGCAAAATGGCTAAGCAGGAGTGGCTAGAAGGCAAATGCAAGGATGTAGAAGAATGTATAAATAGGGGGAAAATAGATACAGCCTACAGGAAAATAAAAAAAAAAACATTTGGAGATAAGAAAAACAGCTCTATGAATATCAAGGACACTGATGGAAAACCAGTTCTCAGCAAAGAAGGGAAAGCTGAAATGTGGAAAGAGTATATAGAGGGGCTCTACAAAGGAAATGAACTACGAGACAATATTGTAGGAAGGGAAGAGGATGTAGCTAAAGATGAAATAGGAGATACTGTATTGAGAGAAGAATTTGACAGAGCCCTGAAGGACCTAAGTTGAAACAAGGCCCCTGGAGTAGATGATATTCCCTCAGAGCTACTGAAGTCTCTGGGAGAACCAGCCATGACAAACCTGTTTCACCTGGTGTGTAAGATGTATGAGACAGGCGAAGTACCCTCAGACTTTAAGAAAAATGTTATAGTCCCCATTCCAAAGAAAGCAGGTGCAGACAGGTGTGAAAACTAAAGAACCGTCAGTTTAAGAAGTCATGGTTGCAAAATATTAACATGAATTATATATAGAAGGATGGAAAAGCTGGTAGAACCCGACCTTGGGGAAGATCAGCTTCGGTTCAGGAGAAATGTAGGAACACGGGAGGCAATACTCACTTTACGGCTTATCCTAGAATATAGATTAAGAAAAGGCAAACCTACATTTCTAACTTTTGTAGATTTGGAGAAGGCTTTTGACAATGTTGATTGGAATAAACTCTTTCACGTTCTGAAGCAAGCAGGAGTAAAGTATAGGGAGCGTAAGGTGATTTACCACTTGTACAAAAACCAGACAGCAGTTGTTAGAGTTGAAGGGCATGAAAGGGATGCAGTCGTTGGAAAGGGAGTAAGACAGGGTTGTAGTCTTTCTCCATTGTTATTCAATTTGTACATTGAGCAAGCTATAAAGGAAAGCAAGGAGAAATTTGGAGAAGGAATTAAAGTTCAGGGGGAAGAATTAAAAACATTGCGTTTTGCCGACGACATAGTAATTCTGTCAGATACAGCAAAGGACCTGGAAGAGCAATTGAACGGAATGGACAGTGTGCTGAAAGGTGCATATAAGATGAAGATTAACAAGAGCAAAACTAGGGTAATGGAGTGCAGTGTAAGAAAATCAGGTGATGCTGAAGGAAATAGATTGGGAAACGAAGCAATAAAGGAGGTAGATGAGTTTTGTTACTTGGGCAGTAAAATAACAAATGATGGTCGCAGTACAGAGTACATAAAATGCAGAATGGCAATGAGTTGAAATGCGTTCTTGAAAAAGAGAAATTTGTTAATATCGAATATTGATTTAAGCCTAAGGAAGTCCTTTCTGAAGGCATTTGTATGGAGTGTTGCCTTGTATGGGAGTGAGACATGGACGTTAAATAGTGCAGACAGGAAGAGGATTGAGGCTTTTGAAATATGGTGCTACAGAAGTAAGATTAGGTGGGTGGATCGCGTAACTAATGAGGAGGTACTGAACAGAATTGGGGAGAAAAGAAATTTCTGGCATACCTTGACTAAAAGAAGACATCGGGGAATCGTAAATTTAGCATTGGAGGGAAGTTCGTGGGGTAAAAATCGAAGAGGAAGACCAAGAGATAGATACAGTAAGCAGATTCAGACAGATGTAGGTTGCCGTTCTTATGTGGAGATGAAGAGGCTTGCTCAGGATAGGGTATTGTGGAGAGCTGCATCAAACCAGTCTCCGGACTGAAGACCACAACAACAACAACACCCTGGGGTGTCGCGTAGTAGTATCAAGGGTGTTGGTGGTTTAGGAGAAAATGAGCAGCATTGTCGCTAAATGCAGCAGTTTTTCACGCATCTCATTGTTTATGACGTCATATCTCGTGAACTATGTACCGTACGTGATTCTTACACTTACGGCGACCGTTCTCATGGATTGAAGCTTACGTGTACAAAATTTCATAAAGATTTGTATGCAACACGTACAAACATATGGACACACTGCTTCATATATTAGACTAGCTTAAACCCGCGGCTCCACTCGCGTGTTGGTTGATTAAGATAGATAAGCTATCTTTCAGTAGTGCGCTATGAGAGTGGTTTTTTTTGTGTCCCAACTTCGACGTCTCTTTTGTGTCCCAGCCTCGTTGTACGTGTCGGTGGCCGAGTGGAATGAGACCGACACGCTGGTGCAGGTACGGAGGGGAGCAGCCAGAAACTATAAACACTCGAGTAAATTAGAAAGAGATATATTGCACAGAATGTAACAATACTTAACTTTTACATAGTACTGCAGAATGTTGATACATAGTTGTTAGAGGCCTGCCTAGTGCCTGTACGATAGCAAAGTCTTCACTCAAGCCTATCTGATTACGAAGGTCCTAACTCGTTGCTATCCCAGTCCGAAGTGACCAGTCCTTCAGTGGTGGCCACGAGCGGAGTTCCAGCAGAGGGCGCTCGTGGCTGTCGTCGTGAGAACGCCGCGCCGTGCGTGCCTGGCGGCGCGCGGCGAAAGTAAGTGGCGCGCACTTTGTACTTGTGCGACACCACAGTTTTGAAGGATGAAATGAAATACAATACCTTCTTCAGAAAGAAACATTTTTAATCAATATTAAATTAACAAATGAAATTATGTGAAGTGCTTAATGATTTACAATAAATAATACATACATTATTCCTTATAGTCTGTGTTCCAATACCTCATACACGTATGGTGAGAGTAATGTCCTAGTGTAGATCAAATCACACGTAAAAATGCACTCGTTTCGAAGAATCCAATACAATAATGATTGTAATAATATCACAGATCGATCACTTGATGTAATGCGCGAAACGTCAAATCGATTTTTTAAAGAGATCTGTTAAAAGAAATTTCTTTTTTTACTGCTTTATTTATTTATTCTTATATTTCCTTATTCGTATGCTTATCACTACAGAGAAACAGCTGAAGACATTGCAGCACGCATAGACCAAAGATATGGTCTGTGGCATCACGTTTCGCTGTATGTAACCTCCTTGCTATAGAGTCGCAAACGTCATCGCTGGCCTTCAGTCCAAATTTTTTTATAATTTGAAGACCTTCAACCACCATATCTTCCACCCCTTTATAGCTATCGGCATGGAACTGCTATGGTGTACAACGGGAGACTTCAGACAACAATTACACACAGACCATTCGTTTGTGTTCTGTACTTTTTGCTGCAGAGCGAAATATTAACACACACACACGTAGAAGTATATACACCGATAACGTTTCATCCCAATATACTCCACCCTTTTATCATTATCAACCCTCACGCAACAATGTAACAAATAAAACCATTTTCAAAGAGTAAATATAATTTTCAAAGAGTAATTATTGTTTCACATTTCGCGTTATATTCTTCAAATTACTAAATATCTATCAGATCGCAAGAAAACCGTGCCTAAAACCTTCCTCAGGTATAAATTAGTAACTGTACAAATATTTAAGTCTCTGCGTCTTGTCGTTTGGACGTGATAAGCGTACACCGAACAGACATTCACATTTATAGATATAGATTAAGATACTTTAATGTCTTTTCTGTGGCTACTCATGGCAGTGGCGAGCAAGCTGATTTTAGAGCTGTAGAAAGCTGTGTCGAGGCTGGGTCATTGACAAATATATAAAGACGGGAAACCTCCGAAAGCGCCCGGTCCTATGCTCAGGGGGTGCGGGGAGCGAGGGTTTCCAGCAGTTCCGTAAGATGTCCCATGATGGCGCTGCGGTCAGAAGCTTCTCTTTAAATTGGCCAGAGCAGGAGGCAGGTAGCAGCTGTCCCCACCACCACCTCCCCTCAAATGCCAGTATAGTGACCGAAGACCGGACTGGGTCGGGAGCGACTAGCGACGACCGACTCAGTCAACACAAGACTGAGGAACGAGCTGTGGCTCCGGGCCCTATATAGTGCGGCTCTCTGCGCAGATGACCGGCGCGGTAGGCGCGCCACGGCGTGCAGCGCTCTAGTGGCGATGGCAGCGCCAGAAGGTTGTGCGCGCCGCCTAACGGCTGCTGTCATAGTCCATGTGGTCTGGCGGGCTCTCGAACATATCGTTCCGGGATACCAGAGCCAGCAAGCTGGATACAGCCGTGGCCTCGTGGCAGGCGGCACAAGCTCTTCCCTCAGTCCCCCTTCCACGCTACCCTCTGATGTGTGAGAGGCACCTTAAGCCAGCGATTCGCCTGACACCTGCTAGTATCTTACGGAACTACGAGGGGAGCATAGGACAATGGTTTAGGGGGGGGGGGGCTGCTCCTCTATATATGTTACTCTGTGGCTGCGTTAACACGCAGGGGGAGCGAAGGCATTCGGCATTGTACTGGCTTGCCATTAGTTTTTCGCGGAAGGTCCCTGCCGAGGCGAGCGCCCCCGCAGGGCGTTAGCGCTCAGTTGGGGAGGGGGGGGGTGTGAGAGTGAGAGGCACCGCTTCGCAGCTCGGTGTGCTACCTGGGCGCGTCTGGGCGGTCAGCGTTTCTGGGGAAAAAACTTGCTTCTTTATGAGATCGTCCGGCGCCGGCCAGGCGAGAGTCGTGCGTGTCTTTTGTAAAGAGCACGAAACGGCTCTGGCGTCTGTATATCTCTATAGCTGAGTGGCAACAGTCTGCCAAATAGGGATGGGCTAAACTGCGATTTTTCGTTATCAGTGATTTCTGTGACTGCTACTTTTATATATCTGTGATTCTTAGTTGCGATTTGTCACTGTTTACAATCGCACTGTACAAATCCTCGACATGTATCCCTCCGCACTCAAACTGCGATTTCGGTGACTCTGAATGCTACTTCTGCGATTTCTGCTACTGATATTGCTACTTTGCTACTTCTGCGATTTCTGCTACTAATATTGCTACATTGCTACTTCTGCGATTTCTGCTACTGATATTGCTACATTGCTACTTCTGCAATTTCTGCTACTTCCGTGACTTATGCGATGTGTGTGGCAAATGGAATATATATATCATCCATAACAGATCCTCTTCCTACATGTAAATATATAAAAAAAAGAATATTGATGCTCAATTCACGTGTAATGTTGGGATTATTTACACATCGACAAATGTCAATTAGTCTTATAAAAGCTATTTCAGTGTTTGGTGTGTAATGTATAGTTAAAAGTGAGGTTATTCGCAAGTAATGTGTAACCGAAATCGGCAAGTAGGCCTATAGTCTACCTTAACAGAAACATTTGGTAGATTAGTCACCAGCAACTATAACAGTGCAATGTTCTTGCCTGTGCAATGAATGAATAGATTTTTTTAACATTGTGTGATATAAGTCACTTACCAATTTGAAAGAGATAAGTAAATGTGAAATACAACGTGAGTGACTTATGAAAATTCCATTTTCTCTTTAAAACCTTTCGGTATCACTACATATTCTGCCAAATAACTATACATAAGAGCTTGCGTTATATTTTACTAATCGACGTGCCAACCTAGTGTGCTTAGTGTGCTCATGTTGGCAACTAAAACTTCATTTTATAAGAATTTTTAACTTACTGACTGTACAGGGTTACACACAAGAAATCTTACAACCACAGATTAAGAATAACATTAACTATTTATTTTATGATAAACAAAATATTATTTCAATCATTATGTATGATTTAGATTTCTAGAATCATTCATCGGTCGTTGCAAACATAAGCACACTATGCCACCACTGCAGTAAACAAAAGTTTTAATAATACTGAAGGAGCCGATACCACCCATCTGCTTTCACTCATGTCATCACAGGACGGAATGTACGAAAAGGAAAAAGACGGAAAACAACATTCCTAAACCTAAAACAAATCTGATAAAATAAAACTTTCCATTACGCGAGAAACTTGTTTATTTTCAAGTGTAATATTTTTATAGAATCCTCGAAGATACAAGTTTACTCCTATATAGCAGTACTTAACACAGTCCACATTGAAAATGGAGTTGGCCTACTGTTAAACATTTAGTAAAATTACCTGTACTTAGTTGACCACTTGATACCACCCCCTTGGAATTTTTATTATATGTACGATGTATAACGCAAGCAAAAATATTCGTCGAAACCAGATTTGCAATGTAACATACGTATTCTGAATTCCCATAATAGTTGTAGGTTCTATGACGAAAAATTATGTTAAACAGGGATCAAGTCCGTAAGACAATATTTATTTGGCATTCACATTTGTTGTCTTTACCAACTATAACCTAAAAACATATATGCCAGGCTTTGCTTCACAACATGTAAATGCTGCCGCCAGGTAAAATAGTGACACTAAGTGTAAACATTTTCACAAAGAAAATTATGTTCTTGCTCATTAATTCGACAACATCCCTAAACAACACACGAATGAAAGTAGGACAGTTGGTCAACAAGTAGCATAAGGCGGAATATTAAATGCTATTCTCAGTTGCTACTTGCGACTCTTAATCGCGACTTTTCACTGAAATCGCAGTTTGGACCAGTGAGTACGTTCGAGCTCACTGGTTTGAGCCGACGGCGTTCGACCAACACATACACAAAAAGCCACACATACACGAGGCAGACAGCGGGAAGCTAGAAGTACCAATTTCGGCCAACAGATGGCAGCCGGCAAAGTCTAAACTGCGCTTCTTAGTTGCTACTTGCGACTCTTAAACGCGATTTGTCACTGAAATCGCAGGTAGACTCTATAGCCTGCCCAATGCAAAGATATTAGTACAAACTTCGACCAACAGATGGCAGAGTGCAAACTGCTTCTTGCTACTCTTAGTTGCGACTTGCTACTTTTAGTGCTACTGCGCTTCTAAACTGCGACTGAAATCGCAGTTCAAAAATGTTTGTCAAGCTTAAGGGACTTAACTACGGGGTCATCAGTCCCTAAACTTACAAACTACTTATGAACTACCTACAACTAAGGACGGCACAAATATCCATGCCCGAGGGGGGATTCGAACCCCCGACCGTAGTAGCCGTGCAGACCGTGACTGAAGCGCCTCAGTCTCCTCGGCCACCGCGGCCGGCGAAATCGCAGTCAGAATCCGTAAAGTTGCGACTGTGAATACTGCTACTTCCAAATCACTGTGACTCTTAACAGATACGCGATTTTCGACCCATCCCTACTGCCAAACGTTTGGTGCTACATAAGGACTCACCGGTATTGCTCCGACCCCATTGTCGGCAGCAGGTGCCTTGGATTACGACTCGATAAATGGCCGGTCACCGTACATGCATTTCCTTGCTAGGAGAGGATGTCTGCAACAGGAAGTATCTGGCGCCAAGATGTTGGGCTGTGATAAGTTCGAAGATTTTTCCAGGAAACGTCTGGCTACGTGAGTCTGCGTGTGAAATTGGCTTTTGGGGGCGGGGTCTGGAGTGCCGACTGCCACGAGGTCTATGATTGGCTTCCGAGATATGATTGGCGTGGCCGCCAATTGCGGTCGTGTGCAGCCTGGAAGTACACTAGAGGGGTGTTGGGAGAGTCGATGGATACACACCGTCGAGAACGGTTCGTTTTTCTCATAGAGAATCGTGTTAGGGGAGTCGACTGACATACACTGTTGTTGACGGTTGTGTGGACTTGTAATTTTTTTTGTCGCACTTGAACATAGTGTTGTGGTGGTTTCGACTTCTGCGGTCGCTGTGAAACACATTTCAGTGCTGCCGTGATTATTACTGCAGTGTGCTGCTTGTGTTAAGGCACACACGTTATTAGTTAGTTTTGTGTTTGCTCTGGGAAAGCAGTGATCTCGTGAAGGTGCGAAAGAAACTTCTCCTTCGTTATTTGATCACTTTTTCTGCTCCTACACATTGAAAATATTCAGTTATCCAACCGTGGAAACAGAAGCTGGAAAGTAGCGAAAATATCGTCTATGCTAGATGAGACGAAATTGATATTACGCGAACGGATTTTTTCACAGCTTACTGCTCCTGTCTGCTGATTTCGACGCTGTTGCTGCGAGAACAATGTACGTGTGTGTGTGGTACAGTATCAGCTGCGCTATGACATTGCCAATTAGGGAAACTAGCTCAGATTAGGCTGATAATTTAATTAATTGCTTGCCTTCAATTTTATCTTGCCAAATTAGAGTTGTAATTCTTGAGTAGGTCTATTTCTGTTCTTTATCCTTTGTAAGATGGACACTCACAAATTATTGCCAGATATTTATTTTATTTTGTTATTATCATAATTTTTATTTCTGTAAAGTCTTACGACAGGATATTTTCTTTTCATTTTATGCTGTTTTATGGTGACACTTTGTCACCTAGTACTGTAAAATTAGTTGAAAATATAAATTTACTGAATTTTGCTTTCCATAATTTAACCACCCTAATCATTATTTTGGAAGGAAATATAAATGTTTGCTGTGTTAACAGAGGGGATCAGAGTCACTAAAAATTACACACATTTAATGATAGAAGTAGGGAAATAGTTAAGTAATTGAATCTTGATTTTAGTATGCTACTGGTCAAATAGGTCAAGATTAACTTTTCTCTATGTTTAGGAGAACATAGTGGTGACCATAATTTTGATCACTCATAATTATATTTGAATATTAAGCATTAAACTGTTTACACAGTGAAAGAATCAGAATCAATAACATAACGTATCTGTTTTTTTTTTTTTTTTTTTTTTTTTTTTTTTTTTTTTTTTTTTTTTTTTTTTTACGAATGTGCATATCGAAAGTGACAGTCGGTAGCAATAAAAGTAACGACAAAAAACAAGATATGTTACACAAGTGCGCAACTCGCCCAACACACATTGACTGCACTCTCGCCTTATGGTCTGTAGTGCAAATGTGCTACCACTTTTCTTGAAATACTGACCGTTGTCGCAATAATGGAGATGCCGTATTTCCGCTTTAGCTAGTCCTCAATTAAGTCTTAACAATGATGTCAGTGTAGGTTCTGAGTTTATAGTGGACGGATGTGTCTCTCAAATAAAAGTTTTGGTAGGGAGTGCGTCACTGGTAGCAGATTTGCACCGCGCTGTTTCTCATGTAAGTAGATTTGAATTGTTTTGTGTTACGTCTAGTTTTCCTTGCAAATGGATTTGTGGCAGATTCTAGTAAATATTTATTGTATAAGTTTTACCCTACATACTAGCATGCTCAAGAATTTAAGTTTATTTCTTAAATAGAAGTTTAACTCTCGATAAATTGTCCTCCAATTTCTCCTGATTAGCCATGCTGCAGTTTCCAACAATCTCATTTTTTTACCCTTTTTAAGCATTACACAATGTGAAATGAGTGTTATTGTACTACATAATTTAATCTTCAGGTCTCGTAGACGTGGTATGGGTCTAACAGATTGGGAAACAGATTTCTTTCATCAAGTAATGAAGATCTTAGTGATTTTTGTCTAGATTCCTCATGAGATCATGAACAGGATACTATTATTTAAATGTAAGTCGTAGTTCCGTACCCAAACAAGATTTCAGACGCAATTAATCCTATATTGAAGACGGTACCACTTTGTGGAGTAGAACGCCATACAAGCAAAACCAAAAAAGAATATAATGAAAATCTTCCCTGGTTCAAAAGGGAATGCAATGGGCGTGAGGTCAGAGACACAAGCTCTCTGATTCATGATAGATGATAATGATTGATGAGGTAATTATGTACACACAAAAAAACTGACATTAGTCAGAGACAGAAACTACAGGGAATTAACGAAAGAGGAAATGATAGTAAAAAATGTTTGTAAATCTATCGGACCAAACTGCGTGGTCATCAGTCCGTAGCTTACAAACTACTTAAACTAAGCTAAACTAACCTAAAGATAAACACACACACCCATGGCCCAGGGAGGACTCGAACCTCCGACGGCGAGTAACCGCGCGCTCCGCAGCGAGGCGCCTTAGACTGCTCGGCTACTCCACCGCGGCGGAAATGATAGCACTCTGGGTCTATTATACATGATTATTGTCCACTTTTGGGATAATGTTACGTTTGTTATATTTATACACCGAAGGTTAATGATATACTAATTCAGATATTAATAAATGTGATACTTCTACCTGTACATTAAACTATTTTTGTCATTTCGATTACTTAGTAGTAATATACTACGTTTGTAAACCGGAATACACAGTGGTGGCAAATCTGCACCGTGCTTCTGTTGAAGTCTTAATCATTGGCGCTGTCGCCCGAGGGTTAAAGTGCATAAAATATACTACAAGAAAGCTCCTCATTAATCATTTCTCTAGTATCAATATTTTGCGTAATATGGGAAAAGCAAGATTAGCGTATTATTAAAAACCGAATTTTAATGGTATAAAGTTGAAATGTAACGTCTGCTGAAGCAGTAGAAATGTCTCTGCGACACCCAAAAGCATCATGCTGTCCTAGGGGATAGGATAGGTTGTGCGTTTGTGATGTGGGATAAGGGGAGGGGAGGGGAGGTGGCAGGTAGGCGAGTGCAGTAGAATGTAGCCGAACGCCGCGCCGCCTCGTCCTGTTGTGCGGACGCCCGCCTGGCGCCTGTCATGTTGACACAACAGCCTGAAAGCTTTTCTGTGTCAGCTTCAATTCTCTACAGTGAGCGTGTGGAAGTTCTTTTTATTGTTTATGTTTCCATAATTGATTTATTATGATTTTTTACACGAATAAGGTACTTGTATCCAGTTAGTGACTGAATTCTCTTGTTTAATGCATCTGTGAACAATGGCTGAGAAGTGTTTAGTTTATCAATGTGATGTTGTCAGTGACGTAGGTAACATTCGGAAAAAAAGTATTGCTGGATTGGCTCATGAAAATAATTTAAGAAAAGATGGGAAAGCTCAAGGATTTCAGACCAAGAAACACAGTGTTGTTTGTAAGTCTAGAAGGAAGGAATACACAAGAGCACATTCAATTAAACAACTTCATAGTCCCGCTCATTCAGTCCCAACTTTTGCCTTCTGCTGATATAAAACTGATTTTAATTTTGTGTTATGCGGTAGCTAAAGGCAAAGAGTCTGATAAACAAAAGACAAAGGCCATTGATTTGCGTCGGTACGTTTAGAATGTTCGATTCTTCACCTACGACAATTCAGTTACGATCCGTACAAAAAAATGTTTGTATAGTCTATGGGACTTAACTACGGGGTCATCAGTCCCTAAACTTACAAACTACTTATGAACTACTTACGAACTAGGACGGCACAAATATGCATGCCCGAGGGGGATTCGAACACCCGACCGTAGTGGCCGTGCAGACCTTGACTGGAGCGCCTTAGTCCCCTCGGCCACCGCGGCCGGCACGATCCGTACACAGGACAGCGAAGATAAGTTGGGAGAGACACCAACCTAAGATGTATTCGTTCATGATACATCTCCATGCTGCAGATACTGTACATCATAAGGTTTGCTATAAACAGTTTTTTATAACCTCTACACCTACGTAAACCCGAAGAGGGCATCTAGAAGGTGAAGATATTTCTGGAAGAATGGGGGAGATATTTAATTACGTCGAATTAAATGACGAGTAGAGCTTCTCCGTGGACGAGTTGTTGGAACAAGTGTCAGAAAGAGCAACCCATATAAAGGCGAATGGCAGCAATGAGGGTATCTGATATAGATGATAGTTTCTATTAAAATTTATTTATTTATTTATTTATTTGCTGTAATGCAGTCTATGAACGCACAGAGGGAACAACGTAGTAGCAACTGCTGCTACTTTTCTCCCCCATTCTATCTGTTCTGACTTTGCATCAAGTGGAATACCACAAACTAAAATTTTTCACCTCCTCTACCAAAACACAAAACACTTTTTCATATTGTGCTGAAAACTTTTCGGTGCCAATGTCGCATTCTGTTCTTGAGTGTCTTTATCTCATCAATTGTCTTCCCGATGAACTCTTTTTCTTGATGTAGGTCTACAGGTTATAACGAACATTTTATGGCAGTCCTCGTGATATACAGTATCTGTAGCGTGCAGATCCATCACTGAACGGATACGTATTTTGAGGTGTCTCACCTCACGCTCACCTCGAAAACGTAGGCAATCACGACAAGTTGAAGGGTGAGTATAAAAACTAATGTGCATCATACACCTCATCTTTGCTCTCCTGTGCACAGATAGCAAATGAATTGTCGTAGGTAAAGGGTCGAACATAGTAAACGTACAGACGCAAATCAATAGGCTTTTTATTTGTTATTAAAAAAAGAAAAAAAAACTATGTCTTTAGCTTCTGCAAAGCACAACCAGATTTAAAATTAAAATTTAAAAATGTTCAAATGTTTGTAACTCTATGGGACTAAACTGCTTTGTTATTAGTCCCTAGCTTACAAACTACTTGAACTAAATTAAACTAACTTAAGCACAACACATATACCCAGGCCCGAGGTAGGACTCGAACCTCCGACGGCGAAAGGCAGCGTGCACCGCAGCACAGCTCCTCAGCACGCACGGCTGTTTCGCCGCGGCATCAAAATTCAACCGAGCGCAAATGTGGGGAATCACGAGAAGTTAAAAGTTGTTCCTACGAAAGAGTGGTGCTCTGAAGTTGTTTAATTGAGTGTGCTCGTATGCATTCTTTTTGCAAGACTCACGAACAACCCTGTGTTTCTTCCTCAGAACACCTTCAGCTTTCCTATTTTTCTTAAATTACCTGCATGAGCCAATCCACTAATTCTTTTTTCCCCAATGGTATCTACGTCACTGACAACACCACATTCACAAACTAAACATTTCTCAGTCATTGTTAAAAAATATGTTCAAATGTTTAAGACTTAACTATGGGGTCATCAGTCCCTAAACTTCCAAACTACTTATGAACTAACTTATACTGAAGACAGCACAAACATCCATGCCCGAGGTAGGATTCGAATCCCCGACCGGGAACGGCTTCGCGAATCGGAGCATAGCGCCTCATTGCGCTCGGCCACTCCGCCGCGGCAACCATTGTTCAAAGGTTCATTAAACAAGATAATTCAAACTGGGAACAAGTACTAAGGCAATACACTCGTAATAAAAGAGTTATGTAAGCACAAACAATATGAAGATCTTCCATACACCCCTGTAGAAAACTCTACCTGACACAGAATCGCTTGTAGGCTGTCGGAGCTGTTTGGCAAGTGGCAGGCGGGCGTTCGGACAACAGAAGCGGAAGCTCGACCACACTCCAGTCTTCCTCCTTCCATGTCTCGGCGCTGCCGTCCAGTCAACAACACCTAGAAATCGAGGCCTCACAAATGACTGCATACGTCACACCGAGAGGCCGCAGCCTCGTAGCGGCCGGCCAGTCGGCTAGCGTGCGCTGCCTCTCCGTGGCCAGCGAGACAGGCCTGGGCTCTCAGCCAGGTGACGTGGCAAGAGTAGTGCTGCGCCGATGCGATAGCGGATTTGACTGGTTAGCCGCTGGTGAACGGTCCACTGCCTCTTAGCGGCTAACCAGTCAAATCCGCGATCGCGTCGGCGCACCACTACTCTTGCCGCGTCACCTGGCTGAGTGCCCAGGCCTGTCTCTCTCGCTGGCCACGCTGCCTCTCGGTGTGACGTAGGCACGGCCAGTTATGAGGCCTTGTCTTCTAGGTGGTGCTGGTCCAGTCCCCTCCACTCTCATTATACCACGACACAAGCGCACAATGTATCCCCTAGGACTGCATGAGGCTCTTAGGTGTCGCAGAGACATTTTTATTCGATCGTAAACTACTACAATCGATCTTCCATTTTAACTTTACAGCATAAAAATTCGGTTTTTAAGAATGTGCTGATTATGCTACAAAATATTATTCCTACAGAAATTATGCAGAAGAGGAGGTTTTTTTTGTAATAAATGTTATGCACTTTAATTTTGTACTGTTGTACTTTTTCGCTAGAGGTAATGGTTTTCGAATTATTTAAGAAAAAACGTAACAAATGTTCCTTTATACGCCCACCCCACGCTCGTACTCACATCCCACACGTCGGGACCTTTAGTATATCGTCCATGACTGTCTTCACTACCACTGTACAAAAATGTGCGACTACACGATTTTTCCCTCTAATATATAAAGCAGAGTGTCCGTATGTTTGTACTTGTTGCATACAAATCGACAGTTTTGTTCCAATCTTTATGAAATTTTGTACACGTAAGCTTCAATCCACGAGGACGGTCACCGCAGATGTAAGAATCACATGCGATATATAGTTTACGAGATATGACGTCATAAACAATGAGATGCGCGAAAACTGCTGCATTTTGCGACAATGCTGCTCATTTTCTCCAAAACCATTGGACCATGGATTTCAACCAAATTTGGTACACACATTCCTTACTGTGAGGTAACAATTGCTGCATGGTTAAGAATCACATGCTTCAAAAGATATTGTCATAACCAATAGAAATCGCAAAAAAATGCCATATAATGCGGCGAGACATTCGAAATACACTGTATGAGAATGACAGTACTTAGCGAATTGCAACAAACTTTAAACATAATTTCAAACCTTTATTAAACTTTTTCTCGCTGGCAACCATAGTAAAATGATGAAAGGAAAAAAGTTTCTCGCTTACTACTTTTCCGCTGTTTATGGAGTAAAACTACGGCTCTCGGTATGACGTTAAATTTGTAATTTGAACGCTACAAATTGTAGCCGCTGCAACGTTTACAAACAGTATACACACATACAGCTGAATACACCTTCGAAATTGTATCACAGTACGACACGTAGTTCATGAGATATGAGCACGTAAACAGTAATGTTAATGGAAAATCGTCCCATGACGCACCAAATTTTAATCTAGTACTTCTTTATTAATGATTGTATTCGCAACAGGTTTTACAGACGTACAACACTTATACAAATGAATATACACCTGAAAATTTAAACAATTATGCAACATGTAACACAATAAATATAAGATGATACGCATTTTATATGTCATTTGTATTGTGACTACTATCTTCCTTTGGGTACTGCACGTATAATTTTACACATTATGCGAGACAGCCTTATTTCTTATTTATTCTCAGATAAATATAGCGTATTTTTTTTTTTTTTTTTTTTTTAGAAAAATGGAGTTGGACAGAGAAGGTATAGGAGAAATACTAACTCAAGGCAGGATTAAATAAATAACTACCCGAGCAAAGCCGGGTTTTCAGCTAGTCTAATATTGAAAGCAGTGTGTCCGTATGTTTGTTTGTGTGAACGTGTTGCATACAAATCTACACCGTAAGTGTAAGAATTACGTCCAACAAAAAGCTCACGAAATATGACGTCATAACAAATAAGATGCCCGAAAAACTACTGAATTAAGCGACAATGCTACTCCTTTCCTCCTAAACCACTTGACCGATTTCAACCAAATTTGTAACACATATTGCTTACCATGAGGTAACAGTTGCTGCAGCGTTAAGAATCACATGTAACACATGGTTCAAAAGATATTACGTCATAACCAATAGAAATCGCAAAAAAATGCCATATAATGCGGCGAGACTTTCGAAATACACTGTATGAGAATGACAGTACTTAGCGACTTGCAACAAACTTTAAAGATAATTTCAAACCTATATTAAACTTTTTCTCGCTGACAACCACAGTAAAATGATGAAAGGAAAAAAAAAAGTTTCTCATTCACTACATTTCCGCTGTTCAGCGTTTGGTATGACGTTACAATTTATAATTTCTACACTACAAATTATAGCCGCAGGAAACTTTACAGACAGTATACACACATATATCTGAATGTACCTTCGAAATTGTATCACAGTATGACACGTAGTCCATGAAATATCGGCACATGAACAGTAACGTTCATGAGAAAGCGCCCCATCACGTACATAGTTTTACTCTATTACTTCCTTACTACTAATTGTATTCACAAAAGATTTTACAGACATTCAGCACTTGTACTAATGAATATACACCTGAAAAATTATACCATTGTCCAACGTATAACGCAGTAAATATGAGACTGTACGAATTTCATATGTCATTTGTATCTTTCTTTGTTTGGACGCTGCTCTTATAATTTTGTACATTATGAAACAGGGTTATTTCTTAAAATATTGTCGCATGAATCTAACATGTTTTTAGAATGAAAAAAAAGAGAGGGAGAGAGAGAGAGAGATGGACAGAGAGAGAGAGAGAGAGAGAGAGAGAGAGAGAGAGAGAGAGAGAGAGAGAGAGAGAGAGAGAGAGAGAGAGGAGAAGTACTAACTCAAACCTGGAATAAATAAATACATACCCGGGCATCGCCGGGTTTCCATCTCTCTCTCTATATTTCGGTCTTCGTTGGCTGGACTAGACGGGACGACAAGTGAAACATACGAGTCGTCAACCCGCAACTCTTGCAGAATAAGGTGAACAGGTCGAGCATGCGTGGTACATGTATCCCACGTCAGTATTCGCCATCTGTATGACCTCATAGATGCCTGCATTGCTGTCATCTGAGGCTACACCTCCTACTGATATGGATGTTTTAGCGTGGGGCGCCACCTGCTACCTCACTATCACTTGAGCTATTGATGTGTGGATGTAATAATTTAATGTAGTCCAAATGCACTCCATCTTGAGGTTTTCGAGAATTCTTAGACGGTGGTACCAATTTTTATTTGCATCAATGAAATTACTCTGTAACATACAAAACGCTTGTAACCTTAGTTTTCATCGCCTTTCGTATTTACTGTGCGATTATTCGGGCTGCTGGGCTTATGATCATTAGCATTCAGCAGAGAGCATCGAACGAACAGTCAAAGAATCACAAACGCAAAATATGCTTCAAAATCTAAGACTTACAGGCGCACGACTACTTATTAAATCTTACACAAACTTTTCACCGATTTCTTTGTCGGATAATGAACTTGGCTGGTTCCTCCCGTTTTTGTTATTCAGTCAGTTGTACTTTGATATAAAATGAAGGAAGCAAACACGATAAAGCTTTCATAGGAAAATATTTCAGGGTCAGTGACAACTATAATGCTATTACAATTATACGCTCCTATCACAGGTTAATGAATAAAACGATCACAATTCAAAGTATTTGTTGTTAAATTTCTTCTTTCACCAGAATCATAAAGAACTTTTAAAGGAGTTGTGAAAGCAAGCCTAATTTTCTTAATTTGACGCTGTGATCTGCCGTAACTCGAATAATATGTCCTTCGTTGAAATTTATATATTATTCGTCTCTAGTCGTTACTATGTTGACGTCTTTCAAACAAATAAAAGCTGCGTAGGTGGCTTACTAAATCTGTGTTCTTTTATTGCTGCTACCTTGGTCGGAATTAAGGATCAAAGCTGTTCTCGTCTCTGAACTAATCCGTCGTCTCTACTTTTACTCGCCCCCCCTCCCCCCCCCCAAAAAAAAAAAAAATATGTTTCAAATGATTTTCGTACTTCACAACAAATCTCTTACCACGTTTGTCTACCTTTCTCTTGTTCTATTGAGTTGGTGCACTACTACCAGCGTATCGTTCGATATTCGCAACTTTCGTTTTCCACATTTGCCTCTCGAAGCCATTTCCAAAATAACTAACTTGAATGTAAGATGTAAGGAAACAACTCGAAATTGCGTCGAATATTTTAAAACTTTTTTTCGTTATTAAAAAGGTCATTTGGGTAATACGATGTAGATGAAGTGATATGATTGATACTAAGTACGTACATCTTTGTACTAGGCCTATATTGAAACTGCAATTATTAAAAAAATGACTAAGCTATCTAGTAGCCACATTTCAAGTATAAATTGTAAGAAACTGAATGCCACACTACTTAATGTCTTTGCTGTATTCGAGTTACATTTAACAATGGTCATATCCAAAGTAAATAAATTTTTATTCCCATTTTTCATATGCGGGTAATTATCAGTTGGAGTTCAAAATTGGGAACGTAGAAAGGGCTCTAACAGCACCAAGAGGAAAAGATCACTAAATCTTGAATGTAAGAGTAAGGTCACTTCATACAACGAAAGTATTGTTTCATTCGAAAATTCAATTTTAAAATCACTTCCAAAGTCAATGAATAGAAAGTTATTATTTCAAAATTCAATGTTCATTGTTTATTAAATAATTAGTTAGCTATCACTAAACAACTGCAACAATAATTACTAAATGTATTCCAAGGAATGTAAAATGCAAATGTAATTTATTATTCACAAAATACATGACAACAACTGCGAATGGGCAAAGCTGAAAATGTGTATCTAGCCGGGATTCGAAACCAATTCTGCATTCTAGGCAGTTGCGCTGACCACTACACCACTGGGGATACAGTGATATGTATACACAGGGTGTTTCACTAAGTGTGTTTGCCTCTGTAACTTATAAAATAATAGGTGACGGGAAATTTTAATGTGGTAGGTCAACATAAGAAATGTTACACATTCTGTGGAGCTATGAACATAGTTTATTGTATCATTTTCCAAAGAGTTACAGCATAAAGATATAATTTTTTAAATGGAACAATAGTTTTTTCTGTCGTGCATTGGATTCGTTGAAACTAGCTGCGTCCAAATCAATTTAAACTACATTCATATCACCATTAGTTTGGGAGCTACAACCCTTCAAACTTTCAGGTGCAGATACCACAAACGCTGCGCATAATGCAATGCGCCTTCTAAATGAGGTGCGACCGAGTTGTAACGTCGCCGGTGTCACGGAGCGAGAAGCTTCCTCGATGTGCTGTTAGACTGCCGACTGTCGCCGCACACGGCCGTATACCCGACAGTTGGAGCCACACAAACAACCTGGGCTCAATATACTGACATCGAATGACGATGGCACACACGAACAACGAGTACGTTGACATGTTGCTGATGCTCGGCGAGTGCCGACACGATGCCACTGAAGCAGCCACGTCGTATGCCATGAGATATCCTAGCGAAGAGCCCCGGCAGCCATTACGTTCTTACGTGCCGAACAACGACTTCGGGAAACAGGCAGCTTGGTAATGCACCGCAGTAACAGACGAAGACCTGCAAGAAGTGAGGAGACGGAGGTGTTTGTTTTAGCTGCACTACACCATGATGCTCATCTCAGCTTACGAACCGTTGCTGCAGTCGCTGGTGTCAGTCTCACATTTGTGTGGCATATTGTACACGGCCACAGGTTTCACCCGTACCGCCTGTCACTGACCCAGGAGCTGCATGGGAACGATTTTCATACAAGAGTGACATTCTGTGAGTGGGCCATGCGTAATTTCACGCTGGAGTCTTTACAAAGTGTTATGTTCTCTGATGAGTCCACGTTCACAAATTATCGTGCAGTGAATCGCCATAACATACACTACTGGGCCGCAGACAATCCTCGGTGGGTACGACCTGTCGACCGTCAACGTAGGTGGTCTATTAACGTCTGGTGTGGAATACTTGCGGATGAAATCATCGGTCCACACTACTTCCCAGGTACACTGACAGGTGAGTTATATGGCGCTTTTATAGCCGACAGTTTGGGTGGTCTCCTTGAACATGTGTCTACACACGAGAGTCCATATGTGGATGTAGCACGATGGTCACCCAGCCCATTCTGCGGTGCTGTTGTTGAAGAACTAAACAACAGGTTTGCAGGAAGATCGTTGGGGCGCTATGATCCTAATTCATGGCCCGCAAGGTCGCCCGATTTAACACCAGTAGATTTCTATTTGTGGGGATATCTAAGGGATCGTGTTTATGTCACTCAGCCCACATCCCAAGATGATCTAACACGGCGCATCGAGGACGCATGTCGGTCCGTCACACCGGCGATGTTACATCTCGTCCGCAGATCCTTTCGACGGCGCATTGCATTATGCATTGAGGAACATGGACACAAAAAATGTTCAAATATTTGTAGGGTTTATGGGACTTAACTACGGGGTCATCAGTCCCTAAACTTACAAACTACTTACGAACTATTTAATACTAAGGACGGCACAAATATCCATGCCCGAGGGGGGATTCGAACCCCCGACCGTAGTGGCCGTGCAGACTGTGACTGAACATGGACACACATTTGAACATCTCATGTAAATCAACTTCCCACCGCCATAACATCCATCACCCACCACACAGCCATGTATTATATTCAGCATATGGTATCTGTCCCTGAAACTTTAAAGGGTTATAGCTCCCAAACTAACAGTGATAGGAATGTAGTTTAAATTTATTTGGACGCAGCTGGTTTCAACGAATCCAATGGACGATAGAAAAAACTATTGTTCGGTTTAAAAAATTATAACTTTGTGCTGTAGCTCTTTGGAAAATGATACAATAAACTGTGTTCATAGCTCCTCAGAAAGTGTAACATTTCTTGTGTTGACCTACCGCATTAAAATTTTCCGTCACCTATTATTTTATAAGTTATAGAGGCAAACACACTATGCGGGTGACGGGTAATGATCCTTTCGTTAGTGGGGAGGGGTGGGCAAGTTTGGAGCCTTTACTTTTGCGGGAATTCCTTTCTGAAACTACGAGATTGAGCACTGTGGGCACGGTAAGGCTGGGAATTTGTGTCTGACGGGAGGCGACATATATATAGCGTCTGATTTGTAGTTGTTTCTAAATTAAATATCAAACAGTAATACCTTCCAATGGTGAAGCCTAAAAACAGAGAACTCTAGTAATGTAATGGTTTGTATTTACTTGTGTTCTTTGCAATCAGTAAAGTACTAGAAAATAGGCTCATATCCAGAAACCTAGGTCGTACAAAACAAAATAAAGTTTCCTGAAACAAGGCAACAAGTGTAGTTCATTTTATTTAATCGAAATTGTTTCAACAGGAACCGGCAGTGGAATCAATAAATATGATTTATTACATTTTTTTCGCTCCTTCTGGAATGGTGACGAGATATTATCGAAAAATAAGTTAGTTACAGTGGGATGATCCGAAGTAAGTAAAACCATTGATTTCCAGCCTGGTCTGCTGCTGCGAGTGTGATTGCTATTGCTATTCAAAAAATAATAAATTCGACTAGGGCACAGAGGTCAATAATCAACATACTTTCGGAGGCTGTACAAGATTTACGTCAGCTAGGAAGAGGAGTGCTTTCTGGCCGGGCAGCGGGATTGGGCTACACGCCACACGGTGGTACCTGTACAAAAAATACTGTTAAAGAAGAATGGGTAGCATTGAGAGATGGAGTAGTGATGGCAGCAGAAGGCAAAATAAGTGGAAAGACAAAGCCTACAAAAAATCCTTTTCTGTCACAGGAAATAATGAATTTAATTCATGAAAGGAGGAAATATAAAAATTCAGTAAATGAGACAGGCAAAATGGAGTACAGACGACTAAGAGATGAGATTGATAGGAAGTGCAAAAGAGCTAAGCAGCAGTGGATAGCAGACAAATGCAAGTCTGTAGAAGAATGCAAAAATGGGGGAAAATAAATACCGCCTACAGGAAAATAAAAGAGACATTTTGAGACAAGGAAAGCAGTTGCATGAATGTAAAGAATTCAGATGGCAAACCAATTCTCAGCAATGAAGCGAAAGCTGAGAGGTGGATAGAGTATATACAGGGGCTCTACAAAGGAAATAGAGACAATATTGTAAAAAGGAAGCCGTAAGTAGATTAAGATGAAACACGAGATACTATACCGAGAGAAGAATTTGACAGAGCACTGAAAGATGTAAGTCGAATCAAGGCCCCTGGAGTGGACGACATGACCTCAGAACTACTGAAGTTTCTTCATTAACAATGGAATTAATATTGTAATTTCCATAATGTTCTTTTTCATTAGCTGTTTCTCCTCTCTAGAACCTTTTATATGTTTTTCTTCCCATTGCCATTCTGCATTTTATATCCTCTGTACTGCGACCATCGCATGTTATTTTACTACCCATGTAACGAAACTTATCTACCACCTTCATTGTTTCGTTACCTAATCTAATTCCTTCAGCATCGCCTGATTTTCTAAAACCGCATTCCATTATTTTGGTTTTGCTCTTGTTAATGTTCATTTTTACGCTCTCTTCAACAAATTGTCCATTCCATTCAACGGCTCTTCCAGGTCCTTTGCTGTCTCTGACAAAATTACAATGTCATCAGCAAAACGCATTGTTTTTATTTCTTCCTCCTTAACTTTAATCCCTATTCCAAATTTTTCCTTGCTTTCCTTCACCGCCTGCTCGATGAACAAATTGAATAAAATCGGAGAAAGGCTACAACCCTGTCTTACTCCCTTCCCAACTGATGCTTCTCTTTAATGCCTTCGAGTCTAATAACTGCGTTCTGGCTTTTGTACAAGTTGTAAATAACCCTACTTTCCCTATATTTTACCCTCGCTGACTTCAACATTTGAAAGAGTGTATTCCAGTCAACATTGTCAAATGCTTTCTCCAAATCTACAAAAGCTAAAAATGTAGGTTTGCCTCTCCTTAATCTATCTTTTAAGACAAGACGTAAAGTGAGTATTGCCTCCCTTCTTTGCTGAGAACTGGTTTCCCATTTTATATTCGTTGATGATGATGATTGGCGTTTTAGGGTGCTCAATAGCGAGGTCATCAGCGCCAGTTGATATTCGTAGAGTTGCGTTTCTTGTCCCCAAATGTCTCTTTTTTTTCCCCTGTAGACGGTATCTACTTTTCCCCTTCTTATACATTCTTCTACAGATTTGCATTTGGCTTCTAGCCACTCCTGCTTAGCCATTTTGCACTTCCTGTCAATCTCATTTTTAGTCGTCTGTACTCCATTTTGCCTGTTTCATTTACTGCATTTTTATATTTTATCCTTTCATCAATTAAATTTAGTATTTCCTGTGATATCCAAGGATTTTTTTGCAGGTCTTGCCTTTCTACCTATTTTGTCCTCTGCTGCCTTCACTATTTCATCTCTCAATGCTACCCATTCCTCTTCTACTGTTTTATTTCCGTCTGTTTCTGTCAATTGTTGCCTAAATCTCTCTCTGAAATTCTCCAGAACATCACTTTCCTTCAATTCTCCTTATTTTCCTAACTTTCTGCAGTTTTTTTTAGTTTCAGCCTACAGTTCATGACTAACAAGTTATGGTCAGAGTCTGCCCCTGGGTATGTCTGACAGTTTATAACCTGGTTCCGGAATCTATGTCGTACCATTATAAAATCTCTCTGATACCTTCCGGTGTCTCCTGGTCTCTTTGACGTATGCAACCTTCTTTTGTGATTCTTAAACCACGTGTTTCTAACGATTAAATTATGTTCCGTGCAAAATTCTACCAGGCGACTTCCTCTTTCATTCCTCCTTCCCAGTCCATATTCACCTACTATTTTTCCTTCTCTTCCTTTTCCTACTACCGAATTCAAGTCTCCCATCACAATTAAGTTTTTCTCTCCCTTAACTGTGTGAATAATTTCCTATAGCTCCCCATATATTTCTTCGATCTCCTCATCATCGACAGAGCTAGTTGGCATATAAACCTGTACTACTGTTGTCGGTGTTGGCTTCATATCCATCTTGACAATGACAATGCGATCACTGTGCTGTTCATAGTAGTTTACCCGCATTCCTATTTTCTTATTCATTATCAGTCCTACTCCTGTGATACCCCCAACTGATTTTGTATTTATAATCCTGTATTCACGTGACCAGAAATCCTGTTCATCTTGCCACCGAACTTCACTAATCCCCACTATATCTAACTTCAACCTATCCATTTCCCTTTTTAAATTTTCTAATTTTCCTGCCCTATTTAGCGATCTACCGTTCCACGCTCCGATCCGTAGAATGCCAGTATTGTCTTTCCTGATGACAACATCTTCCTGAGTAGTCCCCGCCCGGAGATCCGAATGGGGGACTATTTTACCTCCGGATTATTTTACCCGAGACGATGCCATCATCATATTTCCATACAGCGGAGCTGCATGTCCTCGGGAAAAGTAACGGCTGTAGTTTCCCCTTGCTTTCAGCCGTTCGCAGTAGCTGTGTGGCAAAGCCACATTACCTGATGTTACAGGGCTAGCTCAGTCAATCAGCCAGACTGTTGCCCCTGTAACTACTGAAAAGGCTGCTGCCCCTCTTCAGGAACCACACGTTTGTCTGGCCTCTCCACATATACCCTTCCGCTGTGGTTGCACCTACGGTACGGCTATCTGCATCGTTGAGGCACGCAAGCCACCCCACCTCGGCAATGTCTGTGGTTCACCAACGTTAAGCACAAATAATAATATACACTTTATGACTTCATACAATTGTCACTTCTCAACTTTTTGAAAATAGCTCACCGGATGTATAAATTTATTTAATCAGTAGTTACATTGATCTATCATATTTCGGGCTTGCAGCCGGATCATGTTGACTTCTTCCAACGATATTTCGGCTGACAAACATGCAGCCCTCTTCAGGTGAGCACGAGACTAAAGATTACCGGTGTGCGTAGTTCTATATATACCGAAGATTGGCGCGGCGGCGCCTGCGCAGTGAGGAGGTACTAGCGCGCCGCCTGTCGAATTTGGCGCGCCCTGTGGTGGAAGCGGGCCGCGTCTGTGTAATGGTGTAGTTACATTCGCGCCATCTGTCGGAATGCGCTTTCGTGCATCTTAAGCGCGGTGGTCGAAGGAAATCACTTCGGTATATATAGAACGACGCACACCGGTAATCTTCAGTTTCCTGCTCACCTGAAGATGGCTGCACGTTTGTCAGCCGAAATATCGTTGGAAGAAGTCAACATGCTCCGGCTGCAAGCCCGAAATATGATGGATCAATCAATACGCCGGGAAAACTTCAAGATACACAGTAGTTTCATTGTTTGTAGTTCAACAGCAATTATTTTCTGTTGCTGCTGCTGCTGGCAAATTTGAAGATGTCTGCGAGGCTGCTCCGTGGTGGTTCTGCGTCAGACGGATCGTGCAGCTCGTTGGCCGATGGGTTGTGGCGGGATCTGTCGACTCCCCCCACACCCGGCTGCAACTCCGGAAACTCGCTCGCTCGGCTGCAACGTTGACGTCTCGTACCACCGGTAGCTACGCTGCGGACGTACAGGGTCTGATTTTATAAAGGGAGGAAATTTCCCGGGAACAGCAATCTGCTGCTCCGCTCGATAGGATGCAGTCTCGTTGAAAATTGCGAGTCCGTCTGCGTGGGCTGCACTTCACCAGATACTCGCGTTGTTCACAGAATTTGAGAACGTCAATAGCTCTCGTAGCCTCGAACAGCAATTTTCTTGTTTCGTCGATTATTTTTCTATGCAAGTCCGTTGGCAACTGCCGAATTTATCGTTCCAGTTGTGTCCTGTCGCGTCCACATTGTGCTGGTATCAGTTTTTTAAGTGACATATACACAAACAGCTTCTTCAGTGACCGTGTCTTTGTACCCGAAGTTAACTAGCACCCTAGCAACAAAAATTGTAATGACAGTTAGTACTAGTTTTTATGTTCTTCTTTATATCGTTCCTCACATTGATAAATGAATTATTTCAAAATTATATTCCACAGTAAGATCGAATAGGTTGGCAAACCCTGAGTCAAATTTTGAATTTCAGTTGCTATGATAGTCTCTGTTTATTCCATAGCTCGTCTATAACTGTTATCGATATCTTGATATCAATAATCGTGCCACTTAATAGTGACACGTATCTTTTGTGTAAGTCTTTCAGACCACATTCAAACTTCACTTCAGAAAAATCATTTACACATCTTGATTCAATTTTTAGAAATCGGAGACTCTCATCAGTAACTTCTTTTTAAACCTTTAATATATATATATATAACGTAATTAATATTAATATCACACAATTCAGTATTACAAATCACAATTGCAACGAGACTTCTTCTCAATACGGCATATAAAACAAGACTAAACTTTTTTCATTTATATTTTTATATGCAATGTTAATGTGTTTTTTGTAAGTCAATCGTGGTCCACAACAGTGGGCAATATCTTTCAATTCAGCGCGCCGACCTTCGACTAATCAACGGTTGCGACCGGCCTTTTCTCGCTGACGTCGGCGGAGAACCCGTCACTGCGTACTGCTGCAGCACATGAAACAAACAAAAGCGAATAAAATTCACACAAGTATATGTTCTCAAACATTAATAACATTCAAAACAAAATATTCCGTGATTAATTACTGAATAACTGCGAAATGGAGCTTCAAGAGGAAAATAGTGGACGGTTAAATACCTGTCTCATTATAACGTTCCATCTTGCAACAAGAGGTAGAACACTAAACGGCGTTCATCTTTTGTTTTCCACTCTCTCGATTAGGTTCGATCTTACAGGTGCAGAATGACTGTGTGGTAACCTAACACTTTACTGAAAAAAACCTGAATTATCAATATACTCGCACAAAACAATCATGCTGAGAATAATATACCCTGTAAAAGGTCTCAGAATATCTAATCTGTAAGGAATGCCAAAAATAGAAGATGGATTTTGCTGTAAGCAGTTGTGAAACGCTATTTTCTTTGCTGATGTTTGACCTTCACTAATTTTTTACGACGTGAAATGAATGACGAACCTTACTTATCTCTAGACCTGAGAACGCAGTAAGTGGATTTTACGGCAAGCTGCTAAAATGCTAGCCTAATCTAGCAATTCTAATGGAATGTCCATAGAAAGAAGCTTCAAAGGGAATTAATGTGGCTGTCGTCCAGGAGTTGTAATTTTGTAGTTCTGTTTTGATTGATCTTTCTATGTGAGCTTGTCATTTCCGAAAATATGTGCTAGATATGCAGTTCCGTTACGCGATAGTTCTCGCCTCTCTTTGTCAAAGAAGGTAAAGGGTAGAGTAATATGAACCATTTTCTTTTCGGCCCCTTCAGCTGTCAGGCGTGACGGTGCCCTCCGCATAATGTAGTTACAGTGTGTTGTGGACATGAAAGTCTACTCAGTGCGGACAGCAAGACTGTTTTAGATTCTAAGGCTTTTTTTTTTTTTTAACTAATGCTGTACCTTGTCATTCTGCCGAGTAAATGTGATTTCTCAGACCCAGTTATCTTGCTTGTACCTACTGGTGTGGGTTGTTTGTTTGCCGAGATAGTGGGGCACTGAATTTGGATAAATGTATTAAATTACAATCCGCTCATGCTGAGTGTCGAACTTTCATATATTGTTACAGATATATTTTAAAAGGCCTGTGATAAAGGTTGGAGGATTTTGAGATATTTTATGTAAATGTTACTAAGATATTTTGTTATGGTCTACTGCTATTTAATCATCATGAGTTTCTTATAAAATCTTATTATATTGTTTGAATTGATAACTTTGTTGATTGAACCATAAAAGTAAATCCTTGACAAAGGTTTTAAAAAGTCAAACCTATTCCCAGCAAGCAGATTGTTAAGCACCCCAAAGGGCTGTGTTAAAAGAGTTTGGCAAATTACAAGGGAAAAAAAAAGCGTGAGATTTGCTCCTTTTATATCTGTTGTCACATTTGCCTGTTGTTGCTGGATCATCATCAGTTTGTTTTACATGTCTTATTTTATGCCTCAACAAAATAGACTATATTGTACCTTACTAGTAAAAACATCAATCAGTATCGCCCTGGTATAGTCCAAGATTCTTATTGTATCTAATTGGTTGTATAAGTTTTGCTTAACAAAGGGTTTCCAGCTGGTATCAGAGCTTTCCATTCACTAACTATATATGATAGATATCTAGAATTTAGCGTTGGAGGGAAGTGTGTGGGGTAAAAATCGCAGAGGAAGACCAAGAGATGGATACAGTAAGCAGATTCAGGCAGATGTAGGTTGCCGTTCTTATGTGGAGATGAAGAGGCTTGCTCAGGTTAGGGTATTGTGGAGAGCTGCATCAAACCAGTCTCCGAACTGAAGACCACAACAACATCTAGAATTACTGATTATGGCAGTTTTGTTTTGATTTTCCTGTGTTGCTGTTTTCATTGTTGTTGCAGGGCGCAGCACCGCCATGGCTAGACAATATCCGGGAATCGATTTCCTGATGGAGCACAACCTTTTGTACGAGTTACGCGTGCGTGGCCAGCCTGCTGAGAGAAGTGTTGCTGATTTGCGCGCTCGGCTACATGGAGCTCTCACCAGCCCGGTGACTGTCGACGCGAGCCATACGAGTGATATTAACAATTATTATTGTTAGTAATGCACTTCAGGACACATATGCCACTAGTGCCTTTTTTATGGTCACCAGCCCACTCAGTAACAGCTGAAACCAGGTTGTCAATAACCAAAACTTATATAATGAATTAGATTCAATAAGGATCTCTGGCGATACAAGGGCGAAGCTGATAGATGTTTTCACTAGTAAGGTACAACATAATCCATTTTATTGAGGCAATAAAACAAAACATTAAGAAATACCTCATGATCCAGCGACAATAGGCAAATGTGACAACAGATATAAAAGGAGCAACAGTTATTTAAAAATTTAACACAAATTTTGAAATTTGCCAAACTCTTTTAGCTGTTGTTGTTGTTGGTTGGATGTTTAAGGGGGACAAAACAGCAATGGCCATGTGACATTACAGATACATGGGGAAGCTGATTGTTTCCATGTGAAAGGAGGGTTTTGTCAGGCTTTGGGTTCCCCAGCCGGCCGGCTAACAGGCTGGACGTAGTGAATGGAATACAGGTAGTTAGGATTTCCCTAATCTGCTCGGAAGCCGGAAACGGCGCTCTTGGCTGAGCGAGGGCGGCTCTCCCAGATTGCAACAGAGCCACAAATATAATTCTAAAATCCATATAAAATCAGGAAATGATTATACGGCAAATATAATTATATGAATCGATTCAGAAGACTTGTGAGAATCAAATGCCGTAGTTACAATTTCAATATCTCTTACAGATAAAAAGCCGACAAATTTTTAGTACTATAATAATATTATTATAAGACTTATGTTTACAATTATTTATAAGTAGTGTTTATCAGTAACAGTTTAAGAAGCAGATGGGCAGCATTGCACCACGCTACCCCGTTATTTCGGTATTCTTTCAATAAACTTTATTTTACTCTCTTGTTCTGCTTTTCGTTGAGGTAGTAATATTCTTATGTCAGAACATAGATTCCACCACAGAGACACAAAACATGAACCGAGCAAAGTGCATTACATTTCTATATGTATTTTATTATATTTAATATTATTCTTAGTAACGTTTGTTTAATGTTGTAGACTGCCACTTAAATATTTCATGGCCGACTAAAAATAGTAGATATGCAGCAGATAATTTATATATAAAGAATTATATGTATTTGCGGACAGGAATTGAATATATTTGTATAAAAAGCCACGATAAATTCAATATTAAATATGTAACTATATTTCGATGGCAGCAGTATATTTGAAGAGTGAGACACTACTTGAGCAAAGAGCTTCAGTCACAACCGTTTTAGTACTGTTAAATATATATTTGTTTGGTAAATTTAAACAACATTTGTAGGGAGGTGGTCAAAGCATTTAATTCTGTGTTATTCAAATGTATAATATTTTGGAAGGGAAATCGTGTTTTGAAGATGAGGCGTTACGATGCGCGGAAGGATACAATTTTGGGAGCAGGTAGAGCACGCTTTGGAACGCTTAGGAAGGGACTCGTAACTTGGACGCGGTGGTGAAAGGTTGTGACGCTGGGCGGTCTGAAGCCGCGTTATGAACCTGTGATTTGAAGTGATAGGCGTGTGGGGACTGTGACTGAAGAACTTAGTCTCTGGTGAAAAGGAGTAAACTATGTACGGTAGTGGGGCTGTGGAACTGTGATAATTCAGCAATCGTGTACTAGTGTGATGACAAACTGTGTTTTATAACAAATACTGAAATTAATCGCGGATTAATTTGGAACTGCAATGTTCGATGAACTTCACTAATTTACGAGTGATAATTTGGAACTTTTACTCTCGAGTACGTGTGATACTTACTGTGCCTCTCATGAACAATAGTTGGAAAAATATTCAGTTATTTACCGATGTATAAAATAGGACCTCCTCCGCATTTTCATGTCCAAAAAGAGTAGTAAACTCCATTTATAAAAATATTCTTCATGTGTGAATCAATTGTTTCTCTTAAAATCTATTTTGTTGGTTATTCAGAGGTTTAATTTTTGTTTATATTTTCGCGTCATCATAAGCAAATTGATAGAATGGATAAACTACAGATTAATTATTGATCTTGGTTAAACAGATTGGGTAGCTGGTTAGGTCAAAGACCCTGACATACATAACTCACCCCTATGAACAGAGACAACGAGCCAAAAACCTTTTACTAACCCCAGTTACGTATTGCCCAATTCTTATTGGTGAGTACCGATAGGAAGGTCGGAAATGGGGGCTTGTCCGGGATGAGAAACAACAGTTTTTTTGTCCAGTTTTAGTAACATTCTGTTCGAATAGTTACTGTAAATTTTGCAGTACCCTCTTTTAAAAGCCAAGTCTAATGCATACTGAGTGATGTGTGGGGGCTCAGAGCTTTATAGTACAGCAGCAGTTTCGTGCCTGCTATAATACGAAGGTAGGAGAGGTATAGGACCCGGTATTCGGACCGGAGAAGAACGTGATGCGCGAGTTACCAATACGGCAGCGCAGAACTTCACGTCGCGGACACAGACGCAGTCAACAGCGGCCAGCCGCTTCGAGTACTACACAGCGGCAGTTCCATGAGGCAGTCAACATAAAATGGCGGCAGCGGCAGAGGCACCATGGCAGAAAAGCTAAGTACCAACGTCGATGATGTAAATGTGTGTGAGTCTGGGGCTGGATCTTACGTTAACGAAATGCCGGTAATTAAGCAGTGACCAAGCGTCTGTGGCTCCGAAAATATTAACGGAAGTGCTAGCCCGAGTTCTGAGAAAGAAAATATAAATGGGGAGGGCTATAGTGGGGCTAGTAGTCCAGTTGCTGCAAATAAAGATGATACGGCAGGAAGTTAATAAAAGCAGAAGTGGCTAATGTAAAGAAGGATCTAGACTTGGGTTTGAACAAAATTCAAGCAAACTGGAAAGTATGAGGGGGGAATTAAGTAGTAATATTGAAAATGTAAAATTTGAGTTGGAAAAATTTAAATCAGTAGTGGATGGTTTTGTGTCCTAGCCTCGTCGCCGCTTTTGTGTCTCGTCAGTGGCAGCGCTAGGCGTCGGCGACCGCCTGTGGGGGTCTCGCAAAACATTGTTAAAATTTCAGTTTTTGTTTCCTTTTTTTATGTTTGATGTTTAACGGCGCCTTTCAACTGCTAGGTTATGTAGCGACGACCTACATGTAACTTACACTAGCCTAACCAAAGGACGAACACAACGTCCATACCCAAGGGTGGGATTCGACCTCCGACGAGAGCAATCTCGCTCACTGTGGTATGATGGCTTAGTGCGCTCGGTCATTCCCGGCCGGCAGCTATTTAGTTTTCCGTATTTATTTCCGTATGAGTGCAGCAGTGATGCAATTTTCAGTTAAATACTTGCAGCCGGCCGCGGTGGCCGAAGAGACTGAGGCGCTCCAGTCACGGTCTGCACGGCCACTACGGTCGGGGGTTCGAATCCCCCCTCGGGCATGGATATTTGTGCCGTCCTTAGGATTAGCTAGTTCATAAGTACTTTGTAAATTTTGGGACTGATGACCCCGTAGTTAAGTCCCATAAGCTGTACAAACATTTGAAACATTTTTTAGTAGTAAAGACGTAATAAATCGAAACCTTATGTGTGATGGGGCGTTTTATCGCGCTCCAATCTGTTTACGACCTCATATCTCATTAACTAAGTGTCGTATGCACTGTGATATAATTTCGGAGGTAAATTCTGTGGGATCTGTGTAGGAGAAGGTCGGGTAAGTTGACGAGGAGTCTAAGATGGCGAATTTTGATAAATCTACAGATTGTCTAACGTGCACTATGGTACCGCTTCCTCGGCGCGCTCTGCAGTCGTGTCTCTTGGAGTAGAACTGCTCGGTCATTTTGTTTTGCTGAAAACAGAGGTTAAGAAGTGGATGCTGTTTTTGTTACAATTTTTCCTTCTGTTTAAATAAGTTTCATGCAAGTAATACTTTTGTATTAATGAATATCAGTCGATTCACCTTAAACCTCGTGGATTTACTGATGTTTTAATAACGGTATAATGAATTTAATATGTAAGACTGTTTGTAAGTTTAGGGACTGATGACCCCGTAGTTAAGTCCCATAGACTCTACAAACATTTGAACATTTGAAATACTTGCAAAACGACTTCTTCAGTACATGTTAGAAAACAATTTGGAATAAGTATATCCAAATGTTTATATAACAATCAGAATCATGATCACAGTTCCAGTCAGTATAGCTTCGGCCAAGAGAAGCTTCACAAAAGACTAACTTGAGAAGCGCAATGAGTGAAGAAAGACTATCTGCGTTGTCAATACTATCAACTGAAGCCGAAATAGCGGCTGGTATTAATTAAGATATGATCTTAAAAAAATTCAGTGAGACGAAAAGCCGAAAAATTTCTCTAGTTTGTTTTTGTTTATTGTATTTTTTGCCATTGCAATAGTACTTGTATATTATACTAATACATTTTTTATGATTATTGGTGTATAGTCCAGCTCATTTTATTTAACACTTTCTTCCTTACTGAAAAAATGAAAGGGGCCTCGCAAAGACGAGTTCGCCGACGTCCAGTTTTCGTCTAGAGCCCCACTGTGTCTCGTTTCCGTCGTAGGTGTCGGTGGCCGAGTAGAAACAGACCGACACAGGAATAAAGGATGCACGCTTGTGCAGGTAGGAGGTGACCAGCCAGTGGGACAGCAGAAACTAGAAACATTAAATTAGAACGAGATATATATTTCTTAGAGACTTAGTAATACTTAACTTTTACATAGCTCAGTACTGCAGAATGCTGATACGTAGTTGAGCTAGAGAGGCCTGCCTAGTGCCTATTCGATAGCCAAGTCTTCACTGGTGCCTATATGATTCCGAAGTGTTAGCTGGTTCCTGTCTCAGTCCCAAGTGCACGATGACGTTCAGTGGTGGCCACGAGCGGAGTTGCAGCAGAGGGCGCTCGTTGCTGACGTCGTAAGAACGCCGCAGATGGAAATGTGGAATCTAAATTAAACGATGTGAAGACAGGAGTGGGCAAAATAGGGGAGGAAGTTGATTCCGTTAATAATAGAATCAGTGCATTAGGGATATATTTAGGTAATAAAATGGAAAAGGTATAGCACGAATTGAACAGCAATGTATGAAGACTGTGCAAAGACAAGATAATTTTGAAAAGGCAACTACAGCTGAAGTAAACCATTTAACGGATAAGATGGCGGGTTGTGAAATGGAAATAAAAGAATGTAGTGGGAGAATTGATCAAAAAAAGGTGCAGCTACAGAAAAAAATTGAGGAAGTGCGAGCTGAAATAGGTAATGCAAATGTTATTCCACTTGTAAATAATCCGTGGTTTTCAGCCCGTTCTCCTGATCTTACACCTCTGGACGTATTTCTGTGGGGCACGTTAAAGGAGAATGTGTACCGTGATGTGCCTACAACCCCAGAGGATACGAAACAACGTATTGTGGCAGCCTGCGGCGACATTACACGACGTTTACTGCGGCATGTACGACATTCATTACGCCATAGATTGCAATTGTGTGCAGCAAATTATGGCCATCACTTTGAACATCTATTGGCCTGACATGTCGGGACACACTCTATTGCACTCCGTAATTGAAAACGGAAACCACGTGTGTACGCGTACCTCATCCCTCATGGTAATGTACATGTGCGTCAGTGAAAAAGACCAATAAGGTGTTAGAACGTGGACGTAATGTGCTGTTCTAGTCTCTTCACCGTTCCCTTTGGATCCCTACTTAATTCGGTGCTCTCCGATACACACGATCGAACAGCGGAGGAGCGGTACTAAAGCGTCAACTTTAGGTTACAATATCTCCGGATGTAATTGACTTTTTACAATGCAACAAACGGCACTGATTACGTATTTGTTTATATGATCAGATTTGATAACAAAACTAACGGGGTTCCATTAAAAAAACGTAGGTTTGTGTTAAAAAACATACTTCCGTGCATTTTTTATGGTTTGTATTAACCAATTACACTAGCCCCTCTCCTCACGTTCGGTATATGGAATCGGTTCGTCAGTATTTGATGTGGTTTACGAAATATATCCAGCGGTAATGTTAGGTGACTCACCCTGTGTATATGTGGCGTCTGTTTCGAAAGAACTTCGTTTCGTAACTATGGGTTTGAGTACTGTGGGCAGGGTCAATCTGAAAAATTTGTATTTGATGCGAAGCGTGGTTAGGGAGTCCTCGTAGGAGTGGTGATCACTGTGTCCCCAGTGTTGTAGTGGACAGCGCAACTGCATAGAAAACACGAGACACGGGTTCGAATTCCGGCTGTGTACATATTTTCACCTTTGCCTATTCGTAGTTGATGTCATATATTCTGAGGACATGAAATAATACCAACTGCAGGATCAGAACAGACGCCACATGTATTTATAAATTTAATCGTGGTTGGCATCACTTTGTTCCTTATAAGGTAGGCAACGACAAAAGTGATGGTGGACATTTCACACCCGTGACTCGGGGAAGGGGGAGTGGGGGATGTAAGGAAAGATAATAAGTCATCACCGCTTAATCCCTCATCACTTCGCTTCTAATCATTGTCTTAATTTTCTTTCCTTTAACAGAAAGATCTAACTAGGCTATATACATTATGTAAGTAGCACCTAGTATGTAAATATAACTACTTTGGTTGAAATTAAAAAAGAAGATTTATCCAAAAAACAATAATTTCATTGGACAAAATAATATTTTTTAAATTTATTTTAGCCAGTTACGTTAGTCAAAATGTAAATAGAGCGTGAAATAAGAATACATTTTTTTTTCTTTTCAAAATAGTTTTTATAGAAAGGAACAGTATATAAAATATAATATTGCCCTCAAGAGAAACAATCAGTATTATTAATTCTGAAGCTGTTCATTAATGTTTTAGGAATATGTTTCAACTGTCATTGAATAAGTACAACAGTGTTATGTTTTATTATTACATTCATCTGCTCAAAAATAAAGGATACTCTATTTGTAGTATGAATCCACAAATAAGTCACAGGAGTGATTCCAAAATTCGAAGTTCTCCTTCTTACTTCGATCTTATTACCATTAACTCTTCTAAACATATATTAACACAGAACATTGAAAACGAATAAAAAAAAAAAAAAAAAGATACAAGGAAACACAATAACAGCTTTTGATTCCTGTTCCTGAACTTCACAGCTATTTTAAGATGTTCAAACCATCAGCTGCTGTTCGAAAGACGGACGGACCGGTTCCTGAAAAATAGTAGTATAAAGAACATAATAGAGAAGTTCCTTTAATAGAGTTATGACAGTACTCAGTTTCTCCTTATTTACGAGTGTTTGTTATCTTTAGTATTATCGTAGTCACAGATTCCAGTCGTCTTCGAGGTAGCTATGTCATAATCATAACTGATCTTAAAAAAAAGTTCAATTGTTTGCAAAACCTATAGAACCAAACTGCTACGGTCATGAGTTCCTAGACTTACAAACTACTTAAAATAACTTACACTAAGGACAACACATACACCCGTGCCCGAGGGAGGACTCGAACATCCAGCGTGAGAGGCGGCCCAGCACGTAACATGATGCCTTAGACCATGCGACTGTTCGCGCGCGCTGAAACTGAAGTTCATAGCCACTATTGTTAACATAAGGATCATTAGAAAAGTCTGTTCCATTTGATATTTCGCATTCAACCTCTCTCTCACTCGCATTACTGCTTTTTTGGGGATCACTGAAAGGGAAAGGCGCAAGCACATTTGCACTACGGAGCTCATTTTGATGCATTACATGAACATTTGACTACTGAGATAACTTCTTCAGGTCACAAGGAATGTCATACATTACTGCCCTTTTTCAATGACAGTCCAATCTCAGTCCGTAACTACAGGTAGTTAAATATTCGCAATATGTGCTTTGTACCCTGTTGTAGTTTAATGTGCTCATTTCATGTAGAATAATTTGTGTTGGAGGGATGCTGATTCATCGTATTTCCTTCGGGGATGCCATCATCGTAATTCTTCAGTTCACGTCCCTCTGACGTCAGAGTGTCAATAACTGTCTTATCGGCTTCCATTAACTTTTCGCTTTACCTGAGAGATACTGCAGTCCAAAGCATCAGCTAGATTTTGACCTAATTCTTGATAGACCATACGAACAGAAAACTCCTGAGTCCACAAACCAGCTATCCTGTGGAAGTTGAGAACAGCAATTTGCCGCTAGCACTAGTAGAAAAACTCTCTAGAGATTCTGCTGCATTTAAACTTGCGAAGCGTGCATGCACTATTACTTTTGTATCAGCCTCTTCTTGTGTTGTTACTTGTTTCTTCGTTTTTGGAACAGAAAATATTATTCCTGGAATTTGTTCTTCTAGAAAACCGAGTTCTCTCCTTGTCTTTACCTTTGAATACGGTTCCAGTCCAATGCAACAACACACATTTAAATACGTTATGTGGAGATCAGCCAAACATGTGAGATGTTCTTCTTCAAAAAATTGTTCATTGTACGGGAGTGAAACATGGACGACAAATAGTTCACATAGAAAGAGGTAGAATCATCTGAAAAGTGATGATACAGAGGAATGATGAAGATTAGATGGTTAGATCGCGTAACTAATGAGGTTTTATTTGATAGTATTGGAAGCACACCTGATTACGCAAGATGAATATTTGTAATGTTTCTGGAAATTAATGGAAGTTTTTCAGACTCTGTTCGTTTTAACTTACAAAATTATTTTTTCTTCCATGAGACCGGGAATACAATTGTTATTATTAGTAACAGTAATTTTAGCTTGGTGATAAAATATAAAATATTTATTTCAAAATATACCATATCGATACTGTTCTTTGAATGAAAATCCTTAGTGCAGTTTCCAGTCAGTATTACATATTAAATTTGTAATTGAGTCTTCCAACTATTGTCATTACATGGTACAAGGTATTTCACAATTTTGCCTAGGCTACTTCCTGGAAATGTTGGTTTAATTAAGTTCTAGTCATTTTCGTTCGGGGAACTACTAGGCAATCGTGTACGGCAGCGAAGTACTAAATTTGACTAAAATTTAAACATATTCCCCAAGCTGTAAGCTTCTTAAGTAAAGATTCGAAACTGTCTTATACTGTACAAATGTTTATTTGATGCATTAAGTAATAGATTTAAACTATTAATTGTAAAGGAAACAGAGCAAGCTGTAAAAGAAAGAAAGGAGAAATTTGAAACCAGGATGAAAGTTCAGGGAGAAGAAATTAAGACCGTCCGGTTTGCGGATGACAGTTAATTCTGTGAAAGACAGCAAAGACTGCAAGAGAAACTGAACGGAATGGATTCAAATGTTCAAATGTTTGTAAATCTATCAGACCAAACTGCGTGGTCATCGGTCTGTAGCTTACGAACTACTTAAACCTAGGTAAACTAACCTAAGGACAGACACACACACCCATGCCCCAGGGAGGACTCGAACCTCCATGGAGAGCAACTACGCGCTCCGCAGCGAGACGCTTTAGACCGCTCGGCTACTCCACCGCGGCAACGGAATGGATAATGACCTCAAAATGAGGGTATAAGATGAGTAGTAACAGGACAAAAACAACGTCTATAGAATGTAGTCCAAGAAAATAAGGCCGTGTTGAAGGAATTAGGGGTAAGAAACGAGTCAATGAAAACTGTTGATGACTTTTGTTATTTAGAGAGTACAATAAGTTCTAAGAGGATATAAAACTGTAGAATTATTTTGGGAAGAAAAGCATTGCTGAACAAGATAAATTAGTAGCGACTACCCTAGAAATCAGCCGAACCTCCCGATCTGTTCTCTGCTTTCTCTCCTGTATCCTCTCTATTCTTTAGCACAACAGATAATGTGCACAATTAACAAAATAAACAAAATATATACAGTCGCGTTTCGCTTCAAACAGAGCGCTTTAGGCCGTTTAAGCGTGGCAGACTTCGCACATGCGCACTAAGTTTTGGTGCACAGATTACAGCAGAGTTCCCTTTCTCCACACACCTTATTCTATGGTGAGGCGCTTCTCTTTCTCTCTTACAGACTTTCCTTTCAGTCTCACAATTCTTACATAACGACCTAGCTTCATTAATTCTGTAACGTTACCCGTCCTTCACTGTACAAAGAAGTTGCTTCATTAATTCTGTCACCTTATTCATTCCTTTCCTGCCTAAACACTTGGTGGTAGGGCCTGTCAAGTAACTCTTTCTCAGGGCTACCTCGTTGGCTTCCGAGCTGGCATATTGGAATATGATCTCTGTTTCGCCTCAGCTCTGTTCAGATGTAGTAGCTACTACTAGGATTGGCGATCCTACACAGAAGCTCGAAATTTAGCGAGGATCTTAATGCGAGATGCCTACAATACTTATCACGACGAAACTCTTTCTCGAAATTTGACTGAAAACCCAAAGAGATTTTGGTCATATGTTAAATATACTAAAGGCAAAACATAAACAATACCCTCACTACGTGATAGTCATGGCGATCCTGCCGATGACAATGCAACTAAACCAGAGTTACTAAACATAGCTTTTAGAAACTCATTCACTAAAGAAGACGAAACCAATATTCCAGATTTCGAATTACGAACAGAGGCCGTAATCAGTAACCTAGAAGTAGATATCATCGGAGTAGTGCAGCAAAAGAACAAGTCTTCTGGTCCGGACTGTATACCCATTAGATTATGCTGAAGCGATAGCCTCTTAAGAGCCATATACAACCACTCTCTCAAAGAAGGATCTATACCAAAAGATTGGAATGTTACACAGGTCACACCTATATTCAAGAAAGGAAGTAGAAGTAACCCACTACAACTACAGGCCTATTTCATTGACGTAAATTTGCAGCAGGGTTTTTGAACATATCCTGTATTCAAATGTTATGAATTACCTCAAACAGAACGATCTATTGACCCAAGGTCAACAAGGATTTAGAAAATATCGTTCATGCGAAACACAACTACCTCTTTATTCACACGAAGAGATGTGTGCTATCGACAAGGGTTCGCAAATCGATTCCGTATTTCTTGATATTCAGAAGACTTTTGACACCGTACCTCACAAAGAGCTTTGAATCAAATTGCGTGGTTATGGTATATCGCCCCAAATTTGCGATTCGATAGGGACTTCCTGTCAGAGAAGAAACAGTTCGTAGTAATCGATGGTAATATATCGACAAAAAACAGAAGTGAAATCAGGCGTACCTCAGAGTAATGTTATTGGTCCTCTGCTTTTCCTTATTTACATAAACGATTTAGGGGAAAATCTAACTAGCTCTCTTAGGTTGTTTGCAGATGACGCCGTCATTTACCGTCTAGTAAAATCGTCTGAAGATCAAAACCAACTGCAGAACGATCTGAATAAGATATCGGTATGGTGTAAAAATTGGCAATTGACTCTAAATAATAAGAGCTATGAAGTCGTCCACATGAGTACGAAAAGAAATCCATTAAACTTTGTTTACAAGATAAATCAATCAAACGTGAAGGCCGTAAACTCCACAAAATACCTAGGAATAACTATTACTTCAGACTTAAACTGGAAAGAACACGTCGATAATGTCGTGGGAAAGGCGAACCAGATACTGAGTTTTATTGGCAGAACCCTTAAAAGATGCAACAGAACTACTAAAGAAACTGCATACATTACGCTTGTCCGTCCATTTATGGAGTATTGCTGCCCAGTGTGGGATCCTTATCAGGTGGGTTTGACGGAGGACATCGAAAGAGTCCAGAGAAGGGTAGCTCGTTTTGTATTGTCTCGATACAAGGGAGACAGCGTTACGGAAATGATACAGGATCTGGAATGGGAGCCATTACAACAATGACGCTTATCGCTGCGGCGTGGACTACTTACGAAACTGCAATCACCAACTTTCTCCTCCGAATGAAATATATATATATATATATATTGTTGACTCCCACTTACATAGGTAGAAATGACCATCAGAATAAAATACGAGAAATCAGAGCTCGAACGGAGAGATTCAGGTAATTCTTCTTCCCGCGCGCTATTCGAGAATGGAATGGGAGATAAATAGTATAATGGTGGTTCGATGAACCTTCTGCCAGGCACTTGAATGTGATTTACAGAGTATCCCATGTAGATGTAGATGTAGAAACTTAAGTACCCTAATTCTAAATAATGTGGGTATACTTTCAAATACATACATACAAAAATCTTTTAGTCCACTACATGAAAATTTTCATGTCACTTCATGAGTACGGTACAAGTAACATCAATTCCTTAGTGACATATTTGTGAAGCAGTAGTCAAATTACATCTCCTGTCGCAAGTTTCCTAATTTTATTTCTGTTGTAATCTCAGTTGAATTAAAAACTGTGTCGACATGTAAAATCTAGTACCGTTGCCTACTTTTTATTACATCCAATAATTGCCTTATGCAAGACGCCTTGTTTTGTTTTAACACCCAAACATGTTTCGGCACTTATTGTGGCATCTTCCGTGGGTTTTTGCCTTTTATTTTCTAGGATAACATGTTACAATATCGGTTATACAGTCATATTAACGAGTTGTCTGGTTTGAAAGTTTGGTTACATATATTAGGCCTAATTTAAATACAATACTTACATTATGTCATTCGCAGGATTCGCATCTGCTTTAATTGAGGAACGACAAGTTTTCAGAGCTTCATCTGCAAATAACCAAACGGTTTTATATAGTAAAACTAATTCATTTGTTATACATTCGCCTGGAAGTTGTGTTGAAAAATAGTTCTCTGTGACTGTTTAGTGGCTTATTTACATTCGAGCTGTGGCGCTACTGCTTGCTTGTTTCTGGCCTGTTATTAGGTTTAATGAAGTTTAGTGCGCTTTTTTTTATTGTGTAATGGCACTGTTTACAACGCCATTTGTCAGGTTGTGCTGACTGTATCGTGCTCATTTGTTTGTGTGTGTATGGCGTCTGTAAAATGGCGCGCAATTTTTGAATGGTTTTTATAATGAAGTTTTTGTGCGTGTGCATTTGTCTGTGTTTTTGTTGTGTGTGTGTGTGTGTTTGTGTGTCTGTGTGGATATATATATATATATATATATATATATATATATATATATATATATATATATCGTGTATGGATGTGTGTCTGTTCGTATGCGAGAGAGAGACAGAGAGAGAGAGAGAGAGAGAGAGAGAGAGAGACAGACAGACAGAGAGAGAGAGACAGACAGACAGACAGAGAGAGAGAGAGAGAGAGAGAGAGAGACACAGACAGACAGACAGACAGACAGACAGAGAGAGAGAGAGAGAGAAAATATTTTGCGTGTGATGGGTGGGGCTGTCAGGTGTAATCAGTGTTGCCAGACGTAGGGAATTTTCCCTACACGTAGGTACTTTCAAGCATTAAAATCATGTAGGGAATTTTCATCCAAAAGTCGCCAACGCGTAGGTACTTTGGTAAAATTTTACAATCGCCAATACAGGCCTAGCGGGTAATGTTGGCAATAGTAAACACGCGGGAATGAAGCTGACAAATGGTGGCGAATTTGAAGCTGCCTATGATATTTTAGACGGCATAGTTGTTTTCAGTTCAGTTCATGTATCTATATAAATGATCTGATGGACAGAGTAAGTTGTAATTTGCGGCTGTTTGCTGATGATGCTGTGGTGTATGGGAGGGTGTCGTCTGTAACTGACTGTAATAGCATACAGGTTGACTTAGACAAAATTTCTAGTTGGTGCGAAGAATGGCAGCTAGCTCTCAATGTAGAAAAATGTAAGGTGATGCGCATGAGTAGGAAAAACAATCCTATAATTTTCGAATACAGCATCAGTAGTGAGCTTCTTGATGTGGTCGCGTCGTTCAAATATCTAGGCGTAACATTGCAGAGCGATATGAAATGGAACGAGCATGTAAGGACAGTTGTGAGTAAGGCAGACAGCCGACTTCGGTTTATTGGGAGAATTTTGGGAAGATGTACTTCACCTGTAAAAGAGACCGCATATAAAACGCTTGTACGACCACGTCTTGAGTATTGCTCAAGTATTTGGGACCCGCAGCAGATCGGTTTGAAAGAAGACATAGAGGCGGTTCAGAGGCGAGCAGCTAGATTTGTTACCGGTAGGTTCGACCAATGCGCGAGTGTCACGGAAATGCTCCGGCAACTCAATTGGGGATCGCTGGAAGAAAGACGACGTTCTTTTCGTGAATTTCTGTTAAGTAAATTTAGAGGGCCGGAATTTGAAGCTGAGTGTAGTACGATCTTGCTGCCGCCTACTTACATTTCGCGTAAAGATCACAAAGACAAGATAAGAGAAATTAGGGCTCGTACAGAGGCATATAGGCATTCTTTTTTTCCTCGTTCAATTTGGGAGTGGAATAGGAAAGGAAATGCCTAGTAGTGGTACAGTGTACCCTCCGCCACGCACCTTACGGTGAATTGCGGAGTATGGATGTAGATGTAGATGTAGATGTAAACATTATTAATTTGAAAATCTAGATTCAGACATATTAAAATTGATGCGAATTACGATGATTTCAATGTATATCAGTGGAATGGAGAGTCGGTTTAGAAATAGTGTTAGAAAATGTCAGCACAAGAAAAATTCATTGTTTCCATGAACGAAACACGTTTTATTACCTTAACTAGATTGTTATTTATTTTCGACAGGACGATATACTAGTAAGTACTTGTAAATTATTAGATGCTGATAAGAAAATGCTAAAACATTTGCGACAGCCAACGTTGTAATGAACAAAGCATTATCAACGTAGCATTACTCTTTGAAAATCGAATCATGTAGAGAACGGACTTCCTTTTTTGTGCTGACTGTGAACTAAATAGTTCATACTGTTCCTACTTATGATTGATAGTGTCTCGATGTATTCTTGTGCGGTCAATAAATCAGTTATCCTCGTGTAAAAGTGTACTCGGAATTAGCGGCATATTTGGGGAAAGTAATTAATGCTATTCCTCTCTATGGTTGCCAGGTTCTTGATGTACCCTTGTCCGATCGATAAATCAGTAATCTTCCTGTTACAGAGCACTTGGAATTCGCGGCATAATCTACACTGGACTCCATCAGTAACGATCAGTCAGTGGAAAAACATATCTAGCAAGTGAAGCATGATGCCAAATATTTATTTTAAAGTTTTTCAAAATTGTAACATGCCACATTAATCAACTGGTTAACCTCTGCTGGCCGGACTCCTGGATTCAGCCCCTCCCAGACCCAAATCCTGGCTACGACCCTGATGTAGGGACATTAATGAGGTGGTAGGGAGAAAGTAGGGAAAACGTAGGTACATTTTTGTGTGACTGTAGGTATTTTTTCTCTCTGCCATCTGGCAACACTGGGAGTAATATACTTCTTTTATGGTCACAAAGAGGGTTTTGTTGCATAGAGATGTATATTCGTTAAGTACTTTCTTACCTTAGGCTACTGCTTTCTGGGTGTAATAGTTTTCCTCTATTGTTAGTTTATGGAATAAACTGTTGCTGGTTTCGAGAATTTGTAGACCAGTTTCTATGTTTGTTGGGGTATGATTTTGTTTCATTAAATGTTCAGGAAATGTTGAGTGACAGCTGCTACTTTTTAGGGCCCTGAGGTGTTCGTGTATGTTGTTTTGAAATTACTGCATGTCTGATCCAAATAGGCAGATCGGCAGATATTGCAAGTAATCTGATATATATCTGATAGGCTGTACTTGTCATTGTTGGTGGAATGTTTCCCTAGTCTATTCCGTAGATATTTATCCATACTGTTGTAGAAAAATACTTCTTTTCTACAAAATGCTTCTTTCGCCATAGCTAATCTTGTTTCCATTTCTTTCATGCCCTTCTATTTAGTTATTATTTTGCCTCCAAAAGATTTAAAGCCTTTCACTTGTTCTAATACCTCTATATTGTATCGTTACTTTTCTGTTTCCTTCTTGTTCTATTAATATTGTTATCTTTGCATTTATTTGCATTCCATAATTATTATACGTATCGTCAGAAGCGCACATGATGTATTGAGTGTGATGCCACAAGTGTCAGCACGAATTGAGGGGCCTATGAGAGAGAGGGCTATGCCACATAATATGAAGAATTGAGCTTTGGCCATTTTGAATATGCTCGCGACATCTTGCGTCTACCCTGTGAACTAGAACCACGTGGCAAGCATTTCTGGAGCATTTGTAGTAAGTTCTTGAATGCGTCCTTCTGATCACTTTGAGTGAGAGGAGGAGCTATGCCATTACCCATGTTGTCCCCGATTTCAGTTGAAGCGTACCACCACAGACGTGTTACAGATTAGTTTATCATTTATAAGGAAATAACATATTTGTCCACAAATGTAATTGTTGCTCCTATATCCTTCTTCAAGAAGATGTCAGGTCGTCGCTCCAAAAACAGGAGTGACCCCGTGGTTGATCACTCTTAATGACTACACTTCTTGAGGATACACCACTACTCGATCAACGCAGAAGGTATATATCAGCCCTGACGTTAAAAGATCTCATGACACTAATGCTATATATTCCTGCAATTTTTGATGGTGTTTACCAAAAGCTGAAATCTACAGAAACACTGGACAGTGAAGATACTACAGAAGAGATATAAAGTTCTTTATGATTGTTTGTAGTTGGTGTGTAAGCCTGTCAACATGATTTGCACTTTGGTGTCAGTATTTCAACCAGAACAAAACTTCTGGATACGTCTATAAAAATTATTACAGAAGGATGGAAAAGTTGGAAAAATCCGACCTTGGGGAAGATCAGTTTGGGTTCAGGAGAAATGTAGGAACACGGGAGGCGATCATGACTTTACGGCTTATCTTAGATTAAGGAAAGGCAAACCTACATTTCTAGTTTTTTAGATTTAGAAGAAGCTTTTATAATGCTGATTGGAATACACTCTTTCAGATATTGAAATCAGCAGGTGTAAAATATAGGGAACCGAAGGTTATTTACAACTTGTACAAAAACCAGATAGCAGTTATCAGAGTTGAAAGGCACGAAAGAGATGCAGAGGTTTGAAAGGGTGTAAGACAGGGTTGTAGCCTTTCTCCTATGTTGTTCAATTTGTACATTAAGCAAGCTATAAGGGAAAGCAAGGAAAATTTGGAGAAGGAATTAAAGTTGAGGGTGAAGAAATAACAACATAGTGTTTTGCCGATGACATTGTAATGCTGTCAGAGACAGCGAAAGACCTGGAAGAGCAATTGAACGGGATGGACAGTGTGTTGAAAGGTGCATACAATATGAACATCAACAAGAGCAAAACAAGAATATGGGGTGCAGCCTAAAAAAAAAAAAAAAAAAAAAAAAAAAAAACAAACCAGACGATGCTGAAGGAATTAGATTAGGTAACGAAGCACTAGAGGTGGTAGATGAGTTTAGTTACTTGAGCAATAAAATAACAAATGATTGTCGCAGTACAGAGAATATAAAATGCAATGGCAATGGGAAGAAAACGTTTTTGAAATAGAGAAATTTGTTAACATCGAACACTAATTTAAACATAAGGAAGTCCTTTGTGAAGGCATTTGTGTGGAGTGTTGCTTTGTATGGGAGTGAAACATGGATGATAAACAGTGGGGACAGGAAGAGGATAGAGGCTTTTGAAATGTGGTATTACAGAAGAATTCTGAAGATTAGGTGGGTGGATCGTGTAACTAATGAGGAAGTACTGAAGAGAATTGGGGAGAAAAGGAATTTCTGGCATACCTTGACTAAAAGAAGGGATCGATTAGTAGGACACATTCTTAGACATCAAGAAATTGTGAAATTAGCGTTGCTCAGCATAGATTAGGTTGGAGAGCTGCATCAAACCAGTCTCCAGACTGAAGACAACAACAATATTGTTGTTGTAATTAAAGCTTGCAAGGTCATAATTATTATAATTTCATTAAAATTTGTATTTCTCCTGTTGCATAATTTACATAACACTACGTTAAGGCGCTTTAGAAAGATCAGTTTATCCCCATTTCTCCTCAAGGTGTCATAGCTCGCTCTATCAGTAGACCCTCAATTAATACCAACCAGTTACTAGCAGTGTGATTGCGGGCACGCACATCTCTCTCTGGTTCCAAGCTCGCCGTAGCATCGACGTACACGCCTCGACTGGCGCAGTCTGAGGATGACGAAGACGATGGTCTTCATCGAAAAAAGCAGATTCTGCACGCAGCAGAGTGGTGGTTGTTGCGTGTACGACGTACACCTGACGAGAGCTGCCCAAGGCACACTGACCCAACATAGCCCTTATGGTGTGAGGTGCTGTAGGCTACAACTCTACATCTAATCTACATGGGATCACATTTAAGTGCCTGGCAGAGGGTTTATCGAACCACCGTTATACTATTTATCTCTCATTCCATTCTAGAATAGCACGCGGGAAGAAAGAACACCTGAACTCTCCATTCAAGCTCTCGTTTTTAATTCTGATAATCATTTCTACATATGTAAAGGGGAGTCAACAATATATTTTCCCATTCAGAGGAGAACGTTGGCGATTGTAGTTTCGTAAGTAGCCCACGCCGCAGCGATAAGCGTCGCTGTTGTAATGATTCCCATCCCAGATCATGTCTCCCCTGTATCGTGACAAAACGAAACGACCTGCCCTTATTTGGACTCTTTCGATGTGCTCCGTGAAACCCACCTGATAAGAATCCCACAGTGGGCAGCAATACTCCATAAATGGACGGACAAGCGTAGTGTATGTAGTTTCTTTAGTAGTTCTGTTGCATCTTTTAAGGGTTCTGCCACTAAAACGCAGTCTCTGGTTCGCCTTTCCCACGACATTACCTGCGTGTCCTTTTCAGTTTAAGTCTGAAGTAATAGTTATTCTTAGGTATTTTGTGGAGTTTACGGCCTTCACTTTTGATTGATTTATATTGTAAACAAAGTTTAACGGATTTCTTTTCGTACTCCCGTGGACGGCTTCAAACTTCTCATTATTTAGAGTCAATTGCCAATTTCTATACCATAGTGATATCTTATTCAGATCGTTCTGCAGTTGGTTTTGATCTACTAATCAAAGAGAGCTACTTAGATTTTCCCCTAAATCGTTTATGTAAATAAGGAACAGCAGAAGACCCATAACACTACCCTGTGGAACGCTCGATATTACCTCTGTTTTAGTCTATGCCTTACCATCTATTATTACCAACTGTGTCCTCTCTGACAGGAAATCCCCTATCCAGTCGTATATTTGAGGCGAGATACCATAACCACGCAATTTGATTAAAAGCCGTTTGTGAGGTATGGTGTCAAAAGCCTTCTGGAAATCAAGAAATACGGAATCTATTTGCGAACCCTTGTAGGTAGCACCTATTACTTCGTGTGAATAAAGGGCTCTAGTTTGGTGTTTGTGGAAAGAACTCTAATCAGTGCTCGGTAAGTGCAGAATGTTAGAAGACCCATTCCTTTGCCTTTGCTGGAACAGGGAGGCGATGTGTCGTTACGACAGGATAACGCTCGCTCACTAACTACGTGTGAAATGCACCGTTTCTGAAGATGTGTAGTAATTTACCTGGTCAGCACGGCTCCGGACTCGTCTCCAATTGAGCACGTGTTGGATATGCTGTGACGTCAACTGCCACGTGCGAATCGTCAAGCCACAACTCTCGCAGAATCTCGTGAACAGGTCGAGCAATATTTCCGCCTCTGCATGATCGAATGTATAAATGAATCATCGCGTGTCGTTCGTGGAGGCTATAGTATAATATTAGCTACGTATAAAACTTTAGTAAAATATACTAGTGTCTAATTACTAAGATAAAACATATCTCTGACACAGAGCCAAGTCCAACTCCTTTAACCACTGGACAGCTTCCTCACTGACTAGATGGAGTTCGGTCATCCCCCCCTGAGAATCATCGTAATGGACAGTTAGTGTGTGGGGTCATCGTTTGTATGTCTACTCCACAGTCACATGATTGGTCGTCTCCCTGTTCCCATTTGAATTCCCAATAGTTACAGCGACCAACACCAGTTCGAAAGCGGTTGGACAAAGACCATTCTCTCCTGGTAAGGTCCATTCGTTGGAGCTCCTTCGAGGGATTGTCTATCCAGATGCTGTTTTGTCCATTAAACGAATCCCAAATTCTTGCCCAGTTCGATTTAGGCGCGAAGCTACATGACGTAGTAATATGAATGTTTCAGCATGGATACAGATGCGACCTCAGTACCGCTTGAAATATTCATCTGTAAACGACATTTTTTCGTGTGCTCCACATACAATGTTCGAAAAATAAACTTTCAGTGAACTGGACAATTCTAAGAGGGTGTACTAATTTTTACTTCCTACATCGCGTACCAGCTCATGTTCGCGTCTGTTTGTTACTGGTTTGGCGATTACTAACAACACTGTACCATCTTATTTCGTGCAATGCAGAAACCAAAGAGAATGCGTGGCGATACTAATCCTTACTTACCAGGAATTTATCTGTTACAAGACACCATTTTATAGTGTTTCGTTATCATAGAGACCAAAAAAATAGCTTGTAAAAATTAATTTTGTTTTGCTGTTTATCTAAACCGTTGTCAGACAGGAGGTATAAAAATAAAAAGCTATCATATTATGCGTACTTTCACGCCATTATGTCATACGGAACCATTTTATGGGGTAGCTCATCAGACCAAGCTAAAGTTTTGAGAGCGCAAAAACATGCGATACGAATCATTTGTGATGTCAAATGAACATCCTGCAGAGGCCTATTTAAGGAACTGGGGATAATACTACTACTTCCCAATACATATATTTTCTAATGAAATGTGTCATTATATACATAACCAATAGTTCAGTTCATGGGATCAATAGTAGAAACAAGAATAACTTCCAGAGAGATTTAAAGTCACTAACGTTGTCTCAGAAAGGTGTCCACTATTCAGAAATACACATTTTCAATAACATGCTAGTAGTCATAGAACATTATCTCACAATAAAGTTCAGTTTGAAAAGAGTCTAAAAGATTTTTGGTGGTCAATTCCTACTCCATTAATGTATTTCTTACCAGAAGTGATTGATGTGTATCATTCTATAATATATTCATAAATATGAACGTTGCGTTCAGTCTGACTTCTATATTAATCTTGTGTAGTTTCAAATGTTTGTATAGCTTATGGGACTTAACTACGGGGTCATCAGTCCCTAAACTTACAAACTACTCATGAACTAGTAAGACTAAGGACGGCACAAATATCCATGCCCGAGGGGGATTCGAGCCCCCGACCGTAGTGGCCGTGCAGACCGTGACTGGAGCGCCTCAGTGCCCTCGGCCACGTCGGCCGGCTATCTTGTGTAGTAATGTGATTATTGTAAATAAGTGTTGTAAAATTATAAAAATAAATAAATGGATAAATAAATAGCCTATGAATTGTCATATGCATCTAGTGTATTCAACATTTAGTATACAGTAATAAGTTTTATGTCCTTTAAAATATGAATATTCTAAGATATTGTTTTCTCTCATCCACAAGGGCAATTACATTTTGAATCTGTGGAAGGTACATTAACACATATTCTCTTATTTTGTAATTGTTTATTGTGTATCTAGTTTTCTGACATGTTCTACATCCGAAAGGATCTACTCAATTTGGATCCACTGGAACGATAATTACAAAATGTTCAAATGTCTGTAAATCTATCGGACCAAACTGCGTGGTCATCAGTCCGTAGCTTACAAACTACTTAAACCTAGGTAAACTAACCTACGGACAAACACACACACCCATGCCCCAGGGAGGACTCGAACCTCCACGGAGAGCAACCGCGCGCTCCGCAGCGAGGTGCTTTAGACCGCTCGGCTACTCCACCGCGGCGATAATTACATCTAAGATAACTGCAATTCATCATCTTACGCGATTCTGTTCTTTAATTCACCAACAAGGTGGAGTAAAGAAATAAAAACATTTTTTTTTGAATTCCGAATAAATAAAATGTATTTGAAAAATATTGCTTTTAAGAACCTGTAGTTAGTTTTAGGAAGATCTGGCCAGTATTATAGCGTACGCTACATATGTTAGCAAAACGTCTCCTCAGTTTCGACGTAGGTAATTATTAACCTGACATATATAGCCTCCATTATTTTTAGTAAGAGAAATCTCTGAGAAAAGAAAAATAAGCCAAACTCGTCTATAGTCAGGGTGACACTCGGTGTATAACTACGTCACTGCCATTACTCTGCCGTGCGAAGCGACTTAACGGCGAGGACAACAAAGGGTTCATTCTTTTTTTCTTTTTCGCCTGGCTGTGGAATTCATAAAAGCTGCCTGTGACAATGGGCTCATGAATACCCGGAAACTGATTATTCGGCTGCGCGATTGTCCACACTCAATTAACTCCGAGCCCCGCGGGTTTTATCACGCCAGTTCATTAATCACGTGTTTGGGCATTTCCCCTTCCCTTCGGACTGGCGACGCGCCCTTTATTCTGCTAACAGTGGTGGCTGAAGAGCGGCAGAATGCGGGCAGCGGGTCGGAAACGAACTTCCAAATTGGCTGGCCGGCCAACCACGTGGAAGCGAGCCGGGGTCGCCTCGGCGCACGCACATGCGCTCGACCCAATTCTCGTCCGCGTGCGATAGGTTAGTTAGGTGGCTCAATTGTTCTCTCCAGTGGGTACCAATTAACCTGCGTTAGCCGGTTAGCGACTGTTGCTTTATGTTGATCGTAAACCCTGTTTGCATTCAGTGCTGGGTACACGCTTATTCTAAACATCTCCATACACTGAAGCCTCAGCAAGTAGCTACTTAGTAGAGATGGGAAAACTGAAACATCTGACGGTTTCAAAACGAATGAAACCGTACCATTTGTGGTTTCGAAACACTGTTTCCAAACCATGAAACCGCGAAGCAATGTATGTTTTGTCATGAAATCTTCGTTCTAGGAGGAGAACCTGTCAACCATAGAGTATATATTTACTTCTTGGCCTGTACGGAACATGTTGATAAGGATTTTCTCCCGTGCCGGCCGCGGTGGCCGAGGTGACTGAGGCGCTCCACTCACGGTCAGCACGGCCACTACGGTCGGGGGTTCCAATCCCCCCTAGGGCATGGATATTTGTGCCGTCCTAGTTTGTAAGTAGTTCATAAGTAGTTTGTAAGTTTAGGGACTGATGACACCGTAGTTAAGTCCCATAAGCTTAACAAACATTTGAACATTTTTTTTTCTCCCTTGTTGTTGATGTTGCCAACATAGTCACACGAGGCCGCCAGTATGGTAGGTAAAAGTTTACCCCGTTAGGAACTCACAAACTGCAATACGTTATGCATATTACAGTGATGGATCATAAATGCTACTTTCTACACATACTAAATAAATTATAGAGAATTTAGGGCACACTAAATAATCACAAGTAATGCTATGGAATTACAAAAATAATAAAGTAAGAGGCAAGTTCACCACTTGTACTTCTTGACCGTTACACCACCGCCGCAATTCTTTTAACATGAGTGTCGAAAAATTATAACGACAGTAGGTAACTTCGTTTTCTCTCATAAGAAACCAACTCTTTAACACGAGATTAAATATGCAATCTACCCTTGTTAGTATGAAAAATGTCATTTCAGGCTTCATGTTGTATCTTATTTTGAAGAATGTAGTTTCACTCGTGTGTCTTTAATATGATAGATAAACCTAGAATTTTACTGGTTTTTCAATGCAAATAGTGAACGTTGTTTTATTGTTCTTTCACATTTATAAAGCAGACATTATGTCATTTCGGAATACAGCAGTCTCTTGCAAACGAATCTTCATATCAGTAATCATAAGCTGCAGACTCAAGAGTGTCAACTACTATTTGACACTCTCTAAATGGTCTATATACTAGTAAGTTATGTGTATCTGTGTGGAGCTTCAGTAAAATGAAACACCATATTTCGATACCATTAGTCTGTTCCGCGTTTCTGCATTAGTGGTTTGAAACACCGGTGTTGTGAAACCGACATGAAATCGTGAAACCGACACGATACCGTGAAACCAACACGATACCGTGAAACCGACAGGAAGAAACGGTTCCAGTGTATCGACAATCGACCGCGAATGTGATCCGAAACATAACGGAATGAAACCGCATGGTTTCGAAACCGTGAAAGATGCCGGTTTTGAAACACTGAAACTGTTGTGTGTATCGAAACCTGGTTTCGAAACCACGAAACCGTAGCCACCTCTACTACTTAGTAGTCAACTATTGTGCCTGTTGCAGGCCAGAGGTGTTAACAAATGCTGGCTGCTGCGGCTGAGGTGGGTGTGGCATGTTTTGTAAACATTGGGCTGACGAGTAATACGGCACAAGCTGCCTGTTGCCATTATTATGCTTGTTACGGAAGTTTCCGTTCTGATTGTTATTCTTTAAATTTCTGAAACCGTATTGGTTTGCACGCTCGTTACCAAAATGTGCACGCCTACCTTCAAAAATTAAATCCAGCTTGTCCACATAATTTAGAAAACTTTCTAAATTGTGGTCGGGAGCATGTGCGAGTTCCAGTCGCAGGTGTGTTGGCAATTTTGCCATTACTCCCCGAAGCACTTCTCTGTAGCCCAGAGGTTCATCGAAAAATTTTAATTTATTTATATACTTTTCAAAATACTTCCTGAGACTACCATTGCGTTCGTTAAATGGCTGCGGATAGTAAACTTCATTCCGCAGGCGCTCTTGCGTAGCAGGGGACCAAAATTCCGCAAGAAATTCTTGTTCAAATTCTTCTACAGTTTCACAAGTTTTGGAAGCCTGATTTGCCCATACTTTGCCCTCACCTTGTATATATCCTGTGATAAATCGTATCTTTCGTTTTTCTGACCAAGATTCTGGCAAAATGTCTTGGAATGATTGAATAAAAACAACAGGAGGTACACTTTTACTGTCACCCACGAAAATCTGAAACTGATGATGTTTGACCATGTTTTCGTCCATCTTGACGTTACTGATATTGATTCCGTTATTAGGCACGGAAGGTGAGTGCTGTGGTGACATCAGACTCCTACTACCGGACACGGTAAAATCAGGAAAATTGTCATGTGCGTTTTGCATGTCTCGCAGCGGACAAGTGTGTGCCGCCTGACTCGGACGTGCCCGCGCACTATTTGTCTGTTTGTCGGTCTTTAAAGTCACAAGTCGGTTCGGTTTCCTGTCTGTGGTTTAAATGTAACTAGAGGTTCCCACTTTCTTTCTTCCTGTCTATCCGTCCGTATCTTAAAATTGGGGTGGAGGGGGGGGGGCAGGATGATAACATCACCGACTAAATACCTGTCATTCTTGGATAAATCTCGTACTTTATTGTTAGCAGACTAATTACTTAATAGTAATAATTCACATGCAATTTGTTTTGTTTAAATATCATTTACATTAAGATTAATCTACATAATTAACCTAAGACTTATATGAATAGGTCTATATATTTGCACCATCATAGTCTCTATTGTTGTCTTATGATACTTATTTATCCATGTGGGACTCTACGGCTAGCTACATACTATCCAAAGTTTTCCTCTGTACAACTAGATTCAGCTAGACATATATCGTTACTAATTATCATGTACACTTAATTAAATGTAAAACTTGCCCCAGGTCTATATGCCCCTTTCATTTGCTTATGTTCTTGACATAATTGTATTTAGTTTCTTGCTGTGACTGGATGCTGTATCCACATTTAATATAGCTTCATATACCATGTGCTACGCAGCTATACACAGGCTGTCGTCTTTATGATTTTCCAGTTGTGTTCTGTAGCCTTGGGTCTGCATGTCTACTTCGTGCACCGTTATTTTAAATCTAATAAGTTAATTTTAAATCATTGACAGATGAATTTGTATTATAATATTATGCACGCTCTGTTATAATATAATAATGCTCAATAGTATCCCTTAGTCTGCTTCTGTATGATTATAATTTTACGATTCTGTCACAGGATAAAAGTCTGCTATATTCCATAATATTACGTTTTTAATGCATATTTCGTTTACGTAAATTTATACTGTGACAGATAATGATTGTTATAGCACTTATTTATTGTTTTATTGTTTTCAAGGTCAAAACTGTTTTTTTACATAATTTTTACATACGATTGCGCTTATCAGTCGTCATAACGCCTTATCAAAGATATATCCTGTGATGGTTGTCAAAGATATATTATTTTCACACCATAAATACTTCGATTTCTGCTAACTTTATCACATCAACTGTTGTAGTTATTAACGTTTTTGTTGGATACTCTTTGAATTCATAGACTTTGGTTCACTATAACATAGCCTGGCACTGTTTTCATTCCTCAAGACTTGATGTTAAGTGACATGATACAAGTATTTTATTGAGTAACTTGCATGCCAGCGTGGATAAGGTAGCATATAACGTATCAACTTAATCAATCTGTTTAGTTTGTAAGTAATTTCTGGATGAAACTACTGGGTTATGTTATGTACTTTTTTAAACTTGTGTATAATACATACTTGTCATTTTTATTTAACAGATTTCCCTGAAGTTGTTCAAATGTTTGTAATTCTATCGGACCCAACTGCGTCGTCATCTGTCCGTAGCTTACAAACTACTTAAACTAAGGTAAACTAACCTAAGGACAACACACACACTCATGCCCCAGAGAGGACTCGAACCTCCGACGGCGAGCAATCGCGCGCTCTGCAGCGAGGCGCCTTAGACCGCTCGGATACTCCACTGCGGCCCGAAACTGGTCAAATTATAACTGTAATCAATAGCTAATGGTTGATAATATGCAATTCCTACAATATATTACGACTGTTGGCCCTCATCTCAGAAAGAATTTGATCCTAAGGATTAGTTTTATATTAAAAATTTGGAGGGAACAGGATCTGTTAATAACAAGCATTTCTTAAGCCTGCTTCATATTAACAAAATTTTAGAGTTTAGGTATTCCTGGGCTCTATCAAGTAAACATTGCGAGAGGTTTATATGTGTGGCATCACTGCTCAGTTTTTAAATCTTTACATGTTAATTTTTAACATTTTATATTTTACATTGTGACAAGGAATAAAACGAACGCTTGACTAGAACATTAGGCTCTGTTTTGTTTTATAACAATTTTTATGTGATTTACATTTTGCCGAAATCTGATCAAAGTTTTAATAAAAAAACTAATTTACGCAACTGGTTGGCTGTTATTTGTCTACAAATTGAACAAAATAGTTTGCAAGGACATTACTGTTTTCCTGGCAGTTAAAATCCAAACTGCCATTTTCATTTTTGAAGCAAAGGCTATGAGTTTGCGAATTCTATATACGACGTTTGGAACTTATATAGTGGCAACTGTTTATTCACAACCGATAAAAATGCGTTACATGTTTGTACCTATTACTGTCCTTAAAAGTAGTCACTAGCGTTGTGTAGAATCCGTTGACAGCGATGTGGAAGGCGTAGTATACCGCTAACGTAGCCTGTTCTGTTGATGGTGCGAATGAAGCGGTCTACTGCATGTCGAATCTCTGGTACAGTTCTGAAGCGTGTGCCACGAAGTGGTTCCTTCATATACGGAATCAAATCAAAGTCACAAGGACTTAAGTCAGGAGTGTATGGTGGATGGTACAGTACTTCCCAGTCCCGTCGACCAAACAGAGCAGCCACAGCTTGCGCTGTATACGCCGGTGCATTGTCTTGCAGAATAAGTCCACACACGCCTATCTCTTCAAATCACAAGTTCGTAACGCGGCTTCAGACCGCCCAACCTTTCACCACCGCGTCCGAGTAAGAGTCCCTTCCCAAGCGTTCGAAAGCGTGCTCTACCTGCTCCCAAAATTGTATCCTTCCGCGCATCCTAACGCCTCATCTTTAAAACACAATTTCCCTTTCAAAATATTATACATTGGAATATCACAGAATTAAATGCTTTGATCACCTCCCTACAAATGTTGTTTACATTTAACAAACAAATATATATTTAACAATACTATAATCGATTGAGACTGAAGCTGTTTTCTCAGTAGCTATTAAGCGTGGTGTCTCACTGTTCAAATTTACTGCCGCCGTCGAAATATAGTTACAAAATTAAATTAAATTTATAATGGCTTTTTATGCAAATGTATTCAGTTTTTGCCCACAAATACATATAATTGTTTATGTATAAATTATCTGCTGCATACCTACTATTTTTAGTCGGCCATGAAATATAAGGGGCAGTCTACAAACTTAAAACGAACGTAAATAAGAATAATATTAAATACATTGAAATATTTATATAAATGTAATGTGCTTTGCTGGGTTCATGTTTTGTATTTCTGTGGTGGAATCTAGGTTCTGACACAAGAATATTACTATCTCAACGAAAAGCAGAATAAGAGAGTAAAACAAATTTTATTGAAAGAATTATTTTAAGATAGGTAGTGTGGTGCAACGCTACCCGTTTTCTTCTTAAAATGTTACTGATAAACACTACGTATCAATTATTGCAAATATAAGTCTTATAATACTATTATTATAGTACTGAAATTTATCGGCTTTTTATGTGTATGGGATATTGAACTTGTAATTGCGGAATTTGATTCTCACAAGTCTCCTGAATCCATTCATATAATTATATTTGCCGTATGATTATTCCCTGATTTTATATAGACTTTTAGAATAATGTGTGTGGCTATATTGTACTTCAGTTGCAATCTGGGATAGCCGCCATCGCTAATCCAAGACCGCCGTTTCCTGTTTCCGAGCAGATTAGGATTTCCCTAACGACATGTATTCCATTCACTAGGTCCAAACTGTTAGCCGGCCTGCTGGGGAGCCCAGCAGCTTGCCAAAACTTGCTTTTCACATGGAAACAATCAGCGTCCCCCTTTATCTGTAATGTCACTGGGAATATACGGGCCGCGGCGGGGTAGCCGAGCGGTCTAAAGCGTCTCGCTGCGGAGTGCGCGGTTGCTCGCCGTGGAGGTTCGAGTCCTCCCTGGGGCATGGGTGTGTGTGTTGTCCTTAGGTTAGTTTACCTAGTTTTAAGTAGTTTTTAAGCTACGGACTGATGACTACACAGTTTTTTTTTTTTTTTTTTTTACTCAACATACACGCAGCACTGACTGCCTCTTTTTTTTTTTTTTTTTTTTTTTTTTTTTTTTTTTTTTTTTTTTTTTTTTACGAACCTAACATACACGCATCACTGACTTCCTCTTTTTTTTTTTATCATTCCAGTATCCTGGAAAACTTAAACAAAACACCAGGTGATCAATTGCGAAAACAGATGGCACGCATACTACCTTCTCTCACATCATCCTCGGACGGACATATTTGTATTTGCTGCATCTTCTTGTTTACTGAACTTTTTCGTAATTGTGAACATAGAGTTCTTCTTTTTTTAACTCACATACATTTTGTGAATATTCAATTTGCGATGCCAAGCAAAAGTAGTGTCGCTGTTGCTGGTATCCTTAGGAGATCCCGATGTCTGCAGTATGGGCTTAGTTCATGTTTGTAACTGTTAGCCAACTCCTAACCTCTCAAAAGTAATTTTTAGCATGTTTCCAAATTGTTTTTTGTGTTCCGTGTATTTTTTACTTTTATAATATTCACACATCATGTATGCGGTAAATTCTGTATTGTTATCCGTACCTAAATTGTTTATGACATAACTGACGAACTTGCCCATCAACCAATGTATGGCGTTGTTTTTTGCAGCCGGATAGTGAATTTTTTGTGGCCTGTAAATTGCCTCCGGGTAATTGTAATCGGGCGAAGACCTCGACAGAAAAGCGATGCTCTGTCTGATCCATTTCCAGTTTTCAAAATGACCCGCACAAGTGAATCTGTGTGTTATTGTGTCCACCAGTTGGCATTTGGGGCAAAGATTGGTATCACTTATACCCACTGCATGTAATCTTTCATTTGTTCTGCAGATGTTGTGCACTACCTTATACCATGCAGAGACGACATCAGATGACAAACATTTCAGGTTTACGTTTTTCCAGACAGCTGTCCAGTTAATATTTGGGAACTTAGTTGCTATTTTGTTTCTTCCCTCATTTTCCTTCTTTTTGCGTATAATATCTCTTGACGTCACATCCCTCGAGCTGTTGACAATATCAGTGTGGTAACTCGCTTCGATATAAAAGGTCCTTATGTGTCGGAGACGGGGGTTTATTGCTTGTACATCCACCGGAGACTGCAGGCTAACGGGTTTTACACATTGAAATATCTTAGCTGTAATGCTATCTGGGTGTGTCCTGAGTATGTTAACAGTTCTTTTTATATATAATGCAGAAGCCTTGTTCTTCATGTCCACAAGACCGAGACCTCCATTTTTAGGGTCTAACACTGCTGTTAGAGCGTCTACCCTGAAGGTTTCCCCTCTCCATAGGAAGTTTGTTGCAATAGACATTATCTTTTTTGTAACCATTACGGGGGCTGGGAACACTTGAGCCGTATAATAGGCTTTCGAAAAAATGCAGGAGTTTATGAATTTTACTCTTTGGATCTGGTTCATACGTCGATCTCTATTCCCGATGATGGATCCTTGTATTTTCCCCAAAGTGTTTTTCCAGTTCACCGCAGACATTTTAAATGGGCATTTAGTTAGGAGTACGCCAAGAGTTTTAATCTTCTCTACTTCTTCCGCCCATGGTATTCGGAATTGAGGAATGCCCCGTAAATTTAGGAATTTGCTTTTGGAAGCATTGATTGAAGCGCCGGACGCAAGGCAGTAGTTTTTTACAATCCGGTCTAGGTTCATTACATCATCGTTACCTCTTAATATGACGGCCACATCGTCCGCATACGCTCGGATAGCTGCCTTATGCCCAGATAATAAAATGCCTGTTAGATTGGCATGGACGTGTTGCAGAAAGGGCTCTAAGGATATAATAAATAAGGACATCGACAACGGGCTGCCCTGTGGAAACCCTCTGCTAATATTTAGTTGCCTGGTGTTTTGGCCGTTAACAGTTATGTTTGCCTTTATTCCCGTGGCGGTATTTTTAATCATATCGATATATCTGGGTAGGAAGCCCACTTTCTTCATTGTTCCGAAGAGATACCTGTGGTTTACTAAGTCAAAGGCTTTGTGGAAATCGAGAAAGAGCAGGGCACACTTGATGTTGGTAACGGCCGTTAGAGCTATTACGTCCCGGTATTCTGAAATATTGCGAAATATGGTCCGATTGGCAACACCTGACTGGTAAGGACTAATGATTTTCGTGGAAATGCTTAGAAGTTTGCCGTTGATCATCCTGCATATAATTTTATAGTCGGAATTCAGTAAAGAAATAGGACGGAAATTTTGCAGGTCCTTCCTCCCTGTATTTTTCGGAATCAAAACAATTTTGCACACTTTGAATTCTGGTGGTACCATTTTACCAGCAAGAACTTCATTTGCCATTTGCGTAATTTTGTCACCTATGAGAAACCAAAACCGCTTGTAAAATTCTACTGGCAGACCGTCAGGGCCGGGAGATTTCTTGGGCGGAGAGTTGCATATTATGTCATACATGTCTTCTTTGGTGACAGGGGACAACAGTTCGTCATTGTCTTCCTCTGATATGTGCGACTCAACGATGTTTAGAAAATCTGCGGGAGAATTTTCATCAGTTCGGTTATCTGAATATAAATCCTGGTAATATCTATAGATCTCATTGACGATGTCTTTTTGAACAGAGAGTTTCGTCCCATCTTCCGTCTGTATCTCCTCGATGAAACTTGTTCTTCTATTTCTGGCGTGTCGCAGAAGGTGATAAAGCGAAGTGGTTTCGTCTTCAGATACAGATTTTGCCTTAGATTTTATTTTCAGACCTTCTAATTGACTTCTTTTCAGATTCAGGAGCTTCGCTTTGACTTTCCGGATGTATTCAATGCGAGGAGGTGACACACTTGCCCGTTCGTACAGTTCCCTCAAAACGGTATAATAATGCTCCATGGTGTCCTTCAGCTCTCTATTCCTCCGTGCACTGAATTGCATTAGAACTGTCCTCATCTTCGGCTTCGCCCTTTTGGTCCACCAGTCTAACACTGACGGATATCTCTCGATTGACCGAAGACACAAATCCCACGCTGCTAACATTTCCTCCTCGAGATCATCCTCATTTAAAAGGGAGATATTGAGGCTCCACTGATTTTTGAAACGTCTTGTTGGTTGAGGACTGAGATTAAGACAAGAGACGACTGTACTATGATCAGTAAAATAAGCAGGTATGGTCTCTACTTTCAGGACAAATTGTCTCAGATTCTCAGATACATAAAGCCTGTCTATTCTACTTCGTGAAGTGCTGGTCACGAAAGTGAACTCAACGGCCGTTGGGTTAAAAATTTCCCACGCATCTTTAAGCTTTAAGTCGTTTATTAAATGTTTCAGTTCAACAGAGCCATTAAAATTAGGTGTCTGGTCCTTGCGGTTAATAACACAGTTAAAATCTCCGCCCAATACCAAATTGCTTGGATTTTTCCGCAATAAATACACAATGTCGTCTGTAAAAAATGTGGCTCTGTCGGATCTGTTGGTATTCCCTGACGGAGCATATACATTAATAAAAGTGATATTGAAAATCTGTACAGATAATGCCCTCCCGGATTCAAGTCTTTCGATGGTCGTCACAGGTATCCCTTCGCGTATTAAAAAGGCTGTTCCTACATGCGTTACAGGACACACATTTAAAATTTCTACATAGCCTGAAACCTTGAGGTCAGTTGTCCATACCTCTTGCAATAACGCAATGTCTGTTCCAGACTGATATAAATATTCCTTTAGTGCAGCTATTTTTAAATCTGAAGTTATTTTATTTATGTTGATAGTGGCTATAGTGTATGCTTGCATTTCTTAACCTTAATTTAAAATAAAAATTAAAAATTAAAAATCAGTTGCAGTGAGCAGAGAAGTAACGGTTCTCAGTAATAAATCAAATAATGATCAGACTTACAACAAATTCGTTGAACAATTGACAAAATTCCTGCTATCCATACTAAGTCGTGAGGCAACCTAACTGAAATCTTTGGTATGGTCATCAACATGATATTCTTGCACTATTTCATAACTGATATTTTTTTGCGTCTTCTCCGGTCCCCCTGGTTTCGTTTTTCCTACATTTCGAGGAACAGTGAGATTAGGCTGAGGTTTGAGTTTGCGACGTCTTCCTTCCTGAGTGCCCGCGGTGGTTGTAACGTAGCCGCTGGTTTGTATGGGAGTTGCGCCTACTGTAGCGTACGTCACGGGTTGTTTTGCAGTTAAGGTGGTTGGAGGGCATGAACTAGTCTGCGTTGTAATTGCAACGTGACTAGCACTTATGACAGGTTCTTTTGTTGTCGAGGTTGTGGTAATGCAGCCACCAGACTGGGTGGTCGTAAGAAGCACACTAGCCGGCACGGTTGGCCCTACGTCATGCATGCCTCTTGCTGCTACCTGTGGTAAGGCTTTGCTTAGAGGCCGCTGTGTACTGCTGTTTACTTCCTGCTTACAGCCGGTGTTTACCTCGGGCTGCCCGCTCTGAGGCGGAAGTTGCGCGTCACTCGCGGCGGCACTGGTCGCAGCTACCCTTTCCTGCTCTACCTCTTCTGCCTCCGAGTCTACCGGAGATTCGAGTTTTCCTTCCGGTATTACGGGATCGATCTGCATTCCGTCGTCATCTATTAATTGTTCCTCACCAGAGGCTCTTGGTTTACGAATTGCAGGGGACTTGCATGAAATTTCTTCGTCCGAGTGATCCTCACTTTGTTCGTGCGGCCTTTTTTTATTCTGTATTTCATTGTCATGAAGGACAGGATCAGAACCCTGTTGAACTTTCAGAACTGGAAACACATTGATTTCTTCAGCAAGGTTCTCGGGACCGTTGGTATTAACCTTTTCAATTTCCGATTGTGCAGACTTGTCACTCGATAAAACTTCATTCAACGTTAATTTTCGACGCAGTGTTAAATTGGTTTTCAACACCGTTACGCGACGGGGACAGTCTGACCTAAAGTGACCCGACTCGTTACATACGTGGCAGGTTGGCGTTTGTCCAGTATATATGACGTGTGCTTTGCAACCGTCAACTGTTATATGAGATGGAATGTTAGTCTTAACTTCCATGTCTACGGATCTCACACCACTAAAACATTGCAGTTTGTACTGCGGACCCCACCTCTCATTAATGATTTCTTTCACTTCCCCGTATTTACACAGGACCTCCCTGATTTTCTCGTTATCAATTTCAATCGGCAGATTGAGCACGCGAACAGTCCTATAAGTTGTATCTGCCCTTTTTATAGCGACTCTACTTTTGGCGCCGTTTCTATGTAGAAATTCTGCACTTCTACCAACCGTGGACAGGATTTTATCGACAGTTACCGGGTCATAAAACTTCACAAATACACAATATTCGTCTTGGTCTAACTGAATGGTATGAACAGAATCAATGCTGATGCCGATTACCTCGGTAAGCCAGTCGTCCAGTTCAACTCGTGACGGTTGGATTCGCCGGGTCTCTTTGTCGAAGTTAAAGGCCAGGGTGTTCTTCCTCTTGGATGCAGACATGTTTTGCAGGTGCTGTGGGATTCCGGTTACAACCGAAATTCCGTAGATCGACGACGAATCGCCGAACACAAGGAAAACACGCACAAAAGAAAAAAGTAGACGACGTAAAACGGCACAGAAACAAACACTCAGAACAGAGAACTAGAATCACGACTCAATACAGCACTGGCGTAAACACTGGCGAGGCGGAGCGGTAGCGTGTACTTCCGTTCGCAGCGACAGCTGAAGCCAGAATTGGTTTGGTCCGATGGATACACAGACATTTGATTTGGAATTGACGGTCTGCCGTGAAGGAAGGTAATGCGTTAGGATAACATCATCACAGTTTGGGTTGGAAGAGAAGCGTGCCTAGGTAGCGTAATTTGCGAGTCTGCTTCGGGAAGTGTAGAGCTGCAGCAGGTGGTGTTTCCCTACTCGCCGTAGCGTGTGTTACGCGGTTGTTTACCTTCGCAGCGCTTTTCTCTTGTATTACCATCATCATTAGGGTGGCCAACTCATACCACTATACCACACTGAAGTACACCTTCTTGAACGAGTATGTAATTCCAAAAGCATTCTACATCGAGCAGTTCCTACATGAGAAAGATCACTTGTGAGGAAATGACCGGAATACATTTCTCGATCGTTAGTATAGTTTATGTCAAATTGACAACCGATGCAGATTGCGGCAGGATATTAGCAAGGACGAAACTGGCGTTTAATTCTGGTATTCGGATGGACACGTGGAGCCTATAACAGTTGGGGGTTACGCACTGTCCGAGGTTTGGAACATCCGTTCGAGATGCCAGCAGAAGACGTGATGGCGCCGCTACGCCCTTATTGAGCAGTGCATGGACACGCAATAGACACGCATAGTTATGTACGACGGTCAAAGACCTGTACAGGACGCGGTAAAGAAACGCACGTGAGAAATGAAAGTCCCCAGCACGAGATTCCACAACTTCGAAACGATGATGTCTCATGATTTTGTATGTCTCTTGGGCAACAGTCATGTAAAATATTTTTAAGGAATTCACCGCCATTTGAGTTAAATATTGTTTACTTCCACGACTAGGTGTCAGCCTTAGACCATTATCAAGTGCTGTGCATACCATTTTCAAAAACCATTATTTAAATGAAATAAATAGCAATTTGTGATAGTTATGGCTTCACTGTACTAGGTTTAGATGGAATACCAAAGTGCGACGAATAAAAATTTGTACCCGGCCGGAATTCGAACCCGGGATCGCCTGCTTACTAGGCAGACGCGTTGACCACTCCGCCACCGAGGACACAGTGACCAGCCTCACTGCAGAAGACTCTTCCCTGCACGTCTCCCGCCACACCCAAATGTCCATTCGCCACTCTGTCTCTTTCCTATTACCACAGGCTATTTGTTCTTAATGCTCGCAGTCACAATACTGTATTCCAGCATCAGGGAGAACAGACCATGAGGTATCGAGACACAATTAATAGTCTTCAGGAGCCCAGCCTCGGTTTGTATACAGTTATATATTTTTGACGACATTATAGAGTTCATGTAATGAAATAAATCGCAATTTGCGATAGTTATGGCTTCACTGTACTTGGTTTAGATGGAATACCAAAGTCCGGCGAATGAATTTCTGCCCGGCCGGGATTCGAAAAAAAAAGTTCAAATGTTTGTTAAGCTTATGGGACTCAACTAGGGGGTCATCAGTCCCTAAACTTACAAACTACTTATGAACTAAGGACGGTATAAACATCCTTGCCCGAGGAGGGATTCGAACCCCCGACCGTAGTGGCCGTGCAGACCGTGACTGGAGCGCCTCAGTCCCCTCGGCCACCGCGGCCGGCACCGGGATTCGAACCCGGGATCTCCTGCTCAGTAAATCCCGGCCGCGCATAAGTTTCATTCGCAGCTCTTAGGTATTCCATGTAAACCTAGTACAGCGAAGCCATAACTATCGCAAATTGCGATTTATTTCATTAAATGAATTATGTAACGTCGTCAAAAACATATAAAATTATTTAAATCATTAAAAGGAAATGTAAATTACAAATGCATACCATTATCAAAAAAAAAAAAATTTTTTTTCAATTATTAAAAGGCAATGTAAATTACAAATGCATACCATTATAAAAAACATTATTTAAATTATTAAAGGCAATATAAACTACAAATGTAGGGTCCATTACAAGTAGCATCAGTTAGTTGTTACTTACATAAAACACTTCAGACAGATTTTTTCCTAAGTCATTGCCATGGCAATAAAATCGTTAGGAGAAGTTGATCAGTTCATGTCATTGACATAAAATAGGTACCACATTTGTACTCACGTGTTTGTTTAAAATAATTATACAGATACGTGTTCCTTATAACGTTACAAAAGCAACGGGGTGATGTATAGAGCAGGTATGTCAAAGATTATTACAAAAATAATTACAAAGGTATCCCACCGTATTCGGGTTTGAAGTGGTATATCTGCCAGTAAAGTAATGGATAGATGGATACTTTTGGGGGATAGGTACACTGTTATTATTCACAGTACACTGATGTATTTTTATGTTTAGGTAACCTGCGGACTACGAAGTTGTAAGTCATGTTATCACACCACAATCACTAGATAATAAATAAACATTATACTACATCGTCAAAAATCACAAATGTTACAAACAGGACCAATCTTACAGGTAGGAAAAAGGGGGGGAGGGGGGAGGGGGGGAGGGGGTTGAACAGATTCTAGGATATATACAAGATTACGATGGAAAAATAACGTAAAGCAAACCACAATTGGTTTGGATGTCTGTCTATGTGGAATGAGTAGGGCGGGGGGGGGGGGGGGCTTCAAGGTGGTGTACACATTATTGTGGAAACAAGATAATATTTATAAAACTATTTCAGCATGTCAAAATAACAAATTGTGAATTACTGTACAATATCAGGGCATTAACAAACTATAATGAAGGAGCTTACATACATAGGAGAATTTCATAAAAGTAAGTGTTACATATTATGAGTATACACCCACAACAGAACTGCAAAGTGATACAACACACCATACAGCAGTTATATATAAATTTAATGTAGCATTGACAAATACGTCTGCCAGATAAGTATCAGATTCACATGAAAACATAGATATGCTAATAAGATTACCGTTGTTTGGAACATTTGCACAGTACTGACGTAATTTGAGGCGAAGTAGTGTAATGTTTATTGATTATCTAGACAATGCTTTACCTTTTGGAGTGATTAATGCCTCACAACGGATATATACACCACTGGCCATTACAACTGCAACACCAATAAGAAATGCAGAAGATAACGGGTATTCATTGGACAAATATATTATATTAGAACTGACATGTGATTACATTTTCACGCATAGATCCTGAGAAATCAGTACCTACAACAACCACCTCTGGCCGTAATAACGCCTTGATACGTCTGCGCATTGAGCTAACCAGAGCTTGGATGGCGTGTAAAGGTACATATGCCCATACAGCTTCAACATGATACCACAGTTCATCAAGAGCAGTGACTGCCGTATTGTGATGAACCAATTGCTCGGCCACCATTCACCAGACGTTTTCAATTGGTGAGAGATCTGGAGAATGTGCTGGCCAGGGCAGCAGTCGAACATTTTTCGTATCCAGAAAGGCCCTTACAGGACCTGCAAGATGCGGTCGTCCATTATCCTGCTGAAATGTAGGGTTTCTCAGGGATCGAATGAAAAGTAGAGCCACGGGTCGTAACACATTTGAAATGTAACGGCCACTGTTCAAAGTGCCGTCGATGCGAACAAGAGGTGACAGAGACGTGTAACCAATGGTATCCCATACCATCACGGCAGGAGATACGCCAGTATGGCGATGACGAATAAACGCTTCCAATGTGCGTTCACCGCGATGCCGCCAAACACGGATGCGACCAGAATCTGGATTCATCGAAAAAAAAAAAAAAAAGACGTTTTGCCATTCGTACATCCAGGTTCGTCGTTGCGTACACCATAGCAGGCACTCCTGTCTGTGATGCAGCGTCAAGGGTAACCAAAGCCATGGTCTCTGAGCTAATAGTCCATGCTGCTGCAAACGTCGTCGAACTGTTCGTGCAGATGGTTGTTGTCTTGCAAACGTTCCCACCTGTTGACTCAGGGATCGAGACGTGGCTGCACGATCCGTTACAGCCATGCAGATAAGATGGCTGTCATCGCGGCTGCTAGTGATACGATGCTATGGGATACAGCATGGCGTTCCGTATTGCCCTCCTAAACCCACCGAACCAATATAATGGTAGCAATCATTGGAATGCGGAAATGCGACCAAGGCAAGTAGCAATGTCGTGATACGAGTAACCGCAATCGCGATAGGCTACAATTAGACCTTTATCAAAGTCGGAAACGTGATGGTACGCATTTCTCCTCCTTACACGAGTTATCACAACAACGTATCACCACGCAACGCCGGTAAACTGCTGTTTGTGTATGAGAAAATCGGCTGGAAATTTTCCTCATGTCAGCACGTTGTAGGTGGCGTAACCGGCGCCAACTTTGTGTGAATGCTCCGAAAAGCTAATCATTTGCAGATCACAGCATCTTCTTCCTGTCGGTTAAATTTCGCATCTGTAGTGCGTCATCTTCATGATGTAGCAATCTTAATGGCCAGGAGTGTATTTCACATTGTGAGATTGTAGTGTGATAACATGACTTACAACACTGTAATCCACAGGTAACCTAAACATAGCAATCCAGCTGCGCACTGTAACAACTCTGTACCCATTCCCCCTAAGATAATCCATCTATCTATCAGTTCAATGCCAGAAATACCACTCCAAAAATATGGTGGGATATCTTGAAAGTATGTGTGCTTCTAAATCATTTAAAGATTGACTGTAATTGTTTACAGATCAAGATGATGTGCAAATAGCCAGTGAGATAAGTACAATCTCATAATGCTACATAACTGTCATCTGTGAAATAGCTTTCGTAAATTGATGCAATAATTTTGCTTAAAGTGAATTTACTATAGATCGTCACTAACTGTATACAGTGACGACATGAAAGCGTTTCATTTGTCAATAACAGTAATTGGCAATTTTGCACACCTTGTGCAATTGAATTTTTTTCCCCTGACCTACCTATCTTTACAATAATTTTACAAGAATTTTCACTCCAAAATATTTCAGTCAAAGGTGGTTGGAAGGAGGTAGGCACAAATTTGAATAAAAACTATATTAATGTTTTAGAGTTTTTCACAGCTTGACCAATACAAAACACAAATGTGAGAATACGCCAAAGGTTGCTACACGAAAATAAAGGTTTTCACTGGCTTAGTCAAAGGAGGGATGTGGCAAAACCACGAAGTATAAAACCACCAAGTGAAATTTAACCCCATCTCCGATCCCAGTTTGCCGGCCGCGGTGGCCGAGGAGACTGAGGCGCTTCAGTCACGGTCTGCACGGCCACTACGGTCGGGGGTTTGAATCCCCCCTCGGGCATGGATATTTGTGCCGTCCTAGTTTGTAAGTAGTTCATAAGTAGTTTGTAAGTTTAGGGACTGATGACCCCGTAGTTAAGTCCCATAGACTATACAAATATTTGAACATTTTTTCCGGTCCCAGTTTATTTTTATCCACAAAAGCGTCCCCCCTGGTACACGATAAACCCCTCACCTAACAACTACCATTCAAATGTCCTTCCTCAGCAGATGCGTTAGCGCAACATTACCGTTGAACAGCATTGGAGTTGGCGAAGACCAGCTGATGGCAGTACAGTGTTGACAACAGCGATCGCGAATGTGGACTGAGAGAGGACAGGTTTTGTTGGTTAAGCCGACGACAATACTATAGTGAAAAATAAAACTGTTCTCTCAAGAATCGGTAAAAATTCTGATTACAAGTGGTGTAGCTGATAGGGAACACGCACATCTGACTATTACAAGTTTCAATTTATACTACAGTAGCCACACAAGGCTCTTAACACCTGACTGTGCAGAAAGCTCACTGAAATAATTCAACGTCCACGATCTGGATAGGAGGACAGCTCCAGCCAGAGTCTACAAGGAACCACGACTCGGCCAGGTGCGCGACCCAGACCAGAGTAACTTCACCCTACACCAAAATTTCACAACTGAAAATATTCTTCTCAAGCCCCTCCCATCGCTGACGCCAGGCCAATCACTAATTTTGTTTAACGGTCAAACTAATGGAATACAAGAACTATTGTTGAACAAGCCAGGCTCCTTCCCCACGAAACTGTCCCACGATGCACTCTGCACGTAAGCCAGCATTTCTCAGAAATCCATAGAAATTGCGGACCATTGGAACGAATCTGCTGACGCTGAAATGACTTTACTGCCGACCAGACGCCAGCCTCCAGTCACGACAGTGCCGCTCTAACTTCCTTAGAAATCACCTCTGGCAATTTACACAAACATTCGCAGACGCCCGCCGCCGGTGTTCTATAAACTCGGGCGAACTTGCAGACCAGAACGACGCCAACTTTTACTGCCTCTGCTCACTGTACTCCAGCGCCCTTCCGAGGCGTCGCGACCGGAAAGCCTCCCTACACAATACAGCACCGTCGCGGCAAAACAAACTAACTGGCCTCAGGTCAGGCACAGACGTGCCCAGGCCAAATATATATATATATATATATATATATGTCCATCTGCAGATGGAGTGGTATCACCACGGGTGGTGGCGGCCAGCGCTCGCCCTCCAGGCGGTGTCGGCAGAATGCCTTAGAACCTACATCAGAGAACTTGCCGCCAGCAACCCCCGCCCCCTCGACGAATCACAAAAGTGCCGGTCTGCTAGTGTCACCAGCGCCTTCCGCCTCGGAAGACAATTATCCCATCGGTGATACAATAATCAAAACCAGAGTCATACTCCCAGTGAACAGAAATCTACTTCCCAAACTATCCTCTGATAATTATAAGAGAAATGAAATATATTGAATATAAACAAGATAATACTATTGATATCCTTCAGGAATAAATCCAGACAGTAGTGTCCAAATAAAATGGAGAAAATAATAGGCCCCACCCCTGTCGACTAAAATTTTCGTTGTGAATCGTCACATTTAAGGGGTAATGTGGCTAATGAACAGGAAACATTTTCATATTTATTATAAAATTAAGTACGAGGTGCGTCCAGAAAGTAAGTTCCATTTCGTAACAAAATGAAATTGTACACAGATACAGAAGAAATTTTTATTGCACAAAATTCTACAACTATTAAACTACTTTTCCACATAACTGCCGAAATTTTGCAGGCATTTGTCATAGCGTGGCACCAGCTTTTGTATACCTTCTTCATAGAAATCTGCCACCTGTGTATTCAACCAGTTGGAAACAGTTTCTTTCAGCTCGTCATTATTGGTGAAGCGATGACCGCCAAGGAAAGACTTGAGATGTAAGAACAGATGAAAGTCGCTAGGAGCGAGGTCAGGGCTGTACGGAGGGTGGACCGTTCACTATCCGCCACATGTGTTCCGTTCAATAACCCCCCCCCCCCCCTCCAATCCCACCCTCCAGGAAAGGTGAGCTTCTTTGACTTTTAGTTATAAAGTTACAACTACACGGATATCGGATTTTCCGTAGACGAGCAGTTAAATCCGAGCAGTAAAATCCGGTTATTAAATGACACATTGTTGTTGTTGTTATGGTCTTCAGTCCGGAGACTGGTTTGATGCAGCTCTCCACCCTACTCTATCCTGAGCAAGCCTTTTCATCTCCTCATAAGAACGGCAACCCACATCCACTTGAATCTGCTTACTATACGCGTCTCTTGGTCTCCCTCTGCGATTTTTACCCCACAAACTTCCCTCCATTGCTAAATTTACGATTCCTCGATGTCAAGGAATGTGTCCTACCAAGCGATCCCTTCTTTTAGTCAGGGTGTGCCAAAAATTCCTTTTCTCACCAATTCTGTTAAGTACCTGTTCATTAGTTATGCGATCTATCCACCTAATCTTCAGCATTCTTCTGTAGCACCACATTTCAAAAGCCTCTATCCTCTTCCTGTCCGCACTGCTTATTGTCCATGTTTCACTCCCGTACAAGGCAACACTCCACACAAATGCCTTCAGAAAAGACTTCCTTACCCTTAAATTAATATTCGATGTTAGCAAATTTCTCTTTTTCAAAAATGCTTTTCTTCCCATTGCCATTCTGCATTTTATATCCTCTGTACTGCGACCATCACATGTTATTTTACTACCCAAGTAACAAAACTCATCTACCAACTTCATTGTTTCGTTACCTAATCTAATTCCTTCAGCATCACCTGATTTTCTAAGACCGCAATCCATTATTTTTATTTTGTTCTTGTTAATGTTCATTTTATACACTCTCTTCAACACACTGTCCATGCCATTCAACTGCTCTTCCAGGTCCTTTGCTGTCTCTGACAAAATTACAATGTCATCAGCAAAACGCAATGTTTTTATTTCTTCGCCCTGAACTTTAATCCCTATTCCAAATATTTCCTTGCTTTCCTTCACTGCCTGCTCGATGTACAAATTAAATAGCATCGGAGAAAGGCTACAACCCTGTCTTACTCCCTTGCCAACTGATGCTTTCCTTTCATGCCCTTCGAGTCTAATAACTGCGGTCTGGCTTTTGTACAAGTTGTAAATAACTCTCCTTTCCCTGTATTTTACCCCTGCCGATTTCAGAATTTGAAAGAGTCTATTCCAGTCAACATTGTCAAAAGCTTTCTCCAAAAGTACAAAAGCTAAAAGTGTAGGTTTCATTGGACATAGGACATAGGACATGTAGGACATAGGCCGTCAATTTTATAGTAATAAACCACGGCTTGTAGACGATTTGGTGAAACATGAAAATAACCGTAAACATTTGTGTCATATTACATACTCCTTTGAACGTATTACCAAGTGGGGCTTATCAACAGGACTCAAGATCATTAAGAGAAAGTATGACTTTTTTTAAATAGACGTAATAGTGTTTTACGTCTAGTTTCTCAATCATTGTAGATAAAACGAATCTGGATACAGTCCTGATGAGAAGCAAGAGGAAACAATGAATCATTAATGGTATGGGTACGCTTGGGCAGCTGAAAGCGTAAATTGTGAGACTTCAGTTCTTTAAATTTCGAATAATTGTGAATAGCGCAAAAATTGTTTGCACATTCAATCTGTTATGCCGGGAGAGATAACCCCTAACGAGTGAACTACCCGGCAGACTTCCGAGTTACGCAGGCCCCGGCAGCGCAGGCGCTAAGCAACAAACCGTTCTAAGTAATCATCGACTGACAGGGCGTAATAGACCTCAATATCAGAGAGCATACTTAGTGCACTGTATTTTACAGATGTAGCTGTCGACCGGCCACAAAACCAAGATCCTTAGGCCGACTGCTGATTCGCCGCAGTCAGCTATATAGGAATTAGGCAGTCTTTCTCGTCGAGACATGCCGAGTGCTGCGACTTGGACAAGAAATGTTTTGTGCTGCCGACCAACGCCTGCTCACTGGTCTACTCTTCGCTGACTCTCTTGGAGTACGCTTTGGACCAAGTATTTTCGTGCTGCCGCCTGAATTCCCTATTAGATTCTTTTGTTCCTCCAAGGAGTGAATATTGTACTTTTCAGTTAACTTCGAAGCTACACTGGTGTAGTAAAGGCTCTGAATTGGTATCTTGTGTTAATAAACTGTGTTGTGGAAAAAGTTGTATGGTATTAGTCACAAGTGGCGCAGTCAGGTAGTTAAAGAGTCATGGCGAAATTTGAATCTATATGAATTGCGCATGTTATTGGAAGGAATATGCCGACAATTAGCCGAACAACAGAGAAAATTATGCCACGAAGTTCAGACCAGGCAACAGAAGACGTCGTAAATACTACTGCGACGTGGTCTTGCTTCTCCACACCCGTCGTTCCCGGTTTTTGACGACGAAACCAAACGTACGGACAGTGGGCAGCTGAGTTAAAAGGCCTCAGTGGAAAGTGTAAGTTTGTCAAGCAACTTTCAGAAGAATCACCTGCGACGAAATGATCAGGAGCAATCTAATACAAGCAGTGCTGGACGCCGCTTTCAGACAAGAAACCTTACACAGTCCATCTAATATATAAATCAGAGTGTCCGTTTGTTGTGTGTACGTGATGCATACAAATTTATAGCTTTATTCCAATATTTATGAACTTTTGTACACATAAGCTTCAATACATGAGGACGGTCGCCGTAAGTGTAAGAATCACGAACAACACACACTTCATAAACAATGAGACCCGCGAAAAACTGCTGCATTAGGCGACAATGCTACTTATTTTTTCCTAAACCATTGGACAGATATCAACCAAATTTGGTACATTCATTCCTTTCCGTGACGTAACAATTAGTGCAGGGTTAATAATCATATACTATACATTATTCAGAAGATAAACAATAGGAATCGCAAAAATCTGCCACATAATGTTGAAATGTTTCTAAAGGTTATGGGACTTAACTGCGGGTTCATTAGTCCCTAAACTTACAAACTACTTATGAACTACCTTACACTAAAGATGACACAAACATCCATGCCCGAGGGGGGATACGAACCCCCGACCGTAGCAGCCGTGAATACTGTGATTGGCTCGCCGCAGACCGCTCGGCCACATTATGGGACGAGAATTTATAAATAGCTATATGAGAATGAGAGTACTTAGCGACTTTCAACAAACTTTAAACATAATTTCAAACATTTATTAAACTTTTTATCGCTGTCATCCCTAGGAAAATGATGAAAGGAACAAAGTTTCTCGCTTACTACTTTTCCGCTATTTATCGAGTATAAGGCATTCTGTACGACATTACAATTTATAATTTGTGCACTAAAGATTGTAGCCGCAGGAAATTTTACAGATAGTATACACACATATAGTTGAGTATACCTTCTAAATTGTATCACAGTACGACATGTAGTTCATGAGATATGAGCACATGAACAGAAACGCTCCACTGTTTATGGTCTAAAACTACGGCATTCGGTATGACGTTATAATTTAAAATCTCTACACTACAAATTGTAGACGCAGGAAATTTTACAGACTGTATACACGCATATAGTTGTGTGTACCATCTAAATTGTATCACATCCTGTATTCAAATATTATGAATTATCTCGAACAGAATGATCTATTGACCAAAGGTCAACACGGATTTAGAAAAATCGTTCATGCGAAACACAACTAGCTCTTTATTCACACGAAGTGATGGGTGCTATCGACAAAGGTTCGCAAATCGATCCCGTATTTCTTGATTTCCAGAAAGCTTTTGACACCATACCTCACAAACGGCTTTTAATCAAATTGCGTGGTTATGGTATATCGCCCCAAATTTGTGATTGGATAGGGGATTTCTTGTCAGAGAGGACACAGTTCGTAGTAATCGATGGTACGGCATCGACTAAAACAGAGGTGATATCGGGCGTTCCACAGGGTAGTGTTATTGGTCCTCTGCTGTTCCTTATTTACATAAACGATTTAGGGGAAAATCTAAGTAGCTCTCTTAGGTTGTTTGCAGATGACGCCGTCATTTACCGTCTAGTAAAATCATCTGAAGATCAAAACGAACTACAGAACGATCTGAATAAGATATCACTATGGTGTAAAAATTGGCAATTGACTCTAAATAATGAGAAGTGTGAAGTCGTCCATATGAGTACGAAAAGAAATCCGTTAAACTTTGTTTACAAGATAAATCAATCAAATGTGAAGGCCGTAAACTCCACAAAATACCTAGGAATTACTATTACTTCTGACTTAAATTGGAAAAACACGTAGATAATATCGTGTGAAAGGCGAACCACAGACTGCGTTTTATTGGCAGAACCCTTAGAAGATGCAACTGAACTACAAAAGAAACTGCATACACTACGCTTGTCCGTCCATTTTTGGAGTATTGCAGCTCAGTGTGGGATCCTTATCAGGTGGGTTTGACGGAGGACATCGAAAGAGTCCAAAGAAGGGCAGCTCGTTTCGTATTGTCACGATACAGGGGAGACAGCGTTACGGAAATTATAGAGGGTCTGTGAAGGGAATCATTACAACAACGGCGCTTATCGCTGTGGCGTGGGCTACTTGAGAAACTCCAATCGCCAACATTCTCCTCCGAATGCGAAAATATCTTATTGACTCTCACTTACATAGGTAGAAATGATCATCAGGATAAAATACGAGAAATCAGAGCTCGAACAGAGAGATTCAGGTGTTCTTTCTTCCCGCGCGCTATTCGAGAATGGAATGAGAGATAAATAGTATAATTGTGGTTCTATGAACCCTCTGCCAGGCACTTAAATGTGATTTGCAGAGTATCCAATGTAGCTGTAGATGTAGACATTACGACACATAGTTCATGCGATATGAGCACATAGTAAAGTTCATGGAAAACCACCCCATCACGCACCAAGTTATGATCTATTACTACTTTACTACTAATTGTATTCCAAAGAGATTTTACAGACATACAGCCCCTATACAAAAGAATATACAGGGTGAATCCAAATTCGCGCACTCGGGCTTCGCAGCGCGATTCCTCACATGCTAGCAATAAAAAAAAAAAAAAAACGTCCGTCACAAAATTTCGTCCTGCGCATATTTCCGGCAGTAAATGGACATAGAATATTGAGATGGGTGTGCGTCCCATATGTCAGTGTGTTTCAGAATTACACTACTACACCAACAAACTTCTAAGGGATGTGGGAGGTGTCTTCAGGAACAAAGTGAGCATGGACACCCATGCCCGGAAATGCCAAATGTTTTGAAATTCAAATGTTTGTATAGCTTATGGGACTTAACTATTGGGTGATCAGTCCCTAAACTTACAAACTACTTATGAACTACCTAACTCTAAGGACGGCACAAATATCCATGCCCGAGGGGGGGATTCGAACCCTCGAACGTAGTGGTCGTGCAGACCGTGACTGACGCGCCGCAGTCCCCTCGGCCACCGCGGCCGGCCCTGAAACGCCATTCAACGACACTACAGAGAACCCAAGTTACAGGCACCAGCTCCTTCCGCTAGACATCCACTCCAGCAACTTCGACGCTCTGTAGCGTGATTGTATGACGTTTCCGGGCATGGGTTTCTATGCTCACTTTGTTCTTTAAGACACATCCCACATAGAAGTTTGTAGGTGTAATTGTGTAATTCTGAAAGACAACTGACGTATCGGACACACACCCATCTCAATCTTCGACGTCCATTTACTGCCGGAAATATGCTAGCATGTGAGGAATCGCGCCGCGGAGCCGGAGTGCGCGAATTTTGATTCACCCTGTATATCTCTCTCTCCACGTTCTAACATCGTATGTCTCTGCTTGACGTGAAAAACTCACAGTCCGTAAGAACATAACGAGGCAATTCCTAAATTATGATAGGGCTGAAGTTCGCAATACGAAACATGCTTACTGTACTTTGAAAAGTCATTACTATTCTTAATGTCACTATTACTGTTACTACTATAATTTTTGTTTCTTATAAATTATTTAAGTATTATTGTTACAGTTATATTCTATTAATAATCTGTATTTTCTTTTTTACTTTAATACTCGTATTATACATCGTTCACCTTCAGTAAGTCTGGTTAGGTGTAAGGAAATGGACTGAAGGCCCTAATCTTGCCAGGTAAAATAAATGCATAAATAAATAAATAATTTAGGACAAAATAGACGTGTTATCTTCCAAGGTACATTTTCCGGACTCGGATTCCTTCTCAGCCCGGTCGAGCTTCTTCAGGGCCCGGACTGTTCCACATGACTTACAATCGTGATGAACCGGGCCACCTTGAAACACGTATAATTGGAATTTGCGGAGTGATGAAACACGTTTGACTGAGCTCTGTTATCTCTGATCTGTGATAAAGCAAACTTCTCAGCATGTGGCGTGTCTTTGTCGAAGAATTTAGACTGTAGGCTGCTCTGCAGTAGTATCAGTTGTACGGTAGGGTTGGGAGAGTTCAGTAGTGGCAGTTGCTGTATAAAATAACAGTGAGCAGTTGTGCGGATCAATCAGACACAGAAATTGTGCTTCAGAATTATCGTTTGTAGGAAGGACAGACACTTCTTGTATCTGCTATTTTTTGTAATACTCTAAAAACTAAGGTAATGTTGTACACAGCTGCTTTTGCGTAATAATAATTCTTAATTTTAATTGCAGCATTGTTTCTTTAAAGTAGTTAGTTGGCTAACCCATTTCTTTCAACTTATGATAGATGCTCAAAGAAATATTGAGTACTGGATAAATCATGCTGATTAGTTTAAAAAATTTCTTTTCTTGATTCAGCACAAAAATGATAAATGATTATTACTGATTGTGATTGTCTGAAATAATCAATACTTCCTTAGATAAAAGTCATTATTATATGAAAGTGAATGTCATTTTATAGAGCAAAATAGATTCTCGCAGGTGATATAAATTAACGTTTTCCGATACAGCTGAATTGTTCCTCGCAGTCAAATTTATTTCAGTCAGTTAGCTACATTCACGCTACAAGAAAAGATTTGATTCTCATAATTCAGAATGAGATTATTTATTCTAAATTAACATATAATATAAATGGGACCATAATAAATTATTTTTAAGGAATTTATTAATGACAAGAATTTGTGACAGTGTTTGTACCAGATACGTTTTTCTGGCCAACATTTTGCTTAGTTTGGCAATTAACTCTATATATCACAGACGACTTTTACTATTTCAAGATATATCACCAGACGGCTTTTAACCGCTCTAACAAAGTTATCACGGAACCTATCCGATACAGCAAATGGGCAACACTAATTGTGTTTGTAAAAAAGTCCAACGGGAAGCTTCGCATGTGATGGGATTTCAAAGCTACATTGAACCCACACTTGCAGGTTGAAGACTATTCCTCACCCTTCACGAAATATTTATTTTCCAAACTGTCCGGAGGAAAAAAATTTCAAAGATTGATTTAGTAGAAGCATATTTGCAAATACCTCTGCCAGAAGAACCAAAATCATTACAGTAATTAATTCATCATTCGGTTTATATCGCCTAAAGAGATTAATGTTTGGCGTCACGAGCGATCCGGTCATGTTAAGTAACTCGATGATATAGTAATCACGGGCAGAACTTCAGCTGAACACTTTAGTAACCTTCGACGTTTGTTCTAAGGCCTCAGAGCAGCAGGCTTAAAATGTAACTTGGCTAAATGTAATTTTCCCAACCTACAATCACTTATTTAGGCCATGTCATTTTTAGAATAGGAAAAGCCTCGACACCCTTTCATGTCGAGGCAATATCACGCCTTCCCAGGCCAATGAACAAACATCAATTAAAATCATTTCGCTAGAAAAAAAATTAACTTCATTCCGGACAGAACATTGAAAACATTAAATACCTGTCTGAAGGCTTTTCCATACCTTATTCCGTATACACCTTTATTGCCACTGATTGTGGCGGCAGACGCCTTAGATTATGGAATAGGGGCAGTTTTGTCACACCATCTACCAAACGTTTTCGGAAAACCAATTGTCTACGCATCTAAGACCCTCATGGACGCTCATCATATTAGCAAATTGAGAAAGGGCGTCAGCAGCTTTGATAAATTTTTTCCTTGTCATATGCTGGTAATTTCTGCTTAGTTACAGACCACAGGCCCTTACGGACCCTTTTTCCTCTAGTACTGCCGATTCAAAAAAAGAAGATGCATCTTTTTTCCATCCCAGTTTCTTACGACATCGAGTATCGAGTTCTGGAAAACAGGGCATCGTACAAAGCAGATTCACTGTCTCAACTACCTTGCAGCGCAGACCCCACGTTTGATTCTTTGGAGCTATTAATCTTTCAAGTAGAGGAGGACATCGAAGCAACATTGTAAGAATTCTACAGCACATGTCCTGTTTTATGTAGCCGAAAAGTTCTCAGAGGAGCCCCTTCTCAACATGATAGGTAAAAATTCAATGGAAGGATGTCCCTCTGCCTCCGAGAAACCAACCGGAGTTGCGATTCTACTGTTTCATAAAACATCAACTGACAGTAGTCCCTGGGCTAATCCTCTGGATAGAACCATTGGGGCACACACGGACATCATTCCAAAGTCGCTTCACAAGCAGATTCTGCAGCTGTTGCACAGAGATTACTGGTGAGCAGCAAGGGCAAAGACCGCGGCCAGGAGATAGGTTTTCTTGCAGGGATTGTCCACCGAATTAGAAACACTGGTCAAGAAATGTCATCAATGCACATCCAATTACTAGCTCCTAGAGAAACCTTCCAACTGAGTCCTACAGCAACACTAATACCGGGGAGAATTCATATCGCTTATGCCAGATCCTTAACTGGAAACTACTAATATGTCGTTACAGATGCATGCTCCGAACACCCGTTCATCATACGCTGCTAATACATCACGACAGATGGCACAGTGGCGGCAACAATGGTTATAGATAACGGGCTACATTTCTGTCCTGCAAGTTTTGAAGAGTGTTGGTCGCGCAACGCAATTCACAACATTTTGACACCGCCATTCTAAATCCAATTGTAAACTGAAGAGCCTTGTCCGCACTTTTGAAACACGGATTCGCAAATATACAAATCATCATTCGCACTAATTCTCAGCACATACAGGGCGGCGCCCACCAAATATGAATATCCGATGAAACTGGTACACAGGAGGCAGCCTAGGACGTTCCACCACCTCATGGCGACACCTAGACCTGCGGGCCGACTACCGAGATCCTCGCCAGGAGGCACTGCCTGAGAGCGCAGTTTTGGCACCAGACCTGGCTGGCTTCCGTGTGCTGTCGTCGGGCAGAAGGGCAGACGGAGTTTTGACGTTCAACTGTACGGCAAGATTGTAACCAAATAGCCAACCAATTGCGACCACGGACAAATGACGACAACAACCGGCCGTCACAGGACTCCACTGACCGACCAGAGCTACCACTACCGTCATCTGAGCTACCACATATGATGCCACCAGACACTACTGCTGCTTGTCCAAATGCGGTACCAGAATCACAACACCGAGGGAGCGAAGCAGCGGAGCTTACAGTAACGCCAGATAGGCCTTTCAGGTCAATTTCCGGGTTCGACTCCGAGGATGCCCCGATACCGCTGGAGCCGCAACCGGCGGCCGCGGCCTCGCCGGTCACGCCGCCTACGGGGATCGCAACCATATTCTGTAACAGCTGGTTTCCACCGCTTATATCAAGCGGATCAGCAGGCTGACAACCCCCGAAAGGTGGATCCTAGGTATATTAACACCATTAATTTTACTTCCACTCATAGGAACGATTTTTCCCAAGGGGAGGGGGGAGCGTCATTCCGACAGAGACACCCCCTAACACTAACCAGCAGACTTCGCTGTCGCGCAAACCGTGGCGGAGCAGGCGCTAAGCCCCAAACGCTGAATTGCCAGAGGAGTCGGCTATTCCTAGTAACCATCGACCAAAATTCAAATGTTTGTAAATCTGAGTGGTCATCAGTCTGTAGCTTACAAACTACTTAAACTAAGCTAAACGAGCCTAAGAACAACACACACACACACACACACACACCCATGCCCCAGGGAGGACTCGAACCTCCGACGGCTCTACGAGTACCCTCAACATTACAGGTGCCGTGGATGTATGCCCGTGCAGCGACATGAGATATGCAAGAACACCTCCAGAGGGTGAAGGAATTGTGTTTGACTGATTCCGCAGAATGTGCCAATTTCGACATTTCAACTTTTCTCGGCTAATTGTGTCCACATACCAAGCGCATTTTACAAACCATCGTTGTGCCACTTTTGGAACGAACAAAACGCTGCTACCCAAAATCCCGATGGATTTCAACATCTTTTCGTTAATAATATGTAGGGTGGTATTTTTCATGGTCGTGTCCAAATGTTCGTAAACTTAAGGGACCAAATTGCCGAGACCATCGGTACCTCCTTTACAAATTACAACACGTACCCCTGCCGAACGGAGGACTCGAATCAGCACGGAAGCGGCCGCGCAATATGTTACATGCAGTGTCGGTCCGCGCCGCCATGGACGTATAAAAAGCTCTTCTTTTGTTCCTGTCTTTGTCGCAACATCCAAAGGGGTCACAGCTACTTGTCCTCCCTGGAGGACGAGTCACTGCTCACCACCTGACCACCTGGTTGAAGAATGATGACATGCGACGTTCGTCAGCACATATACCAAACATTCGGAGACAGGTGAATACGTTGTAGAGGGCTGATCTGACACTACTTGCGTTTTCCGTTTGGGGCTACAGAGTGGCATCCTTTACGAGCCTCCCGTGGAGTCACAGGACGATGTCCTTGCCTGCATAATGGCTACAGCAGGGATGTATGTGATGATGTACATGATTTCTAGAAAGTGTGTGTGTGTGTAGATTAGTTAATTTCCACATATTGTTGTTCCTCTCATCTATATCTATAAATGTGAATGTCTGTTCGGTGTACGTTTATCACGTCTGAACCACAAGACATAAAGAGCTAAAAATTTGTACAGTTACTAATGTCTGCCCGGGGAAGGCTTTAGGCACCGTTTTTATGGCGATCGGATAGCTAGGTTTTAGGCACGGCTTTATAGCGATCTGATAGATATTTAGTAATTTTAAGAATATAACGCGAAATGCGGAACAATAATCTCTTTGAAAATTATATTTACTCTCGGAAAATGGTTTTATTGGTTGCATTGTTGCTTGAGGGTTGATAATGATAAAAGGGTGGATTATATTGAGATGGAAAGTTGTCGGCATATATAAAATTCTACGTGTGTGTGTGTGTGTGTTAACCGTTTCACTCCGGCGCCGTGATTGTTGCGCCGTGCGCTGTGGACGAGCGCCAGTCGCGCCCGGCCGTGCCCGCTGTACGGCGCATTTTCCGCACTCCCCACGGCGCTACTCTGTCCTGCTTCCACACTCTCAGTGTTATCGCAATTACTGGACTTTATACTATATATATATATTGGGGAAAATTCATTTGGAATAGAAACAGTGTTCTTCCTTCTTTCAGATAATTCACGTATTTTTTTCGTAAATTCTAAATGATCCAAGTTTTGGATTCAGCTCTGGTGGGATGTAGACGTTATTATTATAAACGCATATTTCGCATGTTAAATAATATTTATGTACAATTGCGTTACGTTACATTTCAGTAGCATTACATTACGATGTATGACAGCAATCCACCGGCTGGGCGGCACATGCAGCACTCGACTGCTGCAGCAGTCCACCGGCCGTGGAGCACATTCGCTCGCGACTTCTGCAGTTCACCGTAGCGAAAGGGTTAATATTTCTCTCTGAAGCGAAACTACAGAACGCAAACGAATGGTCTGCGTGTAATTGTTGTCCGAAGTCTCGCATTGTATACCATAGCAGTTCCAAGCCGATAGCTATAAGAGGGTGGAAGATATGGTGGTTGAAAGTCGCCAAATTATAACAAAATTCGGACTGACGGCCAGTGATGACGCTTATGACTCTATAGCAAGGAGGTTACGTACAGCGAAACGTGATGCCACAGACCATATCTTTGGTCTATGCGTGCTACAATGTCTGCAGCTCTTTCTCTGTAAGGATAAGCATACGTATACGGAAATATAAGAATAAATAACTAAAGCAGTATAAAAGAAATTTCTTTTAATACATCTCTTTAAAAAAATGGATTTGACGTTTCGCGCATTACATCAAGTGATCGATCTGTGATATTATTACAATCATTATTGTTGAATTTCGTGATTTCTTCGAAACGAGTGCATTTTACTTGTGATTTGATCTTATAGCACACTACTGAAATATAGCTTATCTAACATAATCAACCAACACGCGAGCGGAGCCGCGGGTTTAAGCTTGTCATCTATAAGAGTGTAAGAGATTTTCTGGATTACCCTCTATATCAAGTATGCATAGTAGTAAAAAACTTGAGTTTCATTCGCATTGTTGTATGTAGTTCTACTACGAAATTTTTCGGTCTTCTGTAAAATATTAAACTGTAATTTCGTTTTCAGCGTCAGGCGAGGTGCAGATAAAATATGAATAGCTGGGCGTGGATGCATAAGCTTCATAACTGACGCGTAAAACTTCCGTTGCGGTTCTCTCGCGTTTGCCAGAGTACCGCACCTTAGTACTTGCGCATTGTGTGGTTTTAACGGCTTGCCAAACATGTAGAAAGTTTGAAAAAAACCCGTGATTCCAACGTAGCAGTAACTATTAAAGCATCTCAGGCTGGCGCCGAGCCGGCCGCGGTGGCCGAGGGGACTGAGGCGCTTCAGTCACGGTCTGCACGGCCACTACGGTCGGGGGTTCGAATCCCCCCTCGGGCATGGATATTTGTGCCGTCCTAGTTCGTAAGTAGTTCATAAGTAGTTTGTAAGTCTAGGGACTGATGACCCCGTAGTTAAGTCCCATAAGATTTACAAACATTTGAACATTTGCTGGCGCCGAGAAATCAGGAAGAGCTGGTACTGACGCACAGTGCTTGTGGCACTCAACTTGTATTTCTGCAAGCCTGAAAAGTTTCACTGCAGCCGTCCAGCCTGCTGCACCTGACTTCAGGTTAGTCAGGTATATTTATTTAGGTTCTCTATCCGTCTGTGAAACTGCAAGAAGTTGGTTTCCATTTTGTCACCAAACGCCTTTCGCTTTATTGAAACAGACGTCACAATGGTATACAATAAAATATATCCACAATTTGATGCGTCTTTTAGAGCTAAAGCAGTTCGTTAACAAACCGTAGAATCTTTAGTTACGGCGTTTCTCGCTTCACATTAGGAAATGCCATCGGCTTTCACGTTACTCGGTCGTTCACATTGTTGACTTTGGTCGTACCCCTCTGATTCCACACAACTATGACTTTATGTTTTACACAACAAAATGTCTGTCTACCAGTGTTTATTTCCTCGTTGTCGACGGAACGTTAATCACGAAGGAACTTGTAGCGTAGCGGATATGCACTGGCCTGTATCTGTATGTATCTCAGATTTTTTTTGAGTGAGACGGATGGCCGAGTGTCGTTCAGCGTCTGTTACCGTCTTTGGGAATGAGTACGTGGTGTTAGTTTTGAAAGACAGAGGCCAGCACTCTGCAGACGTGTGTCTAGGCAGTATTCAAATGAACAACTGAATGTATCAAAAGAACATTTATTGCAGTATTTGAAAGTTAATAATATTTAATTACAGTTTTGTGTTTAAGTACATGTATGTGACTTGAAAGTAAATAATATTTAATTACAGTTTTGTGTTTACGTACATGTATGTGATTTGAAAGTTAATAATATTTAATTACAGTTTTGTGTTTGAGTACATGTATGTGATTTTTGGTAGATGTGATAGTGAGCTGACGAATAGAAGTTGATAAATACTCAAACAGTCTAAAGTTTGAAAGGTATTTTCCATATGTTTGTGTGTATGAGAATATTGATGGAAAAATGGCATATAAATATTCTCTCAGTTTGTGGTAACACGGAAACAGGCAGTATAAGTAAACATGAATAATTATTTAAAGTCTTCGATATTTTATTATTCAATATTTTCTAAACATTTTTTCTGCATATAGTTCTGGAAAGTTCGTAGTTTTTGATAAGCGTGTGTGTAAGTCCGGGCTTGCGCGGGCTTTCTCTGTGATCTGATTGGTTACCAGTATCTTTAGCCAATTGATTACAGCAATGCGCGCGTTCATTCGGGAACTTTCACGCTTACTTTGGTGCAAGAGAAGACGGAGTTTGTACATGGAATTGTTAACATCTCCATGATTGTGCTCCGAACTTACTGTAAGTATTTTACGGATCGTGCTTGCTTATTGGATTAAGAAGTACATCAACGTGCGTAGGATATTGTGTCGAAAGTCGAGTAGTGAAATTAGGTTATTTATTTATTTATTTTAAATTAAAATCAACATTGAAACCGCGTGGCATGTTACGCTGGTCAAGAATGTGTGAAAATTTATCTAGAAGGATTTGCGTAGCATTCTTGAGAGCATATTAAAATGAACATTTCTTTTAAGAATGTTTTAAATGACAGGGTACATTAATTACCATAACATGGCTTTACTAGTGAATGTGGAGTGTGGGTGCAGCCATTGCGTCATTTAGCACGGATTTGGCAATGAACTGTACCCTGGAGAATGCTTTAAATAATAATTACATCGTACAAATTCGTGTTAACATCATTGTAACGCAATAAATCCCATCATTTATAAACAATTTAAGAAAAATGCAATTGATTGAAGAAGTAGGAACTCCACCTAGTTTTTCTATCCAGCTTTTTACAGTGGAATTTCGATTCTTGTTTTTAGTCAAGTTAGCACTGGCTGGACTGCTGAAGAAGAGCAGCATCACGAGGTGAGTGAAACTGTGAACTGACTGTTTTTCAGTGGAACCAACCAGGTAGCTGAGTCGCGTGGTCTTAGGCGCCAAGTGACGGATTGCTTGGCCGCTTCCATGGGAGTTTCGAGTCCTCCCTTGAGCATGGAAGTATATTAGTTTAAGTAGTTTTTACGTCTATAGAACGATGACATCAGCTGGTGGTCCCTTATGTTTACAAGAATTTGTAATAATCTGTTTTGATAATCCATAATGTTCCTTTCTCCTTCAGCGTTTGTTTGCATCCTTCTAAGTAAGTATCTTTTGTTGTTTTGTTTCGTGTTACAAACGTTGCCAAAAAGCTATTTTTCAGTACGGTTGTGTGTTCTATATAATTATGTTATTTGAATAAAACACAGCGCCTTTGGTTACAGAAAAAGAACACAAATCTTTACATAGTTTCATTGACGGAAGAACTTCCGGCAGTAAATGGACGTCGAAGATTGAGATGGGTGTGTGTCTCACACGTCAGTGTGTTTCAGAATTACACTACTACACCAACGAACTTCTAGTGGATGTGGGAGGTGTCTTTAGGAACAAAAGGAGCATGAAAACCCATGCCCGGAAACGCCATTCAACGACGTTACCGAGAGTCCAAGTTTCGAGTCCTCCCTTGAGCATGGAAGTATATTAGTTTAAGTAGTTTTTACGTCTATAGAACGATGACATCAACTTCGACCTTCTGTTGCATCATTGTATGACGTTTCCGGGCATGGGTTTCTACGCTCACTTCGTTCCTCAAGAAACCTCCCTAGGAGTTTGTTGGTGTAGTAGTGTAATTCTGAAACACACTGACGTATGGGTCACACAGTCATCTCAATCTTCGACGTCCATTTACTGCCGGAAATATGCGCAGGACGAAATTTTGTGAGAGACATTTTTTTATTGCTAGCATCTGAGGAATCGCGCTGCGAAGCCCGAGTGCGCGAATTTAGATTCGCCCTGTATATGTATGAACAGAAAGTAACAATATTTGCCATAAGAATAATCGTTCTGTGAGGAACATGCCATGATATAACAAACTGCCATCTGTTGTTGTTTTCTGCACTGTTTGATGCGTCGGTTAAGAGGACGCTACATTGGAGCGGGAAAGAGTATGTGAGCCGCTCTCTGTGTTTCTGACCTGCTCTACTGGGAATATTCCAGTTCTGAGCGAATGTCTCCACAGCAGAGGATTTTGTCCCATCAGAAATCAGTGAGGGAGCTGAATGTGCGAAAACTGAAGAAGACGAAGGAGCTCAACAGGATGTGCATGTGATGTGCACTTGCAGTCACTAGAAAAAAAAAAAAAAAACAGGAACGTGAAACAATTGAAAAGAATTCTGATGTATAGGCACGTTTAGGCTTAGGACTATCGGAAATAAATCCATTTCCAAAATATGATCGACCCAGAACAAAGCAAAGAATTACAGATTGTGTCTGAATCTCAGTACAAAAATGCATTATTAGAAAAACTGTCAAAGTCAGACAGAACCAAAATGAGACAGACTATAACTAAAGGGTAAAAACAGAATCTCTAATATGGATTTATCTATCCAATCAATGTCGGGAACAAAAACCTCCAAATCCAAGGATGAGTCGCATGTTTTGACTTGGCGAGGGTGTGGTCAAGGCTGCAAGGAGCCTACCGTAGAAGACTGGATAAAGAGTGACTATTGCTCAAAATGGTGGCATGGAGAATGCACGGGTTACGAAGGACACGGAAAATTTCTTGTGATTTGTGTTAGTGCGTGCTCTTTGATCACACCTCGTGTAATCTTTCTCGACATTGCGGCTTAGAGTACGAATGAGCGGACTTTAACGTTTATTAATACTTAAGGTTTGTGATATATAGTTGACAGCTGTTTCTGATATATCTTGTTAGTAAATAAACCAGCAATAATTAGGCATAAAAAAGTTGTTTTGACCTCTTCATCTACCAGAAGTAAGGGCTCAAATACTAAGTTCGTACTCTTTCCCAACTTTCCCCTTTATGTGATTACATAAAAAATCGAGACGTTCATACCTTTTAGTTGTAGTGACGAACCTGAAATTTCAATGCATATTTCAATTATTTTACTATATGCTATCATATTTCAAATTTATAAGTCGTCAATTCCTACAGTGAAATATTATTTAACCATTACAGTATAGATGCTGGAGATAGAACAAAGGAAGTGAGAGAATTTGTTTACGGCTATTGCATTAAAATTGAGGATCAAAATGGTAAATAACGACAGTTCTCCTGTAGCTCAAAATTTCATTTTCAGAACTCCATTACAATTACCTCATTTTCGGTCAGAGCTGTCCAGAATATGCAACAGTAACCGGGGTTGGGATAACGGTACCGGTAACACACACCACATACCGTGAAGTTCCTTGAGGAAAAAAAAAAAAAAAAAAAAAAAAACCGTCGTTTTCGATGTCGAATTTTGCGCTCTCAAAACTGACAAGGAGGCCACATGGGTATCGGATTTTAGAATATTTTGATATTTATGGTACGTGAATTTTAGAACACAAACAACAACAGGCCAAAGCTGTTCGACGCAACTCTCAAAATTTCTCGAGAAAATCGGCACAGATGTTTTGCAAGTAAGGGTAAGTAGCAATCAGTAAACTGCAGTATCTGTCGGCGTAGGTCAGGTGGTAGCGCTCTGGCTTTTCAACCGTAGGGTACTGGTTCAAATCCCGTCGTGGCAGATTTTTTATTTATGTTTTCATTGTTTTCGAATAACTTCAATAACCAATGATAATTTTTACGAAAAGTACACGTTTATTAGTAATTTTCTACATTTTATAGAAGGTTTTTAATAATGATGGTTTCAGTAAAAAAACATAAGTTACATTTTTGTACAGTATCATATTGGCTTAATTATTAATTGACGACGCTAGTCATTTATTGTTCAGTTTGTGAAGGGCTACGAGACTGGTTTTGAAGTCATCTCCGTAGCTACTAATGGCTTTCCAAGCAGTTAACCTAACCAACCATCGTTTTACGTGACAAGGTTTTTACCTCGTCAACATACACATAAACTAAATCTGACAAAACATGTGCTTTTAGAGACCCCAAAACGTTTTATATAACTGAAATATTCTATCACGGATTCGAACCTGGAACTCTATTGCTGTAAGGCCTGCACGCTACCACCTGAACTACACCGACATATGCCGTGACTGTTTCAATTATCAGTACTTACGTGTATTTTGCAAAACTTAAAAGTCGATTTTTTCGAGATTTTTTGAGAGTTGAGTCGAATGGCTTGGGCTGATTGTTATTTAAGTCCTGAACTTCACGCCGGCCGCGGTGGCCGAGGAGACTGAGGCGCTTCAGTAACGGTCTGCACGGCCACTACGGTCGGGGGTTCGAATCCCCCCTCGGGCATGGATATTTGTGTCGTCCTAGTTCGTAAGTAGTTCATAAGTAGTATGTAAGTTTAGGGACCGATGACCCCGTAGTTAAGTCCCATAGACTCTACAAACATTTGATTTGAACTGAACTACACGTACCAGATATATCAAGGAATTCTAAAATCCGATACCCATGTAGGTCGCCTTGTGAGTAACTTTAAAATGTTCAAATCTTTGTAAATCTATGGGACTTAACTTCTTTGGTTGTTAGTTCATAGGCTTACAAACTACTTAAACTAACAAGGAAAGTACATGGACTCGAACAAACACTTATACATCAAAACATCTGTATGAACGTTTGGTTACAGGATCTCTATGTAAACCTCAATGTGATGGTGGGTGTCGTTTTTCTGCAAAGCTCTGCAAGCATCCTCTAGATAGCATTGTAGATGTAATTGTAGACGCCATACGTAATGCAGATATCTTAACTATAACTTATGTAATAATCATCGTACATGTTCTCTAGAGTATTGCCATCAAAAGCCGTGATGATAGTTGCAACTTTAACCTTCTTCCCGAAAGACTGTTGGTATTCACTGCCACTGGTTCCATCGACTCTTCCCGCACTTACCGTAGCACTACCGCTTACAATGAGTTGTTCGTCATTATCATTCCTATTATCATTATTATGAGCTTGTAACAACAGTAGCCGGCCGCGGTGGCCGAGGGGACTGAGGCGCTCCAGTCACGGTCTGCGCGGCCACTACGGTCGGGAGTTCAAATCCCTCCTCGGGCATGGATATATGTGCCGTCCTTAGTGTAAGCTAGTTCGTAAGTAGAATGAATCTTTCACTCTGCAGCGGAGTGTGCGCTGATATGAAACTTCCTGACAGATTAAAATTGTGTACCGGAACCGGGACTCGAACCTGGGACCTTTGCCTTCCGCGCGCAAGCGCACTACCGACTGTGCTATCCCGACACGACTCACGATGCCGCCTAATAACTTTACTTCCGCCAGTACCTCGCCTCCTACTTTCCAAACTTCACAGAAGCTCTCCTGCGAACCATGCAAGACTAGCACTCCTGGAAGAAAGGATATGATGGAGCCATGGCTTAGCCACAGCTTAAGGGATGTTTCCAGAATGAATCTTTCACTCTGCAGCGGAGTGTGCGCTGATATGAAACTTCTGGCAGATTAAAATTGTGTGCCGGAACCGGGACTCGAACCTGGGAGCTTGGCCTTTCGCGGGCAAGCGCACTACCGACTGTGCTATCCCGACACGACTCACGATGCCGCCTCACAAGATTCATTCTGGAAACATCCCTTAGGCTGTGGCTAAGCCATGTCTCCACCATATCCTTTCTTCCAGGAGTGCTAGTCTTGCATGGTTCGCAGGATAGCTTCTTTGAAGTTTGGAAACTAGGAGGCGAGGTACGGGCGGAAGTAAAGTTGTGAGGCGGCATCGTGATTCGTGTCGGGATAGCACAGTCGGTAGTGCGCTTGCCCGCGAAAGGCAATGGTCCCAGGTTCGAGTCCCGGTTCCGGCACACAATTTTAATCTACCAGGAAGTTTCAGTTCTTAAGTAGTTTGTAGGTTTAGGGACTGATGACCCCGTAGTTAAGTCCCATAAGCTATACAAGCATTTGAACATTTTTGAACATTATCTCTCATACGAATTTGATGTATAAGTGTTTGTTCGAGCCCAAGTACTTTCCTTGCAAGTTAAACTAACCTAAGGACGACACACACACACACACACACACACACACACACAGAGAGACCCATGTGCGAGGGAGGACTCGAACCTCCGACGGTGAGCAACCGCGCGCTAAGGAAGGAGGCGGCTTGATATCTATAGACAGTCAACATTTTGCCATTTGATGCAAGTTATTTTTTCCGTGAAGAACTGAAAACTTTTGCGAGAGGTTCGAGTTCGTGATTTATAAGTGTGCTTTAGAAGCTACGTGGGCGTTAATTAATTACAGGTCGGCACGCTGCCGGTGTCAGGAGAGCGTGTCGTTGAGCGCACAGCGGCGGCTCTAGGGCTGTAGCGTGTGGGCCCTGTGTGCCGCACCAGCAGAAACCACAGCAGGGCGCGTGCCTGCGCCTCTAACCGCACGCATTATGCGGCGCCGCGCACAATCCGAGATGGCATTCCTGTGAAGTACACGAGACTGCTGCACCACAAATGCAGCGCTGTTATTGTGATACAAATCAATCGTCGAGCTTTCGCGACCAATTTTTCAGAGTTGGAGCCTTCGGTCGACATTGTATAACCGTATAATATATATTACATATTAAATATAAGACGACTAAGAAATGAGATTGACAGGAAGTGCAAAATGGCTAAGCAGGAGTGGCTAGAAGGCAAATGCAAGGATGCAGAAGAATGTATAAGTAGGGGAAAAATAGATACAGCCTACAGTAAAATAAAAGAAACATTTGGAGATAAGAAAAACAACTCTATGAATATCAAGGACACTGATGGAAAACCAGTTCTCAGCAAAGAAGGGAAAGCTGAAAGGTGGAAAGAGTATATAGAGGGGCTCTAAAAAGGAAATGAACTTCGAGACAATATTGTAGGAAGGGAAGAGGATGTAGATGAAGATGAAATAGGAGATAGTGTACTGTGAGAAGAATTTGACAGAGCCCTGAAAGACGAAACAAGGCCCCTGGAGTAGATGATATTCCCTCAGAGCTACTGAAGTCTCTGGGAGAACCAGCCATGACAAACCTGTTTCACCTGGTGTGTAAGATGTATGAGACAGGCGAAGTACCCTCAGACTTTAAGAAAAATGTTATAATCCCCATTCCAAAGAAAGCAGGTGCAGACAGGTGTGAAAACTACAGAACCATAAGTTTAATAAGTCATGGTTGCAAAATATTAACACGAATTATATACAGAAGGATGGAAAAACTGGTAGAAGCCGACCTCGGGGAAGATCAGTTTGGGTTCAGGAGAAATGTAGGAACTCGGGAGGCAATACTCACTTTACGGCTTATCCTAGAAGATCGATTAAGAAAAGGCAAATCTACATTTCTAGCTTTTGTAGATTTGGAGAAGGCTTTTGACAATGTTGATTGGAATAAGCTGTTTCAAGTTCTGAAGCAAGCAGGAGTAAAATATAGGGAGCGTAAGGTTATTTACAACTTGTACAAAAACCAGACAGCGGTTGTCAGAGTTGAAGGGCATGAAAGGGATGCAGTGGTTGGAAAGGGAGTAAGACAGGGTTGTACTCTTTCTCCATTGTTATTCAATTTTTACATTGAGCAAGCTATAATGCAAAGCAAGGAGAAATTTGGAGAAGGAATTAAAGTTCAGGGTGAAGAATTAAAAACATTGCGTTTTGCCGACGACATAGTAATTATGTCAGATACAGCAAAGGACCTGGAAGAGCAATTGAACGGAATGGACAGTGTGCTGAAAGGTGCATATAAGATGAACATTAACAAGAGCAAAACTAGGGTAATGGAGTGCAGTGTAAGAAAATCAGGTGATGCTGAAGGAATTAGTTTGGGAAACGAAGCAATAAATGAGGTAGATGAGTTTTGTTACTTGGACAGTAAAATAACAAATGATGGTCGCAGTACAGAGGATATAAAATGCAGAATGGCAGTGGGTAGAAAAGCGTTTTTGAAAAAGAGAAATTTGTTAACATCGAATATTGATTTAAGCCTAAGGAAGTCATTTCTGAAGACATTTGTATGGAGTGTTGCCTTGTATGGGAGTGAGACATGGACGATAAACAGTGCGGACAAGAAGAGGATTGAGGCTTTTAAAATATGGTGCTACAGAAGAATGCTGAAGATTAGGTGGGTGGATCGCGTAACTAATGAGGAGGTACTGAACAGAATTGGGGAGAAAAGAAATTTCTGTTATACCTTGACTAAAAGAAGGGATAGATTGGTAGGACACATTCTTAGACATCAAGGAATTGTGAACTTAGCGTTGGAGGAAAGTGTATGGGGTAAAAATCGCAGAGGAAGACCAAGAGATGGATACAGTAAGCAGATTCAGACAGATGTAGGTTGCCGTTCTTATGTGGAGATGAAGAGGCTTGCTCAGGATACGGTATTGTGGAGAGCTGCATCAAACCAGTCTCCGGACTGAAGACCACAAAAACAACAACATTAAATATATTATAATTTACACATTACAGATTTTTGGCCCCCTTTAGGTTACGGTAGTAACACTAAAAGTGGGCCTTTGCGATCGTCTTTTGACAGCTCAAACTTTAAATGAAAATAACGGCTTAACTATTCATCTGACACGAAAATTGAATAACTGAATTTGTAGAGGAGAAAATTCTCTTCCACTTTTCTCTCTTATGTTTTCTTCATATATCGTATGGTTTCAGAGATATTTTCAAAAATAACGACGATTTGACGATGTCTGTCTGCCCGTAACGTGTTCCCACTTTTTAGGTCGAATCGTTCAACCGATCGGCACCAAATTTTACAGACATAATTGTTGGCTACCAGAGACCAGAACCTCGCTTTTAGAAATATTTCGTACAAGAAATACGTTAGTAATGCAAAAAAAAAAAAAAAAAAAAAAAAAAAATGCCGTTTGTAATATAATTGTAAATGCAAATAAACCGTTCATCTGACGCGAAAATTGAATAACCGAATTTGTAGAGGAGAAAGCTCTCTACAACTTATCTCCTTTATGTTTTTTTCTTTATATATATCTCGTATCGTTTGAGAGATATTAGCAAAAATAACCGAGATTTGACAACCTCCATTGAAGTATTTTATTCATTTCAGCAACTGTTCAGATTACAAATCAATATAATGCAGCGACGAGTTACTTGTGAAGCACAAACAACTGATTGCTGCATTTTATTGATTTCTACCCTCCATTGAATTAATGAAAACCAGCCGTTCGGAGATGTCACGTGACATTCCTCGCCTACAACTCTCTCTGGCAGACGCCATGTTGCGTTGCGTATTTGATGATTTTCTTATTGTAACTTACACGATGTCATTTCAAAGAAATGGCGCTCTGAAGAATTAACCAAAACACGTCGTTTCACGTACAATAAATGATAGTCTAGTGTCTAAACTGCCATTAATAGTTTGAAATTAAAGAACGCAACATCTCATTGGTAGCCGTAGCGTAGTGGGCAATGCGTTGGGTAGTGATGTTGAATATTTAGAATTGTGCATATGTAAGAATGCTCCCTCTAAAATAGTAGTTGTAATCTTGTCACCATAATTTTTTATGATTTAGATTATTATTTTGTCCAAAATGTTTGAAAAATCTTATAAAACTACAAATCTAAAGTGGGCCGTAAAACACGTCAGTGCGATATTTTTTATTTCTGTTATTCATACTTATTCAGTCGGACATGTCCGAAAGAACAGACATTACTTTTCATCCTGCAGTTGTTACTGTGGTGTCGGACAAGTATAAAGTTCGCGCCACCTACTTTCGCCGCGCGCCGCCATGCCCGCACGGCGCGGCTTTCTTACGACGACAGCCACGAGCGCCCTCTGCTACAACTCCGCTCGTGGCCACCACTGAACGACATCGTTCACTTGGGACTGAGATAGGAACCAGCTAACACTTCGGAATCAGATAGGCACCAGTGAAGACTTGGCTATCGGATAGGCACTAGGCAGGCCTCTAGCTCAACTATGTATCAGCATTCTGCAGTACTGAACAATGTAAAAGTTAAGTATTGTATAAATTCTGTTCAATATATATCTCGTTCTAATTTACTCTAGTGTTTCTAGTTTCTGGCTGCTCCCCTCCGTACCTGCACCAGCGTGCTATCTTTATTCCTGTGTCGGTCTCATTCCACTCGGCCACCGACACCTACGACGGAAACGAGACACAAAAGCGGCGACGAGGCTGGGACACAAAAGTTATGTCTTCATATTCAAGGATAAAAGACGTTAACTGTGAATAGGTAAAGTTGAAAATGTGTACCCAGCCGGGATTCTAACCCGGGTCTCCTGCTTCCTCGACAGTGGCGCAACCCCTACACCACTGGAAACACAGTGGTCATCACACTTGCTCCTGCATTATCAAACAGGACAATTCTCGCCCACACTCTGCGAGAGAAACTTCCCGTGCTCCGCAAGAGGTGCAGCAATATCCCTGTACAACACCATCTCTGCACTTATCTCCAGTGGAGCATGTGGCGCGACGACAACTGACATGTGCGATCCGTCTGCGCGGGAGTAGCCGAGCGGTCTGGAGCGCCCTGTTACGGATCGTGCGGCCTCCCGTGTCGGGGGTTTGAATCCCCCATCGGGGTCATGGATGTGTGTACTGTTAGGTTAGTTTTTCTTAGTTTAACTAGTTTGTAAGACTAGGGACTGATGACCAACGTAGTTTGGTCCCATAGGCTTACAAACATTTGAACTTTTTTAATTCTTTTTATTTTATTTTATTTTTTTTTTCCTATGCGATTCAGCAACCAACAACCCTTGCAGAAGTCGACCGATAGGTCGTTGAAAACCGTGTTCCTAAACAGTGTTCGCCATCTGTATGATCGAATGCGTATCAGAATGAGCACCTGTGTTGAAGCAAGTAGAGGCTACACAACTTTCTGATTGGATGTTTCAGGATGGAGCGATACATGGTACTGCTGGAGGTATTGATTTGTAAATGTCATCATTCCCTGTGCTCCAAATGCAGTGTTCCAACAATAAAAATTCAGAAAATTCCCGCACAGTGAGATACATTTATTGATTGCCAAAGGCGTTGTTGTGGCTTAATGTGCAGTGTCAGTGTTTCCGTGTTACTGTCAGTTGATTGTCTTTCAGAGTTTCATGCCTGCATTGCAGATATATTTCTTCCATTCGTGATAGCTATAGTACATTGATTAAATAAATAGTTAATAGACCTAAAGTGTACATGGAACATATTAACTGCCCACACACATTATTAAGTTTGTATGGAATCCTCAGAGCGCAGCGCTACTTCCGTTTGCATGACAATTTTTCCCCTTCAATTGGAGTGGATTTTTCGAACAATACAGTTGCCGCGCTGAAGTTAAATAGTAGGTATACGTCGTAAAGCAAATTTCCGCTGTACTCACAAATAAAAAAAGGAATCCATGTATGCTTTCCTTTATTTAAAAGTACATGTTAACAGTGTTTTGTTCTCATAGAGAGTAACAAAAGAAACTGATTGCATGTTGTCACTGTGGCGATCAACACGTTTCTTCATTACGCTGATGACTGTATTGAATACGAAATTACTGGACTTTGTAACACTATAGTCTATTCCTTTCTTCCTAACCTGGTAGTTAGTGGCATTTTATTCATTTATTACTTAATTATTTACATTCATGCCTTGTGTACATCGAATGTTAACTGCACAGAACTGTAATGTGATGTCTGTATAGATGATCTTTGACACTGTAGTTTACAGGTGTTTTGCTAGAATTTTATAACTTGATTAAATTTCTGTAATGATGTGTAATTAATATTCAGAAATACTAAATTTATAATTTTGTAACCTGTATTGTGTAAATTATGTAATATTGTGTGCTGGATCATCTAAGGTCTAATTTAGAATTGTATGTAAAGGTTAGGGTGCGTCACCTAGCAACGGAAAGGTGCCCGGAGCACAGTAAAAGGTGGAAAGTTGTCGGGAGAAGTTTCTGGAAGTGTGTGAGCGTGCGAGGAAGAGTAGCGATGGTCAGTGAGTCGTACAAGTCAGTCGTAGTCACAGCTTCTGCAGCAGGCAGCTACCATTGCTGAATGGATATATTGGTTTGTGTGGCTACTGTACAACGGTATCACAACAAGATATGGAATTGGAGGCCGATTCAACATTCTGCAAATATAAGTAGCCTCGGATGCAAAATTATGGTCATTTAAGTAATGATGTTTTGTCATGTGAGCTCGTTATGCAATATTACCTTGGCCACATGAACTACAGCAAAGATTTTGGAAGATTTACGCTGCCTCAAAATCATCTAACCAGCCACCTACGGTTCTGCAAGTAATGTATTTTATTTTGTAACTTTGCATGAACCAGTTCGTGTTGTGTCAAGTTGTATAATATAACGTAACTGGAAAATAAGTGACAACTTCTAATTTCCCCAAGTCATTTTACCAAGTAGAATCCTTTCCTGCTGATGAAACTTCTGAGGATCTCAAGAAATAGTGCTATTGTCATGAGAATTTAAAAAGATAACAAATGTAAAGTTAACTGAACAGTACTAAAACTAAACGTCATTAGCACAGCGATAAAGATTTCAGTTGTATAAATAATGTTCATACATTCATAATTAGCTGCCATTAAATAATCAGAAACCGTTAACAATTTTAGTGAAATAACATTTAGAAGTTCTATTCAGTGATACTACTCAGTTACATTATCAAAAGTTCAGTTAGTCTCAGTTGTTTTAATGAGATTACCAGAAAGAGCAGCTATAGTTTTTGCATTCATATTCATAACAGAATTAGCTATAAGACACTTTTTAAAGATATTATTTAAAATCAAATGTTTAACAAAGTACTGTGTCTACTAAAGAAGCTATAAGGTAAGGTAGGTTAAAGAAAACAATCAAATGGTAATAACTACAGCTGTGTTCAAATATGGAAAATATTTTGCAAGATTATTTGTTTAATATAAAGTAATTGTTCCACTTGACAGTTTAAAGCAGTATTTCACTGGTAGTAAAAGAAAGTTACTTCCGTTCATATTCAAACATAGTTTCTCTCAGTTAGATTTCTTTAGAAAACTAAGCAAAATTCATTAAATGTTTAAAGTACTAGATTTGATGATTATAATAGCTGGTCAATTCATTTGTTTACCAACCTAATTAAGAGTATTGTACAGTGCAGCCATATATTTTCTGACCTTATTAACAATCAACATTTATTTTATCACGGTAATTAGCATTAATCTTAATCAGTCAAGTAAATGATCCTTAGTGACGTGTACATCAGATTTACTGCCAGAACATTTTTCTTTGCATCAAAATGCTTAAACAACAGTAATACCCGGTGTAGGCCTAAATTCACTTTATCTGATTTTTCATTATTTGGTATGTTAGGTATTTATTCCCGAATTCAGGGTGATGAGCGTTTTCATATGTTATTACTGTTAATTTATCGTGCAATTTAAATTGATTCAGATAACATTATTTTGGGAACATTTCCTGTCGAAACAAAGTCCTCTGAAACGAAGTTAGTAAACGATAGCTTGTCTGTTAGATACACGGGGCAGTCAGATTAAAATCCTGCAAAGGTGTTTTAACATTACAGTGGTGTTTCACGGTTCGTTCAGCTTAAATAGTTAGTGCTGCGGAAGCTTGTGTAGCCGGCCGCGGTGGCCGAGGGGACTGAGGCGCTCCAGTCATGGTCTGCACGGCCATTACGGTCGGGGGTTCGAATCCCCTCTCGGGCATGGATGTTTGTGCCGTCCTTAGTATTAGCTAGATCATAAGTAGTTTGTAAGTTTAGCGACTGATGACCCTGTGGTTAAGTCCCATAAGCTCTACAAACATTTGAACATTTTTTTGAGCAGTTTTAAGAGTCAGGGGGCATGAATAGGACGCAGTGGTTGGGAAAAGAGTAAAACGGGGTTGTAGCCTTTCCCTAATGTTATACACTATGTACATTGAGAAAGCTGTGAAGGAAAGCGGGCAAATATTTTGAGAAGGATTTAAAGTTCAGAGAGAAGAAATAAAAACTTTGCGGCTTGATGAAGATATTATAAGTCTGTTGCAAATAGCAAGGAATCTGGAAAAGCAATTGAAAGGACAGTGTCCAAAGGAGGGTGTAAGATGACAATTAACAACAGTATAACAAGGGTAGATGAATGCAGTCGAATTAAGTCAGACGAAATTGAAGCAATAAGATTAGGTAACGAGACAATAAAAGCAGAGAGTGGGTTTTGTTACCTGGGCAGTAAAATAACTTGTGATGACCGGAGTAGAGAAGTATAAAATGCAGAATATCAATGGTAATAAGACCATTTCTGGATAAGATAAAGCTTTTAACATCGAAATTTAATGTGTTATAAAGTGTTTCCTGAAAGCCTTTATCTGGAGAAGTGGATTCCAACTTTCTTTAGTCCACGGACCTCTTTGACTTCATTGTCCTGAACAGGGACCACAAGATTCAATAAACATAACTGTGTCCATTCGAAAACAAACTTCAACCAAGGTATATATATATATATATACTCAAAAGTATTATGCATTAACCGTACTATTTTAATACAAACTATTACTATAAAATTAAATTCAGTTTGCAACCTTGTGAAGTTCTGACCTCCGTCGTAATTTTAAATTCGCTAATCCTAGGATAATGCTGTTGCTGAAATGTTCGCGCATATCACCACTTACTTTCAATCGATTCTTGGTTTTATTATGAAGCAGAAAACACTTGTTCACTTAAAGTCACGGAGAAAATGCTAAGGTAGACAGAGTTGATTTCTGGTCTGTCGTTGTTTCATTTTGCTTTTTTATACCAAATCTGTCCAAGAGAATGGATTCAAAAGCGTTCTTACAGTTTCTATCATTTTGGAATTCTATGAGAATTTACAAAATAGGAGACAAATGAATATATTTCAAATGGTACTGATGTTATCTGTTTCTGTTATTAGTGAAGTTGTGACGTCCGGTGACCACAGTATGACTGACTGAGTACTAAGAAGTAATTAATAATTAAAAAGGAGGAAAAGTTTGAAATTTTATATATATCGCGATATTAGCTCTTGCGGATCACTTGAGGTTCGCGGACGAAACGTTGGGAACTATTGCTGTGTGGCTAACCGTTGTACGGGAGTGGATCGTGGATGAAAATTCAGACAGGAAGGGTATAGCCGCGCGGAATTGAAGGAGCGGTTTGAGGCTTTACTAGGCACAGAATGGTTTGGAGGTGGTATGCCGTTGCCTTCCTTCGACATTCTAACTGTCCCCATTTATAGGGGGATATGCTGTTTAACGTGGATTCCGAACCACGGAGTAATTCGACATTTTTCACATCAACACCATTGTTATAGATGAAAGAAGTGAAAAGTGACATATGAAAATGATCAATTACAAAACAAGGGTAATGGCACGTGGTCCAATAAAAGCAGGCGATGCTGAAGGAATTACATTAGTAAACGAGACAATAAAAGTAGCAGAAGAGTTTTGTGAGTAATAAAATATTTTTTTTTTTGCTAACATACAGGTATGAAATGCGTAATGGCTATGAAAGAACAACATTTTGAAGCATGAAATTTGTTGACATTCAATATCAATTTATGTGTTAGGATTGAGGCATTTAACTGGAGGGCGGCCTTACACGGGAGTGAAACGTGGATGATGAGCAGTTCAGACAATAAGGGAGTAGAAGCTTTCGAAATGTGGTGATGCAAAAGAATGCTGAAGATTAGATTGGTACAACCTGTAACCTATAAGGAGGTACTGAATGGAAGTGAGGAGAAAGGAACTAGTAGCATGACTTGACTAAAAGAATAGATAGATTGTTAGGAAGCATTTTGGTACATCAAGAAATAATTAATTTAGTATTGTAGGGAAGTGTGGAGGGTAAAAATCGCAGAAGGAGACAAAGAGAAGAATACAGTAAGAAGGTTGAAATGGATACGGATGTTCTAGGATGGAGTAAAGATTAGCTCGGTTCGTCAAGATAAAAGTCGATTGTCTGCAGCTGTAATGGAGACAGATTCTTGTGTGTCTTCGCTAAGCCACCGTACAAGATCCTCCTCATCTATTTCGTCTTCTGTACTGAAATGTGGGGAACGTTAATTATTTAATCTTCAAGTGAGCTAAATAATATTAAAATAGCAATTACTCTCATATTTGAGTGTAAATTCACAACAAACATTAAAAATCTTCTAATGATAACTGATAAAAAGGTGGGAAGATGTGTGTCAGGAGTTATTTTAGTGAGCTTTGTGCCGACAGTCTCATGGTTAAGGTGCAGTCAGTATACAAACTTCTCTCTGTCTCTCTCTTTTCCTTTTACGCACAGAAAAATTAAACAACTTTTCATTCTTTAGAACCTTTATTTTTGTTTCCCCAGTTATGAAGACACGATGTTTAATACATGTGTTCAAAGAATTCTGTTCGTATTTAAGTAAAAGAAATTCCAATTGATGGTTAAATCGTGTAAAAATGTGAAGGACAAATAAATAATAAAGTGGAAAAAGATCAAGGAAACACTGCCAGATCTGTTACAATTACAACAGTAGGTTCGATATAAACGCGACTGTTACAGAGGTTCTGGAATTTAAATAGCAATCACTAGAGGGATGGCGTCTTTCTTTTCGAGAAATTCTACTGACAGAATTAAGAGGGACGAAATTTAAAGCTGAGTGCACTGCAGAACGATTTTACTGCCGCCAACTTCAATTTCGTGCAAAGAAGAGAGATATACGATAAGAGAGGGCTGGTGCAGAGGCATTCGTTTTTCCCTCGTTCCATCTGGGATTGGAAGAGAAGGAAAAAGGATGAAATATTAGGGTTTAACGCCCCGTACAATACGTGGTAATAAGAGACGGAAAAAGCTCGGATATTTTCTTTTAATTTTTTTATTATTATTTTTGTTAAGAATGGGAAAGGAAATCGGCCGTGCCCTTTGACGCGAGCCATGCAGCGCTGTGAAACAGAATTGGAAATGACTTGCAGTGGAAGGTAGTCCAACCGAGCACTGTATTGTGGTTCATGATGTATGGATGTAGTTGTAGAATCGATAAGAGGCCTACGTATAGTATAAATTCCTAGTTTGTCTTCCCGCCATTGAGGCGTAGGTATCGTAGTATTCCCGTATAAACAAATAAAAACGTCAGTCGTCAATAGATGATCGGCAATCTGCCAATACTTGTAACACGGGCGCAGTTGATGCATTATGTGTTTAAAAGAAATAAAACGGGCAACAATAATAATTTATTTAAAATTACGTATGACTAATATAAGATAACATCTAATCTTCGAATGCATTGCAGTGGAGAGTAAAAGGCACAGAACATTTGGGACAACCAGACCCGAAGAAATTGTGTCTAATAAAGAACTGGTAAAGGGACTCCTTGCACTGTTCAAGGGCATTGGTTGGCTTTACTAGATATACAGGGAGCGATACCGCACAATAAACTTAGTTTCGGTGCGGGCAGTGGCGGATTGGACCAAGAATGTTTTGGCTTCCCTGAGAAAATCAAATCAATATAACTTTACGTTAGTTTCCAGTTTTGCCCGGGTGTGCACTAATTCAGTTCTAACGTTAGTCCAGATGCTTCTTCCTTCTGTTTCCCTCGCCATCTGTCCCACACTCTGTCCATTTCACTGTCGTCTTCATACAGGTCAATCCTTGTAACGTCATATTTCTTGAACAATGTGTCCTACAATAATGTTACTTCGTAGAGTACAATATGAGGAAACTGTCTGCAAAATGTGATGCGAAGAAGGAAGAAAAATTAGTGCTTAACGCCACGTCGACAGCTTGATTATTAGAGGCGGAGCTTACGCTCGGGTTCTCTGGGTAAAGATTGGGAGGAAATCGGCCGTGACCTTTGAAAGGAACCATCCCGGCATTTGCCTGGTAAATCACGGAAAACCTAAATCTGGATGGCCGGAGGTAGTTTTGAACCACCGTCCTACCGAATGCGAGTCCAGTATGTTACCACTGCGCCATCTCGCTCGGTGTGATGCGAAGAGGATTGGTAATATAAGTTTTACAATTACAGCCTCCAATTTGATGGGGTGTTTTTTTCACAGTTGATTGTTTATTAATCATATTTTTTGCGTCACAAGTTGATACCGAAGGTTCATTCAGTGGTATATACGAGTATACTCTCTTCGAAATATGTCGCGACCACAGTTAGCAACGACGATAATAAGTTCATACACGGTGGAGAGGATTTTATGACCCTCTTCGTTTGTGGGTCATGAACAATGAACTACGTCCCGTAGTAAGATATAATTTTGAAGGTACATTCAGAGGTAAAATAAAATGATCGTATGGCTCATTTCGTGGGCGTGATTTGCCCCGGGAGAGGGGGAGGCTTTGGCCGCCTAGTGCAAGTCCTTCTTTTGACGCCACTTCGGCGATTTGCTGTCGATGATGATGAGGACAAATACACGACACCCAGTCCCCTGCCGGGAATGTAACCCGGGCCCCTTCAATTGGCGATCAGCGACGCTGCCACTGAGCTATGGAGGAGGTTGATTTAGATATTTTATGTGTATATACTACCTGTATGATGACTCGGGAACAGAATTAGTATTTTAGAAATAGTAAATTATAACGATCATGCCGATAGATATTCTGTTACAGCATGAACAGTGGAAGAGAAATTACGGTAAACTTCTACGTCTAGATAAATACGCTACAAAATACATTTAAGTGCATGACAGAATGTTCATTGATTCGATTTTATGATTTTCACTCTCTAATAGAACGCGAGAAAAATGGAATACTTAAATATTTCCGTTTCCGATCTAATTTTTCTTCTTTTATGATGATCATCAAGTCTCCCTTTATATGTGGTTGATAACAAAATTTGTTCGCATTCGGAAAACAAATTTCGTGATAGAAATTTCGCAAATATATTTCGCAGCAACGAATAACGACTCTCTTTTAATGTTTTCCACCTGAACACTTGCATCATTTCCGTCACACTCTCGCTCTTGTACAGCGATAATACAAAACGACCTGCCCTTTGCTGAACTTCCTCAATAACCCCCTTTACTCCTACATGGTGGGGATCCCACAATGCCCAGAAATACTCCAAAATCGGACGCACTAGTATAGGCAGTTTCGTTACTAGAAGTGTTGCATTTTCTAAGTATTCCGGCAATTAAACGCATCTCTTAGTTCGTCTTCCCTACGATATTTTCGCCGTGTTCTTTCGAATTAAGTTTGTTCGTAATTGTAATTCCTAGGTATTTAGTTCAAGTTTAGGCCTTCAGATTTGACTGACTTACATCTACATGGGATACTCCGCAAATCACATTTAAGGCCGGCCGCGGTGGCCGAGGGTACTGAGGCGCTCCAGTCACGGTCTGCACGGCCACTACGGTCGGGGGTTCGAATCCCCCCTCGGGCATGGATATTTGTGCCGTCCTAGTTCGTAAGTAGTTCATAAGTAGTTTGTAAGTTTAGGGACTGATGACCCCGTAGTTAAGTCCCATAGACTGTACAAACATTTGAACATTTTTTGAACATCACATTTAAGTGCCTGGCACTTACCGTGTAAATGGAGTTCGACGGATTTAGTTTAGTGTTCATATGGATGAATTCACACTTATTATTTATTGTCAAATGCCTATTTTTGCATCATGCAGATATGTAAGTCGTTTTGCAGTTGTTTCTGGTGACTTTAGTAACCTATAAATGACTGTATCAATGCCGAACAGTCAGATACAGCTACTCCGATTGTCTCCTAAATAGTTTATAGAGATAAGGTACAGTAGGAGCCATATAACACTTTCCTGATATCACTTCAGTTTTACTCGATGAATTCCCGTCAATTACCATATCCTGTGTCGTTTCTGAGAAGAAATTGCGAATCCAATCGCGATATGCCACCAGCACGCAATATAATTACGATACGCTTGTGAGGTACAGCCTTCCGGGAATCGTGAAATATGGAATCGATCTAAGGTCCCTTACATTACTTTTATGGAATTATCGGCGAAAAACGCTTCGTAAAAGTTTGAAATTATGTGAAAAGTCATTTGCCAGTATTATTCACGCGTCACAAGATGCGGAAGTTTTTATGTACTTTCATAGTATGTGATCTCATGTCTAATGAACTATGTTAAGGAAGTGGTTTTTATCCCCACAGCGATTGATTCAAGCTGTAAAAGAATATGTGCACCAAATTTGAAATCAATTGCCTAGTTTAAGAGGATACGGGGAATAGTGTCACATGAAGTGGCAGTATTTCACGAATTGTTTATGATGCCATATATGTTGAATTGTCCATCGTAATCTGTTATAATCTCCACAAAGTCGCTTGGTAACAAGGAACATACCAAGATGGGATGAAATCGGTCCAGTGGTTTTTTCTTACTAATATGTATGTATAGCATTGCTGTCTCCATTAGACGTTTGTGAGACGTTTCCATTTTGATGCATTTGAAATAATCTTTAGAGTCTTGACCACAAATTTCAGTCTTTTGAGGCCTTACGCGTTTCGACGTTTCGTCATTATCGAAGGTTAAAGCAAGACAATGGAATTAATATTCATCAAACATTTTGCTAAACATAAATGAGAACACTCACCATATCTTTAAAAAATAAAACTAAAATATTCCTTTTAAAATAATCACTGGCAAAGACGTATGTCAAACATAACATAAATTTAAAATTCCCCCCAGAACATCCCTGTAGGATGGTCAAGTGTCTACTAAGGTTAGCAAAGCGGTCAGTTATTAAATGGAGAATCCGCCAGATGGCGCTGTTGTCATTCTACTTCTGTCTCGCATATGCGCACTCACTCCCTCTGCGGGATTTTTTTTTTCCATTTTCTTGCTGTAGCCTTCGATAATGACGAAACTTCAAAACGCGTAAGGCCTCAATAAATTGAAATTTATAGTCAAGACTCTAAAGTTTATTTCAAATATATGTATAGCTTTGTGATACATATTACACTGAGGTTGGATTAGTTCATTTGTTTATCTTTCTAAAAGCATGATGAGTAGTCCAATACTTCGCCAGTAATGGTGCCAGCCTGAAGTCTCTACCAAGGTCAGCTTGTGCACCCCCTACATCTACAACTACAACCATATTCCGCAATCCACCGTAAGGTGCGTGGCGGAGGGTACACTGTACAATTACTAGGCATTTCCTTTACCATTCCACTCCCAAATAGAATGAGGAAAAAAAGAATGCCTATATGCCTCCGTAAGAGCCCTAATTTCTCTTATCTTGTCTTTGTGATCACTACGCGAAATGTAAGTAGGCGGCAGCAAGATCGTATTACACTCGGCTTCAAATTCCGGCCCTCCAAATTTCCTCAACAGAAATTCACGAAAAGAACGTCGTCTTTCCTCCAGCGATCCCCAATTGAGTTCCCGGATCATTTCCGGGGTCTCAAACGTTTGAGGAATACTCAAGACGTGGTCGTACAAGCGTTTTATACGCGGTCGCCTTTACAGATGAAGTACATCTTCCCAAAATTCTGTCCGCCTTACTAACAACTGTCTTTACATGTTCGTTCTATTTCATATCGCTCTGCAATGTTACTCCTAGATATTTGTACGACGCGACTGCATCAAGAAGCTCACTACTAATGATGTATTAGAACATTAAGGAATTGTTTTCCTACTCATGCGCATCACTTTACATTTTTCTACGTTGAGAACCAGCTGATATTTTTAACACCAACTAGAGATTTTGTCTAAGTCATCCTGTATGCTATTACAGTCAGTTAAAGACGACACCCTCCCATACACCACAGCATCTTCGGCAAACAGCCGCAAATTACAATTTACTTTGTCCATCAGATCATTTATATAGATGGAAAATAATAGCGGTCCTATCACACTCCCCTGGGGCACGCCTGACGATACACTCGTCTCTGATGAACACTCACCGTCGAGAACAATGTACTGCGTTCTATTTCTTAGGACGTCTTCCAGCCAGTCACAAATCTGTGAACCTATTCCATAAGCTCGTATCTTCGTTAGCAGTGTGCAGTGTGGCACGGCGTCGAACGCCTTTTTGAAGTCGAGAGAAACGCAATCCGCCTGTTGCCCTTCATCAATGGCTCGCGAGATGTCATGTGAGGAAAGGGCGAGCTGAGTTTCACGTGAACGATGCTTCCTAAACCCGTGCTGATTCACGGAAAGAAGCTTTTCAAGGCCCCTACCCCTGCCCCTGCCCCCGTCCCCTTTAGATTAGTCACTAGGAAAGCTGCTTCGGTACAGTCCTCCTTTGCAGACCCTAACAAAAGATCGTGTGACGCTGTATGACTGGTTGGGTGGAAGCGTTGGAGCACTGAGCATCCAGCTGGTGTCGAGGGCAGGTGGAAGAGGGAGCTCCGTAGGCCCGCATGGTCGACGACATGCTATACCAGCAGTGAAAGGGGGGGGGGAGGCGAGGGGGAAGGGGTACCCGCAGCGCGCAGGCCGTTAGGCGACACGCGCCCTGGGTGCAGAAGCCACTGTCAGCTGGCGCCGGGCCGACGCCTCAGACCAGTGGCGGCGCTAGGCGTCGGCGACGTCGGCCACCACCGACGGCCTCGCGCCTGTGGAGGCCTCGCAAAACATTGTCAAAATTTTAGTTTTTTTTTTCTTTTTTTTTGTATTTGATTTTTAACGACGCTTTCCAACTGCTAGGTCATGTAGCGACGACAAAAGCTTTTGTCACTCACTGTGTTAATTACGTTTTATTATAATGACTTAGTGCACTTATGCACTGTAAATCGTTTTATATAACAACTATTGACGTTACAAGGTATGTCTCATCTCTAAATATGCCCGATCTTGCTCTTATGGATTTATTTGACGTATCTTCTCGTTTTATTATAATGACTTGCATGTTTTAAATATCCGTTTCTCCTTTTAACAGATTATGGCCTTGTAAAATATTTTATTTGACCTGATGATGCTGACATAGATCAGTGAAACCGGTCGTCATTAATAAAAACTGATGATAAGCGATCTTGGCTATTTTATATCTTTTTACAATAATATAAATAGATCGCCTCCTATAACGTAAACCAACCCAACAATCAGAATCATGCTCAGTTCCATTCAGTACAGCTTCGGCCGAGAGAAGCTTCACAAAGTTAAAATTGATTAAGACTAACTTGAAAAGCACAATGATCCAAGAAAGACTATCTGCCTTGTCAGTACTATCACTTTGTTGTTGTTATGGTCTTCAGTCCGGAGACTGGTTTGATGCAGCTTTCCACCCTACTCTATCCTGAGCAAGCCTTTTCATCTCCTCATAAGAACGGCAACCCACATCCACTTGAATCTGCTTACTATACGCGTCTCTTGGTCTCCCTCTGCGATTTTTACCCCACACACTTCCCTCCAATGCTAAATTTACGATTCCTTGATGTCTAAGAATGTGTCCTACCAAGCGATCCCTTCTTTTAGTCAGGGTGTGCCAAAAATTCCTTTTCTCACCAATTCTGTTAAGTACCTCTTCATTAGTTATGCGATCTACCCACCTAATCTTCAGCATTCTTCTGTAGCACCACATTTCAAAAGCCTCTATCCTCTTCCTGTCCGCACTGCTTATCGTCCATGTTTCACTCCCGTACAAGGCAACACTCCACACAAATGCCTTCAAAAAAGACTTCCTTACACTTAAATTAATATTCGATGTTAGCAAATTTCTCTTTTTCAAAAATGCTTTTCTTCCCATTGCCATTCTGCATTTTATATCCTCTGTACTGCGACCATCGCATGTTATTTTACTACCCAAGTAACAAAACTCATCTACCACCTTCATTGTTTCGTTACCTAATCTAATTCCTTCAGCATCACCTGATTTTCTAAGACCGCATTCCATTATTTTTGTTTTGCTCTTGTTAATGTTCATTTTATACGCTCTCTTCAACACACTGTCCATTCCATTCAACTGCTCTTCCAGGTCCTTTGCTGTCTCTGACAGAATTACAATGTTATCAGCAAAACGCAATGTTTTTATTTCTTCCCCCTGAACTTTAATCCCTATTCCAAATTTTTCCTTGCTTTCCTTCACCGCCTGCTCGATGTACAAATTAAATAGCATAGGAGAAAGGCTACAACCCTGTCTTACTCCCTTCCCAGCTGATGCTTCCCTTTCATTCCCTTCGAGTCTAATAACTGCGGTCTGGCTTTTGTACAAGTTGTAAATAACTCTCCTTTCCCTGTATTTTACCCCTGCTGATTTCAGAATTTGAAAGAGTGTATTCCAGTCAACATTGTCAAAAGCTTTCTCCAAATCTACAAAAGCTAAAAATGTAGGTTTGCCTTTCCTTAACCTATCTTCTAAGATAAGACGTAAAGTGAGTATTGCCTCCCGGGTTCCTACGTTCCTCCTGAATCCAAACTGATCTTTCCCGAGGTCAGCTTCTACCAGCTTTTCCATTCTCCTGTAGATAATTCGTGTTATAGTTTTGCAACCATGACTTATCAAACTGATGGTTCTGTAGTTTTCACACCTGTCTGCGCCTGATTTCTTTGGAATGGGGATTATTACATTTTTCTTAAAGTCTGAGGGTATTTCACCTGTCTCATACATCCTACACACCAGTTCAAATAGTCTTGTCATGGCTGGCTCTCCCAGAGCCTTTAGTAGCTCTGAGGGTATGTCATCTACTCCTGGGGCCTTGTTCCGACCTAGGTCTTTCAGGGCTCTGTCAAATTCATCTCTCAGTATAGTATCTCCTATTTCATCTTGATCTACATCCTCTTCCCTTCCTACAATATTGTCTCAAAGTTCATTTCCTTTGTAGAGCTGCTGTATGTACTCTTTCCACCTTTCAGCTTTTCCTTCTTTGCTGAGAACTGGTTTTCCATCAGAGTCCTTGATATTCGTAGAGTTTTTTTTCTTGTCCCCAAATGTGTCTTTTATTTTCCTGTAGGCGGTATCTATTTTTCCCCTATTTATACATTCTTCTACATCCTTGCATTTGCCTTCTAGCCATTCCTGCTTAGCCATTTTGCACTTCCTGTCAATCTCATTTCATAGTCGTCTGTACTCCATTTTGCCCGTTTCATTTAATGCATTTTTATATTTTCTCCTTTCATCAATTAAATTTAGTATTTCCTGTGATATCCAAGGATTTTTTGTAGGTCTTGCCTTTCTACCTATTTTGTCCTCTGCTGCCTTCACTATTTCATCTCTCAATGCTACCCATTCCTCTTCTACTGTTTTATTTCCCCCTGTTTCTGTCAATTGGTGCCTAAATCTCCCTCCGAATTTCTCCAGAACTTCAGGTTCCTTCAATTTATCTAAGTCCCATCTCCTTATTTTCCTACCTTTCTGCAGTTTTTTCAGTTTCAGCCTACAGTTCATGACTAACAAGTTATGGTCAGAGTCTATATCTGCCCCTGGGTATGTTTTACAGTTAATCACCTGGTTCCGGAATCTATGTTTTACCATTATAAAATCTATCTGATACCTTCCGGTGTCTCCTGGTCTCTTCCATGTATACAACCTTCTTTTGTGATTCTTAAACCATGTGTTTGTTATGATTAAATCATGTTCCGTGCAAAATTCTACCAGGCGACCTCCTCTTTCATTCCTTCTGCCCAGTCCATATTCACCTACTATTTTTCCTTCTCTTCCTTTTCCTACTACCGAATTCCAGTCTCCCATCACAATTAAGTTTTCCTCACCCTTAACTGTCTGAATAATTTCCTTTAGCTCCTCATATATTTCTTCGATTTCCTCATCATCGGCAGAGCTAATCACATCAAGCCGAAATAGCGGCTAGTATTAAGATGTGTTCTTAAAAAATTCAGTGAGACGAAAAGGTGATTTTGTTCCTCTAATAAGTGTTTGTTTATTGTAATTTTTGTCATTGCAATAATACTCGTATATTACATAATAGAATTTTAGTACAATGATTACTGATGTATAATTCAACTCATTTAACATTTTGTTCATTAATGAAAAAATAAAAGGGGCCTCGCAAAGACGAGTTCGCCGACGCCCAGTTTTCGTCTAGCGCCGCCACTGCCTCCGACCTCCGAGGCACTGTGGAAGCGGCGCTGTACGACGTGCTTACGAACAATCTGACACTCAAACGTCCAATTTTCTAGTTTCAAAGGTGGGGAAATAAAAAAAGAGAGGGGAATAAAAAAAAGGTAAACCAGTCAACAATCCGAAGACGTGTTTGAACACCATAGTGCTTTACTAGGCATGGTCCTCTTTGGAGGTGGTACGCCGTTGCCTTCCTCCGACCTTTGAACTGACTTACCCGGCCAGTAATAGGTGGACCTAGAGTTTAACGTGGGTTCCGAACCACGGCGCTACTCGGTATTTTTCACATGAGCAATACTGCCGGAGGTGAAAGAAGTGGAAAGTGACATATAAAAATTCTATGACCTGGCGGGGATCGAACCCGCGACCTTCGGGTTTGCAGTATGGCACTCTACCACTGTGTTATCGATGCGCACCAGAGGAGCGTAAATGATATGAAAGGACCTTGGTTGTTTTGACAATGCTAGACATTGTTGCAGCGAGTTCTGTGAGCTTTGCAAGGTAAGTACAATTCTTAGAATGATTTGCTATATTTTACAATTTTCGAGGTCGTAAAACGTGTTTCTAGTGGACATTTGTCCAGCACTTAAATTTGTTGAAGTTAGCTTTCCTGTCTTGTTTTATTTGTTTTCTTTATTGTTATTTTACACTGAACATTATACATGTCAATAGGCTGGCAGCAGCATTAAGTGCTGCTCTTCAGCCGAGAGAACGTAAAATACATGAACATGAGGGATTGAAACTTGAAGCGGAGTTAAAACAATGCAGAGTTAAAACATAGACGATAAAAATAGGAGAAATGACAGTTGTAACAGACGAATAAAACAGAAGTACAATTACATATTTTTGAAGACGTAACAGCGTTCATTTAATGAAATAAATCGCAATTTGCGATCACTTATGGCTTCACTGTACTAGGTTTAGATGGAATACCAAAGCGTGGCGAATGAATTCGAACCCGGGATCTCCTGCTAAGTAGGCAGACGCGTTGACCACTCCGCCACCGAGGACACAGTGACCAGCCCCCCTGCAGAGGACTCTTTCCTGCACGTCTTCCGCCACACCGAAGTCTCCATTCGCCACGTTGTCTTTTTCCTACACCATAATAGTGTTTTAAATCGTAAAGATCAGATCCCCAATTTTAATTTTTGTAATGAATTAAATCATCTAGTTACGAACCTGAATTTAAAAGATGCGTGGGAAATCAAGTATCCTACTGCTGTCGAATTTACTTTCGTCACATCAAATTCATGTAGCAGAATTGACAGGGTATATGTTGCTCAAGATCTTACATCCTCCGTAACAAAAGTAGAAACTATTCCTACGTACTTTTCGGACCATTCCAGTTTGTTGATCTGCATAAATTTGCGACCACAGCCTATACGTCAGTTCAGGAGTCATTGGAATTTATTATTCAATCTTAAGAGAGTTATATAGCCAGACATCTGCGTCGACCCTTCCCCTGTAAGACATTAAAAAAGTCAAAGCGAAATTGCTCACTATTAAACGGAAGCAATTAGAAGGATTAAAAATAAAATCAAAAGCGAAATCAGTTACAGAGGATGAAATGACTTCTCTCTATCATTTACTAAAGCATGCTAAGAACAGGAAGAGATCGTTTATTGATGAAATCAGAACAAAACATGGCATTACTCTAAAAACCCAGAAGGATATTGTTAATGAAGTGCATCGTTATTATAATGAATTGTATTCTGGAAATGCAGGAGGGGTTGAAAATTCTGATAATTTCTTTAACATTATAGTCCCACAGCTGACGGAAAGTGTAATCAGGAATTCCTTTCTGAGGTTAATGAAGAGGACGTTTATGAGTCTCTCTGCACTTCACCATTAAAAAAATCCCCAGGACCCGATGGTTTGCCAGTGGAATTTTACGTTAGTTACTGGCCAACTGTCGGTGAGAAAATTACTGAGATGGTGAATGAGGTTATTAAGGCAAAAATGATACCACCTGAATTTAAAGAGAGCAAAATTGTACTCGTCCCTTAAAGTAAAGGGAACAAAGACCTAAATAACTTTCGCCCAGTTTCGTTGCTGAATTCAGACTACAAAATTGTTGCTAGAGTTGTAAATAAAAAGTTTTCATCATTAACACACAAAATCATTAGTCAACATCAAAATTGTGCCGCGGGGAGAAATATATTTCATACTTCAGTTGATTTTAGAGATGTCATTGCAATCATCTCTGTAACGAACATAAAATGTGCGTTGACTTTTTTGGACTTCCATAAAGCCTTCGATGTGGTAAACCATGAATACCTGCTGCAGACTTTAAAGCGTCTGGGATTCAATCAACAGGCCTTGTCTCTGATCCGAAACATTGCCACAGGAATAAATGCAAGAATAGCTGTCAAGTCAGACGAGGTGTTCCTCAAGGAAGTCCCCTTTCCATGACCCTATTCGCCATCTCACTGGACCCGTTTCTCAGACATGTTCATGACAAATTACCAGGCATCACACTAGAAGGACATAAAACTGTTACAAGAGCTTATGCTGACGATGTAGGAATTGTCATAAGAAATATGGAAGATATAGACACATTAGAAACAGTAACGAGAACTTACTGTAGTTTGTCTGGAGCAAACGCAAATGAAAAGAAAAGCAAAATCTTAAATCTTAGAGGTTTTGACAAAATAAACATGGAATGGGCAAAAGTAGTGAAGCAGCATAAAAGCCTAGGAATAACACTAACAACAAACGCCATGAAAATGGCTGCAATGAACTGGAAAGACACCTCCGAAACACTTCGAGGTGCTATAATGGAGAACTTATCACGTTCCTTAAATCAGTTTCAGAGGGTTAAGTACATAAACTTATGTATCCTGTCCAAAGCATACTATACAGTCCAAGTATTTCCAATACCAAGGATGATAGCCCGGAAAATTATGTCCAGAATTACAAACTTCCTGTGGAAAGGAGAAATATTTCGAACAGCAGTCAAGGTAGCCACCTTAGATCCGAGACATGGCGGTTTAGGTCTAACGGACATCACAAGCAAAGCTTCGGCACTTTTCGTCAAGAGGCAAATGAATGTAATAAGAGAATCTCAAGACAGTATTACCAGTCAGCTCTTTGAAATCGTTAAACCAGAAAATCTACAACCCCCTATTGATGTGCGAAAAATAAATAGTCGTCTACAGCATGTGAGAACATTTTATATTGAACTAAGTTATTTGAGTACTGGACTTCGACAAGCTCAACAGATAACATCAGGAGCAATCATGAGGGAAAGGTGGAAAAGTGAAGGCAGAAATAAAATAGAAAGACAGTATCCAAATTTAGACTGGAATGCTATCTGGGAAAACATCAACTTAAAAGTCCTGACCTCCGATATAAGAACAACGTGGTACAAATCAGTGAACAACATCATTAGTACTCACGAAAGACTCTACGGAATTGGTCTCAGTGATACCATTCTGTGTCAGCGGTGCCATCTAACAGATACAATAACACATAGATATACATGCGGTGGGAATATAAATAATTGGAACTGGATTAAAGAGCAAACTGCATTTATTACAAGGACATCACCCAACAATATAACATCAACTGTTCTTCATAGACCTCAAGAACGGTACTTTCCAGACGCAAAAAATAACGCCGTGTACTGGCTGATAGGAAATTATGTAAATTATGCCATCAACAACCTGGGACCAGACAATATCATAGACTTCCAGATGTATATACGGAACGAATACTACAAAATTAATAGGTATATGGATCACAAGAAAAAGTTCGGTAACATGTTGAAAATTGTATTTGAAAGAATGGGGATCGGATAAAATACTAAATACATGACTCAATGACAACAAGCTATTTCCCTTATTCTGTTTTCTGGATGGACTTAATTTAGGAAAAAAAGTGGCGGTGGCAGAAGATTTTTTTTTTTTTTTTTTTTTTTTTTTTTAGGCGAGGCAATTAGATTGGGTACTGTTAGTTAGGTGCCAACGCCTGAAGTGGAGAAGCACAGGAAAAAAAAGTTGGATACAAAAAATAAATAAAACAAAAAAGGAAAAAAGGTTCTTGTTTGATAATAATAAAAAAAAAGGTCGCAAAAAGTCTTTCCTGGTGCAAGTCTTTCAGAAGGACAAAAAAAAAATTAGGCAACGTAAAAGCCGTCGCTTAAACGGAGAAAAAAAAAGAAAAAAAAAGGGGAGTCAGTGCTGCGTGTAAAAAAAATGGTTAAGACAAAAAAAAAAAAAAAAAAAAAAAAAAAAAAAAAAAAAAAAAAAAAAGAACACTACAGCCTATTTGTTCTGTAATGCTCGCAGTTACAATACTGTATTCCCACATCAGGAAGAACAGACCGTGAGGTATCGAGACACAATTAATTGTCGTCAGGAGCCCAGCCTCGGCTTGTATACAATTATATATCTTGACGACGTTACAGCGTACATTTAATGAAATAAATCGCAATTTGCGATCACTTATGGCTTCAGTGTACTAGGTTTAGATGGAATACCAAAGCGTGGCGAATGGAAATTTGGGTGGTCACTGTGTCATCGGTGGCGGAGTGGTCAACGCGTCTGCCTAGTTAGCAGGAGATCCCGGGTTCGAATCCCGGCTGGGCACAAATTTTCATTCGCCACGCTTTGGTATTCCATCTAAACCTAGTACAGTCACTGTGTCATCGGTGGCGGAGTGGTCAACGCGTCTGCCTAGTTAGCAGGAGATCCCGGGTTCGAATCCCGGCTGGGCACAAATTTTCATTCGCCACGCTTTGGTATTCCATCTAAACCTAGTACAGTGAAGCCATAAGTGATCGCAAATTGCGATTTATTTCATTAAAACAGGAGTAGTCAGTTTAAATAATGAGCCACAGTGACACTAAAAACACGTGGTAGAACATAAAAACCAAAGAGCACTCGGAGACACTGTTAAAAACGTATCTATTGCGACACTTGTCTGGAAGCGGCGGGCGCAGATAAAACACACACACTGGTGCACTGTTGTACACAACACTCCCTATCTTGCCCGTTTTCTCCTATATATATTATAATGTGGAAAGTAATGCTGGGGAGTGGAGAGGTCACAGGTAGGTGTAGCTGACCATCAGAGACTCTGATAATTTCGCATTATTCAAATTAATTAATAATGATTTACCACACGACTGAAAACTCTGATCACAAGCTTATTATCATGAACTAAAGTACAGTATTGGCCCTGTAATGTGCAGGATAATCTCATCCAGTGCTCATTATAAATATGGCTCCTGCTGCCACCACCAAAATCAACAAACACCCATCCGAAAAAATTTGACTGGTATTAACTTATAAATGATATTATCCATAACATGTTTATGAAAAAATTGACTATTTAGTTTTTCGGATCAACGTTCGTATACAGATATCACGAGCAAAATAAATATATTGATTACAATATAAGGTTGACACAAAACAAGTAATAACAAACACCAATGAATCCTACTGTTAAAAAATGATGACACTGATATTGCCGCGATTCTTCCGACAGAATGCGTGGCGCAGTATTGAGCATCGCAGATTGCTGTGCTTGTGGTCCCCAGTTCAAGTCCCGCGACGGGCAGAAGAATTTATTTCTTTGTATTTATTATTTCTAGAATGTTCTATATGTTTCGTATGGTTCATGTACTGCTAAGGCCCAGAAAATTCTTGCTCTGTATGAATAGTGGAGCACTCCAACCAGGAGTCAGTCTGTACTGAGTGTACGCTTGAGTTAGCAATAAACGTGTTTAAGTCTGAAGTGTTGTGCCGTATTTACGACCAGCCTTCGAATTCCGGACCACCTGCAGGTTTCAACGTGAGATTTTCTGTTGGATGCGCCGGGTATCCTGCAATACATCTGCGTCATCGTGGCTCCGATTAAGCAGAGTAAGAGCCGTCGCCTACACTTACAAATACCGGAATACAAAGAGTATACTGATTACCTCTGTCCGAAGGTCCGTGTCGTCAAAAGACACGTGGATAATGTTTATATCAGTCTGAAATTAATAAATAACTTGCTATTCTGTTGGCCGGTAAATAAAGGAATAAAAACAAGGATTTCAAAGCGTCTTATATGGAGCGTACATATCCAGTCCAATTAGCTTAACATAAAAATCTGTACAAACAAAGGGCAAACATAGAACTGATTACGTAAAGTCACATCTAAAGCAGGGAAATTTATTCTTGATATGAAATGTGATATAAACACTAGTTATGAAGAAAAATTTAACTCACTTTTGGATCTGAACTATATTTCTTTTCCTTTGAGTTGTCTACAACCATAAGTGACAAAATATTTCACCATTATGTATTTATTAATCAGTCGCTTATAACTTATTTTCGGCGCCGCAAAGTACAAAAGAACCACAACACCCATACGTGCAAAATTTCAAACACAACAATAACAGACCGTAACGATTCTCACAGATCCATGTCGCTAAACTTGTTAGGTTGTTTCTGTTTGAGATCAGCTCAAAACCTGGCGATAACTGGTTGTTGATTACTAACTCCTGTTAGTCCATCTCAACTTGTGATGTGACCGTGTAATTCTTCATAATAAGAATAACATCACATAATTATTAAAATTCATCCTGTACGTTTGGTATATTATATTTTAGTAGAGGTCTTGGAAACCAGTGCCTCTATTGTAGATCTTCTCGAGTTTAAAAAGCAATCGAAATTCTTCTCTTTGAAAACGGAGGTTGGAGAGAAGAAGAACTTCAATCAACTCAATCTCATTAATTAAATGATAACAAAGTTCATATAAAATTTAAATATCCAAAGGGGTTTATTGAACCCTTAATACAGCTTCTTCAAATTCAGTGATCTGGTATACATCTTTTACAACCAGATATAGTCACACTACATAACTGGACTAAGAATAATGTCAACTCTAACAGTCCACACTTGTAACTAACTACAAAACAACAGGACAACGCCAACAACTTCTCTCTGAGAATTTTCAGAGTCTATTCCATAACTCTGGTACCTTGGGTTCTCATCTGATAGTGAGATGCACACCATTTATTTCTTTTTTATTTCTGGAAATCATTTCATTACCTTCTACATGAATAAGTCAGCTGGGAACAAGGAAGTCAGTGTGTCGCTGCATTGGGGGCTCTAGTGCCTCGCATGGGACACCACAGATGTTACATGCTCCACCACAGTCCCTGCTATCGGGACATCTTCACGCGTACCGGACGCGGTTGAGCCACACTCTCCTCAAGGGGTGTGGCGGGTTCGACGGCGTTCGCGTCGCTAGGGGCGAAAGGTCAATGTGGAGGCTGGCCATGCGACGTCACCCGCTCTGACTGTGAGTGGCCGCTCCTTCAGCAGGGTCCGAGTCGGGTGATGGAGCCCCTTAGGGAAATAGCGGGAAGGTCGGGGAAGAAGGCCAGTGTGCATTCTGTACCTTGCCGGGGGTCTCATCACAGATATGGAGGAGGCGATAGAGAGCACTGGGCGCACCCGTCTGCAAATTGTTGCTCACGTCGGCACCAATGACTCCAGTTCATACAGGCGGTTGGCGGAGTTGGTGAAGGCTGAAAGCCTCACTCGCGGTGTGGAATCTGAGCTAACTATTTCGTTCCCAGAACTGATCGTGGTCCCCTGGTATGGAGCCGAATGGGAGGCTTAAACCAGAGGCTCACACATTCTGCGGAGATTTTCGGAGCGCTGTCTGTTCAACCATTCGACTTGACATGGGGTCGGTATAGTACTCATGGATTGCTTTCTTAATTTCTTTGTTGATTTAGTGTCATCGCTTTAGTGGTTTTGAAATCTGTCAGTATTTTCATGGAACCTCGTCTACTTTCACGTATTATGTTATACATGGTTGCTTCTTCGTTCTATACCGCCTTTGGTGCTTTGGAACGAATTTTATAACCCTCTATTTGCTGCCTCTTCACAGATAAAATTTTTGCCTGAATTCGTTTGATCTTCGGAAATTCTTTTTATAAGATCGGCATCAAAATTAGACAAGTCCCATAGACACTGAAAATTCCACCAGTTTTTCTCGCGAGAATATACGATTAAAGCTTTTCTCATTTGGGGTTTTACACATTTGACCCACCAATCGATGGCTGAGCGGTAGGTACAGAATTTATGTTCACAGGCTGACCGATAAACACGTCTCGACAGGCAGGGTCTTACAAGTGTGTAACACTGAATTTCCATACGCCTCGACTCCGGTATGTGGCCTGTTTTGTCATATTAATGATACAAATGAAAGTCGCGTGTACGAAAAGATAGTAGGCCATCTTTCAGTTTGTAGCAGGTAGGTTGTTAGACCATAGGAAACATAAATTCTGTCATCAAGTCGGATGGCCGAATGACTAGTGACGTGCTTAAAACAAGGCATTGCGCCGTGCATAAAAGCCCAAGTGTCAGTTAATTGTAGATCTTGAATGACACGCTCAAGCTCCATACACGAATTAAAATTTGGAGTTTGATCTATGGGAATAAGTACACAGTTAAAGTCACCAACAAAAATGATATCGTAGGTGCTCCCGAATAGGGGAATTATTTCTTACCTAAAAAAGTCGGCTCGGCGTTGTCTGTTACTGGAACCAGATGGAGCGCATACGTTTATTAATTTTGTAATGTTCAATGTGACAGCTATCCCTCTGCCATTCACAGGTTTTTCCATATTTTTGAGGAGGACTCTTTCCTTTAATAGTATGGCAGCTCCAATTCCGCTCTAAAAGCTGGGTTGTTGAACCTACTATGTCCATGTATCTGCTCTAAGTCGTTATGACACACTTCTTGGAACACTGCTATGTCGATGTTAGCGGCATACAAGAAATCTTGCAGGTTTCGTAAATTGAAAGCACTGTGGATCTTATTAATATTTACAAATGCGATTTTGTATGCCTATTGGGTGTTCATTCGCTATGGGATTTGTGTATGTCGAGAGGCGTTAGCACCCTACTATCAATGTTAAGCGCTGTCCGTCTCCATTGTGTCTGCACTTACAGCGACCTCGACATCTTTATTAGCGGAAAGACTCCTTTGGGGGTCCAGATGTCTCCTCCAACTCTACATCTGTACCAGAATTGTCGATTTTCAGACCAGACCGTGGAAGTAGAAGATCCTACCGCCTGTGGAGAATGAAGTTTGTTAGCATTCTTGAGATCGTGCACCTTACTATGCGCAGTAGGTTCGTCGGTGGTTTTTATCGGAGGCCCTGGCGCGCTTTCGCTGTGAAATTGGGAAAGGAGCAGCAATTTAAAATTCTTTCAATTCTACGCCAGTGATTTAGTCTGTTCCCGCAGACTCAGCGCTATATCCTCTACGCCTTGGTGGGCCAACCTCCGCCTCTTATTTTTTGTTTGGGGATTTGTCCCCTGTTGCTAACTTATCATTAAGGACAACGGTCTTGATGGCTTGTGTTGCGCCGGTCGCAACTTCCACGGGACTATCCGTATCTCAACATTAATTGATACATCTACTACATCTACATGGGATACTCTGCAAATCACATTTAAGTGCCTGGATGAGGGTTCATCGAACCACCGTTATACTATTTTATCTCCCATTCCATTCTGGAATAGCTCGCGGGAAGAATGAACCCCTGAATCTCTCCGTTCGGGCTCCAATTTATCGTATTTTATTCTGATGACCATTTCTACCTATGGAGATGGGAATCAACAATATATTTTTGCATTCGGAGAAGAATGTTGGCGATTGTAGTTTCCAAAGTAGCCCACGCCGCAGCGATATGCGCCGTTGTTGTAATGATTCCCATCTCAGATCCTGTATCATTTCCGTAACGCTGTCTCCCCTGAATCGTGACAATACGAAACGAGCTGCCCTTTTTTGGACTCTTTCAATGTCCTCCGTCAAACCCACCTGATAAGGATCCCATACTGGGCAGCAATACTCCATAAAAGGACGGACAAGTAGTTCCGTTGCATCTTTTAAGGATTCTGCCAGTAAAACGCAGTCTCTGGTTCGCCTTTCCCACGACATTATCTACGTGTTCTTTTCAATTTAAGTCAGAAGTAATTGTAATTCCTAGGTATTTTGTGGAGTTGACGGCCTTCACACTTGATTGATTTATCATCTAAACAAAGTTTAACGGATTTCTTTTCGTATTCATGTGGACGACTTCACACTTCTCATTATTTAGAGTCAACTGCCAACTCTTACACCATACAGATATCTTATTATAATCGTTCTGCAGTTGGATTTGATCTTCAGATGATTTTACTAGACGGTAAATGACGGCATCATCTGCAAACAACCTAAATCATTTATGTAAATAAGGAACAGAGGAGCATCAATAATACTACCCTGTGGAACGCCCATATCACCTCTGTTTTAGTCGATGCCTTACCATCGATTACTACGAACTGTGTCCTCTCTGAGAGGGAATTCTCTATCCAGTCGCAAATTTGGGGTGATATACCGTAACCACGCAATTTGATTAAAAGCCGTTTGTGCGGTAGGGTGTCAAAAGCCTTCTGGAAATCAAGGAATACGGAATCAATTTTCAAACCCTTGTCGATGGCACACATTACTTCGTGTGAGTAAAGAGCTAGTTGTGTTTCGCATGAACGATATTTTCTAAATCCATGATGACCTTGGGCCAATAGATCATTCTGTTCGAGATAATTCATAATATTTGAATACTGGATATGTTCCAAAACCCTGCTGCAAATTGAAGTCAATGAAATAGGCCTGTAGTTTAATGGGTTACTCCTACTGCCTTTCTTGAATACCGGTGTGACCCGCGCAACTTTACAATCTTTTGGTACAGATCCTTCTTTGAGAGAGCGGTTGTTTATGCCTGTTAAGTAAGGAGCTATCGCTTCAACATAATCAGACAGAAATATAATGGGTATACAATCAGGACCAGAAGACTTGTTCTTGTTAAGTTATTTTAGTTGCTGCACTACTCCGATGATATCTACTTCTACGTTAGTCATTACGGCATCTGTTCGTAATTCGAAATCTGGAATATTGGTTTCGTCTTCTTTGGTGAATGAGTTTCTAAAAGCTATGTTTAGTAACTCTGCTTTAGTAGCGCTGTCATAGGCAGGATCGCCATTACTATCACGTAGTGAGGGTATTGTTTGTGTTTTGGCCCTAGTAAATTTAACGTATGACCAAAATCTCTTTCATCGAGTCCCTCAGTATTACGTAAGGTCTGTTCGACAGGTTCCTCGGTGTTCAACACTGTTTCAGTGGTCTTGCCTACAACTGAAGTTACATTAGAAGGGCCCTCTGTTTCCACGTGTGTGTCGGTTGGCGACTCAGTGTGTGACTGACTGTCGAGGTTCGCGTTGCGGCTGGGTGAAACTGACTGCTCCCCCCCGGCCGCCGCCGCCAAGGCCTCCGCAGTGACGTCATCGCAAGCGGCTGCACGCTCTCTCCGGGCGGCAACTGAGCCACAGAATAGGGAAGCTAGGGGCGGCGCCTGTGATCTATATGTTACCAAGCGTTGCGCTCGACGCCATATTGAAAAGCAGTAAACGCGGAACTATAGCCACTTAGTACTTTGGCTGGAAATGGACTTTTTACGAACCGCAGCTTATCTCACCCGCTTTTACGGAAGGAAACGGCTTTTCGTTATGCGCTCATCTATTTTGCGCCTGTTCCTGCACCTAATTGTAATCCAACGAAAAAAAGTAGGTCTAAATTTTAATACGTACAACTACGAAAATGTACGATGGAATCAGTGATCGTTTTATTTGGTGCTTATCTCTAGAAAAAAAATTTCAAATGTTTGTAAAGCTTATGGGACTTAACTACGTGGTCATCAGTCCCTAAACTTACAAACTACTTATGAACTACTTACGAACTAGGACGGCACAAATATCCATGCCCGAGGGGGGATTCGAACCCCCGACCGTAGTGGCCGTGCAGACCGTGACTGAAGCGCCTCAGTCTCCTCGGCCACCGCGGCCGGATCCCTAGAAAAATCCCAAATAACGCGAAGTTATGTTTCGGAAATTAGTTATAAAGAAGAAAGTGACTTTGCAACTGCTTTACTTATGGCAGTGATGTAGTTGTGTTTTAATGTTGGAAAAGTTGTATTTGCTTTATGAGGATAATTAATTTACTGAAGGGCATATAGAAGAATCTGTCAACCATAGAGCAGGAACAGCATAAAATAATTATTCCCCTTAATCTATTTTTTTGAGTACCCGAAGAGCATTTGTTGCCAACATTAGCACAATACGCCACCAATGCCGTAAGTAAAATTTTACCTGCCTACTTACGCACTATTCTTTGTTTTTCATTTTATATTATTCCCTGCAACATTAAACTTATAATTATAAAATATAAATGTACTTCAACATTTCGATACTGTTGAACTGCTGCAGCAACAGCAACAGCGAGAGTTATCGTCAGCCGGCCGTGGTGGCCGAGGGGACTAAGGCGCTCCAGTAACGGTCTGCACGGCCACTACGGTCGGAGGTTAGAATCCCCCTCGGGCATGGATATTTGTGCTGTCCTAGTTCGTAAGTAGTTCATAAGTAGGTTGTAAGTTTAGGGACTGATGATCCGTAGTTAAGTCCCAGAGACTATACAAACATTTGAACATTTAGTTATCGTCAAGAGAAGAAGCAAGGCTACTTTTAATAATTATGCACATGTTGCTCCCATTCGTAACTGATAACATTTAACTTTTACTACTGACAGCGACCTTCAATTACCGCTCAGCATCTTTTGGGAATGTGAAGAAACTTACACCCTTATTTGTATGAGAATTATTGCAGCAATTACGTGATGAACACCATTTTTCTTTTTCTTTATTGCTGCTCATAAAAACGGAACAGATCCAACTACTGACACACAGTTCTTTCTTTTCACTGCACTGCACTGTACCAAATACTTGTTTACTTTTATGCGATTCAGGCAGTTGAAATATACAGTTAACAAACAAAGACGGCGCATTACTACGCCACAGAGTAGGGAGTGACCACGCGTTTACTGCTTTTCAAGATGGCCGATTCCGCGCATGAGCAATAAATTTTGGACGACAGACTGTAGCGGGAGTTTCCTTTCTGTATACTCCTTATTCTGTGACTGAGCCACGCGCCTCTGCACGCATTCTGATCTGACCCGTCCCGTGTGCCAGTTTTCGGTTGGCCGTCTTAAATAACAATCGCACAGTAGCCACACACGATAATATACGAGGTGCATTCAAGTTCTAAGGCCTCCGATTTTTTTTCTGATTAACTACTCAACCGAAATCGATGAATACTTCTCGACGTAATCGCCCTGCAGACGTACACATTTTTCACAACGCTGACGCCATGATTCCATGGCAGCGGAATCTGTATTGACGACTGGAAAATCGCTGAGGCTCGGCTGGTGAATGTGCGGCCACGGAGAGTGTCTTTCATTGATGCAAAAAGCCAAAAGTCACTAGGAGCCAGGTCAGGTGAGTATGGAGCATGAGGAATCACTTCAAAGTTGTTATCACGAAGAAACTGTTGTTGTCTTGGTGAAACAGCACACGCGCAGCCCTTCCCGGACGTTTTTGTTGCAGTGCAGGAAGGAATTTGTTTTTCAAAACATTTTCGTAGAACGCACCTGTTACCGTGGTGCCCTTTGGAACGCAATGGGTAAGGATTACACCCTCGCTGTCCCAGAACATGGACACCATCATTTTTTCAGCACTGGCGGTTAACCGAAATTTTTTTGGTGGCGCTGAATCTGTGTGCTTCCATTGAGCTGACTGGCGCTTTGTTTCTGGATTGAAAAATGGCATCCACGTCTCATCCATTGCCACAACCGACGAAACGAAAATCCCATTCATGCTGTCGTTGCGCGTCAACATTGCTTGGCAACATGCCACACGGGCAGCCTTGTGGTCGTCCGTCAGCATTCGTGGCTCCCACCTGTATGACACTTTTCGCATTTTCAGGTCGTCATGCAGGATTTTGTGTACAGAAATGCCAACTCTGGAGGCGATCTGTTCAACAGTCATTCGGCGATCCCCCAAAACAATTCCCTCCAGTTTCTCGATCATGTCGTCAGACCGGCTTGTGCGAGCCCGAGGTTGTTTCGGTTTGTTGATACACGATGATCTGCCTTCATTAAACTGTCACACCCACGAACGTACTTCCGACACATCCATAACTCCATCGCCACATGTCTCCTTCGACTGTCGATGAATTTCAATTGGTGTCACACCACGCAAATTCAGAAAACGAATGATTGCACGCTGTTCAAGTAAGGAAAACGGCGCCATTTCAAGTATCTAAAACAGTTCTCATTCTCGCTCTGGCGGTAAAAATCCATCTGCAGTACGGTGCTGCCCTCTCTCGGACATATTGACAATGAACGCGACCTTATTTTAAAACAACGCGCATGTTTCTATCTCTTTCCAGTCCAGAGAAAAAAAAATCGGAGGCCTTAGAACTTGAATGCACCTCGTATGATGGGATATGTCACCGAAGGTCTACTTCAAGTTGCCCAACGCCGTTCAGCACAGGAAACCTATGGGCAGCAGATCACCGCTCCGCGAAGTTAAACTACCCCATATGGCGCATCACGTCGTTAATATCCTCAGCAGGCAGTTCAGATGGTAATTCGAATATTCGAATTGTTTTAATTCCAAATGCGACATGTGAAACAGAAACTTCACCCACATTACCATCGCGGTGTTTGAACTTTAGGACACCTCGAACAGAAGCAACAACAGGTTCACAAAATGCTGCCCTAGACGGAATCGACAAATGAACACCAATAATATCCTCAAGTCCTACTTTCAATTCTGTTTCAAGAACGATTTCTACTTCGAAAGATGTTGGTCGTGTATATTTAATACTAGCTTAAACCCGCGGCTCCGCTTGCGTGTTGGTTAATTATGATAGATAATCTATCTTTCAATAGTGTGCTGTGAGACGTTTTAAAGGATGACATGAAATACCTTTTTTTAAGAGATGTATTAAAAGAAATTTCTTTTTTACTGATTTATTTATTTATTCTTATATTTACTTATTCGTATGCTTATCCTTACAGAGAAAGAGCTGAAGACATTGTAGCACGCATAGACCAAAGATATGGTCTGTGGCATCACGTTCCGCTGTATGTAACCTCGCTGGCCGTCAGTCTGAATTTTTTTAATAATTTGACGACTTTCAACCATCATATCTTTGGCCCTCTTATAGCTGTCGGTATAGAACTGCTATGGTGTACAACGGGAGACGTCAGACAACAATTAGACACAGACCATTCATTTGCGTTCTGTAGTTTTTGCTGCAGAGCGAAATATTGATACACACACACACACACACACACACACACACACACACACACGTAGAATTTTATATACACTGATAACTTTGCATCCCAATATACTTCACTTTTTCATCATTATCAACCCTCAAGCAACAATGCAACCACTGAAACCATTTTCAAAGAGTAAATATAATTTTCAAAGAGTAATTATCATTCTGCATCTCGCGTTATATTCTTCAAATTACTAAATATCTATCAGATCGCTATAAAACCGTGCCAAAAACCTTTCTCAGGTATAAATTAGTAACTGTACAAATATTTACGTCTCTGCATCTTGTCGTTTGGGCGTGACAAGCGTACACCGAACAGACATTCACATTAATGTATATAGATAAATAGCTGTCCGATCGCCATAAAACCGTTCCTAAAGCTTTCCCCGGGTAGACATTAGTAACTGTACAAATTTTTAGCTTTTTATGTCTTGTGGTTCAGATGTGATAAACGTACACCGAACAGACATTCACATTTATAGATATAGATCGAAGATTAACTTCAATGTATCTTTTCTCAGTAGCTGAGCCATTATCGGAATTCGGACGTCATTCTAAGCACGAGTGATAGCCGGTAAACAACGCAGAGAGCGCGTGACTTTTCGCCCGGACGTAAACACGCCGTTTCACAGCCCTGAGCACAAACACGAGGTCCGAACTCCACCGCCACTGCAGGCAGGATATTAAACCGCTCAGCTAAAACAGCATTGCGAATAAAGCGACTACACCGACTGTCTTAAAGTGCGTTTCCCTCCACACCACATACTTTAATTCTGCTTCAATCTTCGCTGTGAAATACGTATCAAATTACTAAGGCTCTCTTATGTTGAAATAGCACCCCCCGCAAAGAACGTGAATGAGAACAAGCTCGCCTTTGTTCCTCGGGCAGAGGTGACATAAATATTAACTATAATGCGATTCCTTGGGACAAGCATTGTCTCATTATAGCAAAGGTATTGAATATAAGGAGTGGCGTTGAATTTAAACTTGTGCTGTGGCCGAGTTTACCGTCTGCTGAGTAAACAGGAGATCCAGGGTATGAATTCCGGCCTCAGAACAAATTTTAATTCAACGCCTCTCCTTACATTCACTACCTTTTGTGTCATGAGACAATGTATGTCTCAAGAAATTGTATTATTGATGATATTTATGTCACTTCTTCCTGAGGAACAAAGGCGGAATTGTTTCCATTCACATTATTTTCTCGGGTGCTATTCCAATACAGGAGAGCCTTGGAAGTTTCATACGTATTTCACAGGGAACATACAGGCAGAAGAAAGGCCGTGTAGCCGTTTTATTCGTAATGCTGTATTAGCTGAGCCTACTAAGCAGGAGGGCCCGGGCTCGAATCCCGGCCATAGCACACATTTTAATTCAATGCATCTCCTTATATTCAATACCTTTGGTATAATGAGAAATTCAGTAAGCTGCAAGAAAATATAAGTAAGTGCAACTCGAGCGCTCACTGTAAAAGGAACCATTTTCTTCTCCACGAATGCCAATGAGTCTTCAGCACCAACATTACTAAGCAGGAAATCCCATCTTTCCGCTTCTGGCTACAGGAGTCTAGCGATATCAGCAAAAAAGTGGAGGCTATAAGCGTTGCCCACACCAGCAGACTTGCCCACACCTGATGTATGGTAAGCAGTAGACAAAGCACAATTTTCTAGTGTCAACTGTTCGTTAACTGGTTTACGTAATACATGTACCTTCCCGAGTGACATTCTGTGACGAATGTGCATAGAGCACTTTGGATGTGGCCTTTTAATGTATGCTGTAACGAAGCGGATAATCGCTACATAATGCCTGATATCGCAACACAGCGCACCGCGTTCCCATGTTTTTGCGTCACGGTACACGCCGACCTTGCTGCATTAACCATTATCCATTATAAGGCCTCGGGCTACGAGGTCAGACAGTGGCGGTACGCGTGTGACCACCTCTGACATTATAACAATCCACGTGGGCGTGCGTGACACGATTGCTACGCCACTGAACTTAAAGCACTGCATTCCACAGCTGTGCTTCCGTCTCTTTATGATCTTTTATATGTGTACTCGTAAAACACTTGTGCCAGCGATCGTGATTAAACTGCCACTTCTCTGAGACGGGAAATATAAACTCCATTGTGGTTAGAGGACAAAGAACAATCAGAAGGTCTTAGAAGCGGGGGGAGGGGGTGGAGGGGGAAGGGAAGGGGAACCATTGAACAACCTTTGCTGTTAAATGACTTTTTAAAGGTACAAAAATTTGCAGCCTTAGGATATTGATGAAAGTAACTGTAGCCGGGATCTCTCAAGAGTATGACTGATACATAATCGTAAACGATGGAAGAATGTGAGCCGCGGCGGATTAGCCGTGCGTACTGGAGCGCCGTGTTACGGTGCGCGCGGCTGTTCGCCGTCGGGGGTTCGAATCCCTCCAAGGGCATGGATGTTTGTGTTGTCCATAGGTTAGTTTGCCTTAGTTTAAGCAGTTTGTAAGCTACGGACTAAAAACCACGTAGATGAATTTGAACATTTGCAAGAATGTACTGTCGAAGAAGCACTGAATAACATTGTTTCCTAGCAGATCATTGGATCTTCTGTCACAGGTGATCAGACTTCGTTTCTTACAGAAGGTGTTTCGTCGCCTAGCAAAGAATTAATTTACAAAAAGGGACATTCTGGGAAGCTACAGACAGTGGAATTCGAGGTAGGCGATCTAAAAATTACTCTGAACTAATCACTTACATGAGAGGTAACCTGTCACAAGCGTCCACAAAAACTATCACTCACAAAATGCAACCGCTGAAGAGCAATAGACTTGCTCTGGGATAGCCTAATTTGAAAATATGAAGATTCATTCGCTACTATAGAGATCTCGGGGAGAGCTCAGAAACGAAGTAACGTGTCTCTATAACAGGAGAAACTAGCCATAGGTTAGGTGCATACTCACAGTAACAGGGGTCGGACAGTGGTTCCTGTTAGCCGACATGCCGATTTTGCAGCGCAGGAATCTTGTGGCCCAACTGCAGTGGTGAAACAATCGTAACCGTCGCGATTACGGAATGCTTTAAACACCAAGAGTAGTTTTCGGATGGGTAATGTGAGCTGTTATCAAGGTGCCACTAAATGGCGTGAATGGAAGCACACTGACCTCGCAATATCGATACCTCTAGGCTCTGCAACGGAATGGGTCTAAAAAACTACTCTCCAGGTTATTTAAGGTCTCGTTGTACGAATTACAGCACGTCTTCGCGGCGTAAGAACCAGCAAATTCCGAACGAGTAACCGTTTCTGCTGTGCTAGAGTTTCGAATCTCACGTTGGTTGAATTTAAATGGCCAAAGTTCTGAAAACGCGGCAAAACTTCTGTTCTTCTGCAACGATAATATGAAACAATGGTCAGGCAAGCAGGCTGGATTGCCCCATCTTTTTTTTATTTTTATTTTTATTTTTTCGTAGCAATTAAATGGGTTGGTGTTCACACTAAGACACCTGTCACCTATTGCCAACAAATTCAGGAATGCCATAACACAACTAGAAATAGAAAAGTTTTTGTTCTAGCATCTGTAAAGAACTAAACAAATTATAAGGACACATAGCAATATCCCTAGCGTCTTTCGTAAAGTAAGTAGCATAAATCAAGTTCTGGAGAGACCCTTAAATATGACATGAGGCGAGTTTAACCAAAAGTCGCTGTACTCTCCAGGCTAGCTTCATTGGTCTGAACAGAAATCTGAACAATATGTGTCAGACAAGGTATTTAAAACTACATAAAGCGAATTTTGTGAAAACGGTCCTCAGTTAATAAACTGAATTCCTTAATAGACTTAAAACTTGAGCTCTTTACTGCTAGGACAGTAGTGCAGTATTATTTTCCCTTATCACTATTACAGCCCCGTTTATCACACCTTCAAGAGCCAGTAACATGGTGTATCTACTACAGAAAACGGATCTCTGCAGTCTCCAGTTTAGTGTTTTACAGAAAGAACTTCGAAATGAGGCGGATTGGATCATCTCAACCGACGACTTCGCATGTACAGTTACTCTGGCTTAGTCAGAGGCTGACGTATTTCTTGCTAAAGAAAGCATAGTGTAATAAAAAAAGATGTCACGTCGTCATAAGAAGAGAGCTCATAATGCCAAATTCACCACTTACTCTCCCAACACATGGGTGATATTCAGTTTCTTCTTGCTTCCTCTCTCCCTCTGATTTTTCCCTCGTCTGGTGATTACCTTGTAGGTGCCTCTTTTTTCAGGCGATTAGTACCGTACCTTTAGGCTATTAATTCTTCGTTTTAAATAAGACATGATTGTTTTTCTGATCTTTTAAGAGAGTTTTCTAGGGGCTATCACTAAGGCTCACTAATGCCATTGTGCACTAACCGAACGTCACAGATTTGAGTTATACTGCCTGTAAAGAAATGTTATTAGCGTATAAGAGGCACAGAGGGACGCTACGTGATGTGTGGAGAACGGCAGACAGCTCGCCAATTACCTGCATTGAGACTGAAACCTCGTTGCCAAAAGTTGACTTTGCATAGCTGTTATAACAGTTAATCTCTGGACGCTAACGAGAAAAGACAACATGCCAATCACTTGACTGCTACGTATCTACAGGATAATCCGAACTCCACAAAACACTTTGGCAGATATAACAGAGCGTTAATTGAATGTCGTGCTATAAGAAAACAACTGATCGCCTCCAGTCCATTAGAGAGTAATGCATTCCGTTTGTTTTTCCGTTTACTTTTGTAACAATCGTGCTAAAAATGCCTGCGTAGTAGCAAATGCATAGAGTACCTCGTGCTTTTAAGACAGATGTTTCCATTAACGCCGTGTTTGCTTTTCTTTTTAAGCTGTCTCTCTTCAATTTTGTACTATTTACTTCTATTTTCCCTACAGTGTTATCTCTGCCTTTACAGAAAATGCTGACAGTTGAGCTTCTGGGAACGTTGTCATAGAGCTAGTTACGATACTTGATGTGCAGTGATCGTGAGACGGCCGCGGCGGAATAGCAGAGCGCACTTAGGCGCCCTGCTACGCGCGGCCGTCCACGTCGGAGGTTCGAGTCCTCCCTCGGGCATGGGTATTTGTGTTGTTCTCACGGTAAGTTAATTTGTTTGTTAAGTTAGGTCACATAACTTCACAAACATTTGAACATTATGAACATCTGGGAACATCTTTTATACTATACTCTCAAAAGACACGAGATTCCAGCACCTAGTACAGCAACCTGGAAACAGCGAGTATTGTGGTGGGTCCAAGTCGAAACAACGGTATGTAAGTATATTCGTGAAACCACTGGATATGATTGAGTGTCGCTATGTGTGATTCAAATGTTCAAATGTTTGTAGAGTCTATGGGACTTAACTACGGGGTCATCAGTCCCTAAACCTACAAACTACTTATGAACTAGCTACAACTAAGGACGGCACAAATATCCATGCCCGAGGGGGGATTCGAACCCCCAACCGTTGTGGCCGTGCAGACCGTGACTGGAGCGCCTCAGTCCCCTCGGCTGTGTGTGATTTGAAAGCTGCGAGTTTGAATTAACTTGTAGGTGATAACTGAAAGTTTCTGCAATAAACACTAGCCAGTATATTACAAGGTCTCCATGGTGCTCGCACGTTTTCTTCCTGCTGCGGTTATCAAACGTGAAATGTCAGTAGAACTTTGCAGCTGTATTTCCTTGATAAATGTGAATTACTCTTGATTTGTCAACTGCTTGTTTGATCTTCTAAATATAACAGCAACTTAATTTGCTGGGTTTATTTTGTTTTCAGATTGGTGGGTGCTGAATTTGTGTTCGCTAGGTATGCTGAAATTTAGGCATCATTAAGTACGACGTCTCATATGTTTAACAGGCATTTTTCCACTTCTGATGACGTAAGTAATGTAAGTTAGGCTGCAGCGTTATTCAAAATGCTCGCTGAACCCGATGTCCCTCACCTGCCGACTGGAATGGATGCCAACTATATCACCAGTGAGCAATGTGAAACAGGAAATGTTATTTTATTTTATGAATAAATAGTCATTTAAGGTATCAGTTCTTTTATTTCTTATTTTCCGTAATCATCAGATGTTTATAATTTTAATACTGACCAGGGGTTTGAATTGCGACATAGTCTTTGACGTATTTTGTATCTCCAAGGAAGTTCCGTAATATTGTTACATCAACCAATAGTTGAAAATCTTCACGATATCTGGGAAGGTGACATATCAGTCTTCAATCCCAGTTCGACACATAAATTTTCACTTTTCAAGTTCTTACAAGAAGAGTTAGCTCATATTTATATCGCAGTTACAGTTGGGTTGTGATTTCTGAGGTTTGTATGAGGTGCTGATTTGAGGACCTGATTATATAAATGTATGAACTAAGTGCCAACTAAGTAGGAAGGAAAGAGGAAGTAGATGAAGATGAAATAGGAGATATTTTACTGTGTGAAGAATTTGACAGGGCACTTAATTACCTAAGTCGAAACAAGGCTCCTGGAGTAGACTACATTCCCTCAGAACTGCTGAAGACTCTGGGAGAGCCAGCCATGACAAAACTAATTCACCTGGTGCGTAAGATGTACGAGACAGGGGAAATACCATCAGACTTTAAGAAAAATGTAATAATCCTCATTCCAAAGAAAGCAGTCGCAGACAGCTGTGAACATTACAGAACCATCAGTTTAGTAAGTCATGGTTGCAAAATTTTAACGTGAATTATTTACAGAAGGATGGGAAAAACTGGTAGAAGCCGACCTCGGGGAAGTAGAGATTGGATTCAGGAGAAATGTAGGAACGCGGGAGGCAATACTCAACTTACGGCTTATCTTAGAAGATAGATTAAGGAAAGACAAACGTACATTTCTACCTTTGGTAGATTTGGAGAAAGTTTTTGACATTGTTGATTGGAATAAACTGTTTCAAATTCTGAAATTTTCAGGAGTAAAATATAGGGAACGTAAAGTTATTTACAACTTGTACAAAAACCAGATAGCAGTTATCAGAGCTGAAGGGAATGAAAAGGAGGCAGAGGTTGGGAAGGGAGTAAGACAGGGTTGTAGCCTTTCTCCAATGTTATTCAATTTATACAATGAGCAAGCTATAAAGGAAAGTAAGGAGAATTTTGGAGAAGGAATTAAAGTTCAGGGTGAAGAAATAAAAACTTTGAGGTTTTCTGACGACATCACAATTCTGTCAGAGACAGCAAAAGACCGGGAACAGCAGTTGAACGGAATGGACATTGTGTTGAAAGGTGCATATAACATGAACATTAACAAGAGCAAAACTAGGGTAATGGAATGCAGGACACTGTGGGATTTCCACCAAGCGGGATAGACGGAGGATGTGGAGAAAGTTCAGAGGAGCTCGTTTTTATTATCGCGTTACAGGGGAGAGAGTGTCATGGAAAAGATGCATGAGCTTGGGATGAAATCAATAAAAGAAAAGCGAGAAATATTTTGAAAGTGCTTCACGAACTTTCTCCTACGAATCGAACATATTCTGTTAGCTCAACTTACATAGGGAGACATGATAATTATAATAAAACTAGAGTATTCAGAACGAAAACGGAAATATTTAGATGTTCCTTTTTCCTGCGCAGTGTTTTTAACATGTGAACTACAGTTTCCGTTAGGGATAAAATATTTTATTTATGTAGATGCAGATGTATGGGTTCGATTCCCCCTTCAGGCATGTACCTTTTACGGGCACTATCATATCTACTTCTCCTCCGGCAACGCCAAGTGAAGAAAGTCAAGTTGCACCGTAATTCAAAATCTGTAATAAACAAAAATCAGTTGACTATCAACTGGGACAGAGCCGACTTGTGGTTGGAAGATTACACGGCAAGTAGGAACTGTCGCCATAAAGCTTCCCTTACATTAAAAAAACCTGCTCTTTAAAATTTAGAAATCAGAAGTCGGATTAGGTCACATTTCACATTTTATATTTGAACTTAAGATGTTGAAATTATGGTATTGGACTGGAATTTTAATTATGATCTTCTCTTTTGCAGTATTCGACCGTCTTTGATCGAAATAGTTGAATCATTTCGTAGCTTTTTCCGTGGCATCAGCAGACCCCTTTAGTCTCCTCGAAAGATACGCACATGAATTTGAATCTTGCTCCAGCACAGATATATTCTTAATATTTTGATGCCCTTCATAGAGCACGCTGGACTACCAGTGAAAAATAATTTTTAATGACTCTTCATTCGTTCTCAATAACAACGAGGCGTGTCGCTATTTCTAGTCAGACGCGCATGCATCCTCATTCCTTTTAACATTTTAGAGTTAACGTCTATTCGTGCATAAAAAGGACGTCGTTAACTTTGGGGTTCAACTGCCGGTTATGTATAAAGTACTACTGCGTATTTATTACAGTTTCAAAGATCCCACGGCTGGTGAAAAAATTCGACTACTAACATTTGACTTTACTAAGTTTCATTCAATTAGGTACTTGGTTCGTAACTCCTGCATAGGACTTTATTTTCGGGCACTTAGTTTTAGTAAGTTTTGCGACCTGATAGTTGAGGTGAAAACCTCAATATTTCACATTTCTTTATGCTTAACAGTTACGACGATATTTGTCTTGATGGAGTATCAATAAGACCCTAATGCTTTACTGGGGTTAGCAATGGAAGCAGGTGATGAGTTTCTTTCCAGAACCAGAACAAGATAGTTCGTCATATCATTTCAAGTTTAAAAATGTATACAAACATTTATTCAGTAATGAGTACAGAGACATTGCTGTTATTTGCAGTTAATATTGACATTTTCGTAGAGCGCTTACTGCTGTTAATCGAGTTTGTGTTACGTGGTTAGTTCAACAACCGGTTAATAAAAAACCGCTGGCCACAGGAACTACGTTTTGGAGTTGTGAGAAAGCAATACAGAGAGGAAAAGTATTTCGAATTGCTATAGAACCTTAGGAATTCCGCTACTGTCGTAAAATCTGTTGTTCATAACGATATTAAATGTTATCTGAAGATCGCTGTGTGTTTTACGGGACAGAGTTTGTTATATCAGACTCTAATGAGTATGGTAATATTTTTGGTATGTTAGAAATTGCAATGAAGTGGCGTTTAGGAACGTTAACAAATTAATAGCGTGTTTCTATAGCTACATACATACTCTGCAAGTCACATTGAAGTGTGTGACTCAGGGTCCATGGAAGCGCTTTTATGGTACTTCCTTACAGTTGGATTCTCAGATAGCTCTAGGGAAAAAGGGCACCTACATCTTTATGTTTTCGATCTGATTTCTCTTATTTTATTATGATGATCACTTGTTTCTATGTATGTGGGTGCTAACAATATATGTTCGCATTCGGAAGAGAAAGTTGATGAAAGAAAATTCGCAAATAGTTCTCGCCGAAAATCACGCATAATTTCCGTGACACTCTCTCCCCTACATAGCGATAATACAAAACGAGCTGCCCTTCTCTGACGTTTCTCCAAATCTTCCGTCAGTATCTCCTGGTGTGGATCCTCCAATGCTCAGTAACACTCTAAAATATGACACACATGTGTAGTGTAGGCAGTTTCTTTAGTAGAAATGTTGAATCTTCTAATTGTTTTGACAATGAAACGTAGTCTTTGGTTCGCCTTCCCTACATTATTTTTTATGTGTTCTTTCCCGTTTAAGTTGATCGTAATTGTTATCCTTAGGTATTTAGTTGAATTGACGGCCTGTAAGTTTGATTGATTTATCGTGTAAATGAAGTTAAACGGATTTATTTATTGGTAATATGGATGACCCCGCACTTATCAATATTAAGGGTCAACTGCAAAGTTTTGCACCATGCTGATATCTAATTCATTTTGCAGTTGCTTTTGATCTTCTGGCGACTTTACAATCCGAAAAACGACAACATCATCTGTGAACAGTCTGCCAGCTACTCAGACTGCCTCCTAAATCGTTTATAAAAATAAAGAACAGTAGGGGCCTATAACTCTTTGTTGGGGAATGCCGGATATCACTTCTGTTCTACGCGATGTCTTACCGTCAGTTACAACTTACTGTGTCCTTTCTGACAGGAAATACGAATCCAGTTACACAACTGTGGCGATATTCCATAAGCGCGCTATTTTTTTAGAAGACGTTTGTGAGGTACAGTGTCAAATGCCTTCCGGAAATCTAGAGACACGGAATCTATTTGACATCCCTTGGGCAATTGTACTCATCACAATCATGTGAGTAAAGAGCTAGCTGTGTTCACAAGAACGATACTATCTGAATCCATGTTGACTAAGGGTCAATAGGCCTTTCTGTTAGAGGTACTTAATAATATTTGTGGAAAGCATATGCTACGTTACACTCTTTAGGAACGGCACATTCGCTGAGCAAGCAGTTGATTATGATAGCTAGGTATGTGGGTATTGCATCAGCATACTCAGAAAGGAACCTAATTGGTATTGGTGTGCCGACCGCGGTGGCCGAGGGGACTAAGGCGCTCCAGTCACGGTCTGCACGGCCACTACGGTCGGGGGTTCGAATCCCCCCTCGGGCATGGATATTTGTGCCGTCCTAGTTCGTAAGTAGTTCATAAGTACTTGAATGGTTCACGGGAGTACCGTCGGATACTATTGTAATAATCGCACAATATTTCTGCGAGACAGCTGCTCGCCATCTTCAGGTGAACTGCCGCTGTTGCTTCTCTGCTCGCAATATATATGGTGGCTTGTTACCACAGCGCAGGCGCCGCTGCTGTGACGTCATGGCAGACCAGAGCGTCGACGGCGTAAACATAGAGAGCTTCCTGCCCTCTGCGCAGGCGCGGTGCGGGCAAGAGCGGCCGCTGGCGGTGGACCCCTTGTGAGCGCGCCAGCCGGAGGAAAAAGTGCGTGTTTTACGCGTCTCGACTTCGATGACCCATCTGCGTCGATTGATGACCATCGTCTGTCTGCGGCTGATGCTGCCTCAGTACTGCCAAGGCCGGTTCCCATGCTTTACTAAGTTGGAATCCCGTGTCTCTATTAATTAGATCTTTTGCAATACGTATTTCGACGGCCTCTTTAATTACTGAGTCCCAGTAGGTGGAAGCGGAAGAAATGATCTTGGTCTCTTCGTAATTCATGCAGTCTCCCGAATCAAGACTGTGTTCAGCCACAGCCGATTTTTCTGGTTGACACAATCTTGTGTGGCGTTTATGTTCGTCGCATCTGTCTTTCACAGTGCGACACGTCTGTCCAATATAAGACAATCCACACTGGCACGGGATTTTGTATATTCCCGGTCTCCTGAGGCCGAGGTTGTCTTTAACGGAGCCCAGCATTGTCTGCACTCTCCTGGAGGGCGGAAGACACACTTTATATTATGTTTTTTGAACAGTCTGCCAATCTTGAAGGACACACCACCGACGTAGGGAAGAAAAACCATCTTAGTGGAGCTCTCCGTTTCTTCTAGTTCCTCTTCAGGTTTTGAGCGAGCTGGTCGAAATGCAGCACGAATCTGTTTTTTCAGTGTAGCCGTTCTGGGCAAACACAGAACGAAGATGGTTGAGTTCTGCTTGCATACAATCTGCATCTGAGATCGCTCTTGCTCTGTGTACGAGTGTCCGTAGTACACCGCTGCATCCGACGGATGCAGTACAACGGAAGACATCCGCCCTCCTCAAATCCAGCGACTTTCCGGAACCTCTGAAGAAGAGTTTAAGAGAACGAGCGCCTGTCCCACCTCGCCTTTACGGTTTACCAAAGGTGCACAAAAGTGGAGTTCCGCTAAGACCGATTGTAAGCAATATTGGAGCCCCAACCTATCATCTGGCTAAGCATCTGGCATCTCTCCTCAGCCCTTTGGTCGGAAAATGTGAACACCACAATAGGAACTCGGAAGATTTTATACGACGTCTCAAGAACCTACGCCTGGAACCTACAGACCTATTGGTGAGCTTCGACGTAGTCTCCCTGTTCACAAGGGTGCCTCTAATGGACTCCTTACAACTCATTGGGGCCGCGCTGGAAAAGGACATTTTACATCATTTTAAACATGTGCTCACCTCGACCTACTTTTTATTTAACAACGAATATTTTGAGCAGACTGACGGTGTTGCTATGGGCAGCCCTCTGTCTCCCATAGTAGCTAATCTTTTTATGGAAGATTTCGAGGACAAGGCCCTTCAGACGGCGCCATTAAAACCTAAATGCTTTTGGAGGTATGTGGACGATACCTTCGTTGTATGGCCACATGGGTCTGCCAATCTGCCTTCGTTCTTAGACCATCTCAACTCACACCATCCGAACATCTGTTTTACCATGGAATTGGAAGAAAATGGTAAGCTCCCGTTTCTAGACGTCATGGTTCGCCGAAATAAAGACGGTTCCTTGGGCCATGGTGTGTTCCGTAAACCTACACACACCGACCTGTATCTGAAAGCTACGAGCTGTCATCATCCATCTCAACGCAGCGGTGTACTGCGGACACTCGTACACAGAGCAAGAGCGATCTCAGATGCAGATTGTATACAAGCAGAACTCCATCTTCGCTCTGTGTTTGTCCAGAACGGCTACACTGAGAAACAGATTCGTGCTGCATTTCGACCAGCTCGCTCAAAACCTGAAGAGGAACTAGAAGAAACGGAGAGCTCCACTAAGATGGTTTTTCTTCCCTACGTCGGTGGTGTGTCATTCAAGATTGGCAGACTGTTCAAAAAACATAATATAAAGTGTGTCTTCCGCCCTCCAGGAGAGTGCAGACAATGCTGGACTCCGTTAAAGACAACCTCGGCCTCAGGAGACCGGGAATATACAAAATCCCGTGCCAGTGTGGATTGTCTTATATTGGACAGACGTGTCGCACTGTGAAAGACAGATGCGACGAACATAAACGCCACACAAGATTGTGTCAACCAGAAAAATCGGCTGTTGCTGAACACAGTCTTGATTCGGGAGACTGCATGAATTACGAAGAGACCAAGATCATTTCTTCCGCTTCCACCTACTGGGACTCAGTAATTAAAGAGGCCGTCGAAATACGCATCGCAAAAGATTTAATTAATAGAGATACGGGATTCCAACTTAGTAAAGCATGGGAACCGGCCTTGGCAGCACTGAGGCAGCATCAGCCGCAGACAGACGATGGTCACCAATCGACGCAGATGGGTCATCGAAGTCGAGACGCGTAAAACACGCACTTTTTCCTCCGGCTGGCGCGCGCACAAGGGGTCCACTGCCAGCGGCCACTCTTGCCCGCGCCGCGCCTGCGCAGACCACCAGCGGCCCGCTCAACGGCCCTGCGGTAGGGGGCTCTCCATGTTCACGCCGTCGACGCTCTGGTCTGCCATGACGTCACAGCAGCGGCGCCTGCGCTGTGGTAACGAGCCACCATATATATTGCGAGCAGAGAAGCAACAGCGGCAGTTCACCTGAAGATGGCGAGCAGCTGCCTCGCAGAAATATTGTGTGATTATTACAATAGTATCCGACGGTACTCCCGTGAACCATTCAAGAATATATTACGTCGGGAAAGCCTGAAACAGCAGTTCATAAGTAGTTTGTAAGTTTAGGGACTGATCACCCCGTAGTTAAGTCCCATAAGCTTAACAAACATTTGAACATTTTTTGGTATTGGTGTCTGTCTTTTGTTAAGTAATTTAAGTTGCTTTAATACTCCAGTGGTATCTACTTCCAAATTACGCATGCTGGCAGCTGATCTTGACACGAATTCTGGAGTATTTGCCTTGTCTTCTGTTAGGAAGTAATTTCCTTTTATCTTCCAGTAACTGTCGGGTATGCAGCCGGATCCCGTCGTCATTCTGACACGATATTTCGGCGTGGAAACGTGCGGCCATCTTCAGGTGTGTATCGGCAGTCGCAGTATTTATAGTGGTTCTTGCGCATGCCAAAAGTGCTGGTGCCGTTTTGCGCATGCGTTAGATGGTTTGTGCAGTACGGCCGAGCTGTATGTGCTGCCCTCGGTGGTGGAAGAGCAACGGTTTTCTAATCATTAAAATCCTTTGATAAATATTATCCAGTCATAGCGTAATCGACGTCTTCAATCGATTATCAATGATTAGAAGACTGTTGCATGCGTAACACGACATCAGCACTTTTGGCATGCACAAGGACCACTATAAATATTGCGTTTGCACCTGGTCTCTTCGGTACTAGCTACTCATCTGAAGATGGAAGGACGTTTCCAGTCCGAAACATCGTATCAAAATGACGACGGGATCCAGCTGCAAACCCCAAAGTTACTGGAAGAAGAAATACTCGGGGAAAAGTTCAGAAGTTAAAATTTCCATTTATTTCAAATATTTCGGTGTTAATTTACAGTTTTCTCGATCAGAATGAAACATTCATTGTGCGAATTGTAATGGGCGTGATGCTGGTAGCCTGTACTGGCGGCGACTTGTGCTTCGCGGGGCAGCCTGCGCACAGCGTCTAAGGCGTACTCGATTCCGCCTTACTCACCGCTGTTCACGCGCGACGATCCATTACGTTATCGGGAGCCGTTTAGAAGCTACGATTGGGGTTTTCGCTGGGACAACCAGTTTTCGGTTATATCGTTTCTTTTCGTCTCCAGTTTAATACCGCTCAAAACAGTCGTTTTTCAAAGCACTGATTTTCGTTACCTGATTACAGTTATAAAGGTAGAATTTGAACAAAGCTCGATATATATATATATACTAGCCTTAGTACTCAGCGTTTCCATGATATAAACGAGGATTGGAACTTAAATAGTGGCAACTATTCATAACCGATATAAAAGAGTTACATGATTGCACCTGTTACTGTCCAAACTAGTACCAACATTGTGTAGATCCGTTGCCAGAGGTGTGGAAGGCGTAGTATACCGTTAGCAGAGACAGTTCTGTTGATGGCGCGGATGGAGTGGTCTCTGCCTGCCGAATCTATGGTGCAATTCTGAAGCGAATGCCACGAAGTGGTTCCTTCATCTTAAGTGTGGGGAGTATGGTGGATTGTACAGTACTTCCCAGTACCATAGACCGAACAGAGCAGCCACAGCTTGCGCTGTATGCGGCCGCGCATTGTCGTGGAAAATGATGGGTGGATTGAGCAGAAAGTGGTGCCACTTCTTTCGCAAAGCTGGTGGCAGGTCATGCTCCAAAAACGAACAGTAATACTGTGCATTGGCGGTCTGCCGTGGAGAAACGTAATTCGTTAGGATAACATCATCACAGCCGTACACGACAATCACCATAACTTTCACCTTTCTGGGGCTTTGACGCACTTTCGAATTGCACGGTGATCCATAATGACGACAATGTTTGGATTTGTGTTTCAGTTTTGGCTCGTACGACGTACCCCATGTCTCATCCAGTGTTACAATACGGCGCAAGAAAGCCTCTCCTTAGCGCTCAAGGCACGAAGTGCGCCTGAGCAGCGTCGTAACGCATCCATTTCCGCATTTCCGTCAATTCCTGCTGAACTCATCTTGCTGCAATTTTTCGGATGCCCAGGCGTTGCTTCAGGATGCGAAGCACAGTCGTGTACGCTAATTCGGCTTCGTCTGGCGTCAATAACTGTCCACTAACGCGGCAACAGCATGCAATTCTTCTTCAGAGACGCTAGGACAACCTGCCAGATGCGTGTCCGCCACAGTTTGCCGAGCTTCTGTGGAGACTTTTACCCCTACGTGCTACTGTTTTGTACGTCACTGCCAATTCCCCGCACTCCTCTTGAGGACAATGTCGTGCTGTACTTCCTCTGGCACATTCAAACTTGATCCAACGCCGTTTTTCCTGTTTCGAGAACATGGTGACATCGTTACGTTAGACCGCTCCCTGACAAGTGAATGAGTTTCCCTCGATTGTGCGAACGCCGGTGACGTGAGACTGTCGAGTCGACTTGCTCGGAGGTAAGGTAGGTATGTCGCCAACGTGTGCTATCAGCGACTATAGTGGATTCCATTACATAGATCCAACCCTCGTATTTATTCCAATCCTACGTCAGTCCATCTCCCGGCCTCTCTCTGTACATCTCCTGCCGCATTCTCAGCCCCTCTTCCTCCCCTTTCTTGGTCCTTCTTCTCCCCTCTCTCTCATCCTGCCTTCTCCCGCCCTCTCCGTCTCTTTCTCAGTCTCTCTCAGTCCATCTCCTCCTTCCTATGTCGATGTACAATTACATTTGTCTGACAACATTCTCGATGTTGTAGTTCATAGCGAGGTGGCCCTGCCAAGCACCGTATGGTATTTTGCGGATTAGAAGAAATATTTTACACGGAAATATGCACGCATGTGACAACTTACACGGTTGCCGGTTAAACGTTTTCTGTGTCTGTTGTAAGGTAGACTTTCCCATGCTCCGTACATATTACGTACACTGTGACCTTCCTCTTATTTTGACCGTAGCATGTGCAAGATTCGAACAAAACAGCAGAGCACTTACGAATTCTTCACCGTGCACCATTTGGATTTACATGTAGATAGTTACAGGTAAGGTGTACAAAATTTTATTAAAATCGGAGCAAAAGTGTAGAGTTGTATAAATTACAATCAGATGAACATAATTCTTATTTTTCTACAGCATTGTTCTTGAAAGTACTGTACAGCATATATGGAATAAAAAGAAATACACAATAAATTAAAAAGCACAGATCTGTTCAAAATGTTCAAATGTTTGTAAATCTTTGGGACGCAACTACTCTGGTCATCAGTCTCTAGGCTTAAAAGCTACTTAAACTAACTTATGTTAAGGACAATACCCGTGGCCGAGGGAGGATTCGAACCTCCGACGGCAGGCAGCAGCGCGCTACGCTGCAAGGCGCCTTGGAACGCTCGGCCACTCCACCGCAGCAGCACAGCTATGTGTAAAGTTTCAAATCACTTGTTATGTGAAATAAATTGTATCATCAAGGAAAGGTTTGATACCAATTGTAACAGTCATTTTGTATGGCTCTGTGGCCTGATGCAAGTCTCTGAAGTCTACGCCACTTCAGTGACTTTTTGATCCCTAAACTACATCTACATACATACTCCTCAATCCACCGTAAGGTGCGTGGCGGAGGGTACACTGTACCACTAGTAGGCATTTCCTTTCCTATTCCACTTCCAAATAGAACAAGGAAAAAAATAATGCCTATATGCCTCCGTAAGAGTCCTAATCTTGTCTTTGTGATCACTACGCGAAATGTAAGTAGGCGGTAAGAAGATCGTACTACACTCAGCTTCAAATTCAGGCCCTCTAAATTTCCTCAACAGAAATTCACGAAAAGACCGTCGTCTTTCCTCCAGCGATCCATAATTGAGTTACCGGATCATTTCTGTGACATTCGCGCATTGGTCGAACCTACCCAGTAACAAACCTAGCTGTTCGCTTCTGAACTGTTTCTATGTCTTCCTTTAAACTGATCTGCTGCGGGTCCCAAGCATATGAACAATACTCAAGACGTGGTCGTACAAGCGTTTTATACGCGGTCTCCTCTACAGATTAAGTACATCTTCCCAAAATTCTCCCAACAAACCGAAGTCGGCTGTCCTCCTTACTCACAACTATCCTTACCCACAGCCGGCTGCGGTGGCCGAGGTGACTGAGGCGCTCCAGTCACGGTCAGCACAGCCACTACGGTCGGGGGTTCGAATCCCCCCTCGGGCATGGATATTTGTGCCGTCCTAGTTTGTAAGTAGTTCATAAGTAGTTTGTAAGTTTAGGGACTGATGACTCCGTAGTTAAGTCCCATAAGCTTAACAAACATTTGAACATTTTGAACCTTACCCACAACTATCCTTACATGTTCGTTCCATTTCATATCGCTCTGCAATGTTGCGAATAGATATTTGAACGATGCGACTGCAACAAGAAGCTCACTACTAATGCCGTATTCGAACATCATCGAATTGTTTTTCCTACTCATGCGCTTCACCTTACATTTTTCTCCACTGAAAGTTAGCTGCCATTCTTCGCACCAACTAGAAATTTTGGCTAAGTCATCATGTATGTTTTTACAGTCACAACCTCCCAGACACCACAGCATCATCAGAAAAAAGCCTCAAATTACAAGTTTCTCGGTCCATCAGATCATTTATATAGATAGAAAATAATAGCGGTCATATCACACTCCCATGGGGCACACCTGACGATACACTCGCCTCTGATGAACACTCGCCGTCGAGAACAACATACTGCGTTCTATTACTTAGGAAATCTTCCAGCGAGTCACAAATCTGTGAACCTATTCCATATGCTCGTATGTTCGTTAGCAGTCTGCAGTGTGGCACCGCGTTAAACGCCTTTTTGAAATCGAGAAAAACTCAATCCATCTGTTGCCCTTCATCCATGGTTCATAAGATGTCATGTGAGAAAAGGGCAAGCTGAGTTTCACGTGAACGATGTTTTCTAAATCCATGCTGATTCGTAGAAAGAAGCTTTTCCGTCTCAAGGAAATTTACTATATTCAAAATGAGAATATGCTCCAAAATTGATGAAACTGATGTCAACGATATTGTATTGTAATTGTGTTGGTCAGTTCTCTTTCCTTTCTTATAAACGGAAGTCACCTGCGTTTTTTCAATCACTAGGAACTTTGCGCTGAATTTAATATTTGCGAAAAATGCAAGCCAGTTATCCATCCAAGTAAAGAAGACCTGCAGATTAGCGTGGAATCCGAAAGGCCTCTTCTTTCTGGCGAACCATCACGTCATTCACAGATGAATGCGAACTAAAAACCCAGCGTGAGACATAGGTTATCCCAGCGGGTTTCAAACCCATGTACTTGCAATTAGCTATCAAGCTCTTGGTTACGCATAGCGCTATCTATTTGGATATTTACCCAATCTAGATACCAACATTTACAACAAAAGCAAGTATACCTGTAAAAATAAATATATTCATTGAATTATTAACTTTTAATGACAAACCACAATATTGAACCTGTCTGTATAGCATATCCTGTGTGATGTTTCTTGACTTTTTGGGGGATATTATTGTATGACTAGCTTAAACCCGCGGCTCCGCTCGCGTGTTGGTTGATTATCTCAGGAGCGTAAGTAGTGTAGATCCAATCATAGGTAATATGCACTCGTTTCGAAGAATCCGATCACGAAATTCAACAATAATGATTGTAATAATATCACAGATCGATCACTTGATGTAATGCGCGAAACTTTAAATCAATTTTTTTTAAAAGGCGAATTAAAAGAAATTTCTTTTTTACTGCTTTATTTATTTAATCTTATATTTCCTTATTCGTGTGCTTATCCTTACAGAGAAAGAGCTGAAGACATTGTAGCACACACAGACCAAATATATGGTCTGGAATCACGTTTCGCTGTATGTAACCTTCTTGCTGTAGAGTCGCAAACGTCATCGCTGGCATTCAGTCCGATTTTTTTTTTTATAATTTGACGACTTTCAACCACTATATCTTCCACCCCCTTATAGCTATCGGCATGGAACTGCTATGGTATACAACGGGAGACTTCGGACAACAATTACACACGGACCATTCGTTTGCGTTGTGTAGTTTTCGCTGCAGAGCGAAATATTAACACACACACACACACGTAGAATTTTATATACACCGATAACTTTCCATCCCATTATACTCCACCCTTTTATCATTATCAACCCTCAAGCAACAATGCAACCAATAAAACCATTTTCAAAGAGTAAATATAATTTTAAAAGAGTAATTATTGTTCCGCACTTCAAGTTATATTCTTCAAATTGCTAAATATCTGTCAGATGGCTTTGAAACCGTGCCTAAAACGTTCATCAGGTATAAATCAGTTACTGTACAAATACTTAAGTCTCTGCGTCTTGTCATTCTGACGTGATAAGCGTGCACCGAACAGGCATTCACATTAATATATATCGTTGCAGTTGGCCGGAACACATAACGTTTCATATGTTAACTGCAGCGTACCGCCTGCCATCTGTTGAGTGCATTTGCTACTACTTTCGTTGCAGTTTACGTACGCTATTTATACTTGTCAGTTCTCGCTTTGTACACAAAATAAGGCTTGGTATCTAGATCCCATTCTACACAAAAGTCAATATTTTTTCTTGCCATGGTACTTAGAGCATATATTTTTCAATTTATATACATACTTCTTTCATTTGTTACAGCAAATGAAAATGAATGTGGCATAAACGCCAACATTCAGATTTCTTGTGTAAGTAATTATATATCAGTTAAGCCGTTTTGGCAGTATCCCAGAATCTTTTTGTATATTCGAAAGTAAAAAAGATAAAAATAACAAAGAAAAAGATTTCACTATAGCAGGACACGAACCATTGCCCAAAATACGGATATTTATAACATGACGCGTTAACCAGCGCGGTTAAACATGACATACGCTACAGAGCACTTCCGCTGTTTCATTAGAAGCTTCTTACAACCGCTACGTATTTCTATGGATATATTTCAAATAAATAACCTGTAATAAACATTTTGAAAAGTAGCCTATGTCCTAATCCAAGACATAAGAAATCTCTATACGAAATTTCATCTAAATCAGTGCTGTAGTTTTAGCGTGATGCGGTAACAAACATACAAACTTTCGCATTTATAATATGTATAGGATTTGACCGTGTTGTCCCTCTTCAATCTTGCAACACCACACACACACACACACATACACATACACACACACACACACACACACACACACACACACACAAATTTTTAGTTGAGGTCCTGGTTAACCAGTGCCTTTATTATTCACTCTTCCAAAAGTGGTCAAGGCCATTACACTTCGTCACAAGTATTGAAGTTATGTTGAGAAGTAGTTACACCAGAAGACATTTTGAAACTACTGAAATGAGAACTCTTCACAGTGCATTTCTTATAAACACATCAGGGTTTTATTTGACCCATGACTACAGAATATTTGAGTCCAGCATCTGGTTTACACCACGGTACATCCAGATGTCTTACAACTTTTTAACGTGTTAGCTCAGTCAGAACTAATCAACAACTATAACAACTGAATGACAATTCCATGATGCTTTAATTATTCTGAGGTTCACCAAAGTTTTATTAAAGAAGTAAACTGTCTCTTTGGAACCTCTTATGAGAAAGGGTAGGTTTATTTTCAACAATTATCCTGTAAAAGATAATTTAGGACAGTAATAGTCTACAAAAAACCTCCTACAACATATAAAAAATAATTCATTTGGACATCTTGTCCATCCAAGGTGAGCATGTAGTATTTGACACACTACACCTGTCATGGCACACGATATTTCTAATACCCCCTATCCATTACTTGCTCTTGCTCGGAGCTTTCATTTTATTCCCGCAGGGGATCAGGTGTATTTGGAGCATCCACACAGGTATCATCATTTTCCTTTCGAAGGCGTACCTATAGTATGATCATATTACCGGTAACAAAGATTATCGTAATAATAAACAAACAGTATGTAACCATATTACATCTCTGGTTATCAAAAAGCTGTGACATCACAACGTAAATGATAAGTCATCAGAAATATTGCAATAATTAAAATTCAAAGCAATAAATAAATGACCGACAGCAATAAAACCATCGATGTCTATGGATGTCAGGACCAACAGACGTATGTAATATTTCGTAATAGTATTTACAGTTATGATAATAATAAAATATGATGCATTTATAATGTAACAATTTTCGCAGATCACCTGACGACGGCGTTAAAAGCCGAAATAGGCCTATAGTGTAATAAAAATAACTACATTTAAAGCAGCATTTAGGACTTATTGCATAACAAAAGCAAGTATACCTGTGAAAATAAACATATTCACTGAATTATTAACTTTTAATGACAAACCACCATATTCAACCTGTCTGTATAACATATCCTGTTATGGCACACGATATTTCTAATACCCCCTATCCATTACTTGCTCTTGCGCGGAGCTTTTTACTTTATTCCCGCATGATCTGGTGTATTTGGAGCATCCACATAGGAATAATCATTTTCCTATCGAAGGCGTACATATACGAGGCGCGTCAAGAAAGTAAGTTTGGTAATAAAATGAAATTGTATAAGCAGATACAGAAGAAATTTTTATTGCACAAAATTCTACAACTCTGAAACTACTTTTCCAGATAACTGCCGAAATTTTGTAGGCACTTGTCATAGCGTGCCACATGTTTTTGCATGCATCCTTCACAGAAGGTTGCCGCCTATGTATTCAATCATGTGGTAACAGCTCTTTATCATCGTTGAAGTGTTGACCACCAAGGACAGATTAATGGAGGATGATCAAACAGGTCCCATTGAAATTTCCGTAAGAATTGTTTGGTCACATTCGGTGTGTGAGGTCAGGCATTATCGTGAAAAAAAAAAGTCTTTTGACAGTAATCCTCTTCTTACACCTAAAATCTGTTCTTTGTGGACAACACTTCAACGACGATGACGAGCTGAAAGAACATGTTACCACATGGCTGAATACACAGGCGGCAACATTATATGAAGAAGGCACACAAAACCTTGTGCCATGCTATGACAATTGCCTACAAAATTTCGGAAGCTATGTAGGAAAGTAGTTTAACAGTTGTAGATTTTTGTACAATCAATATTTTTTCTGTATGTGTACGCGTTCGTTTTATATAACCAAACGGAACTTACTTTCTGGACGCGTCTCGTAGTACGATCATATTACAGAAACTGTTTGCGTTACTGTCCAATGTAGACCAAGCAATAATAATAATTTCGTGTGGCTCATTGGCCTGGTGCAAGTCATTCAATTGGACGCCACTGCGGCGACTTGCGTGTCCCTAGCCTACCCCAGTTTTCCAACCGGGGAAAGGGGACCTACAGTTTAACGTGGAATCCGAACCACGTGTCGTTTCTGGCGACTCCTCACATCGTTGATGGGTTAAAGTGCAGACTGAAAAAAATTCGAGGTCCAACCCGGGATCCTTCGGTTTCCAGTCGAGCACTTTACCCCAAGACCACCTGGCCCGACTAGCCCAAGTTAAACCTTTGAATTCGTTTGTTACACAGAACGAGCGTTCATCACTGTGATACGACTTTAGAGAGGCGCTGTATTTTGGTACCTGACGTGAACAGCGACTAGCGTGGACTGAGGACGGACCTGCCCGAGGAGAGGAGGCTATCCGGCAGCCAGGTGGGCGCCCAGAAGCTGAGATAGACTCCTCCCCCCGCCCCCTCTCCTGCTCGCTGTGTCAACAGCACAGCAGGCGCCCCACGCTGCAGCGGGGCGCTGGGCGCGCTGTGGCCGGAGGGCCGTGTTTGTCCTGGAGGCGGTCAGCCCGCGCAGGAAGCGCCCAGGCATCTGCGCCCAAGGACGGCGGCTCGCAGCCTCAGGGGTGTTCAAAATGTGTCCGGTCCTACTGGAAAACTCACGAGAGAAGCACAAGTTTGTAGTATCATAACACCAGGGTCACAATTTGCTAATAAATAAACTGAATTAGCCATTTTGAATATTAATTATACAAGGAGGCCATTGAAACTTATATAACTCGTATTTTCAAATAAAACCACCAACTTCTTATACAATTGGTAGTAAAGAAGTAATAGATTAAAACTTGGTGCGTGATGGGGTGGTTTTCCATGAACGCCATTGTTTATGTGCTCATATTATAACCCTACCCGTGCTAAACCACCGGTTAGAATATGATAATTAGGAAAAATGACCCGTGTGCCTAATTATCTTAATTTGGTGGAAAAGCTATCGGTAATGAAGCCGATGATGTAGTGGAGGTTATAACCGGAACGTTGCTGCACCTCTTTGGTGAACAACAACGATCGATAAGAATAAAAAAAAAAAAAAAAGGGAAAGTAAAATTTGGAATAAAATGATCAACGTTTAAATAAAAAATTGCGGAACAAACGGAACACAGGGATTAATTTGGAAAAAGTTAATAACTTATTGATTTACGGTCGCCAGCTCGATGTACGAGCAAATAATTTGGTGGGATGTCAATAATAGAAAAGTTAATTAACAACGTGAAATATTACGTAAAATTTGGGTGGGCAGAAAATCAGAGGGTGCGAGTCAAATTCGGTACAAAAGACACTGACAATATACTATCGGTAATTACTGAGAAATAGTTTACTAACACAGGGTTCATTGTAAGACAGCGAAATGCAAGCCATAGCCGCGCAAATGCAACATGCAGCAAATCATGCAAAACTCTCACCTTAATACTTACTATTTACAGCTTCAAATAATTAATTGTTTATATAAGTACCAGAACTTATTCTACAGTGAGTATGCCATGCGCTTTAGCAATAATCAAGTTGTAACTGAACTATTAACTATACTAATGGCAAGCTCAAAAAATTAATTAATGACTTGTCGTGCTAACACTGAATATTTAGAAAAGAACCATTTAACCTTCTGATTAACTTTTATTCTATCTTTAACCAGGAATTATTAGCATTCAAACACTTGTAAACAATTACTATTCTCACTAATCAGTACTTGCAAGTTAAAACAAACTTTACCTCAAAATACTATGCAGTGGAAAACAATTAACCTTTTACACTGTTATTGAAATATCTTTTGAAATTGAAAGTTAATCTAGCAGTTTCGTTCAACTTAGTAAACCTATTGATCAGCAACACTGGCATAAGCTACGTTTAGTAAAACTTTTCTGAACACATTTTTTATTAACGACTGTCACATTGTCTTTAATGACTCTGATCTTTAGTTTTCTATAACTTTGTGACTATCCTCGGAAAAACAATGGATGAGGAAGGAACCTGTCTGGACAATGACTATGGGTAATGATTTTTAAACACAGGTTCACAAATAACAGTGTTCGCTATTGAACAATCATCACTAATACGCTGGTTAGCTGTACATGCTAAGACAAACTGGACAAATCTTACTGAATTTATGTGCGACGTGGTGCTGCTGATTGAAGACTGTTGGCACTTAACAATTGGCAAACACAGGCTCTTCTTGGCGACGAATGTTAATTACAATTTAGGGCCCACAGCATTCCTCTTGCTGCATTTATTAATTATTTAAGCTGTGGCCGTATGAATAAATAATATTGCCTCTTCGCCGTCTCCTCCACTAGTGCCAATCCACGTACTTGTTCCGTACACCACTGAGCGCACTGTCAAAAGTAATGCGTCTGTCCTCCGCTACTTCTCAACAACGACTCCTTCTCGCTGTGCGCCTCTGCGCTACCAGCGATAAAAAACTCCCTACTCAAAGATGATTCTGTACAATAGCAAAGCCCTTGCTAACCCAGCGTGTCTACTACATTTACAATATTTTTGACATATATGGAAATTAGCAGGAAAATGCAAATATATCACACAAACATAATATACAAATACATAATAAATTACAAAAAATACACATAATGAGGAAAAATGCATAAAGCATCGTTTCATATACCACCCTGTACGCACACATGACTGGAAAGCACCGTTGGTCACTGTGTTGTTGTGTCACAATATCTCATGAACTATGTGTCGTACTGTGATACAATTTAGAAGCTACACTCAAATATATGCGTGTATACTATCTTTTGTGTCTCGTTTCCGCCGGTTGTCGTACGTGTCGGTGGCCGAGTAGAAAGAGACCGACACAGGAAAATAGCATGCACGCTTGTGCCGTACGGAGGTGGCCTGCCAGTGGGACAGCAAAAACTAGAACACTTGGCTAAATTAGAACAAGATATATATTTCGTGGAGTCTTGGTAATACTTAACTTTTACATAGTTCTTGACTGCAGAATTGCTGATACATAGTTTAGATAGGGCCTGCCTACTGATGATACCTAGTGCCTATCCGATAGCCAAGTCTTAACTGGTGTCTATCTGATTCCCAAGTGGCCGATGCAGCAGTCGTGGCCACGAGCGGAGTTGCAGCAGAGGGCGCTCGTGGCTGACGTCGTAAGAACGTCGCGCCGTGCGTGCATGGCGGCGCGCGGCGAAAGTACGTGGGGCGCACTTCATACTTGTGCGACAACACACTATCTGTAAAATTTCCTGCAGCTACAATTCGTAGTGTCGAAATTATAAATTGTAACGTCATACCGAAAGCCGTAGTTTTATTCCATGAACAGCGGATCGTTACTGTTTATGTGCTTGTATCTCATGAACTACGTGTCGTACTGTGGTACAATTTAGAAGGTACATTGAACTATATATGTGTATACTGTCTGTAAAATTTCCTGCTGCTCCAATGTGTAGTGTACAAATCATAAATTGTAACGTCATACTGTATGCTGTAGTTTTACTCCATAAACAGCGGAAAAGTAGTAAGCGAGAAACTTTTTTCCTTTCATCATTTTGCTATGTTTGTCAGCGAGAAAAAGTTTAATAAAGGTTTGAAATTATGTTTAAAGTTTGTTGCACGTCGCAAAGTACTGTCATTCTCATACAATGTATTTCGAAAGTCTCGCCACATTATATGGCATTTTTTGCGATTTCTATTGGTTATAACGTAATATCTTTTCAACCATGCGCCGTACGTGATTCTTAACCGTGCAGCAATTGGTACCTCACGGTAAGGAATGTGTGCACCAAATTTGGTTGAAATCGGTCCAATGGTTTAGGAGAAAATGAGCAGCATTGTCGCAAAATGCAGCAGTTTTTCACTCATGTCATTGTTTATGACGTCATATCTCGTGAACTATGTATCGTACGTGATTCTTACGCTTACGGCGACCGTTCTCATGGATTGCAGCTTACTCATATAAAATTTTATAAAGATTGGATCAAAACTGTAGATTTGTATGCAACACGTACTCACATACGGAAGCTGAGTGTAGTACGATCTTGCTGCCGCCTACTTACATCTCGCGTAAAGATCACAAAGACAAGATAAGAGAAATTAGAGCTCGTACGGAGGCATATAGGCATTCTTTTTTTCCTCGTTCCATTTGGGAGTGGAATAGGAAAGAAAATTCCTAGTAGTGGTACAGTGTACCCTCCGCCGCGCACCTTACGGTGAATTGCGGAGTATGTATGTAGATGTAGATGAACCAAGATCAACATTAATGTAATGAAATGATTCTAGTAGCAGAAAACATAGAAAGATTACTTTTAACAATTATAGTTCTGGGTGTACAAGCCAGTTAAAAGATTCGTGTAAACTACTTGATGTGCTGCTGAAACTTGTTCCCTGGCCCAAACTGAGAACTAGTTTGACCTTAAATTACTCCCACAGCCGCAAGTTAGAAAAGCAGCGGTCATGTGAATTGTAGCTCACAGGAATCACACTTACTATGAAACGAGCCACCACAAATAAATTACTTTATGAAAGTGGCGGACGAAACAAGAGGCGCAACGGAAATATTAACAATAATCAGCAACCGAATCTGTTCTCAGCACATGTGAAACAATATTTATAAAGAAAGGGGTAGGTATTCTCAAACTACTGTATTAAAAATATGATAAGATTTTACTGAACAAAATGCATCCCATTGAACTAGTTCACAAGCACTATCATATCTTATGCTAAAATGCCCATAATAGACATTTAAATTTATCTACACTGAACTGAATTTTAGTTGGGGAGGATTTACAAATAACAAGCATTTATCCACACACATACGCAATGCAAGCGAAACTTACTAAAATCAGCGTGCTGAACAAGGCAGGAACGGTCGTTGATCTCGTATGAAATACGGCATGCAACCTATAGAAATGCGCAGCATTCCATTAGCAAGCAAATGAGAAAGGTTGTACAGGGCTAGTAAAGAATTTACAGACCGCAGTTGGGAACAGAGTACAAGATCGAGAATAAAATAGCAATTTACAATTGGCGGAAGAGGGAAGATCGAGCAGCACTACCAGAAAATTGAAAGATACATGCAGTTATTCTAGCCTGAAGGGCATAGAACAAGCACGGGTTCCACTGAAGGCTTTGTTCTGAGAACACACCACGTGGAGTACATGTTACTCGCGGATAGAGAAAACGAACAGTAAAATTGCACACGAGCTACAAGAAGCAAAAATCCTGCTTAGTAGTGACGCATCTTTCAATGCATGCTCGGAGAAACTTACTCCGAAAGTGAATGCAAGTTCTGAAACCTAAGTTGAAGTAACTGAACAACGAATTGCTGCCATCTCCAAGCTGAAAGAGCAGAGCTAACTCACCATTCCGAAGGACAGCCACCGAACGAGTGAGGCTTTGGCGGGCCATGTGGGCCTCCGCCCGGAAATCGGCAAGGCCGAGGGAGCCAGGGGTGGTAGGAGAAACGCAGAGATTCACACAAGGGCGCGTATAGGCTCACACCAGCCTCTTGTGAAATTAACTTGCAACGAAAGGATGTGGAAACCGCTTTTCAGAGCATAGAAAGAGAGGTTGGTACTAGCCACCTATCGATGCAGGTCCAGAGAGCATTGCCCAAGGCTAAATTTCTCATACTTCCAGACACACTAGCACGCCAAAAAATTCTCATACTCACACATGCAGAGACAAAACATTTTACACTCTTATAGGCACGGTGGAGAGACGGAGAAACCGTTCATGTTGCCACATTGATTGACACACTAATAAATTAATAACATACATGAAGTTAAATACGATTACTCATAATAACATTTAAAAAGGAGAACTGAAAGGCTACGTTACTCCTCGTGCCTCAGAAAACGAATAGTGTCGTTAAGCGACTTTAAATAAAATACAAAATTAAAATTTAGGGAAGGCGGCAGACAGCCGTCTTTCAGTGTGTAATTGTGTGTGTGTGTGTGTGTGTTTTGTCCTTGGCGCAAATTTGTTGAAGTAATTTGTAAGCCTAGGGACTGACAAGTCCCTTAAAATTACAAAAATTTGAATATTTTTGTGCTGCAAGCCGATCAGATTCTGAGGCACAAACGACACATGATAGCAACAACGCTTCTTGAAATTGTCTTCTCGGGACGCTCGCAGTGGCACACACATACTGCTCAGCTACATTGCTACAATTTATACGGCCAGGGCAATGTCGGCAATGGAAATCAAAACGTCGTAATACCGAATCTTACAAAGGCCGTAGAATTTATGAAGAATCTGTAAGCTTCTAGTATTTTAGTTAGGTAAACATTACAAATGGGAATATACAATTAAGAGCATGCAGGTGTCAAATAATTTTACATTGATTTCGATATGTCCAACGAAACTATGTATTGGACATTACTGGGTTTGTCCCTTTGTTATTGTCTTAGATGTTCTGAAGACTTAAAAAAAGTAAATAAAATAAAAAATAAACAAATAAATATACCCTTATACTTCCATCTGCACATTAAGTGACTTTTGTCCTCTCTTCCTAGGAATGAATTCCTACTTTTCCCATCCTAATATCAGGCACATCCTTATCATATAAATGCGTTTGGATTGCCTGCAGTTGCTTCCGAAATGTGGTCTGTTTTCTTTTTTCATTAATTTTCTACTTAGAAACCATATTTTGCATTCGACAGATGTGAGCATAATTTAATATCCTGTCCTGTGTAGATAGCGTGTATTTCGTACATTTAGAAGCATGCATAGGATTATTAAGCTTCACTTGTCATTAAGCAAGGAAGTAACTTTCGACGTGCATTAGTCATGTAAACACACTTAATTTTTTAGCTATTCGTGTCTAAATAGTTCATAATTCGGGTTGTTTAAATCTTGTAAATGTTGGGCTGAACTGTCATAAAAATATCTTTTATTCACTAGTGTTTCCAATAATTTCAAGCCTTACTACTCACTTACAGTGCCCTGCCCTGCGTTTTATTACCATCATTAAAACTGAAGAAACTATTTTCATTAGGAAAAAAATGTTTTTGAATTATTTATATGAGTTAATGTATTTCTATAATGAAGTAAAGAATTTTAAATTTCTGCAAATAATTTTTTTGTCGGCTTATTCTTTTCAATGGTACAATTGTATTCAGGGTTGCAGCGAAAATCATACTTCACAAAGCCAGATGCTTTGTGGCACGTCCACATTGTAGAAACTTGGACTGCGAGTATTCGTTTCCTTTTGTGAGCCAGAGCCGTAATATAACGCGCTGGAACTCCCAGAAGGAGAAAGAGGGCCGTCCCAAGTTTCACGGACGCGGCAGTTCTCGCTAAGACGCAGTGAAAGTAATTCTGTGGGCATTCTTCACGCCGCCCACAGGTACGTAATATTGGTGCCACTACACTCTGCTCGATAATGGCTGATCCTCCCCACCTGTATGAACAACATTACAGACCTGCATCCTATGAAACCCACGATTATAACACTAACAAATGCAGAAGTGGCAAAAAAATTTTTGTGATGGTCGCCACGCTAGTTGAGGAGTGGAGAAAAAAATAATAATAATTATAAAATAAGAATAATAAATGAAAGAGAGAGAGAGACTGTTCATGATGTGCGTAATAGGGAAGATACACAATATGAACCACTGATATTGCCGACGTGGGGTGGCTTGCGTGCCTCAACGATAGAGATAGCCGTACCGTAGGTGCAGCCACAGAGGAGGGGTATCTGTGGAGAGGGCAGACAAACGTGTGGTTCCTGAAGAGGGACAGCAGCCTTTTCAGTAGTTACAGGGGCAACAGTCAGGATGATTGACTGAGCTGGCCTCTTGCCTTGTAACGTCAACTACATCTACATCTACATACATACTCCGCAATCTACCGTACGGTGCGTGGCGGAGGGTACACTGTACCACTAGGCATTTCCTTTCCTATTCCACTCCAAAATAGAACGAGGAAAAAAATAGAATGCCTATACGCCTCCGTACGAGCCCTAATTTCTCTTATCTTGTCTTTGTGATCACTACGCGAAATGTAAGTAGGCGGCAGAAAGATCGTGCTACACTCAGCTACAAATTCCGGCCCTCTAAATTTACTCAACAGAAATTCACGAAAAGAACGTCGTCTTTCCTCCAACGATCCTCAATTGAGTTGCCGGGGAATTTCCGTGACACTCGAGCATTGGTCGAACCTACCAGTAACAAACCTAGCTGCTCGCCTCTGAACTGCTTCTATGTCTTCCTTTAAACTGATCTGCTGCGGGTCCCAAAAACTTGAGAAATACTCAAGACGTGGTCGTACAACCGTTTTATACGCGGTCTCCTTTACAGATGAAGTACATGTTCATAAAATTCTCCCAATAAACCGAAGTCGGTTGTCCTCCTTGCTCACAACTGTCCTTACATGTTCGTTCCATTTCATATCGCTCTGCAATGTTACGCCTAGATATTTGAACGACGCGACAACATCAAGAACCTCACAACTAATGCTGTATTCGAACATTATGGGATTGTACTTCCTACTCATGCGCATCACCTTACAGTTTTCTACATTGAGAGCTAGCTGCCATTCTTTGCACCGACTAGAAATTTTGTCTAAGTCATCTTGTATGCTATCACAGTCAGTTAAAGACGATACCCTCCCATAAACCACAGCATCATCAGCAAACAGCCGCAAATTACAAGTTACTCTGTCCATCAGATCATTTATATAGATAGAAAATAATAGCGGTCCTATCACATTCCCCTGGGGCACGCCTGGCGATACACTCGTCTCTGATGAACACTCGCCGTTGCCATACAGTTACTGAGAACGGCTGAAAGCAAGAGAAAAGTACAGCTGTAATTTTTACGGATGACATGCAGCTCTACTGTATGAACATTTGAGTAAAATATTCCGGAGGTAAAAAGCCCCCCCATTCGGATCTCCGGGAGGGGACTACTGAGGAAGATGTCGTCATCAGAAAGACAAAGCTGTCATTCTAGGGATCGGAGCGTTGAATGTTAGATCTCTTTATCGGGTAGGGAGGTTAGAAAATTTAAATAGGGAAAGGGATAGATTGAATTAGATATAGCAGGGATTAGTGAAGTTCGGTGGAAAGAGGAACAGGATTTCTGGTCTGGTCTGTTTGAGGGTATAACAGGAGTAGGTCTGATGATGAAGAAGAAAATAAGAATTCTGGCAAACTACTACTACTACGAGGAGCATATTGTTAGCATTACGAAGCCAACACCGACCACAGTAGTACAAGATTACATGCCCATTATCTCTGCTGATGATGAGAAGATCGATAAAAAATATGAGGAAATAATAGAAATAGTTCAGACACTTAAGGAAATGAAAAACGCAACTGAGGCAGGGGAATGGAATCCGGTATTAAGAAAAGGAGGGGAAGGACAAATAGTAGGTGAATATGGACTGGCAAAAGGAATGAAAGAGGAAGCCGCCTGGTAGAATTTTGTACGGCACATTTGTCATCATAACGGACAATTAGTTCATGAATCATGAAAGAAGGATGCGTACGTAGAAAAGAGCAGGAGATACCAGGCGGTACCAGATAGATTTTATAAAGGTAAAACATAGATTTCGGAATCAGGTTTTATACTGTAAGACATACTCTGATCATAACTTACTGGTTATGAACTGTAGAATGAAACTGAAGAAACTGCAGAAATGTAGAAATATAAGGAGATGGGACCTGGTAAATGGAAGGAAACTAAAGTTCTTGAGAATTTCAGATGGAGACTAAGGCAACAATTGACAGAAACAGGGATGAAATAGTCAAGACAGCAGATGGGCCTTATAGATAGAAAGACAAGACCTACAACAACTTAGATATTACAGGAAATACTAAATTTAATTGGTAAAAGAAGAAAATATAAAAATACTGCAAAAGAAGCAGGTAAAGTGAATTACAGACGACAAAGAAATGAGATTGACAGGACGTGCAAAATGGCTAAGCAAGAGTGGCTGGAAGCCAAATTTAAATCTGTAGAAGAATGTATAACTACGGGAAAATAGATACTGCCTACATGAAAATAATAAAAACAATCGGAGACAAAAAAAAAAAAAAAAAAAAAAAAAAAAAAAAAAAAAAAAAAAAAAACTGTATGCATATGAAGAACTCAGATGGAAAACCACTTCTCATTAAGAATGGAAAGCTGAAAGTTGGTTATAGTCTATAGAGGGGCTCTACAAAGGAAATGAACTTCGACACAGTATTGTAGGAAGGGAAGAGGAAGTTGATGAAGTAGGAGATACTATACTGAGAGTATTGGAAGATCTAAGTCGAAACAAGGCCCCTGCAGTAGATTACGTTCCAACAGAGCTACTGAAGTCTCTGAAAGAACCAGACATGGCAAAACTATTCCACCTGGTGAGTACGATGTATTGGACAAACGAAATACCCTCGGACTTTAAGAAAAATGTAATATTCTCCATTTCAAAGAAGCAGGCGCAAACAGATGTAAAAATTAGAGACTCATCAGTTTAATAAGGCATGGTTGCAAAATTTTAACACGAATTATTTATAGAAGGAGGAAAGGCCCGGTAGAAGCTGACCTCGGGGAAGAGCAATTTGGATTCAGGAGAAATGTAGAAACACGGGAGGCAATCCTCACTTTACGACTTATCTCAGAAGATAGATTAAGGAAAGGCAAACTTACATTTCTAGCTTTTGTAGATTTGGAGAAAACTTTTGACATTGTTGATTGGGAGTCACTCTTTCAAATTCTGAAGTCAGCTGGCATAAAATATAGGGAATGGAAGGTTATTTATAACTTTTACATTAACCAAACAGCTGTTATTAGCGTTGAAGGGCATGAGAGGGACGTATCGGTTGGGAAGGAAGCAAGACAAGGTTGTAGCTTTTCTTCAATTTTATTCACTTTGTACAATTAAAATTTTAAGAAGCTTCCAAAAATTACATATTCAATTTGAACATTGAGCAAGCTCGGAAGGGAAGGAAAGAGAAATTTGGAAAAGGAATTAGATTTCAGCCTGAAGAAATGGAAACGTTGAGTTTTGCTGATGACATTTTATCCTGTCCAAAACAGAAAAGTCCATCGAAGAACGATTGAATGGAATGGACAGTGTTTTGCAAGACGCGTATAAGATGAATATTAGCAAGAGCAAAACAATGGAATGCAGTCTTAGAAAATCAGGCGATGCTGAAGGAATTAGATTAGGTAATGAAACAATACAGGTGGTAGATGAGTCTTGTTACTTGGGCAGTAAAAAACATATGACGGTCGCAGTACAGAGGATATAAAATGCAGAGCGGCAATGAAAAGAAAAGCGTATTTGAAAAACGGAATTTTGCTATCATTGAATGTTAAGTGTTAGAAAAGCTTTTGTGATTGCATTTGTATTGCCTTGTACGGGAATGAAGCATGGACCATAAATAGTTAGGTCATTTCATTTTGAAAGAGTGACTTTGGGGAAGATCATTTGCACACCGTAGTAGTTATAAATTGATTAAATCTTGAAAAGGAGGTATTGAGGCCAAAATATGATGGATGATTGGAGGCATGTGGGGGCACGACAATTCTGTATTTAGCAGCGAACAAAAATGAGTAGAAACCAGCAATAGAATTAAATGAGACAAAAGTGACCAAACTTTGTTTGCACATAAACCAAAACACTAAGGGCATTTGCAGATAAAGTACAAAAGTTTGCCTAGAAACAGTAAACTTGTCAAAGAATTGACAATTTCAGGATATTGTTGCAGTCTTATACGCGTAGTTAGAAAATTTTGACACTAGATTTAGGAATTTTCATTGATTTGAAACTGATTTAGCATAACTTGAGTAATATTCCTCAGTTGCTAATATGGTGTTTTTATTACAAAAATAAGGAATTATTGTATAGTGAAAATGAAATGTTTTTTTCTTCAGTACCATGGGAAAAAATTACAGTTTTTTTTTTGCAAATAACTGATTTTTTGAAATCCTTCAATAACATTTTATTGCCCTTATATTTACAGAAACCAAACAGTTGGCCGGCCGCAGTGGCCGAGAGGTCTGCTGCGCGCCAGTCACCGTCTGCACGGCCGTTAAGGTCGGGGGTTCGAATCCCCCCCCCCCCCCTTGGGCGTAGATGTTTGTGTCGTCTTTAGTATAAGGAAGTTCATAATTAGTTTCTAAGTTTATGGCCTTAAGCTTAACAAACATTTGAACATTTTGAACCAAATAGTTACAACATTTCTGCAGTGGGCGAGGTTCAGCTCCTGAAATCGAATTAGAGCTTCGTGACACTCATTGAAATCGTGCGCTCAGTTAGAGGTTTCTTACTGTATAAGCTATTTAAATGCTAAAAACGTACTAATTTTTACTCACTGACACCGTTGTGGAAGTAACACGACTCTTTTACAGCCCATTATTGCACATATAAAACCTTTAGAAGATATGACCATAAAAGTATGCAATCTATGTACATTAAATCGTTATGTTATTTCGTTTTCATTCGAAAGTACTTCTCTTCGCTATTAAATTGGTCTTCCTTCCTAAAACGATGTTTGCTTCTTGTAGGTATTTCATCGTTTATATTCATAGCAGTATCTACTGTAATAATTACAATGCAGTTTAAAGTACGAAATCGAAATATTGAAACATTTCGACCGTTTCAGGGCTCTGAAGTAAATTAAACGGCGAAGTTGAGTATTTGTGCTGAGAGAGATTCGAACCCGGTTTCCGCTACGGGCCAGTGGTTGCCTTAACAATTTTTTTGCCGGCCGCGGTGGCCGAGGGGACTGAGACGCTTCAGTCACGGTCAGCACGGCCACTACGGTCGGGGGTCCGACCCCCCTCGGGCATGGGTATTTGTGCCGTCTGTAGTCTTAGTTCATAAGTAGTTTGTAAGTTTAGGGACTGAGGACCCCGTAGTTAAGTCCCATAAGCTCTACAAACATTTGAACAATTTTTTTTTCTTCCGGTAGATCGATGCTTTATGGTCGTTTGTTCATGTTCGTTCTGGATTGTTCGTTGAGTATTTGGCTCAGTTTTTTGTTACAGAGGATGTTGAGCCCTCAGACAGAGCGCGCTGACACAGCGCTCCCGGCAACCAAATAGGCTATCCAAGCACGCTTCCCCTCCAACCCAAATTCTCAGCTGGTAGTACATTAACAAACGCAAAACAAGGGTAATGGGGTGCAGTCTAAGAAAATCGGGCGATGCTGGATGAATTAGATTAGGTTACGAAACCATAAAGGTGGTAGATGAGTTTTGTTACTTGGGCAGTAAAATAACATATGATGGTCGCAGAACAGGGGATATAAAATGCAGAATGACAATGGGAAGAAAATCGTTTTTGAAAAAGAAAAAATTGTTAACATCGAATATTAATTTAAATGTAAGGAAATCGTTTCTGAAGGCATTTGTGTGGAGTATTGCCTTGTATGGGAGTGAAACATGGACGATAAACAGTGTGAACAGGAACAGGAAATGTGGTGCTACAGAAGAATGCTGAAGATTAGGTGGGGGATCGTGTAACTAATAAAGAGGTACTGAATAGAAATGGTGAGAAAAGGAGTTTCTGGTATACCTTGACTAAAAGAATGGATCGATTGATGGGACACAATTTTATACATCAAGGAATTGTGAATTTAGCATTGGAGGGAAGTGTGTGGGGTAAAACTCGCAGAGGGAGACCAAGAGATGAATACAATAAGCAGATTCAAATGGATGTACGTTGCAGGTCTTATGAGGAGATGAAGAGGCTTGCTCAGGATAGAGTAGGGTGGAGAGCTGCATCAAACCAGTCTCCGGACTGAAGATCACAACAACAACAGCACACTACGATGGTAGTGCCCCCTGTCCATTAGTTCCTCTTTCTCGCAGCCTATGCTGGATTCCAGTAATGGATGGCGTGTATGAATGCGTCAGCATTTAAATCGTTAGCTGTCTGTAGGGGGCATATTTTACAATTATTGATAATTCGGACATGTCCGGAAAGAACAGACACCAATGGTTGACATTAACAGACTAAATTTACGATTTCGAAGCATTGAAACAATTCCACTATTTCAGGGCATTTAAATACGAGGCGCGTCCAGAATCAAGTTCCTTTTCAATTTATCTCCGCTGCAACGCTGCGATTGCAGTCCAGCACATGCGCTGCAGACGATGTGTATCAAGGAGAAGAGCGTGCGCCATTTGGAGAACGCTGTCAGTTACGTACGCTTTGTTGTGCTTGTTTGAAATGTCGGCGTTGATTGAAAATCCCGCCGCCTGTGAAATCAGGTCGATGATTCGGTTTCTGAATGCGAGGAAAGTGAATTCAAGTGAAATTTATCGGAAAATTTGCGATGTTTACGGACCAAATGCGATTAGTGATTCGATGGTGGGAAGATGGGTCCGACAGTTCAATGGCGGGCGTAGTGATGTGCACGATGAAGAACGAAGTGGGCGTCCACCTTTGTTTACAGAAGAACTGGTTCACGCGATTGATGGCAAGATCCAGGAAAACCTTAGGTTTACAATTAGTGCTCTCGCTATGGACTTCCCCCAATGACGACGAGCTGAAAGAAACTGTTTCCATCTGGTTGAAGATACAGGCGGCAGATTTCTATGAAGAAGGTATACAAAACCTGGTGCCACGCTTTGACAAATACCTGCAAAATTTCGGCAGGTATTTGGAAAAGTAGTTTAAGAGTTGTAGAATTTTGTGCAATAAAATTTTTTCTGTATCTGTGTACAATTTCATTTTATCACCAAACGGAACTTACTTTCTGGGCGCGTCTCGTAGATTCAACGGCGAAGTTGAAAAGAGCAGACACCATATTAATAACTGGGAATTATGTCCACAACGTGTAACAGACAGTTTCAATGTGGACTCATTCAGACGCTCGATTCCTCGCGGGAATCCGGTATAGCGTGCGATCAAGAGGAACTAATGTGCAGGGAGCATTATCATTGTGGTGTGCTTCCAGCTGAGAATTGTGGTTGGAAGGATGCGTGCCTGGATAGCTTCATTGGCTAAGGCCATCGCCGGCCCGAATCAGGAAATCTCAGTCCACCACAAATTTCAGCTTCGCCGTTGAATTCATTTCAGTACCCTGAAACTGTCGAAATGTTTCAATGTTTTGAATTCGTAAAATTATGGTCGTTAATGTCAACGAATGGTGTCTGTTGTTTTGGACATATCACAAAAGAGCAGGCACGTAATCTACATCTACATAGATACTCTGCAAATCACATTCAAGTGCCTGGCAGAGGGTTAATTAACCACTTTCATAACATTTCTCTACCGTTTCATTCTCTAATAGCGCGTGGGAAGAAAGAACACCTAAATCGTTCCGTTTTCGATCTGATTTCTCTTATTTTATTGGGATGGTCATGTCTCCCTAAGTTGATGGGTGCTAGCAAAATATTTTTCACATTCAGAACTAAAAGTCGGTGATTGAAACTTCGCAAACAGATCACGCCGCAATGAATAACGTCTTTCTTTTAATGATTTCCACCCCAATTCGTGCAACATTTCTGTGACGCTTTCCCCCCCGTAACGTGATAAAACAAAACGAGCTGCCCTTCTCTGAACCTTCTCAATGTCTTCCGTCAGTCCCACCAGGTGAGGGTCCCACAAGGGGCAACAGTACTCCAGGAGAGGACGCACAAGTGTGATCTAGCCAGTCTACGGTTCGCCTTCCCCACAATATCTTCTATGTGTTCTCTCCAGTCAAAGTTGTTCGTAATTTTAACTCCTAGGTATTTGGTAGAATCTACGACCTTAAGGTTTGACTGATTTATCGCGTAATTGAAGTTCAGCGGATTTCTTTAAGTGGTCATGTGTATTACTTCACACTTCTCTTTATTTAGTGTCAATTGCCAATTTTCGCACCATGCAGAAATTTTGTCTAAATCGCTTTGCAGTTGCTTTTGATCCTCTGTCGACTTCACTAACCGATAAACGACAGCATCATCCGCGTACAATCTAAGGGAGCTATTCAGATTGTCTTCTAAATCGTTTATAAACACGAGGGAGAGCAGGGGACCTATAACGCTTCCCTGTGGAACGCCAGATATCACTTCTGTTTTACTCGATGACTTACCGTCAATTACAACGAACTGTGTCCTTTCTGACAGGAAATCGTGAATCCAATCGCACAATTGGGGAGATATTCCATAAGCACGCAATTTCATAAGAAGCTGCTTGTGGGGTACAGTGTCAAAAGCCTTCCTGAAATCCAGAAATATGGACTCGATTTGAGATCCCTTGTCGATGGCACTTAACACTTCATGTGAATAAAGGGCAAGCTGTGTTTCGCAAGAGTGATACTTTCTGAATCCGTGTTGACTACTGCTTAATAGGTCGTTCTCTTCGAGGTAGTTCATAATATTCGAACAAAGTATATGTTCCAAAATCCTACTGCAAATCGACGTCAATGAGATAGGCCTGTAATTTTGGGGATCACTCCTATTGCCTTTCTTGAATATTGGAGTAACTTGGGCAACTTTCCAGTCTTTGGGTACGGATCTTTCTAATCCATAATTGCAGTTTATAGTGTTTACAGAGAGAAACGTAAGCTGTCGGTCGTGCATTATCGGCAGTCTCCGGTCGTGTTCGCGCATCGTGCCCCCCTCCCGCCCCCTCCCCCTGCGCCAATCATGCCCGCAGGCAGCCTCGTGTGCAGCTGACGCGCCCCTCCCTGGTCTAATGGAATCCCTGCAGGGGTGACTTTTCTGCAATGCATCGCTTTTGTCCCGCGCAGTTTCAAGTACAGCCGCACCAGTCTGAAAGCCAATTTTCCGCTTTTCCACTCAATTCCCCGACTACAGCTGTGGCCGTCTCTGGTCGCTAATACTGCAAACGTAATCTGGTCATCTCTGTCGGTTCCCCCAAAGTGCCGCTCAGATGCCATCAGAGTGCAAATCACCTGGACTCGTACGTTCGACGAGTTCCGCACTTTTTTAAATCGAATAATGGATCATGCAGTTCTACACGGACTGATTCCTTTTGCATAAATATGCACTCCCGCTGTTTCCATCTGGGGAACCTCACAATTGTAAAAACCTGTGTTGGCAAACATTCAGATGAATTATCCAGCGGCTTTTAGAGGAAGTCACCACTAGTCAGTATGCGTCGACTACGTTAGATACAATTTTCAATTATCGACGCCGCCATTGATGTACAATCTTGTCAGGTATGACGTCACACACTGTAAATGTAGAAATGTGATTTTTTTCTGAAACACAAGAACAGCCCACTTCTTTCCGTCACGTAGAGGAATGACAAGCAACCTTAAAAAAAAAAAAAAATAATAATAAAAAAAAAGAAAAAGAAAAAGGCGCACGAAACATCGAATCACTGAGTCCAAAATTTTAAAATTTTATTTTCATTCAAGACTTTTGAATACATCTGTATCACCAGTGCTGGGAAAAATGATTACTAGTAGTGAACTCATTTCCCGGTGTTTCGGTGTTTGCACCATTGACGACGCTAGAATGAAGTACCTCATATCCCATAATTAGTATCGAAACAACATATTTATTGAAACTTCCTGGCAGATTAAAATTTTATGCCGGAACCGGGACTCGCACCTGGGACCTTTGCCTTTCGCGGGCTAACGCTCTGCCACTAAGCTACCCTGACACGACTCACGGCTTCCCCACACAACTTCAATTCTGCCAGTACCTCGCGTCCTACTTTCTAGATCCCTTAGGCTGTGGCCAAGCCATGTCTCCGCAATATCCTTTCTTCCAAGAGTGCTAATCTTGCAAGTTTCACAGGAGAACTTCTGTGAAGTTTTGAAAGTAGGAGGCGGGGTACTGGCAGAATTGAAGTTGTGCGGGGGAGCCGTGAGTCGTGTCGGGGTAGCTCAGTGGTCGATTCCCGGCACCGTAAATGCTAGAAAAAAAGTGGCAGAGTGCTTGCCGGCAAAAGGCAAAGGTCCCAGGATCGAGTCCCGGTTCCGGCACACAATTTTAATCTGCCAGGAAGTTTCATATCAGCGCACACTCCGCTGCAGAGTGAAAGTTTCATTCTGCAAACATATTTATTCACGTACACATATTTTCATTGAAACTATTAAGGGCCATCAATAGCTCATGAAACGAAAATTATTGTGAGATTTGCAACGGCATAGCTGCGGTGGAATGGTCGAGCGCTCTAAGGTGCCTTGCTGCGGAGCGCGCTCTTGCTGCCCGTCGGTGGTTCGATTCCTCCTTGGAGCATGGACGTCTGTGTGTTGTTCTTTGGTTATTTTAAGTTAGTTTAAGTAATTTGTAAGCCTAGGGACTAATAACCAGTACAGTTAAGTCCAATGGATTTACAAACATTTGATCATTTATTACACATTATATATTTAAATTTTACATGACTTTTTGTTTATTTTCACACTAAGTATGTGCTTTTATACAACCTACAAAAAGACTTGACGTCATGTCCCTAATAAAGGACTGTTTCGGGATTCTGTCACAATTCCGTCTGCAATAGTATGTTAACAGCGTGATGTTGTGTAAACTCCGCCATGATCTAACAAAATAAGTGAATATTATGATGTAAATAAGAGAAATAAAGGCGCTACTCAGAATGTGCAACAAACAACTCTTCTCTGGACGTAAAGAACATCAAGAAGTCGGGAGAAAATAAGTCGCATATTTTATTCTCTTTTCGCCACATTTCGATAACGAGCAGGTACACATCAGTGCCTGGAGAAAAATGAGTCGTATCGATCAACTCCTTCCTTTAATCAAGCTTATTAGTATAAAAATTATTCCTGGTTGGTTCCACTCTTCTTCCGCAGTTACTAGACTAATGTGTTGCTGATTATCCTAAGTCACATTTTAAAAGCTTATATTCGCTTTATCCGCAGTATCTATGTTTCATTTGGAAAGACAATGCAGCTTAGACCATTACACTCAGATAATAATTTCTATCACTAAAATGCTTACACCTCGTTAACACGCTGTATTATTTCCCTATTTCAGGAAAGGTTTCCTGGCCATCATCAGACTTTATTTTACCTACGTCGTCTTCATTTGCGCCTTCTGCTTTTACGGTGTAGCAGGAGAGAGAAGAATAAAGGAAGGACTGCAGCACTGCGAACAGTTTGCAAGAAGAAGAGAGTCGTATTTGCAATCATGGCGAGGTCGAAGCACTAAATTGCAAAGTGTAACTTCTCAGACCGTAATTTCGGCACGTCTGTGCGATAATTCTCTGTTTCGTTTCAGCTTTATGTGGGACGAAGTGAGATTTACGTGCGAATATAGCACTGTTTCTGCCTTACGCTGGCAGGTGAACCAACGCCAGCGACTGTCGACGGAGTAGCCCAGGAAAATAAGCCCGAAAAAAGTCTGCTGGCTAAAAACAACCTGGAAATAATTTTAATCGATTTTGAGCATCCAAAATAAGAATAATAAGAGTTTGCGACGGATTGTGGCTTCTACATGTTTTAAGAGCCGAAAAACAATGATTTTTTAGTATTTTTTCCACTTATAACTATAAAACGATGCATCCTAAAGAAATTGCGCGAATACCAAATCTAAAGAGCATAAAATTTCGCCTAGAATGACCTCCTTACAAGTTAAAATTGGTTTAGCCACAATCGATCGTCAAATACCGTAATTTTTTACTAAGTTCATGGAAAAGTGAGAAGTCCTTGTTTTAATGACTGATCTCAAAAACGGCTATTCCCAATGCAAAATGTTACGTATGAAATGTGTAGAGCATTTCACACTACATAAAAAGAGCTCCTAAATCTTAACATCTGCTCCCTTTTATACATAGAGATCAGTAAAACCGTCGAAGTAATCGTAGCACTAAAATCATGCTAGGACATTTTGGGGAAGTCAAATTACTTTTCCACCCCAAATCTAACACCATCGTCCAAATATTCAAATTCAAATGGAATTTAGTTCGGTACGTACAAACTTAGTTTGGTATGTCTACTTATGAATCGATACTACGTTAGTCAATAATGATAATAAACCGAATTAAAACAAAAACAAAATATAAAATGAAATCTTTTATTAATGAAATATACTTAAATTACAATAGTAAACTGAAAAGATAATTGTTTTACAAACATTCGTTATAATAATTATTGTTCCGAATTCATATTTGCTAAGGATTTATTTTATATACCAGAGAAGATAAAAATATAAATAAGTTGCATGTACATGTCAATACAGAACAATACTTAACATAAAAAAGTTTGTAACAATTTATATCCTGAGTTTAATATCGTAATTCAAGTACATTTCCGTTAATAAAACCTTCCATTTCATTGTTATTGTTTCTGTTTTTAAATCAGGTTATTATTATTTTGGACTGTGACGATAATTAACCCATATTAATATTTAGAAATAACTATCTGAGTAGGAAAGTACCTAGGTAAATTACATTTAAAATTGAATAATTGGACGACTCTGTTTGATTTGAGTTTTAAAAGTAATTTGAGTTCGCACAAAAGTTACATGACGTCGTCTCTTTTTTTGTGTGTGTGAAGGTGGGAGGAATTATAATGAGAATGCGAAATGGATTTTCAATAGGAAATATGAGATTTAAGCCGGTTGAAATTAACCATATGATTGCTTATCTAGATGAAATAATGTCCCTTCAGAGAGACAGACTTGTCATGCTAAATTACGGTGCTGACTAAAATAAAGAATAAAATCAAGGAAAAACGATTATTACTAAATCTTGATTGAAAAACTTCTCAAGCACCCTATTAATAAATAAAAAATGAGAGGGGAAACTGCCTACAAAATGCAATGCGAAGGGAGAGTAAAAACATAGTGGTTTATGGACATTTAGCTTGCGAACAAACAACATGATCTAATAAATTTGACAATATTTGACAAGGACACTTAAAATTCATGTGACTATTGACTTCACAGAAGGAGGGATCCTACCGTGGAAGCAGTGATCTTAACATTTATAAGTTTCAGAATTACCGAGCGAATATGCATTCAGAGGCTCCTTTACTTATTAGCATAAAAAAAGAAGAGAATTGAACGTGCATAATGAAGAGAATTTAGACAGAGCAAGGAGCAGACAGACAGAAGAACTAGTGTCGTACTTTACCCCACTTCTTCGTCGTTTGGCGGATCAGCGTCGTCGTCGCAGCTCGTCGGGAATGCGATCTGTGTTTACAGATCACAGCAGCGGCCGGCATCGTAGTACCAATTGATATTGTCCTACGCTGTGGAGGTTAATAAAAATTCCCGGAAAACCCTATCAAAAGAATTTAATTTTTAATATGGACGACGGTATGCGTCCAAAACAAACAAACAAATACTGCGAACTGACTCTCAACTGCAATCCCTGTGACTGAGGCTAACGTAAGTTTCGTTTTACATAAGCATGATCCGAGTTAAGCTCCTGAAATAACGCGCAAAGAGGAGTGAGGCTCCAGATAAATGGATCTCAACCCTGCGCTGTTTTACACTGAACTTACAGGAAGTTAAGCCTAGAGTGGCGCAAACCAGTGTTTCAGTGTTTGTCCACTGTGGAAGTAAATTCAGCATCATGTGCAGTCGGACGGACCGCACCAGGAAAGCGTCTGTACACCGCGGAGGCAGTTCAGCCATTGCTCTGCTTTACTGCCGCTGAAAGAAGCTTCGGTTTATTTTTCTTTTTATTTTTGTTTTGTTTAGAGCAGCCCTCCCCACTCTAATATTTTCTGGGGCGCGCAAATCAATGAAACGACTCGTGGGCCGGCTTGTATCAGTATAAGGAGGACGCCTGGCTCTGGAGAGCCGGTGGCCAATTGCAGAAGACATAGTACAGGACTTAGGTGAGAGGAGAAACCCCGCGCAGCATTACGTCAGGAAGCTCCTTGCCAATCAGCGGAAGCAAGTTACCGCCAAAACTGAGGGGTCAATGTCTTCCGCCGGGAGTTGGCGTCACCCTGGCGGCACGTACGCCATTTTTCCCAGGCGCTGAGGGCAGTGACATTCGCGGCCGCTTTTGTGCGGAGTGCAGTGTTGCCACACGTAGGGAATTTTCCCTGCACGTAGGTACTTTTAAGCATTAAAATCGTGTAGGGAATATTCATCCAAAGTCCCCAACGCGTAGGTACTGACAGGAAGTCGTCGTACAAAATTTTCAAATGTTTGTATAGCTTATGGGACTTAACTACGGGGTCATCAGTCCCTAAACTTACAAACTACTTATGAACTAGCTAACACCAAGGACGGAACAAATATCCATGCCCGAGGGGGGATTCGAACCCCCGACCGTAGTGGCCGTGCAGACCGTGACTGGAGCGCCTCAGTCCCCTCGCCATCCTGCCGGTGATATCACTTCTGAACCTAGATATCTCAGCCGATCCCCTGATTGTTTTGTCCAGTGTAATTTCTGACCACGTACATTCTTTCAAAATGATCACTTTCCCCAACGCCTGTGGCCTTTTTCAACCAGGTAAAGCGCCCTGTTACAACGCCAGGAGCGTGGTGGCATGTTTAGAGGGAAACAGTGAATAGTTGCAATTGATTGGCTGGCACTGAGTTCGCCAGATCTGGGCAAGTTGGAACGCTTGCGGGCTGTGGTTCAATGTGGCATCAGAACTCTAACTAATTTACGGCACTCAGTTGGCCTGCGCGTGTGGTTGTGATGCCATCTTCCTCCAGCTGCCTGCCAAGGCCTTATCGCTTCTGTGCCGAGACCTGTCACCACTTTCATCCTTACTAGCCTTAAATATGAGGACACAAATATGAGTGTATGCTTTTCCGACGTATACAGCCGACGAAGAGTGCACGGGCTCTGTACGAGTTCATGTATAACTGAAACGCATCCATGAAACCATGGCTTTCACCATGGAATAAGAGGACATGGCTGCCTTCCATTCCTTCATATATTAAAGTAAAACAGCAGGCTGAAATTTTTCAAAAAATCAATTTTCAGATTTTTTCATAAGTAGATACTATGGTCCTTTTGTGAACATTTATATGTATTTAATTATTCCTGTTCACCAGTTAGAATTGCGTTTTTTTTCTTTTTTATTAATTTTATAACATCTGTCACTCTGTTATAATGTATGTCCATTATGTAAAAAAAAAAAAAAAAAAAAAAAAAATTAATCTTCCGTCGATTTTACAATCGCTGACACAGGCCAGGCGGGTAATGTTGGTAACAGAACAGTTGTTAGCACGCGGGACTGAAGCTGACCAATTGTGGCAAAGTTTGAAGTAGCCAATGATATTTTAGCTGAAGCTGACCAATTGTGGCAAAGTTTGAAGTAGCCAATGATATTTTAGACGGCATAGTTGTTTTATGTGCATAGTAAACAATATTAATTTGAAAATCAAGTTTCAGACACATTAAAATGGATGCGATTTACGGTGATTTCAATGTATATCAGTGGAATGGAGAGACGGTTTGGAAATAGTGTTAGAAAATGTCTGTAACTAACAAACACATTTTTCGGGATAGGGTCCACACGATGTTCTTGAAGGCCTAATTTAGGTTTTGAGTTTTTCCATGCAGGTACTTCCTCAGTAGATCGGGGTGGACAAGGTCTCTGTAGATTGGTTTGATTTCATCCATAATTGATTCAGGGATAGAGTGCTTGTGTGCGAATGTGTTGAGGTTACCAGATGCTTGTACCTCCCTAAACTTGCACCATGTATCAGGGGGTGGCGGACATAGAAAATGTGTTTGCTTCACGTCAGTGAATATACGGTGGAAGAAAGTGGCCCACACTGCTTTATTCATTGCCTCCAGAATTCTTCCTAATGGCATTCCCATAATACCCCTGGAACTCATTGATAATCTTATACTTCATAGACTTGACATTAGAAAGCTTTATTCTAGCAAGTTTGCTCTTGCACTTCACTTATAACACACTGTAATAATCCTATATCTACTATAATATTATTACTTCCACAAATTTCATCTACTTCTGTATATTTATCAACGTTTATCTTCTACCTCGAAGCCCGTAGTGTTGTTTTAGATACCACAGGCATGCTGCTGTTGTGCTGATTTTGACCTTCATTTTCCTCAGTTTTCTTGTTTTGATTTCCGTGGAATTTACATATCTTGAATAAACCTTTTGGCCTAGTCATAGAAACACAGATTACTATACACCACAGTAAAACTCTCAGGAAGCTCCGTATTCAAAAACAATAGCAACCAACGAGACACGTTTTTCCAACAGGACTTTTGTTTACAAGCGCGCCTGCAGATGTTTGACTATCGAAATGCGCTCTAGCAGATTAACCACTGGAAGGTACTGACAGGAAGTTGTCGTACAAAATTTTCAAATGTTTGTATAGCTTATGGGACTTAACTACGGGGTCATCAGTCCCTAAACTTACAAACTACTTATGAACTAGCTACTACTAAGGACGGCACAAATATTCATGCCCGAGGGGGGACTCGAATCCCCGACCGTAGTGGCCGTGCAGACTATGACTGGCGCGCCGCAGACGGCTCGGCCACCACGGCCGGGTTTGTTTATTCTACCATGCGAATTACACAAGCAGTTGAGTTCAGATAGTGTAGTGAGCAGGTAGTGCAATGGCGCATCCGAAGATATGGCATGGAGAGCCATAGGAGGGTTGGATGCGGGGCAGACACAGAGGGAGGTGGCTGCAGCTATTGGAGTGACCCAAAATGTAATTTCCGGGACCTGGGCGTGATTTCAGACAACTGACACCGTTAAAGGAATGCAAGGCCAAGGTCCTTCACGGATAACATCAGCAAGAGATGATCGTTATTTACGATTAACTGCCTGTTGAGACAGGCTGAGTGCAACTGCATCGCACCCTCCAGGCAGCAACTGGACGCGCAATATCAACACAAAAGTCTGAAATCGCCTTAGAGAATGTACCCTCTCTGCACGTAAGCCTATGTTGTGTGTCCCATTAAAACCAAGACGCCGTTTACCCCGCCGAAACTAGGAGGAGGAACAACGGGATAGGAATCGTAACGAATGGCGCCGGGTTCTCTTCAGAGACAATATTATGTGCTCAGTCGGACAATGATCCGTCCTCCATCACGCGACAACGCTGAACTCTGAACAATTCTGCTTATGTGCTGAAGAAATCACCGTATCAAGGTTGTGGCCGAATGGTATGGACAGGAGTCAGTACTGTCGCACATACGGACTTCTACGTCGTTCAGAATGGTGATTTGACTGTTCAGAGTAATAGAGACGAGATAATTCGACCTTTTGTAGTGCCCTATGCTGGTGCCATAGGAGATAGATTCCCTCTGATGGACGATAACGATCGTCTTCACAGTGCTGTACTGGTGGACAACATGCCTGAAGCGGAGTGACCAGCTTCTTCAGCGGACTTAAAAACCCAATAGAGAAGGGGGGATGCACCTGGCAGACCAGAACCTCCCAGAAAGGTTGTAGACCTGGATATTGCAGTATATATACATCTCCATCTAAATGGGATACTCTGCAAATCGTATTAAAATGGCTGGCAGAGGGTTCATCGAACCACCTTTATACTGTTTATCTACCATTCCATCCTCGAATATCGCGTGGGAAGGAGAACACCTGAATCTCACCGTTCGAGCTCTGATTTCTCCCACTTTCACATTCGGAGGAGAATGTTGGCGATTGGAGTTTCGGAAGTAGCCCACGCTGCGGCGATAAACGCCGTTGTTGTAATGATTCCCATTCCAGAAACTGTCTCATTTACGCGGCGATGTGTCCCCTGTATCGTGACAATACAAAACGAGCTGCCATTCTTTGGACTCTTTCGATGTCCTCCGTCAAACTCACCTGATAAGGATCCCACACTGGGCAGCAATACTCCAAAGAAGGACGTACAAGCGTAGCGTATGCATTTTATTTAGTAGTTCTGTTGCATCTTTTAATGGTTCTGCCAAACGCAGTTTCTGCTTCACCTTTCCCGTGACATTATCTACGTGTTCTTTCCAGTTTAAGTCTGAAGTATTAGTAATTCCTAGGTATTTAGTGGAGTTTATGGCCTTCACTTTTGATTGATTTATCTTGTAAACAAAGTTTAACGGATTTCTTTTCGCACTTATGTGGACGACTACACACTTCTCATTATTTAGAGTCAAATGCCAATTTTTACACCATATTGACATCTTATTTAGATCGTTCTGCAGTATTTTTTTTTCTTCAGATGATTTTACTTGACGGTAAATGACGGCGTCATCTGCAAACATCCTAAGGAAGCTACTTAGGTTTTTCTCCCAAATTGTGTATGTAAATAAGGAACAGCAGAGGACCAATAACACTAACCTGTGTGCCGCCGGGGTGGCCGGGTGGCCGAGCGGTCTGCGGCGCGCCAGTCACGTTCTGCACGGCCACTACGGTAGGGGGTTCGAATCCACCCTCAGCCATGGATATTTATGCCATCCTTAGTATTAGATAGTTCAAAAGTAATTTGTAGTTAAGTCCCATAAGCTCTACAAACATTTATCAACTACCCTGTGGAACGCCCAATATCACCTCCATTTTAGTCGGTGGCTTACCATCGATTACTAAAAACTGCGTCCTCTCTGACAGGAAATCTCCTATCCAGTCGTATATTTGGGGCAATATACCATAACCACGAAATTTGATTAAACGCCGTTTGTGAGGTACGGTGTCAAAAGCAGAGCTGGTCAGAAGTCCATTAATCCGTTGATCGTTAATTAAGGAAGTTAACTTTTTAAGTATCGGAGTAACTTTTAAGTTAATTTTAAAAAACGCTAACCGACTCTTTAACTTCCGTTAATTTGCCGTAAGTCCATTAATCCGTTACTTTGTACCCACTTCTTATGACAAAAGTCTTGCCGCATAAGTTTGCTCATTTTACTGCAGGCCCAGGTCCCTTCTGTACGCTGCTACGCCCAGTCTGTGGGTTGAATCAGTCCTGGAAGCGCGCGGTTGATCTGAATGGTGCCGCCAAGACCCGAACAGCGGAAATGGGGGGCGCAGAGGAAACCCATAACTTGGCGGAGTAACATATACAGAGGAGAAGCCCCCCCCCCCCCCCTAAACCACTGTCCTACACTCCCCTTGTAGTTCCGTAAGATGCTAGCAGGTGTCAGGCGGTTCGCTGGCTTAGGGTGCCTCTCGCACGTCAGAGGGAAGCGTGGAGGGGAGAGCTTGTGGTGCCTGCCACGAGGCCACGGCTGTGTCCGGCTTGCTCGCGGTTGAGGGGACGTGGTGGTGGGAACAGCCGCTACCTGCCACCTGCTCTGGCCAGTTTAAAGAGCTGCTTCTGACCGCAGCGCCATCATGGGACATCTTACGGAACTGCTGGAAACCCTCCCTCCCAGCACCACTGAGTGTAGGACTGGGCCCTTACGGAGGTTTCCCGTCTGTATATGTTTGTCTGTGGCGGAAGTCTGCTCCAACTGAGGGAAAACCACGATTCTGCTGCATATACTTGCACTTAGTGGTCTAGGAAGGAAGGAAGATTAAGAGTTTAACGCCCCCTGTCAGTGGTCTGTGCTTGCTGGCAGTGGGTTGTTGCTTGTTAACTTTGCGTTAAGTGCACCTTTTGCCAGTGGAAGTGATCTGAGTGTCGAAGAAGATATATATGTGAAAACGTTATCATTGGCTCAACAGTTGATGAAAATCCGTGGCCACATCCAAGTGATTTTGTTGATTTTACATCTAGTTCGGGAGAACAAATACTTTTTAAATGTAAATTATGCCTTCCGAAAAAATAAAGAACTAAGGCTTACACCTTGAGCCTTAAGATTAAGCAACACACGATTGGATGTCATAAATCGCAGTCCCTACCGTTTGAAGAAAGAGTCAAGGCAGGTTACGGTCGAGGAACACCCAAAAGGAATGTTAAGATTTTGCATTCCGATATCGACAGTGGTGCCAGCAGCAGTACTCCCTCCAAAAAAATACGACAGATAAGCATTGGAGAGTCTTTTGGATTTGCAGTAACTTGTATCCCAATTTTACTGCTAAATAATGATTACTAAAAATTAAGATGTACATATTACCGAAACACTATATCTTGTAGCCGGCCGCGAGCGTAAACAAATGACAAACAAACATTTAAAAGAACAAAGACTTTTCCTCCACAGCACATGACTCTCGCGGAGGCTATTTTACTCTATAGTATGTGATTAGACATAATTTGTTTACGCTCACGGCCGACTACTAAGATAGAGTGGCCGAGTAATCCTACTTTTTATTTATACTCCAAGCCCTATTTAAACCTGCACTTCCAAAACATTTTTCTTAAATATCAGGTAGGGTAATAGGTTTTTTTGATTTTTAATTGCTGATTTCAATAATATAAAAACATAAATATATAAATTCGGAGACTGAAGGTGATTTTACGTGGCTGCACAATACTGTTAAGATCAACTATTCACATTAACTTGCGTTAATTTGTCCGCAGAGTAATGCTTTAACGTGTAACGAAGTTAACTTTTCTTAGTAACGGATTAATAATAAACGAAGTTAACTTTTTGCTAACCGTGCCCAGCCCTGGTCAAAAGCCTTTTGGAAATCAATAAATACGGAATCAATTTGAGATCCCTTGTCGATAGTACTCATCACTTCGTGCGAGTAAAGAGCTAGTTGTGTTTCGCAAGAACGATATTTTCAATCCGTGTTGGCCTGGGGTAAACAGACCATTCTGTTCCAACTAATTCAAACATTTAAAAGAACAAAGACTTTTCCTCCAAAGCACATGACTCTTGCAGAGGCTATTTTAGTCTATAGTAGGTAATTAAACATCACTTGTTTACGCTCACGGCCGACTACCAAGATAGAGTTACTTATTATTACTAATTAATTTTGTAATAATAATTATTATTATTATTATTATTATTAATTATTACTCATTAACGTATTACTCATTCTGGTCTCTGTAATTAAAATCTGGAATATTGGTTTCGTCTTCTTTGGTGAACGAGTTTCGAAAAGCTCTGTTTAGTAACTCTGATTCAGTAGCGCCATCATCGGCAGGATCACCATTACAACTACGTAGTATATTTAACATTGACGAAAATATCTTTGGGTTTTCAGTCAAATATCGAGAAAGAGTTTCGTTGTGATAAGTAATGTAGGCATCTCGCATTGAAGTCCTCGCTAAATTTCGAGCTTCTGTGTAGGACCGCCAGTCCTGGGATTTTGTGTTCGTTTAAATTTAGCATACCTTTTCTGTTGCTTTTGCATCAGTGTCTTGGCCTGTTTTGTGTAGCAAGGGGGATCACCACCTTCTTTCATTAATTTATTTGGTATAAAACTGTCAATTGCTGTAGATACCACTTCTTTGAATTGGAGCACGTCTGGTCTGCACTTACGTTTATGGTTTGGAATGAATGGAAACCATCTTTCAAGAAGCAATGTATTGTATTTCTATCTGCTTTCGTGATCAACTACACTTTTCGTTTAATTTTGGTAACTTTGGGACTTTCGATATTCAATCTCGCTACGACAGGTCTGTATCCGTTTTGATGCTTGTTATGAGCTCAGGGTTATTTGTTGCTAAGGCATCAAGTGTGTTTCGAAATACATTTACAATTCTAGTTGGCTAATGAACTAATTGTTTGAAGTAATTCTCAGAGAATGCGTTGAGTACAATTTCGCAAGATGTATGCGTACCTCCTGATTTTAAAATATAATTTCGTCAACAGATTGAGGGCAAATTAAAATCACGGCCTACTATTATCGTGTGAAACAGGTAAATTTTTGTAATTAGACTCAGGTTTTCTTTGAACCTTTCTGCTATTGTCAGAGTCGGGAGACCGATAAAATGAACTACTTATTAACTTCTTACGATTTTCGAGTGCAACCTCTACCCGTAATAACTCACAGGGAATATCAACTTCAACTTCACTACACGATAGATTACATTTGACAGTGACAAACACGCCTTCACCTATTTTGTTTAATCTATCCTTTCTGAACACAGTTAGATCTTTTGCAAATACTTCTGCTCAACTTATTTCCGGCTTGAGCCAACTTTCACTGCTTACAATGATGTGTGTTTCGGTGCTTTCTATTAACGCTTGGAGTTCTGGTACTTTCCCGTCACAGCTACGACAATTTACAATTGTTATACCGATAGTTCCCAGATCTATATTTCTCATGTCATCGGCCTGCACCCTTTGAGACAGCCCATTTAGTGTTTCACCCAAACCCCACTACACTAAAAAACCGCCCAGTCCACGCCACACAGCCCCCGCTAGCCGTGTAGCCGCTTCCTACGCATAATGGACTACTGACGTAGAAAGAGGAATCCCGAACTTCACCACCCGATGGCTCAAGTCAAGGAATCTGCAGCCTACACGGTCACAGAACCGTCTGAACCTCTGATTCAGGCCCTCCAGTCGGCTCTGTACCAGAGGTACACAGTCGGTCCTGTCAACTATGCTACAGATGATGAGCTCTGCTTTCATCTTGCAAGCAAGACTGGCAGTCTTTAACACTTCAGATAGCCGTTCAAAAGCTCAGAGAATCTCTTCAGAACCAAAGCGCACACATCATTGGTACCGACGTGAGTCACCACCTGCAGTTGGCTGCACCCCGTACCCTTCATGATACCCGGAAGGACACATTCCACATTTAGAATGACTCCAGCAGGTATGCACATGGAGTGCACGTTGGCCTTCTTCCTCTACTTGATAGCCATATCTCTAAGGGGCTCCATGACCCACCTAACGTTGGAGCTCCAAACTACAAGCAAACCGACCCTCTGTTAAATGTTCAAATGTTTGTAAAGCTTATGGGACTTAACTACGGGGTCATCAGTCCCTAAACTTACAAATTACTTATGAACTACTTACAAACTAGGACAGCACAAATATCCATGCCCGAGGGGGGATTCGAACCCCCGACCGTAGTGGCCGTGCAGACCGTGACTGAAGTGCCTCAGTCCGCTCGGCCACCGCGGCCGGCACCCTCTGTTAAATCCAGGATCTTGCAGACTGCATGGTGACATCTGGATGAGAGACATCATCCGGCTTAGGAACTTGTCCTGAACAGATAGCACCTCAAAACTGTTTGCAAGATGAACCGGGGAGACGTCACGATCGGTCCCCCGAAATGTCTTATACTTCCTGCCATGCACTGGAGCGACGTTCCACGCAATCACGGGTGGGATGTTACCCCAATGCGAGCACTAGGGCTTGTTGCTGCTGCAGGCCGATCTGTTGACACGCCGGGCATCCGTTCAGTTCCCACGACCGGCCAACAACAACGGCGCTCGTCGACCGAAGCCTCAAGATGTCAAGGTTAACACAGCTTGAAGCTGGGAACGAAGTGTCACCAGCTTAGTCTGTATCCGAACACTGCAGTCACAGTCCCTACTCATGGAAAAATGGCCAAATATCTCATCAACAACTGATAGATAACCGCATTATGTCCATGCCAGAAACATGTGCATCTGTAGACTACTGGCCTTCCGAGGTGATCACACACCTTATAAGAGGGCAATGAGAATAACTCTTTCGCTATTATTGTAGCCACATGGTGCCTCGCTCTACGTAAACGCCATGTAAACCTCAAGTAAAGAGTTGAAACAACAAAATATCGTACTCTATGACACACAAATTACAATTGCAACCAATATCTGAATAAATTCCGTTACCATACGAATGTCGTGTTTGATATTTTATCATAAGCCCAATTTGTTTTGATGAGTGTACTATGCAGTAAATCTGAGCCATGATGGAACCTTGCACGTGCTCCACTAAATCCCACTGTTACCCAAAACATAACTGAGCCATAAAGACCTGTTCTCCGCCGGCCGCGGTGGCAGAGGGGACTCAGGCGCTCCAGTCACCGTCTGCACGGCCACTACGTTCGGGGTTTCGAATCCCCATCGTCCATGGATATTTGTGCCGTCCCTAGTTGTAAGTAGTTAATAAGTAATCTGTAAGTTTAGGGACTGATGACCCTGTAGTTAAGTCCCATAGACTCTACAAACATTTTGAACCTGTTCTCCTCGAAGGTGACGGACTTGTGCCCTCTTATCCGAAAAGTGAAGAAGGTATCAGCATTCATCAGATCATCCAATGTTCTGCGAATGCGCCAACGTCCAGCGACGATGATCAGGAAGATACGGAGGCCCACCGCTAGGAGTGTGAGGTGCACTGTGCACTCAGACACACTTGTACTCTTCTCTCCATTCAAGCCTGGTATTATTTCCGTCACAGTTCGCTGGCCCTGTTCTACCAGTTTTCTCAGAGTATGAAGCCGATGTCCGTCATCTCTAATGAAGGGTGACCGCCAAACTGTTTCCCTTCGTATTCGCCACATGTTGAAGACACCACAGCACTCCTCGAACACCCAGCAAGCAGTGGAGTTCGCGAGGGTATCACGCTCTGCCCTCGGTCAAACTGAGATACTTGCATACACATCCCAATCACTGTTACTACAAGTGGTGTACACGAAAATATGAACAACTTACAGACAAAGAATATTTGTTTATTAATAAGGAGTTGGCGCAGCACTGGCTTTGAGAGCTGCTCCAATTCTTCGAGAAATAGATTCGAAAGTGTCTTAATAGTATCCTACACAAAGATGTCAATAATTGAACCAAAAGGTCCGGTAGTCCACCGATGTTGGAGGTGAAAACCGATATCGATTCTGTTGATACGTGGCGATTTTACTATCCAGTGTGATATGTGATAATTTTCTAACGATATAAAATGGACGCTTGAATCTGTATGGCTGTTTCTCTCTCTCCCTCTCTCTCTCTCTCTCTCTCTCTCTCTCTCTCTCTCTCTCTCTCTGTGTGTGTGTGTGTGTGTGTGTGTGTGTGTGTGTGGAGGGGAGGGAGGAGGGTCATTATCATTTTCCAGTATGACAGTGTTTTCTGTCAATATGTATATTAATCAGTTTGTTATCAAGGATGGTGATATGTTCATTCACAGACTGTGAGGGTAAAGAGAGATGAATATCATGATGTAATGTTCAAATCATTACCTTCCCCATGATTGACTGTAGGAATCAGGCATGATGCAACATTGGCCATTTCTGGGGTTTGAATTACATAAACCCGATTGTTTTTAGGAAATTATGTAGATGATGTTTCATCGGTCTGTGATATTACACATACATGGGGAAGCTGATTGTTTCCATGTGAAAGGCGGGTTTTGCCAGGGTGTTGGATTCCCCAGCCGGCCGGCTACCAGTTTGTACCTAGTGAATGCGATACAGCAGGTAGTCAGGATTTCCCTAATGTGGTCGGAAACCGGAAACGCTTGGCTGAGTGAGGGGGGGCTTTTCCAGAAAGCAACTGAAATACAATATAGCCACACAGACTATTAAAAAATCCATATAAAATCAGAGAATGATCATACGGCAAATATAATTATTTGAATGGATTCAGGAGACTTGAGAGAATCAAACGCCATAATTACAATTTCAATATCCCTTACAGACAAAAAGCCGACAAATTTCAGTACTATAATAATATTATTATAAGACTTATATTTACAATTATTGATATGTAGTGTTTATTAGTAACAATTTTAGAAGCAAATGGGCAGCATTGAACCACGCTACCTATCTTAAAAGACGTACCACGTTATTTCCGTATTCTTTCAATAAACTTTGTTTTACTCTCTTGTTCTGCTTTTCGTTGAGGTAGTAATATTCTTGTGTCAGAACATAGATTCCACCACAGAAACACAAAACATGAACCCAGCAACGCCTCTGCGAGGCACTTAAATGTGATTTGCATCGTATCCCATGCAGATATAGACATTTATATATGTATTTTATTATATTTAATATTATTTTTAGTAACGTTCTTTATGTTGTAGACTTTCACTTAAATATTTCATGGCCGACTAAAAATAGTGGATATGCGGCAGATAATTTATATGTAATGAATTATACGTATTTGTGAACAAGAACTGAATATATTTGTATGAAAAGGCATGATAAATTAAATATTAAATATTAATTGTGTGCCGCGGTGGAGTAGCCGAGCGGTCTAAGGCGTCTCGCTGCGGAGCGCACGGTTGCTCGCCGTGGAGGTTCGAGTCCTCCCTGGGGCATGGGTGTGTGTGTTTGTCCGTAGGTTATTTTACCTAGGTTTAAGTAGTTTGTAAGCTACGGACTGATGACCACGCAGTTTGGTCCGATAGATATACAAACATTTGATTAATTGTGTAACTATATTTGGACGGCGGCAGTATCTTTCAACAATGTGACACCACGCTTAATGGCTATCTGAGCAAAGAGCTTCAGTCTCAACCGTGTTTTTGTATTGTTAAATATATGTTTGTTTGTTAAATGTAAACAACATTTGTAGGGAGGAGCTTAAATCATTTAAATCTGTGGTATTCAAATGTATAATATTTTGGAAGGGAAATTGTATTTTTAAATGAGGCGTTAATATGCGCGAAAGGATACAAATTTGGGAAGGCACTCGTAACTTGGACGTGTTGGTGAAAGGTTTTGACACTGTCTGAAGTCGCTTTACGAACTTGTGATTTGAAGAGAGACGCAGGTGTGGACTTACGGGACTGTGACTGCAGAACTAAGTCTCTGCTTGAAAAGTGATAAACTATGCACGGTAGTAGGGCTGTGGAACTGTGATAATTCAGCAAACGTGTACTCGTGTGATTAAAAACTGTGTTTGATAACAAATACTTTAATCGCGGATTAATTAGGAACTGAAATGTTCGATGGACTACACTAATCTACAAGTGATAATTTGGAACTTTTACTCTCGAGTGCCTCTCATGAACAATAGTTGGGGAAATACTTAGTTATTTACCGATGTATAAAGTAGGGCAACCTCCGCGTTTCATGTCTAATAATAAACTCTATTTATAAAGAATTACTTCGTGAGTGAATCATTTCTTTATCTTAGGATCCATTTCAGTGGTAATTCAAAGGTTTAATTTATGTTTGTTAAATATATTTTCACGTCATCTTATGCAGATTAATAGCCTGGCTAAACTACAGATTAATTATTGATCTTGTTTAAACAGATTGGGTAGCTGTTTAGGGCATAGTAGCTGACATACATAACACACCCCTATGTACAGAGACAACGAGCCATAAACTTTTACTACCCGAGTTATATAATGGCCAAGTCTTATTGGTAAGAACCGATAGGAGGGTCGCAGGTCCACATCACTTACTTTCAGTCATCAAGTATCCAGGTTTTATGATAGAGACACCACTTCCTTCGAAGCTTTGCGTTGACTTTCTTTTTAGGGCTTTAGCAACTGCATTCCCTTCATGAATGTTAAGCTGTAGCTATACTGGAATGAAACTTTCACTCTTCAGCGGAGTGTACGCTGATATGAAACTTCCTGGCAGATTAAAATTGTGTGCCGGAACCGGGACTCGATCCTGGGACTTTTGCCTTTCGCGGGCAAGCGCTCTACCACTGAGCTACCCCGACACGACTCACGATGCCGCCCCACAACTTCAATTCTGCCAGTACCTCGCCTCCTACTTTCCAAACTTTACAGAAGTTCCCCTGCGAAACTTGCAAGACTAGCACTCCTGGAAGAAAGAATATGGTGGAGACATGGCTTAGCCACAGCCTAAGGGATATTTCCAGAATGAAAATTTCACTCTGCAGCGGAGTGTGCGCTGATATGAAACTTCCTGGCAGATTAAAATTGTGTGCCGGAACCGGGTCTCGAACCTGGGACCTTTGCCTTTCGCGGGAAAACTCTCTACCACTTTTATTTTATTTTACTTTATTTTTTTTTTTTTATTAATGTCTTCCTCGGCGGTGGCTTCTCAAGCCTTTAGTGTCATCTTTCTTTCCTTTTTTGTGTAGGAAGTTTTGTATTTATTTCTTCTTCCAGACATTCGATTCAGATGAAGTGTCTTCCACCTGAAAAAAAAAGGGAAATAAATAAATGAGACACCTTAAAAAAAAAATAAAAATAAAAAAAAAAAAATAAAAAAAAAAAAATTGCTGATTCATCTCCTAGTCTCTTCAAGGAATGGCGAAAGTAAATAAAAAGATTACACCTCAAACTTATTCTCGGCCTATTCTCAACGCAATGTCTGCTTTAGAGTTCGTCTTCTCGTGCATTATTGTATGTGGTCCGTTTCTTGTAACATAACGTCGGTTTCCCATTTCTGCTGCGTGCTTCTGCTCATAACTCTTAAGCCCATAGTTCTGGATATTCCGAGTTTGGTACACAAATTTAAACATATTGCCGCATGTATTTGAATAATCTTTTTGTCCTAGTATCTTCGTGTGTTCATACTCCAGATACGCACAGTAATCTGCAGTCGCTGCCTGTCGGTTATAAATTACATAAGCGGCGGTATGGCCTAAAAACCAAATAGCCGCATTGTGCTTCTTTCTGGGGTATCGTAGTGTGTCTGGTCTGATGATTTCGGTGATATTAACGTTTTGCGGCGTCGTGCGATCGATGATTACCAGTCTGCGTCGCATGTGGTCCACGATCTGGCCGGCGGTGCCGCAGGAGAACCTGTGCAGCAGTGTGTCCACTTGCCCGCAGACTGCGCAGGCTGGCGTGGGGCACAGGTGGATGGCGTTGAGTTTTTCGTTTGTTGGAACTTTGTCATTCACTGTCAAAAACCACATTGATTTAACGCGTGACGGCAATACATGGCAATGGATGTTTCTCCAAGTGATATTCCACTTTTCATGGGGATATTTTGTTGTAACCCTGTTTTCTCTACCATTGCTTGCGAGGAAATTATATATTTTACTATTAGTATAGGGCAGATTAATGTTTGCTGCATGTTCTATGTAGTTGAATTCATTGTAATAGATTCTGATATGACGATAGGCCAACAGTATTGTGGTTTCGTGGATGGGTGTCATCGTACTGGTGGGTTTCCAGCGTAGCGTTAGCAACTTGGTTATGCTCGGTGTCTGTTTATTAATCGTTTTGTAAATGCGACTAATCAGTAAAGTACGGCACCTGTGTCTTACGTTGACTAGTCCTAGTCCTCCTCTTGTTGTCGGTAAGGTCAGGGTGTCGAAGGATACTTTAAAGATGTGGCTTCTCACGACGTACCAACAGAACTCCTTTTGTATGCTGTCTGCAAGTGGGTTAGAAATAGGTAAGATTTGGCCGAGATAGTACAACCTGCTCGCTATGGATATTCTAACGGTGTGTACGTTTTGATGAAGGTCCAGATCCCTATCTGAATAAATTTATGTTGTTGCTCTGATTTTAGTCGTCATAACATCTGGTGTAGCACTCCAGTAGATTCCGAGAGACTTATATTGAGCTCTCGTTTTACACCAGTCGAGGTCGGTGGTATTTCCTATACCTTTACCTATGTGGAGCAACGTTGTATTTCTAGTGCTTTTGCTCCGCTGGCCATATTATATACATTGACTATGTCCCTCATCGTGACTAAATGTTCTGTGGATGTCACTGCTTTCAGATGTCGTCAGCATAAGCGATACACACCGCTTTTTCCATTCCTAGGCTGATTCCAGATATTTTGCGATTGATGCAGTCAAGGAATGGTTCAACTGCTATGGTGTATAAGGCCATAGACAATGGGCAGCCTCCTAATAGATACCTGGTTGCTCAAGTGTCCAGTAATCAGCGCTCGTGACGATGCATGGTAGATGCAATTCCGAAGTAGGAGTAGCAATCGTTCTCCAAAACCCATCTTCGAGATGACCTTGAACAAATAGTCATGGCTCATGCGGTCGTATGCTTTTTCGAAGTCAAGGAACAACAAAGCGCCGGGTTCATTGTTATGTGCCAGAGTACATATGATATCCCGCAGTTCACACGCGGCTGATATTATGCTTCTTCCGGGCAGCGCCCCATGCTGGTGTCTTCCAAGTATTTTATGTAGCACCGGTTGCATTCGTTGTTTGATACTTCTTGTTATAATTTTAAATTCTGCATTAAGTAAGGTGACAGGCCGCATTTCCTGTATCTTTTTGCTATTTCCCTTCTTGGGCAAGGGGATGATGAGTCCATCCTTAAGTTCGTGTGGTACAGCAGGGAGGTGCCACATTTCGTTGGTGAGCTGTGTTAACGTGGGGGCCAATATATACCAGAAGTGTTTGTGGAATTGGGCGCTAAGTCCGTCTGGTTCAGGTGATTTCCGGTTTGCCGCGTTGAAGACTGCCTCTTTGATGTCGTCTTCGCTGAAGGGCGCCTCTGGAGTCAAGTTGTCATCATCTGTCACTACGGGACCTATTTCATTGACGATGCTGTTGCAATGTCTGTCGTTGGTTTCCTGAATGTCATACAGGTCTTTATAATAACTACATTCCCTTGACGATATGTCCCTTTGCCTTTTAGCTACATTCCCTAATCCGTCATCAATTTCTTCTATTAGCTTAGCTCTTTCACTCCTGATGGTTCGGAGTGTGTGGTAAAGTGACGCTATTTCTTCGGATGCAACATCATTCGGTTGTGAGCGTACTATAGTGCCCTCCATTCGCTTCCGGTATAAGGCTGTGATCTTGGCTTTGTACTTTTTTATTCGCCGGTGGGCGTCATCAAGCGGGAGGTCAGTGGAATGGTAAATTTCACGGAGACATGAAAAGTAAAATTCGATGGATTGTTTTTGCCAATAGGATTTTTGGTATGCATATCGTTTAGCTGTTGACCGGAGTTTAGGCTTGGCTTTATACAGCCACCATTCAATAGTCGACCTGTATTGCGTCTGAGAACGTCTTGCTTGTGTCCACGCTTGTTCTATTTCTTCATCAAACTGTTTGTCTTGTAACAAGCTGGTGTTCAATTTCCAATAACCTCTCCCACGGTATACTTGCGGCCGCCGTAGGTTTATGTAACACTAGTGGACACTGTGGTCTGAGAAAGCTACAGGCGCGATGTCACTGTTCATTACTTCATATTTCATCGCGTTATAAATGCGGTCTATCCGACTGGCAGAATTGCCGGTTATGAAGGTGAAAGCAATACGGTCCCCGTGGACCTTTTCCCAGGTATCAATTAGTTTAAACCCGTGAATTAGATGTTCGAGTTGTAAACATTTATTGAGGTGTGGTGTTTGATCTTCGGGCGAAATGACGCAATTAAAATCCCCCCTACAATGAGGTGGTCAGAATGTCCATTAATTAAAAAAAGGAACATAATTTTTATAAAAGGATGAGCGTTCTTGTCGTTGTTGATGTTGTTGCTGGGTTTTGGAAGGGACTAAACAGCGACGGTTATCAGTCCCTTGTTCCAGTCAAAGAGATAAAACATTTTGTTAAGCGATCCGAAGTAAATGCTTTAACAAGTCAAAGTTTTAAAACTTACAGACTAATAGAAAGAAAGGATACGATTAAAAACGAAGAAGGGATAAAACACCTGAAACAGTACAAGAGTGTTTTTGTTGGGTGGTCACAAGGATATAAGGAACACACCCAGCCACTCTGCAACCACCTACCTAACAGACTTAAGCAGGTGGAGGACAGAGCAATGACAGACAAACTTTAAATAGACTTGTAAAGTCCACACTGACGTATAAAATTTAAAACAGAGTCAACCGTGGAGGTATTGTCAGCTAATACTAGCTGCAAGGTGTCAGGAAGATTAAAATATCGTCATGCTGCGGCTAAATTGTGGCATGCAAGTAAGATGTGGGCGACCGTCAAAGGCGCACCACATCGACACTGAGGACGGTCTTCGTGACGCAGGAGGTGACCATGCGTGAGCCAAGTATGGCCTATACGGAGTCGGCAAAGGACAACCGACTCCCTGCGAGAAGCCCTCACGGACGTCTTCCATGCAGCGGTAGACAATGCAGGAGATGCCTCTACCATTTGTAAGTCGTACAGTGTTAGTGTGAGATATACCTTCACGTAGTAAGATGGCAGTGATGTTCGCTATGGTAACATATCCTGCCACGTTAGGTTCGACACACACCTCCTGTAGTAGCCCTATGTCTACGTTGGTGCTGTAGAGGAAGTCCGTCAGGGCACTAAGTTTTACCTCGCTCTGAATTCTATTGATGTTGATAGTAGTTATATTGTATGTAAAGGTGTCGTTCATTATTAGGGGGGATTTAAAACTAATAAATACGTCTGTGACAAACACTCACACGCCCAGAAACTCTTAAATTTATGCTGGGCCCTCATTTGTCTCCATTTCTTGCCACCAGGAGTCAGCCGTCACTTTTTGTGAATCGCCCTCCAAAACCCTGCCATCTTCGGCTGTGGGTGCGGTTACTGCGGTTTTGTTTGAGTCGCTATTTTTTAGCTTCTCTGCAACCTGTTGGGCGATCGGACGTAATTGACTTGCGACTGCGGCAGCACCTCCACGAGCAACGCGAATTTTCTTTTTTTTCGGGGAAGTTTGGCCTTTCACGTCATTCTGAGAATCAGACGTTACTTTTTTGGATTTTTTGAAGGTCGAACCCTTACGGTCATTATCAGCCGAATGCTCTTTGCGTACCCCCTGGGTATCTGTAACAGTTACCGCAGGTGGTGGTGTGACTTGCTGATTGTTGGCGGGGGAACTATTGGTGTTTTCCAGTCCTACGTTGCGAGGAACGTGGGTTTCGTCAGCAGACGTGTCCAAACGAGCACCAGGCGCGGCCACTGTCTCTGCAGCATTTTCATTGGTGTCTACTTCTCTGGCCGTATTTTCGGTAACCACACTTTGTCGTGGAACCGCGAGTCTTGCGGTGTTGGAGACAACGTCTGCACTAGCGTCGGTCATGGCTACGTCAGTGCCTACAGGAAGTGTACTTGGTCGCGCCTCTTCTAGGGCAGCTGCCGCGGCGGCGAGGATTACGTCATCGGGCAGGGTTGTGTTACCAGCTCGCGCGGGAGCAGGCGGCTGGCGACCGTGGCGTACTGCGCGCGCTGCCCGCCTTCCGCGCCTCTCTCGACAGGGAGCTGAACAGGTCGCCTACGCGGGCATTCTGCTCTAAGATGACCTGGCGCGTTGCACGCAGAACAAGTACGGGGCTGTCCCTCATAGACAACAAGGGCCTTGAAACCACACATGTTTATGAAAGACGGGATGTGAGATTGCACGTCAATCTCGAGAGACCGTATACCGTTGTCTACTTTATAATGCGTATTGCCACCCCATCAGTCAGCAGTTACAGTATAAACGGTGCCGTACTTTGAAAGTGCCTGTTTAATATAGTCGAACTCAATTTCGAACGGTAATAGATGTACTTTTACGGTTCGAAGGCCTAGTCCAGCATACGTAATTGTAACATCATTCACCTCGCCATTCGAAGCCTTGTACCTAGCAATCCCATTGGTCTTGTCCATAATCCGTCGGCACAGCTCGTCGTTTCTTAACTTCACAGACTAGACGTTGATTATAAAGTCGTAAGCCATTCCAAACAAGTCTTCTTCGGGCACATTGAACAATTCATGAAACCAGTCGTCGAACTCATAGATATTCGGTCGTTGAGCACCAAAACTGAAACTGAACTTTAATGTGTACTTTCGCGCTTGTGACTCCATTACCTAGCAAAATATATAGCGCGCGCGAAGTAAACAGAAAGCAAACGGCACCGGCTAACCCGCTCCGCTCATGCGTCAGGCCGCTACGCAGGCCCGGCCGAGACTTACCACTGAGCTACCCCGACACGACTCACGGTGCCGCCCCACAACTTCAATCCTGCCAGTACCTCGCCTCCTACTTTCCAAACTTCACAGAAGTTCTCTTGCGAAACTTGCAAGACTAGTACTCCTGGAAGAAAGGATATGGTGGAGACATGGCTTAGCCACAGCCTAAGGGATGTTTCCAGAATGAAACTTTCAGTCTGCAGCGGAGTGTAGCCACACTGTTTCTATCAAAACAGTTTCACTGAGTCCATTTTTGTGCTTTTCAGTCACTGGTCACAATCGTTCTTAATGTTCGTCGGTTGTTGTCGGTTAACGTGGGGTTTCGCCCAATATTCCCCTTCGCCAAGGATAATTTATTTTGTTTTTTACATGCTTTTATTAGTGAAACGTCAAACAGTGCAGTCTTTTCCGTGACAAATGAGTGGACCTCGTTAAAAGTGTGAGAGTTCAGGCATTCCACCGATTATCATTTGACCGTCGCTGATCAGAACTATAACAATCAAATGTTCAAATGTTTGTTAAACTTATGGGACTTAACTACGGGGTATTCAGTCCCTAAACTTAAAAACTACTTATGAACTACTTAACACTAAGGACGGCCAAATATCCATGCCCGAGGGGGGATTCGAACCCCCCGACCGTAGTGGCCGTGCAGACCGTGACTGACGCGCCTCAGTCCCCTCGGCCACCGCGGCCGGCAAACGTATATCAAACTCCAAGGTTTGGCCACCCGCTATAATTCGGGAAAACGATGTCATAAACTTGTAGATGTGTAAAAAGCTAACTTAATGATTGAAGTCATATGGAGGAAAAGCTAACAGCAGGAAACACGTTTTCGTCTATTACTTATTAAAACAATAAATCTATTCGCAACAAGGTATGTAAACCTTATCTGCATATTTCACTTAATGTTAGTGCGTCATTCTATCATTGTTCAATACATCATTCAGTAGATATGACGTTATAAACACATAAATTATTTCAAAATTAACATTTGCTTAAAAGAGAGCACAAGTTACTCAATTTAAATTTCGCCTGGTATTTCATAATAAGGGCACGTGGCGACTTCAAACAACCGTTTAAATATAATTTCAATCTTTTCATAAACACTATCTCCCTTACTTGCTTAAAGGAAAAAGTGTAACACGTTGTAAAGTAATAACACTGTCCGACAAAAAGAGATAATTGCAGCTAAAATGATGGAAGCGGTCTAGAAAACCACGCTTTCCTGAGTCTGTGACGTCGCTATGGTATCTTAAGAATGTAATTTCATGCTGTAGTGGTACGTAATTTTGTCTACTCATTTCCTAGTTAAGCTCAGTTTTGCAGTCGAATTACTTTATTAACAATATGTTCATTATGTTTTTAATGATATTTTAAAAATATGTAGAACGATATGAAATATGTTTGATTTTATCTGTCGCATGTTCAACATCAACTACGCAGTGGCACACCGGGGAACATTCTTCGCCGACAACAGAGATGTGTGCCTGGTCACTGCGTCATATTTGCCAAAGGTCGTCAAGTGGAGAAGAACACGCAGTATGCTGTTGCGCAATGTTGCGCCAGTTTTTTTTTTTTTTATTTTTTTTTTATTTTTTTTTATTGTGGATCATGTTTAAAAAAGAAAAGAATTCAGTTCTGAATCTCGATTGAAGAAGTATCATTTTGTGAACATTATGATGGATTTTATATAAGAAGGGATGGAAATATATTTCATGGCGGGAAGTTTATTTCAAGATTAATTTGTAATTACAATGTGTTATCAAGTGATTGACTTATTCCAATGCAACTATTTACTAATCAAGAATAACTGAATGTTTTAGGAACTTTAATTACGGAGTTGGACTGAGAATTAAGTTTGCGCAAACTGTGTAAATATTGTGAAAGCCATATAACTTCATTGACTTTAATCTTTTTGACGAATTTTGACCGATAACGAAATAATTTATAGATGAGATGATTACTTTTGATGGGATCAGGAAAGAAATTTTAATATGAATTAGTATTCCTGAAAGAACCTGCAAAGACTGTAATTCTGAATTGTTATAATCAAGTATAATTATAAATTTTATTTATTTATTGTGGCCGGCTGTGGTGGCCGAAGAGACTGAGGCGCTGCAGTCACGGTCTGCACGGCCACTACGGTCGGGAGTTCGAATCCCCCCTCGGGCATGGATATTTGTGATGTCCTTAGTCTTAGTTAGTTCATAAGTAGTTTGTAAGTTTAGGGACTGATAACCCTGTAGTTAAGTCCCATAGACTATACAAACATTTGAACATTTTTATTTATTGTGATGGTATCAGCCAACAGAGAAGAAGTCCCGAATTAGTAACCAAATAAAGGGCTGGTTCCACTAAAATGCATTCACATATTTTCACAATTTCAAAGGGTGATTTTAAAAAAAGTACAAAACGAACTGCGAACATCGAAGCTACTTCATCAGCGCCGCAGCGGAGTGGTCGAGCGCATTCAGGCACTATGCTGGGATATACGAGGCCGTTCCCCGTCGGGGGTTCGAATCCTCCCTCGGGCATGGATGTTTATGCCGACTTTCGTATAAGGTAGTTCATATGTAGTGTGTAAGTTTAGGGACTGATGACTCCGCAGTTAAGTCCTATAAGCCTTACAAACATTTGAACTTCATCAGGGTTTCTGACAAACAGTTGGAAACAGTGGGAGTCTCAAATACTTTTAAACAATAGCAAGCAGATTCCTAGTAGTGGTCCGCTAGTAAAAAGGCAGATATTCAGGCATGAAAGTTTTGCTACATGAGCATGTATACTCGTATGATACTTTTTAAAGCTTATTTCGGCACAAAGACTGGTGGAATGGAATTCGTTCTGAAGGCGAGGCGTGAAATAAACGAGGCGGCCAACGCTCAGTTTCTTGAAAGAAAAGGAGAAGAAAAAGCTTCATTATTCTGGTGAAAGTCAATTCCAGAGTGAAACCTGGGAGAAGCCGCCCACGGACTCACAGAATAAATGGCGCCAGAATTTTCTTCAGGAAGACGCAGCCGGTCTGAAATATTGAAATGTTTGGAGCGACTTTTCAAAGGGAACTGACAAATCAATACAGACGAATGGCGCCACACAGTTGTACATAATGAGTGACTGAATTCGCTAGTGCAGTATCACCAATAATATTACATGCGAATCATGTTGTGAATGTATTAAACGAAGGATCCAGTATCACGTTTAATATTTATTGCGGCAGTTGTTTTTCATTCTCAAGCACCTCCATGTATATGAAAGTTACATATATTAATCTCAGATATTATTACAAATTGAAGAAATCACATTTGAAAATTTGTCTCTCGTCTACGATGTTCTGACGTTGATATATAACATCTGGCGTTACTGTCATAGAATATTTGATTAATTATTCATGAATTTTACAGTCCTATATGTTTTTTCTGCGGCTTGATGTAGTATGATGTTAAGCGTTTTATGTATAATTTAAAAATATATATTCTACTTGATGTTTAAAATTTCCGCCAAAGATGACTATCTTTACACTGTAATTAACTATTTCATCAGAGACCAGCTATCTGTAAACAACCTGGATGTCTAACTGTGGTCTCAGAGCATAGATCTGCAGCATGTTTGAACATTAATATCTTTCGAATACTATTTTTCGTTGTCCAACATGTTTGAATTTGGCAAACTAATTTCCTCCAGTCTATGTGTAACAAAGGAATGCTTACTTATTCCTTATTTTGAGCTTTACGTCAGTATACGATGTAATATGCTGGTACGGCATTGGAATCCAAACATGTTTTCATTTCCCTCTCTAGAAACCTTTAGATGTTGTTGTTGCGGTTTGTGGATTAGGGGAGACGCTCAACAGGAAAGTTATCAGCGTCAACGACATTTCGTGGCAAGCATCTTGCAATTTGGCAAGAAACGAAATGTATCATCTATGACTGGTATGGCCAGCCAGACGGTTGAAGTACAACATCTGGGTAGTACAGAGTGACTGACAGAGAAACTTAATGTTTACGATGATTATGTCTTTTACATAAGCTGTATACTGAAGTATGTTAAATTTTTATTATCAACTCCTTTGTTTATTTAAACTGATTAGGCTGTTGTTCGTTGACTTTAAATAAGCTAATTGATGTCATATGGGATACGATGAGTCAACATTTATGATGTAATATGTAGTTATAGGCTTACTGTATACATTGAAGTTGTGTCAGTTGTCTGGTCTAAAACATTTATTGCATTATTTATTTCTACTCTGATTGTGAATTTCATATGATGTTGTAGGTTGTTGAAAAGATAATTCCTGTATGTTGTCGCGTTTTTCTTTTATAAGTATCGGAGTATCGTTTACATATCGGTAGTAAAATATTTTTGTTTAAAATTTTTTGCTTGGCTGTAAATAGTTTATCTTCTAGAATATTTAGGTGGATGTCATCTCATGTAATTGCTATGCAGCTTCCCATGGCTACACTGTCTATCTCAATATAAATTTTGTTATTGAATTCGAAATAGTTCTTGTTGAGATGTTTGTGAACCTAAAGGATCAATCTGTTGAGGTTAATGGTCCCTATATTTACAAACTACTTCAACTAACTTATACTACACAAAACACACACTCCTTTGCGCAAGGGATTTAATTACATTAATGTTTGTTCCATAGATCATTAAAAACGAGATATCATGCTGGTTTGGAACATGTTAGTTTAATAAGAGATAACATTACAAGATATACATTTTTTTCTAAATTGTTAATTTCTATATAAAAATTCATCTACTGAGTAGCAGGAGTTTTGATTTAGTAATTCCTTCAATTTGTTTGCTGTTTGTTTGTTTGTTGTTTGACTGTTGGCTATCTGTCAGACACTTGATGTTATTTGGCAAGTGACCAAAGACTTTTGTCTGGACATAATTCACCCCCTGCTGTGCGAAAGTTTGATTTAACCTTGAAAAGTGTAGATTATCCTTTCTCCTAGCATTGTAGGTATGCCCACTGCTATTACTTTTTAGTTTTGTTGGTTTATAAATAACAACTTTCATAAGCGATAGTGAAGCTACTGTGAAGATCCCTACATCCTTAAATAAGTGTCTACAGGATGATGTTGGGTGGGCTCTAGAAATTATTGAAATTACACACTTTTGTGTAATGAATCGTTTTTTGCTGAATGATGAATTACCGGAAAAGAAGATACCATATGAAAGCAGTAAACGAAAATTGACATAGTAAGCTAATTTACTGAGAAGCTTGTCACCAAAACTTGGATTAACGCTAGTAGCAGAAGTTTCTGAAGTCCAACGTTTCAGTAGGTTATTAATGTTGTGCTACCAATTCAGTTTCTCATCAGTGCACACATCTAAGATTGAGAGATGGCAGCCCATCTCTCATCTTTATTATCGATGTTTATTGTTGACTTATTGTCTTAATGAGTCCTGTACATACAATTGTCTATTGCTGTGGGGAATACGATGCAGGGAAGATTTTTGCTAAGGTGAGATGCGGAGCTGACTTGGCCCTGAAATTCCTTCCTACCTGCGCCCTGCGGCGCCGCAGGAGGCCGGGCGCGCTGGCCTTGGGTGGCACACTGGCAGGGCAGTAGGTCGTGAAATGTAGCCTTGTGTCCCAAACTGTGAAGGAGAGGCATCGTCTGCGCTTTTTAGAAAAAGTTAGCAGGGCACACGGCTGTGGCCGAGGGTCCGAAAGCGACGGAATGTTGCTGGAGACTAGGCAGCCGCTCCCACGGGCGTGGGTTAGAGCCGTTTAGTGAGAATCGCGCCAAAAGTGTGTGTGCAAGGGATGCCGTCTTTGATTGGCTGATGTTCAAAGCTCCAGTTTTTCGAAATCAGCGGTTGTCTTGTGAGATTCTACTGGCTGGAGTTCGAGAACTCGACGCTGATTGGCTTTACGTAAAAACGGCGTTTCTCGGCGGGGGGGGGGGGGGTCTTGCGCAGAGATGCGGTGAGAGAGGGGCTTCGTGTTTCGTAGCCCTGGATGACGGACGCGTCTGGTGGCGTCCTGTCCTCCCAGTGTGCGGACTTGGAGACTTTGCTTATTGAGCCGATACGTGGACGAGTGAACTTGTATAAGTTTCAGGGTACATTCTGAGATTTATATTTGAGCTGATTGTTCTTATTTTTGGTTTGAATAAGGTCGGCCAGCCAATACTAGTGCACCGAAGCACTACTTGCGATATATTCAACTTCTGGAGTCATTTAGACCTTCAGTACTCGTGCATACTTGTCTACGCTCACTGAAGTGGTCCTGACTTGGCAGAATTGTTTGAGATCGTAGGCACTGTGTACTGCCGAGCGCACAGAGGCTGATAGCTGGGAGTACAGCTTCCGAGTAACGGAGCGAGTTTTTTATTTATTTCGTGGTCGCGCAAATTTTCAGCTCACAGTCGCCCTGCCCCCACCCCAATACAGCGCAGCAACTTCACACGCAAGTCGTCAGTTTGGTAATGTATGCCAAAGCGCTCGCCAGCAACATATAGTCGATACATCAGGTTCTGCCCTATAGTGGGGATTGTGTAGTTAGGAAAGTCAACCCTGCACTGGTATTCAGACTCGATTATCCCGCTAAGAACATTATATTATTTTACGATAGGGGTTTCTGACTTGCCAGTCGTTACTAATTTCCAGTTTCGTAATTATTTGAGTAACTTAAATGCATTAGATTGTTCTTTTTTATTTGGTTATAAATGTATTATTGTTGTTTATGATTTTTAGTATTGGATTTATCATTGTGTGTTTTATCCTGCTTAAAAAGGTGTAATAAATATTGCTGGATTTGAAAGATGTTTTTTTTCAACATTATTAGTCGCCAGATCCCCGTTAGTTCGATAGATTTTTGGTGGGGACAAATTATTAATTATATTGCAGGAAGTGGAAGAGTCTTGTTACAATTAGAACTGAAACAGGTCAAATCACGCAAATTATTTGATGTGATGTTAAATATCAGTAGTTAATTCAGGGTCAGCCGCTCCTCTCTTCCTATTGTATTAATCCACATTAACCTTGCCCAGCCGGAATCATTCCTATCCATTTCACATTTTTTCACCACCACACCTTACTAGACTTTTCAATATTCTAACTTAGCTACAGACCTCTGTTCACCGACTGTATTTATTAATGTTGTCATGGAAGTGTATATACTGAGTTTTATCAAAATTTAATGAGAGTCCATTCGCAGAGAACCTCTTAATACGCTATTTAGTGCACTGTGATTACTATATGTGTATTAAGACAAAAGTCACAATAGAGCTAACTCAGCAAGCTCGTGAATAAGGAATTGCAGAGCATATAAGAGCAAAGGATCCAAGACCAAACCCTGTGGGATAGTGGAATCAGCTGATTTTTGCAGTTTAACTGAACCACTTATTTCAACTCCAACTCCTGTCAAGTATGAAAGAAACCATTTCTGCACTGCCCCACTAATACCACAACACTTAAACTTATCTATAAGAATTGAATGATTTAATAACCAAAAGTCTCTGAGAGGTCACAAAAAATCCCAAGGGTGTTGCATTATCTCTTGAATAGACGTATTAAAAACTAACTGACATTTTGTTAGTACCTTAGTTCTATAAATATAGGTAGCTACTGTTGAATACATTACTTTCCCTAGAACATTTGCTAAAGCTGTCGGAAGTGAGATTGGGCAGTAGTTGTTGACATTTGACGTATCTCCTTTTTATGCATTGGTTTAACAATAACATTTTAGTCTATCTAGGTAAACCCTGTTTCAGAGAGCTATTACATATGTGGTTGAGAATCTTACTTATGTCTTGGGAACAAGCTTTTAGCAATCAGCTAGAAACGCCGTCAGTTCTATGCAAGTTTTGCTTTTGAGTTTATTTTTTTTCTTAATTTCACAGGGAGCGGTGCGTGTGATTTCAATTCCATCATATTCAATAGGAATAGTCTCTTCCATTAATAGCTCTGCATCTTCTATTGGACATTTAGATCCTATTTTCTCCAAGAAACTAAAAATGATTACTACAATATAATCAACTTAACACTTGTGCTTAATAACCATGTCATTCATTTTAATCTAATAAAGACTCCCTGTGCTCTTTCTTTCCCTGTTCTCTATCAATTATATTCCAAAATGTATTACTTTTATTATCAGATGTACTAATTTTAGATATAATATACATGCCTCTGCCCTTTTTAATACATTTTCTCAAAATTACAGAATAGTTTTTATAATATTTGATTGTTTCTGGGTCATTACTCTTACATGAGGTTCCCTTCTCCGGTTATTAGATACTTTTATTCGTTTAGTTAGCAAAGGTTTTTTTTGCAAGGTTTCTTACTAGGTTGCAAGGTTTCTTCCTTGGGGGAAGAGTTTTCTAATACAGAAATAAATGTATCATGAAATATGTTATATTTCAAATTAGGACCAGGTTCCTTGTACACCTCATCCCATCTAATGGTTGTACCTTTCCATAAAATTAGGAACTGATAAATCATTAATTCTACACATTGGAAGTCTGTTTTAACTTGCTTTATGCTACATCATGTACTGTAACTACACTCCTGGCCATTAAAATTGTTACACCACGAAGATGACGTTCTACAGACGCGAAATTTAACCGGCAGGAAGAAGATGCTGTGATACGCAAATTATTAGCTTTTCAGAGCATTCATACAAGGTTGGCGCCGGTGGCGACACCTACAACGTGCTGACACGAGGAAAGTTTCCAACAGATTTCTCATATACAAACAGCAGTTGAGGTGAGTTGCATGGTGAAACGTTGTTGTGATGCGTCGTGTAAGGAGGAAAACGCCTACCATCACGTTTCCGACTTTGACAAACTATAGCAATTGCGGTTTTCCATATCGCGAAATTTCTGCTCGTGTTGGTGCAAAATATGGAATCGGTGGGTTCAGGAGGGCAATACGGAACGCCGTGCTGGATCCCACCGGCCTCGTATCACTAGCAGTGGAGATGACAGGCATCTTATCCGCATGGCTGTAACGGTTCGTTCAGCCACGTCTCGATCCCTGAGTCAACAGACGGGGACGTGTGCAAGACAACAACCACCTGTACTAACAGTTCGACGAAGTTTGCAGCAGCATGGACTATCACCTCGGACTCCATGGCTGCGGTGGTGTCCGGACACTTGGCACGCCGGACACTTGCCACGCCGGACTTTTGCCTCACTCTTACCTGCTCCGAAGGGTCGGGAGCCCCCCCTCCTACTCCTCCCTCCGCCCCCCCCCCCCTCCCCTGCCCTTCCGCCCGGCCCGAGAACTCCGTGGACGGTGTCCCGACATATGCACACTGGTCGCTTTCGCATTTCGTAGTACGGCCGTTAGTATGGAAGTTATTACAACGGCCAAGGGCAGGCCTTTTGCCCACTACAATGGTTACGCGATAATAAGGCGTGGATGTACTTACTCCGAAAACAGGATCATTGCAATGGAAAGCTGCTTTCGAAGAACGGAGACGTCTTGAACGTAGAGAACATCTGTGAGGACCACCTAACGATGCGACCTTTATTAATTGTAAAAATAAAAAGAGTGTATCAGACCTCAGCATCCTTAAATAACTTGATGATGAAGCTAGTTGGTCACAGTTCGGTTCACTAGCGTTTAATCAGTTCGTGGTGAAATATGACTCAACGAAGCAAATACATTAAACATCACTCAAATGATCCTCCTGCAACCAGAACTTATAGTTAAATCTACCGCTTTTCAATTTGCAATTTCCTATTTAGGTTAAAGCTCCTACAGTTAAGAGAATTTTTTTCTACCTTCTAATATTGTGGCCATACCGTCAAAGATTGTGAGTTCTTAAATTATTCCTGTAACTTCAGAGCCGCAACTAGCTCCTAAAAATACCATTATTGTTAAACTGATAAGATACACTTTAGCTTTTAAAAACAATCTGAACTTTAGAATTGTACCTAAAATACACGCCGTAAAAAAGACCTGCTCTTAAGATTGACAAGTTCAGCAGCTATAGTGTTGAAATAATTCCCATATCTCCAAAATTAGACAAGGATAGAATTAACTTTACAGTAGACGTAGATCGCATGAAGTACATTTAGAAGTAGTCCTTAAATATTAAAGTTTCTCACCACGTTGTTGATTATCTTTAATCAGGCCAGTAAAAGCTATGGAAACTTGTTACAAAAGAATATCATAAACAAATGTTTTAGACATATTTTTCTTATGCATTAGAAACTTATGAAAACATAGTTTATCATTTCGTCTGCAACGTCACTTATTTGATAGGGTGATTTCCTTTGCATCACTAAGGGTATTTACTTTTATGCATTTAATAACTCCGCTTTAGTGACACTGTGTTCAGTAACATTACCGTCGCTATCGCGCAATAAAGGCATTCACTTAGTTTTTCCGCTGTTGTAGATAATATAGGACCAGAATCTCTTTGGATTTTCCGCCACATTTCTACAAAGAGTTTCGTTGTGAAAAATATTAAACGAATGTCGCTTTGAAGACCGCGCTAAATTTCGAGCTTCAGTAAAACATCGGCAGTCTTGGGGATTTTGAATTCGTCTAAATTTTCTGCTTCTGCTTTCTGTTCTATGTACCATGGGGAACTAGTTCAGTCTCTTATTAATTTATTTGGTAGGAACCCCTCCAATGCTGTTGATACTATTTCTTTGAATATAAGCCACATATGGTCTTCAATTACGTAGTTAAATTAGAAGAAAAAAAATGGAAACTGTCTCCTAGGCAGATGTCAACCGAATTTTTATCTTTCTTTATTTTTTTAATAGACGTATTTAAGTTCAGTTTTGGTGAATATCTTTGTTACAGATTTGAGCCCGCTACAACTTTGCGTTCACTTATCCCTGTATCCGTCGTGATGCTCAGGAGTATTTGTGACTTAGAGCTCAAGTGTTTTTCCGAAACCAAAACAATTTTAATGGGCTCGTGAACTAATTGTTGAAAATAATTTTAAAAAAAGCATTTAGAATAACTTCAGAAGATGTATCTGCCACCCTGTCAGAAGGTGTATTTTTGTCAACATACGGATGGTAGATTTAAGTCACCGCCAACTATAATTGTATGAGTAGTGTACCTATTTGTGTTGAGACTTGAGTTTTCTACGAACTGTTCATCGGCTGCATGATGAGAGTGCCGGGGTTGGTAAATTAAAATGTTCAGAGGTTTGTTAAGCTTAGGGGACTTAACTGCAGGGTCATCAGTCCTTAAACTTACAAACTACTTATGAGCTACCTTATACTAGAGACGACACAAACATCCATGCCCGATGGGGGATTCAAACCCTCGACGGGGAACGACCTCGCGCATCGCAGCATAGCGCCTCAATACGCTTGGCCGCTCCGCCGCGGCAGATATTAATTTATTCCGGTAGACGAGTATAAAATCTGCTCACACTAACTGACAGGAACTATCGACTTCAGTTTCGCTTGTGAGCTAGTACACATATTACATTGTGCTTTTTGTTTCTTTTGTAGTGTAGGTCATAGAAATTATGGCATTTCCATTAAAAAAAAAACTAGGGTTGTCTCTCTGCGACTCAGCTGAACAATGTAGAACAGTGTACTTTACAAGTATAGCATTCTATATTCCTTCATTTCTTTATTTCAAATTTGTATGTCGACTTTAGGTGATCTGTGAAACATAAACGCTCTTATCTACATTTAGTAAAAGTATTTTCTGTCATTGATTTGAACATTGTCCCAATTCACTTTATTAACTAATATTTCGCCGCAAAAGAGTAAATTTATGAAGCGTATCGTTCTTCTTTCCTCTTATTTTCTGACGCAGCTATAGCAATTAATATATGTACAAATGCAGTGATCAAACTTGAATGATAAGCGAACATTCGAATTATCTTTATATCGTTCCTTTCAAGTTCCTTCCACTGCGATGGACTGTTTCTATCGCAATCAGAAAGTGTGGAAGAAAGCCACCATACAAACGGAGGGAGAATGGATCCATATTTGTGGTTGGAAGAACTAATTACACAGTGACATAGCCGACGGTATTGCTTCCGTTTCCCAAAAGTTATAAATATTTCGATTTCGGAATATTGAAAAGAAGTTGTACATTTCGGCGAGATATCGAACAGAAATATCTCTTCCGTAAGGACTGTATTAAGTAAGATCGGAGACGGAGGTTTGGAAGCAAACCGCAGGAGTACGGGGAAGGGCGTCCCTTGCCTGAGAGGCCGCTAATCCGACTACGTGGCGAAGGGTCAGGTGTGGCAAAAGTCCGGCGTGGCAAGTGTCCGGCGTGGCAAGTGTCCGGTATCCGCTGCGGTTACCCTTGACGCTGAATCACAGACAGGAGGGCCTGTGATGGTGTACGCAACGATCAACCTGGGTGCACGAATGGCAAAACGTCATGTTTTCGGATGAATCCAGTTTCTGTTTACAGAATCACGATGGTCGCATCCGCATTTGGCGGCATCGCGGTGAACGCACATTGGAAGCGTGTATTCGTCATCGCCATACTGGCGTATCACCCGGCGTGATGGTATGGGGTGCCATTGGTTACACGTCTCGGTCACCTCTTGTTCGCATCGACGGCACTTTGAACTGTGGCCGTTACATTTCAGATGTGTTACGACCCGTGGTTCTAACGTTCATTCGATCCCTACGAAACCCTAAATGTCAGCAGAATAATGCACGACCGCATGTTGCAGATCTTGTACGAACCTTTCTGAATACGGAAAATGTTCGACTGCTGCCCTGGCCAGCATATTCTCCAGATCTCTCATCAACTGAAAACGTCTGGTCAATGGTAGCCGAGCAACTGGCTCGTCACAATACGTCAGTCACTTCTCTTGATGAACTGTGGTATTGTGTTGAAGCTGGAAGACCGTTCTCAACAGGATAAGCATTCATGTTTTTATACTTATCTTAGTCTACAAAAACGTATCTAACAGTTTACTACTGACCTTTATTACCCAATTGTGAAAATCAATAACAGATGTGAAATTGAATGAACCAAGTAATACTTAATGGTCATTCTTGGTATTACACTCTTAAAGAGAATCAACACTGAAATCGCCATAAATAATAATTTGCCTCCCCCTATCAGATGCTGTCACAACAAGACATCTATGTTTTTCAGAAATATCTGAAAATTGCCCAATGTTGACCGTTACGGCTGTGAAAGCGCCATCATTCAGTTTAAGCTCATATGCACATGATTCCATATGTTACTCTACACAAAACATTTTTGTTTCTAAATTTTTCACACAGTGATGGCTTTTGACATAAATGGTAACTGTTCTTCTATCCTTATTAACTCTACTTGCTTCTGCATACGAAAATTTGACTTATGTCTACAATGTTCTGAGACTCATATATAACATCTGATGTTACTATCATAGAACATTTCACGAATTTTCCAATTCTAGGCACATAAAAAGACACACACATTCAACGCATAATCTATCGGCCATTGGCCTTTTCAGAATAGAAAGCATTCATACAGTGCCACATGTATACTGCATAGTCACACAGACATCATCTCCAGCTGCTGCACTCTGAGTATGTTTAACAGAACCATCAAAATGTTTTATATTTATAGTTTGTTCACGAAAGAAAATTAATGTTTACACTAGTGTCAGAGGATTATAGGATTATGTTATAAGCAATCTCTGATCATTTGTGATATCTTTAGTTCTCAGTTTTTTTCGGCGATGAAGTCAATAGAATCAACTACAAAATTTGTATTTTTAAATAGGTGTGTCCATTAAGCGTTTCTTTTGTTTAAATTTTGTGTGTTTATATATTTCATGTTCCTCCAAATTATTCATTTCCAATCCCTTTTGCATTTTATATAATATTGTCAGTGAGTTTTTGATGCTATCTGCTGAGTGGTATTCTTTTTTTCATATGTACTGTATATCGAAACTATGACAGATGTAACACCAGATGTTATAAATGAACATCAGAATATCGTAGATGTCAGTCCAATTTTCATATGTGATTTTTTTTCATTTAACCTTAACTGCCCTGGCGAACGTAGATAACTTTCATTTCCTGGCGGGGTATTTTTGACCCCAAATTATTGGGGTAAATGTTATTGTAAATAACATTTTGAGTGTAAAGCATTTATTTTCTAGTTAATATGAAATTGTCAAGGTAAACAAATTTATTTAAACATAGAAGTAACCACAAAGAAATTATTTTAAAAGATTTGAATTTATCTGACTTATTTTAATTCACATAAAAATTTGTTTTCATTAGAAAGACGTTATTTTCCGTGTTTTTCACTTCTGAAGGCATGGTTCTTGCCATATGAAAACACAAAAGATCATTTGCAAACCATATTTGTTTGAATTCCTACGCTGAATATTGATATATATTTTTTATAATGTTTCAAATATGTACAAAAAATATGTTGGTTACCTTCGTTAGACTTGGCAGCTTTCGTAAAAGCTCCCCACCATGTCACCTTGCGAATAAATATTAAAATAAAAACTCTTGGGGTCAAATATGACCCCGCCAGGGCAGTTAAGGGTTAACATTCGTAATAATGTGTGAAATTAATGTATTTATTTCTTACATACACACATGTACTTAAGAACGGCAACATGCTGAGACAGCTTTCATAATAAATATTAAACTTGCATTAAACTTTCATTACAATGTCCTCTAAAGACATTTACTCAACAATCAAGATGACAAACAAATTTAAATTTAATTGATTTCCATACTTCTCATGTTCCCTTTGAGATGGTTAGTTTCCATAAGGACGTAGATATATCTCATGAGATTCTTCCTACTAAGTCTTATATGTTTCGAATTCTTTAAAAAATAACGATCTTTTACGGTGTGTAGTCATTGCAAATGTTATTCTAATTATCGAATGAAGAATTAGTAGTTCAAAAATCGCAGCACTCACCATAATTAACATCTGCTGCTCTAGAAAAAATATAAGTTAGAAATTAGCATCAACATTTAATTTCGTTTAGAGTCAGACGGAAACATGATTTGTGGTCGAAACCGAAACCGTAACCGAATATTCAGCTCCTAGTTTTGACCGAAACTTTCGGTAAATTTACATTATACCACAAATTATTCATTTTTTCACATTTTACAGGATCCCCTCCCTGTACTAAGCCTACTTCTATGTGTGTAAGCCTAAACAGCAGTCCACAAAACGTGACGATAAAGGCTTACATATTTACTGGCCTAAACTTTCCATCCGGCAGTTTCGAATACTAAGCCAACCACTATTTAAGTAGAGTACCGGTAACTCGTTCCTGTTTTTAGTGAAGCTATGTCGTTTCCCCTCTTAGTTTTGAAAAATGTGAAAGCAGAATAGGTGAAACTGTTCAACATTTTGCGAGTAGGTATCCTCCTCAAAATTTAGTTCAGGATCCCGAATACGATACGTTTATTGCTGACGTCGATGTAATGTAGAAATGAAATTTACACTTTACCCTAACATTGATATGTAAGCAAAATTGTGGTCACTGCAGGACAGACTAAGGTTAGGTCCTGTCGCTGATAGACAGGACTCACGCGCAGCCAACACCTCGTATATACTCCGTAAAATTTCGGCCTGGGGCCCCTCCGCTACTTCCCCCTCCACACCTACTGTGCGAGAGAAAGCGCGCTGTGGCTCCCAGATATTCCCAGAGGTGCCTCACACAGAGAGCATCCGAGAGTGCCCCTGAGTGGTACAACACCAAGAAGAATCGCTTCTCGGCTTTTGGCAAGATCAATGTGTTTTTCTTCTTTTTTTTTATAGATAAGGAAAAGGAGCAAGGTTACAAACTTTATTTAACTTCTGTAATATACAAGACCACCAGTTGCTTGCCTCTGATCTGCTTCTATGTCTTCCTTTAAAATAATCTACTGCTGGCCGAAAGGGAGTAGTCGAGTGGTGTGGAACACCGCGATGCGGATCGCACGGCCTAAAATTTTACCAATAAACCGAAGGCGGCTGTGCGCCTTACTCACAACAGTCCTTACATGTTCGTTCCAATTCATATCGCTCTGCAATGTTACGCCTAGATATTTGAAAGATGTGACTGCATCAAGAAGCTCAATACTAATGCTGTATTCGAAAATTATGGAATTGTTTTCCCTACTCATACGCATCACCTTACATTTTTCTACATTTAGAGCTAGTTGTCATTCTTCGAACCAACTAGAAATTTTGTCTAAGTCATCCTCTATGCTATTACAGTCAGTCAAAGACGACACCCTCCTGTACCTAACAGCATCATCAGCAAACAGCTGCAAATTACGAGTTACTCTGTCCATCAGATCGTTTACATAGAAAATAATAGCGGTCCTATCACAATGCCCTGGGGCATGCCTGTCGATTCACTCGTCTCTGATGAACACTCGGCGTCGAGAACAACGTACTGCCTTTTATTTGTTAGGAAGTCTTCCAGCCAATCACAAATCTGTGAACCTATTCCATATGCTCGTATCTTCGTTAGCAGTCTACAGGGTGGCACCGCGTGAAACGCCGGTTTGAAATCGAGGAAAACAGAGTCTGCCTGTCGCCCTTCACCCATGACTCGCAAGATATCATGTGAGAAAAGTGCGAACTGGTCATTCATAGAAAGAAGCTTTACTACATTCGAACTAAGAATGCGCTCCAAAATTCTACAGGAAACGGATGTCAACGATATCGGCCTGTAATTACGTGGATCAGTTGCCTTTCCTTTCTTATAAACGGGACTCACCTGCGCTTTTTTCCAATCACTAGGAACTTTGCGCTGTATTAAAGATTCGCGTTAAATACAAGCTAAGTAAGGGGCCAGTGTCGCAGATTATTCTTTGTAAAACCGAACTGGTATTCCATCTGCACCAGGAGACTTTTTTGTATTCAGCTCTCTCAGCTGCTTTCTACATCGGAAATACCTATTGCTATGTCCCCCATTTCGGAATTAGTACGTTGATCAAATGATGATTCATATGTTCTGTCCTCCTGCGTGAAAGATTTCTGAAAGGTTAAATTTAGAACTTCACCTTTCCGTTTGCCTTCGTATATTACTGCAGCGCAATGATCAACGAGTGACCGTACAGTGGGCTTTGACCCGCTTATCGATTTTACGTAGGACCAGAATTTTTTCGGGTGCTCGGAAAGATATTTTGCTAAGATATGGTAATTATTGTACGCTTCGCGCATCGATCTTGTTATAGACGTATGAATCCCTACTAACTTTTGCCTGTCATCATTTTCGTATTCTTTTTTGAACCGAGAGTGCAACAGTCTTTGCTTCTCAGTATCTTTCTAACTTTATTATTATACCACAGTGGATGATTTCCATCCTTAATCGACTTTACAGGCACGTACTTCTCTAACCCTTGATTTACAATGCATTTAAATTTAATCCACAATTCCTCCACCACCAATGTACCGGAAATAAACGATGTCCATTCATTTCCTAAGTGCGATCCTAACAATTGCTTATCAGCTCTTCCTAACAAAAACACGTTCCTCAAACAGGTAAAGCTGTGTACCCCATGATCAACGTTTCCTAAACCCATAGTGGTTTCAGAATTACCCCTCGCTTTGAAAGGTACACATCATTTTTTTTTTTTTTTTTTTTTTTTTTTTTTTTTTTTTTTTTTACCTAAAATGTGATAACACATTCCATTCAGTACAATCCCGAGTAAGATTAATTTTTACACTCACAGTATAAGAATATCACTTGTTAGGGAGCTACTGAATGGAAATCTCGAATCCTAAGTTTACGCTATATGGGTTGGCAACAACTTATACAGCCATCTTTGTTTCGGTGAAATAAGATTATCCTTGGCGGCCGGTAGGCAGTGGTTTTGCCTCTGAGTAAGAAGTAGTAGCAGTCTGGAGTCGGTCGGGAAACGATCGCTTCTGGTAGCCAAGCGAGAGAATCGGGTGGTAGGTGGGGAAACTGAAGCATTGAAGCTGGCACCTGATGAGGTTTGGAATCTATCAGTGCAAGATAAGTGTTAATACATTTATTTACTACTTTAATGAATTTTTTGGGTTTGTTTTTCTTTTATTATTAATATAGATTTGCACTCAGTGAGACTCCATTTAATTAATTTGTAACGATGATTTTTGAGCGTGGTTAATGTAAAGAGAAAGGGGTTGAAAGAATAATAAACTAATCATTCACATATCGACGTTGTCAATTCTAATACCGCTACCTGGGATAGGGTTTCCTTAAGTTTCATCCTCATTGCACACTTCGCAATAATACGCACATTCTTCGTTTCTGTTGTTTGTTATAGTTGAGGTGAATTTATTACTTATTATTCTTAATATTTTACATAAGGTGAATTTATAAAGTTTCATTGACTATTTCTTTTAATTTCTTTTGGAAATAGTATTACATGGATTGATAGCTTAGTGATAGTTGAGTGCATTGAAGAAATTCAGTCCCATGAACTAATTGAAGTGAAGAATGTAAAGTACTGCGAAGCGAGGTATCACTTTCCAGAACTGAATATTTGCTTCATTTATTTCATTGTTAATTGAGAACGGTGTCGTCCTGATTTAATATAGAACATTGCTTATAGGAATTTTGCATTTATATAGCTTTTGTTAGTAAGACAGTCAGATAGCGTTAAATTAAATAATTCTTTGCCAGTATATAAAGTAACTAAATCAGTAAGTGGCGACCCGATGCTATTATTGCCAAATCTCTTAACGTAGACACATCACCCAGCCGCCCGTTTGCACACTATATGGCACTATTGCGTTAAATTGTGATTAACAATTAAACGAGCACTGAATTCCTGCTAAACGCTATCCAACTTAATCCACAACTTCACGAAAGCTAGTTTCGGGAAAGCCAAGATTCGGCTGATTTCTGTCCGAAACCGAACCTGCAGTCAAAACTAAATTTTGGACGAAACTGCAGTTTATCGAATCAATTTCGTATACTTGCCGCGAGGTATATTCCTTGAATGTCTCCTGCCTGTGATACAACCGCTATTATTTTCTATCTATATAAATCATATGTCGAACAGCCTGAGTTGCAATCTGTGGCTGTTTACTGATGATGCTGTGGTGTGCAGGAAGGTGTCGTCATTCATTGATTATAGTGGGATGCAGGATGACTTGAACCAAATTTCTAGGTCATAAACATCATCATCATCATCATTAGAGACTGATTATGCCTTTCAGTGTTTAGTATGGAGTATAGTACCTCTAATAAAATTCCTCCATGATCCCCTATTCAATGCTAACATTGATGCCTCGTCTGATGTTATGCGTTTTACAACACAATCATTCTTCGCCGAATATAAGTACTTTCTTCTTGGTCTACCTCGATTTCTCTTACCATCCGCTGCCGAGCTCATGAGTCTCTTAGGTAACCTTTCTTCTCCCATGCGTGTAACATGACCCCACCATCTCAGTCTGTTCGCTCTAACGTCTTCATCTATGCTGTTCATTCCCAGTTTTTCTTTGATTTCCTCATCATGGACACCCTCCTGTCATTGTTCCTATCTATTAGTACCTGCAATCATTCTTGCTACTTTTATATCTGTAACCACTATCTCGCGAATAAAGTAGCTTGTATCCACCCAACTTTCACTCCAATACAACAAATTGGTCGAAAGATAGAGCAGTGACATGCTAGCTTAGTCTTGGTACTTACTTCCTTCTTGCAGAAGAGAGTATATCTTAGCTTAGCACTCACTGCATTAGCTTTCCTGCACCTCGAGTCTAGTTCTTACGCTATGTTGCCATCCTGTGAGAAAATACATCCCAGGTACTTGAAACTGTCTACCTGTTCTAACGTTGTTCCTCCTATTTGGCAATCAATCTGTTTAAGTCTCTTTCTCACAGACATTACTTTTGTTTTGGAGATGCTGATCTTCATATCATAATCCTAGTACCTCTGATCAAGCTCTGAAATATTATTTTGCAACCTTTCAATTGAATAGGCCATTACAACTAAGTCATCCACATATGCGAGACTGCTTATTTTGTTTTCACCTATTCTAATCCCGCCCTGCCAGTATACTGTTTTTAACATATGATCCATGAATAGTATGAACAACAGTGGTGACAGGTTACAGCCTTGTCTTACCCCTGAAACTACCCTGAACCATGAGCTTAATTTGCCATCTACTCTAACTGCAGCCTGACAGTCTACGTAAAGCCCTTCAATTGCTTGCAGAAGTTAGCCTTCTATACCATAATCTTGTAGAACCGACAGGGTCATAAGTCTTTTCTAGATCTATGAAACATAGATACAATTCCCTGTTCGACTCATAGCACTTTTCCATTACCTGCCGTAAGCGTAAGATCTGGTCCTGACATCCTCTAAGAGGCGTAAACCCACACTGATTTTCATATAACTCGTCCTCAATTAATAATCGCACTCTCATTTCAACAATACCTGAGAATATTTTGCCTGCAACGGTAATTAAAGAGATACCTCGATAGTTGTAACAATCTTTTCTGTTTCCATGTTTGAAAATTGGCGTGATTACGTCTTTCGTCCAGTCAGACGGAATCTGTCCCGATTCCAACGACTTGTCAATTATCCTGTGTAACCATTTGAGACCTGATACTCCACTGTATTTGACGAGTTCCGGCTTAATTTCGTTCACCCCAACCGCTTTATTGCACTGTAATCTACTGGTGAAAAATGTAAGGTGATGCTGATGAGTAGGAGAAACAGTCCCCTAATGTGCGAATACAGCATTAGTAGTGCCCTGCTTGACAGAGTCGCGTCCGTCATCTAGACGTTACACTGCATAGCGTTAGGAAATGGAATGAGCGTGCGAGGTTGTGGGGAAGGCGGATGGTCGGCGTCAGTTTTTTGAGAAAATTTTGGGAAGATGTGAATCGTCTGTAAAAGAGACCACATATAAAACGATTGTGTGACCCAGTCTTAAGTACTGCTCAAGTTTTTGGGTTACCTGTCAGATCGGTTTAAAGAACGATATATATATATATATATATATATATATATATATATATATATATATAACAGTTCTTTTCTGGGAAACAGAAGGACTACTGCTTGTCTTTCAAATGTTCCGTGCTGAGAAGACATCTGAACTGTATCCATGACTGTCTATCCTATGAATCGAACCGTCAAGTGACACAGGACCCGTATTACAGATCTACGTATCGGCAAAAATTACATTGTAACCAAAATGAAAGAAAGCCAATAACCGTATTGATAGCTATGTTTCTGATATTTGAGGTAAATAATGTGGGGATATACGAGATCGGCTTCTTACTTCGGCCTATGCGGGAGCATTGACTTCCGTGAGAGTATCGCATTTCTGTGATGCAAATACTGGTCCCAGGCCGCGTGTGCAAATGGTCCGTGACAGCGAGATAAGGATTCAACTTTCCGTGTCTGTCATGTCGTTTTCCCTTCCTTCTCGAAGTTTCCTTCGAAGTGGAAATATTTCTCATTTTATTTTAGTTTCCTTTGGCTTTCAGTTCACTGAATACACTGAAGTGTTTAAACGTCTGTGAGATAGTGTGTTGGGATGACGATCACCATTATTTTTATTCCTGACCGCTACGTTTCGTTAATTGTTCAGAGAAACTGTGTAACCTTTCTTTAAAGTTGACTTTTCCTCTCTGCAAATTCCTGAAGATAGGGCGTTAAAATTATTTTCTCGAATTTCAGCCTGAAAGTGATTTAGTAGTGTGTAATTGTACTGGAAAGAGTTTTTGGGAAACTTGTAATATTAAATGTGAGTAAATCTAGTTTATGAAATTTTCTGCCGACCGCGGTGGCCGAGGGGACTGAGGCGCTTCAGTCACGGTCTGCGCGGCCACTACGGTCGGGGGTTCGAATCCCCCCTCGGGCATGGATATTTGTGCCGTCGTAGTTCGTAAGTAGTTCATAAGTAGTTTGTAAGTTTAGGGACTGATGACCCCGTAGTTAAGTCCCATAAGATTTACAAACATTTGAACATTTTTGAAATTTTCTGTTTCAAATGTAAACTCTGAAGTTCCAATTTTAATGTACTCCTATGTATAACTAAAGTGTAAACTGTAAAGTGCAGCAGATGCATGATCTGCTTCTTCTTTATTTCTCCCTGTGTAATAATTCAATATGTTTCTGAACTTACGTAATGGTTAGAAATTGTAAGATACGCTGTTTCAACTGCAATTATCATGTCACCATTTACACTGTTTTCCTAGAAAACTGATAAATTGATTTAATTCTTGTGGATTTATTATCAGGATTAGAAGTGTTTGTTGTAGCTCTCCACGCTTTCCTGTCCTGTTCAAGCCTCTTCATCTCTGAATAAAAATGGCGACCCACATCCTTATGTACCAATTTACCGTATTCATATCTGCGATTGTTTATCGCACATCCCCCGCCCCCAAAAAAAGCTAAATTCTCGATTCCTTGTTGTCTCACAATGTGTACAACCAATCTAACCCTTCTCTTAGACAAATCAAGCCAGATATTTTATTTCTCTCCAGTTCTCTTCAGCAACTCCTCACTAATCACGTGATCTAACCATTTAGGCGTCAGCATTATTTTGTTGCACCACATTTTAAATCCTTCTATCATCTTTCTGTCTGAACTTCATATCGTTCACGTTCCACTCCCGTAAAATGCTACAGTTCGGAAAAATGCTTTTGGAAAGGAATTCCTAAGATTTAAATTAATGTTAGATGTCAACAAATTCCATTATTACTCCCATAGCCATAGCCTTCCTGCATTTTATATCTTCTTTACTTTAAACATAAAAAGTTATCCTGCTATCCAAAAAAACACAACTTGTCTACTACTTTTATTGTCTCATTGCCGAATCTAATTCCTTCAACATCGCCTGATTTTCATTGACTACATTCCTTTACCCTTGTTTTGCTCTTGTTACAGTGGAAGGGTTCCGGAACATATTTAAATTTCAAAAGATGTAGGAAATCATTATCTTTATTAATTTTTGAAATCTAAAAATACACATACATCAGCAAATGGCAACGCAATTTCAACAATTAACAATGAAGAATAAAGCAGTTGTAGGCATAACAATGTGAGAACCAAACAATTATTAAATGAATATTAATAAAAACTTCAAGATAAGCAACTGACGAATAGGACTTTATACCTGAGAAATTTAACAATCTGAGAAACAATCATGAAATGAACTTTAGGAAAAATTTCAAGTTATTTATGGTTGTTTGTAAATCTATGGGACTTAACTACTGAGGTTATCAGTCCCTAGGCTAACGAACTACTGAAACTAACTTAAACCAACCGAAAGACAACACACACACACACCTCCTTGCCCGAGGGAGGACTCGAACATCCGACGGGGGAAAAGCGCGCGCGTAGAGCTCCCAGCCATTGCATTGCGGCATTCAGTTTTATAGTCGAGCCGAAATGGCATGATCCTTGGTGCTTGTGCCAATCGGCTCTGAGCGTCGGCTTCGGCAGCAGACCATTGGAGTAACTCAAACGCGAGCTTGGCTCTGTGCATGTGCGCGTTGGGCTGCGCTCTGCACTGTTGCCAGTTCTCTCAGACAGCACCGACCGTTAAGCTATACTGCTAGGCTGGGAACTAACTACTTGGCCACATGGTTGCATTCAGTTTCCGCGGCTGGGGCGGTCTCCCAGCCCAGTAGGCGGAACCAGAGATCATCGTGTTCCGGCCCGACTATCCTGCAACAAGGTCTGAAATTGTTGCAGAATGTCACAGGGTTCTGGTGGAGCTAGGAGAAAGCAATAGAGGAAGCCTATTGTGGGTCCCTGGCCACTCGGGGATCAGTGGCAACGAACATGCCGACAGATTAGCCAGGTTGGGGGCAGAGACTCCATTTATTGGACCGGAACCTGTCCTGACAATCACCAAGTCAATGATCAAGTTGGAGCTATGTAACTGGCTCAGTAGACAGCACGTAGAATATTGGACCAAAGTCTATCAGCAAAAACATGGCAAGGTAATGATGCCAAAGCCATGTTTTAAAAGAAGCTCTGCAATCCTGGGCCTGAACAGGAGAGAGATTAAACTCATGGTTGGATTGCTGACAGGACATGGGAATTTCAAAAACCACCTACATACAATGGGAATAACAGAAGAGGACCCTAAATGTAGGATCTGTCATGAAGGTGATGAAACTGCATCACATCTAATCTTCGAATGCATTGGATTGGAGAGTAAAATGCACTTGCACTGTTCAAGGGCATTGGTTGGCTTTACTAGATATTCAGGGAGCGATACCGCACAGTAAACTTAGTTTCGGTGCGGGCAGTGGCGGGTGGACCAAGACTGTTTTGGCTTCCCTGAGAAAATCAAATAAAATCAATCCGGCCCGACTATAGTAGCTGATAAGACTTTACACTGGATAAATTTACTTCGTTACCAGTAAATAACATTTAGACTATGAACAAATTACGAGATAATCATAAAGGTAGTTCACCTCACAAGATCATTTACAACTTCAATCAATATTCAAAATTAAACATAACAAGATTACGGCGTTCGCGTCGCTCGAGGCGGAAGGCCAATGTGGAGGCTGGACGTCCGTCCGCGCCCGTTCGTCCTGTGAGTGAAAGTGTGGCCACTCCTTCAGCAGGGTCCGAGCAGGTGCACGGGGGGAGGGGATTATTAGTTATTGGGAGCTCCAATGTCAGGTGCGTGATGGAGCCCCTTAGGCAGATAGCGTCCAGATCTGGAAGGAATTCCAACGTGCACTCGGTGTGTTTGCCGGGGGGCCTCATCCGAGATGTGGAGGCGGCCTTGCCGGCGGCTATCGAGGGTGCGGGGTGCAGTCGACTGCAAGTCGTGGCTCTCGTCGGCACCAATGACGCTTGTCGCTTGGGTTCTGAGGACATCCTCAGGTCCTACGAGCGGCTGGCGGAATTGGTGAAGGCTGCTGCCTTCGCACGCGGGGTGCAAGCAGAGCTGTCGATTTGCAGCATTGTTCCCAGGGTTGATCGGGGTCCTTTGGTTTGGAGCCGAGTGGAGGGTCTGAACCAGAGGCTTCGCCGACTCTGTGACAGTCATGGCTGCAGATTTCTGGATCTGCGTTATCGGGTGGGGAATTGTAGGGTGCCCCTAGATAGATCAGGGGTGCACTACACTAAGGAAGCGGCTACTCGGGTAGCAGAGTACTTGTGGAGTGCACATGGGGGGTTTTTTAGGCTAGGCGCTAACTCTGATGAGCACTCGATTGTCAGCATTCAAACAGCGAATTCAGGCCACGTTCGGAATAAAAATTCGAACATAAAAATATTAGCCGCGAACTTACAAAGTATTAGAAACAAAGTTCCCGAATTTGCAGCGCTGCATGGAAGTTATTGCGCTCAGATAGTTTTAGGCACCGAAAGCTGGCTAACTGATGATGTGGCAAGTTCAGAAATATTTAGCGAAGCGTGGAATGTATATCGGAAAGATAGATCTGATACAACTGGAGGAGGAGTGTTCATCGCTGTGGACAAAGATATTGTTTCTACTGAGATCGAGGTTGAAAGTAACTGTGAAGTTATCTGGGCACGCATAACAGGTCTAAAAGAAGTAAAGTTAATAGTTGGGTGTTTTTACCGGCCCCCCAGTGCTGCTGTAGCAGTTTTAGAATCATTCAAGGACAGTCTACACCAGGTAGTGCATAGGTATCCGGGCCATGCAATATTAGTCGGAGGTGACTTCAACCTTAAGAGTATAGATTGGGACCTCGCTAGTTACATTTCAGGCGGTACAGACAAGCAGTCTTGCGAGCTACTTTTGGACACATTCTCCGAAAACTGTCTTGAGCAGTTAAACCGGCAACCCACGCGCAATGGAAATATTCTAGACCTTATAGCCACAAACAGGCCTGACCTTATTAACGATGTCTGTGTAGAGACAGGAATTAGTGATCATGACATCGTCATAGCGTCAATGGTGACCAAAGTTCATAAACCAGTCAAGAAGGCTAGGAGCGTGTTTTTGTTGGGAAAAGCCGACAAGCAAATGTTACAATCGCACTTAGAAAATGAATGGGCATCGTTTAATTCTGGGACTATGGATGTAGAGGAATTGTGGACTAAATTTAAATGCATTGTTAATGAAGGGTTAGAGAAATATGTGCCAGTAAAGACGATTAAGGATGGAAAAGATCCACCGTGGTATAATAATAATGTTAGAAAGCTGCTGAGAAAGCAAAGGCTGTTGCATTCTCGATTCAAAAAAGAACACGCAAATGGTGACAGGCAAAAGTTAGTAGAGATTCGTGCGTCTATAAAAAGATCGATGCGTGAAGCATACAATAATTATCACAGCCATACCTTAGCAAAAGATCTTTCCGAGAACCCGAAAAAATTCTGGTCCTATGTAAAATCGATAAGCGGGTCAAAGCCCACTGTCCAGTCACTAGTTGATCATTCCGGGGCAGTAATAGAAGAAAGCAAACGGAAAGCTGAAGTTCTAAATTTAACCTTTAAGAAATCTTTCACGCAGGAGGACCGCACAAATATACCATCATTTGATCAACGTACTAATTCCGAAATGGGGGACATAGCAATAGGTATTTCCGGTGTAGAGAAGCAGCTGAGAGAGCTAAATACGAAAAAGTCTGCTGGTCCGGATGGAATACCAGTTCGGTTTTACAAAGACTATTCTGCGACATTGGCCCCCTACTTAGCTTGCATTTACAGCGAATCTTTAACTCAGCGCAAAGTTCCTAGTGATTGGAAAAAAGCGCAGGTGACTCCCGTGTATAAGAAAGGAAAGAGAACTGACCCATACAATTACAGGCCAATATCGTTGACATCGGTTTCATGTAGAATTTTGGAGCATATTCTCAGTTCGAATATAGTAAATTTCCTTGAAACGGAAAAACTTCTTTCCATGAATCAGCACGGGTTTAGGAAACATCGTCCATGTGAAACTCAGCTTGCCCTTTTCTCACATGACATCTTGCGAGCCATGGACGAAGGGCAACAGGCGGATTGTGTTTTTCTCGACTTCAAAAAGGCGTTCGACACGGTGCCACACTGCAGACTCCTAACGAAAATGCGAGCTTATGGAATAGGTTCTCAGATTTGTGACTGGCTGGAAGACTTCCTAAGTAATAGAACGCAGTACGTTGTTCTCGACGGCGAGTGTTCATCAGAGACGAGTGTATCGTCAGGCGTGCCCCAGGGGAGTGTGATAGGACCGCTATTATTTTCTATCTATATAAATGATCTGATGGACAGAGTAAGTTGTAATTTGCGGCTGTTTGCTGATGATGCTGTGGTGTATGGGAGGGTGTCGTCTGTAACTGACTGTAATAGCATACAGGTTGACTTAGACAAAATCTCTAGTTGGTGCGAAGAATGGCAGCTAGCTCTCAATGTAGAAAAATGTAAGGTGATGCGCATGAGTAGAAAAAACAATCCTATAATTTTCGAATACAGCATCAGTAGTGAGCTTCTTGATGCGGTCGCGTCGTTCAAATATCTAGGCGTAACATTGCAGAGCGATATGAAATGGAACGAGCATGTAAGGACAGTTGTGAGTAAGGCAGACAGCCGACTTCGGTTTATTGGGAGAATTTTGGGAAGATGTACTTCACCTGTAAAAGAGACCGCGTATAAAACGCTTGTTCGACCACGTCTTGAGTATTGCTCAAGTATTTGGGACCCGCAGCAGATCGGTTTGAAAGAAGACATAGAGGCGGTTCAGAGGCGAGCAGCTAGATTTGTTACTGGTAGGTTCGACCAATGCGCGAGTGTCACGGAAATGCTCCGGCAACTCAATTGGGGATCGCTGGAAGAAAGACGACGCTCTTTTCGTGAATTTCTGTTAAGTAAATTTAGAGGGCCGGAATTTGAAGCTGAGTGTAGTACGATCTTGCTGCCGCCTACTTACATTTCGCGTAAAGATCACAAAAACAAGATAAGAGAAATTAGGGCTCGTACGGAGGCATATAGGCATTCTTTTTTTCCTCGTTCAATTTGGGAGTGGAATAGGAAAGGAAATGCCTAGTAGTGGTACAGTGTACCCTCCGCCACGCACCTTACGGTGAATTGCGGAGTATGTTTGTAGATGTAGATGTAGATGTAGAAGATTCTTTCAAAGGCATCTGTAACCGCATGCCTACGTCGAGCCATTGTGGCCCTCAGCCTGGTGGACCAAAATATGTACAAACTGCTCCTGCCAATGCAGTTGTCCGGTCAGCGGTCTACTTGGTCGTTAGTTTTCAATAAGAAAGCCCTAAAAACAGTCACGCACTCTAAGCACACGCAAACGTATTTGTCGTGCTACATAAAAATGTGCAGTTTAGAACCATACCAAAATCAGAAATAAGAATTGCGATGAAACCAAGCTCTTACAGACTTCATATGTCAACGGTGTCTCCATTCCCTCCAAACAACAACCACAATTACGAGCATTAACTCAGTCACTACGTCTACATCTACATGGTTACTCTTCAAATCACACTGAAGTACCTGGCAGAGGGTTCATCGAACCACCCATCGGATCTTCCATCTATAAAAAACTTTCTATGAGTGCTTGAAGATCTCTTCTGACGATGAAATCGATTTGCTATTAGTAAAGCAAGGAATACGTAAACCGTTAGTCATTCCATGTGTTATATTAACCCTCACACTGTTTACTTACCCCACCTAAATCTCTACGTTCGAGATCTGATCACTCTTATTTAGTTTTGATGAACATTTCTCCATGTATATCTAGAGTCAACAATATACTTTCGCTTTTGGAAGATAAAGTCAGCGATCGAAATTTCGTAATTTGATCTCGCCACAACGAAAACCACCACCGTCGTAATAATTCTCACTTCAATGCCTGTATAATTTCTATAGAACTTTGTCTCGTGTATCGAAGTAACACAAAATGAGCTGAAATTCTTCCACAGAGGACAGAGAAGCGTTATTTATGAAGTGTCTTTCGTAAGTATATCTTGAAAGTGCTTCGCCAATAAAAATCAGTCTTTGGTTCATCTTCTCCACAATATTTTCTATGTGTTTCATTCAATTTTAGTCAGTCGTAACTGTAATTCTAAGAGTTTAGCTAAACATTCGATCTTCATATTTGACTGATTTGTCTCATATACGAAGTTCAGCTGGTATATTTTAATGCTCATGTGGACTTCACACTTTTCATTGTTTAGGTCAATTTTCGCGCCATTGAATTAGCTTATCTAAGTATACTTGCGTTTGGTTTTGATCTTCTGATGGCTTTACTTGACGATAAATGACAGCATCATCTGTGAAAAATCTAAAAGCCTGCTCGGATCTTCTCCAAAGTCGTTTATATTTATGTATACGGAACAGCAGAGGACAAATAACACCACGCTTTGGAACGCAAGATATCTATCACCTCTGTTTCAGCCTTTCCATCAATTACTACGAACTATATTCTCTCTGACAGGAAATCTCCAAACCTACTACAAGTCTGAGGCGATGTTCTATAACAACGTAATGTGTTTAAAAGCCGTTTTCAACGTACCGTGTCCAAAGGCTTATATAAATCTGAAAATATGGAATTGATTTCACATGGAAAGTACTTGGGCTCGAACAAACACATATACATCAAAATCGTATGAGAGATAATGTAAAGGTCCCTTACTGCACTAGTGATACTCCCGCATCTGCAAAAGTCTGCAGTCGTCCGTTAGAGGCCTCTGCGTGTGCCTTGCCACATTGCACTTTGACCTGTCGGTTCGCCAGTAGGGACGGTGCAGTGTGCCTCCGAAGTCGCGTTTTGTGACGTTATTTGTGTGGTGAAGCGTTAGATGGGGCGGCGATAGTCAGTCAATCCTGCTAATGTATTGCGATTGGTTGAGATGAAGTTACGAAGAACTCTTCTTCCTGAAGATGGTATTAGTGTAGAAGATGAATCATTCGCATGATTTCTCGTATCTGTTATGGTACAGAAATATGAGCATACGTTAGATACTGTTGTAACACTAACACATAATGATGATAACAGGGATGACAAGGACGAAAAACTCGTTGCAAGCGGTAGTGCTACGGTAAGTGCGGGATGAGAGGATGGAAGCAGTGGCAGTGAATACCAACAGTTTTCCGAGAAGAAGGTTAAAGTTGCAACTATCATCACGACTTTTGATGACAATACTCTAGAGAACATGTACGTTGATTATTACATAAGTTATAGTTAAGATATCTGCATTACGTATGACGTCTACAATTACATATACAGTGCTATCTAGAGCACGATTGCAAAGTTTTGCATAAAATCGACACCCACCACCACACTGAGGTGTACGTAGAGATCCCGTAAACAAACATTCATACAGATATGTTTGATCAAGCTCAAGTACTTTCCTTGTCAGGTCCCTTCTAGGTAACACTCATATTTCCTAGGTTTCATAGGAACTATAATTTATGGATTGGTATTGATTATGGGCCAATAGATAGTTTTCCTACCCTCGTGAGCCATATACATTGCCGAGGTGGACTGCCTTGCGTGTCTCCGTGATTCAGATAGCCGTACCGCAGGTGTACGTAGAGATCCCGTAAACAAACATTCATACAGATATGTTTGATCAAGCTCAAGTACTTTCCTTGTCAGGTCCCTTCTAGGTAACACTCATATTTCCTAGGTTTCATAGGAACTATAATTTATGGATTGGTATTGATTATGGGCCAATAGATAGTTTTCCTACCCTCGTGAGCCATATACATTGCCGAGGTGGACTGCCTTGCGTGTCTCCGTGATTCAGATAGCCGTACCGTAGGTGCAACCACAGCGGAGGGGTGTCTGTGACGGGACCAGACAAACGTGACGTGTGGTTCCTGAAGAGGGGCAGCTGCCTTTTCAGTAGTTACAGGGACAACAATCTGGATGATTGATTGAGCTGGCCTTTGTTAAAACAGTTAACATGGCTTTGCCATGTTGTTACTACGAACCGCTGAAAGCAAGGAGAAACTCCATTCTTTAATTTTCCCGAGCACTTGCAGCTCTACTGTATGAATACATGATGATGGCATCCTGTCGGGTAAAATATTCCGGAGGTGAAATAGTCCACCACTCGGATCTCCGGGCGGGGACTACTCAGGAGGATGTCGTCATCAATAAAAACAAAACGTAACTTTTCTTATTTTTTACGTGTTTTAAATTGTTTCACAACTCCCAGTACTTCTTTGTTACTCTTGTTGACAACTGTTCTCCATTCGAAATCTGAAATACTGATTTCGTCTTCTTTGTTGAAGGGTGCAGCCAGCTGCAGGTGGTGGCTCATGTCGGAACCAATTATGTGTGTCGCTTTGGATCGGAAGAGAACCTCTCTTCCACTATACTCAGGAAGCGGCTACACGAGTAGCGGGAGCTGTGTGACGTGGACTGGGCGGTTTTTTAGGTTAGAGGGCCTCGGGAATACACAAAATGGGTTTCAGTCTCAAATGGGGTAGGTCAGACACAGGAAGAAAGCAAATCTAGAAACCATTGGTATACCAGTTGTAAAATGTCTTAGCTGTATTGGGAAAGTTCCAGAGCTCCAAGCGCTGATAGAAAGTACTGAGGCACAAATCGTTATAGGTTCTGAAATCTCGTTGACGCCTGAGATAAGTTCGGCCGAAATTTTTTCAAAGGGCCAAACGGTCTTCAGAAAGGATAGAATAAATAAAATGGGGGTGGCGTATTTATTGCTGTTACAAACGGTTTATCCTGCAGTGAAATTGAGGCAGATACTTCCTGTGAGTTGATCTGGGTAGAGGTTATACCTGACAACCGGAATAAATTAATAATTGGATCTTTTTATCGGCCCCCTGACTCAGACGATGCGGTTGCATAAATGTTCAAAGACAGCTTGAATCACATTTCAAAATAGGTATCCGAAGCATGCTGTTATAATCTGTGGAGACTTTAATTTACCCTCGATATGTTGGAATAATAACGAACAGTTAGTTCATGAACCCACTAGAATAGTAAGTAGTTGCGAAAATACCCTTGATCTCCTAGCAACAAATAATCCGGAGATAGTAAAGAGCATCATCAAAACAGTTACAGTGATTAGCGAACATCGAGTTGATGTCGAAATTCCCAAATGCACCAAAAAAAAGAAAAAAAAAGAAAAGCCAAATAAAGCGAATAAAAATTCGCTTCACGCTTTCCTGAGTGATAGTCTCCAGTCTTTCAAAACTAAAAATGCGAGTGTAGATCAGTTGTGGCTTACTTTCAAAGACATAGTATCAGTAGCAATCGAGAGATTTATACCAAATAAATTAATCAAAGAGGGGGCTGACCCCCCGTGGTACACAAAACAGGTCAGATCACTGTTGCAGAAACAAAGAAAAACGCATGCAAAATTTAAAAAGACACAGATTCCGCAAGACTGGCAATCTTTTACTGAAACTCGCAACCTAGCGCGGACTTCAATGCGAGAATCTTATAGTAGTTACTACAACGAAATCCTGTATCGTAATCTAGCAGAAAATCCAAAGAAATTCTGGTCATATGTGAAGTACACTAGCGGCAAAACACAAACAATACCTTCACTACGCGATAGCAATGGTAATACTACCGATGACAGTACTGCTAAGGCAGAATTACTAAACACAGCTTTACGAAATTCGCTCACCAAAGAAGACGAGGTGAACACTCCAGTATTCAATCCAAGAACAGCTGCCAGCATGCGAAACTTAGAAGTAGATGTTCCTGGAGTAGTAAAACAAGTTAAGTCACTAAACAAACACAAATCTTCCGGGCCAGATTGTACACCAACTAGATTCCTCTCAGAGTATGCTGATGCAATAACTCCGTACTTAGCTACAATTTACAACCGATCACTCAGCGAAAGATCCGTACCCACAGACTGGAAAGTTGCCCAAGTTACTCCAATGTTCAAGAAAGGCAATAGGAGTGATCCCCAAAATTACAGGCCAATCTCATTGACGTCGATTTGCAGTAGGATTTTGGAACATATACTTTGTTCGAATATTATGAACTACCTCGAAGAGAACGACCTATTAACCAATAGTGAACACGGATTCAGAAAGTATCGCTTTTGTGAACACAGCTATCGACATGGGATCTCAAATCGATTCCATATTTCTAGATTTCCGGAAGGCTTTTGACACTGTACCCCACAAGAGGCTTCTAATGAAATTGCATGCTTACGGAATATCTCCCCAATTGTGCGATTGGATTCACGATTTCCTATCAGAAAGGACACAGTTCGCTGTAATTGACGGTAAGTCATAGAGTAAAACAGAAGTGATATCTGGCGTTCCACAGGGAACCGTTATAGTTCCCCTACTTTTTCTCGTGTTTATAAACGATTTAGGAGACAATCTGAATAGCTCCCTTAGACTGTTCGCGGATAATGCTGTCCTTTATCGATTGGTGAAGTCAACAGAGTATCAAAAGCAACTGCAAAGCTATTTAGACAAAATTTCTACTTGGTGCGAAAATTGGCAATTGACACTAAATAAAGAAAAGTGTGAAGTAATACACATGACCACTAAAAGAAATCCGCTGAACTTCAATTACGAGATAAATTAGTCAATCCGTAAGGTCGTAAATTCTACCAACTACCTAGGAGATACAATTACGAACAACTTTGACTGGAGAGAACACATAGAAAATATTGTGGGGAAGGCGAACCAAAGGTTACGTTTCATTGGCAGAACGCTTCGAAGATGCACCAGCTCCACCAAAGAGACTGCCTCAATCACACTTGTGCGGCCTCTCCTGGAGTATTGTTGCCCCTTGTGGGACCATCACCAGGTGGGACTGACGGAAGACATTGAGAAGGTTCAGAGAAGGGCAGATCGTTTTGTTTTATCACGTGACGGGGGAAAGCGTCACGGAAATGTTGCACGAATTGGGGTGGAAATCATTAAAAGAAAGACGTTATTTATTGCGGCGTGATCTGTTTGCGAAGTTTCAATCACCGACTTTTACTTCTGAATGGGAAATATTTTGTTAGAACTCACCTACTGAGGGAGACATGACCATTCCAATAAAATAAGAGAAATCAGATCGAAAACGGAACTATTTAGGTGTTCTTTCTTCCCGCGCGCTATTACGGAGTGGAACGGTAGAGAAAAGTTAATGAACCCACTGCCAGGCACGTAAATGTGATTTACAGAGTATCTATGTAGATGTGGATGTAGATTTGTGGAACGCTCTGTTCAGTAACTGTGCTTTAGGAGCACCATCCTGGGTTGCATCGTAAAGATTACGTATGAGCAACACAAAATTTACAGAATGTTGATCAAGGTTGCAGTAAAAGTGATTCACTGTCATCGCAAGAGAACCAGTATGACCAACAGGATCAGTCACAAGAGTTTGAAACAGCTATTATACTCTAGATCGCCGGCCGCGGTGGCCGAGGGGACTGAGGCGCTCCAGTAACGGTCTGTACGGCCACTACGGTCGGGGGTTCGAACCCCCCCTCGGGCATGCGTATTTGTGCCGCCCTTAGTCTTAGTTAGTTCATAAGTAGTTTGTAAGTATATGGACTGATGATCGCATAGTTAAGTCCCATAAAAAAAGTCTGGATCATAACTGATGAATGGATGGTTGCAGAGTGAATTTGTCCTTTTATATAGTCATTATAGTTAAGCGGACAGGAAACCTACAAAGCACCATGAAGGGTGTTACCCAACTCGGAAAAATTTCAAGTTGCAGTTACAGTGCGTCCCTATAAATACTTGAAGCTTCAGATAACTTGCAGTGAACCGGGTGACACAGGAGAACGTGACACGTACTGGCTGGAGGTGGGAGTGGAAGCGACGCCCGCAGGTGCCACTGCACGCACAGTGCCCACGCTCACACACACACACACACACACACACACACACACACACCGCCCCACCACCGCCACCGGCGTCTTCTGTCCTCCTGACCTCCCCACAAACGTCTAGCGGAAGCGACTGGGTGGAGGCCGCGGCGGCAGAGTGGACTGAGGCGCACCAGTCACGGTCTGCACGGCCACTGCGGTCGGGGGTTCGAATCTCCCCTCGGGCATGGATGTTTGTCCCGTCCGTAGTGTTAGCTAGTTCATAAGTAGTTTGTAAGTTTAGTGACTGATGACCCCGTAGTTAAGTCCAATAAGCTATGCAAACAATTGAACATTGAACTGACTGGCTGGATTGACGACTACTGATAGTTGTTTTACAGCTCCATCAAAACACGGCTTACAACACGGATCAGTCCTCGCACCAACGCTGTTTAACCTCTATATTGCAGATCTACCGGAAATACAATCAAGAAAATTCGGGTAGATGTAGCACAACTGAAACATCGGAAGTCATCCTAACGAAAGACCTGAAGTTAATGAGTGAATATTTCCGTAAGTGGAGACCACAACCAAACGCTTCCAAAACGGAGGTTAGTTGTTGTATCTCAACAACCAACTCGCTGGAAAGAAACTTAACATTCGATCTCAAAACACCATTCTCAGGCACAATATAACTCCGAAGTATCAGGGGCGTTTGAAAAGTCAGTGAAAAGCCCAGGAGATGGCGCCAGCGGCGCGTAGGTCATATTTAGTTAGTAGCAACTTTTGAAAGAACTCACACCAAGTGTTAGGCATTCGTGCGAATGATGGAAGTCGAGTGATTGTCAAGGAATGGTGATTAAACATTATTTTATGAAAGGCAAAACGCCCCAGGAGACTAAAAAGAAGCTCGATAAACATTATGGTGACCCTGCACCTTCGACTACGACAGTTTATAAGTAACTAGCTGAAAACCCGGCGTCACCCGGGTACTTATTTTTTTCAGCCTTAAGTTAATCCATCTTTCCTACCCTCTTCTCCCGACGTCCACGTTCTCTTTCCGTCCCTCTCTGTTCATCTCCTCCTCCTCCTCCTCCTCCTCTCTCTCTCTCTCTCTTTTCTCTTTTCATCTCCTTTCACCTGTCTGTCAGCATCTCCCTTCAGCCTCTCTCCTCCTCCCTCTCTCCCTGTCCGTCTCCTTACTCCCCTCTCTCTATCCGCCTTCTCCTCCACCCACTCCTCTCCCTTCTATATATGAAAACATACATATATGCATCAACTTTCATAGTGACTGATCAAACGGTGTCATAGTCGCAAGGTACCATCCGCCTTGTTAAATTAACTGGCTTTCAGATTATAAAAATCTGCTTTATGAAAACATACATTCATGATTACCAGTGAAACAATTGGGATATTTGTTAATCAAAATATCCACGAGTGTACTGCCGGTCTATAGTGTCCAATGGGCACAATATTTCGGCGATCATACATGTCGCCATCATCAGGTGAACTGATGGACTGAGCTCCTGGAAACGAGCCGGAACGGAGACCCGCACGCTACAGCGGCTAGAAGGGACCTGGGTTCTAGCCCGGTAGCGGGCCATTTAAATACTCTCGGCCCGCGGAGCGACCCCTCCGTGGTCCGCGCCCCGCACCGCGGTCGCGCAGTGGAACCGATTGCGATGGCGTCTGAGATGACGTCGATGTGAGGGCTCTGTCCGCCGTGGTCGTCACTTCGTTACGTTTGCTAGATTTATTCTTAATTGACCCAATCGCTGGTTCCCAAGCTTTGCTAAGATTATAGCCACAGTCACGGTTTATGAGGTCTTCACTAGTGCGAATTTCAATGGCCTCTCTAACGACGCAGTGCCAGTATCTCGACGTCTGTACCAGAATCTTAGTGCGTTCATACTCCATCGCGTGATTCTCCTACAAACAATGTTCAGCGACCGCCGACTTGCTCGGATACATCAATTGTGTGTGCCTCTGGTGTTCAACGCATTGAACCTTGACGGTACGCATCGTCTGTCCAATATATGACTTGCCACACTGACACGGAATCTGGTACACGCTGGCCTTCCTCAAATCGAGATCATCTTTGGCGCTCCCCACTAGTACAGTTTCAACCTGGAGTTTCTTCAAAATGCTGGCGACCTTCCCCGAGAGTGCGACGATATATGGAATAAACGCAGTGCCTACTTCCTCCCTCGTGTTTTCATCCGTTTCCACAGGTTGCGCTGTAGTGGTTGGGCGGAGAGCCTGCTGTATCTGCCACTCTGAGTACCCATTTATTCGGAATACAGTTCTCAGGTGTTCAAATTCCTAGGGTAAACACTCTACGTCGGAGATAGTGCGCGCCCTATGTACCAGAGTTTTAAGGAACCCATTCGTCTGTGAAGGGTGGTGACAGCTGTCTGCGTGTAAATACAGATCAGTGTGCGTTGTCTTCCGCTACACTGACCCAGGGTGCCATCAGCTCTTCTCTTGACCAACACGTCAAGGAACGGAAATTTACGCTACGTTTCAGTCTCCATAGTGAATTTGTTGTTGGGGTGTATGGAGTTCAGATGTGTAAGGAAGTCAAGGAGTTTATCCATACCATATGGCCAGATGTCGAAAGTGTCGTTGTTACTTACCCTCCGCCATGTACCTACGGAGGCTTACCGCGGTTCCTAGTGTTTTGTGTGCCTCTCTTATTAAACCGCAGGTGATCTGTTAGACCAAGGTAAATATTTTCACGACCTGAAGTGCAGCGGCGTCAATTGCACGGTGGAGCGGTAGCCACGAAGTCGACGAAGCAGCATGGAGACGCAGACAGCAGCATGGAAGCGGCGCCTCTGAACGCTGACTACCTGCTCTGACTCCTTTTCCTTGTAGTCCCTGCATCCATTCATGGGCATTGTGCATTCTGTTGGACTTTAGCAATTTCACCAGGACATTGGGACACTTCAGAAGTCTAGAATAGCTACAGAGCGGCTCCAGGAACACTCTTCTGAGTTCAAGCACTTCTGCTGGTCACCGAACTCGCCAGACATGTACATAATGGAGCATATGTGGGAGGCCTTCCAGTGTGTTGTCCAGAAGAGATTCCATCCTGTTGTAGTTTTACGGATTTATGGACAACCTGCAGGATGTATGGCGTGAGCTCCCTCCAACACTACTTGAGAAATTAGTCGAGTACATGCCACGTCTTGTTGCGGCACTTTCGCCTGATCGCGGAGGACCTACGTGATATCAGACAGGTGTACAAATTTCTTTGGCTATTCAGTGGATATACATGTTGCGCAGAGCCAATCTTTTTTTAAAAACACATCGCAAAAGAAAAAAAAAATACAAAAAAGCAGATAATGATATTCTGTGATTACTTGAGATCGACCTTTCTTATGTATATGTAAGCGACACAGAACAAATCCCTTTTTAAACATATCATGAAATACATTATCCCGTCATAGAGAAATTTTACGGACGGTTTACTGTAACAAATTGCTAGTCAATCGTAATTATATACAGGCAAACACACACACACACATACACACACACACACACACACACACACACACACACACTATTCTACAAAAGATACAATGAGATAGTTCATATAGGGTAAGGTGGTACAGTTTCGATATAGGTGCAATTCCGATCAACGTAAGTTTTCTCGCCATTTTCTGTCTCGAAGTGTCTCGTTGTGTCGCGTTGTAGAGTAGCAGGTTTCTACAGCTCCTCCTGTCTTTTCCAAGAATAAACCGCTTTGCGGTAAGGAGATATATATTTTTTCCCTTTAAAGAGGTAAGTGAAGCTACTTAATCTAACGCGCTCTTATAAATAATCTAGTTAAGGGTGACTGTATTCGCTGCCAAAAATGCAATGTTTGGTACCACGAAGTATGCGTTGGTGCGTGACAGAAAAAGTGCTTTTTATGTGGAAGATGCCCTTAATCTAAATTGTACGAGGAAGTGACCAGAATTGTACCTAGTGTGGTATATTTTCGATCGATTTTTCTCAATTCCGCAAACTTTTTTTGTGTTTATACCAACATTTGTAAATGTATAATATTTGCGTTACATATTCATTAAACATCCAAGAACAAGTGCCATAGTTAAAATTATTCCTTTTCTCAATTTATTTCCAGTTATAATAACATTTGTCCGAAATGATCGAAATTGTACCACCTTACCCTACACGATAAACTTGTTAATTACCTGTAAAATTTTGTTTGCTTAAGAAACTGATAAGTTCAATGTTATAGGTAAAAAGAAGATATTTTATTTGCTTCGGCGTATACGAAGGACTTGGAAGAATTACAGGAAATCAATAATGTACTTAATTCTATTTTTTAACTGCGAAGAAGTACCAGGTCTACCAACTTAATTTTCATACTGAGGTAACAAATAGAATTTTGAACCTATACATCCAATACAACTGTAAAAATCAAGATGTAATCTACAGCTTAAAAGTCGCAAGCTAATGCCAAATATAAAACGAAGTCAACACAACTGTCGCCCCTGTCACCAAACCAACCATGCCGTAGCCCAGTCGCAAGAGAGGCTTCCAGGACATCAGGGCGTGTTTGCCATCTCACAGAACTTCAATCGGCACTTGGCTGCACGGTGGGAGGCCCACGGCCGTCCTTCCAGGAAGGGACTGACCCAAGAGGCCTCCCATCTGCCACAGACATGTTACTCTCTGCTTCTGCCGAGGAAGTCAGAAGCAGTGGCGGCGGCGAACCACCATTGCAAAAGCGATCGTGTCCCCCAAGCACCGAGGCGCTGCATGGATTAAATAAATGGCTCCAAGCGTTAGGTGTCAATTTTGATTTAACAAAGACATTTTATTGCGTTGATCACAAAATATTGTTGCAGAAGTTAGAGCAATTTGTAATAAGGACAGTAGCGCACAACTGGTTCCTATCTTCATTTGATTTTCTCAGGGAAGCCAAAACAGTCTTGGTCCAACCCGCCACTGCCCGCACCGAAACTAAGTTTATTGTGCGGTATCGCTCCCTGTATATCTAGTAAAGCCAACCAATGCCCTTGAACAGTGCAAGGAGTCTCTTTACCAGTTCATTATTAGACACAATTTCTTCGGGCCTGGTTGTCCCAAATGTTCTGTGCCTTTTACTCTCCAATTCAATGCATTAAAAGATTAGATGTGCATTTTCATGTCCGACATCACAGATCCTACATTTAGGGTCCTCTTCTGTTATTCCCATTGTATGTAGGTGTTTTTTGAAATTCCCATGGCCTGTCAGCAATCCAACAATGAGTTTAATCTCTCTTCTGTTCAGGCCCAGGATTGCAGAGCTTCTTTTAAAACATGGCTTTGGCACCATTACCTTGCCATGTTTTTGTTGATAGACTTTGGTCCAATTTTCTATGTGCTGTCTTCTGAGCCAGTTACGTAGCTCCAATTTGATCATTGCCTTCTTGATTGTCAGGACAGGTTCCGGTCCAATAAATGGAGTCTCTGCCCCCATCCTGGCTAATTTGTCCTATCTTACTTTAATATCAGACAGCAGAAGATAATTCTCTGTACTTCTCGTGCAGGTGAGCGAGTGGTGAGCTTCCGTTTAGGAGCGCTAGGTCAGCAATTAGGTAGCTGGGGTTGTGTTCTAGAAACTGTTTAAGACTTGCTAAGACCCTGATGGAGAATGGAGAGCCGCTGTAAGTGGGCAAAACCCATGCTTATAAGAGCGGTGGGGGTTTCTAAAGGGATCAAACTACTATGGTATCAGTCCCTTTTTCCAGTCACAGAGATGACTTAAAGTATCGCTAAAGTGGGGCATAAGGTGTTAAAATTACATCATACCGTAGATGGGAGATGTCAGAAATAAAAGGGGAAGAAAGAAGAGAGATTTAAAAGAAAATACCAGAGTGTCTAAGCGACAGGGATGTGTCATTATGGATGTACTCTGTTAATTGTTCGATAATTGTATTTGTGAAAAATAATTCTAAATCATTTGAAATAAAATATTCTTTTCTATAGGATGTACCCCTATTTCATTGATTTTTATTTACTTTTACCGAAATATTTTACGTCCACAATGGAGCTCTTAAAACAATTATTCATACACACTACAGTCTTTACGATATTAGTTGTAATGTTTTCTCAGCTTCCTCTTCCAAAATCATTTTGATCTTCCTGACCTTGCCGCCTCTTCCTCCGTATTGTGTATATTGAGAAGTAGTGATACACGATTGAAATTAAAAATCGTGTTTCACTACTTCTCAAAATCCTGTTTTCTCTCTGCAGTTTGTTTCATTATTATATTAAGATCTTCTAGGTCATTCTGGACCACAAAGAACAAGTTGTTCTCGGTTTTACATTTACAAAAGAAATTGATTAACTGTTTCAGTAGTCTGATCTCTGGTAGTTTTTCTATGTGGTTAAAAAAAAGCAATTCGTTTGGGCATTGTGTCCATAATTGATTCATTTTGCCGTTACATTATTTCATTAAGCATCAGTCTCCATTGTCCATCTACTAGATCTTTTTTATTGATGCTTGTTCTGATAATCCTACTGTCTATTTCTCTGCAATTTATCCGTTGTTGCTTTGGTATTCAACTTAAACAATTTAACTTGCATAAGTTGCTTCAGGTTTAACTACAGAACCATAATGTTAAAATTGGCGCTCATCGTAGAGATTTCGTCTTATATGTTTACCACGTGACTCGTGCTTGTCTCAATTTTGTTGTTCAAATGTTTGTTAAGCTTATGGGACTTAACTGCGGGGTCATCACTCCCTAAACTTACAAATTACTTATAAACTAACTTATACTAAAGACAACACAAACATCCATACCTGAGGGAGGATTCGAACCTCGGACGGGGAACGGCCGTCGGCCGCGGTGGCCGAGGGGACTGAGGCGCTCCAGTCACGCTCTACACGGCCACTACGGTCGGGGGTTCGAATGCTCCCTCTGGCATGGATATTTGTGCTGTCCTTAGTATTAGTTAGTTCATAAGTAGTTTGTAAGTTTAGGGACTGAAAATCCCGTAGTTAAGTCCCATAAGCTATACAAACATTTGACCATTGGACATTTTGGGGAACGGCCAATTTTGTTTTTCCGTGTTCTATTGAGGCTTTCTCATTTAGGTTTCAATTTTTAATCTCCTCAAGATACGAGGGTTGGAACTTAAATAATGGCAACTATTTATTCACAAACGATACAGAAGAGTTACATGTTTGCACCTTTTACTGTCCTTCAAAGTAGTCACCAGCGTTGTGTGTAACCCCTTGCCAGCGATGTGGAAGGCGTAGTATACAGATAGCAGAGCCTGTTCCGTTTATGGTGCGAATGACACGGTCTACTGCATGTCTTCGAAATCAAATCAGTCACAAGGAGTAAGTCTGGGGAGTATGGTACAATACTTCGCAGTCCCATCGACCGAACACAGCAGCTACAGCTTGCGCTGTATGCGCCCGCGCATTGTCGTGCAAAATCAAGAAAATGTAGCCATTTCTTTCGCAACGCTGGTCGGAGGTGATGCTCCAAAAAACGAACAGTGATACTGTGCACTGACGGTCTGCCTTGGACGAACGTAGTGCTTTAGGATAAGACCATTACAGAACCATACCGGGGCACTGACGTACGTTCAACTTTTACGGCCATTCGTTGGAATGAATAAGAATAATCATTTAATTAGTTCATTACGTGTATTTTGCTGTTGATGATATATTGGAGTAGGGTAGCTTTATGAGAGAATAAGGAGTTGTTTGACTGTTTCACTGGCTCGCTGTCGCAGGGGTCCGAGGGTTACGTACGCCCCAAGCTATAATAGAGGCCTTGTAACGAGGGCTTGTAAAAATGCCCGCCGATCCTTCCAAATAGTGAGGGGAGGACGACAGTGTTGTGTGAGCTCCTAAAGAGCCGATCTTTCTGATTTTGAGAAAAGATAACACCACGACGGAACGTTTCTTCTGCTCTCTTGAGGGACGAGCGTCCAAATCTTATTTCCTAAAAAAACTACAGCTCTAGGAGGTAGTCCGTGGAGCGAGGTCATGATGGCTTTTGCTAACGGAAAAATTCCTTCACAGCCCGAGCTGGGAGCGAGTCTAGTGGACACTTACGAAAAGCGTGAAAGTCGCGTCAAGAAGAGTTAATGGTAGGGGTAGCCGTCTCTGATTGGCTACTGGATAGAGTTTCAGATTTTCGAAATCGGACAGTCGTAAGTGAAATTTCACTGGCCTGTGCTAGGAAGCTTGAATCTGATTGGCTTTCTGAAAAAAATGGCGTTTTTTCGGGTGGTCTTGCACGGCCTACGGTGTTCCGGAGACTTCATTGTGCTCTCCGTGAGTACAGACATGGAGATTTTCTTGCTTAGCGGATTCTTGGACTTAGGAACTTGTACGAATTTCAGAGTGCGCCCTGTGATCTCGAACTGGTACTGTTCTTGTTCGGTGAGAACAAGGTCAGCCAGCCACAATTAGATGCACCGAGGCACTAATTACGACATACTCAGCTTTTTGGAGTATTTTAGACCTTCAGTATTTGTGCGTACTTGTCTATGCTAACTGAAGTGGCCCAGACTTGGCAGAACTGCTTGAGGTCGTAGGCACTGTGTATTACCGAGAACACTGTGGTTGATTTTAGGCAGTACAGCTTTCGAATAACGGAGCAAGATTTTATTTCGTGGTCGCGTACTTTTCAACTTATATACCGCTAGATGCCCAGGCCGCAGCGGAGCAGAGAGAGAGAGAGAGAGAGAGAGAGAGAGAGATATGGCACTGCAGTTAGTCGATTGGGTAATGTATGGCTTGCGCACGCCAGCAGCAAGTGGCAGTTGTATCAGGTTCGCCAGTCTAACGGGAAAATGTTGTTCATAAATCTATCCTGCTCAGAGTATTTCGTTACAACAACGAACTTGTACGTAAATTTCCATTTTGTTACGAAGTTTATCGTCTAGCCAAGCAGTATTAAATTCATGTTGTCGGTGTTCAGATTAACGTAATGCAATGAAGCAGGTTTATTTTTTCCTTTTTATATCGAATATATATGAATATTGATGACCATTTTTAATTGAGATATATGAGTTATTGCTGTGAAATAATATGAGTATTGTGTCATTATAATAAACGTATATCTGAGAACGTCTGTGTCTTCTGGAGGAATTCATTTACTGTTGTTTAGCATCTTTAATTCATAATTTTAGAGGGGAAAGTCATTAATAACCGGAATTGTTGTTGATTTGTCTGTGGGACTGGAGATAATAGAAGGTTGCTATACAGGGCGAATCAAAGTATTGATCGATGAACATTATTCTATCAGCATAATTAAACAACTAATTTATTAGTCAAACAACAATAAGATAATTATTGGGAGTCATCCGTACCTGTCCGTAATTTCTTGTTCTAAATACCCAGAAAACATCTCATTTAACGTCCCCTGCTCGACTCCTGTCAATCTACAAAAAATACACCTACACACCTACACCTTACACCTGTTTAGAAAACATAGTGACACCGTTAGGTTCGACCGCTCGCTCACAAGTGCCTGTGTTTCCCGCGATTGTGCGCACACCGGTGACGTGGGACAGGCGAGTCCATTTGCTCGGAGGTAAGGTATAAGGTGGGTATGTCAACAATGTGTTCTCAGATGTTCAAATGATCAAATGTTTGCTAAGCTTATGGGACTTAACTGCGGGGTCATCAGTCCCCAAACTTACAAGAAACATTTAAACTAACTTATACTAAAGACAGGACAAACATCCATACCCGAGGTAGGACTCGAACCCCCAACGGGGAACGGACTTACGCATCGGAACATAATGCCTCAATGCGCTCGGCCACTCCGCCGCGGTATTGTGTTCTATCAGGGACAATAGTAATTCCATTGCATAGCATCTCCATAGCAGTATTGCCACTATTAAAGTTCCAACCCTTTTATTTGAACATTTTTACAACCTTAATTTGTTTGTGATTGTTTAGTTAAATGACAGGGCTTCCACCTCGAAGGTTGGCATAACTTCTGTCTTTTCAAATGAAATTTTTAATCCCACTTTTGCTGCAATATTTTCTAGATGTTCAATTTAGATTTTAGCCTCTTCCACATCGTTTGGCAGTAGTACCAGATCGTCTACAAGTACTAGGCATTTTAGATTAAAAGTTCTACCAGTCTTGATGTGTGGTTGGCATTTCTTTCGTCATTCTCGCATGATCTTACGAAGTACACAATTAAACAAAAGAAGCGACAGATCACTACAATTCCGAAGTCCAGTTTTGATTGTAAATGGTTCTGTCAATTCTCTTCCAAATTTAATTTTTGCTTTAGTATTCTTGAGGGTGATTCCAGTAAGGTTGATCAGTTTTCTGTGAACACTATACTATAGTTATTAAGATAGCGATAATAAATAAATATTATTCAATGTGACTGAATGGATGTTTGTCGTCAATGAAATGTTGTAATTTGAACAATTAAATGAAATTAATCTTATTATTAAGATGGGTCTTTAGGTCAGATCGATACTTCAGTCATTTTTAAGCCGTTGATCACTTATCTTACGTATATATTCTTCTCAGGGGCGGCGATCGGAGATTTTAAGACCTATATTGCATACCACTTTCATTAATAGTAAATTTTCATTGACTAAAGTTTTAAAGAACTGCATTTGCTGCACTTTAGGAAACATTTATACCGACTTCTTACAAAGTGAGCGTCTTGTTCAAACAGCAAAAGACAACTGCACTAGCTTCAATTATATCAAGACATCTGAAAGTAACATGTCAAAGTTGTTTAATATACATCATTCAAAGATTCTTTGTTTAAGTTCCTTAAATCTATGCAGTTGAATTAAGAAATAAACTGAGATGTATGATGATTTAAAAATATAAAAGACTACTCTGCAAAAAAAAAAAAAAAAAAAAAAAAAAAAAAAAAAAAAAAAAAAAAAAAAAAAGAAAGCTCTTATTCTGTTTTCTACCCCAAGTAGCGTCACAACACGAAATTCTAGAAGGTTTTTCAATAATGATTCCAGATTAATACTGCCATAAGCTTTTTGAAGTCAACGAAACTGATGAATGGGTTCTTACGTCGATCTCTTTGTTGCTTCATAATCCTCTCAGAACTGATGTTTTGGACTGGACAACGTCTGCCAGAGAGAAACCCTCCTTTGTACTGACCGAGTTCTTAGTCCAGTTATTCCTGTGCTCTTGAGTCCATAATTTCGGGAAAGTTCTTACATGTGACGTCAACAAGGGATATCCCCCTATAATTATTGGGCTATGGCCTTTCACCTTTCCCGTGTAAGGGGTTTATTATTGCTGTGTTCCATTCTTCAGATATTTTCTCGGAGTTCCATGGATCAATAATACGTTTATGTAAGTTTCGAAGAATCTGATCATTGGCATTCTCCCATAATTCTGCAAAACACTGAATTTATCCTGGCACGCCCCCTGCCTCGTAGCGGCCAGCCAGTTAGCTGTATTGAGAGTATTGCTCAAGTGTTTGGGACCCACAGCAGATCAGTTTAAAGGAAGACATAGAGGCGGTTCAGAGGCGAGCAGCTACATTTGATACTGGTAGGTTCGACCAATGCGCGAGTGTCACGGAAATGCTCCGGCAACTCAGTTGGGGATCGCTGGAGGAAAGGCGACGTTCTTTTGGTGAATTTCTGTTGAGTAAATTTAGAGGTTGAAGCTGAGTGTAGTACGATGTTGCTGCCGCCTACTTACATTTCGCGTAAAGATCACAAAGACAAGATAAGAGAAATTAGGGCTCGTACGGAGGCATATAGGCATTCTTTTTATCCTCGTTCTTTTTGGGAGTGGAATAGGAAAGGAAATTCCTAGTAGTGGTACAGTGTTCCCTCCGCCACGCACCTTACGGTGAATTGCGCAGTATGTATGTAGATGTAGAACTGTCTGCATACTGCACCTCACTACTGTGTTTTGCAGATTCTTCTGGTTTTGAAAGACGTCGAGCTAATTCGGTACCGGAAGATTGTCGAATGCGACTCAGAAGCCTGAGAGGAGAAATGTAGCGATACATTACATATTTTTACAAAATTTATATCTGCGACGCTTGTCGCTTGCGTAACCTTTTTCACTTCAATATATCCCTCTGACTATTTTTGTTTCCGATGGTCAACCTTTTCCTCTGGCTTAGAGAGAGTGAAGCGCTCCTCGTCTTTTACGTTTTAAGCGCGATAATGAACGGACGTCACCTCTTCTTACTCTCTGCATTAGACATGCATCAGCTCCATGATGCCTGGTGATTAATACGGTTCGCTTCGCGATTTTAGTTCAAACTCGACTTTTGACTACATTCAATTTATGGACTGATGACCTTGTAGTTTAGTCCTCTATAAACAACGACAACAACAACACTCAATTTATACTAATTTGATTTTCAGAACCTACAATTAATATTTCTATCCTACGAAGTCCGATATTCTGTAATTTTATTCACCTATAAGCACGCTCGATGTACTTTGTTAAGCGGAGCATGAAATAACCTAGCACCAGTTTACAGCACAAAGTTAAGGTTCCCTCAATGGTTCAGAACAAGAAAACGTATACAAATCATCTAGACTTCATCCGGCATTTAAAGGTAGCTTCTCGTGAACTTTCTTTAGTAGTGGTGCTTTCGGGTGTTTTCTTAACATTATCAGTGACTACCGTTAAATAAAAATTCCGATTAGTTTATTGTCTTGTAAATAGGATGAAACAGTATCATGAAGACCTAATGTCAAGTGACATTTTACGTGTCTTTCATTGATTGACATAGATAACACACAATGTACCAACGTAATCAGTTTGTTTAATTTATTTTTCTGATGATGGTTCATTACCGAAACTAGTTACGTTATAAGTATAATAAACAGCTGATGGTTGGCAACATGCATTTTTAAAGTATATTACGGCTGTTTCCACACATCTCAGTAAAATTTTGCGTAATAGATAGCTGCATATGGCGCCAAAATTAGCAGCATATAATGAACTTCCCATTTCACTTGATACACAATTTTTCACAAATTTTCAGCATTCCGTAAGTCCTCCTATATGAGATTAATGCAGACGCTTTTTCAGAACTTTTGAACTGTTAGTCTTAATTCACTAGGTAGATTGACATACACGAATGAGAGCCTGACGACTACCGTCTGAGCTGCTCAGTCTGGCATCTGCCTTACCACGGTTAATTTCCTGTTCTCGTGCCATTGCAAACCCCAACGTATGTCTACTCCCAGATATTTTATGGTGGTAACTGCTTCTAGTGTTTGATCTGCTTTTGTATTCGCAGAACTTTACAGTGTTTTAGTTGTTGGGGTCAATGGTCATTCCCAGCAACATGCACCGATGTGCTGCAGATCATCTCGCAGTTTGCTACACATTTCCGGTTCTGCGACTTAAACATGTACTAAAGCATCATTCGCAAAATTGCTTCATTAAACTTCCGATGTGATCTACGAGGTGTTTTATACATCTTGTCAATATCAACGGTCCTATAACACTCCTTTGGGGCACGCTTCTGCACATCTCAGCACTAAAATAACTATGTGGAAGGCAACAGACTACTTATATCCTGATATTTCCTTAATAATACGGAATTCTCAACGTACGCTCGATGTCTGCAACGATAATCACAATTATTTCCTTTCCTGTCTTTGCTATCATTGCATCGTCGCCAATCTGCTTCGATTTTGTCAGCTGAAACTCAGACATCGGGTTATTAAAGTTTGTAATATAATGAATTCTCTTTACTGCTCCAAAACATGTTTTCTCTGTTCAACATAAATCCTATATTATCTCTGTTACCTAGTTGCTTCTGTGTTCCACATGGTTCTTTGTTCGTTTCGGGTCTCACCAAGTAATTTGTTGCGCAGACATTAATTTCGTATTGGGACAAGAACAGGAGCAGAATGTAAATAACCGAACCTAAACATCGCAGCATTGCAGTCACTGAAAAGAATTCCTTCCAATGCTTTAATCACATGCTGGACTAAGCCCGCCCGAGTATTTCGCATTCATTGAAACTGTCGCACCACCTGCGCCTGCGAAACTTAGTTCGAGCAGTGAACTAGTTTGAACTTTTCCAATTCCTTCCCCTGTTCGGCTTCTCAGGCAGCAGTGACAGCATGCGCTAAAAAAAGAAAATGCCGTAGCAAAGGAGGTCCTTTTTGAATTAAGAACCGAGCTGTAATGGAGTACGAGAAACTTTATTTATGAAGGAAAATTGTACGAATAACTCCGATTTGTAATTCTTTTCACTTTGGATGATAGTCACCGTGATCATTTAAACATTTGTCAAGCTAGTAGCGCCAGCATTTCGACCCCAGGACCAAAGAAATCCGCTGCATGACCGTTAAATCAGTCTCTCAGTAGCAACATGACATCACTGATCTTGAACCTTGGGGGAATTTCTGATGCAGCTCATCGAAAAGGAATCACCAGATACCACAAATTTCCCAGGATTGGAGAGTAAAGCGTTACTTGGAACGCCATTACTAGTAACAGTTACTTTTCAAAGGTAACGGATGGTAACGGCGTCACTATCCGCATAAAGTAACTTTAACCGTAACAATGTTACTTCATCAGTTGACGATTTAACGGAAGTGTCGTTACTTTTTTGTCGCAAGTAACGCAATTTTTATTTATTTATTTATTTATTTTTTGATGAATCTCAAGACTGCAGAATACCAAGCTTCGATTTTAGTGAAGAGAAAAAAAGAAACAATACTTGTTTCTAAATGAAATCGTTTCTACAACGTATGTAGGAAATTTATGAAATAAAAATACGAGGCGCGTCGAAAAAGTAAGTTCCGTTTGGTTATATAAAACGAACGGGTACAGATACAGAAAAAATATTGATTGTACAAAAATCTACAACTGTTAAACTACTTTCCTAAATAGCTTCCGAAATTTTGTAGGCAATTGTCATAGACTGGCACAAGGTTTTGTGTGCCTTTTTCATAGAATGTTGCCGCCTGTGTATTCAACCATGTGGTAACATGTTCTTTCAGCTCGTCATCATCGTTGAAGTGTTGACCACCAAGGACAGATTTTAGTTGTAAGAAGAGGATTACTGTCAAAAGACTTTTTTTTCACGATAATGCCTGACCTCACACACCGAATGTGACCAAACAATTCTTACGGAAATTTCAATGGGACCTGTTTGATCATCCTTCATACAGCTCGGACATTCTCCTAGCGACTTTCATCTCTTTTTACACCTAAAATCTGTCCTTGGTGGTCAACACTTCAACGATGATACGGAGCTGTTACCACATGGTTGAATACACAGGCAGCAACCTTCTGTGAAGGATGCATGCAAACACTTGTGGTACGCTATAACAAATGCCTACAAAATTTCGGCACTCATGTGGAAAAGTAGTTTAAGAGTTGTAGAATTTTGTACAATAAAAATTTCTTCTGTATCTGTGTACAATTTCATTTTATTACCAAACGGAACTTACTTTCTGAACGCACCTCGTATATAGTACCATCATACCCATTTCATAGTGTTCATTCATTCATAACATTTTCATTTTATAATTATGTACGCAACAATGAGAATATAAAAATCACCTGACACGTCACACGTAAACAACGTTCAGTTCCTATTATTTTCCACACCTTTTGACATGAAAAAGGAAAAAGATACGTGCATGCCTTGGGCAGCTAATGCTGAAGTGTTCGAATTTTTGACGTTGGACGGAAATAATTATTCTTTTTGCAGCAAATTGTGTCGCGGTGCGAAAACAATTCAAAGCAGTCGAAACTCCAAAGCGAATGTAGAGGCTAGTTTTTTGCTATCTCGTTGACGTTAATGAGCGTTTACTATGAGTATGAAACATGCTCTGAAACGTTGTTCGCTGCTAGTTCCGGACTACGGTACCGATTTTCACAACATTCTGACAACATGAAAGCTTCGTCCGTGTTAGTGTTGATAAAGAAACAATGCCCATGGCTTGCTAGAACTAAATGCTCCTTTGCGTCGGTAGTGTTAGGTTTTTCTCTGTGTATCTATAGAGTTATATGATGTCTCTCCATGTGTTCCTTTAAGCAATGAAGAAGAGAAGAAGCAACATTTACGAATCCGTCACCTAATAAGAAGCAGAGGAGTGCTTTTCGAATGTTCGATGTCATAAAATTAATTAAAAAGAAGGATGACTCCCTACAGGAAATTGCTACGTTGTTTGGCACAAGCCGTATGTGAAGTAGATAAACAACTCATTTCTCAGCACCGCAGCAATAACAGCAAGATTCGTTATTTTATTTTGGAAAATGAGTGGTTATCAAGTTACGTTTCTTGCTAGGATATTGTTTTTTAGCGATTTTTATGAAGCACAAATGAATATATGTAGGAGGCAGCAGTGTGTACTAAACGTGGAAGTAAAAAGGGGAGTGAGGCCAAAAAACTTTCCTTTATTGAAAGTGACCATTTGGAATAATTTGAAAACATAAATAAATACAGGATCAATTAAATATATGTTTCAGTGCTATTAATAAAACTGAATTATGTTTACATAAGCCTTCATTCAAAGGTTCACAGAAAAAGTGGACCGAATGACATGGCTGGCTTTTAAATGTGGGCCGGCCGCGGTGGCCGAGGGGACTGAGGCGCTCCAGTCACGGTCTGCACGGCCACTACGGTCGGGGGTTCGAATCCCCCCTCGGGCATGGATATTTGTGCCGTCATTAGTTGTAGGTCGTTCATAAGTAGTTTGTAAGTTTAGAGACTAATGACCCCGTAGTTAAGTCCCATAAGCTTAACAAACATTTGAACATTTTTTAAATGTGGAATAAATATGCAAGGGTTTTATAGACACTTCCTGTTGCCGAGAAACAAAGAGTAACAGCGGAATCTTATCTTCGCAGAAGTTGTATTTCTCAACTTTGTGCCTTTCTTTGAATCAACAGGCCCTGTAATATTCGTTATAATTCAAAGTCCGACGGTGACATCTTGGTAAATTTACGAAAAGCAGAGATGTCTTCCAAATTCAACTCGCACAGTCTGTCATTCAAATTTAAATGTTTGTAAAGCCATTGGAACAAGCTACTGTAGTCATCAGTGCCTACAATTACAAGCTAATTAATCTAACTTACACTAAGGACAACAGACACACCCATGCCCGAGGGAGGACTTGAACCTCTGGCGTGAGCGACCGAGCAGTTCGTAGCATGATGTTTTAGTCCATGCAACCACTCCCACGCGGCATCGTTTCATTCCCATCACATCTATGGTATGTATTTTGTCCTCCGACAACCACGTCTTCTTCGTCTGATTATTTCTTCTAGTAGCCTATTATTAATGCAACGCCTCATATCACTCATTCTTTGTCTTGGCCGCAGTGGAGTAGCCGAGCGGTCTAAGGCTCCTTGCTGCGGAACATACGGTTGCTCGCCGTCGGAGATTTGAGTCCTCCCTGGGGCATGTGTGTGTTTGTGTGTGTGTGTGTGTGTGTGTGTGTGTGTGTGTGTGTTGTCCTTAGGTTAGTTTACCTTAGTGTAAGTAGCAGGACCGGCGCAAGCCCAAGTGCCGCCCCGTGCGAACTGCTAAATTGCCGCCCCCCCCCCTTCGTTATATATAGATGTAAACATAAGTCAAAATATTGAGAATAGCCACACTGTGGCCGAAATCTATGTAGATCTGGAAAACAAAAACCGCGACTGATTCGTGACATTTTCTACAGATTTGTACAAAACAGTCGCTGGGAACCAGCTCAAAAATGGAGTCAAACCTGACTGAAGAAATCTAGCCAATTTTAATAAGCCTTGTGAATTTACAGAAATTGTCTAATGTGTGTGAAATATTACTCTAGCATACGCTGTTCAGGAGATGAAGTCATAAGAATTGAGCCTCGTGAAACTGAATTTCAGCCGAATTTCACGACAGACGCAGGTGAAACGGTCAAAGAGTGGGGCGGAAGACAATGGAGAGAGGAAGAATAAGGAAATGGAGTAACATAATAACGCAGTAAGTACACATCCGGGCATCGGTGGGAACTAATACTAGTCGAAATATATTAACCCATTGCACTGCGGTTGTTCATTTCAAAGAACTGAAACTCGACATTCGTCGTAATTTCCATGTGTCAGTTCTTTCGTGTCTGATTATGGAATTAAGGGCAACAAATGAGTTATTACTTCACTTTTTTTCCGTTCTAGCTATTGGGACGACGCGTGCTTATTTGCCGACTTGCCAATTTTTGAAGTTACTATCTTGAAGGAGAAAAATTCTAACGTGCATGCGCAATACAAATTGTACGTTACATGAAAAGCACTTACCTATTACATAAGTTGCAAGAAATTCGAACGTACCAATTCTTCTGTTCTAACGAAACGCAATGAAAGTGCTTCTGACCAATCTTGACTCCCTCGGTCAACTACCGAAACGAATTCTGCAGTTTTCGTCGTAGAAAACGCAACAATACGTATTGCCTGGAAAGGCGAAGTGGTGACGCGGCAGTGGCATCACGTGACGAGGTACACCGAGGCTACGGTTAAACTAGCGCCAAAGAAGAAGAAGCAGCAAGAGGCTCACAATAAGTATGTGACCGATGATATAGATAAATGTATTATCAGGCAGCAATTTCTATGGCATTACGAACAATAGAACGAAATACGAACTTTGTGAAAATGCACAACTTTTGTCAAACAGAAATGAGCTTTAAAACTAGCAAGGAAACCCTAGAAGCAATGTTCTGTCTATGGATTTTCGTTTTAGAAGCTGTCAAAATTAACGTTTTGTTTTGTGCGGATGAGAGGGCATGGTTGCTAAAAGACCATATTTTCTCAGGTTCCCAACAGAATCAAAGCGACCAGTAGTTACTTAGATGAGACACGGATTCACACTCATTATACATTAAATAAATGTTGGCAGACTGTTAGTGTGCGAGTAGTATCGTCACACAAAAGTGCCGGTCAGAGTTTAATTGTCGTTCATGCAAACGGAGACGGTGTTTCAAGGCTCAAGAACCAAAACGTCCGACTATCACTCAGAAACGGATAGGAAAAATTTTCAAAAATACGTCGAAACCCAACTTATGCCAGGCTTACTACCAATGTCTTTATCCCTTGTAATTACTCGGAGCGTATTTAACCATTCGGAATACTTCTAGCTATTGTAGGTGCTGGACATGTCTGACTATAGCAGTGGCGGATCGTACAAAATTTGACCAGTGTGCTATAATATAACAAAAACAAACAGCAAACAAAATATACTAAAATAAAAAGCCGACTTAAAATTGTTGTGATATTAGCTTTACCTAATGAACTAAGATCAAGTATGTTATTTATATGTTTATGAGTTCCTTTATGTTTTTTTTTTATTAATTCATTAAGATGTCCGAGGTCTTTCACTCCCCCTGTACTCGACGCATCACTGTTCCCAAACAACAAACATGGAAAGCAAAAAAGTGCATTGCGAATATCACATCCGCAAATCCAGCTGTTTTCATACACTTTCGTTCTAAATTTCCTCGATTACTCACTTTTCTTGCCACCTCCTATAGCCTTTTGACAGATTTAAAACTGGAATAGGTCTACCTAACTCTTTCACTTTCAGTTTCTTTTCCAAAGGTCTATTGGAAAATGGCCTCTGTAGCAGATCATCGACAGAATCCTCCATGTTGCTCGCACAGTACGTAACGCGCACTTTCACGAAGAAATACACCGCGAAACATCTTCAGGGAACGCACAAAGCGTGACTGACAATGGAAATAACGGAGCTTAGCAACATCCCCACCACGTCACCTGCGTTCTACACAAGCGACCAATGAAACTGCTTGGCTGAAAAGCGCAGTTTCAATCGCATGTTGGCTAAACACTACGAATGTTGTTTGTGATTGAAGTTTTACGTCATACACGTCAACCTTTGTATGATTGCCTTTAATTAAATACCAATTAATTCTGTATTGACAGTAAGACCTTCAGGGCAATTTATATACAGCGTTGCCAACTGCATGTATGCACTGCAGGTAGTAAATATAAAGTTTAAAATTTTTTATTTTATTTACAGAAATTAAAAATTTAGACTCAAAGATATTTGAATACGAGCCTCACAGAAGTAGGTTTGAGAGACAATGCGGAAGAAGCCTAAGCCAGCGCGCTATTTGACTCTGTATGCCGTAATATTCGTCATATACTATTCTTCCGCAGCCGTTACACGAAGCGCGAAGAGACATCACAGTCTAATAAATACAGTCGCGACACTCACTGCTGTGAAAGCTGTTACCGCCGGACACTTGGAGCGACACTAGCGCTCCAAGCGGTCGTAAAGCCGGCTATCCCTTAAGGCCGTATACGACACATTAATAATGTCCGCTTGTAATTACATGTGCGTGATTTTGTAAATATTGTATATATTCTTGCATTCCAAGCTTTATTTAAGTATCTTGACACATGACTGAGTGTAAAAGAAACAAACAGAGCAAAAACTCGTGATGGGACACAAACTGCAATTGTGCAATATGTTACGAAATAATTCTTTAGAAATTGCTTGCAGCTTACCTTGCTGGTAGTGATAGATAAACATAGTATTTTGTGCAGACAAGCCTATAATAGAACTTCTAACGGACAGTTAAATATCAACAAATGTAAATTTAGTAAAAACTCGAGAATAAACTGACGCTAACTGCAACATATTTATGACGAAATTCTTCAGACATTGCACCTTAGTTTGCTGGTAAACATAGTATTTCGCACATGAGAAGCATGTAATTGGTCTTCCCGGTGTTAAAAGGTGCAAAACAATGTTTTTCCCTGCTTTTTAGTTATGAGAGCACCCACTGGCTATTAAACTTTCATCCAATATAATTTTTCTACGAGATTATTTCAATTATATGTTATTTTAAGATAATATTACGTCGATTACACGACAGTCTAAATGTCATATGAATGATCCTCAGTCATTATCACAGTCTGTCATCATATGGTTCGAAGATGAGGGAGGAGTTGGAGGGGGCGGGGCGACAATCGTCTGTAAAATAAGACGGCTCAGGGGTTTCAGATAAATAGGTTTATATGTTAGACTGTGGTTTCCATCAGATAAAACAGAAAACATTTAACCTTTCAAACATTTATAACGGTAACAATGTACACTTCTTTATCATACATTTCTTATACATTTGCCTATATAGTGAATTACTTTCGAATGCCCAGACAAAAATGTTTCTAGCTGTGATGTAGCAACAACCACAGTCGTAATACTTGTTTCAGAACACAGTTTAATTTCTTCCGCCTTTATATTATCACGTCTTTGCGGTAATTTCCTTTTCATTCCCAGTTTCGATGGTTTGTTTGGAACATAGAACAATGTAGGCACAGCATTCCACACCAGCTTCTTCCGTTCATCATTCATGAACTGGTTTGCATCGAAGTGTAGCGAGCAGAACTTCACATTATCACGTAAATACGCGGCAACGTTATCCAAAAGATCTTGTCACCTGCTATTTATAAGCCATTTCTTGATCCTAAAAAGAAATAATCTTCAATGTGTGTGTGTTGCTCACAAGATAATTGTAAATAAGCATTACCGAAACTTTATGTCGCATATCTCTCAGGCTCTGTAGAAAACCTAAAGAATGATAAATATGACCTATTCTAGTTGTTGTTGCTGCAGCTTATTGCACTACACACGCTTCCCTTCGTAAAAACCATTTCGTACACTAAAACACACAACAAACACACGTCTCGTAGACGATATAGAGCAACGTGGCTTTACGTCCGCAAGGAGCGCTGCAGTCGCCTAGTATAACAAAAATCAGCGGTAGTGTCGCGACTGTATATGTTAGACTGTGGAGACATATTGTTCTGGTGCTGCAGTCGGTCTCAGCACACACGAGTCGCCAGGCCTGACGTCACGCCTGCGCATGCGCACTAGCGAACAGACGACTGCGCTGCCTCTGCGCACGTACCAGTGCGGCTGAATCCCCCTTCAGCACACGGAGCTGGTTTCCAGCTATCGCGGCGAGAGCGCTCCATAATGCGTTTTCATCCTTATTACTAGCATTCTAATACGCATTGGAAGGGAATTGGCATAATTTTATTGTGATATCTGGCTCGCATGCCAAGAGAAAGGATGTAATTTTACAGCGATTTCTCGCTTGTTTTCAAAGAGAAATGGCATAATTTTAGTAATATATTTACAGTGTGCTGCAGCACAATAGCACATTATCACTAGCCGCCACTGGACTGTAGTAATGTTCAACCATTCTTTTTTCCATAATGCGGAAAGAATAAAACACTCGGAAACTGCCATTGAAGGGCTTAGCAAAACTGCTGTAGGCTTAACATGTAACCGCAGTATCGAACATTGCAATCGAATTTCCAAATTAGATTTCGTCTTCTGCAAAATTAGTTGTGACTTAGCGCACGGAGCGTAACAGGCTGACAGCGCTCCACTCATAAGAATACTGGCGAGTACGCCGGACTGCTTCCCCCTCTCTGTTCCTCCTGCGTAAACACGACGGTGCTGCCACAGCGGCGAGGAAGAAATTAGTCCTCCTCCCCCCCCCCCCCCCCCCACCCCGACTTGTACAACAGGGGCGGCCGGCAGGTGGTCGAGGTGTCATGCCACAGTTCCCAAAACCGCTCCCTCCGACGTTTGGTTTCGAATCCCCTCTTGGACATGTATGTTGAGATTGTCCTTCAAGAAAAAAGAAAAAAAGGGGAGGGGGCGTCAGATTTACCGCCCCTAGAAAAGTGCCGCCCCGTGCGGCCGCACGTTTCGCACGTGTCTTGCGCCGGCCCTGGTAAGTAGTTTGTAAACTAGGGACTGATGACTACGCAGTTTAGTCCGATAGATTTACAAACATTTCAATTTGAATCTTCGTCTTGATTTGACATAGCGTAGCTCTCGATGCGAACACCTGGTTTGAAATGTTGGTTCATTTCTGCCATTTCAGCGTGACAGACGAAAAAATGTTTGTAGAACTTATGGGACTTAACTACGGGGTCATCAGTCCCTAAGCTTACAAACTACTTATGAACTAGCTAAGACTAAGAACGGCACAAATATCCATGCCCGAGGGGGGGTTCGAAACCCCGACCGTAGTGGCCGTGCAGACCGTGACTGGAGAGCCTCAGTCCCCTCGGCCACCGCGGCCGGCCGTGACAGACGCTGCGAATATATAACAGACAACGAAGTGGGCAGTTTTCAGGGAGACACGAACAACGAACAACACGAAACGGAACTTTCATGAGATAAACCGTCTGAAAAAACAATTTTTGTGAGAAATGAACAAACATTGAGATTGAGATGCACTGAGATAAAAGATACCGTGGGAAATTTATTTAATAATGCTTAATTATGTATTATTATTAATTAAGTATGTATTAATTTATCTAATTATCGATTAAGTAAAGCTTGTTTCCTTTCTATATGTGTAATTACAATGATTACAATTATTAAAAATAATTCTAAAAGTGACTAAAATAACTGTAAAGATACTTGTAAATGATAAGTTATTTTCAATGTATAGTAACTACAATTGTAACCAAGTTAACTTTCAGGGAAATAACTTTAACTGTAAATTAATTACTTTAAAAAAAGTAACTTTCTCAACCCTGGAATTTCGTAATCAACTACTTTAAGTCATTATTCACAGCAGTAGCTCGTCCAAATCGTTCTACATCACGAACGTTTGTACTTCCTTTATTAAAAGGCCTACACGATTTCCGATCATTTCTATGCATTATTACACTTGGGGCTGGTTCGTCCATCTTTCGTTAATCTTGTCGTTAGTAAACGATAAGATGCCTTTAACGTCCAGTTAAATGTGCTGGTTAAGTGCATTGCGTTTGTCACTGCCAAATACATCTCTCGTTTGCTAACCTTGAGGAAACGAGAAGGTACGATATATTTCGGCTATGTTGGCAATAGAAAGAAATGAAAGTGCCGTCTGAATAAACAACGGTGTCCCTTATTTAACTATCAGGGAAGAGGTTAGCGGATAGTTGTTATTTGACGATATGGAAAACAAACGTGAAAGCAGATCGACTTTTACAAGAAGTTAGGGCGAGTGTTGTGTCCTTAATAGTGAAATTATTATTAGGGTGCAATGGAATGTAAAAACACCGTTGCTACGACATGGAAGGAAAAAAAAGTGACATGATCGCGTGTGGCAAATGAATTCAGTGCTGTCCATGGAACATGTAGGACATCAAAAATGCTTACGGCTTAGTACGATAACATACTGCCAAGTGCGTAGAACGTTACTGCAAGCAATAACTTGCACATAGGCGAAAGTACACTGTTCCTGTAGATCGCAGGAAGAAATCGCATTTTAGACTTTTCACTAGGCGCAACAAGCATAAGTAAATACTGAATTAATAAGCTTCCAGAAATAAATAATGTATTCTGTCTTTTTTGCAACAAATAACTTACATAACTATATCTTGGACTCTTCAGATAGTCGTGGAGTTTTTCATGTAGCGTTTCCAAAATGGTCTTTAGAAGACGAAATCGCGTAACAAATTGTGCATAATCCCAGCATTCAAAATGATTTGGACGAATATAAAATACGTCTAGGACGCCTTATAAGGGCAATGACCTCTAGATCGTCCAAAATATTGATATCGTCTTCATTGTCAACCAAATCTTTTATTGTAAAAAGATATAAAATAGCCAAGATCGCTTATCATCAATTTTTATTAACGACGACCGGTGTAACTGAACTATGTCAGCATCATCAGGTCAAATAACATATTTTACAAGGCCATAATCTTGTAATGTCAAACAGTTGTTATATAACAATTTATAGTGCATAGGTGCACTATGTCATTATAGTAAAACATGTTACACTATAATTGTGGTGTCGCACAAGTACAAAGTGCGCGCCACCTACTTTCGCCGCGCGCCGCCATGCATGCACGGCGCGGCGTTCTTCCGACGACAGCCACGAGCGCCCTCTGCTGGAACCCCCGCTCGTGGCCACCACGGAAATATATAGCACTTCAGACTGAGATAGCAACGAGTTAGGACCTTCGTAATCAGATAGGCACGAGTGAAGACTTTGCTATTGTACAGGCACTAGGCAGGCCTCTAATAACTATGTATCAACATTCTGCAGTACTATGTAAAAGTTAAATATTGTTACATTCTGTGCAATATATATCTTACTAATTTACTCGAGTGTTTATAGTTTCTGGCTGCTCCCCTCCGTACCTGCACCAGCGTGTCGGTCTCATTCCACTCGGCCACCGACACCTACGACCAGGCTGGGACACAAAAGCGGCGACGAAGTTGGGACACAAAAGTGGCGACGAGGAGTGATAGACGAACCTTGGACCAGCCAGACAGCAGCAGTCGGAGCACGCAAAAATTGCTCCCGCCCACCCACCCTTATTATAAGATTTTTGGGGGAACATTTTCAGTTACGTGTTTGTGGACTTTTTTGTTTCAGAGCGAGTCCTCTTTCATATTGCATTTGTGTTTTGTTATAATTTACTTGTATGCGCGGCGCCTAATCGGTCAGCATGGCCACTACCCCGAACCCAAACTTAATGGAAATTATTCAGTTACAGACGGCGCAAATAACCCAGTTGCTCCAGGCGGTGGCCCAGCTCACGGCGCAAGCAGCTCACCAACAACAACAGCCGCCGCTTCAGCAGCCCACACCTTCCGCCGCATCGCTTCCTACGTTCCGCCAGTACAACGAACGCAAATTTACTTGTTCTTGTGGACTTTCTTATAGTGACGTTATGTTGCGAGATGCGATTACGCAGAACATTCAGGACCCCAGAATTAGAGCAGCAATTCTGAAACAGTCTGACCCCTCCTTAGACAGTGTACTGCAGCTTATAGAAGCGCATGATACTTTTGACTTAGCTGATGTAGAAATGCAAAGCCATAGTGTAAATTCAGTGCGCCGCAACGGACGCTTTCCTAGCCGTAGTTCTCGGTATAGCACTAGTGATTCTTATTTTTCTACCGGCCGTGCTGAACAGACAGTGAACAGTAGCCAGTGTAAAAGTGCGACGCAAAGGTCGCCCCGTCGTGTTAGAAACAGTAATTTGAATAACGGGCGCCAACGCTCATTTCAGAAAAATGTACGTAAATCTTGCCCCCAGTGTGTGTCTCGCCACAAGCGTGCTCATTGCCCTAGTCGCAACGCAACCTGTTATCAATGTGGCAAATTGGGACATGTGCAGTCTGTGTGTATTCAAATTAAAAACTCAAAGAACAGTAACGTTAGAAACAGTGCTTCGCAAAGTGCGAGAGCAGTTCATTCTGTGAATGCTATACGGGCTGTGGAATTGAACAGTGCTTTCCTTGGATCTCAATTGCAAGAAAGTAGTTCTGCGCCTATGGCAAATCTATATAGTGCACCACGTAGCAAGCGCCGACGAGCGCGTAAAACTGTGCAACGGAAAAGGGTTCGGGACAAGCAAAATGATTATGAACAGTGCATTCCTGAAGTGAAAATAGTGCCTTCTGCAACTGCTCCTTGTAATAGTGCCCAGTACTGTGTAGCTAGTGACAGTAGACATCAAGTAGCTACTCAAAAGTGTAGTGCAGTAGTTAGTGACTCTGTAGTAGCCTCGCATTGCGCGGACGCCGATCCGGCGGTAGTGTCATCTAGTGACAGTGTGGTTAATCCGCTGTGTGCCGAGTATGCGCCGCTTCCTACCGCACGCAACCCGCGCAAGCGCAGAAAACAATATGTATTAGACGTTGCCCACATTCGCGCACCGGTCGTGCGCCAGAAGCACAAGCTGTTTGTTACTCTCTCTATAGAAAATAAGACTGTGCAATTTCAGCTTGATACTGGTTCCGCTGTTACATTAATAAATAAAGACACATATGAACTTCTGGGTTCGCCAAAATTGTCGCCATCACAGCAAGTGTTAACATCTTATACAGGTGAAAATATTCCCGTGCTAGGAACATGTAGCCTGCCCGCCTCTTTTCAAGGTGTTACGAAAACAGTTGCTTTTGTTGTTCTTCAGGCCAAATCTACGCAGAACATTTTTGGACTAGATGCTTTTGACTTGTTTGGTTTATCAATTCAAAGAGATGTGCTTCAAATTTCGTCAATAGTGCCTCAGGATAAAATCAATGCATTGTGTGACAAATACAGTGACTTGTTTTCGCCGGAACTAGGTTGTGCAAAAGACTTCGTGGCACATGTAACTTTAAAAGAATCTGCAGTTCCAAAATTTCGTAAAGCTAGACCAGTGCCTATCGCCTTGCGTGATACAGTTGCCGAAGAACTTAAACGTTGGCAAGATAGTGGGGTGATTTCTCCTGTTTCTGCGAGTCAGTGGGCCTCGCCCATAGTAATTATACCCAAGCCGTCAGGAAAACTTCGTCTCTGTGCGGACTTCAAATCAACAGTGAACAGTCAAACAATTGTAGACACTTATCCCCTGCCCAGACCTGACGAACTAATGGACAAATTAGGGCAGTCTCGCTTCTTTTCCAAGATTGATTTAGCAGAGGCATACTTACAGATTCCACTTGATGACGAGTCAAAAAAGTTTTTCGTCATTAATACTCACATGGGCCTATTTCAATTTCAACGCCTACCCTTTGGCAGTTCTTCTGCTCCCGCTATTTTTCAGCGTTTTTTGGAACAGCTGACAGTTTCTGTACCGTGTTGCTCGAACTATTTAGATGATATTGTGGTATCCGGACGTACAGTTGAAGAACATTTAGCAAACCTGGAGTGCCTTTTCCAAGTTTTGACTGCAGCAGGTCTACGTTGCAATAAAGCAAAGTGTTCGTTTTTTCAAACTGAAATAGAGTAACTAGGCCATGTGATTAATGCCCAAGGAATCCATCCCTTACAGTCACATCTTCGAGCAATCAAAGACTTGCCTCCTCCTAAGAATGTGCACGAATTGCAAGCAGTGATGGGAAAGCTGAACTATTATTTCAGGTTTATTCCCAATGCCTCTCAGATTGCAGCTCCACTGCATCGCTTACGTAGGAAGAATGTTCCTTTTGTATGGTCTAAAGATTGTCAGGTTGCCTTTGACAAACTAAAGTTTTCACTACTCAGTGATGCATGTTTGATTCCCTTTGACCCACAGAAGCCTGTAGTGTTAGCAGTTGACGCCTCGTCGTACGGTGTGGGCGCAGTTCTGTCACATCGTATTGGATGTCATGATCGTCCTATTGCCTTTGCATCCAAGCTACTGACGCCGACGCAACAGAATTACAGTCAGATAGAAAAGGAGGCCTTAGCAATCATTTACGGCGTCACAAAGTTTCATCATTATCTCTATGGCAGAAAATTCTATTTGTTGACAGACCACAAGCCTCTCACGTCGTTGTTCTCACCCACAAAGCCAATTCCGCCACGTACAGCACAAAAGCTTCAGAGATGGTCCTTGATATTGTCTAATTATCAGTATGAGATTTTGTACCGACCTACCACTAAACATGCTAACGCGGACACACTTTCCCGACTTCCGGTTGGCCGGGATGTATCATTTGATTCTTCAGAAATGGCATGTTGTCAGATAGACTCCAGAGATGCTTCCGCTGTCGCAGACTTTCCTTTGAACTCTCGTCGGGTTGCACAGGAAACAGCTGCGGATGCAGACCTAAGTGTGGTAGCACGTTTTGTTCGCTCAGGGTGGCCTGCCAGAGCCAAAGACATTGATCGGCCTCTGGTTCGACGTTATTTTGCACAACGTCATGCATTATCTTTAAGTCAGGGTGTACTGTTGTTGCATACCGACAACGACCAAGCAAGAGTGATTGTTCCTCGTTCCCTGCAACGAGAAGTGTTACGCCTCCTGCATCAAGGACATTGGGGCATTGTTAGGACAAAGCAATTGGCCAGACGTCATTGTACCTGGGTTGGTATGGACGCTCAGATAGAGAGCATGACGTCACAGTGTACGGTTTGTGCGGAGCATCAGGCGGCTCCTCCGCAACGTTTCTCAGACTGGCCACGCCCCAAGGGACCATGGCAACGTTTACATATTGAGTTTGCCGGACCTTTCTGGAATACGCGCTGGTTAATTGTTGTAGACGCTTTCAGCAAGTTTCCTTTTGTGATTGCCATGAACTCAACGACAGCTTCTAGTACAATCAGTGCCTTAACATCAGTGTTTTGCATCGAAGGCTTGCCTGAAACTATCGTCAGTGACAATGGACCTCAGTTTGTTAGTGCGGAATTTCAACAGTTTTGTCGTGTGAATGGCATTCAGCATATCACCACCGCACCTTTTCACCCTCAGTCCAAGGGTGAAGCAGAACGTTTCGTTCGAACATTCAAGTCTCACATGGAGAAGATGAAAGGTCAGCACTCCAGGCAGCAAGCTCTTCAAATTTTCCTGTCTACGTATCGGTGCATGCCACGTGACGGCCCGTCTCCTGCCGAGCTGCTACACGGCCGCCGTCACCGCACTCTCCTTGACCTGCTGCAGCCTCCCACGCACCGAGTCGGTTCGTATGGCGCTACGCGTTTTCAGGTTTCCACGCCGGTGCTGTACAGGGTGTTTGCTGGCAACAAGAAGAAATGGTTACCGGGCACCATTCAGCGCGTGCTTGGTAGCAATATGTATGTTGTACGTTCTTCCACAGGGTCGGAGCTGCGGCGCCACGCAAACCAATTGCGTCTGCATAGGCCGCGCGATCCTGTCTCCGGTTTCTTGATTCCAGACCCAGTTCACCGCCAGGGAGCACAACCACATCGTTCGTCAACGGGTCCAGCGTCCCCGGACTACGAGATCGTCCCGATGGAGATCGACGCGACGCCGCCGCTGTCGCCGCCGCAGATGACAGCGTCACCGAGAGGGACTCCGGGACCGTGCGTGCCGCCCCAGCTTGGGCCACGCACCTCAGAAGAAGATGACCTGCTCCCTCTGGGCGGGGGCGGGCGCCCTTCCCCAGGTTTCGGCGGGTTCCCTGGAGGATCTCAAGGCGGATGCCGGGGCGCGGACGGCGTCTCGATCCCGGCCTCAGCTACGACGCCCGTCCCACCAGTAACGCCCCCGCCCAGGACCTCCTCCCAGTGCCGTCGCCGTGGCCCTCAGCCCTACGCCACGACGGCGTGGCGGTTTGGGGGGGAGGGGTGTGGTGTCGCACAAGTACAAAGTGCGCGCCACCTACTTTCGCCGCGCGCCGCCATGCATGCACGGCGCGGCGTTCTTCCGACGACAGCCACGAGCGCCCTCTGCTGGAACCCCCGCTCGTGGCCACCACGGAAATATATAGCACTTCGGACTGAGATAGCAACGAGTTAGGACCTTCGTAATCAGATAGGCACGAGTGAAGACTTTGCTATTGTACAGGCACTAGGCAGGCCTCTAATAACTATGTATCAACATTCTGCAGTACTATGTAAAAGTTAAGTATTGTTACATTCTGTGCAATATATATCTTACTAATTTACTCGAGTGTTTATAGTTTCTGGCTGCTCCCCTCCGTACCTGCACCAGCGTGTCGGTCTCATTCCACTCGGCCACCGACACCTACGACCAGGCTGGGACACAAAAGCGGCGACGAAGTTGGGACACAAAAATAATGACATAGTGCACCTATGCACTGTAAATTGTTATATAACGACTGTTTGACATTACAAGATTATGGACTTGTAAAATATTTTATTTGACCTGATGATGCTGACATAGTTCAGCGAAACCGGTCGTCGTTAATAAAAATTGATGGTAAGCGATCTTGGCTATTTTATATCTTTCTACAATATTATAAGTGGATCGCCTCCTAAAACGTAAACCAACTCAAATCTTTTATTCCAGCCATTTTCATCATACCGATTCTCACTGAACTAGTCGTTACCAATAAGTTTGTATTTTGATATCACAACAATAATTTTAAGGTTATGTTGCGTATCTGTAATATATCAAACATATACCAGCTACTGACATGGATGGGGTGAGAAATATGACGATAAAATTTTCCAATGAAGCAGCTTTCCACACAAATTTTTCATACATGTAGTGCTTCTGTTATTTTGTTCGATAAATCGGTCTTATCACGTGCATATATTGCGGTTTTTTTTTGCGCTATGGAATCCTGCTATTTTCATACAGATTCTCACTTAACTGGTGCTTAGCCGTATAACGAGCAGAATTCTACTCGTTAACTTAACTGCCAGTTTGAGGTCTTTTAACGTCAGGTTAACTCATAACGAAACATTGACAAACGCGATTCTTCGCTAACGACAAGTTAAAATCTTAACCGGAACTTAACGAGACACTGACAAAGAGGCCCTTATACCATAAACTTCAACAGCTGGCAGTTAATTTGAGCAGGGCCAAATGTTTTTCATTTAATAACTGAATTACCGAACGCCCTTAACAGTCGACGCGATTACTCATTAACACGGCACCAAATGAAGCGGTATGAAAGAACAACAAAACACCGACAGAGGCGTGAAGCGTAATGGCGGACTGGCTAAGCCTGCCCGACAGTGAACAGGCGTCACGTGACAGGATGCGCGAACATGGTGCGCAGTAGGTTCCTACTGTATGAATGTTGACGCCAGCCCCCCGAATATACCGCCGCAGCCAAAGCCAGAGAAGTCTCTGCAGCTCAAGATCTTTGGACCAGAACGTTATGAATTTCATTCTTTTTTTGTGCTCAGTTCAGTGAAGAAAGGTTCTAGTCTTGTTTTATAGTTTAGCGAACATTTTGGTCGTTTCGTATTTCTTCAAGAAATGAGTAATTCGACATGTTACAACTTGAAAGTTAAAGTTTTTTCCTGAACCACTAGAAAACTGAAGATATAGAAACACATCTCAAATGTTGCAAACACACAAACGACAAACCGGGAATTATAGTAAAATACTCAGCGTATTCACATTTAGGAAATGACACACAGAGAACAACATATAACTTTACAATGAGAGTACAGGTACATTATCATGTGTAAGCGAATTGTAAAAAAAATAAAAAAAAAAGGATACTTTTGCTGTGTGAGGTTGAAAAGGTTTCTTACACTGTACTGCACCTACTAATACCATAGAGGCAAACTCATTTCGAGCATACATTTGTAATAACACGGGTTAAAGAGGGAGTGTACTAATTTCACGTGACTTGATGGTTTGAGTTTTAGAAATTCCATTTCCATGTTTTTCAATTTGCCATAATATAAGTCTTGGATTTACGAGCATTTCTCTAACTTCTTGCTTGGGCTAAGAAGAAACAGATATTTCTTTTTCGCCAATCAGATGGAAAAGAAGAAAAATGACACCTAACATCCAGCATTAGGGTATTAAACTGCACCATCTTCTCAAATAATGTGTTCGAACTGAGACTGAAACTCGAAAAATGAAATGTAAAACTGGTCTATTCCACGTTTGCCTAATTCGAACACAACCTGTGATTGCATTGTTGTAAGCATAACAACAACTATTGTGACACTGAAGGAACGTACGTATAAAATGAGATTATTTTACACGCGAGCTATACAATTCCGCAGATCCACCGTTTGTTTTTGTTTAACAGCTGTGCTGCAGATCACGTGTTATAATGTATCTCTGGAGTGACATCTATCGGCATCACCTTTGCCGGCGGTGTATTCGGCACAGTCTAACATTTTATTTTATTTCATTTTATTTTTTTTTATTATTTTTTTTTTTATACAGTCACGACACTCCCGCATATTTCTGTTATACCCTGCGACAGTAGCGCTCCAAGCTACATTTCTGAAGACGATATTGCACGAGAGTGAATAGTATCGTTTATATTGATTTTAACATACTTTTTACATTACGAAACGTATGTAATGCCTTAAAACAGGCAATAACTTACAAATAGCTGCACATTTGTCTTACTTAAGTTTCCTAAGGCCCCTGGCAATGAACGAAACGGTACATTACAGGACAGTTTATTTACGGCTAGCTTGTAATCTACAGGCTTCTGCTAAATAATTTCACTATCTATTAAAAATAAAAAATAAAAAAATGGCGAGGAAACACCAGAAGACCTTCCCTTTGGCAGAAAGATTTCGCTTTTCTACTAACTAACGTTAAGGTTTCTTCACTACGATCCCAATCGGATCAGTGAGTTTGAGCGTAGCAAACATGTAGAGAATGCAATAACTACAATATTTAACGTACCAAATCAGTTACAACAGTTGTAACTGAAGCAAAAAGTAAAAACAAAATGTGGCAATAAAACGGCAAAAGCAATGAAACTTTTTTCCAACAGAGAAGAAGCCAATTCGACAATTGTTGCTACAGCTGAACCACAAATGGTAAGAAACATCAAACTTTGCCTTTTTAAGCTAAAGAAATTACACTCAACATAAGATGCACGTTTAAGAAAGACGTATGATGTGTAAAAATGTACGAATCATTAGACTACACACCGAATTGATACACGTCAAAAAAACTGCCTGTCAGAGTAAGAAAAGACCATAACAGAAATTTATTTTTCTCTTATGTTTATAATGTACTTACTTTCAGTGCAATAAGCTTGAAATTCGTAAGTATTTGTTCAAGACGAAGTTGTTCTTTTTACCACTGAATCAGTAAAATTCGGCTGCTTTTACTTTAATTTCCGTATTATGTACGTCTCTTAATATTTTATTAATGCTTGTAACGCAAAAATCGTACAAACTACTTCGTTAATTACGTACAAAAATAACTATAAGCAAACATCAATACTACGGTGGCTTGCCCACCGTTAGGAGCGCTAGTGTCGTTGCAACTGTCAGTTGGTAACAACTTTCATAGCAGTGAGTGTCGCGACTGCATATGTTAGACTGTGATATTCGAGGAACTAGACGTATGTCTGTACAAATAAACCTCGTACGCTTAGTTGCGTCGGAATAGGATTTCATACAAATTGACAAATGTTAAACAAACTGCGGTTCTCATTGATCTAGTATGCCAGAATTATGCTATGCGTAGTCCAATTAAAATTACTCGCTAGTTGACGTTTGTCACGTGGCGCTACAGTGTTGCCACACTGGCAGTCGGTTACCGCTCTTTCTATGAGGGACGCACAAACGCGGCAGATTACTTCAATAACGCTGTTGGTATTATTGAATAATGCAGAGCAGTGTCATAAAGAGGCCGCCAAGACTTAATTGCTGCAATGCTAAAAGCTCTGTCGACAGTTAATGTTAAGTGATCAGTGATTGAACTGCAGCAGAAGATCCGTTTTGCAGTTCTCAATTTAATCCCATGTTGCAATATAATACCACGTCATATACTATGTTTTCGGCAAAAAGGCGTCCAACCAGCTCCAGCAAAATTGAAATCTTTCACGGCGAATAAAGCTGATTTCTATGAGCACTCTTAAGCAGAAAAATTTCAGAGAGAGCGGTAAAAGCAAAGAGTAATTTTTCACTGTCATTGGTTAGCCTACCTGAAAATATCCCCAGAATGGCTAGCGGTTGCACGAGCGGCTGTGATACGAGCCAGTTAGCAGCCCTGCTTGGCAATTACACTCCTGGCCATTAAAAGTGCTACACCACGAAGATGACGTGCTTCTGACGCGAAATTTAACCGACAGGAAGAAGATGCTGTGATATGCAAATGATTAACTTTTCAGAGCATTCACACAAGGTTGGCGCCGGTGGCGGCACCTACAACGTGCTGACATGAGGAGAGTTTCCTACCGATTTCTCATACACAAACAGCAGTTGACCGGCGTTACCTGGTGAAACATTGTTGTGATGCCTCGTGTAAGGAGGAGAAATGCGTACCATCACGTTTCCGATTTTGATAAAGGTCGGATTGTAGCCTATCGCGATTGTGGTTTATCGTATCTTGATATTGCTGCTCGCGTTGGTTGCGATCCAATGACTGTTAGCAGAATATGAAATGTGCATCTGTACCTGTACACGCCATCCAAGCTCTGTCTGACTCAATGCCCAGGGGTATCAAGGGCGTTATTACGGCCAGAGGTGGTTGTTTTGGATACTGATTTCTCAGGATCTATGGAACCAAATTGCGTGAAAATGTAATCACATGTCAGTTCTAGTATAATATATTTCTCCAATGAATACCCGTTTATCATCCGCATTTCTTCTTGATGTAGCAATTTTAATGGCCAGTAGCGTAATTACAGGTTAGTGACACAAGCAGATTCCAACAGGAAAAAAAGAATCGTAGGATGAAAAGAGCGAATGAAAAATTCGATGCTATTATGAAACATACTTTAAAAAGTATTAGATCTTAATTCAATTGAAATTGACTATAGGAGGTAATCCGTCTTATGCTGACTGCAATTAAAACATTTATTTTACACCAGACAAGTTTCGCTTTTTATTTTAAAATAATCTTGTGTGGTGTTGTTGTCTCTTCTTTACATCTCAGTTCAATTTAATTAAGTTGATAAAAACAACAATCGAAGTAAATTTGATTTAGAAATTAAATAGCTGCATACGACAGGGTCCGAATCCACGAACTTTTGCACGGGAAGTCATCACGTTACCACTGTTATACGTAGCCACTTCCTTAATTGATTGTAAATCACTGGACATACCCAGTATCAACCCTGAATTATAGCCTTCGGAGACCTGGTTTTCTCGTAAATCATATGTAAATCATACGTAAATCTTCTCTAAATGTAAGCTAATATCAGTGATATAATACACGTATACGTGAGCTTAAATCACCACTTGTACGAAAGGATTCCGCAATGTGTGCTAACTGCTGTGCAGGAGTATGTATTTCGTTAACAATGTTGTCCGTTAGTTGTTTTATGTATGATTCTCATTAAGTAATAAAATGTGAGATAAAAAGAGCAGACCTATCAATCGGCAACGAATAAAATCAAGAAAGAGCACCAGGTAAGGAAATTGAACTGAACTGACCAGCTGTCGTGTCAGTTTGGCAAGAGGGAACTTTTGGGGCGTGAAATTGAGATGTGTGATTGGAAGAAAGCAGTTCCAGCGCGTGAAATGTAAACTAGCGAGTTATTTTAATCAGACTAGAGCTGCCTGCTGAAACTGAATGGGTTCTTTGGTCATAACTATAGTACTTAGCTTTTGTACCCTAAAACACTCCCATGAACCACAGACATTGCCGAGGTGGGGTGGCTTGCGTGCCTCAACGATACAGATAGCCGTACCGTAGGTGCAACCACAGCGGAGGGGTATCTGTGGAGAGGCCAGACAAACGTGTGGTTCCTGAAGAGGGGCAGCAGCCTTTTCAGTAGTTACAGAGGCAACAGTCTGGATGATTGACTGAGCTGGCCTTGTAACATCAGCTAATGTGGCTTTGCCACACAGCTACTGCGAACGGCTGAAAGCAAGGGGAAACTACAGCCGTTACCTTTCCCGAGGACATGCAGCTCTACTGTATGAACATATGATGATGGCATCCTCTCGGGTAAAATATTCCGGAGGTAAAATAGTGCCCCATTCGGATCTCCGGGCGGGGACTACTCAGGAGGATGTGATCATCAGGAAAGACAATACTGGCATTCTACGGGTCGGAGCGTGAAATGTTAGTTCCCTTAATCGAGTAGGAAAATTAGAAAATTTTAAAAGGGAAATGGATAGGTTGAAGTTAGATATAGTGGGGATTAGTGAAGTTCGGTGGCAGGATGAACAGGATTTCTGGTCAGGTGAGTACAGGATTATAAATACAAAGTCAATTGGGGATATCAGAGGGGTAGGATTTATAATGAATAAGAAAATAGGAATGCGGGTAAACTACTATGACCAGCACAGTGATCGCATTATCATTGTCAAGATAGATACGAAGCCAACACCGACAACAGTAGTACAGGTTTATATGCCAACTAGCTCTGCCGATGATGAGGAAATCGAAGAAATATATGAGGAGCTAAAGGAAATTATTCAGACAATTAAGGGAGAGGAAAACTTAATTGTTATGGGAGACTGGAATTCGGTAGTAGGACAAGGAAGGGAAGGGAGGATAGTAGGTGAATATGGTCTGGGCAAAAGGAATGAAAGAGGAAGCCGCCTGGTAGAATTTTGCACAGAACATAATTTAGTTATAACAAACAACTGGTTCAAGAATCACAAAAGAAGGTGGAAGAGACCAGGAGACACCGGGAGATACCAGATAGATTTTATAATGGTAAGACATAGATTTCGGAACCAGGTTCTACAGTGTAAGACATACCCAGGGGCAGATATAGATTCTGACCATAACTTGTTGGTTATGAACTGTAGGCTGAAATTAAAGAAACTACAAAAAGGTAGGAAAATAAGGAGATGGGACCTGGAAAAATTGAAGGAACCTGAGGTTCTTAAGAATTTCAGAGGGAGCTTTAGGCAACAGTTGACACAGGGGAAAATAAAACAGTAGAGGAGGAATGGGTAAAATTGAGAGATGAAATAGTGAAGGTAGCAGAGGACAAAATAGGTAGGAAGGAAAGACCTACAAAACATCCTTGGATATCGCAGGAGATACTAAATTTAATCGATGAAAGGAGAAAATATAAAAATGCAGTAATTGAAACAGGCAAAATGGAGCCCGTATAAGGCGTCCAAGACGTATTTATTTTCGTCCAAATCATTTTGAATGCTGGGATGATGCAGAATTTGTTACGCAATTTCGTCTTCGAAAAGCCACTTTGCAAATGCTGCATGAAAAACTACACGACAATCTGAAGAGAACAACATATAGTTATGAATAATAGTAACAAAACTCATCTACCTCCTTTATTGCTTCGTTTCCCAATCTAATTCCTTCAGCATCACCTGATTTTCTTACACTGCACTCCATTACCCTAGTTTTGCTCTTGTTAATGTTCATCTTATATGCACCTTTCAGCACACTGTCCATTCCGTTCAATTGCTCTTCCAGGTCCTTTGCTGTATCTGACAGAATTACTATGTTGTCGGCAAAACGCAATGTTTTTAATTCTTCATCGTGAACTTTAATTCCTTCTCCAAATTTCTCCTTGCTTTCCTTTATAGCTTGCTCAGTGTACAAATGGAATAACAATGGAGAAAGACTACAACCCTGTCTTACTCCCTTTCCAACCACTGCATCCCTTTCATGCCCTTCAACTCTGATAACCGCTGTCTGGTTTTTGTACAAGTTGTAAATAACCTCACGCTCCCTATATTTTACTCCTGCTTGCTTCAGAACTTGAAAGAGTTTATTGCAATCAACATTGTCAAAAGCCTTCTCTAAATCTACAAAAGCTAGAAATGTAGGTTCGCCTTTTCTGAATCTATCTTCTAGGATAAGCCGTAAAGTGAGTATTGCCTCCCGTATTCCTACATTTCTCCTGAACCCAAACTGATCTTCCCCAGGGTCGGCTTCTACCAGCTTTTCCATCCTTCTGTATATAATTCGCATTAATATTTTGCAGCCATGACTTATTAAACTGATGGTTCTGTAGTTTTCACACCTGTCTGCACCTGCTTTCTTAGGGATGGGGATTATAATATTTTTCTTAAAGTCTGAGGGTACTTCTCCTGTCTCATGCATCTTACACACCAGTTGAAACATTTTTGTCATGGCTGGTACTCCCAGAGACTGCAGTAGCTCTGAGGGAATATCATCTACTCCAGGAGCCTTGTTTCGACTTAGGTCTTTCAGGGCTCCGTCAAATTTTTCTCTCGGTACAGTATCTCCTATTTCATCTTCCTCTACATCCTCTTCCCTTCCTACAATATTGTCTCGAATTTCATTTCCTTTGTAGAGCCCCTCTATATACTCTTTCCACCTTTCAGCTTTCCCTTCTTTGCTGAGAACTGGTTTTCCATCAGTGTCCTTGATATTCATAGAGCTGTTTTTCTTATCTCCAAATGTTTCTTTTATTTTCCTGTAGGCTGTATCTATTTTTCCCCTATTTATACATTCTTCTACATCCTTGCATTTGCCTTCTAGCCACTCCTCCTTAGCCATTTTGCACTTCCTGTCAATCTCATTTCTTAGTCGTCTGTACTCCATTTTGCCTGTTTCAATTACTGCATTTTTATATTTTCTCCTTTCATCGACTAAATTTAGTATCTCCTGTGATATCCAAGGATTTTTTGTAGGTCTTTCCTTCCTACCTAGTTTGTCCTCTGCTACCTTCACTATTTCATCTCTCAATTTTATCCATTCCTCCTCTACTGTTTAATTTCCCCTGTTTCTGTCAATTGGTGTCTAAAGCTCCCTCTGAAATTCTTAAGAACCCCAGGATCCTTCAATTTTTCCAGGTCCCATCTCCTTATTTTCCTACCTTTTTGTAGTTTCTTTAGTTTCAGCCTACAGTTCATAACCAACAAGTTATGGTCAGAGTCTATATCTGCCCCTGGGTATGTCTTACACTGTAGAACCTGGTTCCAAAATCTATGTCTTACCATTATAAAATCTATCTGGTATCTCCCGGTGTCTCCTGGTCTCTTCCACGTATACAACCTTCTTTTGTGATTCTTGAACCAGGTGTTTGTTATAACTAAATTATGTTCTGTGCGAAATTATACCAGGCGGCTTCCTCTTTCATTCCTTTTGCCCAGACCATATTCACCTACTATCCTCCCTTCCCTTCCTTGTCCTACTACCGAATTCCAGTCTCCCATTAGAATTAAGTTTTCCTCTCCCGTAATTGTCTGAATAATTTCCTTTAGCTCCTCATATATTTCTTCGATTTCCTCATCATCGGCAGAGCTAGTTGGCATATAAACCTGTACTACTGTTGTCGGTGTTGGCTTCGTATCTGTCTTGACTACGATAATGCGATCACTGTGCTGCTCAGATTCTAACATGCTGACAAGAATTTGGTCATGACTGTACGTCTTCACGAAGAATAATTGACGGCTTGGTGTATTCCCAAATCATACGTTTCTGATTCGCAACTTAAGTACACGATAAACATAATTAAATCCTCGTTCACCTACATGACATGAAAGGCAGTGTGCGGCAGGTGTAGAAAAAGTGGGAGGAATCATTCATCAGTTCAGCCTGGGTGCTGGACTTGAGAACATCTATCACTTGCATGCTCTCTGACGGATGCTACCTGATGCTTCTTGTGAGCCTACGGAGTTAACCCTGTGCAATCCGATCCCATTAGTGAGTGAGAGCCCTTTAAATGTGGAACAGGACCCCACAAATATCTGTCAAACGTGTCCCAACCATGGTCAATGGGGTTTCGTTTGAGGCTGGAAATATTACATCCTATCTTTTCCCACATTCAGAGATGTTTCGGTTACGCTTCGTCAGCATTCTCCTACCGTTACAAATTTTGACTATAGTTTCGGTACTCGTTTTTTTCTTTCCTTTGCAAAAGGAAGGAGAAAGCAAGACGACTGCGTTTTAGCTTCCGTGCAAATCAGAAATGTTCAGGAAATCTCTTCACATACATCATATCATGTGTGATTTTTCTTAGATATTTAATAAACTTCCATAGATATAAATGCATCTCCTTTGATATCATTTATCAATCCATAACTTCGGACTTTCAGTAATTCCACAGCAGTAGGAGATTTGGACGCCATTAATCATGAATGTGTTTATATCTGTTGTTCCTCAAATTTTTAATTATTTGTATAACTGGTATATTATTCCTACGCAGGTCTTGCACTCAAACTTTCAAGCTACCAATGTCCGATTCATGAAAGAATTGCCTCCCTCACGCATGGATGTGTGAGCTGTCCCTAGTGTAAGTGAGTTTAAGTTGTTTGTAAGTCTGATGACCATAGCAGTTTGATCCAACAGGTTTACAAACATTTGAACATTTGATGAAAGAATTTATTTCAAATTTCGGGATATTATTTTATGAAAATTGTATTCAAACGGTCTGCCATAAGCGACCAACATTAATTAAACTATAATTTCAAAATCATTTATTACATTTAAATGTACCGATCATCATATATTACAGTTACCAGTATGCTGTTTTATCGAGACACCTAATTACCACATACAAGTAGATACGTATCCGCCACCTCATAACGTTCCCTGCCGCAATATTTCCGGTTAAAATAGTTAACCTTTTCTCTCTTTTGTTCAATCTGAATGCTTGTTTTCTTCTTACTAAAATTATCAGCAAATCTGATTCCCGCATATTCGAGATCACAAAAATTCTACATGCAGGGTACGTGATAGATTCAAGGCTGGCCATTCAATTACATCACTGTTCAAGCTTATTAATATTTCTCTGTTATGTCCCAAATATGGACCCTGGCGTTATCATTCACTTACGGCTTGATTAGAGTTATTGATTGACCTGTGTATCTAATGGCCCTGATTATCTGACAGTGGGCTTCATCTCCGAATAAAGAATCTTATAATATAATAGATGTTATAACCACATCATTGCTACTCTTACGTTCCGCAGCCATGATCCATAAAATACTTAGAAAAATTTGGGAAGATATATTAATGCAAAGAGAGTTCCGAGAGTGTTAGACAACATTTCAGAACAGTCGAGAGTATTCGAGAAAATTCCCCAACATTCCACAATATTTCGAAATGCTGCACAATAATCTTGGATGTTCTGGAATTTTCATAAATAGTCTGGAAGCTACGGGAAGATTCCAAAATGTTGGCGAACGTTTTCATACCACCGTGAAATATCTCAAAATACTCATGAATTTTTTATAATCAGTGAAATTAGCCACATGTATGTATGGTATCATTCAAAACGTTTACTACTTTGCATCCCATTATATGCTGAATCGTACAAAGTACCTTGCAATAAAGTTCGACACCGTTTGACCAATATGGAGCTTTCTTTAAGATTACCTGACATCGTCTGCTGTGGAGGCGATAAATTCGTTTTATAGTTTCCAAATGATAAGCCAAGATCGCAAACTACCAGTTTATTAAGTGACGGCCGGTTTCGGTGCACTATGTCACCATCATCTGGTCATATATATATAATCTGGTGATCTTGTTAAAAAATTTGGATATAAAATAAGAAGTGCAACATTGCATTTAGTCACTATATAAAAAGATACTTAAGTTATGAAAGGCAAAGGTCCCAGGTTCGAGTCCCGGTTCCGGCACACAATTTTAATCTGCCAGGAAGTTTCAAATCAGCGCACACTCCGCTGCAGAGTGAAGTTTCATTCATGAAGCTGCCATGTTTGTAACTTAAGTATTTTTTATATAGTGTCTAAGTGCAATGTTGCACTTCTTATTTTATATCCAAATTTTTTAACAAGATGAACATTTGACCAGATGATGGTGACATAGTGCACCGAAACCGGTCGTCACTTAATAAATTGCCGGCCGCGGTGGCCGAGGAGACTAAGGCGCTCCAGTCACGGTCTTCACGGCCACTACGGTCGGGGGTTCGAATCCCCCCTCGGGCATGGATATTTGTGCCGTCCTAGTTTGTAAGTAGTTCATAAGTAGTTTGTAAGTTTAGGGACTGATGACCCCGTAGTTAAGTCCCATAGACTTTACAAACATTTGAACATTTGAACTTAATAAATTGGTAGTTTGCGATCTTGGTTTATCATTTGGAAACTATAAAATGGAGTTTTTTTATTTACGGAAGCAGGAAGGGATGGATGTGAGAAGTAGAAGTAGAATGGACAGAGAGGAGGAGGTGACGGACATGATGTTTGTGTGTGTGTGTGTGTGTGTGTGTGTGTGTGTGTGTGTGTGTGTGTGTGTCTGTGTGTGTGTGTGTAGAGGAGATAGAGAATGGAGAAGGCAAGACTGAAAGATGGGGTGAAAGAAATGACAGAGTAAGGGGAATGGATAGACATATAGAGAAAGGAGGAGGTAGAGAGAGAAGGCAAAGATGGACAGAGGGGGAAGGAGGAGGTAGTTAATATCCTCTTTCCTCCTGTTCCAGTCTAACGAGAGTCTGGAACAAATAAAAACTTAGCTTCCAAGAGCAACAGGGAGTCGGTGTGCGCCTGTCTTTTGGACATTTTGGTAGGCCCCCTGATGAGAAGTCGCATCTTGGGCTGTCTCAGAAGCATGCTGAGAGGCCACTCGCTTTACCATCTAGCATAGGGCTCTTCTGGTGATTCAGCTACTGTGTGTCCAGTGTTCTGGTGAAGTACAGTATCAGCCACTTGAGAGTTTCTGTCAGATGCTTCACTCGCTAAGATCTCCTTTGTTCAGCTTTAACCAAAGATTTTCAGAGCCCGAGCTCCTTTTGTCATCTGTGGAAGATATTTACGTTTGCAGTTCATTAGTAATCTATTGAGTAATACCTAATCAGAGGAAACGTTTTAAGACATCCTATACACACATAGGTAAAAAAATACCTGCGAATATCATGTCGGGCATCTTTTGTCTGGAGAACTGCTCCAACTTCTGGTGGCATGAACTCAAGAAGTCGTCATAGTCCCCAGCAGAAAATTTCATCTATGCTGCCTCCATAATATGTTACGGTACAGGCTGAATGTTACATTCGAACTAATCTCACCGATATGATTGGATTAACTGGCAGATTTAATGCAGTTAAGCAGTACATTGTGCACAGATAATACGAGGGTTGGAACATAAATAATGGCAACTATTTATTCACATCCGATACAAAAGCGTTACATATTTGCACCTTTTACTGTCCTTTAGTCACCAGCGCTGTGTAGCACCCCTTGCCACTGATGTGGTAGGCGTAGTATACCGTTAGCAGAGTCTACTATTTTGCTGGTGCTAATGGAGAAGTCTACTGCCTGTCGACTCTCTGGAACAATTCTGTAGCACATGTCACGAATCAAATCAAAGTCACAAGGACTTAGGTCCGGAGAGTACTTCACAGTTCCAACAAACACATTGTCGTGCAAAATGATGGGTGGGTTGCGCAGAAAGTGTTTCCGTTTCTTTCGCCACGATGGACGTAGTGATGCTCCAAAAACGAACAGTAATACTGTCCATTGACGGTCTGCCGTGGAGGAACGTAATGCGTTAGGATAATACCATAAAGGTCGTGCACGAGAATCATAACTTTCACCAAACTGGGACCCTGACGCACTTTCGACTTTGGCGGCGACCCATAATGACACCATTGGTTAGATTGGCATTTCAGTTTTGGCTCGTACGATATGGCCCATGTCTCATACAGTGTTACGATAGGGCGTACGAATGCCTCTTCTTCGCGCTCATAGCGCTCCAAGTGCGTCTGAGCAGCGTCGTAACACATCCACTTCTGTAGTTCCGTTAGTTCATGCGAAACCCATCATGATGCAGGCGTTCCTTCAGGATGCGAAGCACAGACGTATGCGCTAATCTGGTTTTATGGGCGAGCTCACAAATTGACTGGCGTCGATCACTGTCCACTAACGCGGCAACAGTATGCACGTCTACAGAGACTCTAGGGCGACCTGCCCGATGCATATCTACCAGTTTTCCGACCTTCGTTGAAGGCTTTTACCCCCTATTCTATATGGCAATACCGATTCACAGCACGTCTCTTGAAGACCTTGACGACACTGTCGTGCTGTACGACGTCAGTCACTTTCAATCTCGATCCAACTGCATTGTTTCTGTTTGGGGAACAGGGTGACACCGTTACGTTAGACCGCTCGCTCACAACTGACTGTTTCCCTCGATTGTGCACACGCCTGTGACGTCGAACGGGCGAGTCCTCTTGTTCGGAGATGTGGTAGGTATATCAACTACATGTGCTATCAGCGACTATAGTAGATTCCATTGCATAGTGTCTCCACAGCATTGTTGTTACTATTTACGTTACAACTTCGTAGTAGTACTAACCTATAAAAATTACAGCCAACAGAATGATTAAAAACCACACTGTAGCAGGGACTTAGAATGGGCCAGACAAGGACCAGATGCCCAACGATCCACACAAGCAAAAAATAAATAAATAAATAAATAAAGGTGAGGCAGACTGAAGTACTGAATGCATTGCTGTATAAAGTGTGTTCTCGTATTCAGTAACATGTTCTGAATAGGGTTAGTGCGGGACTCTCCCACTGCACAGCGCTGGAATCGATTTGCGCGTGGTTGTATATACGTTTATAAACGCTATATCATATGCTTCGTTCGTTGCTCATTTATGGATATGTCTATTTTTATATGAAGAATTGTGCAGTGGTATAGATTGTTAGTGGTGTTCAATTTTAAAATTAACACGAAAGACATGACTGCCAAGCAAATATTTCGATAGAAATTCAATCTCCTAAAATGAAGTGACGATGCCTTCCTGTTTTGTGCCTGGTTACAAGTCAGGATATAAATGTTGAAGGGGGTAGAACGCGTTTTCAGCCAACGAAAAGATTTAGAAAATTTCAACTACTTGGAAAAAGTACTCCCAACATTAGACAAGGAGCTAATAAGGAACTCTTACATTTGTGATGCTCACTTGACCGAAAATTTAATATTAAAAACTGACAAATTGATTATTGGTGAAAAAGAAGTAGAATTGCCCAAAATTAATTGGCACTTGGAACCAGAATCATACTTTCCCGCAATTTCTCAAGTATTTGTCAACTCCGTTGAAACTAATGAAAATCTACAAAAAGGGAAGCATCTTGCAAAATGTTGTTTAAAACACGAACTAAATGTTTAAAAATTTGTGACAGTGATACCACTTCTGATTTAAGCAGAACCCAGTTGTTTGGTAGGTCTAAATTAGTTGATCCACTTGAAGTAAGTGTATTGAAAGAATAAATGAAAAAATTAAAAAGTACCTTGGCCAGGGAAACTACATATTCAAGTCAGAAAAGGCTAGAAAATCGTACTGATGTAGGCATACTCTGTTACAGTCACGTCTATGCCAGCAACACTGTTGTGCCTTGTGAGATACAGGTGCTGATGCATTCTCCCTTGACTAATGGCGAAGAGAAACTAAATCCCGACTCAAAGGTTAGACAGTAATTGTTGAAAACACAAGAATAGGAGAGGATTAGAGGTTGCCATTGTTCTGCAATAAGTTTTACAAAACTGGAAAATATTCTCTCTAAATTATTCGCATCATTACTAAAAATGAGTTCTTAATGTGTTGAATTTTGTCGTAGATTTCACGATCATTATCCAGTTGGTCTGCTGTAGGAATAAAGAGTGACGCTTGCTGCCAATTCAGCAACGTGGTTGGTTCCACAGAAAAACGGTCAATTGATAATTTCCCTCACCTCGTGACGATTCTCTTAATTTAAGTATGAGCAATTTTCATATGTTGACTCTGGATATTACTGTAGTGTATTAGTAGAAGTTTCTTCGACTCCGTTACAGACATATTTTTCTAGGTCTGAGGCGTATTCCACGGCACTTGGTCGTGTCACTATGGGTACAACACAAGTGGTTCCAGAAACAAAATTACGGATGGCAGTTTTCAGATTACGTTCTAATGTGGGCCCCTAGAAGAGCGGACCCTGTGAGGCTGCACAAGGCTTAAGCCGGCCCTGATGTTAATTCATGTTTCCCGCATCCGCAGGCGCCCACGAAAAATTGTGTCTATTTTAATATGTCCCTCACTTCTAAAAATTGCTTTGAAACCACTTTCTTGATGATGGCTTAAAGCTTTCCAATGGGAAAGTTATTATAAAGGAACCAACTGAGAAACTGCCGTTATTAGATAAACGCGTAAATTAAAATATGTCCAAAATTGTCACAGTTTTATCTTACTGTCGAAGGAAGAGAGCACCAACGTGTGCGTCTTGCTCTGCAGCTATTCTCGAAAACAACTGCTCAGGCAATTCGTCGTTTGTTTTCAGAAGAAGAGCAAACAGCAGACATCTTACAACCTGTTAATGATTCATTTGACATTCTGAATTCTCACAGAATCGTCGACAAAAGGACATTAGCAAGTGCCTATGGAACAAACGAGCAGCTCCAGAAAACAATTCACAGCAAAATGTATTTGTGCTGTGAAACAATACAGATTGGCAACCTAAGGCAGCAGTTATGATTTCAGGAAGGACACTTAATGTCAATTTTTTATTTGGCCTTTATTCTGTCGTTTTGCCACTAGGCACTAGGCAGTAAGTATAGTTTAACAGCACGGCTGCACCATGACTGCCATGAAAATTTGTTTTCAGATATTAGAGGTATTGGCCACTTTTATCAACTTCCTCCCCTAAAGAATAATAAAAAAAAAAAAAAAAAAAAAAAAAAAAAAAAAAAAAAAAAAAAAAAAACATCAGCTGTGTTTTCTGAATGCCAAAGACGTTCCACAGTCTAATACTTCTACTGTGAGACAGGAAGAAAACTCACAACAATTCCTGTCAACTAGTTTGCTATGTGGAATTTTGCCGGGCATGTTACATGGGGAAGCAGAGATAAAGGAAATAATTTTTGGTTCTGAGGATGCTGCACCGTATACTGTGAGAGATGCTGAATGCCCAGCTGAAGGATTCTGATACCTGACAGTTTATATTGCAGGCCGTGCTGCGAAACATGATACCTCACCGGAGAGGTCGTCTAATGAACCACTTTTTCCGCCTCCAAAACTCTTCGCAGAATACGGGCGGATAGAAATTCTGTTACGAGGAGGTTGGTTAGTGCCATCTGAAGACTGAGTGCGAGATTAACGGAGGTGACATGCTTTAAAAAAAAAAAAAAAAAAAAAAAAAAAAAAAAAAAAAAAAAAAAAAAAAAAAACCAAGAGATTAGCCTGTGTAATTTCCCAGAAATATCGTTATGTGGCGCCAGAACCATTAAAAAATTTTTACGGGACTGAATTTTTATTCGAGTGCGCTACCGCAACATGAAGCTCAAGAGAGAAAAAACAGCGTAATCATAGAGGAGAAAATGACGTCAGTGGCATTCCTCGGCTGTTGGAAGGATTTAAAGAGGAATGTCACTGCAATAAGCAATGCGTAAACAGGTAACGTTTGTGTGTTTAGTAGTGTTCTTTGAGACGGCGCTGCACCGCTTCGCGCCGCTCGCTCTCAGTTCTGCCACAGAGTAACATATTTCTGCTTCGCCGCTGACGTGTTTTTCAACGGCCAGTAGCAGGTCGTTTCGCTTCGGGCCCACACTTTTATAGAATAACCTTGGTACGTTCGACGGATCGATTTGCAGAATTGCTGTTTTTGGCGGAGCAGTTTTATAAATGTAACAGTAAACGTCTCAAATCCAACTTGGAATCATAAATGATAAAGAAAAATAAATTCACTGTCGGTAAGTTGCTCTATAACCGACTATATCATCTTTGCAATCTATAGGACCTGTATTAAAAAATTATAAAACTAAAGTCAGTCGATGACGCCATTCTACCTGGCCGATTTCTAGCTTTTTATCCACAGATTTGCCATCAAGTACTAAAATCGCTTAACTCTCGCTTTTCTTAGTTTAAAGCGAAACACGATTTGCTTGTGTGCATTTCTTATGGAAATATTATTTCTTGCTGCGAATACTTTAATCTTTTGGTTTTGGTTCTGGTTATTAAGGGCCCGTTATTAACCCGTTAGCGCCTGAATTAATTTTTTCTTAAAATTTTAAAATTGTTTGCTATATTATGTCTCAACAGTGCATAAATTACACAACCTAGTTATTTTTACGAAAGTAATTACTGCCTTTAACGAGATATTTGATGTTTCCATATGGCAACGCTAGGCGCTTTCAATACCTAAATTTGTGTGGATTACAACTTCAACAAAATAAGTAGGTTATTGAAAGTTCTTATTACACATACAACTTTGCGTAAACTTATTATAAAATCTTCGTCATACAAGTGATATTTTATAACAGAAGCAATTGATAATGATGAATCGGAATAAAACATACTATAAACAATCCCACATTGCACTTGGAACACATTGCTCTCACATAGATTTACAGTCCTTATGAGCACACCTTTTATTCTTCTTTCCTTCTGTATGCCGGACGAGGTGGTTAGTTTATCAAATCCAATAGAATCTGATATGCGATTGGCAGTAGTCGTCCTAGATGCAGAAGGTCTTTCGGCTCTTTTGGGTAAAGCTTGGTATCTCTGCGAGTACACTACTGCTACATCCCTCTTGAATTCAAGCTGAGAAATAGTTTGCTTTCTTCCTTTATAATACAAAATCCAACTGTTTTGTACGGCGACATCTAACATCCATGTAAAGCTGCACTAGTACCATTTCTTGCTCCTTTTTCCATTGCAGTAGCATATTGGATTCTGATCCACCTGATCAGTACCTCCCATATGTACGTTATACTTGGCTACCAGTTTTGGTCTGGGAATCATTATGTTTCGCTTTTTTTGTTGCAAGTATCTCTTGACTTGGACGACCTCTTCTGCACCACATGAAGAAGAGATCAATGTGACGACTCAGTTGTCAAACACCGACCATTCCATTACTTGGCAGCATTATTTCAGCGTTAGCTCGTAACTGACGAGAGGACAGGTTCTCTAATAATTGCGGACAATACGGAATGGAATAGAAAATAATAAAGTTGTCGGTATCAGTAAACAAACAATTCAAAACACACCAATGGTACGGCTACCTACCCACCAACATCTCTTTCCTGAATTTCATCTGTGCCTACATTTGGTTCTGGAGGCTCAACACACATCACCTTCAATATCATCATTATAAAGAATCTCCAGCACCCCAGAAAGTGAGAAAACTCTTCTAAAAGAAAAAAATGAAAAATTCACTATTTTACTGAGTATAAGCGCCTAGCGTAACCAAATGGCAACACCGAAGTTCAAATGGCCTAAATGAACGCTATTTCACAGCAAGCAATAGTTTTCAGAGAATGTATATTGGAGTATATAAAGCATAACCATAATAAGTAAGAAAATTATTTATCATATATTACTGTCTAAAATATACTTAGTCGAACTTATACTCCATTTTTCTTACTCATCCAGCAAACTACGACTTCTAACACTTCAAAAGTCGTAACCTTTAAATACATTGTTAAAACCAGGGCCGGCGCAAGGCACGTGCGAAACGTGCGGCCGCACGGGGCGGCACTTTCCGACGGGGGGGGGGGGGGGGGGCAAATCTGCCGCCCTCCTCCTTTTTATTTTTTATTTTATTTATTTATGTTTTTAGCACACATTCATGACCAAGAGGGGATTCGGAGTGGAGCGCTGCCAGCCTGTTACGCGCCGTGCGTTTACTTTCAACTAATTTTGCAGAAGACGAAATCTAATTTGGAAATTCGAATGCAATGTGCGATACTGCGGTTGCATGTTAATCCTGAAATAATTTTGCTAAGCCCTTCAATGGCAGTTACCGAGTGTTTTATTCTTCCCTCATTATGGAAAAAATGGCAAAACATGTCCAACACCTTACAATGTCTAGAAGTATTCCGAATGGGTAAATACGCTGCGAGTAATTACAAGTGATAAAGACATTGGTAATAAGCCTGGCATAAGTTGCGCTTATACGTATTTTTGAAGATTTTTTGCTATCTGAGTGATAGTCCGACGTTTTGGTTTTTGAGTCATGAAACACCTGTCTCCACCTGCGTGAACAACAATTAAACCCTGACCGGCACTTTTGTTTGACAACACTACTCGCACAATATCACTTTTCCAACATTTATTTACTGTATAATGCGTGTGAATCCATGTTTCATATAAGTAAACTATTGATTCTGATGAAAATCTGAGAAATTATGGTCTTTTAGCAACAATGCCGTCTCGTCTGCACTAAACACAACGTTAATTTTTACACCTTCTAAAACTAAAATCCTTAGACAGAACATTGCTTCTAAGGGTTTCTACATTTATAGGAAGACATCATTTTTACCCTAATGTTAACATTGCTCTGAGAATTCTCCCAAAACTCCCAGTGACAGTTACGAATGGCGAGAGGAGTTTCTCAAAACTGAAATTGATAAAGACTCGTTTGAATGATCTTGCAACAATATCGACTGAGCACAGAGGACTTAAATTACACAGATCGTGTGAAAGAGGTTGCATAAACAAAAGCAAGAAGGTTCGACTTTGTCTAATTATATATATATATATATATATATATATATATATATATATATATATATATATATATATAATTTTTATATCATGATCAGTGTCTCGTTTATTTATTGTGATTTCTTATTTTGTTCAACACTGAATAGGTATTGTAAATATCGTTGTTCAAACAAAACTATCGTTAAATTGTAAATATATTTTATTTTCCGTTGAATACATTATCCGGTTGGGAAGGGAGTAAGACAGGGTTGCAGACTTTCCCCAATGTTGTTCAATCTGTACATTCAGCAAGCAGTGAAGGAAGCCAAGGAGAAATTTGAGAGGGAATTAAAGTTCAGGGAGAAGAAATAAAAACGTTGTGGTTTGCCGATGACATATTAATTCTGTCAGAGACCCCAAAGGATCTGAAAGAGCAATTTAATTCAATGAACAGTGTCTTGAATAGGGGGTATAAGATGAAGCAACAAGAGTAAAACAAAGATAATGGAATGTAGCATCAGAAAATCAGGCGATGCTGAAGGAATTAGATTAGGTAATGAGACAATAAAAGCAGTAGATCAGTTTTGTTATTTGGGTAGCAAGATAACTGCTAATGGCCGAAGTGAAGAGGATATAAAATGCAGAATGGCTATGGGAAGAAAAGCGTTTCTGAAGAACCGAAATTTGTTGACATCCAATATTAATTTAAATGGTAGGAAGTCCTTCCTGAAAGCATTTGTATGGAGTGTGGCATTGTATGAGAGTAAAACGTGGACGATGAGTTCAGACCAAACGATAATAGAAGCTTTTGAAATGTGGTGCTACAGACAAATCATGTAAATTAGATGCGTAGATCACATAACTATGAGGAGGTGATTAACTGAATTGGGGAGGAAAGGCGTTTCTGACATATCCTGACTAAGATAAGGGATACATTGGTGGGACACATTCTGAGAACATCAAGGAATCGTGAACTTAGCATTAGAGGGAAGTGTGTGTGATAACAACCGTAGAGGGAGACTGAGGGACGAATACAGTAAGCAGATTTAAAAGGATGTAGGTTATCGAACTTATTCTCAGATGAAGAGACTTGCACAAGACAGAGCAGCGTGGAGAGCTGCATCAAACGTTTGCGGACTGAAGACCACAACAACAACAACAACAACAACATTATCTGTTCACAACTATTGAAAAATGTTTATTTATTTAACTGTAAGTTCATGCTGCGCGGGATTAGCCGAACGGTCTAAGTCGCTGCAGTCATGGACTGTGCGTCTGGTCCCGGCGCGCGCGAGTGTGTGTGTGTGTGTGTGTGTGTGTGTTTGTTTTTCTCCTTAGTTTAATTTAGGTTAAGTAGTGTGTCAGCTTAGGGACTGATGACCTTAGCAGTCAAGTCCCATAAGATTACACACACATTTGAACATTTTTGTAAATTCACAAGGCTTATTACAATTAGCTAGATTGCTCCAATCAGGGTTGACTCAATTTTTGAGGTGGTGCGCAGCGACTGTTTTATACTAATCTGTAGAGAATATCACCAATCAGTCGCAATTTTTTTTTTCATATCCACACAGATTTCGGGCACAGTGTGGCTATTCCCAATGCTTTGAGTATTGTTTACATCTGTACCGTCATGCTGAACGTAACTGTCAACATGACGGTTTATATGTAAGGACATGTTAAAAACTTTGAGACTGGCCACTCAGTGACCGAAACCTAGGTAGACCTGAAAAGTAAACAAAAATTGCGATTCATTGCTGACATTTCCTACAGATTTGTTTTTAAAAAAATCCACAAACGTTTTTCTTTCTTTTTTTTTAAAGAAAAAGAAAAGAAAAAAAAACACGGCGTGGGGGGCGGCAGTTTATTCATTTTATTTATTTGGTTATTTAACCTGACCAGATTAGGGCCATAGGGCCCTCTCTTACATCTGATCAGGAACAACATATACAAAGGATTTAATTACAAAAAACACTGCATTAATAATATTAAATAATAACAATATATGATAATACTACTACTAATAATAATAATAATAATAACACACAAATCAAAGTAATACTAATAATAACAAGAGATATTTACATGGAGATAGATGTTTAACACATTTGAATTAAGTTTAATATAAACAGAAGGGGGAAAATGATTAGTGGAAGAGAAGATTGAAAAATGACAGTGCTAATGGATGTGAGGAAGTGGAGACATATGTGAATGGAGATCTCTGCTGGCGAAAGGAAAGGGAAACATTTATGGGGGGAGGAGGAATTGACAACAGTGGGCTACAGACTGGTAAGTGGAGAAAAAGGTGGCTATTGTGACAGGAGGTGAACCCTTAGCTATCTTTTAAAGTTTTGAATTGATTTTATCTCTCTTAAATTTTGAGGAAGATTGTTCCACACACGTGTTCCCGATACAGAAAATGATTTAGAGAAGATTGCAGTGTTATGTGAAGGTGCAGAGAGAGTTTTATTTTGGTGAGAGCGTGTGTTTCTGCTGTGCTGTTCAGATAGAAATATAATCGTTGAGGATAAGTATGAAGGTTTGCAATGATAGAGAAAGAGATGCAGCAAACATAGTGTGTGATAGCTTCGACGCTTATCTGCACGTAGCCAAGATAACTGCTGGTATGCGGGACTGATATGGTCGTAGAAACGTAAGTTACAAAAGTATCGGATACAAGAATTCATCGCCAGCTCCAGCCTACGTGAATTTTCGTGTGATAGTCCTTGCAGAATAGCATCACCATAATCTAGATTGGGAAGTATTAGTGTCCCGACGAGCTTCTTTTTCAGCTGTAAACGAAATGCTTTTTTGTATTTCTGCAATGAATGAAGTGATGCATATACATTCTTAAAGACTGTCGTTGTGTGCTCTGTCCAGTCTAAGTGCTGATCAAATATTACTCCTAAGTTCTTTGCTGAATGAGAGAAGCGTATTTCTGTGTCTTCAGTATTAAAGGTAGAAGAGTTTCTCTGAACTGTGGAATGATGAGTCTTTTATGGGCCACTAAGATTGCCTGTGTTTTTGATGGATTGAGTTTCAAGCCCATGCTATGCGCCCATCTTGATAGTGAAAGTAAGTCTGCGTTTACATGCTGGATGGCTGTGCTTAGGTTTTTAGGACTTTCACTGAGATATAATTGTAAGTCATCAGCGTATAGATGATATTTACAGTGGGACAGAACAGTGGACACATCATTAACATACAGTGAGAACAGTAACGGCCCCAGTACAGATCCTTGTGGAACCCCTCATACAACATCCCTCCATTTTGACCTGTTTTTTGCTGTTATTATACACTTTTTACGGGTGGTGAGGTATGAGTGGAACCACTCAATAGCACTTGTAGAGAAATTTAGATTAGATAGTTTAGCGAGTAAAATGTCAAAATCGACATTGTCGAAAGCTTTGCTAAAATCTAAAAAACACATAATTGTCGCCTGCTGGTTATTCATAGCATGCATGAGATCGTCTGTAACTTTTATAAGAGCAGTCGTCGTGCTGCGATTTTGACGGAAACCCAATTGATATTCGTCTAGTAGGTCGTGTGATGTTAAATAGCTAGTTATCTGCTCATGGTCTATGTGTTCCAAGGCCTTGGATAGTGATGGTGGGATGCAAATAGGTCTGTAGTCGGAAAGTTTTGTGGCAGATTCCTTTTTTGGTAATGGTTTAATAAGACCATGCTTCCATAATGTTGGGAAGGTACTGGAAGTCAGAAAATTGTGAAACATGTCAGTTATAATTTGTAGTAGCGGGTCGATGACACTACTAATCGTGTGTAAATTAATATTATCATGCCCTGCAGATGCTGAACGTATTCGCAAAATCGATTTCCTGACTGTGTTTGGACTTACCGGCTCGAGAGAAAAGTTTTGGTTTGTATCAGCCACCGACATTTTAAGGGAATTAATAGTTTGCGTCTTTGTGCGTTGGTCCATTACAAGTGTCGGTGTGGTAAAATGCTCGTTAAGATCTTCTATAGGAACTACAGGTTCGCTAGCAGATTTTGATTTGCCAATTCCTAGACCTCGTAATTTTTTCCATAGGATGGCAGGTCTGTGAAGGTCTTTGGTTAACGAGTAAGCGTGCCTGAGTTTCGCATTTCTCACCGATTGACTAACACGGTTTCGTTGTTTCTTGTAGGCGAGTTGATTTTCAGAGGTCGGGTGCCGTTTGTATTCCCTGTGTGCTGCGTCTCTGAGGCTCATAAGGAGTTTGATGTCGTCTGTAAGCCATGGTGCAGGCTTTCTCTTTACTTTTCTTGTTTTAAGGGGAGCATGTTTGTCATACAGGTTGGTTAATTTATTAGTGAACTCACATACTTGAATATTAACGTCGCGATTGTTTCCTGTTGGTATCAGCCACGAAATAGCAGCTCTCACGGGGCAGCAGTTGGGCTTGCGCCGGCACTGGTTAAAACTGTTGCATTTTAATGAACTTTACAGTCTTGCAAAACGGAAGCAGGTGCTGCCAACACTCTCGCTTTATTATTGTCTTGTAAACTACGATTTTTTAAAAAAGTGTTACAAATGTTGCCATATGGCAACGCTAGGCGCTAATGGGTTAAGGGTCAACGCACTCAGCGGATCAAGCTCTTTCATTTGAGCGTTGAAACCGTTAAAATGGTTTAGTTTGTAGAAAGTTATAAGAGCACATTCAATTTGACGTTCATTTTTCCAACATTTTTTGTCATTGCAGCAAGCATATCTTAGGTTCTAATTAATGTACGTAGTTAGTTTTCACATAAAAATACAAAATTATATGATTATAAATTATAAATGTTAGACATGAGTCATGTTGGAAGATTCATGTACGTTAGGAAAAGAAATGTGAAAGAGGGAGGAGGAAGTGGATCCTGGCAGTATGCAACTCCACTCAGCGCTGGTGGCCCTCGACCGTAAGCCGTCTTCCGGGAACCTCGGTCCCTCAGAATAACAATGAGCCGCCCTTGTGATGTAGCCAGCGACTTTTGCTGTTAGCTCTGAACGCGTATCTCTCCCCCTGCTACAGGCCTCACGCAACCGAGTAACAGAATGTTTCCCTTAAGCCACGAGTTATTAAAGAAAATCGATAACCTACGAAATAATCAAATAAATTTACTAGTATATGTTGTCCTTTTGCTGTTGGAAACTCAACACAAAGGAACTAAATTGTCAATGTATCAGGACTATCATATTCATATCTTCAATATCTAAAGCACTAATGCTGGGAAGCAGCACAAGTGAACGTCGATTTTAAATAACTTTTATGGAATAAATACGGAAAACATGCGAATATATTATTGTATATACATGTTTATGGAATATTCCGTCGGTGCTTGGAGGAACAAACATATTAAAAACTTAAATACGTAGTATTTTTGTTCCACAATATTATTTATTTGCTTGTTATTTGCAGCTTTCGGCTTCTTAGGCCATCGTCAGATAACTTCACACTAAACAGATAGTCCACACGTAACACTGAGGATACATACACCAAGATGATTTTTCAAAGATATGTGAACTGCAAATTAATTATGTCTATGAATCGATACTACATAACAAACGTACTCATACAAAACAAATGGATTTTAAATGAACATATCTTGGGCTACAATGGTTTACAATATTAAAACTGTGTAATTTTATAAGAAAGTATTGTCAGCAGCTGATGGTAGAAACAAAATGTGGGTGTATTATAAATAAGTATCAATAGCACAGAACGTGCATGATAATAATAATAATAATAATAATAATAAATGAAAAAACACAAATGGGGTCCAAATGGGTACATCTTACTCACCAAGGTTACAAATATTATAAATGTCCAGGTGAGCGATGGATGATTGTACAAACAAACTGTAAATTATGGCAAGCAGGAGAAAGGTATAGGAGTAATGCTATGAAAAACCTATGACAAAATTATTTACACACAGTGAGAACAATAGGCCTAGGTCAGGATTCTTGGACTGGTGTTTGTTAATGGCCAGAATTTCCAACAATTTGAGTTTTATACCTTTTTTTTTCCTTTATGGAGAACATCACATTTATTATCACAGGAATGACATTCATTCAGAGCGTGGTCAGCAAAGGCGGAATCTTTCTTTTTCAATGTCCTGCTCCTTTCGTGCTCAGATAGTCTAGTGGCTATAGCCCTACCTCACTGGCCTACATATAGTTTGCCACAAAGGTTACAGGTAATTTTATACTCTCCTTTCTGTTCTAAAGGTGGAATTTTGTCCTTGCTGTTAAACAAATTTTTGGAAACAGTATTTCTGGTGTAAAAAGCTGGGTTGTATTTCCTGGATCTCTGTTTTTTGGCAATTACCTTTGAAGGCTTACCTACTTATAGCATGGGGACACACTTTTTATTACTATGGCTCGGTGATTTCTGTGGAGGATACAGAAGTGCTGTTATCTTTTGCCTCTTTTTCCTGCTAAGTATGTTGTCAATCAGGGTAATCATTTCCGAAATCTGCTTTTTGTTGTGGTAATAATAACAAGCAAATAAATAATACCGTGGAACAAAAATACTACGTATATAAGTTTTTAATATTGTGTATACTGTTGATATCTAATGTTTGTTGTAGGTTTTGCACATTTACTTATTTCCACCATACGTCACTGATTAGTAATGGTACGAAGTATTCGCACAGGTCATCTTGTTGAAATAATAATAAAATAATGTTGTTGCCTTCACTTCGAATACTGGTTTGATGGAGCTCTCCACTCTACCCTGTCCTGTACGAGCCTCTTCGTCTCCGAATAAGAGCGTCAAATTATATCCATTTTGAACCTGCTTGCTGTATTTGACTCTTGGTTCGCCTCTGTGATTTTTACCCCACAATATAATAACAAAATGACGTTTTCTTTATGTCCCTTATGTTGGACAATGCACGCAAGAAATTTCTTTTCTTCCCAATACTTTACAGTGCCTCAATAGTTAAGCGATTTTAAATGTCCCTGTATTCTTGTCTGAACTATGTTTTATATCTGGACAAGGAAGCAATCAATACAAATGCATTCAGAAAAATATCATTATAACATTAAAATTAGTATTAGACATTAACTAATTGCCTTTTCAGAAATTCTTTCCCTGCTACTGGAATTCTGAATGTTGTTGTTGTTGTGGTCTTCAGTCCGGAGACTGGTTTGATGCAGCTCTCCACCCTACTCTAACCTGAGCAAGCCTCTTCATCTCCACATAAGAACGGCAAACTACATCTGTCTGAATCTGCTTACTGTATGCATCTCTTGGTCTTCCTCTGCGGTTTTTACCACAAACACTTCCTTCCAACGCTAAATTCACAATTTCTTGATGTATAAGAATGTCCTACCACTCTATCCCTTCTTTTAGTCAAGGTATGTCAGAAATTTATTTTCTCCCCAATTCTGTTCAGTACCTCCTCATTAGTTACGCGATCCACCCACCTAATCTTCAGAATTATTCTGTAGCACCATATTTCAAAAGCCTCAATCCTCTTCCTGTCCGCACTGTTTATCGTCCACGTCTGACTCCCATACAAGACAACACTCCATACAAATGCCTTCAGAAAGGACTTCCTTAGGCTTAAATCAATATTCGATGTTAACAAATTTCTCTTTTTCAAGAACGTTTTTCTACCCATTGCCATTCTGCATTTTATATCCTCTGAACTGCGACCATCATTTATTATTTTACTACCCAAGTAACAGAACTCATCTACCTCCGTTATTGCTTCATTACCCAATATAATGCCTTCAGCATCACCTGATTTTCTTACACTGCACTCCATTACCCTAGTGTTTGCATGTCTTTTGCTATCTCTGTCAGAATTACAGTACCGTCTGCAAATCACAAAGTTTTTGTTTCTCCACTCTGAGCCTTAATTTCTTCTCCAAATTTTTCTTTGCTTACCTTCACAGCTTGCTCAATGTACAGGTTCAATAACATCGTCTAAGACTACAACCTTATCTTAGTTCTCAACCGGTGCTTTCCTTCCATGTACTTCGACTCTTATAACTGCTGTCAGGCTCTGTGCAAGTTGTAAATAGCTTTCCATTCCCTAAAATCCCCTGCTGGCTTCAGAATTTGGAGGAGTGTATTCTAGTCACATTTTCAAAAGCTTCCCCTAATTCTAAAAAGTTAGAAATGTAGGTTTGTCTGTATTGTAAGATAAGTCGTAAGTTGAGTATAGCTTCACATGTTCCTATATTTAACTTAAATCCAAACAGATCTTCCCCGAGGTCGGCTTCTTCAAGTTATAACGTTTCATGGGCCGCCTGGACTTTAATTTCAATGTTTATTCACTTATTGTTTCCGTTAAATTAATCCCTTGTATTTGTTACGATTATTCTATATTTATTTCATGCAAATTATTATAAATCGATAAGACAAGGACATTATTATCTGTACATTTACGCGTATCATAAGTTTTACTTAATAAGAAAGAGCAACTGTCTTCATTCTTCCCTCTTCTTGGTCTAGCATTCGTTGGTTTTGGACGCAATAGCGTAATGCTCTTTGTTTAATTCATCAGAATCATAAATTCTTTTCGTCCACAGAATGCATGTAGCAATAATTGTAAGTGTATGTATGTTCAGCATCTTGAAAATATAAACCGCCAATTTCATTTAAAGAAAATTTGCATTTCTCAATATTTTTTCTATTTAAAAAGCCACCTCATTATTCCAAATGGTACAATATATTAATAGTGTGTGCAGTTTTCTTACAGATTACAATCGGCCGTGATTTTCTTGCAGTTTGCGAAATTAAGTGTTGGAACGATGCACAATTCTTCATGATAACCTTAGAATCTTTTGTTCCGCACCAAACGTCCCTGAGATATACACCAGTTTATCAAAATTTAACTATTTTAATTTTTAGCTAGCCGTGGACTTAAGATAAATTGGTGTTTTACGACTGCGATCCAACAGTAAATTTCTGTGCAGTGTATACGTGGTGGACCAGTCTTCTATTTAATCAGACAGGATTTTAGGTAGGTTGATAAAATTAAATATTTCTGTGCAATTTACCATATTCATTAAGTTGCAAAAAATTTTTACAGGCACATCTTTTTTATATAACAGTGATTTGCAGCCCGGCCACTAACTTGAAATATTTCTCCCGCCGTAATTTTAGCTCCCTAGTTTTCATATCAAAATTTAAAATCAATTTCAAACTTCATTTGCATTGATTCTAAACTTGTTTTTCGCGGAACATTATTTTGTCTGGTGCTACCTTTTATCATTTTAAAGTAATAATTTTATCATTAACATTATTGTTGCAATTATTTACCAACCCTAATTAAATTTTAAGGGAGTAATATTTCAAAGTTTATCCATTCCTCTGTCAATAATTCGTGTTGCAATTTTGAAACCATGATTTATTAAACTGATGGTTCTGTAATTTTCACAATATAATCATAAAACCGTAATACTGAATTAAAATTAATTAAAAGTTGTGCGAGTGCTCGGGAATAAATTTCCAAGCTACGCCACGCGGGAGCCTCCTCGTCAGAAGCATACAGACCCCTCGAATGCCATTATTCAGGGATCCAAACGTATGAAAAATACATGCGGAGATACCAGTACTGTATGATAGATGTGTAAAACCTTCACTGCGAGTGAGTTCTGTAGCGTAGTCGAAGTGGCATCATTCTGGTGTAGGATAATGCACGTCAACTTGCGGTCAAGGTTGCGTCGATTTATGTTACAGAAGACTTTTTGCGAACTTGTTTCCCTTCCTGTATACAGTGTAGATCCTAACGTATGCGAATCCCAAATTTTTGATCTTGGAAAAAGATATCCATGACCGTCTTTTACTTTCCAGGACGAAAAGGTGAATAGCTACTTACAGTCATGGATCCGAGACGAAAGGCAAGTACTTGTCCGTGAACATATTCGTTGACTTACCTCGCAGTTTATTAACAGTTATAGCCATTACTGTTAAAATAACAAAAGCTCTAGTTTTGAAGGACTATCCCTTTTATGACGTTCTTTAAAATATTTCTTTTTTGATCAATTTTGCGCTTATCGTTAGTTATATTTCGTATGTATTATACTTTTCAATGTCGATAATGAATTTTCAAATCTTCAAATGTTTGTAAATCTATGGGACTTCACTAGCCTGGTCATCAGTCCCTAAGTTTACAAACTATTTAAACTAGCTTATGCTAAGGACAACAAATACACCCATGCACAAGGGAAGACTTGAACCTCCGATGGCGAGCAGCGGTGCGCTCCGCAGCTAGATGCCTTGGAACGCTCGGCCACTCCACCTTTTCAGTACATAACTTTACTCTCTGTCGCTATTTACCCTTCCATTCGAAAACCTCTCCATTTTACGAATAATCAGATATACTGTTTTGATAACTCTTCATTTTAAAAACAGGAAAGCAAATAACTAGTAGTGGTTCCGAGTACCCTCCGCCACGTACCCATAGGTGGATTGCGGAGTATATATGTAGACGTAGATGTAAAAAATGTCAAAAACTTAATCCACTGGTTATAAGATGCGTTTACATATTTTTGGGTCATATTTCGCCGGCCGCGATGGCCGAGGGGACTGGGCGCTTCAGTCACAGTCTGCACGGCCACTACGGTCGGGGGTTCGAATCCCCCCTCGGCATGGATATTTGTGCCGTCCTAGTTCGTAAGTAGTTCATAAGTAGTTTGTAAGTTTAGGGACTGATGGCCCCGTAGTCAAGTCCCATAAGCTCTACCAACATTTGAACATTTGATTTTGATTTGGTCATATTTCGGCAATTCCCGTGTTGTGGGTTACGTTTTGATTATCAGTTACACAGTAATTTCGGTTTTCAGGGATTATAATATATAATACACAGAAGTAGAACTCATTATGATTCTAAAATTCTCACGAAGGTGGCGTAAATTCATTCTAAGAGATGCATCATAAATACATGAGGGCATTTTCATAGAAAATAATATAACATATATATGTATATTAATGACACTGATCCTGCAGCTGACAAAACTCTTAAAAGTTAAATAAAAAAGATATTTCTACCAAGTTAATTTTAAAATCCGTGACTTTATTCTCAACCAAGAGAGGTACGAATTGCTAGAATAGAACAAGGACTTGAGACAGCACAACTGAGTTTTCCGAAAATAGTAGCGGTGTTGTTAAGAAGAAACAGAAAAAGATACCAACAACGGCCGCATTTTGAATGAAACCGTGAATAGTTATAACATTTGAGTTGTGTAGGCTGTATTTTACACCAGATAACTAATTTCTATCATAACCATTTGTACTGCTTATAAAATAGGACTGGTTTTCTTCGCGTACAAAGTACACCACGGTGTAAGCTTTGTTCACGTTTCTATGACAAGAAGCCCAAATCTTATTTCACAAGTTCTACAGGTAGAAGTCACAGACGTAAATTTTCCTGAATCAATGAACATTTATTTACTTACCTAAGAAGGAAGATATGCGTTATTTATGTTGAGAGATCGCAGTATGGAGCAAACCAAATCAACAATATGTAGGAAAAATAGGCAGTAAAACTTTTACCTTCAGAGTTATCAGCACTTTCACGTTTTCGTTTCTGTGTGACACCTATGTTCCTGTGTTAGCTTCTGGCTAAAGACTGCAGCAGGACTATGTCGTTATATTCCTCTTTTAGGACCAGCAGACGAAAAATACGAATGTGAATGAAAAATTAAAGGTACTATTAACATCACGCATACGCAATAGTTTACTTAACGTAGTAGATGAAAAAGTAATTCGTAACTACAAGTAACCATGAATCGCTTCTATTAGTGTTTTCTTCATCTGTTTCGCGAATTAAGTTCTGATGGTCCGTTGAAACAAAACACAATTTGTCAGGTAGGTAACTGAACTTTAACGACACAATTTAGTTTCACATCGTGACTCTTCCACATATTTTCTGCATAAGAAAATTATTCAATTAGGGTGATACTTCACTATCATACATGTTTTTGAGTCAATGTGTTGCAACAAAGTGGATTTCAGATTTTGTAAAAGCAGCCTGTCCAAAAATATATGCTTGCCCCTCACCGCTGTTGTAGCTTGTCGCTTCTCTCCATTTTAATTACGAATGTCACCCACAATTAGTAGCGGAAATTGAATATTGACTTTAAAGCAGTGACATGTGGTTATGGAGCATATGGATTCAGGCGGAAAACGACTGGATTGGCAGAGTTTTGGAATACGCTCACACAACACACACGAGATTTTCGTCGCTCACTGGGCGAATTGTATTAGAAATAAGTGAACACTTTCACAGTGCTCCTGTATTTGTAAATTCCATCCTCTATTGTGTAACCCAAAACCGTATCTTTATTCATTCATTCATCCAATACCGTTCATCTCTGAACTGTCGATTTTCTAGCAGCAATGTATTTATAGCATGACCTAGCAAATATCATGTATCCGGCTTATTGTGGTTATTTCAATTATTTTTCATACATCAGACGTTAATAATTACTTTAACATGTCTGTTGGAACCTTTGTACAGCAGAAAAACCGTGTCAATTAGTCAAAATAAAATTTGTCATGCTGGAACATTCTAAAAATGTAATTATTGGGCACTGTTGTAATTTGCATAATCATCTGTAACCGATCATATATATCACTGAATCTAATTAACTGCCAGTTTTAAAGGAATAGAAACATTTATTTCCGATTATCTGGAACTGCCAATTTTATTCGATCTGATAAATTTCTATTAAAAAATACGATAATTACGAAGTCCATCATTATCAGTCAATGAGACCATATTTTTATAACTTCCGATATAAGTAATTAAATTTCTAATGAGTTTAACATATGTATCGTTGAAACTTATCAAACTGTTCAATAGTCATATTGTACGAAACATATTTTAGCTGTTCATAAAGCTCTGATTGTATCAAACTAATGATCGTGTCAACAATGAGGTATATATATATATATATATATATATATATATATATATATATATATATATATATGTGTGTGTGTGTGTGTGTGTGTGTGTGTTTGTCTGTATGTCCTCTATGTGTTCATAACCCATTCATTCCTTTGCAATGAAACTTTGATGAACTGTTCACTATAGGCCTGCGAAAGTTCCTGACCAAAAAACAAAAAAGCCTGACACATAGCTCAGCAGATATGATGTCATAAATAATGAGACGCCACCACGTGAGAATACCCAGATTTATGCGTAAATTATTGGAAAATGGGAGTAGTTAGTGACCTGCAACAAAGTTGGGATGTAATTTCGGAAGTTTATGAAGCGTTTTGTAACTGATCCCCTCTTACGAAATGATGAAACAACAGCTTCCCTGTATATGTCGTAAAACTGTCGCATCAGTCATGACCTTGTATTGTATACAAATGTACAGTTTTATTCCAATTTTTATGAAATTTTGCATACGTAAGCACCCGGAAGAAGGAAATTGAACGCTTTTAAAGAACGAGATTAAACAGATTTGGGTTTCCGGAGGAATAGAAGAGAGTCAAAGAGGTTATTCATGCTCAAAGTGTATTCAAAGAGTAAACGGACACTAATAACTCACATTAAGAACCGGTAATTTGTAAGAATCCGTGTAAATGGAAGGAAACGGCATTGAGATCGATATATATCGAACGTTCCACTCTCGCTTCGCTACCAATGACGGAAAACTGACATGGCGGAAAAGCTGATTTATATAGGTATTTCGATGTTGGTGTATGGCGTGATAATTTTATGAAATTTTGGCTCACCTGAAGACTGGGATATCACCCGTTAGATTTGACCCGTGGCATTGGCATGCTGTGTATCTGCGTATTTGAAGATGGTGTGAGTTGTTATGTTGTGGCTGAGTTGTAGACTGTGGTATGTCATGGATAGTGCATTCTGTTGTAATACGTAATTTACGCGGATAACCACGAATTATGTATTATCTACAATACGTAAGTATTAAGATACTATCCCGTATAAGTGTTTTCCGAGATTGTGATTTCATCATGGCTTAAAGCTGACGGGTGGTATCCCTTTCTTCAGTTATGCCAATATTTCGGTAATTTCGAAGAATGCTTGGAATCGAAGAACCTCGGCCTGAAATGATATATATATCTAACATAGAACTGTACATCGATTGGGTGTTTCTTAACCGGAGATTCGGGCGCTACTTTCACATAAAAAAGTGACCTGTAGCGTAGCCTTAAGAAGGATAGCTATGGGTCAAACAAGGAATATTTTTTAGCACCTCAGGGTGCGTAGCGCCCGAATCTCCGGTTCAGAAACACTAAATCGTTTACAGTTGCACGTTCGATATATATACTATTCTTGGAAATTACCGATATTTCTTTCGGTATTTCAAATGGCAACCACATGTTGAGTCGGAAAAGTAGAAGAAAATATCACAAATTCAACGCAATCAAAAATTCAATTTAAATCAACCGCTTCGCGTTTGTCACATTGAATATGGAGCAAGAATCAAACGTTGGATATACATCGATCAAAATACCGTTTCCTTCGATGTACACGGATTCTTCCAAATTACGTAAGAGCGTATCTTCTGGGAACCCGAATTATTACAGATAGGTAGAAATCTAATCAAAAGCTCAAGCACGAGGTTTGCAGCACGCCTTTGTGAACCATTTAGTAGAATTCGTGTCATGACGATTACGATTTATATATACTTTGAAGGTACAACGCCTTTGGAAATCACTTAAATCGTCACGGCGTAAACATCCGTCATAATCAGTATTCTCATTCTGTACACAATCAATATGTCTTCCTGCTTCGATATATATCGCTTGCAAGCATTCTTCCAAATTGCCAAGTACTGATCAAAAATATCCAACCACTTAGCCATTACTCACCGATAACATCTGCACCTCTTCGAGGCGATCAGGGAATTCCATGCTGGAGTTAGTGGCACCGAGCAGTCAGCGCCACAAAAGCGTGCACAGCTAGTCAGCGAAACTACCTGCTCGTTCCTCTGTCAGCAAATCCACGGCGCCACTTCACAGCGCCGTTACACAGAGGCGCGCCATCTCGTCAGCCTGTGCTGTCTCGTTCCTAGGCAACAGAAAAACAAATGCAACACAGAGTCGCAACTATTGAAATGAGAAAAACGAGTCGGACAGTTCCTAAGCACCTCGCTCATCTGGCCAGAAGTACCTAATGAAAAAAGTTGAAAGTCCCGCAATATTCTTGCTACAGCAAAAAGTTGTCAGGTGCCATCTAAAACAGGTATATTTTTCTTTAATTCCCTGGAGAGCTTTTTCCTCACATTTTTATGCTGATATTCTTTTAGAAGATTTTGCTTCTTAAATTATATGTAATCCGCGCAGACACGTGCCATCCTCAAAAGTTTTATTTTCGCCTGCCTCCATGAGAACACCGGAGAAATGGTGTCATAATTGTACGGCGTAGACCTATCCCGTAACTGCTATGTGTAGTTATATCGTTGGCTATACATATCAGAAATTTTTCGCGATAGATATAAGCTCTATTAATATTTCAGTTCGATTTTTAACTGCGAAAGTCTTACGTTCATTGATAAATTTAATGAGTTTATGTTTATTTCCAATTTAAATTTATTAATTAATTTTTATTTTAAGCATTAACCTTTACTTCTTGTTTTACAACGATATTACCATTGATTAAGCCGTGTGTTAGTGACAAAATTATACAGTTTATACTGTTAATAGTTCGAAACTCTGGTGAGATAATAGCTAATTTAGGAAAGAAAGTAGTTATAGTTCGTCCTTTTCGTCATTGAAAATACAAGAATCTAATCTTATCCACAGCGAATTTATGGGGGTGGGGAGGGGGGCGGTCGAAAATATCTTGAGTGGCTTCGAGAAATGGATGATACGGCTGTGTACTCGACTAGATCGGGGCACAAACGTATCGCAAATCCGTCACTCCCATATATATTTTAAATTTGTAGTGTTATGTAAAGAAATTTTCACGTATTACGTAAAACTACTTTATTACAATATAAGATCGTGGCACTCCAAAGGAACTGTTCTGTTCAACTGTGCGGTCGTAACCTACCGAATGCACAGTTGAACAGTCAGAGACGGGGCAAAGCGAAACACAGAGAAGGCGCTGTATCAGATGGCTATCCACGAGCAGTGCCAACACCACGCCCCTCAGCTAAACGGAGATTAGCGCCTTCTGGGAAGAAGACAGGCACGGATAAATCTTTATTTTCTGTCTTCTAAACACCCCTGTACAATTTGGGCACTGACAAGGTCAGCGGTTGCAGTGTGTGTGTGTTAAAAGCTTCGATTATGTGTATTAGTGTAACACAGACAGTTGCAAACATGAGAAAAATTTAATAAAACAGTATTTTACAACACGAATTTAGATGAAATATTCGTTTAAAGTTCCGACAATCTTTGCAGTTCCTTTCTGACTGTCAGCAAGTAACACTGAAAGTAGCCTATTAAATTATTTAAGCAAGATATTGGACAGTTGAGATCTGCAAATGTAACTTAAGACGCTCACTGTTGTTCTAAATTACTTTGCGAGTTGCCACAGTATTTACGCAACGGAAATTTAGCCAACTGCTCACTACTTAAGAGAGCAGCCAACGTTTTAACAAACACAAAATCAATGTTAAAAAATAAATGAATATATAATTATCACATGGGACGGGGAGCATGAAATTATAAAGCAGAGGTTCGATACTTTAAATCATCATCTATTCAATAAAATGAACAAGCAAATAAATGTGGGAAGACCAAATTAAGCACACACCTTGTACAATAGTGAATTAAATCATAACATTATTGCCCGTAATAAAGTTGTTTCTGCCCTTTATGAATATGGAGGTAATGTGGGAGGAAAATTGCAAACACACGATGGATAGATGAAAGCACATTCATTCATTCAAAGCCAGACATGTGCATAATGCTTGTGACACTTTACTCATTCAAGATCACTTGATAGCAGCGACATGCAAAGCGGCGGTGGCGTTTTTGACGAGATGGCGGGTGTTTTGAAGCACAAATTTAGGATCACTATGCACTAAACCAACTCATGTTCGAGGAGGCAGCGGCGTACTATTCTTAAGTACCACGTGGTGTTTGACAATGAGGAATTACACAGAATTTACAAAAGAAATTAATTTAGAATAAGCAGGTAAAGCACAAGCGAGAATACACATAGAATAAGGCTAGTATCAGTGAAAGCAAGGATGAAGGCCATATGTAATGACCGTTACAAAAGCACGTTGTGCAATCGGTCATACAAGACAGGAACAACGCAATCAAGCTAGAACATCTGTGAAATATTTAGCATACTCGCAGATACAAATATGACATGAAAACGTTAGTGAAAAAACAACAAGAAAATTTAAACATACGAAGTTTACACAAAGGCTGAAGGCCACACACGAGTATTCTAACTTGAGAGAAAGCGGAGACTAAATCATCACCAGAATGAAAATTCAAATACTACATTTACACCGAATTACTCGAGGTCTGTAAATTAAGAAACACTTCGCCTCGCATAACGAAAGAATTACTCAAGAAAACTGTCACTGAAAAAACAAGACTGCCTGATCACAAAGAAAGCAAAGTCTTACCCACAGCATGATTCGACGAAGTACTTACTTCCACGGTTGCAGCAAAAGTGAGTCTCTAAGGCCACCCCAAAAACTTTCCCACCACACACCGGATGTAGAGCGCGCTAAAAACCTTTAATTAAAGTAAACGAGGCCTAAAGCGTGAGGCGGCGACTGTAAGCCATTGCGCGGCAGTCATTCAATATTAAAACCAACCTTCCTCATTCACATGAACACACAAGTCCAATCACACGGGTGGAAACACATATAAATGTGGGGCATTGATCATTAATAAACAAAATAACAATAATTAACATACTAATGGTGCAGAAACACTTTAGGTTAATGAATAACTAAAAAATGGAACCCTTCCGCACATTCAGTGGATGTGTTCCAACATTAATTGCACATAAAAATAGCGAACTCAGGTTTTTTATCTGCTTTGTCTGATTCAACAGTTTCTGTTGTCACTGTCAAATGGGTATTCCCTGTTATGCAATCTGCTTACTTATTCCACTTGGCACTCTTTACGTTTGATATTTACTCAACGGTGCATACGAGCGGTGTTTCACAGTCAGCTGTTAGCACATTTGCAACTTGTCAGTGAAACAGCACTGCTGCGTTGGTACTTACAGCCTGGTAGCCAGACCAGTTATTGCTAGGAAACGGTTATGCCCGTGAGTGACTTTACCCTGCAACATATATTTCACCCACAGATAAACCTACAAGAAAATCATACCCTTTACAGGACGAATACTTAAAGCTAGCTGCCGTACTGAAAACAAGATACGTAATGTCCTTTTTTCGTGCCGTTATTAGTGTCATAACTGGTTAATGACACCAATTACAACACTGAACGGTAACGTTGCCCAATAAACTTAACCCATTTTATACTAACTGTTCAGTTGTCAGTACTCAATACCCGCAATGTGTGTGTGTGTGTGTGTGTGTGTGTGTGTGTGTGTGTGTATGTGCGTGTGTGTGTGTGTGTGTGTGTGTGCCCCACGAACAGAGAAAGTACACATTAATCCACATGACAAAACAGAAACAAAATCCCTGAAATAATTGGTGTACCAACTCTGCGCAGCAATTAATAATTCTCTGCCGGCCGCGGTGGCCGAGGGGACTGCGGAGCGCCAGTCACGGTTTGCACGGCCACTACGGTCGGGAGTTCGAATCCCCCCTCGGGCATGGATATTTGTGCCGTTCTTAGTATAGGATAGTTGTTAAGTAGTTTGTAAGTTTAGGGACTGATGACCCCGCAGTTAAGTCCATTAAGCTATACAAACATTTTGAATAATTCTCTAAACAACTAACAAGTTATATGCCAACTCCCCGCATGAAGAATTAATCGATTCATTATTGACAGCATAAAATACTCCTTACAGTAAACAAAGTAAAAGACATAAATAATCCTGAAAATCCTAATTTCTAAATATACACCAACTTGCCACCATCTTCTTTCCAGCGAGTGGTCCTTTAATTCTTACACGCTTTTTGATGGAGGCAGTGTTTAACTCAAGAGCTTATCCTCGTAGTTCAGATTTTCTGTGTACCTCGGCACGAAGTCTAACCTTATTAGGATGTTTGTACACAAGTTATCCACCACGATAAAACTACGCACATATATTACATCATCAATATACAGTTAAAAAATCACTTAGTTTTTGATGGGTTACTGCGGCCTCCTGTAGCCGTCTTAATTTTTCGACTGCCTCTTTCCTAAGCTCACTCTCAGCCAATAAATCTCCTTCGATTTCGTAAAATCTATCAAAACACAAAGTATCTATCGTAACTTTGCTTAGTGGTTCAAGTTCCAAATCATTATTAAATATTTTTACAAACACATAGCGAAATTCAGGCGGACTGTAAACTGTGCAACTTCCTAGCAACGTCAAACTTTTGTTTCACCCATTTCTGTGTAAACGACTCTCGAACGTTGCTTTCGAAACGTGCTCCTTAGGCAAGAATTCACATTGTTCTTTGTTAAGATAGTCGTTATTTATGTTAACCCTAACAACTTCATCATCAATAACGATGAAAGCCCTAAATTCACCACAAACATCAGTACCGCATATTGCTTCGGCGCTGTCATTTTCGTTTGACACTAGTGCGTCACTTGTCACGTCTGCCGTAACGTTTACTGCACAGTAAACAAACGTTTAATGCTCGCGACCACATCCACACGTTTACGCAGATTTGTCTGTCTGTCTGCCTGCTCCGAAACATTTACGCCTTCGATAAAATGGATGTTTGTAAATCTATGGGACTTAACTACGCAGGTCATCAGTCCCTAGGCTTACAAACTAATCCAACTAACTTATGTTAAGGACAACAAATACACCCATGCTCGAGGGAGGATTCGAACTCCAACGGCGAGCAGCGGCGCGGACTCGATAGTTCGTTTTGCCATGACATATATACTTTCCCTACTGTCCGGATTGAGTGCTGTCATGCCTATGCACACGTCCTCACAAAATTTAATGCTACACATTGAATTTTCTCCCACAGTCTAGAGCTTTCACCAACGTTGCTTCGCTTTTACTACTCGTCTTGCCACCAACCATTAGAAACCATTGTTTCTATCACCACTAATATTGTAGTTCATTTTCTTAACCTTATTTCTGGCCCTATCCTGTTTTTCTATTTCACCCCCATCACGGAACTCTGGCCGCGGTGGAGTAGCCGAGCGGTCTAAGGCGTCTCGCTGCGGAGCGCGCGGTTGCTCGCCGTCTGGGGTTCGAGGCCCCCCCCCCCCCTGGGGCATGTGTGTGTGTGTGTGTGTGTGTGTGTGTGTGTGTGTGTGTGTGTGTTTTTTTGTCCTTAGGTTAGTTTACCTTAGTTGAAGTATTTTGTGAAGCTACGGACTGATGACCACGCAGTTTGGATTGGTCCGATAGATTTACGAACATTTGAACATTTTTAGAATGGAACTCGGTCGAAAGTGGCTTTAGTTTCTCTGCTGCTGTATGTTTGGTGTCCATCGTTATTACCATCGTCACGCCACAGTTTATGACATTCATCGTTTTCATGTTAGATACCGCCAAAATTGTTGCCCTCTTCATTATTGTGGCGCATTGCATTGTCCATGCGTTGCACACATTCAAGAAACCTTTCGACGCAATTTGTGGGACTGTGAGTCAGATCCCACTGAAACTAATCTGGCATACCCCTTATCAGCTTCGACACTAGTTCACAAATTGTTCGCCAAGGAGTACTAATTTTTGTAGATACCAATTACAAAACTCCCGCGGTCCCTATAATAGTACTCTCCATTAAAATTTCATCCTGCAATCGCGTTTGTTTAAGGCGCTCCAATACTTATTTAAAACAAGTACCTCAAACGTGTCATAGTCATTGTGTGCTGATTTGTCCATGTCTGTGCACTCTCGTCAAGATTTTGTTTTGCAAACTTGACCTTTGCGTCATCAGACATGCATAGCACAACAATTTTTTGCAATTTGCCCAGAAATCCTGCAATTTAGTACTTCCCATCACCATTAAGACTCTTAATATTACAGCTTGCAATGATCTGTGTAGTCCCTAACTGTTTTGTTACCATATTGGGAAAAGGGTTTTTTATGCTGTCAGTTTTTTTGCCATTATCTATTACTTTTTTGCTCTCTGATTCTAACAGTTCAGCCTACCACAGAGCTACACTCTAAACGCTTTGTCAGCGATTCTAACGTTGATACCGTCTCCTTATCTCTCTCTTGAATTCTAACTGCAGAGCATCTATCCTTTTCCCCAAACCACTCTTAACCTTAGTAATACCATAAGTGATATTCTAATCTGTCTCCTTAACATTTATTTCAAACGCTTCTGACCTACTTTTATAATCTCGTTTTGATTTTCAATTTTTTCCTTAATCTCTTAAATTGCAGCAACCATACTATTTTTCTCAGTTTGAATTTCATTTCCAGTTTCACTATTTTGATTTTTAATTTCACTTCAAAAACGCGAAAATATTTCTAAGTCGCACGTGAACGTTTTTGCTAGTTACTTGCTTTCCTGTCCCACTCCCATATGGAACGATGGAAAAAGGAATGCTTATATGCACCTGTACGAGCCCTAATCCCTCTGTCCATGTCTTCATTTCTAGGTGTAATAGTTCAATCAATTGGGCAATCGCCCAATGCCCTACTGTCAGTGTATCACTCTTGTTGTATTTGTTATAAACATTTTATATTATTAATTCAGTAAAATGGCATTATTAAGCATAGTATTAATATTATAGACTATGGTACGTGAACCAAATAAGGCCCACCAAACATTTAGGAATTTAGTATGCAGTATGTGTAAGTGATAATATTCCGAGATCGCACGTGCAACATTCTACAACTATATTCAGTTCAAAAATAAAGTGGAAAGTTTATGTAATTAATATCATCACTTTAAAGAAAATGTTGAAGCCCTGCAAGTGGGCCTTGTTAGGAGACCCTGTTCCTAATATCACCCGTAGTCACATCTAGTTCATGTTAATATTCTGAAGCACGTAAATAGCAGGAAAACTGTTGGAATACACTGCAAGAGCTGTAATGTAATTTTATTTTCGACATAAGTGGAATGAGATGATATATGGAATTTTATATTTCCATTTTTTTTAAAAACGCTTTGTACAGTACTGTTGGTAAATTACTTACTGGTTATTAACTCTTAAGATTATTAAAATTAATCAGCAACCATCATTTTTCTGACAGCAATAAGTTTTCTTACCGTAATTTAATAGGAACAAAAGTTTAATCATTACATTATCTATTGGGAAAAACCCGTTAAAACGCGTCTGTTTTTATTGTTTAATATATATATATATATATATATATATATATATATATATATATATATATATATATTTTTTTTTTTTTTTTTTTTTTTTTTGGGGGGCGGGGGCGATTATGCCACTAGCATAATACAGCCCAATTTTCTGTACATATGTACATATTTACCAGTACAAATGTTTGATGACCGAAGCGTTTGCATTAGATGAAATTTACCGTGGAAATAAGAAGCAGCCCTCCTTCGTTGAACGCCGTAGCACAACTGAAAGTAAAATGGCCGGCACGAGAGCGGGTGAGGAAGTAGTCGTTGCCTTGTCCACTAGTTGTCACAAGCTATCATTAACAACGACGTTTAGCGCTGTTTTCAACTTTCTATGCTAGAAAATGAGAGTGGGCGTTATTAGGAACCGGGTCTTATTTGGTAATTGTACTTTATATGGATGTGTCAAATTTGCTTACATCTTAGGTTCTGCTACTTCCCTGTCCGTCACAACTTTCACGCTTCTCGCTTCAAACCTTGCGGTTTACGCGCCAGATTGACGTTTTTTTGTCACAATACGTATTTCGTGTAATGTAGATAAGGCAGCAACATTTGCACCTTCATTGAATTAACAAAACTTCGACAGCGTAGGCATTGTAATGATGTTCTTTAATCAACAGGAAGAAGAAGAATTATATATATGGCGTCTGTTTTTTCGGACGTGTGCAGGTGTGGTGATCGCTGTGTCCCTAGTGGTGTAGAGGTCAGCGTAACTGCCTGGGAAGCGGGAGACGCGGGTTCGAGTCCCGGCTCGGTACACATTTTCAACTTTACCCATTCGCAGTCAATGTCATACATTCCGTGAATAAGAAGAAGCATATCAATGTTTGGATGCACACATAATGTTTAGTTTTGTTTTCCAATAAATGTTATTACTTTATGTACACCTACTGACGACAGTATAGAATGCCTTAGACTTCTTTTGTTGGTTGGTGTTGCAAAACATTTTTGATGTGTGTGTGTAACCACTACAATGAGGACACAGAAATTAATGATAACATAAAAATTTATATTAATGTGAATTATTATTTGTGTTAAACGTTTTATGTAATAATTTTGAAAGCCATTAAGAGAACATTATTAAAGGAAATTAACCGTTTTTTCTCCAATAACAATTGTACTTTATGCAAATTAAAAGACATGGTCCATAAGATTTGTGAAACTGTTAAGTCTTCGTGCAAATAATTTTGATATATGCATTGTAGTTTGTTAATTGTAGGCGTAGAAACAGTTAAAAAGTGCGAATAGTTTGAAAGCTTTCATTTTTCTTTTAATTTCTTTCATTTTGAATTTCTTATTTTCCCTAATTACTTGAAATGTTACTCTATACCCGTCGATCTTGCAAAGTACATTGTATGACAAAAAACAATGGCTGAGGCCAACATTTGTTTTTTCGTCGAAATCTAACAAAGTAATTGTTTTATTTCTTTGTATTGTAGGGGAAATTGTAATATTGACGGCAGATGTTGCACGTTCAATATCAGTATCTCTAAATTACCTATTCATTTTTGAAATTATAATGCCGCAAAGCTTCAAAAATTTGAACGCTGGTTTTGGCGTAATTGAACGACTTAGTTATCTACAACCTAACAGTGACTTAAGAAACTATCAGCAGATAGTGCTGCATACTAACAAAAATCCGCGACTCCTTTCTGGAGGCCGTTATGAGACAAGCGCGGATTTCGAATCGGTTATCGCTACAGAGGTCTTCCTAGCTCAACTAAGAACTAGTCTTGTGTAGTTCGTGAACGAACTAGTTCGGAAGAACGCTCCCACAGGCGAAGTACGCAAACTAGTTCGCAGATCCCTCACCTCTTAGTTTGTCCGCTCCTTTTCCGAAGACTGACGGGGAACAGCGAGAGGACGCGAGAGCGCGCAGCAGCGCGTGATTTCTAGGTAATGTTCCTTCAATGACCTATTAAATAAAAAAAGAAATCCATTTTAAAAATAAAATACTAGGAGTTCTCTCTATGCACAGTAGTTGAATATCATTGTATCACCCATTCGTGTAAATAACTGATTTATTTGCTTCAGTATTTCATGTCTATCTGCCCAAAAATACAAGTCATAGCACACGCTCGGGCAACAAGATCATTATATAAAAAAGCTGTCATAACAAAAGAAAGAGCTCTTTAAGTAGCCGTAGCAAAAGCCAAAAAGAGCGGACGAACTAAAAGGAGCGACCTATTTCGCAGCCGAGCTGCGAACTAAAAGGAGAGATACTGGTCGCGAACTAAGATATGCGTGATCAGTTGCGAACTAAAATATGCGCAATCGGTCACGAACTAAAATATGTGCAATCGGTCGCGAACTAAAGCATGCGTTACCGGTCGCGAACTATTATGCCAACTTATCTCGTTTCTTAGTTCGTTGGATTCCGAAGACTGACGGGCAATAGTGAGAGGGAGCGAAGCAGAATTTAAAATCACGTGTTTGCCTTCTGCTGATGACAGCCATTTCGAGGTTAGCGTCTGCCTGCTAGATTACATAGTTTAGTGCTACAAAATTTCAGTTTTGAAGTATTCTGGACTATGCAGTATCTGACTAATAAATTCCACAATGCTAAGATATAGAGATTAATCTTAAACGCGAGAAATTATCCAGAAACTGTTTCTTTTGGTTTGCGTGATATCGTCAGCGGCTCAAGCAGCAAGCGCATGAAGCAGCTAGGTGGGGGAACTTCTCCCTCCACCTGCATGCGCAGACCACGCCGCTCAGCCGTCACTGGGAGTGGACGAACTAAAAAAACGAACTATGATGCGCAAGTCTACTAAGAACTGGCAACATCGTTGCCAATATTTTGCAACACTGACAGTGGAGTTCCTTCCGCAAGTGGTATTGAACTGCTTGTATTCCTCTCACGCTTCCATGACTCACGCTGTATAATCCTTAAGTCAAATGAGAGAACAGTGAAATTTAATTTTATGACTCAAGAAATGCCGTCATTTGTATAAGTGACAATTCAGGTTGTCTTTCGCGTTGCGTTAGAGGCTCAGCATTGAATGACAGGGACTTAGGGCTCCTGGCTGCAGCGTACAGTTGGCTCAGTGGTTCCGCGGGTGTCTTGTGATGCACGCCCAGTGTGAGTCGGCAGATGTATTCACGGTAGGACACAGTACAATTAGAAATAATATTTTATTTTATGCAATGCAAACGAAATGAGAAGGAAACCGAAGGGTCGACTTCAATTCATGGAAACTGTCATAGATATCTGCTTTGGTTCACCATACAAACGCCTCTGAAGAAATTCGAACAAAACACGATACGAATTTAATTTTTATTCATCCTTAGCACCCACAACCTGGGGGTTACTTATGAAGGAACTGAAAATAATGAAAATTTAGTGCGCATGTTTAAAAACATCATGTTTACTTTGTTTACAAGATAAACCAATCAAAAGTGAAGGCCATGAACTCCACAAAATGCCTAAGAATTACTATTACTTCAGGCTGAAATTAGAAAGAACACGTAGATAATGTCGTGGGAAAGGCGAACCAGAGACTGCGTTTTATTGGCAGAACCCTTAAAATATGCAACATAACTACTAAAGAAACTGAATACACTACGCTTGATTGTCCTTTTTTGGAGTATTGCTACCTAGTGAGGGATCTTTGTTAGTTGCGTTTGACGGAGGACATCGAAAAAGTCCAAAGAAGGGCAGCTCGTTACGAAAATAATATAGGATCTGGGATGGGAATAATTACAACAACAGCGCTTATCGCTGTGGCGTGGGCTACTTACGAAACGCCAATCGCCAACATTCTCCTCGGAATGCGAAAATATATTGTTGACTTCCACTTACATAGGTAGAAATAATCGTCAGAATAAAATACGAGAAATCAGAGCTCGAAAGGAGAGATTAAAGTGTTCTTTTTTCCCGCGCGCTATTCGAGAATGGAATGGGAGATAAAATAGTACAACGGTGGTTCGATGAACTCTCTGCCAGGCACTTAAATGTGATTTGCAGAGTATCCCATGTAGATGTAGGTGCCACAATTGAGTGATATCGATTTCTGGGGTTGATGCATAGCTCATGTTATTATTTATTTTTTGTCAAGGAAATATAAGTTCGAGTTGATGAAGTTCCCTTGTAAGTGATCATTACGTCCACACGTCTAACTCCTGCTTGCAACCGACGAATCCCACGACCACACTTGGAGGTGGTCTTGCCGACCGCCTTCATACGAATGCAAAATCGAGTTGTGAAATTAGTTTCCCTCCGATATCGTGATCTGGTAGCGCTAACTCCATTAGGAATCCGGAGTACGTCCCCTACTGGAAGAGCGTAATCGATAGGACCCGCGAATTCTGCGAAAATGTGTGAGTACCGAGACACCTCCTACCTGAGCATCTCGTCGCAGTTCTACTGCATTGGCACATCACCTCGCAGAGTATCAATTTACTGTAACACACTGCTGTTCTATTTTTCTTCCCGTGTCTTAGATTAAGACAAGAATTAAGAACTATACGAGAAATACGATGTAGAAACGGTCATCGAATGACTGAAAAAAATAGCACGTAGAGTTGAAGATATTGTGTAAGATTCATATTTTTGATCCTCGAATGCCGGTGATTGGCTAGTTTCTTAAAAAAAAAAATGTCGTGTCTGTGTAATGTGTTATTATGAATTTGTCCTCTCCCAGTAGAGGACCTGACAAGCAGAACATGTCCGATACACATTTGCTTTCGTTACCGTATTAGACGCATTTGTTGTCGTGTACATAACATAACACATACTACTTCACTATGTAGATGATCATTTGTGATAGTGTTCAGAGACCACATGTACGTTTCGTCCCTATTCACGTCTGTGTGCATGTTTGAGCGCTGTCTCATTTTGCTGGTAGAGCAATTTTACTTCACCGATTTCTAATCAGTTAAATGGGGCTCAGCTGCAGACGCCGTAACCTGCGTTTTCTCCCGAGCTCAGTCCCTTAGACTTCTACTTATGGGGTCATTTGAAGGCCATTGTGTATGCGAGATCTGTTCATAACTTGGAATTGCTGCGGCAGCTCACAGAGCGAGGATGCACCAGACGCTTGGAATATGGCAACAAGAGAGACAATGAGGAGGCGTATAGACGCCTGAAATACAACTCGTGCTAGCCGTTTTGAATACCATCTGTAGAGAACTGTACGTAGTAAATTACACTGAATTAACACACGTGACCAACCTGCATAGTAAAATGGTCTGTGTTATGTACACCTACACCTACATACATGCTCCGCAATCCACCCAAAGGTGGCTGACGGAGGGTACTCAGTACCACTTCTAGTTACTTGCTTTCCTGTTACACTCCCATGTAGGACGGGGGACAAACGAATACTTGAATGCATCTGTACGAGCACTAATATCTGTACTCGTTATCCTTTTGGTCTTTAAGCGAAATGTAGGTTTTCGGCAGCAGAATCGTTCTGTAGTCGGTCTCATATTCTGGCTCTCTAAATTTCTTCAACAGTGCTTCTCGAAAAGAACGTCGTCTCCACTCCATCGACTTCCAGTTGAGTTCTCGAAGCATTTCGGTAACACGCGCGCAGTAATCGAATATACCAGTTACAAACCTTGTCGCCCGTCCTACTTTAACACTTTGACTGCCGGCCATGTAAAACATTCCATCGCTTAGAGTGCCAGACATTCTACTTGCAAGAGTAACCCGAGCTGCACTTAGTTTCTTTATCTTCAGTCAGGCGTAAAGAATTGTCTGATCTTTGAAATAAATCCAGAACTGAACACAGAGCATCTAAATCACATACAACTCCGACGCCAAGGGCCCCACTAAAAACGTCTGTACTTAGTCTGTATCAGTCCATCCCTCTGTAGAGTCACTACGATATGTTGCTGTGTCACCCCTCTGTCATAGTTACCTTCAGTACTTTCGGGGAGAATATTTTGCGTGAAGCCATGTCCGTTGATTTACCTACTGCGTGAGCGGACAACACTTTCTACCTGCCTCGTTTCATACAATGAAAGCGGCCAGTCGACCGATTTAGAAACTAAATTTACAAGATCTATAGGCTGGTTTAGACACTAGGTTTACCAAGTAAGGTATTTAAGATAGATGTAGCCCGTCTATAAATTTGATTCTGTTCTTAAAAGCACGAAAACAAAGATCACGTCAAATGACGTGATTGGCATTCTACAGAAATTTCAGTATCCCGTCAATTGACTTGATTGGCACTTGAAGTGTTAAACCGATCTGGTGTGGGGGTCCCAAACACTTGAGCAAAACTCAAGACGGGGTCGTACAAGCATTTTATATGCGGTATCCTTTACAGACGAAACACACCTTCCCAAAACTCTCCCAAGTCGACAATCTGCCTTCCCCAAGACCACGAAAAATACCTGTAATCGGGAAAGAAAGCAATATTCTGCTATCTGTCTGCTCCTCTGTCGAACCCTAGAGATATAGTAGAATTGTATCCACATGCAACACAAAATTCAGGAGACATAACACCGTATTTAATGAGATGGGTAAAATCCATTCTTGCTTACAATTGGACATAAATTAGTCTCATTATTCAAACATAAAGTTATTGCCTGTTCGTGAAGCAACCGCCTTTATCAGAGGAACCAGGGAGTGTTACAGATCACTTACTGCACTTATTCTTTCCCAAAGTCATCTTAAACTCTCGTGTTCCAGTATATGGCAAAGGCTAACCTCGAAAATTTTCAGCCGAAAGTTATACACTTAGAACCTGTATCGAACCAAAATATTTCAGTACCCATTCGGGATAGAAGTAAATTTGAAAATGTTTGCTCTGCTTGAAACACTATATCAAAATGCTTTTCTTATGAGAGCTGTTTACGGGCTTTCTCGTAAAAATGATCGGCAAAGAATATTGTGCTGTCACAACTCTTTACTTAAGGTTTATGCGGAGTTTACTGAGAGCGAGGTACCACGTCATTCTTGTTGACCTCTATATGGTGTGTTCTTCTCGGATGGCCAGTACAGTTGCACATCTGTGTGGCATGGACAGTATGAGGTTAACAGACAGCACGAGCGGCATATTTGGCCCTTTTTCCATGAATGCAATATATAGCTCTGCAACCGTTGTGCGGGATGATGGCCTGGCCACAATGCGTCAGGAAAGTGCATCTCAAATGTGCTCAATCGGGTTCAAATCCGGCGATAAGCTGCCCACTACATTCGTTCAATTCCTACAGCTTCAAGAATGTTGCCCACGAGCGCAATTCTTTCGGGAAGAGTGTTATCCTCCATCAGAAAAAGCCCGTCTCCTACGGACCAACGAAGGAAACAACAAAAGGTCGAAAGATCTCGTCTCTATACTCCTGAGCAGTAAAAGCGTCATAATGAAAGATATAGAGGCCTGAACGTCTGCCCACAACATTCGTTGACCACCGTGGTATGACGACGCTTCCCGCACATAAGCAGGATTGTTCCACGTGCTCTCCAGTTGAGTGAACGACGATTGTCCGACTAAACAAAAAATATTGACTTATCTGTTTACAGGACCCGGTGCCATTCGTGACTATTCCAATCCTGATGGTCCTCTTCCCAGTTTCTGCAAGCTAGCCGTTGTCGTGGCTTTAATGGAACACACACCGTAGAATCCGTGCGTAGAGACCACATTCCAGAAGGCGTTGTTGGACTGTTCGTGTTGATACTCGTGCCTCGTTCCTGCTAGGAGGGTGCGTTGCAACTAAGTTGCATTCAGCCGCCTGTTTCGACGGGATGTTAACCGGAGATAACTGTCATCTCTTGCTGATGTTGCATTTTAATGGCTCCTGTAGTCTGAAATTATATCCAGGTCCTGCAAATTACACTCTGGGAAACTGCAATATCTACAGCCATCTCCCTCTGTGTCTGTTCCACTTCCAACCTTACTATGGCTCTCATGCCATGGCTTCGGGTAAGTCACATTGCTGTTACATTGCATTTCCTACTCACTACACTATCTGAACCCAACTCGTTGTGAAATTAGTTTGATAACCACAAAGCAACACCAACCCCCTCTGCAACAACTTCTGTTGTTACCGCTGTCTCGTTGCCGTAATGTCATTGTCTCCACTGCGCGGAACCGACAGAAAGACGTTGAACAATTTTAGTTCATTCCGATTGCCGATGGCAATACTTAACAACCTAGATTTCTCAACTGATCTCTTAACTGATTTGACCACGTAAAAATTGATAAAATATTTCTAAACCTATTGGTCCAAACTGCTGTTGTCATCAGTCCCTAGACTTACACACTACTTGAACTACCTTACGACAACACACATACCCATGTGCGACGGACTCGAAACTCTAGCGGGAGCGACCGCCCAGTCCCGTACCATTATGCCTTAGACTCCCGTGCAACGTTGTTTATTAGCAAGATCTTAGTGTCGGTAAGCCGTTGGCTATCGAGGATTACTGGTATCCGATGAGTGGAGGTCATGACAGGACAAGGTAAATACCAGGATGTAGGTCCGCAAATGATGACGCAAGTTTCTGCCCCCATGCTTGACTGTAGGAAGCAGACCTGCTGTCGCGTAAGTTTTTGGGGGATTTAGAACCATACACCTAGTTGTTTGGAGTTGGCAGAGCAAATGATGATTCATCAGACCACACCATAAAGGGTTCCGATTTCTTGATCGTGGCACCGTTCCTGCCACAGCTCAGTCTTGTCTTCTGTTATTAAGGGTGTAGCAGCTACAGACTCCCCATGAATGTTAATCCCTAGTCGTTCGTTTGTATCAAAACAATGTTACTTAAGTGAATATTTAGTTTGCAGTCTATTTTGTTGTGGAGATTTTATATTGTATAGCCACAATTGTCCTTAATGGTTGTCGGTCGTGAGTTCGGGTTTGCTCTTGGCGAGAAGAAAAGCAGCTGTATGAATATAAAGAACCCAGATGGAAAACCAGTTCTCAGCAAAGAAGGGAAAGCTGAAAGGTGGAAATAGTACATAGAGGAGCTCTACAAAATAATTGAACTTGGAGACAATATTGTAGGAAGGGAGAGGATATAGATGAATATGAAATAATATACTGAGAGAAGAATTTGACAGAGCACTAAAAGATCTAAGTCGAAACAATGTCCCTGGAGTGCACGACATTTCCTCAGAACTGCTGAAGTCTGTGGGAGAGGCAGCCATGAAAAAACTATTTCACCTGGTACGTAAGATGTATGAGACAGGGGAAATACCCTCAAACCTTAAGAAAAATGTAATAATCACCATTCCAAGGAAATGAGGTGCAGACAGGTGTGAAAATTACAGGACCATCAGTTTAATAAGTCATAGTTCCAAAATATTATCATGAATTACTTACAGAAGGATGGAAAAGGTGATAGAACCCGACCTCGGGGAAGACCAGTCAGGATTCAGGAGAAATGTAGGAATACGGGAGGTAATCCTCAATTTACGGCTTATCAGATTAAGGAAAGACAAACCTACATCTCTAACTTTTGTAGATTTAGAGAAAGCTTTTGACAATGTTGATTGGCACAGACTCTTTAAAATTCTGATATCAGCAGGAGTAAAATATAGGGAACGGAAGGTTATTTACAACTTATACAAAAACCAGACACCAGTTATCAAAGTTGAAAGGCATGAAAGGAATGCAGAGGTTGGGAAAGGTGTAAGACAGGGTTGTAGCCTTTCCCCAATGTTATTCAATTTGTACATTGAGCATTCTGTAAAGCAAAACAAGGAGAAATTTGAAGAAGGAATTAAAGTTCAGGGTGAGGAAATAAAAACCTAGCGTTTCTCTCATGACATTTCAATTGTCAGAGATAGCAAAGGACCTGGAGGAGCATTTGAACGGAATGTACAGTGTGTTGAAAGGAGCACATAAGATGAATGTTAACAAGAGCAAAACAAACGTAATGGAATGCAGTCTTAGAAAATCAGGCGATGCTGAAGGAATTAAATTATGTAACAAGTCAATAAAGGTGGTAAATGAGTTTTGCTACTTGGGCAGTAAAATAACATATGATTCTCGCAATACAGAGGATATAAAATGCAGAATGGCAATGGGAAGAAAAGCGTTTTTGAAAAAGAGAGATTTGTTAACATCTTACATTAATTTAAGCGTAAGGAAGTCCTTTCTGAAAGTATTTTTGTGGAGTGTTGCCTTGCATGAGAGTGAAACATGCACGATAAACGGTGCGAATAAGAAGAGGATACAGGCTTTTGAAATGTGGTGTTACGGAAGAATGCTGAGTATTAGGTGGGTGGATCGCGTAACTAATGAGGTGGTATTGAACAGAAGTGGGGAGAAAATGAATTTCTGGCATATCTTGACTAAAAGAAGGGATCGATTAGTAGGACACATTCTTAGACATCAAGGAATTGTGAATTTAGCGTTGGAGGCAAGTGTGTGGGGTAAAAATCGCAGAGGGACGCCAAGAGATGCATATAGTAAGCAAATTCAAGTGGATGTTGGTTGCTGTTCTTATGAAGAAGAGGCTTGCTCAGGATAGAGTAGGGTGGAGAGCTATATCAAACCAGTCTCCGGACTGAAGATCACAACAACAACTTGGCCAGTGATGATTTATCTCGTTTTGTGTAAGAGGTTACTGTCGCTATTGAACGATAAACACACGACAGTTTTCGTCAAAGATTTTCCCACTAATTACACACTATAGGATTAGCCCCTATGGAAGTCATAAATCACGCATTTTACCGGCCATTTGTGTTGAAGTTCGTAGAACAAACCTGCATTATACTGCAAGATCATGTCCAAGGCATCAGGAGAGGATCTGACATGTGGGTCACTTTTTTCGATCGAATTTTACATGGATGTTATATACTGAATATAAAGGGACACTTGTTTCGGCTTTTTGCTAGACACTCAGTGTACCGGTATATGGAGTGATAGAACTGGTTTGAGCTGTGAGAGGTCTTTGCCCGTTGCTGAAATAATTCTTATTTTAATTTAAACGAAAACCAGAATATTTAGTTTAGCAAAATACTGTAACTTCAAGTTAATCTAATCTTCTGTAGCGAATTCCAAAAGATTACTAGTTTATATTCACGAGGGTAAGTCAATTATTATCCGAAATTTAGTTATATTTTTTATGTTGGTAGTACTGTCGTTTTACGTTGGTGACGCATGCTTTGTTTATTTGTTGTTATATCCTTGCAATTTTCAAGCTGCTACGTTAGTTTCGTTGTGGCTGACGTGATGTCAATCATGGCTGCTCCGTTGCAAATTTGCACCAAAGAAGAGCAACGTTCAGTGATACGTTTTTTGTGGGCGGAAGATGTATCAGGGGCCTTATACTAAAGACGGCACAAATATCCATGCCCGAGGGGGGATTCGAACCCCCGACCGTAGTGGACGTGCAGACCGTGACTGAAGCGCCTCAGTCTCCTCGGCCACCGCGGCCGGCAATTATTCACAACAGACTTGGGTTTCGTAAAGTTTGTGCAAGATGGGTCCCAAAACAACTCACACAGTTGCATAAGCAAACTCGCCTCGACATCTGCAAAAAACATTTGGATCACCATCGTAACGAAGGGGACAACTTCTTAGAATCATGACTGGTGACGAAACATCCATCATTACGAGACAGTAAACGGCAGAGTATGGAATGGAAACATCCAAATTCGCCGTGCAAGAAAAAGTTCAAGACCCAACCGTTCGCAGGAAAACTGATGCTTACGGTTTTTTGGGATGCACGAGGTCCTGTACTGCAACATTATGGTTAAAGGGACACAACAATAAACAGTGTACGTTACAGTGAGATGCTTACTGACAGGCTAACGCCTGCAATTCGAAGCAAACGCCGAGGATTGTTGTCAGAAGGTGTTGTGTTGTTGCACGACAATGCCCGTCCGGATACTGCTGTCTACATTGCTGAAACGCTCCAGAAACGCAAATTCGAAGTACTGGATTATCTTCCATATAGTCCCGATCTTGCCCCTTCTGACTATCACTTGTTTAGTCCACTCAAACAGGCATTAAGGGGCCGTCTATTTGACTCGGACGAAGCGGTGAAGGGAGAGGTGCATTCCTGGCTCGCAGCTCAACCGAAAACCTTTTATGAAGGCATAAGGAAGCTTGTAGAGCGATGGACGAAGTCCATTGAAAAGCAGGGAGACTATGTCGAAAAATGATGTTCTTGTATGTTTCGTATTTTATTACAATAAAATTTTATAACTACTATGCGGATAATAATTGACTTACCCTTGTAGTTCACAAAACCGATTGATAACTTTTTACTGTACAGAATCAATCCATCAAATCCGTTCAGCAGAACGTTACTGCATTGGCAACATGAAATGGCCAAACAATTTACAAACATGAAACTTCCTGGCAGATTAAAATTGTGTCCCGGAACCGGGACTCAAACCTGGGACCTTTGGCTTTCGCGGGCAAGCGCTTTACCACATTTTTTTCTCCTGGTAGATCAATGGTTCGCGGCCGTTAGGTCACGTTCGTTCTTGGTGATCGTTTAGTATTTGGCTCAGCTTTCTTTATTACAGAGGGCGTTTAGCCCCCTGACCGGGCGCGCTGAGCCACGGCGCCCTGCAACCACTGAGCTATCGCTTCACGGCTCACGGTCGGTCCTCACCAATTCGGTCAGTATCTCGCCTCCTACTTTCCAAACTTATCTGAAGTTCTCCTATAAACTTTGCAAGACTAGCACTCCTAGAAGAAAGGATTTGGAGGAGACATGGCTTAGTCACGGCCTAAAGGCTGCAGAGTGAAAGTTTCATTCTGTAACAGTTTCCTTTAATTAACAAATTTCAATCGAGATATCGTGACATACTACCTTATACATCAACTTATCGATGAGGCAAATATGCAAGGAGTAGATTCTATTTAAATAAGTGAGACACAAATTCAAATAAAGGAACACCTGTCCATACAAAAGGCAGCAATAAAACACTTGGTGGAAAGTGCCAATGGACAGAATAGCCACTGAGCTTAAACAACTTAACCGAAAGCTACACTTAATGCTTAATGGTCGGTTTCCTGTACAAAAACAATCTCAAAATGAAATCAGACACTAATAGGCTGAAGATTTTATAGGAACATGTGTTACATTATAACGTTTAGAATTTAAGTAATGTAACGTCTGCTGACCCATTTAAATGACAGCGCAACTTTAGATCAAAACGGTCTACTTTCAAGTAGTGGTGGCTCTTGACTGTCGAGTTAGGTGAAGAGCTAGCAGAAATGAAAAATACACCTACACCTACAGAAGCTTATCATAATAAGTTTACTTACCTATTTAATGTGCACCTAATGAACCCGTCTGTCCTTTAAGGCTACAAACTGTTCGGTGAAGTCTTCATAGAACAACGTTGTTATTATTAATAACCATAGACGTTCTTTCTGCTTTGAAATATTCGCTGAAGAATGAAGTCTTTCTTTCGAAGTAGTGTTCCTCAGGTATGTTTTTATACGCTTTATGCAAGAACAGCTTCTTTCAACACACGCTGTGGTAGAAGAGATGGACAGAATAACGGAGAACTTTGCAAGTATATATAAAAATGTCCTTACCCTCATTAAGCATTTGTAACATCTTTCCGGGGGAAATATTTCTGTAGTTCTTACTAGCATGCAAAATACAGAGTTCATTTCTTACGCTTTCTGTCTTGGAGAATACAGGCTCAAAGACTGTTTGCAGGTTATCAAGTGCAGCAGAAGAAAAACATGTCTGGTATTTCACAGTCGCGAAATCTCTCGTCCATTTCCAGAAAAATGTAATCCAAAATTTAGTAATACAGGGCTCGATACATTTGAACAGTTTTATCCTGAGGGAGAGAACTGTATTCTCTTGAGCGGCGCATATCAGTTTCGCTGGGCGTTTGGAAGATGACTGAGAAGTACTGATCGTCCCCCTTGTTTCTTCGCATATCACATGCAGTTAACGCCTAACGATCTCTTCTGCAAGACATTGAAAGTATAACTGTCAGACAAAAGATGTCATGAAATACTACTGCCAGAAATGTAAATACAAAATTGTTCACGTCGTTTAAAAAACGTCTTATAAGTTGAATGGAATTATAATCAGACTGTTTACAGCAAACTTTGGTTTAGAAAACCTCTTTCAGCTTTTCCGTCACCCACAATCACGCGCAATAATTTCGAATTAGAGCTCCAACGAACAAGTATTACAGTTGGAATTCGTGGTTCCGATGCCGACGTAATGGCATATGTTGTCTTTGCTGAGTGATGAAAAAAGGCAAGAATTACAGTAATAGAAGAAACAGAGATACGACACTTTCGTATTTTCTTGCAACTCTGTTGCAAGATTAGATTTAGTCGGTGTCACAAACAGTGTACAAATGCTGCAAATGGAGCTTTGTCGTTAATTTTTTTCTGAAGCCCATTTAAATGACCAGACGTCACGCTTACACCATCGTAACACTGCCCTATAATTTGTGCTCGTACTTTAATAGTCCCATGATGTCCAATAAAGCAAAGTTTCTGACGATCTGTCGGTTCTTACATCATAGAAACCTAAGAAACGCTCCACTACAAATCCTTTAGCACTTACGAATCTTACTGTTACGAAAGACTATGACACCTGTGAAATGTCTGTTGTATCGTCCACTTGAACAGAAAAATAATTCAGTACTTTCCATTCAAAATATAATCACTGATGTAGTCTGATAAGCAGTCGATTAGTTCATTCTGTATACTTTTTGTTTCGCCACGGAACACATTTTTTTTTATTTTGGAATATTTGATTTGTATTTATACAAGACTCCTTGATACCAGTAACGTTAATAGGTCCTTAAAGTTCCCAAGATTTATGGCGTCTAGTTATTCATCTTGGCCACGAAAGGCTAATTCTTATTTACTTAAATAAAGTACTGTATCTAATACTAATTCTAGGAAAAGTGTATTCAAACGCACGTTTTCATTGAACGGTGTGGTATACTGTCTAGCATTTTCCTTTAGAGCATCTGAAATTATATTCCGATTTCTTTCTACACTTTTCAAATTAACCTGGCGCTTTAAATGCTTTGCCGAATTTGAGCGTTTGTCTAATGATCTTGTGATATTTAACAAAGAAGCAAATCCTTCTCTATTCCAAACGTTGCTTTTATTGCTAAAATGCAAGCATGGCCAACAAAATAGTTTTTGCAGAGTTGGAGAAGAGCACAACCACGGGAATTCCATAAACCACGAATGTTTGAAAGTGAGGCTGCAGGCTTTATCAGAATGTTTCACTTCTTTTCTGCCACATTTGTAGTTATTCAGTAGGGCGCATACAATTTAGAAGTTCCTTCTTCTCATCGTCTTTCCAATGTGAGAAAGGCGTCTCTAATAGAACAACTACATCGTAAACTAGATTTATATTTAAAACACAATAATAAACGCACAACAACGAACACCACTTAAACTCCAGCCGATAGCCGTGGAAGACTGGAGAGTGGAGGTAGCCCTGAATGGAAGTTCAGTCTATTTGAGCGCTTGCCCCCTCCACCCTCCATTTCAGGCATGGAATGTCACGGTTGCTATAGCAACTAGAGCTCCTAAAAGTACAGGCTGAAACATCCGCGATTTTCACTTCCTGCGAATGCTAGACACAGCACGTAGCTTATGCGAACAGTGTTGTTTTGTTCAAGTTGGGTAAAGTATTTTAGAAGTGTCCTGCATAGGGCCTTACATCGTGCTACTTTGAGCGTGCCTTCCGCTCTTGTTTACATCGATATGGGTTTTGTGTCCCAGCCTCGTCGCCACTTTTGTGTCTCGTTTCCGCCGGTTGTAGGTGTCGGTGGCCGAGTAGAAAGAGACCGACACAGAAATAAAGGATGCACGCTTGTGCGGTATGGAGGTGACCAGCCAGTGGGACAGCAGAAACTAGAAACACTAGAGTAAATTAGAACGAGATATATATTTCATAGAGTCTTAGTAATACTTAACTTTTACACTGCAGAATGCTTATACGTAGATTAGATAGAGGCCTGCCTACTAATGATTTCTAGTGCCTATCCGATAGCCAAGTCTTAACTGGTGCCTATCTGATTCCCAAGTGTTAACTGGTTCCTATCTCAGTCCCAAGTGAACGATGTCGTTCAGTGGTGGCCACGAGCGGAGTTGCAACAGAGGGCGCTCGTGGCTGACGTAAGAACGCCGCGCCGCGCGTGCATGGCGGCGCGCGGCGAAAGTGGGTGGCGACACCACAATGGGGATTAAACACAAAAATATCTCATTTTCTTTACTTATTGCTGCTTGTCTTTCTGTGCGAATAAAGAAAAAAAACGCAAGAAACTTATATATTTATGTGGTAAAAATCGCATACTACGTTAAATTCTGCCGAAACAGGCCATCTACATAAAGGTTTTAAGGGATCTTGGCAGGTATTTGAATAACTGTCAATAAGCGAGGTTTGGTTCCCGTCTTGAAATAAGTGTCTGACTATTAGTTCAGGGAGACCTTCCAGACAAACAATTCAAGACAACGCTCTAAACGTGCTACATCTACATATATACTCCGCAATTCACCGTAAGATGCATGGCGGAGGGTACACTGTACCACTACTAGGCATTTCCTTTCCTATTCCACTCCCAAATTGAACAAGGAAAAAAAGAATGCCCATATGCCTCTTATCTTGTCTTTGTGATCTTTACGCGAAATGTAAGTAGGCGGCAGCAAGAATCGTACTACACTAAGCTTCAAATTCCGGCCCTCTAAATTTACTCAACAGAAATCCACGAAAAGAACGTAGTCTTTCCTCCAGCGATCCCCAATTGAGTTGCCGGAGCATTTCCGTGACACTCGCGCATTGGTCGAACCTACCGGTAACAAATCTAGCTGCTCGCCTCTGAACTGCTTCTATGTCTTCCTTTAAACTGATCTGCTGCGGGTCCCAAACACTTGAGCAATACTCAAGACGTGGTCGTACAAGCGTTTTATACGCGGTCTCCTTTACAGGTGAAGTACATCTTTCCAAAATTCTCCCAATAAACCGAAGTCGGCTGTCCGCCTTACTCACAACTGTCCTTACATGCTCGTTCCAATTCATATCGCTCTGCAATGTTTCGCCTAGATATTTGAACGACGCGACAGCATCAAGAAGCTCACTACTAATGCTGTATTCGAACATTATGAGATTGTTTTTTCTACTCATGCGCATCACCTTACATTTTTCTACATTGAGAGCTAGCTGCCAATCTTCACCCCAACTAGAAATTTTCTCTAAGTCATCCTGCATGCTACTACAGTCAAAGACGACTCCCTTCCACACACCACAGCATCATCAGCAAACAGCCGCAAATTACAACTTACTCAGATCACTTATATAGATAGACAGTAATAGCGGTCCTATCACACTCCCCTGGGGCACGCCTGACGATACACTCGTCTCTGATGAACACTCGCCGTCGAGAACAACGTACTGCATTCTATTACTTAGGAAGTCTTCCAGCCAGTCACAAATCTGTGAATCTATTCCATAAGCTCGTATCTTCGTTAGCAGTCTGCAGTGTGGCACGGCGTCGAACGCCTTTTTGAAGTCGAGAAAAACACAATCCGCCTATTGCCCTTCGTCCATGGCTCGCAAGATGTCATGTGAGAAAAGGGCAAGCTGAGTTTCACATGTACGATGTTTCCTAAACCCGTGCTGATTCATGGAAAGAAGCTTTTCCGTTTAAAGGAAATTTACTATATTCGAACTGAGAATATGCTCCAAAATTCTACATGAAACTGATGTCAACGATATTGGCCTGTAATTGTATGGGTCAGTTCTCCTTCCTTTTTTATACACGGGAGTCACCTGCGCTTTTTTCCAATCACTAGGAACTTTGCGCTGAATTAAAGATTCGTTATAAATGCAAGCTAAGTAGGGGGCCAACGCCGCAGAATAGTTTTTGTAAAACCGAACTGGTATTCCATCCGGACCAGCAGACTTTTTTGTATTTAGCTTTATCAGCTGCTTCTCTACACTGGAAATACCTATTGCTATGTCCCGCATTTCGGAATTAGTACGTTGATCAATTTATGGTACATTTGTGCGGTCCTCCTGCTTGAAAGATTTCTTAAAGGTTAAATTTAGAACTTCAGCTTTCCGTTTGCTTTCTTCTATTACTGCCCCGGAATGATCAACGAGTGACTGGACAGTGGGCTTTGACCCGCTTATCGATTTTACATAGGACCAGAATTTTTTCGGGTTCTCGGAAAGATCTTTTACTAAGGTATGGCTGTGATAATTATTGTATGCTTCGTGCATCGATCTTTTTATAGACGCACGAATCTCTACTAACTTTTGCCTGTCATCACTTGCGTGTTCTTTTTTGAATCGTGAGTGCAACAGCCTTTGCTTTCTCAGCAGCTTTTTAACATTATTGTTATACCACAGTGGATCTTTTCCATCCTTAATCGTCTTTACTGGCACATATTTCTCTACTTCTCTATTTCTCTACTAGAAGTCGTAGAAGACATTGGCACTGCAAATGGGTAACAACTAAGAGCTTCAACCACAACAAGCCATTTAGTGTTCCAGAAGGGACCAGCATAGTCAATAAGCACATGCTGCCATGGTGAATCTGCTTTGGGCAAAACATTTCTGAGGTGGGGCAGACTGGTTGGTAGCGCAGACTAAACACTGTGACGTCATCTGTTCTGTAGGGGCGTCCATACCCTGCCAAGTACAGCGTCGCCGTGCCCATTTCTTAGTGCGAAGCAGTCCCCAGTGTTGTTAGTGAATTAAGTTCAATACTTCTCTCTGCAAACGTCGCGGGTTCAACATACACAATTGTCGACTGTCATGTGTACCTAGAATGTCACCTCTATGAACTGAATGCTTATTTCTTCTAGCAAAATAGCGACGCACCAGCGCATTTGGAATGTCACGTTGTGAACGAGACAATTCCGCGCGAGCCGGCCGCGGTGGCCGAGGGGGCTGAGGCGCTTCAGTCACGGTCTGCACGGCCACAACGGTCGGGGGATCGAATCCCCCCTCGGGCATGGATATTTGTGCCGTCCTAGTTCGTAAGTAGTTCATAAGTAGTTTGTAAGTTTAGGGACTGATGACCCCGTAGTTAAGTCCCATTAGACTTACAAACATTTGAACATTTATTTGAATTCCGCGCGAATATAGCGCAGCAAAATTCGTAAATAGGGGTCTGTTTCCGTGGCGCGAGCAATATTTCTATAGTCCAACCGCAAGGATTGCAAAAAATATCTTCCTGTGCATCTATCTGACAACAAGACGTCGCAGAAGCGTCAAAGTATTTATCAGGGCCAATTTGAAGACGGAAAAGTACGTCAGCATTTCCATGACGAGTTGTGGGTCTGCACTCAACCTTGTCCCAATACTGTGATAAGAGCAATACCCAGCGTTGAAATGTGTGTGCCGTGCGATTCGGAATCTGTTTGGCTGGATAAACAACGACTGCAAAGGCTTGTATTCAATGACTAAATAAAATTTTCTCCCATGCAAACAGTGATGGAATTTCGTGATACTATACACAATCGCTGAATCTTTCTTCTCAATTTGAGAATAACGGCACTGTGTGTCTGTCGAATGTTTATACGCAAACGCTATCGGACAGTCCGCATCCCCATCTCTACGAGACAGCACTGCACCTAGACCATACGATGACGAGTCAACTTGCAAAAGAACTGGTTTTTCTGAATCGAAGTGCACCAAACATCGATCAATGAGTAAAGCATCTTTTAAATGTTGAAATGCGCGTTGGCATTCTTCCGTGCAAACAAAACGAACAGTTTTACGGCGTAGCTGATGCAAAGGAGCGGCATTTTGTGCTGCGTTGAGAATAAACCTAATACAGTAAGTTTCCCAAGACGGACTGTAATTCTTTCACATCTTTTGGTGCTGGCAGGTCGCAAATGACAAGCAAATGTGATTGCATGGGGTGCACTCCTTGACTGTTTATCACGTGTCCTGGATACTGCAGTTCCTGTCTGAAAAAGTCACACTTACTAAGCGACACTTGAGACCTGCATATGACCAAACCTGATATAATTTTCTCAAATTTGCAATGTGTTCCTCTGGAGTAGGACTGACACAACTATGTGGTCAAAGTAGTTTGAACATTGAACAACTAGGCACTCGAGCTGTAAGCCGTTCCAAATATCCTTGAAAAAGTGTGGGCGCGGATGCACTGCCAAACGGTAGACGCAAATATTTAGACAAGTCCAGATGAGTATCGACAACACAAATTTTTTGTGATTCTTCGTCGAGTGGCAACTGAAGGCAGGCATTGCGCAAATTTATTTTTGAGAAATATTTTCCTGCACCTAATCTGCCCATTACATCATCGGGTCTTGGCAAAGGATAACTGTCTACAGCTGTTTGTGAATTTACTGTGGCCTTCAAATCAACACAACTGCGGAGGCTACCTGATGACTTCGGCAAAATAACAAGTGGACTCGGCCACTGGCTATCATTGGTTGAATTGCACCATTTTATTGCAATGTGCGAAGTTCTTGTGCTACTGTGTCGCGTAAGGCGAGTAGCACATCACGAGCTTTGCAAAATTTTGCTGTGGCATTTTCCTTTAAGGCTCCGTGAAACAGAGCGAGCGCGGGTAGCCCGCGCGGGCAGAACGCGCCGTTGTCCACCGCATTCCGCAGCAGTCAGACAGCGCGGGCAGCGCTCGGCGTTCCGGTTGTTGACTCGCGCTTGCAGTGCTTAAGAACTAAAAACGGCCATTGAGAACATCAAAACCAAGTAGGCAGCCGGTGGTTAAGATGACATATATCCAGAATTTATTAAATACAGCGGAAAAAATTTTACGAATTGGCTTCTGAACTTCTATAATAATATTCTTGAAGAAGGGCGCATACCTAAAATATTCAAAAGATCAAAAATAGTGGCAATTATAAAACCTGGCAAAACACCTGACAAGCCTGAACACTTTAGGACAATCTCTCTGCTGTGCATATGCTTAAAACTCCTAGAGAGACTCTTCTATAATCGCATTGTAACAACTCTGAACGAAAGACTCCGCATCGAGCAGGCCGGATTCCGTCCGCAACGCAGCTGTTGTGATCAAGTGCTGGCTCTAACAACACACATTGAGCGTGGATATGAAGACAGACTTAAAACAGCTGTCGTATTTGTTGATCTGACTGCCGCATACGATACAGTGTGGAGACAAGGCCTACTTTGCAAAATTTTTGAGATCTTCCCATGCCAAACTCTGTATAAACTGCTAAGTGAAATACTCAGTAATAGAGCTTTTGAAGTCCACCTAGAAGGAAAGAAAAGCCGCACTACCATCTTAAATAATGGCTTACCACAAGGTTCTGTATTGGCTCCATTACTCTTCAACCTATACACAAACGATCTACCGACAACAAATGCTCGGATGTTCTGCTACGCTGATGACATGGCTTTGGCTGTGCAACATGGAAGCTTCGAAGAGTGTCAAAACACCCTCAACCAAGATCTCCGATCAATGGAAGAATACTTCGGTAACTGGAGATTAATCCCCAACCCATCAAAGACAGAAGTTACAGTATTTCACTTATGCAACCAACAAGCCACTCGATCTCTTGATGTTCGTTTTGCTGGAAAGAAGTTAAGCCACAACCCAAATCCAAAATACCTTGGCATCAGACTGGACAGATCACTTACATTCAAATCTCACTTAACAGAAACTGCAGTTAAGATACGAACAAGAAACATCATCCAAAAGCTTGCCAATTCTAGCTGAGGAGCTGATGCACGTAATCTGAAGATCTCTTCTTTATCACTGATGTATTCTGTTGCAGAGTACTGCAGTCCTGTTTGGCTCAACAGCAGCCACACTTCCAAAGTAGACATCGAACTAAATAACACCATGAGGATCATATCCGGGACCATAAAGTCGACCCCATTGCCCTGGCTCTCCATTCTCTGCAATATAGCTCCACCACATCTCAGACGGCAAGCTGCGCTAGTCAATGAGTGGAATAAAATTTCCGGCAATATTGATCTCCCTATCCACCAAGACACTACTCCGAACAATCGTCTCCTGAGATCCAGAAGACCACCATGGAGAACAGCTCAAAATCTTATATCCATCCCTTTCGATGCCATGACAACCTGGAAAAATGATTGGTCCAATTCTGGCCTAGCCAGGAATCATAGGGAAATATCCCCTGGCAGAAATGAATCTGGTACAGACCTGCCAAGAAGAACATGGGTCACACTCAACAGACTCCGCACAGGCCATGGCAGAAGTGAAGAGATGCTCTTCAGATGAAGCCTCCCCTAAAGCCGTCGAGTGGATGGAAAAACTGGACATACAACTGTAACATAATTTTGTAGTTTGTTTTTGTTTGCTTACTAAATTGTTAATTTGATTTCAAATGCCATTGTATATATTTATATGTATGTATGTAAGTATGTAAACCATTTGTACTTGAAAACCACATACGCTAAATAAATAAATAGTACTTAAGTCAGCTGCGGAGCGTATAAACATGAGCAGTAGTTCAGACGAGGATGAATTTCTAATTCTCATTATGCTTGCTTCAAACAAGTGAAGAAAATAAGTTCATGAAATTAATATGAAACGAGAAGAATATGGTGAATTTCATCGTCTTTACAAATAGCTTTGATTGTGTGAAGACAGTTTTTTCAAGTATTTTCGAATGTCTCGTTAGCTGCATTGGCAGTTACATAGAAAGCATGTACAGATAAAATGTCCAAGAAAAGAGTGGCTCAAGTTATTATTGATACAGTTGTCTCGTTTGGAGTTGTTGATCATGATGACATCTTTGTGGTTTTGCTGTGGGCAGCTAGAGCAGACACAGTGAAAGTGTTATTTTTTAAAACACTACATTTATACAAGGAGAAAATATGCTGCTTCGAAAGCCGTTGCAGGATACAACCGCTCGTGTGCCTCGCGTGTTAGTAGGTGATGATTTAAATTACAGAATTATTTAATATGTCCCGTTCCTAAAGCTACAGTCTTGGAAGACCCTCAAAAGGCCATTTACAATAAATGCCTCTGCAAGAGACGGCATGTAGTGGAAATTCTTGTTGCAAAATGGCGTGTCTTTATAGGGCCAATAGACATACAAACTGATGCTGCAAATATAGATTTTAAAGCCGCGTGCTGTCTAATAATTTCCTCCGCAGCAATGCAAGCTACGTGCCTACTGAACAAGAGGAGCAGATTGATAACCTACATGCTAATGCATTTTCGAATACACTAAGACTAAAACAGAAACCAATTTCTTGCGAATTTTGTCAATAAACAGTAACAAGGTATTGACATCAAGTTGTATGCGCTGTTCGCAGCCAACAACTACCTTCTGCACCATCTGCGTATATGTTTGTCCAACCACATCGTTTTTCTTACGTTTTTTAACTGTATTTTGCACAACGCAACCAGAACTGTACTGTAATTTTCAATATTTCGCTTAATTCATTTTCATGTAATAGTTTTAATTAGTCCAGTCGGTATACATTATTTTGTAATTACGAAAAATAAATTAATACCTGTTTGATTCAGACTTCTGCATATGTCCTTCCAACTGTCTGTCTTCTCAGACACATTTTTGTATCCTGGGTCATTATGACATAGATGAATGGCTGTGGACGCACCAAATCGATCAGTTTGTCTGTTTTCCGCCACACTGCTGCCGCTTGCCCGCCGCGGTCTCTGTAGAAAACCACAGCCTGCCCGCTGCTCGCGGCGGGCAGCGCGTGCGCCCGCGGCAGAACGCAACACAGCGCGAACTGCCCGCGCGGGCTGCCCGCTCTCTCTTTGACAGAGCCTTTAGAGTAATGTGCGCAGCAAAATCCTTTGCTTTTCCCAGTCCTGCAGAAAATAAACCCGAAAAGTCTTTCAGCAACTTGTCTATACTGTCTTTAGCATCAAAAGCGTTCACAACTAAAACATTGTCTTACGCAGAAAAACCAAAGAGATCAAAAGAATCTACACCAAAAATATTCTCTCCTTCATAAGACTGAAGCACTTGAAATGTCACTGTGCGCATTTGCGAACGGTTTTCCGCAAGTAGTGAACACTGTTGCCATTGTACGCTGTTAACAGTGTAGTAGCGCGAGATAGGCGCGGCGGTCCTAACTGTTCATAAGTCTTGCGATTGAGCAATGTGACTGATGCACCTGTGTCTAGCTGAAATTTTATATAAATGTCATTCACACGCAAATTGATATACATTTATCTGGCCTGGCGAAAAATTTGTGCTACGTCTGTGTCCTTGATGTTACAAGGGGTAGGCGCGGGTTTTGAAAATGCTGCATTTATTGAATAAGTACTGTCTTGTCGCTGTTTGGATCGGGAAGACAAATTCCGTTTCTTTTACTGAAAGCAGACTGCTTGTATATGACCTTTCTTGCTGCATGCTTAGAATTTTGCTGACCGGGACAGACAGTTCTGCATTTTGTGTGGTGTCGCACAAGTACAAAGTGCGCGCCACCTACTTTCGCCGCGCGCCGCCATGCACGCACGGCGCGGCGATCTCACGACGACAGCCACGAGCGCCCTCTGCTGGAACGCCGCTCGTGGCCACCACTGAAGAACACCGGGCACTTCGGACTGAGCTAGCAAACAGTTACGACCTTCGTAATCAGATAGGCACGATTGAAGACTTCGCTATTGTACAGGCACTAGGCAGGCCTCCAACAACTATGTATCAACATTCCGCAGTACTATGTAAAAGTTAAGTATTGTTACATTCTGTGCAATATATATCTTTCTAATTTACTCGAGTGTTTATAGTTTCTGGCTGCTCCCCTCCGTACCTGCACCAGCGTGTCGGCCACCGACACCTACGACGAGGCTGGGACACAAAAGCGGCGACGAAGTCGGGACACAAAAGTGGCGACGAGGTGTGATACACGAACCGTGGACCAGCCCGCTAGCAGCAGCCAGACAGCAGCAGTCGGAGCACGCAAAAATTGCTCCCGCCCACCCACCCTTATTATAAGAATTTTGGGGGAAGATATTTTGTTACGTGTTTTGTGGACTTTTTTGCTGCAGAGCGTCCTCTTTCATATTGCATTTGTGTTTTGTTATAATTTACTTGTATACGCGGCGCCTAATCGGTCAGAATGGCCACTACCCCGAACCCAAACTTAATGGAAATTATTCAGTTACAGACGGCGCAAATTACCCAGCTGCTCCAGGCCGTGTCGCAGTTGACGACACAGGCTGCTCACCAACAACAACAGTCGTCATATCAGCAGCCCACACCTGCCGCCGCACCGCTTCCGACGTTCCGCCAGTACAACGAACGTGAGGAAGAATGGAGCGACTATTTCGCACAGTTTCAAGAACTCGTCGCGGCTCATCAAATTACAGGTCAGAGAGTGAAGAACGTTTTCTTATCGATTGAGGGCCCCCAGACCTTCGTATTATTGCAAAAACTTTTTCCGCAAGCATCTCCTCGTGATGTAGACTTTGAACAAATAGTAGATGCACTGAATGCTCATTATGAGAGAAAAGTTCTTGTAGCCGCTGCACGATACCGATTTTTCAGACTTAAAAAATTACCGCAGCAGTCACACCAAGAGTGGATTACGGAATTGAAGGGCTTAACCCGCCAATGTAAATTTACTTGCTCTTGTGGACTTTCGTATAGTGACGTGATGTTAAGAGATGCGATTACGCAGAATATTCAGGACCCCAGAATTAGAGCAGCAATTCTAAAACAGTCAGACCCTTCATTAGACAGTGTACTGCAGCTTATTGAAGCGCATGATACTTTTGACTTAGCAGATGTAGAAATGCAAAGCCATAGTGTAAATTCAGTGCGCCGTAACGGACGCTTTCCTAGCCGTAGTTCTCAGTGTAGCACTAGTGGTTCTTACAATAGTACAGGCCGTGCGGAACAGACAGTGAACAGTAACCAGTGTAAAAGTGCGACACAAAGGTCGCCCCGTCGTGTTAGAAACAGTAATTTGAATAACGGGAGCCAACGCTCATTTCAGAAAAATGTACGTAAATCTTGCCCCCAGTGTGTGTCTCGCCACAAGCGTGCTCATTGCCCTAGTCGCAACGCAACCTGTTATCAATGTGGCAAATCAGGACATGTCCAGTCTGTGTGTATGCAAATTAAAAACTCAAAGAACAGTAACGTTAGAAACGGTGCTTCGCAAAGTGCGAGAACAGTTCATTCTGTAAATGTTATACGGGCTGTGGAATTGAACAGTGCTTTCCTTGGATCTCAATTTCAAGAAAGTAGTTCTGCGCCTATGGCAAAACTATATAGTGCACCACGTAGCAAGCGCCAACGAGCGCGTAAAACAGTGCAACGGAAACGGGTTCGGGACAAGCAAAATGACTATGAACAGTGCATTCCTGTAGTGAAAATAGTGCCTTCTGCAACTTCTAATTGTAATAGTGCCCCGTACTGTGTAGCTAGAGACAGTAGAATTGGTGTAGCTACTCAAAGTAATTTTAGTGCAGTAGCCTCGCATTGCGCGGACGCCGATCCGGCGGTAGTGTCATCTAGTGACAGTGTGGTTAATCCGCTGGGTGCCGAGTATGCGCCGCTTCCTACCGCACGCAACCCGCGCAAGCGCAGAAAACAATATGTATTAGACGTTGCCCACATTCGCGCACCGGTCGTGCGACAGAAGCACAAGCTGTTTGTTACTCTCTCTATAGAAAATAAGACTGTGCAATTTCAGCTTGATACTGGTTCCGCTGTTACCTTAATAAATAAAGATACTTATGAACTTCTGGGTTCGCCAAAATTGTCGCCGTGTCAACAAGTGTTAACAGCGTACACAGGTCAAAATATTCCCGTGCTAGGAACGTGTAGCCTGCCTGCCTCTTTTCAAGGTGTAACGAAAACTGTTGCTTTTGTAGTTCTACAGGCCAAATCTACGCAGAACATTTTTGGACTCGATGCATTCGACTTGTTTGGTTTATCAATTCAAAGAGATGTGCTTCAAATTTCGTCAATAGTGCCTCAGGACAAAATCAATGCTTTATGTGAAAAATACAGTGATTTGTTTTCGCCGGAACTAGGTTGTGCAAAAGACTTCGTGGCACATGTAACTTTAAAAGAATCTGCAGTTCCAAAATTTCGTAAAGCTAGACCAGTGCCTATCGCCTTGCGTGATACAGTTGCCGAAGAACTTAAACGTTGGCAAGATAGTGGGGTGATTTCTCCTGTTTCTGCGAGTCAGTGGGCCTCGCCCATAGTAATTATACCCAAGCCGTCAGGAAAACTTCGTCTCTGTGCGGACTTCAAATCAACAGTGAACAGTGAACAGTCAAACAATTGTAGACACTTATCCCCTGCCCAGACCTGACGAACTAATGGACAAATTAGGGCAGTCTCGTTTCTTTTCCAAGATTGATTTAGCAGAGGCATACTTACAGATTCCACTTGATGACGAGTCGAAAAAGTTTTTCGTCATTAATACTCACATGGGCCTTTTTCAATTTCAGCGCCTACCCTTTGGCAGTTCTTCCGCTCCCGCTATTTTTCAGCGTTTTTTGGAACAGCTGACAGTTTCTGTACCGTGTTGTTCGAACTATTTAGATGATATTGTGGTATCCGGACGTACAGTTGAAGAACATTTAGCAAACCTGGAGTGCCTTTTTCAAAGTTTTGACTGCAGCAGGTCTACGTTGCAATAAAGCAAAGTGTTCGTTTTTTCAAACTGAAATAGAGTACCTAGGCCATGTGATTAATGCCCAAGGAATTCATCCCTTACAGTCACATCTTAGAGCAATCAAAGATATGCCTCCTCCTAAGAATGTGCATGAATTGCAAGCAGTAATGGGAAAGCTTAACTATTATTTTAGATTTATTCCCAATGCCTCTCAGATTGCAGCTCCACTGCATCACTTACGTCGGAAGAATGTTCCTTTTGTATGGTCTAAAGATTGTCAGGTTGCCTTTGCCAAACTAAAGTCTGCATTACTCAGTGATGCATGTTTGATTCCCTTTGACCCACAGAAGCCTGTAGTGCTAGCAGTTGACGCCTCGTCGTACGGTGCGGGTGCATTTCTGTCACATCGTATTGGATGTCATGATCGTCCTATTGCCTTTGCATCCAAGCTACTGACGCCGACGCAACAGAATTACAGTCAGATAGAAAAGGAGGCCTTAGCAATCATTTACGGCGTCACAAAGTTTCATCATTATCTCTATGGCAGAAAATTCTATTTGTTGACAGACCACAAGCCTCTCACGTCGTTGTTCTCACCCACAAAGCCAATTCCGCCACGTACAGCACAAAAGCTTCAGAGATGGTCCTTGATATTGTCTAATTATCAGTATGAGATTTTGTACCGACCTACCACTAAACATGCTAACGCGGACACACTTTCCCGACTTCCGGTTGGCCAGGATGTATCATTTGATTCTTCAGAAATGGCATGTTGTCAGATAGACTCCAGAGATGCTTCCGCTGTCGCAGACTTTCCTTTGAACTCTCGTCGGGTTGCATAGGAAACAGCTGCGGATGCAGACCTAAGTGTGGTAGCACGTTTTGTTCGCTCAGGGTGGCCTGCCAGAGCCAAAGACATTGATCGGCCTCTGGTTCGACGTTATTTTGCACAACGTCATGCATTATCTTTAAGTCAGGGTGTACTGTTGTTGCATACCGACAACGACCAAGCAAGAGTGATTGTTCCTCGTTCCCTGCAACGAGAAGTGTTACGCCTCCTGCATCAAGGACATTGGGGCATTGTTAGGACAAAGCAATTGGCCAGACGTCATTGTACCTGGGTTGGTATGGACGCTCAGATAGAGAGCATGACGTCAGAGTGTACTGTTTGTGCGGAGCATCAGGCGGCTCCTCCGCAACGTTTCTCAGACTGGCCACGCCCCAAGGGACCATGGCAACGTTTACATATTGACTTTGCCGGACCTTTCTGGAATACGCGATGGTTAATTGTTGTAGACGCTTTCAGCAAGTTTCCTCTTGTGATTGCCATGAACTCAACGACGGCGTCTAGTACAATCAGTGCCTTAACATCAGTGTTTTGCATCGAAGGCTTGCCTGAAACTATCGTCAGTGACAATGGGCCTCAGTTTGTTAGTGCGGAATTTCAACAGTTTTGTCGTGTGAATGGCATTCAGCATATCACCACCGCGCCTTTTCACCCTCAGTCCAATGGTGAAGCAGAACGTTTCGTTCGAACATTCAAGTCTCACATGGAGAAGATGAAAGGTCAGCACTCCAGGCAGCAAGCTCTTCAAATTTTCCTGTCTACGTATCGGTGCATGCCACGTGACGGCCCGTCTCCTGCCGAGCTGCTACACGGCCGCCGTCACCGCACTCTCCTTCACCTGCTGCAGCCTCCCACGCACCGAGTCGGTTCGTATGGCGCTACGCGTTTTCAGGTTTCCACGCCGGTGCTGTACAGGGTGTTTGCTGGAAACAAGAAGACATGGTTGCCGGGCACCATTCAACGCGTGCTTGGGCGCAATATGTTTGTTGTACGTTCTTCCACAGGGTCGGAGCTGCGGCGCCACGCAAACCAATTGCGCCTGCACAGACCGCGCGATCCTGTCTCCGGTTTCTTGATTCCAGACCCAGTTCACCGCCAGGGAGCACAACCACATCGTTCGTCCCCGGACTACGAGATCCCTATGGACGTCGACGTACATCCGACGCAGTCGTCGCCGCTGTCGCCGCCGCAGATGACAGCGTCACCGAGAGGGACTCCGGGACCGTGCGGGCCCCCCCAGCTTGGGCCACGCACCTCAGAAGAAGATGACCTGCTCCCTCTGGGCGGGGGCGGGCGCCCTTCCCCAGGTTTCGGCGGGTTCCCTGGAGGATCGCAAGGCGGATGCCGGGGCGCGGACGGCGTCTCGATCCCGGCCTCCGCTACGACGCCCGTCCCACCAGTAACGCCCCCGCCCAGGCCCTCCTCCCAGTGCCGTCGCCGTGGCCCTCAGCCCTACGCCACGACGGCGCGGCGGTTTGGGGGGGAGGGGTGTGGTGTCGCACAAGTACAAAGTGCGCGCCACCTACTTTCGCCGCGTGCCGCCATGCACGCACGGCGCGGCGATCTCACGACGACAGCCACGAGCGCCCTCTGCTGGAACGCCGCTCGTGGCCACCACTGAAGAACACCGGGCACTTCGGACTGAGCTAGCAAACAGTTACGACCTTCGTAATCAGATAGGCACGATTGAAGACTTCGCTATTGTACAGGCACTAGGCAGGCCTCCAACAACTATGTATCAACATTCTGCAGTACTATGTAAAAGTTAAGTATTGTTACATTCTGTGCAATATATATCTTTCTAATTTACTCGAGTGTTTATAGTTTCTGGCTGCTCCCCTCCGTACCTGCACCAGCGTGTCGGCCACCGACACCTACGACGAGGCTGGGACACAAAAGCGGCGACGAAGTCGGGACACAAAATTTTGTGCCGCGAGAAACATGTTGGACAAGACTTCACTTCCTAAGTGAGAACGGCACTGTGTCTATCAACTTGTTTACGCTTAGCGCGAGATGGCGGAAGAGTAAATCGCCGGAGCGTGACGTCACTACAGTTCACAGTGGAATCGAATCAAAGTTTACCGCTACCGTGGTGCCTGAATCGTACTGTTCCAAAATCTGTTCTACTCGATGGAAAGACAGATCTGCTCTCTAAGTCTGGAATCAGTAATATTATAAATAACAGCGTCACGTAACAACACATCCGAATATACAGCTCCACATGAACACTTAAATTTGCAGTATCTAGTAAGACCTTGTATATCTGTTATCCACTGTCGGTATGTTTGGTTCTCTATTTTCCTACACCGGAAGAGTTGATACCTAGCGGCCACTACATTGATTTGCTGTTCATAATAGGACGCGAGAGCTTGTAACGGCCGGCCGCGGTGCCCTAGGGGACTGAGGCGCTCCAGTCACGGTCTGCACGGCCACTATGGTCGGGGGTTCGAATACCCCCCCCCCTCGGGCATGTATATTTGTGCTGTCCTTAGTCTTAGCTAGTTCATAAGTAGTTTGTAAGCTTAGGGACTGATGACCCCGTAGTTAAGTACCATAAGTTCTAAAAACATTTGAACATTTGGCTTGTAACGTTTCTGCTATGTTGCAAACTCCTTACAAAAATCAGTTGCCAACATATAAACACGAAATATCTGACACCTAAAATAAAACTTCACTACTGGACATGTAAAAAAACACATTTTCGCCTTCAGTTTGAAATTGTATTAACACTATTAGTAAAACGCTTTTAAGAAATATTACGTTGATTTAAACATAACTTTCGCTGTCCTTTTACGTAAATTTCAATTTTTAATACTTTCGTAAATAATAGCTGCAAACACTAAAAATGCATTACACTTAGTTCCGGAAATTGCTGAACCTATATAGATACTAATTTGTATAAAAACAACAATACTACATGTTATAACTATTGCACAACATGATTTCATATATACCTTTTGTTCAAATAAATTAGGGCAGACCATGTTTTATATATCACTGGATCCTAAATTAAATACTGATCATTTTTCATGCACTAAAATTAATAATCCGTTTGGTACTAAGAAACTATCTTCGAAATTAACAAAACTACGACAACCATATACAAATCCATATTAATAAAAAATTAGACCGCAAACTGAGATACATTAAAATTCCATGTCATAGTACGCTTACACAATATTGGCAAAACAAATATGTGTGCACTTCGAAAACACAAATAATGTAAATAATTTGAGCATTGTAAACACTAGTCAAAGGATGACTTTAAATTTGTGACCCACGTTAAATACAAATTTCATGAATCATGTACATACATTGAGATAAATAGACAAAGCTTAAATGTAATGTTTTAATTTCTGTATTTTGGCATATTTAATGTAAAAGAATATTGTTTAATTGTGAATTACGAAACTTTGTCATCAATCTTATAACGCGGTTACGTAGAAAGATGTTTGAGAGAAACCATGTTTTGTTAGTCTTCTAGCAGTCAAAAACCTGTAAGCAGCTCTGTTGGCTTGCCGCTGCATTTTTTTACTTTTTTATTTTGCAACAATGTGGTTGTTTTAAACTTTATTTACATGGAAATAAAATCGTTTCCATATCAACTGACATGTTTATAATTTACGAAAAGATCCTGTAACATCAAATCTTTTAGTGAAAGCCGAAGACAGCTCACAAGACAATGGACTACAGCCAGCATATAAGATAAATTCATTTCATATCAACTTCACCTACAGTGGAATGACTTTGTTGTAGAGACTGTGAACTAATAAAACTTTCCGTGATTTAGGAAAATATTAGGGCTCAGGTTGAGTCATTCCCAAAAGGGGTGACTGTCGTTAGAGGCTCCTATAAGTGTATCATAAGAATGTTCACAAGATTCCGCATTTGAAAAGACGGAACACTGGGGGAGAGGGGGGGGGGGCTACAGACAGGAGGAAAAATTCTAGTTTGACAGTACCTTGTGTCTTGTGAACTGTGGCGTAGGCTTCAAACTGTTGCAACCACTCTCTCCATTCCTTTTGTGCTTCGTCATACTGGCGAAATGATGGAATTACTGAAGTTGGTAGCTGCTGCAGTGGTATTTGCGTATTTTGTTGCACAGGTGCGGCTAGAAGTTGTTGCACGGTTGACAGCAAGGAAGCGATTTGTTGACTCTGAAACTGAAACATCTGCATCAGTTGCTGTGCATCGAGCGCAGGGAGCTGCGGTGCAGTGAAAGGGACGCGCCACATAACTTGGCGGGTGGACTGGCTCTTCTGCGCAGGTAGCTGTGTAGTGGTGGGGGAAGCTGCTGTCGCAGCGTAGCCGGACTGTGCGTTAGCTGCGCTCAGTTCCATTCCGCAGTCAGCTGCTGATTGCCGCTTAGCTTTACAGCTACGGCCGCATACAAGCGCAAGGAAATGTCAAGCTGCGAGTCTTGAAAACACACGACTGTATAAAAAGTGTAATGCAGAAATTCATTTCGTAGCTCAGTCGAATAGCACGAAATATCTGTAAATTATATACACAGTTCCTCTAGGCCCTACGGAGATCAATCTAGCCATTATTACTGAAAAACCACATTAGACGTTCACGACAGATTACGAATTCAAAGTAAATTAATTGTGAAGATAAAAAAGTGATAAATTAGAAATTGACAAATTTTAGATTTTTCCCTTAATTATATCTTGAAACACTGACTGAAGACTGCGTAAGTCATTTCAGAATGGTAGTCTTATGAATGCTTCGTCTTTGATTACTTAAATATTAATTTACTTTCAGGTATGAATCCTGTTTCTGCCAAAAGCAGTTGTCGCTCCGCACAGTACGATACGAACTCGAGCGCGCTCAACGGCTGAGTGACGGCTATTGGCCAGCAGGTCACGTGGCGTGACGTATGCCTACCCGTGCTTCTGCGCATCCAGACCTCACCCGCCAAGTTACGTGGCGCGCGCTCTGGTAGGGGTTGACACTTTGTAAAAACAGCAAGAAGAAACAATTCAAAAATATAGAAATTGTCGCTTATCCCTGCAAATGAAAAGATTATATACTGGAATCTACTGTAAGAAATTGACAAGCAAAATAATTTCACAGCGTAGTCTCAGAGATTTCTGTGTCCACTGACATTTAACTTCTCATCGCCATGTGCTTAGTCCTCGTCGCCATGTGTTTGGTCCTTTCCGGCCTATCTTCCAGGAAAAGGTCTGCTCAGGACGCGTGGGATGCGTGGACAGCTAAATCAGCTATATAGATTAGTAATACAAGTTTTATTTAATAATGTTTATACCAATTATTCAACTTCTATAAAATATGTCTGTTCTCGCGGTGACGTCTTCTTCTCGCACGATGCTAGCTGCGCTTACTCATAGTCACTGCCTGATTCGGGGATGAGTTCAAAGGGTGACCTTCCAGATGCATGTCGGCCCAGATATAGCTGCGGTTCTTCGTTTCTCCCTCCGGGAGGCGCGGCGCCGGCGTGTGATTGGATGCCGGTCATCCGCTGCCTTCTTCACAATCAAAATTCAAATGTTTGTAGCACTTATGGGACTTAACTACGGGTCATCAGTCCCTAAACTTACTTACAAACTACTTATGAACTAGCTAAGACTAAGGATGGCACAAATATCCATGCCCGAGGGGGTATTCGAACCTCCGACCGTAGTGGCCGTGCAGACCGTGACTGGAGCGCCTCAGTCCCCTCGGCCACCGCGGCCGGCTCTTCACAATCGTTCTCGTGCGTTTGGTATGTGGCGCTGACATTACGCCACAACATTTTATCACAAAATACCTCCTCAATTCAATTTCTTATTAGTAAATGGCAATAATAATGCTTATTGTAAGAGACTATAGCATAACGGAATAGAATACTGGGTAAATTTACATACGGCTATGGCGGTGTAGTGCGCTAATGTTGACAACGAAATGTTTGCTTTACAAGGATTATTAAATTACTGACAAGACAAGGGTACTGTTACATATGAAAACCTGTCACACCTAGAGAAGGAACAGAATTATTTATTTATTTCATGGTCAACATCAAGGGTTAATCCCCTCTTTCTATACGATTAGGTTTTCAAATAGCATTCAACGGTTGTTGCCAACATCGGCACCGTGTGCCTCTACGACCGTAAACTTTAGACCCTGCACTGTAATATTCTTTTTCGTTTTAGTGTTTACAATAACTCACAGGAGAAAGCTTTGCAACTGTTCCTCACCTCCTACCGCTCACATTCACGAGAAGAATCGTTGCCGGCCGAACTTCGGCACTGCCGCCGCTACCGCACCCTGCTCCGTTTGCTCCACCCACCGCCCCGCCCGAGCAGCAGCCGACGACATGCAAGAATCGCTTTGCTCCGCGTAACCCAGTCTTTTACAGAGTTTTTAGCGGTTGCAGACGATGGCAGTAGGGTGAGGTCGTCAAATTTTTCGGTGCTTCCATGTTTGAAATTTCAGGACCTGACGGAGTAGTAGTAAGCAGGCACCGCAACCGAATGCACCCTTGTTGTGTATTCATAGGAGACGGAGCCCTCGCCGCCTCCGCTCGAAATCCCTATGCATTTGCACCAGCACGCCACGCAGCAGCCGATGCTGATGTCAACACCGACGTCACAGTCTACGTCATCATCAGGCCGGATGGCGGGGCCCGGCCGGTAGTCTGCCGTCCTCCGCAGCTACAGACTCCAGTCCATCACTACGTCCACGAGCCTGCCTCCTCCCCCGTTGTCGAGCTCCTTACACGACAACGGTTCACCGCTTTGGTGGGTGGAGGGGGGAGTGGGGGGAGAGGAATGTTGTGGCGTAAAAGTCAGCACCACACGCCAGACGCACGAGAAAGTGTCGATAAAAAGAAAATACACGATATCTTCAACCTTGACCCATTTATTTCCACAATACAGCCATTCGTAATTGTGGAAGACATGCATAGGTAGCTGCAAGGCTCTCCTTGGAAATTTACAGTAAAAGAAGCACGAGCGCTGGCCGCGGTGGCCGAGGGGACTGAGACGCTCCGGTCACGGTCTGCACGGCCACTACGGTCGGGGGTTAGAATTCCCCCGCGAGCATGGATGTTTGTGCCGTCCTTAGTATTACTTAGTTCATAAGTAGTTTGTAAGTTTATGGGCTGATGACCCCATAGTTAAGTCCCATAAGCTATACAAACATTTCAACATTTTTTTGATTTTACATAGGACCAGGATTTTTCAGGGTTCTCCGAAAGATCTTTTGCTAAGGTGTGGCTGTGATAATTATTGTATGCTTTGGGCATCTATCTTTTTATAGACGCACGAATCGCTACTAATTTTGCCTGTTATTGCGTGTTATTTTTGAACCGAGAGTGCAACAGTCTTAGGTTTCTCAGTAGCTTTCTAACATTATTTTTATACCAAGGTGAATCTTTTCCATGCTTAATCGACTTTACAGGAACATATTTCTCTAACCCTTTATGTACAATGCACTTAAATTTTGTCAACAATTCATCTACATCTTTAGTCCCGGAACAAAAACGATGCCCATTCATTTTTTAAGTGCGATCGTAACATTTTCTTATCGGTTCTTCCCAACAAAAATACGCTCCTAGCCTTCTTGATTGTATTATGAACTTTGGTCACCGTCGATGCTATGACGATATCATGATCACTAATTCCTTTCTCTACACAGACATCGTTAATCAGTTCAGGCCTGTTTGTGGCTATAAGGTGTAAAATATCTCCATTGCGAAATGTTCAAATGTTTGTATAGTTATGGGACTTAACTACGGGGTCATCAGTCCCTAAACTTACAAACTACTTATGAACTACTTACGAACTAGGGCGGCACAAATATCTATGCCCGAGGGGGGATTCGAACCTCCGAACGTAGTGGCCGTGCAGACCGTGACTGGAGCGCCTCAGTCCCCTCGGCCACCGTGGCCGGCTCTCCATTGCGCACAGGTTGCCGGTTTAAATGCTCGAGACAGTTTTCAGAGAATGTGTCCAATCTATACTCTTAAGGCTGAAGTCTCTCCCGACTAATATTTCATGGCCCGGATACCTACGCACTAACTGGTGTAGACTTTCTTTGAATGACTCTAAAACTGCTACAGCAGCACTGGGGGGTGGGGCGGTAAAAACACCAAACTATTAACTTTAATTCTTTTAGACCTGTTATACGTGCCCAGATAACTTCAGTTACTTTCAATCTCGATCTCAGTAGAAACAACATCTTTGTCCACAGCGATTAACACTCCCCCTCCAGTTGTGTCCGATCTATCTTTCCGATGTACATTTCACGCCTCGCTAAATATTTCTGAACTTGCCAGATTATGGTTTAGCCAGCTTTAGGTTCCTAAAACTATCTGAGCACAATAATTGCCATCTGTAGACATAACCACAGAGAACATTATTAAGCTTGTAAATGTCCTTATTGCTATTTGTTCAAAATCCTTGCTTCTTACTATAAAGGTTCATCATTCACTAATGACCAAGTTAACTTTACAGTTAGCTTTAGTATTGTCTTAAAATGTAGAAGAGTACTTCTTTTTTCATACACAAACATGCATGCCCGAAAATCTGATGTAGGGTAATCTTTATCAGCCAGACCCGTTGAATATAATGACACATTGTAGAGAAACATGCCTCCACAGAAAGAAATTTGTTTGCTGATGATTTCTACTGACAATATACTGCCACAGAGTAGTTGGAAAAATGATTCTAGTGCCAACAGATCTACAATATTTTTATTTATTACAGTCGACCAGTTTCTGTACTGACTGCCATCAACTGGAGATTAAAAAACTAAATGAAAAAAAAAAACCATGAGAATTATATACAATCATACAACATGGAATAATATATAAAATTTTAAAATATTTATAAATAATAATACATAAATATTGCACATCAGTTACAACAAGAGATAATTTTTGCCAAATATGGAAACATCAAAATTACAATAATAATTGCGGCTGTTGACTGAAAACTGCCCTTCATTGTACTATTCTTTAAAAGTACTGTTCAGTTTGATCATTTACTGTTACTAGTGGACGTACTACTACGTCATAGACCATATTAAGATTCAAAGTTTACATGATTATATTAATGGAACAGATGAATGTTTGTCAAAGAACTCCAGGTTTTAATTCTATTTTTCAATATACTGCTTCTGTAGTCTTTGGTGGCAACTTTATAAATAATCGAGAAAGCATCTACAGGAGATGGAACATAGACGTATAAGTTTCAAAATTTATATAATTACATATAAAAATCGAGGAAGATACGTTTTAGAGATCTAGAGATCTTTAGCCGGCCGCGGTGGCCGCGGGGACTGAGGCGCTTTAGTCACGGTTTGCACGGCCACTACGGTCGGGGTTTCGAATCCCCCCTGGGGCATGGATATTTGTGCCGTCCTAGTTCGTAAGTAGTTTGTGAGTTTAGGGACTGATGACCCCGTAATTAAGTCCCATAAGCTTTACAAACATTTGAACATTTGCCAGGCGTTTGTCATTACCATTGTCAATAACAGAAAACAACCGTGTGGAGTGAGATAGTAAATACACTATCAGATCAAACGTATTCGGACTCCTGAATGGAAATATCTTAAAGTTCATGGCGCACTCCATCGGTAATGCTGGAATAATATATTGTGTTGGCCTTCCCTTAGCCTTGATGACAGCTTCTAGTCTCGCAGGCATACGTTCAATCATATGCTGGAAGGTTTCCTGGGAAATGGCAGCCCATTTCTTCACGGAATGTTGCACTGAGGAGAGGTATCAATGTAGGACGGTGAGTCCTGAGACGAAGCCGGCGTTCCAAAACATTCCAAAGTTGTTCTATAGGATTCAAGTCAGGCCGGGGATGTTACTGTCGCGTGAACACTCCGCCACATGCCGTTCATTATGAACAGGTGCTCGATCGTGTTGAAGATGCAGTCGTCATCCCCGAATTACGACTAAACAGTGGGAAGCAAGAAGGTGCTCAAAACATCAATGTAGGCCCGTGCTGTGATAATGACACACAAAGCATAAGGGGTGCAAGTCCACTCGATGAAAAAACGTCCATGCCACAACTACCTCCTCCGAATTTTACTATTGGAATTCACAAGACATTCGCCACACCCACACCCTGCCATCGGATCGCTATATAGTGTACCGTGATTCGTCACTGTTTAATCTTCCAATGTTTACGGTCCTTACATCAAGCGAGGCATCGTTTGGCATTGATCTGCATAATGTGTGGCTCATGGGCAACCGATCAACATGAAATTCAAGTTTTCTCTCCTCCCGCCTGTCATACTAGTTGATACAGATGCAGTTTTCAATTCCTGTGTGCTTACCTATTACACTTATGACCCTCTTCAACTGTCAGTAAACAGACGAGGTAGGCCTGTACATTTTCATGCTGTACAAGCCCCTTACGTTTCCACGTCACTATCACATCTGAAGCAGTGGACCTAGAGCTGTTTAGGATTGAAAATCTCGCCTACTGACTTGTAACACAAGTGACACCAAATCTCCTGAAATATATTCGAAGTGCATTACTTCTGCGGAGTGTCCATTCTGCTCTCTCACGGTGTCTAATGACTACTGAAGTCGCTGAAATGGAGTACGTGGAAGTAGGAGGCAGATCAATACACGTAATTTAAAAAAGAAACGAATATTTTAGGAGGTGTCCGGAAACTTTTTATCACATTCTGTATATTCTTCCATAAATATAAGATGTATTTAGACAATACGGTATGGACAGAAGGAGAAGGGATCGAAGAAGTACTATCTGAAGGCTTGAATAAATAAATAAATACCCGAGAAACACCTGGTTTTCGGCTATTTGCCAGAAAATTTCACTTGTATTGCATTAAATGAATTAAAATTTTTTAGACTTTATATAATGTTTTATCTTTCATTAAATGGGCCTAATCTAGAAAAGCTTAAATTTTGCATGACTTTTATATCACTTTTCTAGTAAAAATTATTTATATTTTTCATTAATTGGTGGTAATCTAGGGGAGTAGCCATAATCCCTAATCTACACCGAATAAGAACGATGAGCTCCTCAGTTTGTGACCTGTGCCTTAATGTAAACTGGGAAAAAACCTAGGCAGAGCCTATCTCTACACTTCATTGTTAACTGGAATAATGCATAATATGAACTTCACATAACGAAAATTGAAATTAACATTAATATTTGCAGAATACACAGATTTTACATTTGTGATTTTTATTTGAAAAATGTTGACGTTTGTCACTTGCCTTTGAAAGCGTAGTTTGAATGTCAAATCTGACACGAAATACATAATTTGGACATTTTTTAAGTTCGTTTGAAATGTGTAGCTTTCGGACGACGCAGTGTTGAGGTTTTGACCTGCGACATCAGTAGTGCTGCCACGGTCTGTTGTCGTTGACAGCTGCGTAGATGTATGACAGCCCCTCTGGGATAATGAGGGACTAAACTCATTGTTGTGTGTTGTAATCATCTTGGCTGAGGTCTCGTTTATTCTTGACAGGATCTAGTTGGAGCCGCGGCGGAATGGCCAAGCACATTGAGGCGCTATGCTCCAACGCGCGAGGCCGTAGGCCGCTCCCCGTTGGGGGTTCGAATACCCCCTCGGGCAAGGATGTTTGTGTCGTCTTTAGTATAAGGCAGTTCATAAGTAGGTTGTAAGCTTAGTGACTGATGACCCTGTAGGTAAGTTCCTTAAGCTTCACAAACATTTGAACTGCATGACCTCACCCCCGTAGTAGATTTATATATTATTGTTGAAATGCGTCCTCTGTTCATAATGTTTTGCACTACTGTTTACAAAAACACGGTTAAATCGCACGTATGAAACATTCAGTTGTTCATCCACAGGTAATGTCTACTGTAATAGTGCGTTTCAAAAGTATTGCTGTGACAAAATGTTCAAATGTTTGTTAAGCTTAAGGGACTTAACTATGGGGTCATCAGTCCCTAAACTTACGAACTACTTATGAACTACTTACAACTAAGGACGGCACAAATATCCATGCCCGAGGGGGGATTCGAACCCCCGACCGTAGTGGCCGTGCAGACCGTGACTGGAGCGCCTCAGTCTCCTCGGCCACCGCGGCCGGCATATTGCTGTGACAATAGGTTTCTCAAGTTCCTCTATATTCCATGCGTTCGATGTTACAATGACTATTGCAGCGAGTAGACTTTAAATAATGACACTGCTTAAATACAGTCCTTTATATAGCTCGTTCAGGGAGAGAATGGATTCCTCTATCAGTCTATATTAGCGTTCACCATTTACCCAGTAGAGACGCCAATTTAAAATAAATGTTTTCCTCTAGTGTTCATATCTGACACCTTCTGATGGTCAAGCCAGTGACATTGCTCGCGCTTGAAGTCATGACCTGAGTGCAAAAACGCATTCTCAGGTTGTGCCCAGGTTAAGTCCACTCCTTTGTTTCGGAGCGGCGGCCGGCTCAGTTGCACGTTGCCTTCTGGGCCATTCGCATCGTCTCTCAGTACTCGGTAGGCTGTCAACTGCGACCCACTACCAGTAGGCAATAGAGTTGGGCAACACGATTCTTTTCAGGAATCGATTCTTGCGATTCAATCCCACATTGTGAATCGATTCCTACGATTCGTTCACGATTCTTTATAGTCTGCAATGGCACGATTTTTACTTTCTACATCTGCTCATAGATGGCATTGGAATCTAACATTGTGAATGTTTTCCTACGATTCGTTCACGATTCTTTCTGTTCTGCGATGGCACGATTCTTACAGAATGCCAAATAGGAGATAATATGGTTATCGGTGCGTAAAGTTCAGACATAAAATAATAACCTACCAAAGCAATTCGATTCAACTCTAAAAAATTCTTTATAAGATAGTCTTTCAAGTTTTGCAAGCGAATATAAATACATATTACGGTACCTACTATTTCTGCCGTCAGCGTAGCTCATTTGCTAGCGTTGTAGATTGTCAGAACCGTGAATATAGGTCACGTAGTTCGAAACTTGCCATTTAAATATAAATTTCATTAAATGTATGATAATTAACACGTATCCAATCGTTATAAAATAGTCATTATGTTAATCATGTAGTTTTAGGGAACACGACTATATAGATATACTTTATAAGTCAAAATCTATCTTTAACTACTAAATTTTATTTGAGATACAAAAAATTTGCGATTTTATATAAAACGTTTCTTTGTGTAAAATCGATTTCTCTAAGGAAACATAAACATAAGAAACGTAAATAGCAAAAAAGATTTTCGAGATGTTAAAAAACATTTAAAAATCACGTTTTTATATAAAAATATGTTTGTAAAGTTGAATTTTTATAAAAACTACAACTATGTAGATGAACTCAAAAAGCAAAAAACATCTCTAAATACAAAATATAATCCAAATCATTAGAGCCGTTTCCGATTACGCCAAATATGAATGTATAAGAATTGCTCGTTTAAATATATTCCGGTACATGAAAATTGTATAAACGACGTGTGTGTGTGTTGTAGTGCATCTACAACCCATAAGAAATACGTAATTTTTCATTATACTTTGATATCTTGCAGTTAATCGTTTGTATCAGCAGCTATGTATTTCGCTGCGTTTCGTTTCTGCCATCTGTAATTCGTGTTAATAATTAATGGCTCACGATCTTCGTTCTGTGTTTGCTTTGTTGATACGCGTCCTCCTCCTTGACTGCTTTCTGGTATGGTAATCATTCGGCACCATTCGCCAGTTGCCTTCGAATCATGATTCGTTCAATCTTGGAGTCGTCACGAGACACGATTCTTTTGAACGACGATTCGTCTCCCCTCTTGACTGCTCTCTGGCATTCGTAATCGTTCGGCACGATTCGGCATGATTCGGCAGTCGCCTTCGAATCATGATTCTTTGGAACTTGGAATCGTCACGGAAAAGACGATTCTTTTGAACGGCGATTTATCCGGATCACGATTCGATTCTTTCGATTCTTTATTTCTATTCGTTCAAATGAGCGACTCATTCACGAATCGCCACAACTCTAGTAGGCAACATGCAACTGAAGCGACTGCCCACCGCCCAAGTCGAGAAAGCAGTGGCCATGACTTCTTGCACGAGCTCATGTAGCACTTATTCAATTCCCTGTTCGTAACACTAACACACTCGTACAGAGTTCGTGTTAGTTCAATGAAAGTCTACAATACTATTGTACTCATTGAAGTTCATGCTAAATTTAGAATTTTCGGACTATATTTTCAGTCTTGAGGTTTTAGTGGCTGTTTAAATTTTGCATGCTTTTTTTATTTGCTTGAAGGGTGATCTAACTGTTTTTGTAACACGACCAGTTAGCCTACACTTTTCTCAATTTATTTGGTATAAATCTTTCAGTAGTAGTCGATATTATTTCTTTCAATGAAAGACCCATCTGATTACACTCACATTGATAGTTTCAAAACACTGGAGATTCTCACTCAGGAAAACGTTAATCGTGTTTTATCTACTTCTTTGCATATTTAGTTTAATTTTGTTCAATTTCGGAATTTCGATATTAATTATATTCACTAATCCTTGGGTCTCTTTTGATGCTCTTTATTAGCTCCAGATTATTTGGTGCTGGGAGATCAAGTATGCTTTCACAGCCACTTACTATTCTGCTGGAAATAGTTTTCGGAGAATGCTTTCAGTACAATTTCGGGAGAAGTTTTATGCTTACCTCCGCCTTTAAAGATGAATTTTTGCCGATATGTCAAGGCTGAGTTAAAGTCACCACCAATTAAAATTGTATGCTTTCGATACATGTTTGAAATTTGTTCCAAGATTTCTTTGAATATTTATGCAATCTAATCGTCTGATAAAAATAACCAATTATTAATTTATACCGGTTCTCAGATATACCTTCGACCAATGCCAACTCATAGGAACTATCTACTTCAATTTAGTTACAGGATAACCCGCTTGATACAGCAATAAATAGGTCACCAGCTAGCTGTTTCATTCAGTCTATCCATTCTGACCACCATTTGTCCCTTTGTAAAAATTTCAGCTCTACCTATTATCGGTTTAGCCAGCTTTGGCCACCTATAACGATATGTGCTTTAGTACTTTCTATTAGTGCTTGGAGTTCAGATACTTTCCCCATACAGTTACGACAATTTACAGTTGTAAATACTTGTAGTCCGTTTTTTATGCCTCTCACTGAACTACGAACCACACCACGATAAAATTTCGAAAGTAACATTGAGTGGTATACGCATATCCTGTCTCTAAAACGTCTAGCGAATACCATTAGCAGTGTAGAAGTAATAAACTGTAATGTCATTCGGCATGATGTACTTCTACTGTACGAACAGCGGTAAAGTTCTAAGTAATAAATCCCTTCCTTTTGTCCAGTTTGCTAAGGCTGTCGACGAGAAAGGCTTTTGTTAAAGTTTGATATTATGCGTAAAGTTTATTGCAAGTTGCTAGGTGCTCTCATTCTCAATTAATAATGGATGAATAGAGTCTCGTTATTGATGCATGGCCATTAGTGCCATAATTTATGACGTCAAATCTCCTGAAGTACTTGTCATAGATGATTCATAGCTCCACCGATATGATTGCCTGAACAGGTATATCACGTTTAGTAGAAATCTATTCGTGTATAAAGAGACGTGAAGCATGTCGAATGTTACGGTAGTTTTCTGAGCATTTAATTGTTAATGACATGTTTCGTAAACTATATGTCGTAGGTGTTTTTATCCCCACAGTGATTGTTGCCTCTTAGGAAGGTATATGTGAATGAAGTTTGGTCGAAATCCAACAGTAGTTTTGGACACACACACATACACATATAAACATATAAGCATAAAGGCTAATTTTTTTATAACATTGAAACCCTATTGTATGCACGCTTCGTTTGTAGCTTTTGAAATAATCGTTATAATAAATGCAACCATTTAATTACGGGTTTTTCCTTCATTACTCAGAACAATGTGTTGGATTTTTGTACCAATCAAGCTGTCATTCAGTTAATTTTAATGCTGAGTAGAGACAGGGTTGCATATTTTCAGTATTTATTTTTAGGGAAATAAGTGAGTAATGCTCACATAAGGAGTCATGGTTCACTCTTCCATTTGCCCGCAGCCTTGTGTAAAAGAACGAGTGTTTTCATAGAAGTGTGGACGTAGTTGAGTAAATTACTCGTAAAGATGGTTAGTTTGGTGGTGTGGGGTAGGTTACCCAACCTTTACTTTTAAAGTACGGACTGGACACCAATGCAGAAAGGTAACAACCATGTCTCACCTCGTAGGAATGCATTGTCTCGCGGTGATAACTTTGAATAAAAAGTTCTCGGGTTTCCGTCCGCGTCAGGTGGTTAAAACTCCACGAGATTTCGGGCCAGAACACCTTGGCCTTTGTCAAGTGGTATTGAGTGCCTAGTGGCTGCAAGTACGGGCTTATATACGCTATCTGTCGGCTGTGACGTCACTGGTGCTCCGCGACCTCGCCATATATGTTGTTTGTAGATCTATCGGACCAAACTGCGTGGTCATCAGTCCATAGCTTACAAACTCCTTAAACCTAAGTAAACTAACGTAAGGACAAACACACACACCCATGCCCCAGGGAGGACTCGAACCTCCACGGCGAGCAACCGCGCGCTCCGCAGCGAGACGCTTAAGACCGCTCGGCTACTCCACCGCGACCTCGGCCCTCCATACGTGCTTTGAGTCGGTGTTCGATGCGCCCGTTTGAACACCGACTCAAAACATGTCCATATATGGCGATGTCGCAGAGCACCAATGACGTCACAGCCGGCAGCTAGTGTTCATAAGTCCGTACTTGCAGCCACTAGGCAATCAGTATCACTTGGCAGTGGCCAAGGATTGCTTGGCCGAAAGCTCGTGGAGTTTTAACCATCTGACGCGGACGGAAATCCGAGAACTTTTTATTAATGTCTCACTTCGTTCCCCATCACTTGTTCTCTGTCATGCCCTTCAACTCTTAGCACTGCAGTCTAGTTTTTGAACAAGTCGAATATTACATTTCGAACCCTCTATTTTTTACCTGTATTCCCTTCAGAATGTGAAAGAGTGTATTCCACTCCGGTTTTACGACTATTTAAAGACTATGCGGCAAAAATACTACATAGAATTTCGTAACAACACAGCTAAAATTAAATGTTTAAACATTTGTTAAGCTTATGGGACTTAACTGGGGGTCATCAGTCCCTAAAAACTACTGATAAACTAACTTATACTAAAGACAACACGAACATCCATGCTCGAGGGAGGATCCGAACCCCGACGGGCAACGGCCACTCGCATCGTAGCATAGCGTCTCAAAGCGCTCGGCCACTCCTCCGCGGCAACACAGCTCAAAAGATTAGGGGATCAGGTGCGATATTATACACAGTATACACATGATAACAGATTTAATTCATATATCTGTTACAGTTCTAAATAGTATGTGATACGACACAATATTTTGCTGTCAAAACTCCTTACGGGCTGATGACCCCGTAGTTAAGTCCCATAAGCTCTACAAACATTTGAACATTTGAAAACTCCTTACTTGAGGTTTATAAAGGATATACTTAGAACCATGCGCCACGGAGCTACCATAATAGTGAAAATGTCATTGTCGTTGCCCTCTAATATGGTGTGTGATCATCTCGAACTGCCAATACAGTTGCACACCTGTGTGACATGGACAGGATCAACTTTTCAGAGATATACGACCACTCATCCTGGACTGCAATATCCAACTCTACAACCTTTTTTGGGGGTACTGGTATGGCTGCATTGCATCTACCAAGGGCATCCCAGACATGCGCACCGCAGCACGGCGCCCCAGTGCGCACGGCTAATCCGCCGCAGTTGCGTTTCCGTATCTTTACTTCAATAGATACCGAGGGCCACTATCTTTGAAGTGTAGATGTACTTCAGTGAAAGGTAATACCAGAATTTCAAGTAAGCTAATAACTCCGTGTGCTGACAATTGTTATAATCTACATGCATTTTCCTCAAATATTAGATTAGATTAGAACGAGATTGCACAGTTAAATGAGATGAAGAAAGTTGAAAAAGGAAGCTAAGGGGGATTCGTACCCGGGTCTCCCGCTTCGGGCCAGCAGTCGCCTTTACCTTTTATCTGTCCGCTCTCAACGCCCGTCCGCCTCAAATTCACACGAGTCGCACACAACAGCTGTAGCACACGATTTTTCATGCCCTCTTGTGCTCATAATTTCGGATTTCCAACACTAATTTGAATATTATTACCTTACCTGCGGCGAACTACGGAACCATTCGCCGTCGTCGCGTAGAAATACATGTAGAGAATGTTGTGGCATTTGTTCAAAAAAATTCTAATGTTTGTATAGTCTATGGGACTTAACTACGGGGTCATCAGTCCCTAAACTTACAAACTACTTATGAACTACTTACGAACTAGGACGGCACAAATATCCATGCCCGAGGGGGGATTCGAACCCCCGAACGTAGTGGCTGTGCAGACCGTGACTGGAGCGCTTTAGTCCCCTCGGTCACCGCGGCCGGGGGAGGGGGATATGTCCGACAATAAAAAAAAGTAAAGCAGTCAACAATCCGAAGATTGGTTTGAACACCACACTGCTTTACTAGGCATGGTCCTGTTTGGAGGTGGTATGCCGTTGCCTTCCTCCGACCTCCGAACTGATTTACCCAGCCAGTTATAGGGGGACCTACAGTTTAACGTGGGTTCCGAATCACGGTGCTACTCTATATTTTTCAGTTCAAAAACACTGCCAGAGGTGAAAGATGTGGAAAGTGCCAAATAAAAATCCTTGGGTCTGGCGGGAATAGAACCCGCGACCTTAGAATTTGTAATCTATCCCTCTACCACTACGTTTACTTACTTTTAAATTTTTTTTTTCAAAATAGCCTTCTCCGGCTAGTTTTTGTAGCTATGATATTTGTGTTTTCATTGACAAATGAAGGGAAACTTCTTATTGATTACGAAATGGCGCTTACAAAATAATCAAATTGTCTTGTTGGCTTCTTCATCAACAGACGTGAAAACTAAATTCCTTTGAAACCAAATGAAGGACTTTGTTTGTAGGGGTTATAAAAACTCATTCCTTCCATAAAAGAAATGAATTGCGTCTTCGAGTAAATTATAATTAATATTCCTTTTCTTTTTCTGTACTTGCATGGTTACACAGGCGCTGTTTCGGCTTACCGACTACTTCAAAGTTGTCTTCACGTAAAGGCTGCTACTGCAGTTTATGCCGTTCCACTCGTTTTCTTTGTTTCCTAATTATCTTTTTCTATTTGTTTGTCATCTCAGTATACCTTGAAGTATCGGCAAGCAACAGCTCAGGACTACCTTACGAAATCCCAGAAGTTTTAAGGACATTTCAAAAAGATTTAAAACTTAAATATAGAAAATTAAAAACACTTCTATGGGTGTAACCCATCTTTTCCTATGTTATGGTTCTAAGTAGAAAATCCGCATATTTTTCTTTATTTTTCTTAGTTCTCGTAAGTTTTTCGTGTTCTGTCGTGAGATAAATCCAATAGTCTTCTTTAGTCTTGTTCCTTTCTGACAAAATGTAGTATACAGTATGTCCTTTAATCCAATTTATTGCTCTTCGTTTTGTGTTTGGGTAGGGGACTTCGTCTGGGTTTAGCAGTCTAGCTGGTGTGGTTGTTCAGGGACATGTTAGCAGTACACTTGCGAGTTTCATGTACAGAGTGTCCAGATGTTTTTCACAGCGTCGCATGTGAAACGGTGTTCCTCTGTGTCAACTAAGTTACAGGTGATGCAATTAGGCGTTTCTGCGAGATGAATTGCATGCAACTTTGAATTTGTGGGAATTTCCCTGATAACTGCCGTGTACCATGTCGACCGCACGTTTGTCGGTAAGTAAGGGTCTTGAACGTTTTCCCAGTTGTATTCTTTGTACTTCTCCTCTATTCTGTTTCTCGTTTTGTTTTTCATGTTGTGATAGACTTCGTTGACTTTGTATAGGTCTTTCTCGGGAGTATTTCGTCGAATATAGCTCAATTCTATAAGAAAATGTCTGATATGATGGAACGCGTTGGGGATGTGATGCACGTCTACTGGTGTGTCCATACTAGTCGGTTCCATTTCATTTAAAAGATGAGCTGTAAGAGTATCGGGCGATTGTTTCCACTGTTTGTAGAACTTGATGACAAACAGCGCCTGTGATTTACTGTAAATATGTGTCAACGTTAAGCCTCCGTTACTGAAAGGTAGCGTTAAGGTCTCATACTGGACATTAAAAATTTGTCCTCTGGTGACAAAGTGGCCGAGTGCTGCTAGCATTTGTTGAGCCATTATCTTTGGTATTGGTAGTACTTGGGCGAAATAATTTACTTTAGAAGTTATGTAAATGTTTGCTAATATATGTTTTGGATGGCATTTAAATTACGTAAATTGTGTTGCTGTATGGCAGCTCGTAGTTTTGCCAGCAATTTTTTGTAGTTAAGGGCAGCCGTGCGGCGGATATTTGGCGTTTATTCAATGCCAAGCGTCTTGATAGTATCTACGTTATTTACTTGTTCGTCAGCTCTATGTTCTAATCCCCGGCCGATGTTCATTATTCTCGATTTATTACGGTTTAATCTTGCTCCTGACGCCTCTTCATAGGTCTTTATATTTTGGAGAGCTTACCGTAGTTCGTCACTTTCCGTGATAACGAAACTGACGTCGTCTGCGTACGCTTGTTATTTTGCGGCCGTGTATATGTAGCCCTGCGAGTTCCTGCGTCAGGGAGCATAGCAGAGGTTCAATTGCTATCGCAAACAAGCTCAGGGACGTTGGGCATCCCTGGCGTACTGAGCTCATGATTCTGACCGGTCTGCTTAATTGCCCGTTGACACACATTCGAGAGGTGGAACTCTTCAATAGGTTTTTGGCTATAGTGATAATTTTTTGTGGAATGTGCATTGCTTCCATGGTTCGGAAAAGATATGAATGGTTAGCTCTATTAAAGGCTTTTTCAAAATCAAGAGATTCTATCGCACTTGGAATGTCCAGAGCTTCTGCTGTTGCAATAGTATCTCTGTATTCACACAATGACTGATAAATGGTTCTATTTTTCCCAACACTCGTTTGGTAATTCCCCGTGATGGTTGTTACAACGGAAGTTAATCTTTGCATTATGATGCGCGTGAAGATTTAGTAGTCGGTATTGAGTTGGTATTGGACACAGGTTGTTGACGGTCTTCCCTTCTCGCATTTTAATGACTAACACCACGATACCTTCGCAAAATTCTAGTAACATGTCACTTCCGGCGCTCAGAATTTCATTACATATAAGCGTCAGCTTGCTGATTATCTGCTGTTCAAACGTATGATAAAATTCTGCTGGTAATCCGTCAGGACCAGGGGACTTTTTCTTTGCGCTTCTTCGTATGGCATCTCTCACTTCCTCTTCTGTTACATCTACTGACGGGTTTTTGCTGCTTCTTCCGGATTTAATTTTGCGGTTAGCCTTGCGATAACGGCTTGTTGCGTCACTTCATTTACTGGCGTGTCACTTAACAGTGTCGTAAAATGTTTATAGATTTCTTCTCGTATGTCATGTTGTGTTGTCAAAATGCTCCCGTCTACTGATTTCAGTTCTGTTAAAATTTTCCGGTTTGTTCTTTTCCGTTCTTGTATTATATTATACATGGACGTTGTTTCTCGTTGAACTGTATTTTGTAGTCGTGTTCTTCATACGCAGCCTTCTAACTGCTTTCGCTTGAGGCTTAAAATTGTGGCCTTTATTCTTTTGATCTGTGTATAATTTTCTATGATTGTAGCATCTTGTTTGTATAGATCTCTGAGGCACTGATAATATAATTCTATTGTATTCTTTGTTCAAACACCTTTCTCCCAAGAGTAATGTTTCATGGCCTTTACTAACGCGGGTTTTGCGCATTTCACCCTCCACTTAAAGGCAGAGTCGTACATTGAAAACGTCCTCTCGCATTCTCTCCATGTATTCTGGAAGGTTTTGTGGCATTCTGGATCTGTCAGATGTGTCTTTTGCTCTGTACGTTCTTTGTTTTTGTAGATTAACGGTGCATATGTAGGCCACATGATCGGAAAATATATTCGGCCATAGTTCTGCCTGCAGAACGTGATGCTGTAAATTCGGCGTGACGTAAATTCTATCAATACAGCTAGCGGAATGGTTGGTGATGTAGGTAAAACCGGGCTTATTACCATGTTTCAGTTCCCATGTGTCTATTAGGTTGACCTCTCTGATGATGTTCGCAAGTTCGATACAGTTATTGAAATTTGGTTTTTGATCTTTGGAGTTGATGACACAGTTAAAGTCGCCTGCAAATATGATTTGTTCGGGACGCCACATAAAGAGTGGCACTATTTCTTCTTTAAAAAAAATTCCGCTCTCAGGTGTTTTTTCCCCGTTCAGGAAGAAGCGTAAATATTAATAAACCTGGCATTATTTACTGTGCAAGCTATGCCCCTGCTGTTCGTGAGCCTCTCGACGTTCGTGGTCAGGATTCCTTCTTTTGTCATGATCGCTGTCCCGAGTTCACTGTCGTAACCAGGATTAATTAAGATGTTGTATCCTGTTATACGTTCCAGGTTAATGTCTTTTGCTTCCTGTAATAGCGCAATGTCTATATCAGCGGCGTATAAGTATTTTTTTTATTTTTATTTTTTTTTAAATTTAAATTTAAATGTGCAGCTTATTTTAATTCATATTAACGGTAGCAATCCGATACGCTTGCAACGGTGTCACATGTGCAGGCATACTTGATATCATGCTTCCTCTTAACTGTTGCTAAAGACACATGACTTAAAAGTATTCTGGATCATCGTCTATTCCACCCAATGCAGCAGCAGTGTTTTGCTGTTGTTCAGGTTTGCCTCTACAAATATCAGACGACGCCCCTGCTGTGTTTGCCTGAAATTCTGGCATCTCTTCCTCTCGAGTGTCCTCAACTGTGTCGTCTGACCATGCTTTTGGGTTCGAATTTCCCCTGTCTTTTCCATGTTCAAGATTTCCTTCCTGATAGGTTGTTGTATGTTCGTTCGACGTTATTTGCATTTGGTCAGAATCGGATTTCTGGGGTAGGTTTCTTTTTATGTTTTATTTTATTTTATTTTATTTTTTTTTTGGGGGGGGGGACGGTTTCCCGGATGGATTTGTGGTGTCCCTTCCGTTAGTGTTTTGCGGATCTAGTCGGCTTTCTCGCGCAGTATTCGTGCTTTTTCTTCGGCACATTCGTGTGCAATACGGCGTTTTTTTATGTTTCTTGGGAGATTTCGTAGACTCGTTGTCAGTTAATTCGTCTGTTTCATTTGGTAATGACGGAGATGTCAGGTCAGCCTTTGCTAGTTGTTCCATACTTTGATCGTAATTGCTGTTTTCACATACGTCTGTCTGTTTACCTTCTTCCGCAGCCTGGGCAGTAGAAGGAAGGGAATCTTGTATGCTCGTGTCCATAGCTATTTCCTGTTCGTTCATGTCGTTGTAAGCTTCCAGAGCTTTTAAATAAATGAAAATACCGTCAATGTACATGGATTAATGTATTCATCCAGACATAAATTTATTTACGTAGTTTCTCCTTGCGAACCTTAATTCTGAGCTCCAACCTTTAATCTAAATAACTACTCTTCCTGTTGCGTTGTTCTTTAAGCAGCTCCATTTGCACTTCTGCCGTCTCTTTCATGGCAGTGGCCCATTGACCCATCTGATTGGCACTTGCAGAAAGTGATGCCCTTTCGTGTCTGCGCATTGTCTTGCAGCTGATTTGTCCTGATGTTATTCTTGGGTAGAAAATGGGCCAAAATTGGTCACACTCTCTGTATAAGAATGTCCTCAAATTTGAAAATGCTAAGATGAAAATCTTTCTTTAGAAAAGAAGTACAATATGCAGACACAGTACGGTAGTACTGTACGATGTGACTTCTTAATTTTAGTGTTATTGTTACACTTCTGCTTAATTGTGACAATTTGTTAGCACAGCATACAAAGAACAGCAGTCTATCCTTTCCCCAGCCAGCCCCTCCATGCTCCCACAAATAACACCACGCCTTCTCCCACCCCTAAAAAATCATAACTGTGATATACCTGATACTTCTACAGGTGTCAGGCCTTATCGTAGAATAAAAAGAAAATCATTACTGTGATATACCTGATACTTCTACAGGTGGCAGGCCTTATCGTAGAATAACAGCCCCATCTGTATCAGCCAGTGATGAAAAGGAATTAAAAGATTTTGTATTCTATAATTAGTATTTTTCAATATCACCGAAGCCCACAAATCGTGCAGAGTAACAACAAAGACATGGGGTTCATGGCGAAATGTTAAAATGATATTTGGGCATGATGTTTGAAAACAACAGGTGTTAAGTAATTGCAGCAGTAATCTAACTCCTTAAGATAAAAGGAATGTACGGAAGTGTTAAATATACCACGTAAATTGTATTGAACACAAATGACAGTTTCTCCCTCATTACCCAATTCTGACAAAATGTAAAATTACTTTCACTTTAATATATTAATTCGCTTTCCAGGTAGTCTATTTGGCATTATCTCCAAGTTTTTGCAACTAGTGTCAGAGTTTTTGGACAAATTTTTGTAAATCTTGTTTGTAAATCTGTCGGACTCAGCTGCGTAGTCATTAGTCGGAAGCTTACGAAGTACTTAAACTAAGGTAAACTAACCTAAGGACAACACAGACACTCATGCCCGAGGGGGACTCGAAGCCCCGACGGCGATCGGCCGCGCGCGCCGCAGCACGCTGCACCAGTCCGCGGCAGTTTTTGGACAGCTAGTTACATCCAAAGTCGGATGTTAACTACTTCTCAAAATCTCCACTGGTTTGGATGAACAGGCATATCTGCAATCAATACATTCTATTGAAAGTAGCACAAAGTAGTTCAAATCTGGTAACTTTTGTGTGCAGTACACATAATTTGTAGTGTAGAAGGTTATTTACTTTGCAGCGCTCAACTCTTTACATTAAGGGACTACTGACAAACCCCACATGACCATTTTATGACGGTTTTGTGCTTAACATACAGGCCAATCATGTTATCAAGAAACTCCGTATGTCCAGGAATTTTCTGTGTTACAAAGCCACTGCATCACCGACGTTGAAGAGAAACCCCACATGTACGAAAGATAATATGTATTCATCTTAAGCAAAATGAATTACATACAAGTTATATGTAAAATATTGCATTTTTTTTCGAACAAAAATGGGATGCTAGAATATTAGAACATGCACTTTTGAGGCAACTGTACAAAATGCTACAGAATAATGACTTATTTTGTGTGTTTACTTTTATGATTCTGGAATGTGTCTCCACAACCATCGGCACACTGAATATCTATTCACAGTTTGAAACAAGGTTGGCAGTTTTAAGTAGAGAGCATTGTTTGAAGAACAGAGTGAATGTGTTACTTCTGTACTTACTTTCCCCTCCCTCAGTATAATCACAGATGATGGAGATGACTATAAAAGGCAGAATTACGAATGCAGTAGTTACTGTTTCTCAAATGTTTACTAGCTGCAAGTACGTTTCTTTCCCAACAAATGTTGGAAACTTATTCTCCTAGTATGTCCCCCAATACAATTATTAATTTTCACCATATCACAGAAACAAAATAAGTATATGAAAACTAACTGCTAATATGAAGGCATAAACAGCATACAGTAATTCCCAAAACGTGTTTCCTTTAGAACATACATTGCTACTGTCATGAATTGATCACTCTAAACATAAATACAAATGAAGTCTAGCCAGTAAATAACACACATATGGATTATCGGTCACACCATAAGCCCAGCTATCCTGGTTTGTTTAAGACTTTGAAAATACGAATAAAAATATGACAAGACATGTAACTATTTAACCAAACTGTATGTATTGAGAAGTGTTCCTCTCATTAGTTGCCTATCAAAAATTGATCCACCATACAGGTACTTTTTATGGAATATTATTTCTTACCTTGAAATGTTGCATCAGAATCAAAATGATTCTTTTATCCTTCTGTGGACAGTTTAATGATATTGTGTATTATTTAATTCACAACTTGTAACTCCACAAATGAATCACCGTTGGTCTGCAGTCTCTGTGGCCTCAGATTGCCATAATACTTACAGATTTCTTTCTTTAAAGATGGTTAAATATGGCACTGAGACTGGAGATAAAGTAAACTAATTAGCACAAAGCTCTTCTTCAGTGATGAACTTTCAGATTTCGGGCGGCCACCCCCTCCCGTCTCTGGGAATAATGCCGCGGTGGAGTGGTCGAGCGTGCTGTTTTGCTGCGCAGCAAGTGGTTGCTCTCCGATGATGGTTCGATTCCTTCCTGCGTAGTTAGGTTTTTTAAGTAGTTTGTAAGTCTAGGTACTGATGACTATAGTAGTTTGATCCAATAGTTTTACAAACTGATGGACTGAAATTTGCAATCTATACTAATAATAAATCTGTAAATGTAAGCCTGTAGCTGTTCTCTGCAGTCTTCAAAAATACTGGACGAATCTTCATGCTGTTTTCACAGGATAATGAGAAAAGGTTTGGTCAACATATAGGAATAATTTTATTAAAAGCGGATCACAAAATATTAAAAAAATTATCGTAATTTTAAGTGTTTTTAGGAACCGTCGTGTCTGTTTTTACAACTATTAAAATCCTCTTAACTCCAAAACTACTTCACGAATTTTCACGGGGTTTTCACAGGTAAATTGAGCGTAACTGGACAATATATAGACTTCGTTTCAGAAAAGTGAGATCACGAAAAAAAAATAATAAAAAAATAAAAAAAAAAGAGAAAAAAAGAAAGAAAACACTATATCGTAATTTCAATTTTTTAAATCTATGATCGTTATGTCAGTCTCTTTGAACACATTTATCTCCAAAACTACTTGACGAATTTTCATGGGGTTTTCACACGTAACTTTAGAACATCGTGTGGTCACATAAAGGCTTCAATAATTAAAATCGGATTACAGAAAATAAAGATATCATAATTTAATCATTTGCTTAAAAGCCACCGTGTATGTCTATTTGTTGAGGGTAATCTCCAAAAGTACTACACGAACTTTCGTGGAGTTTCTTAGGTCAACTGAGAATACCTTGGCGCAACATATAAGCTTCATTTCATCAATATTGGATCAGGGGAAGAAAAGATATCGTAATTTGTAAGTTATGGTGTATGCTATGCATGAATTGCAGCGTAGTGTAGCAAAGATCCGATAGTGGCGCTGTTACTGACATAGTATAACAAATAACTAATAGATGGCGATGTTGCTTTGTTTACTCTCATAACTAAAGCGTAATACACTGAAACAAGGGCTATGAGTTCCCTTACGGTAGCGGTGTAGTGTATTGATGTTAGTAACGGCCGTTGAACCCTTTTTGACAAATCAGTCATGTACAATGAGGGAATAATTCTTAGTGTTGATAATGAAATAAATAATTAGTGTAGTTCCGATCAGTAAATTAATGATCCACCTAAAACGAATATTTCGTTGCGAACGTTAACATACTAAACCGCTGCCATTGAAAGTAAAATTTAATCCAGGTACGGCGAAAAAAAAAAAAAAAAAAAAAAAAATAAAAAAAAAAAATAATTACTAGCTGTATCCCGCACGCCTGGCAATGCCATGGAAACAAAATGAAGTGCTTCTTTTTGTGGGTATCATTTTAATTTAAAACATAACGACATTCCTTGTCGTCTATCGATGTTTTAATTTACTTAAGAATTCTTTGCATGGAAAATGAAATTTATGTAGTTCGCTTTCTGATTTCGGTGTATCCTAATTTCATTTTGAGTGCGTTCTTTCCTACAGGAAAGGAGAAAGTGACGCGACTTTAGTGACGTAGTACACCAAATAACTAATTATGGCGTTTTTTCTTTGTCATAACTATGATGTAATACACTACGAGAAGGGGCACAATTTTACTGACAGCGGCGGCGTTGTGCGATGATGTTGGCCACGGCCGTTGAATGCTTTTTCAAAAATCAGTCACGTAGAATGAGGGAAATAATTCTTTATGTTCACAATGAAATAATTTATGCTCTACTGGTCAGTAAATTAATCATCCTCGTACAGTGAATAGTTCGTTGCCAACGATAGCAAACTAAAGCGCTGCCACTGCAAGTAAAATTTAACAAACATCCATGCCCGACGGGGGATTCGAACCCCCGACCGTAGCGGCCATGCAGAGCGAGACTGGCACGCCCCAGACCGCTCGGTCACCGCGCCCGCAAACTGTTCACTACTACGCCGTAGAACCAATACATGGCGCTGTTATTATTATTACTATTTCTTATCTCAACGATAGATGTGTTTTCAGAAGTTTATGCCAGACAATTACACATCTCAGTCTTAAGTTTATGAACATAAACTATCAATGAATTTACCTCTTCTGGAGTACGGACTTCAGTTAATTTCACATTTATATGAAAAACTTTATGAACATTCATCGTTTTCGACAATGACTTCTACTTGGATCTGACGAGGCTAGGAGAACTGAGTTTACTGACAGAGCAATCCAGCAAGGATTCTGTTTTTGCTGACCTGGATCTGGAACCCTAAAAAACCATGATATACACAGGTCCCCCTTTAACAACCATTGCGAAGCACGGGCATATAAGCTAGTCGGTAAATAATTGCATATGAAAGGGGATACGTGTGATGTCAACGACTATCGTCCAATCTCACCTCTGAAGGCTTTATCCAAAGCCTTACCTCAAGTAGCTTCACATATTAGTAAAAACTGTTTCGTCCCCCTTAAATATCCTACCAACCAACCGTTAGTAAAAACAAAGCTCTGTCCAAATGTAAGTTTGGTTTTCAGAAAATCTTATCAACAGAAAATACTTTATATACTTTCGCCAATGAAATATTGAATGAATTCGTCCATAGGGATTTTTTATGATCTCAGGCTCTTGATTGTGTAAACCTCGGAATTCTTCTAGATAAGCTTAACTATTGTGGTATGAGTAGGGCAGTGCATCACTTGTTTAAATCATACGTAACTGGAAGAGTGCATATATTTGAAATAAGAAGTTCACATAATATGCAAAAAACAGATAATTCCTTTAACTAGGGAGCTATAAAAAATGGGGTCCCATGAGGTTCAGTCTTGGGTCCTTTGCTATTCTTAATATATATTAATCACTTGTCCCTCTATATTCACAAAGATGCTAAGATAGTTCTTTCTGCTAATTATACAAGTATAGCTACCACACCTGAGAAACATGAAATTGTAAGTGATGACTTTCAGAAAACTATTAAGAAGTTCTATACAAATTGACTCTTATTAAACTTTGATAACTTCCAGTATATAAGGCTTCATACAGTAAACGACATAACACCATTAATAAATATAGGCTTTGAAGAGAAATCTTTTGCTAAGTTAGCATATTCGAAATTTTTAGGTGTTGCATTGATGAGATATTGAACTGGAAGTAACACATTGAAGATATTTAAGTGCAGCTACTTATGATATTAGGGTCATAGCAAAATTTGGTGATATACATCTCAGTAAATTATATTGCTACGTGTATTTTCATTCAATGGGATCATATTCTGGGCGGATTGAACATTGAGTAAAAAAGTATTCATTGGACACAGACATGAAATCAATATATATATATATATATATATATATATAATTTGTTATTAACAATCTGACACAATTCAAAAGTTATATTAGTGTGCATAGCTACAACACTATGAGAGAGGGTGATATTCATTACTCAAGGTTAAATCTAACTTTGGCACAGAAAGGGGTGAACTATACTGCCAGAAAAGCCTTCGGTCACTTACCAAGTAGCATCAAAGGTCTGACAGTCAACTAGTTTTTAAAATCGAATTAAAGAATTTCTGAATGGCAATTCCTTTTAAGCATTAGAAGAATTTTTAGATCTTAGCTATAACTTAGTAATTTCGCTTATAAAGGCACCTTTTAGTAAATTGAAACGTTCCACATCATTGCGAAGTGTCGTATTTATGATCTATGGAACAAGTATTAACCTAATGTAAACTAATTTGAATCTGCGTTTCGTCTTGGTCACAGCTCTGCATCAGTCGTTTCCCCATACCCCCACATATTTTCGATTGGCTACAGGTCTGGTGATTTTTCTGGCAGGGACACAGGGCGAACATCCGGTGACAGCGAGAGGGCACGCGTTCGTGTACAACTTGGGGTCGTGCATTGTCTTGCTTACAAAATGGCGCTTGGGGTGTCGTGCGGAAAATATACTGTTATGAGTTACTGATTGCCATTCGCCTATGTCATACTGGACTCATACCAATCGTGATTTGTGCTAGTGCCCAATACAAACCATAAGGCGTTCAGTTGGTTCTATATGTGTTGTGCGATTGCAGGCACGTTTATTATGCTCCTCGATCAGCCATGATTTCCAAACAAACATAACCTGAATTCCAGTCCCCCCCCCCTGACCTCATTGTAAACATCATTGCCGTCTAGCAAGTTTCTGGACGTTAGTCACAGCCAGGCGCAAAAGTCAACAACGTGCACGTGACGCACACTGCAATAATCGGCGACGGATTGTCATTTCTGTTAGTGTATGGCGTTTGCTATTTTTCCACTTTTGCGCAAGAGACGAAGAGTTCGCAGATTTGTGCTACACTGGCATTGTAATGAGGTGCCGATCTTGTCGCAGTGGTCTGGATGGTGTGAACTGATCCATCTGGGCGTGTTCTACGGTGACCCATCCTGCACTCAACCATTCCACTGCCGAACCACTTTATCACATCACAGCAGCAATGTCTCGGACAGGTGCATCACGTTCCCTCATGGCTGTAACATGTCCTGTTCAAAACTCTCTGCTCACGGTACGGTGTGCGCGTACGTCTGTGTGCCACCTGAACCTTGGCTCAAGGCACACTGATCCACTACCTTCACTTTACAGCCACAGCGTGAACCGTTGTCACATTTGACCGGCCGTTGGTGTTTCACTGGGATATCGACGTTGACCTTGAACCCCGGTTCAAAAGCAAATCATTTGTGCGTGACATACTACTGTACATTTCCTGTTACGATGAACTTTCTATCTCTAGTGTTTCAATATCTTCATTTTTTTCTGAACCTGAGTGTATGTCGTCGTCATGATACATTTACAGGTGGGTGGGAAAATGCTCTTAACAGTCGAACAAATACAAAGACATAGCGTAAAGTGAGCTATGACAGTTCCATTCCTTATCGCTTGAGCTACAACATGCTATTAAACAGCGATTACTATTGACATTATAAATACAGAAATAAACGACTTTGCTACCACGAATATTATTAAAAACGTGGCTGCGGACGTCAACCGGAATGGAGAAACGATTGTGGCCATCAATTTCTACAATGGTCGCAGAGACTACTGTACAACGAACAGCACTTAGGGAGAGCTGGTGACAGCCATACGTCATATCTGCTGGGGCCGACCAGAATTAATGTGCATGTTGGACGACAGCTCTTCAGCAGACGTAGCCTTCTAAAAGAGATTAATTTTGAAACGCTCACATCGGAGTAATTTGCGCCGTAAATTTATTTTAACGAGAATTATGCCATTTATTTTCAAATGTTTGAAGACCAAACACGAAATTCATCTCATTATTCATCGGTTTCCAGTATTTACTACAGTATATAGCATTAGCGTAGTTCTTTTGGAACTCTCCATATTAACAATGTACATCGTTAATCCTTCAGTCCTTACAATATTGTATATTCATGTATCAGTGGTAATGTATTACAGTCACTGCTCAGTGTTATGGAACTAATACCTTTGTAAACAACCGATTTCAAACATACGTTACGAACAGAATGCACACATCGTGCTAAATGATTGGAGGGGTAAATTGTATGTGGGAATAAATCACAAAATGATTGAAATGATAAACTATATTTGGAAACAATACAATAAATTTTAGATTCAGTGGTATTCCTTACTTCAAAATGAACTTCAATTTAACACTGATATTGTCAATGGAATTCTTCTGGGTTTGTTGATATATTGAACAGAGCCTTAAGGGAGCGAAAGAAACCGACGACATTCATAATTACGTTTATCAGAGAAATGTTAGCTTAGGAGTAAGCTATGAGATAATATATTTTGCTGTCCACACGTTCGTTCTTTTGCGGATATATGAAGAGGCGTGCAGAATTCACTGTGTCATTTCCCCCGACTCTACTCTGTTTAGTAACATATATAATTATTCACATGTACAGGAGAGGCTATTTTATGGATTTTTATGAAGAGGTTGCCATATATACTCACCTAAAAAAGTCCAAGGAAGACACGCTTAACGAGCAATGCACTCTAAAGAATACCAATTTCTTAGATATCTGCCGCCCAGTAATTGACAAAATATTTTAGAAATGCTCCGCAAGTTCGTGGCTGTTTTTGAAATACGTACATACTACTGTTTGTAAACAGTACAATGTAAGCAATCAACGACGCGTCCAAACAGCTCTGGAGCCCGCACCAGCGTTCCTGGTTCCAATTTCGCTCGCTAGAGGCCGCCCTCAACTATCGGCTTGGACGCCTCGTTTGTTGCAATCATTTTACATTTTACAACCTAAGAATCTTTGTACCTTGTTTAAATCAATACATTCAACTTTAATGTAAACTAAATTGAATGCAATTGGCCTTAAGCTAAATTATTATACTTCCTGTATTAAAAACATTTTAAATTGACGACACGCCCACTTTTCACATAGCCTCATTGGCCGCTACATTTCCGTTTTTTATCCTAACTGACAATTTTAATTTTTTATTTTTGACCATTACATTTTATCAACTGATGTTTATAATTTTAAGCACGCAATGATGTAATGTTTATATCAGAACACATCAGATCATGCCGATTATAATGTTCTGGAATGTTAAAAAATGACACGCCCATTTTTCTTATATCGCCATTGGGCGCCAAAAGTTTTAAATTCTCTGAGTTCTATCGTTTTAATTACTTGACGTTGCTTTCTCTATGGCATAACGTAAGTTTCTTTCTGCTTCTGTACAGTACCTTTTTACATATGTATCATTCTATCTTTACCATATAATTTTTGTAAACTTATTGCTACACATTATATGCAGGTCTGTCACACTTGAAAATGGCCTAACATAGAGGCCGAAACCGGTAGTGTGGTCTTAAATAAAGCACAACTAATTGCAACTGGAGCTGGACTTTCATTAAATGCAGTTTTCCTCTTCATCTTAACCGGTTGTACATTCTATAGTGATAGGGCTCTTCATTTCATTTGGAATCTCGCAGATATGAATTCGCTAACACCTTTTTATAATCAAGTATCTCAAAGGCTTCCTCTTTCCAGTTAATAAGCAGTTTTCCTTGTATAAGAACAAAATAATGACACAAAACTGAAATAAAACAAACACCGATAACGCTTGCCTACAGTATCTGCTAAATATTTGGTCTATGCCGCGGTGGAGTGGCCGAGGTGTCTAGCTGCGATACGCTCCGATGCTCGCCGTCGGAGTTTCGAGCCCCCCCTCGAGCACAGGTGAATTTGTTGTCCTTAGCGTAAGTTAGTTTACATAGTTTGTTCAAATGTTCAAATGTGTGTAAGGTCTTATGCGAACAAACAGCCTGGTTATCAGTCGCCAGACTTACACACTAATTACTTGACTAACTTTAACTTACGCTAACTTGCAAACACCCACGGCTGAAGGAGGATTCGAATCTCCGACCGTAGCGGCCGTGCAGACCGTGACTGGCGCGCCGCAGACCGCTCGGCCACTGCGGCCGGCCACGTAGTTTGTAAGCCTAGGCACTGATGATCAGTCCCATAGATTTACTAACTCTGAATATTTATTTGGTTTATTCCAAAACTTTTCGGTGTGTGAGTGCATGTTGATGTAAAGGGGAACATAAGGAAATGTATTACTTAAGCGTTGAAATGATCATATCAGTAATTTCCGTTTGTTTAGCCACCCAGATCGCCCGATATGAAACCCATCAAACATTTTCGGAAGTAATTGAGGGGCTCGTTCTTGCAAAACTCCTGCACCGCAACAAACCGCAACACTTTCTCAATTATGGTCAGTTATAGAGCCATCAGGGCTCAGTATTCCCGTATGGTGCTTCCTACGGCTGAGTCCATGTTGAGTAGGTTTGTCTTTCCTTGACCTACGTCCTGAGATGAGTGTTAATGTGAGTCTTGCCTATTTCTTACAAAGGCAATTTAATCTTTCCAGACGTCGGATTCTATCAATTTTTCCATTCGTCTGTAAATAATTCATGACTTATTAAACAAATAGTTTTTTTTAATTTGCAAACTTGTCTGCACTCGCTTTCTTTGGAATTGGTCCAAGGATATTTCCCTTGTGTCACACATCTTGCTTGCAGACAAGATGGAACAGTGTTTTAGTGAGTGGTTCTCTCAAAGGTATCAGCAGGTTAGAGGGAATATCTTCTCCTCCATGACCTTGTTTTGACTTCCATCTTTCAGTGCTTTGGCCATCTCTTCTCACAATATCGTAATTTCTATATCATCTTCATCTGCTGCCGCTACTATATATATTACTTCCACTTTTCAGCTTTCTCTTTTTGCTTAGTACTGGTTATCCAAATGACTTCCTGATATTCATTCAGCTGCTCTTCATTATTTATTTTCCTGTAAGCCTAGTTACAAGTTCTCATAAGAACTTGCATTTATCCTCTAGCCACTTCTGCTTAAGCAGTCTGCGCTTCCTGTTAACGTCATTTTTAGCCATTTATACTCTTTTTTATTGCTTTACCTGCTGCATTTATATGTTTTCTTATTTCATCAATATGTTCATTATCTCTGTGTTATAGAAGGATTTCTATTAGGCTTTTTTTTACCTACATGATCGTCTGCAGCCATCACTACTTTATGTCTCAAAGATATTCATTCTTCTACTTTATTACGTTTCCTCATTTCGATCGATCCTCGTCTAAAGCATCCTCTGAAACTCAGGACAACCTCCGATTTCTTCAATTTATCCAGGTTCCATATAGTTACTGTTTTACCTTTATGCAGTTTTTTATGTTTTAATATACAGTAATTGATGTCCAGGTGTCTCCTAGGTTCTTCTATGTATGTAAACGTCTTTCGTGATTGATAAACCATCTGTTTATGATGATTAAATTGTGCTCTGTGCAAAATTATATCTGGCTCTTTCAATCCTTTTCTCCAGTCCACTTTCTCCTTCGCTTCCTTTTCTTACTAACGAGCCCCCGATCTCCATCACAGTCAAGGTTTCCTCTTCCTTAACTGTCTAATTAACTTCTGTTATATCATCATACTATTTTCGATTTCCTCATCGTCGGCAGAGCTAGATGTCCTGTAAACCTCTTGACATTACCTGACATTGTACGTTGTGGAGTTGTGACTCGGCTTCTGTTGGTTTACTTGTATTTGGCTTTAGTTTGTGACTTGTAAGCTGTAGATTTCGGTTTGACTTTTACAGATTGTAGTGGATGTATAGGTTCTAAATTTTGTCATTCCAGTATGAAATTTAAGTTGGTAGACCTGGTACTTCCTTCGTAATTAATAAAATTTATATCTTTCTTGATCTTTTTCACACTGTAAATATTGGTTCTGTGCATAATTTAAACTTAAAGACTTTTTGTCAGGTTTGAGCATGAAATTCCGTTTCTCAGGGCCTGATACTTAATAAAAATAAATGAATAAATAAACAAATAAATAAAAACTTGAATCATTGAGTCCCGGTAGTTCAGACAGTGTGAAGCCAGTTACAAAAGATATTATTTGTGCCTGATTCTTTTCAACCGAATTATTCTTTAGAAAAATTTTATCAAAAGTCTCTCCTAACCAAAACTGTTAGATATTTTTCTTTCACACATTAACTGATTTCTTACGAACTTCACAGATATTATTACATGTTCACTTTTAGAATAATGTTGGACCATATTAGGGAACTAAATACACGAATAACTGTTTAAGAATTTTTTTAAGATTCACAGATTCTCTGTTTTGAAATTAATAGTTACAACCAAATCACTTTCACAGAAAGCACTTCGTAAGTTCACAATAATTGACTATTTTCGTAAAAGTCTAATTTACATTAAAGTCTCTGGATCCTATTACATTGATTACGAACTTTAATTCTTCCAGATAAGTTTTTTAAAAGTTATTTCATTAAACTTGCCAATATGTTCGAATTCCGATATCATGAATATTAATCAGTTTATTAATGGGAGGCAGAAGTTTCTAATTCTTCCTTCCTAGCCTATCCCGATTAAAGTCCAAAGATATTGCACGCATTAGCGAATGATCACGATACGAAAGTTCATATTAAGAAATAAATTTCTATCTTGAAATTGAAGTGCGTATGATATTTTCAAGCTAAACACTCACTACTGAGACCAATCACATATAGCGTTAATTACATAGAAAGTTAATCACATAGAGAGCGAGTAACTCAACTGCGGGTATTATTTATAATGGCAATCTAATAAATGATCTCTGATATACGAGGTGTTTTGACCTACTTATTCCCTGGATACTGTTATTCTGAATTACGCTGATATAATTTGAATTTACTAAAAATTTTGAGAAATAAAAAAATTCTGCCTCTTAACAAATAATTAAAATTACGAAACGATGAAAAATGTTGGAATTTGGTGATTCTAATGCTATGGTCGCGATGTGGTGTTACAGAGTCGATCTGCTAGATTAATTACCTTCAAAAGTAGGAAGCTAAGATCGTAAAATAAGTATTTATTTTATGACGACCGGTTTCAATGGGGTAAGCCACCATCATCTAGTCATATAAAATTATACAATGTGATCATTTTTGTTATTTAAAAATGGAAGATAAATGGTACGTGGAACATAGCACTTAGTCGAAATATAAAATACGTCAGTTAAAACATGGACAGATTACAAGCTTGCATAGGTGAAATCGTCAACAGCTTGTAAGCTGATGAAGATTTAACTTGCGTAGTTTATATTTCGACGAAATGCTATATTGCACGTACTATTTAACCTCCATTTTTTAAATAACATAAGATGACTACATTGCATAACGTTATATGGCCAGATCATAGCTGGATAGACAATTGAAACAGGTCGTCATAAAATAATTATAATGCGATCTTAGCTTTCTGTATTTTGAAGATAGATTTACTACTGTGGTCAGTGTGGGCTTCGTATCTATGTTTACTACGAAAGTGCATTAACTATGCTGCTCATTGTAACGTACCCGCATTCGTACTTTCTTATTCAGTGTTTCACAGAATCCTGCGTTAACCCGAAATGATTTTATATTTATAACCTTTACGCTGCTGACAAGAAATGATTTTCACCCTGCTACAGAACTTCATTGATCACCACAGTCTTTAATTTCAGTTTATCACTTTTTCTTTTTAAATTTTTGTACTTACCTCCCGTTTAAGGGATAGAACATTGGACTCTTTCATCCGTAGAATGCCTGTTTTGCCTTTCCTGATGACCACATCCTTTTGAATAATCCCCATCCCGCTTCAGCGAAATGAACGGGGGACTAATTTCTCTCCGGCATATTTTACCCGAGGAGTCGCCATCATCATATATTACAGCAGTAGAGCAGGATGTCCTCGGGGAAAGTAATGAATGTAAAATTCTCCTGCTTTCAGCCATACACGAAAATGTACGATTTACGATTAGTCCTCGTTTCCCTGCATCGTGAATACAGCATTTTCCCCTTGCGTTTCGGCTTGAAATTTCGTTACGTACTCGAGTCGATTTCAGAAAATTATGTTCGCTCTTTGTTGGGTCGTAGCCGCAAGGTGCGATGTTGTGCACACAACTACAGCATCGTGGAGAGGACTAAAGCACACAGGGGGGTATAGAGCTCCTGTCACAGTTTGTTTGCAGTGAACCTCTGTTACCTGTAGACTGAATGTACGTTCCAGCGTTTGATGTCGTTGGGAACTACGAAAACAGTACCCCGTGGCTTCAGAGTTCCGGGAACTCGTGCCTAGGGCCGGTTATTCAATTCAGACACGGGCGGTTTACGTATGGGAGAACTTCTGCGCACGTAGCTTTGATCTCCAGTGTTTCCGTACCAGTTCTCATATACCAATAGTCTTTGTGGCCCTCTGATAGCAATTTATTTTGAAAACATACATCAAGAGAAGCAAGTTTTTCCAACGACAACAGTTTTATGTTGGAAGAAAGGTGTAGGTTATCTGAAACTAAATGGTAAAAGTTTCACAATTTAGAAGTATTCCAGCAAATAAACAGACACAGTAATTTTACTTCACCCATAATGAATCGGCGAAATCAGCGGCCGATTCGGAGTATCTGATACCCAAGCATATGAAATTAATTATTTGACCCTTTATTTAACAATGTTCTTTCAAGCAATTACACGGTTTCCTGCAAAATGTTTCAATTTGCGTCATTGAATGTGCAATGGTGTCTGCAACCAACATTTAAGCTCTCGTATGAAAAGACGTTCCGTTATCTATTGTGAAAAATTACGAATCTTTGGCAGATACTGCAGGCATGCGTTATCGGTGTTCTAGTTTCTTTCAATTTTCAGGCATTATTTTGTTCTTATACAAGGAAAACTTCTTATAAACGGTAAAGAAGAAAGCTTGATTTTAAGTTATTATACAAAACTACCAAAGTGTTAGTGATTTCACTATATATAACGGCTAGTTGCGGACCGTTATTTTACTGGGATATTTTTGCTTCTATTATCGTATACTTTCAACCGTGTAAGTTTGCGCTATCATTTTTGATACACCCTGTATAGTAAAACTTTGTCCTGATCAGTGTTTAGTCTCTGTCATAAATTTTGCGTTTTATTTCGCTATTTGAACAATGTCCACATGCAGTGTGTTACTGTCTCATATTAGTTTGAAAGTGTCATGATCGTTTCATGTCATCTGGCTTGTCATAATCTCGAAACATAGTACGTATCAAACTTCCTGGCAAATTAAAATTGCCGGCCGCGGTGGCCGAGGTGTACCGCACATTCCTCGAGCCGACTGGATCGCATTTACATCTCGCGACCCCTAATAGGGAGAACTCGACAGGCAGAAATATGGCCTGTTGCTTTCTCCGATCATGAGGCTTATTTTTGTGATGTAGTTCTCAGTCGGCAGGCTGTGTGTCACGGAAGAGGATTATGGAAATTGAACGTAGCACTTCTTGCTTCGCCAGAATGTCGTCGGATAGTAGAAGACACATGGACCACATGTCAACGTCGCATACACATGTATCCGTCAACCATATCTTGGTGGGTCCAGTGTGCAAAACCCGCTATCCGCAAAACTCTGATGCGATATGGTAAAGATGTTGCAAATTGGAGAAAAAGCACGATGGACTTTTACTACAGGATCCTACGGGACTGTTCATTGATGCCTATCTCCCCAGAGCGCCAGATAATGATGAAACGTGCTAAAGCCCAGATATCTATTCTCATGCGAAGGCATTTGGACGGAGTGGTAGTACGATCTCGTAGTACTGATAGTATGCCTCACGAACACCCATCGATGTACCATATACTCAAGGACCGACGATATCGACGGAGGAAGTTGATTTATGCCCTAACAGACGGGCAAGGGAGACGATACGATACACAGTCTACCATCGGACATGCGCTTTATACTCACTACCAACAGCTCTATGCAGAAGTTCCACATTCGTCAGAGCTGATTGAGGAAGTATCACATCTCACCTTCGGTGCTGTTCCAGGAGATGAGGCAATGGAACTGGTTGCGGACGTAACTTCTGATGAAGTCCTCAATTCGATACGGGCAGGATCCGTTAATCGCTCCCCAGGGCCTGACGGTCTTCCGCTTGAATTTTATCGTACGTTCTGCAATCTTCTTATACCCACCTTCACTTCCATTTGTCAAGAGCTGATGTCTCCGGAGGTGAGCATTCCAGATGCCTTTACGGAAGGGATCATTGTTCCTGTCCACAAGCCCCATGGCGGGATCGGCATCAGCGATTATCGCCCCATCACGCTCCTTAACAGTGATATGAAGATCTTCACTCGCCTTTTGGCCGCGCGCCTCAAACGCGCTGCTCGATATGTCGTGTCGTCAGACCAAGCAGCCTTGGGAGGAGACAATAATATCCGTACCGCTTTATGTCGATACAGGGATATGATCGCCTTGGCACGGGCACAACGCCTCTCTGGTGCACTTGCGTCGTTGGATTTCAGCCAGGCTTTTGATCGAGTAGATCATTCCTTTCTTACGACTGTCCTACGTCATATGGGATTCCCAGACGTGATAATTACGGTGGTGATGCGCCTACTGAGGGGTGCTTCATCCAGAGTCCTTTACAATGGCAGACTAACTCCACCGATCGTAATTGGTCGCTCTATACGACAGGGTTGCCCGCTTTCGGCGCTCCTGTATGCCTTCGCCTTGGAACCCTTGCTTTGTGGCCTTCGGCAACGTTTGATGGGGTTACCCATTGATGGCTATCGATTCTGTTGTACAGCCTATGCTGACGATTTAGTCATCTATATACGTGATGTTGATGAAGTCCGGGCAGCCTTGACGTGGGTCGCGACATATGGCGAGGCTTCAGGTAGCTTTCTCAATGTCCGTAAGTCGCACGCTATGTTTATCGGCACAGGTTTCGCTGCTGGGTGCACTGCGCCCCTCGTCACCCAAGATACCATCCGCTGTTTAGGCATTGACTTTTCGGCTGATCTCCGGCGTTCGGCTGCTTCCAACTGCCGACGTCTACTTCAACAAATGAGGGCTGGTCTTATTGATCATCGGCTAAGATCCCTGGATATTCTTCAGCGAGTCCGATATGTCAATGTCTATATCGCATCCCGTGTTCCCCATGTCGCACAGGTTTTCCCCTTTCCACTTACCATTGCCCATCGAATGTTAGCAGCGATGGCCTCATTCGTCAGCAATGGCTTGTTGTTCAAAGTTAATTATGAATCGCTCACCCTTCCCCGCGACCGTGGTGGGCTCGGTCTGTATCACGTACCGGATAGAGCTCGTGCCCTCTTTATTAGCTCCCAGATGACGATATGAACACGTTGCCCGACGAGCCTTACTGGTCTTCTATTGTCGACTTATACGCCGGCCTCACTGTCAGCTCCGGTCATGCTGTCGGTTATTCCAGTTCCTTTCCATTATATCAGATATTTTATTCTCGAGCTTAGCTATCTCCACCTCAACTTGTCCAACCCGTACTTACGCAAAACTAAAGCTGTCTACGATGTTCTACAAAGAAGTCTACCATCAAACCCAATTGAACAAAAATTTCCCCATTTTGACTGGCGCTCCATCTGGCGTTCTATATCTGCTTCTTTTCTCGATTCTGATGTACAGTCGGTCTGGTACCTTACTGTCAATCGTAAGCATGTTTGCAGATTTCGCCTTCATCGCATCCACCTCGCCGAATCACCTCTTTGTCCCAGGTGTGGGGTGGCTGACACTGACGAACATCGTTTTGTTTGCGGTACTGCTGCTGACGTTTGGCAACTGATTCGCCGTATTATAGCTTTCCTCACGAGAACTATTCCAGAGAGTGTTACTCCTCCTTCGTTCTTATTTCCGGACCGAGTGTATTTTCCAAAGGCTAAGACCAATGCGGTGAATTGGATTCGCGGGCATGCCATACATTATCTTTTTGGACACAACGCAAAATCGAAACTTGATTTTTGGACTTATCTCACGGATCGCCATTACAGAGTTGTACGGCATCCTAAATACAGACAATACTTTTCGAACTTCCTTGGGAGTACTTTCAACGACCCTCCCCGCAGCTGGAATGTGTTCAGTCAATAGAGAAGAATTTTAAATGTTTCAACTGCTGCCCTCCTTGAACTGTTCAACGGAATGCACATTCTACGAGAAGCCGTGACTGAACTTACTAGCAGCAGGGAACCGAGATCTTCTGAACTATACAACGAACATCAAGATCTATTAAATAAAAATAAATAAATAAAAATAATGAAATAAAATCATAGTAATGTGAATAAAGAGAATTTATTTGTTTGTCTCCTACACATTCCCCTTCCTTTTCTTTCTTTTTGTTTCCTTATATAGTTAGTTTCCAGGGGTAGGTTTAGTTAGGCGCCAACGCCTGAAGAGGTTGAGGTTCTCTTTTTTTTTTTATTAGGGTCAAAGTGGCGGTGGCACTTTAGTTTCCTTTCCTTTTGTGGTCCCTTCCCCCATAAAAAAAAAAAAAGGTGACTGAGGCGCTCCAGTCACGGTCAGCACGGCCACTACGGTCGGGGTTCGAATCCCCCCTCGGGCATGGATATTTGTGCCGTCCTAGTTCATATGTACTTTGTAAATTTAGGGACTGATGACCCCGTAGTTAAGTCCCATAAGCTTCACAAACATTTGAACATTTTTTTGAAATTAAAATTATATGCCGTAACCGGGACCTTTGCCTTTTGCGGGCAAGCACTCTACCGACTGAGCTATCCCGACACGACTAACGATGCCGCCTCACAACTTTACTTCTGCCAATACCTCACCTCCTACTTTTCAAATTTCACAGTAGCTCTCCTGCGAACCTTGCAAAACTAGCATTGCTGGAAGAAAGGATATGCAGCGGAGTGTGCGCTTATATGAAAGTTCCTGGCAGATTAATTTTGATCTGCCAGGAAATGTTTGCATCATCGCACACTCAGCTACAGAGACTTGCAAGTTTCGCAGGAGAGCTTCTGCGAAGTTTGAAAAGTAGGAGGCGAGGTACTGGCGGAAGTAAAGTTGTGAGGCGGCACCGTGAGTAGTGTCGGGATAGCTTAGTCGGTAGAGCGCTTGCTCGCGAAAGGCACAGGTCCCTAGTTTGAATCCCGGTTCTGGCACACAATTTTTATCTGCCAGGAAGTTTCATATCAGCGCACACTCCGATGCAGAGTGGAAGTTTCATTCTGGATAGTACGTATCATTCACCTTATCTTATTGTTTAGTGTGTGGCACATAATCAACATAGTCCTACTTATTAAATAAACCTTATTTAGTATTCCCAACTAAACAGTTACTGTTTTACCTGTTAACCCCTTTGGTTTCATACTTACAGTCTAAGTATAGGGAAAAATAAAGATGATAGAGACATGAGGATAGAAAAGAAGAGGACTGTAAAGGAAGTAATACTGCCAGTAACTCGAGCACCTGTGCTGTGCGTTAAGCTTCTGGTCTTACAAAGAGTGCAAAGCCCTCTGAGGTTTATTGTTCACTACACTTTTCCAACTGCTCCCCGACATATCTTTAAGGTGCATTTTCATGATTCTGATTATTGTGAAACTCCCTGTTACCACACCGATAATCTCGTTTCAAGTTTCTTACCGCTGCGCCTCTTCCTCTTGGGAGGGTCTCCTACTAGGTCATGGCGGTCTTCCTCCCATCTGCCGTGCACTTCGTTCCTACCGGCCCACAGTGGGCCAGAATCTTCAAAACATGGCCAAAAAGGGGAGAAAGAAAGTTGATAGATGAGAATTTTGGACTGTCAGTTTGGCTGCAGCAATGCTGGGACAACTGAATGCCGGCTGTGGCGACGACCAGATGTTCATTTGTTCTGTTGTATCTCAAGTCAAATGCGGCAGTCCACTGTTAGCGAGCGTACGGTAGGCCAGGCAAAAAAAAAAAAAAAAAAAAAAAAAAAAAAAAAAAAAAAAAAAAAAAAAAAAAACAAGTCCTGTTGTTGAAGACAGTTATCTATGTTTTGAGCAACTGAAGTCTATACTTTAAACATGGAGTGAATTCCAGGAAGTAAAAAAAAAAAAAAAAAAAAAAAAATGAACATCTTTTGTATCACTATTAAATCATCAATTATGCACGTTTATTTTTCAATTAACGCACTTCATCAAAACGGACGAGAAAATTGCAAAATGCGCTTAAAAATGGAGATAAGTTAAGAGTTCCACCATGTTCCGCTTTCTTTTGCGCTGTGTCTGCAAGTATACATTATTACCTTTGTAAATTAAGCTTCAAATCCTACTACTAGTAGCTACTCTGGCTTTGAACCACGTTTTAAGAGACACCTTCAAAATGTCATTCCTGAGACATCTTAAAAAATGACAATGGAATTAAGTAATTATCAGCTACAGTTATACAATTGAAATGATAATCGATGCGTAGAAGCAGTACAAAGACTAAAATAATTAGAAAAAGGACGAAAAGAGTAAAATTTCAGTTTCGTCTGATGCAGACTATTAAAAAATTGGATTTTCCAAGAAAGAAATTTTTCTAATAACAAAATAATATTTGTAAAACTATTTGGAGGTAGTCATATGACATTTGAAAAAATTAGTTGACAGAAAAAGTGGACATACGGTTACCATTCTCGATAATATGAGGCATACAATGTCATTTCTGTTGACAAAGTTAAGAAGGATATATAAAGACAAGATTATTTTTTCAAAAAGAACGAAACGGGGTAAATAAAATAGTATATATGCTCACTGATGAGGAACTTGCAAGTGTCACTAAATCAACAGGCTGACCTGCTACAAAATCTGAAACATTAACCGCAAGGTCCAAAAGAAGGAGAACTGTGGATATTCGTACAAAGTTCAGTCGGAATTTGTCACTTGGGTAGTAAAATAGTTTCGGATGGCCGGAGTAGTTAATATATAAATTGCAGAAAGGCATTCGCAGGAAAATCAGAATTTGTAAAATTAATTAATTAAAAATTATTACATAAAAATTAAAATTTCTTAGCATGGAATATTAATTTAATTCAAATCTACTATTCGTCCTTGTATTCACCGCATTTAATGAGAATATCTACATAAAACGCAATTAGGTTTTGATTGGAACACACTAATATATATTTTGTGTTTTGTTTTTGTAGTTATGGATTCAATGGTTTGTACAATTTGCTCTTTTACACATATTAGAAATAGTATATTATTACCACACACATAACCTATTTCTAATGGTAGTATGTAATTTACTTTCCGTGTAAATGTCTCTTCTTTCTACTGTTTGCTCCTCACTTGTTGGCTGAGAGCGATGCAGGTCAATATTTACAATCGATTATTTGATTTATGTATAGTGAAGTCCTTCAGGAGGTATCTGTGATCTGATGTAGTACCAGATGATGTAACCCAGGCCAGTGGTTTCGCTGTCAACGCGAGAAGAGAGAGGCGAAGGCAGCAATGCAATTCGAGAGGTGACGAAAACGTCTTGAGCAATACGTACCGCGTGTACTCGCGCATTACCCCGTGACGTTGTCGTCGTCGGCAAGATTCGAATGTACGGGTGAAAACATCAGGTTACGTCAGTTCAGAGATGTAACGGAGGCAGATTTGTTTACCGGCAGTGGTGAGGGAGTGGAATCCAGCAACACCACAAAATACACTGCTCAAAAGAATTGGGGGATCGGGTGAGATATCATACACAATCCACATATGGTAAGGCATTTACCTCAGATTTGGGTTACAATTGCAATTTGCGTAACACAGTACGATATTTTGGTTTCATCTCTTTACTTGAGATTTACATGGCGTTTTCTTAGAGCGAGAAACCGTAGGGCTACCATAATAGTGAAAAAGTCTTTCTCATTGCCCTCTAATATGGTCAGTGATCTACACCTACATCTACATCTGCATGGATACTATGCAAGTCACATTGAAGTGCATGGCAGAGGGCTCATTATATTTCTTTCATTATATTTCTCAGTAGTTCCATTCTCTAATAGCTCGCGGGAAAAGGGAAGACACAAATCTTTCTGTTTTCCATCTGTTTTATCTTATTTTGTTATGGTGATCATTTCTCCCTACGTTAGTGGATACCAACAATATATGTTCGCATTCTGAAAAGAAATGCGATGACAGAAACGTCGCAAATAGATCTCGCCGCAACAAATGACGCCATTCGTTTAACGATTTCCACCTCAATTCGTGCATCATTTTCGTGACACTCTCTCCCCTGTATCGCGATAATAGAAATCGAGCTGTCCATTTCTGAATGTTCGCTAAGTCATCCGTCAGCTTCACTTGGTGTGGATTTCACAATGCGCAGAAATATTCCAAAATAGGAATAGTGTGGTGTAGGCAGCTTCTTCACAGTAGTAGAACTGTTGCATCTTCTAAGTGTTCTGCCAATGAAACGTAGTCTTTGGTTCACCTTCCAACAATATTTTTTTGTGTGTTCTTTCCAATATATGTTGGTCTTAATTGTGATTCCTAGGTATTTAGTAGAACTGATGTCCTGTATGTTTGACTGATTTATCGTATAACTGAAATTGAACGGATTACTTTTTAGTGGTCGTATGGTCGACTTAACACTTATCATTATAATGGGTCAATTGCCAATTTTTGCGCCTGACAGCAAACAAGATAATAGAGCTGGTCAGATTGTCTCCTCAATCTATATGTATAATAATAATGAATCTGTAAATGTAGGCCTGTCGCTGTTCACTTTAACCTTCAAAACTACTGGACGAGTCTTCGTGCAGTTTTCACATAAAACATGAGAAACGTTTGGGTCAACATATAGACATAATTTTATCAAAATCGGATCAAGAAAAAAAAAGGATATGGTAATTTTAAGTGTTTTCAGTAACCAGACTTCGTTTAATTAAAATCGGGTCACGTAAAAAAAGAATATCGTAATTCGATTTTTTTTTATCTACGACCTTCAAATCAGTCTGTCTCTTTGGACACGTTTATCTCCAACACTACTTGACGAATTTTCATTGGGTTTTCACACGTAATTTGAGCATATCGTGCGGTTACATAAAGGCATCAATAATTAAACTCGGATCAGAAAAAATAAAGATATAATTTAATCATTTGTTTAAAAGCCATCGTGTACGTCTCTTTGTTGAGGATAATCTCCAAAACTACGAACTTTCATGGGTTTCACGGGTAAATTGAGAAAAGTTTGGAGCGTAACATAAGCTTTCATTTCATTAACGATTTAATCAAAATCGGATCACAGGAAGGAAAGTGTATTCCATGCTTGTGAGTATGGTGTAGTACAAGTCTTCGAGAGTACTATACGAATTTTCATAGGGTTTCATAGGTCAACTGAGAGTACCTTGGGGCAACATATAAGCTTCATTTCATCAAAATCGGACCGGGAGAACAAAAGATATAGTAATTTGTAGTTTGTGATGTATGATTAGAGCGTAGTATAGCAAAGATCCGATAGAGGCGCCGTTACAGAGTATACCAAATAAGTAATAGATGGCGATACTGCGTTTCACATAATTAAGGTGTAATACACTAATACAAGGACTACTATTTTCCTTGCGGCAGGGGTGTAGTGTATTGATGTTGTGCGTTGAATCATTTTTGAAAAATCAGTGACATACCATGAGGGGAATAATTCATTGTGTTGATAATGACGGCCGCTACGGTGGGGGTTTCGAATCCCCCCTCGGGCATGGATATTTGTGCTGTCCTTAGTATTAGCTAGTTAATAAGTAGTTTGTAAGTTTAGGGACTGATGACCCCGTAATTAAGTCCCATGAGCTCTACAAACATTTGAACATTTTAGATAATGAAATACGTAATTAATGTTGTTTAGATCAGTAAATTAATGTTCCCACTAAAGCGAATATTTCGTTGCCAATGTTAACATACTAAACCGCTGCCACTGGAAGTAAAATTCAACCCAGGTACGACACAAAAAGATTTTCTTTTTCTAGCTGTATCCCACATTACTTGCAATGCCATGGAAAGAAAAGAAGTGCATCTTTCGACGGGTATAACCACTACATTAAGCATTGAGTAGATATATCTATGGAGTGAGCATTGCGTTCTGTGCATCTTCTCAACATTAAGCTGGAATTACCACGTGATACTGAGACAAATCCACTCTTACCACACATTTATTTGGTCTTATGATTGGTTTGTACCGCATTGGCTGCAAATAAGGCCCACCTCCTTTTCGCAGAGCAACCACATAACATGAAGTAATATCTAAATAAATGTGTTACATAAGCATCAAGAAAGTTGACGAAGCGTCGCTAAAAGGGCCATTTACACATAGACATATTCTTAACCGAACATAAAAGGACCAAGATAAAGTCAGCGATTAGTAGATTTTTTTCCAGTATCTCTTGACATTTCCACAATTTTGAGGACACAAAATCTGTTCTGCGCATCTGAATGCTCACTCCAGAGATATTTCTGCTATGTGCCTGGCACTAGAGATAATACACACGCGAGTGACAAACTCATTAGAAACATCTCGGCTTTCATAATTATTCGGTACAATATTGTCATTAAAATTTCTAAATACTTGATTTTGGTGCGGAATACATTAAGATAGAGAAATACATCTTCTTTTGCAGAGACAATTGTAATTAGAGTTATAATCCGACTTCTGAATATATAGTTCTGTTACACAGGGTCGATTTTAACTTCGTGCTTTACGAAGTAATCACTGCAGGAGGTGAGGACATGTATTAGCTGAAAGAGTGGTCGATGCTGCTAACACAGTCAAGACAGTTCACCGGAAATACTATATTTAATGGAAACTTCTATACAGACGATCAGCTAACGCCATTCCTTCAACGATTACCCATAGTTACTTTATCACACATTGACCCCATCATGACGTCTTATTTAAATAGACATGAACTGCTCTGTTAATTGAATTACCAGACTTTGAGCATTCGTCGAGTTTTCGATGATAGGGAGCACTACATACAGAATAACCGAGCGGGGGGGGGGGGGGGGGGCGTAACACACTGGACTCGTATTCGGAAGGGTGGTGGTTCAAATCCATCTCCGACCATCCTGATTTAGGTTTTCCATGATTTCCCTAAATCACTCCACGCAAATGCCGGGATGGTTCCTTTCAAAGGGCACGGCCGATTTCCTTTCCCCATCCTTACCCAAATATCAAAGCACGAGCTTCGTCACTAATGACCAAGCCGTCGAGGGGACGTTAAATCTAAAGCTTCCTTCCTTCCTTCATACAGAATATATGCATTGTCCCCAGTGCAACACTGCAACATACTTCAGCATATGCTTACTGTGAGAGATAAACCGTTTAGTAGTACACCATAGAACGAATATTTGGCGCTGTTATTACGATTACTATTTATCATCTCAACGATAGAAGTGTTTTCAGAACTTTACGCCTAACAGACAGTTACACACCGCAGTACTGACTTTATGAACACAAGCTAACATTGAATTTACATCGTTCCAGAGTATGGATTTAAATTAATTTCACTTTTTTATGGAAACTTTATGAACACTCACCGTTTTCGGCAATGACTTTTACTTAAATTTGACATCTTGGCTAGGAGAACTGAGTTTATTGACAGAGCAATCCAACAAGGATTCTGGTTTTGCTTACCTAGCTCCGGAACCCTAAAAAACATTATATACACAGGTCCCTCTTTAACAAACGTTGCGAAGCACAGGGATAGAACCTAGTCCTTTATAAAAAGAAGTAACAGTCGGGGCCCTATAACACTTCCCTGTAGAAAGGCAGATAGTATTTATGTTTTACTCGATGACTTCCAGTCAATCATAACGTACTGTGTCCATTCCGAACGAAAACATTCGCACAACTGTGGCGATATTCCACAAGCGAACAATTAGATTAGAAGACGCTTGTAACGTAAAGTGTCAAAAGCCCTCCGGAAATCTAGAAATACGGAATCTATTTGACATACCTTGTCAATAGCACTCATCACATCATGTAAGTAAAAAGCTAGCTGTGTTTCACAAGAACGATACTTTCTGAATCCCTGTTGCCTGTAGGTCAATAATTCGTTCTCTTAGAGGTAGTTCATAATATTTGAGGAAAGTATATTTTCTAAAATCCTGCTGCAATCCGACGTTATATAGGCCTGTAATTCTGCGGATCACTCCTGTTTCACAACAGCGTAGCATAGAGAGTATTAGGCTATAATCAGCTCTTGAGGGATATTTAGCCGTTCTTCCGCAAGTGAAATTTTCAGCTCTGCAACCGTTGTGGAGGTGCTGATCTAGTTGCAATGCATCTGACAAGTGCATCCCAGACAAGCTCAATGGGGTTTAAGTCCAGTGAACAAGCTGGCCACTCCATTCGTCCAATTCCCTCGGCTTCAAACATGTTGTCCACCAGTGCAGCCCTGCGAGGACGACAGTTATCGTTCACCAGTGGAACCCTCATATGGCAACAGCGTAGGGCGCGACAAAAGGTCGAAGGAACTCTTTTTTTTTCCCTTGAGCAGTCAAACAGCCATTATGAATGACATAGAGGTCTGTTCGTCCGCCAATACTGCCTCTTTCCCACACCATGTTTCCTTCATGTAAATTGAATTGTTCCGAGTTCAACGTTCGCTCGAGATGAGGTAACGACGACCATGGGCTTCGTGCGTAGACGCCATATTCGCGAAGACGTTTTAGGACTGCTTGTAATGGTATAGCGCGTCCTGTTGCTGTCTGGACGGTGCGTTGCAGCTGAGTTGCATTCAGCCTCCTGTCTCGACGCGCTGTTAACCGGAGATAAAGGTCATCTCTTGCTGATGCTACCCGTTGATGACTTGGGTCTATCTTTCTTTTAACGGTACATGTTGTCTGAAATCGAGTACAGGTCCTGGAAATTAAACTCTGAGTACTCCAATAGCTGCAAACATCTCGTTCTGTGTCTTCCCCTCTTCCAACCTCCCTATCGTTCTCCATGCCATTGCTTCGAGTCGGTCGCGTTGTTGTTGTACTGTACTACCTGTTCACTAGACAATCGAGCTGCTTGTGGATTTTTTGGTAGAGGAAACACTAGTCAAGACAAAAATTTCTGCAGCAACTTTCTGTTATTACCATTATCCTGCTTGCCGTAATGTTGTTCTCTCCTCTCTGTAGAACAGGCTGAAAGACGTTGAACCATTTTAGTTCATTCGATCGATGACAATACTTCAGAACCTAGACATCTCAACTGATCCCCTAATCGTTCTGACCGGTTCATAACATTTATATATTTTTGACGGCCGGCCGCGGTGGCCGAGGAGACTAAGGCGTTCCAGTCACGCTCTGCATGGCCACTACGGTCGGGGGTTCGAATCGCCCCTCGAGCATGGATATTTGTGCCGTCCTAGTTCGTAAGTAGTTTGTTAGTTTAGGGACTGATGACCCCGTAGTTAAGTCCCATAGACTATACAAACATTTGAACATTTTTTATTTTTGACGACGTTACAGCGTTCATCGCAATTTGCGATCCGTTTTGGCTTCACTGTACTAGGTTTAGATGGAGTACCATAGTGCGGCGAATGAAAATTTGAGTTCGGCCGGGACCTCCTGCTTACTAGGAAGACGCGTTGACCACTCCGCCACCGAGGACACAGTGACTAGCCTGACTGCAGAGGACTCTTCCTAGCACGTCTCCCGCCACATCCAAATCTCCATTAGCCACGCTGTCTCTTTCCTATTACCTCAGCCTTATAAAAATAAAACCCTTCATTTGCAGTAGCAGAAGGCGTTTCCTTCAAAAATATTACAATGAAATACGTAATGAAATTCAACGGATTTCTTTTTAATGGTCATAAGGACGACTTCACACTTATCAATATAAAGGGTCAATTGCCATCATGCTGATATCTTTTCTAAATCAATTTGCAGTTGCTTTTGGTCTTCTGATTACTTTACTAACCGATAAGTGACAGCATCATTCGCAAACAACGTAAGAGAACTGCTCAGATTGTCTCCTAAATCTATACCAATAATAAATGTGTAAGTGTAGCCTTTCCGCTGTTCACTTCAATCTTCAAAACTAATGGACGAATCTTCATGCGGTTTCACAGGAAACATGAGAAAAGTTTGGGTCAATATATAGACATAATTTTATCAAAATCGGATCACGGAAAAAAATTGTAATTTTAAGTGTTTTCAGTAACCGTCGTGTCTGTTTGTTCAACTATTAAAAACCTCTTCCCTCCAAATCACGAATTTGCATGGGGTTTTCACAGATAACTCGAGCGTTCCTTTGCACAACATATAGACTTCGTTTCATTAAAATCGGATCACGTAAAAAAGGAATATCGTAATTTGAATTTTTTTATCTACGACCGTCATGTCTGTCTGTCTCTTTGAACACGTTCATCTCCAAAACTACTTGACGAATTTTCATGGGGTTTTCCCATGTAATTTGAGAATATCGTACGGTTACGCAAACGCTTCAATAATTAAACTCGGATCAGAGAAAATAAAGATATCATAATTTAATCATTTGTTTAAAAGCAATCGTTTATGTCTCTTTGTTGAGGATAATCTCCAACAGTACTACACGAACTTTCATGGGTTTCCACAGGTAAATTGAGAATACTGTATTCCAGCATCATGGAGAACAGACCATGAGGTATCGAGACATAATTAATTGTCGTCAGGAGCCCAGCCTCGGTTTGTATACAATTATATATTTTTGACGACGTTACAGTGTTCAATGAATGAAATAAGTCGCAATTTGCGATCAGTTATGGCTTCACTGTACTAGGTTTAGATGGAACACTAGGGGAAGTGCAGGGAAGGGTCCTCTGCAGTTGGGGTGGTCACTCTGTCCTTGGTGGCGGAGTGGTCAACGCGTCTACGTAATAAGCAGGGGATCCCGAGTTCGAATCCCGGCCGGGCACAAATTTTCATTCGCCGCACTATGGTATTCCGTCTAAACGTAGTACAGTGAAGCCATCACTGATCGCAAGTTGCGATTTATTTCGTTGGTTCATAACATTGTCAGCAACGATGTCTCCACACACTAATCCGGTCATCGCGGTGATCTTCCTATCACGCAGGGCTATATTTTCTGTATTTTCAACCATGTGAGCTTTTCACAACTTACCACGAAATATCTACATCTACATACATACTCCGCAATTCACCGTAAGGTGCGTGGCGGAGGGTACACTGTACCTCTACTAGGCATTTCCTTTCCTATTCCACTCCCAAATTGAACGAGGAAAAAAAGAATGCCTATATGCCTCCGTACGAGCCCTAATTTCTCTTATCTTGTCTTTGTGATCTTTACGCGAAATGTAAGTAGGCGGCAGCAAGATCGTACTACACTCAGCTTCAAATTCCGGCCCTCTAAATTTACTTAACAGAAATTCACGAAAAGAACGTCGTCTTTCTTCCAGCGATCCCCAATTGAGTTGCCGGAGCATTTCCGTGACACTCGCGCATTGGTCGAACCTACCGGTAACAAATCTAGCTGCTCGCCTCTGAACCGCCTCTATGTCTTCCTTCAAACCGATCTGCTGCGGGTCCCAAATACTTGAGCAATACTCAAGACGTGGTCGTACAAGCGTTTTATACGCGGTCTCCTTTACAGTTGAAGTACATCTTCCCAAAATTCTCCCAATAAACCGAAGTCGGCTGTCTGCCTTACTCACAACTGTCCTTACATGCTCATTCCATTTCATATCGCTCTGCAATGTTACGCCTAGATATTTGAACGACGCGACCGCATCAAGAAGCTCACTACTGATGCTGTATTCGAACATTATGGGATTGTTTTTCCTACTCATGTGCATCACCTTACATTTTTCTACATTGAGAGCTAGCTGCCATTCTTCGCACCAACTAGAAATTTTGTCTAAGTCAACCTGTATGCTATTACAGTCAGTTACAGACGACACCCTCCCATACACCACAGCATCATCAGCAAACAGCCGCAAATTACAACTTACTCTGTCCATCAGATCATTTATATAGATAGAGAATAATATCGGTCCTATCACACTCCCCTGGGGCACGCCTGACGATACACTCGTCTCTGATGAACACTCGCCGTCGAGAACAACGTACTGCGTTCTATTACTTAGGAAGTCTTCCAGCCAGTCACAAATCTGTGAACCTATTCCATAAGCTCGTACCTTCGTTAGCAGTCTGCAGTGTGGTACCGTGTCGAACGCCTTTTTGAAGTCGAGAAAAACACAATCCGCCTGTTGCCCTTCGTCCATGGCTCGCAAGATGTCATGTGAGAAAAGGGCAAGCTGAGTTTCACATGAACGATGTTTCCTAAACCCGTGCTGATTCATGGAAAGAAGCTTTTCCGTTTCAAGGAAATTTACTATATTCGAACTGAGAATATGCTCCAAAATTCTACATGAAACCGATGTCAACGATATTGGCCTGTAATTGTATGGGTCAGTTCTCTTTCCTTTCTTATACACGGGAGTCACCTGCGCTTTTTTCCAATCACTAGGAACTTTGCGCTGAATTAAAGATTCGCTATAAATGCAAGCTAAGTAGGGGGCCAATGCCGCAGAATAGTCTTTGTAAAACCGAACTGGTATTCCATCCGGACCAGCAGACTTTTTCGTATTTAGCTCTCTCAGCTGCTTCTCTACACCGGAAATACCTATTGCTATGTCCCCCATTTCAGAATTGGTACGTTGATCAAATGATGGTATATTTGTGCGGTCCTCCTGCGTGAAAGATTTCTTAAAGGTTAAATTTAGAACTTCAGCTTTCCGGTTGCTTTCTTCTATTACTGCCCCGGAATGATCAACTAGTGACTGGACAGTGGGCTTTGACCCGCTTATCGATTTTACATAGTACCAGAATTTTTTCGGGTTCTCGGAAAGATCTTTTGCTAAGGTATGTCTGTGATAATTATTGTATGCTTCACGCATCGATCTTTTTATAGACGCACGAATCTCTACTAACTTTTGCCTGTCATTATTTGCGTGTTCCTTTTTGAATCGAGAGTGCAACAGCCTTTGCTTTCTCAGCAGCTTTCTAACATTATTATTATACCACGGTGGATCTTTTCCATCCTTAATCGTCTTTACTGGCACATATTTCTCTAACCCTTCATTAACAATGCATTTAAATTTAGTCCACAATTCCTCTACATCCATAGTCCCAGAATTAAACGATGCCCATTCATTTTCTAAGTGCGATCGTAACATTTGCTTGTCGGCTTTTCCCAACAAAAACACGCTCCTAGCCTTCTTGACTGGTTTATGAACTTTGGTCACCATCGACGCTATGACGATATCGTGATCACTAATTCCTGTCTCTACACAGACATCGTTAATAAGGTCAGGCCTGTTTGTGGCTATAAGGTCTAGAATATTTCCATTGCGCGTGGGTTGCCGGTTTAACTGCTCAAGACAGTTTTCGGAGAATGTGTCCAAAAGTAGCTCGCAAGACTGCTTGTCTGTACCGCCTGAAATGTAACTAGCGAGGTCCCAATCTATACTCTTAAGGTTGAAGTCACCTCCGACTAATATTGCATGGCCCGGATACCTATGCACTACCTGGTGTAGACTTTCCTTGAATGATTCTAAAACTGCTACAGCAGCACTGGGGGGCCGGTAAAAACACCCAACTATTAACTTTACTTCTTTTAGACCTGTTATGCGTGCCCAGATAACTTCACAGTTACTTTCAACCTCGATCTCAGTAGAAACAATATCTTTGTCCACAGCGATGAACACTCCTCCTCCAGTTGTATCAGATCTATCTTTCCGATATACATTCCACGATTCGCTAAATATTTCTGAACTTGCCACATCATCATTTAGCCAGCTTTCGGTGCCTAAAACTATCTGAGCGCAATAACTTCCATGCAGCGCTGCAAATTCGGGAACTTTGTTTCTAATACTTTGTAAGTTCGCGGCTAATATTTTTATGTTCGAATTTTTGTTCCGAACGTGGCCTGAATTCGCTGTTTGAATACTGACAGGCGAGTGCTCATCAGAGTTAGCGCCTAGCCTAAAAAACCCCCATGTGCACTCCACAAGTACTCTGCTACCCGAGTAGCCGCTTCCTTAGTGTAGTGCACCCCTGATCTATCTAGGGGCACCCTACAATTCCCCACCCGATAACGCAGATCCAGAAATCTGCAGCCATGACTGTCACAGAGTCGGCGAAGCCTCTGGTTCAGACCCTCCACTCGGCTCCAAACCAAAGGACCCCGATCAACCCTGGGAACAATGCTGCAAATCGACAGCTCTGCTTGCACCCCGCGTGCGAAGGCAGCAGCCTTCACCAATTCCGCCAGCCGCTCGTAGGACCTGAGGATGTCCTCAGAACCCAAGCGACAAGCGTCATTGGTGCCGACGTGAGCTATGACTTGCAGTCGACTGCACCCCGCACCCTCGATAGCCGCCGGCAAGGCCGCCTCCACATCTCGGATGAGGCCCCCCGGCAAACACACCGAGTGCACGTTGGAATTCCTTCCAGATCTGGACGCTATCTGCCTAAGGGGCTCCATCACGCGCCTGACATTGGAGCTCCCAATAACTAATAATCCCCTCCCCCCGTGCACCTGCTCGGACCCTGCTGAAGGAGTGGCCACACCTCCACTCACAGGACGAACGGGCGCGGACGGACGTCCAGCCTCCACATTGGCCTTCCGCCTCGAGCGACGCGAACGCCGTACAACCCGCCACTCCCCTTGCGGAGAAGGCGGCTCGACGACGTCCGGTACACCCGAAGGTGCCTCGGTAGCAGGGACAGAGAGCGTAGCGTGAGACACCTGAGGTGTCCCACTCGACGAACCAGACTCCCCACCATCGCTGCACCCCGAGACAGCAGCCTGAAGACGGCTGACCGTAGCCAACAGCACGCTCAGCTGTTCGCGAACCGTGGCCAACTCTTCCTGCGTCCGCACACAGCAGGCACACATCCTATCCATCCTATCGATACAATTAACAGCAATTAACAACTTTAAAGAAGCCTAGTACTCTAATGAAGGCGGCTGGCTGCTGACTTAACTGTGGTCAGTGGTAACTACACTGTCGAATCAACAAAACTGAGTCCGGCAGTTTACCGCTGTTAACGCTGCGGCACTCGTGGCAGCTGGCACTGGACTGTCTGATAACGAGCTTAGTAACGGTCTCTGACTTGTTTTGAAATACACCGGTCAAAGACGAAGACTAAACACAACGGTATTTATCAAATACGATAGAATAAACAATTAAAACAGTAGTACAAACGAAATCTGCAAGTACGCGGGAATAAACCTCTTAAAACAGTACTACCGAAAATGAACTAGACTGGCAAATTAAATTTGACACAAATTAAATTCAGATACTTAGCGCTGTAACGATGTGGCACTGGTGACAGCTGGCACTGGACTGACTGATAACGAACTTTAGTAACGGTCTCTGACTTGTTTTGAAATACACCGGTCAAAGACGAAGACTAAACACAACGGTATTTATCAAATACGATAGAATAAACAATTAAAACAGTAGTACAAACGAAATCTTCAAGTACGCGGGAATAAACCTCTTAAAACAGTACTACCGAAAATGAACTAGACTGGCAAATTAAATTTGACACAAATTAAATTCAGATACTTAGCGCTGTAACGATGTGGCACTGGTGACAGCTGGCACTGGACTGACTGATAACGAACTTTAGTAACGGTCTCTGACTTGTTTTGAAATACACCGGTCAAAGACGAAGACTAAACACAACGGTATTTATCAAATACGATAGAATAAACTATTAAAACAGTAGTACAAACGAAATCTTCAAGTACGCGGGAATAAACCTCTTAAAACAGTACTACCGAAAATGAACTAGACTGGCAAATTAAATTTGACACAAATTAAAGTCAGATGCTTAGCGCTGTAACGATGTGGCACTGGTGACAGCTGGCACTGGACTGACTGATAACGAACTTTAGTAACGGTCTCTGACTTGTTTTGAAATACACCGGTCAAAGACGAAGACTAAACACAACGGTATTTATCAAATACGATAGAATAAACTATTAAAACAGTAGTACAAACGAAATCTGCAAGTACGCGGGAATAAACCTCTTAAAACAGTACTACCGAAAATGAAATAAACTTGACTATGGTATCTGGGATCGTTTACGGTGCTGAATTTTGTGTGACCAGCAGTGTATAAGGCAACAGATGATTTATGAGTAACGTTATGAAGCTGCTGGTGGAATTAAGTGGTGTATTTTCCAACTATAACGAGCAAAGCGCAGTCTATTTCTCTCGACTACCTACAGACCAATATCATCTCTGGTGACAGATGTTTTGGCTCTTTTATTTTTGGACAGCACACAATATTCAGTGATCCCGATAGCGTCCGATTCCACATAACCGACATTTAGACAGAGTGCGTTTTGTATTCTGATAAGAGATACGCTCTTGATTTAAATGGGCACCTGCCAAAAATTTCGAGTGACAACGGAATCGGTTCGGCGCTTGTTTATAAAAACTGGCACATGTCAGATACGTATATCACTAAACCGCATTTTTATTCTGATACATGTGGTACAGTAAATTTAAAAAAAAGTAACTTATACCTATTTTGCACAGTGTTCCTTCGACAGCATAAAATAAACTACGTGGACGCAACTAATTTACAAATTACACAAGTTACTTCATACCCGTGTAAAGGTAACAAACGTACTCCTGTTTAAAAGAACGCTTCGGTGTTGCTTTCATTTTGGTGTAAAAGAAATATTGAAGTTGTTGAGGTCAAACAACCCAGCAGCCTAAGGGAGGACAGCAATATATAAGTTTCGGAGTGCATATCCTGTATAGCTGGGAGAGCCAGCCATGACAAAACTATTTCACCTGGTGCGTAAGATTTATGAGACAGGGGGAATGCCCTCAGACATAAAGAAAAATGTAATAATCCCCATTCCAAATAAAGCAGGTGAAGACAGGTGTGAAAGTTACAGAATCATCATGGTTGCAAAATTTTAACACGAATGATTTACAGAAGGTAAAGCTGGTAGAAGCCGACCTTGGGGAAGATATGTTTGGTTTCAGGTGAAGTGTAGGAACGCGGGAGGAAATCCTCACTTTACAGCTTATCTTAGAAGATTAAGGAAAAGCAAACCTGCATTTCCAGCTTTTGTAGATTTGGAGAAAACTTTTGACAATGTTGATTGGAATACACTCTTTCAAATTCTGAACGCAGCAGGTGTAAAATATAGGGACCTGAAGGTTATTTACAACTTGTACAAAAACGAGACAGCAGTTATCAGATTTGAAGTGCATGAAAGGGATGCTGAGGTTGGGAAGAGCGTAAGAAATGGCTGTAGCCTTTCTCCAATGTTATTCAATTTGTACATTAAACAACCTATAAAGGAAAACAAGGAGAAATTTGGAGAAGGAATTAAAGTTCACGGTGAAGAAATAAAATCCTTGCGTTTAGCTGATGACATTGTAATTCTGTCAGAGACAACAAAGGAGCTGGAGGAGCAATTGAACGGAGTAGACAGGGAGTTGAAAGGAGCATATAAGATGAACAAGTGTAAAGGAATGCAGTCTTAGAACATCAAGCAATGCTGAAGGAATTACACTCTTGGCCATTAAATTGCTACACCACGAAGATGACGTGCTACAGACGTGAAATTTAGCCGACAGGAAGAAGATGCAGTGATATCCAAATGATTAGCTTTTCAGAGCATTCACACAAGCTTGGTGCCGGTGGCGACACGTACAACGTGCTGACATGAGGAACATTTACAACCTATTTCTCATATACACACAGCAGTTGACCGGCGTTGCAAGGTGAAACGTTGTTGTTATGCCTCGTGAAAGAAGGAGAAATGCGTACTATCAAGTTTCCGACTTTGATAAAGGTCTAATTGTAGCCTATCGCGATTGCGGTTTATCGTATCGCGACATTGCTGCTCGCGTTGGTCCCGATCTAATGACTGTTAGCAGAATATGGAAACAGTGGGTTGAGGAGGGCAATGCGGAACGCCGTGCTGGATCCCAACGGCCTCGTATCTCTAGCAGTCGAGATGACAGGCATCTTATCAGCATGGCTGTAACGGATCATGCAGCCACGTCTCGATCCCCGAGTCAACACATGGGGACGTTTGCAAGACAACAACCATCTGCACGAACAGTTCGACGACGTTTCAGGCAGCAAGGACTATCAGCTCGGAGACCATGGCTGCGGTTACCCCTGACGCTGCATCACAGACAGGACCACCTGTGATGGTGTACGCAACGACGAACCTGGGTGCACGAATGGCAAAACGTCATTTTATCGGATGAATCTAGGTTCTGTTTACAGCATCATGATGGTCGCATCTGTGTTTGACGACATCGCGGTGAACGCACAATGAAGGCGTGTTTTCATCATCGCCATACTGGTGTATCACCCGGCGTGATGGTATGGGCTGCCATTGGTTACACTCTCGGTCACCTCTTGTTCGCATCGACGGCACTTTGAACAGTGGCCGTTACATTTCGGAGATGTTACGACCCATGGCTCTACCCTTCATTCGATCCCTGCGAAACCCTACATTTCAACAGGGTAATGCACGACCACATGTTGCAGGTCCTGTACGGGCCTTTCTGGATACGGAAAATGTTCGACTGCTGCCCTGGCCAGCACATTTTCCAGATCTCTCACCAACTGAAAACGTCTGATCAATGGTGGCCGAGCAACTGGCTCGTCACAATACTCCAGTCACTACTATTGATGAACTGTGGTATAGTGTTGAAGCTACATGGTCATTTGTAACTGTACAAGCCATATAAACTCCGTTTGACTCAATGCCCAGGCGTATTAAGGTCGTTATTAGGGTCAGAGTGGTTGTTCTGGGTACTGATTTCTCAGGATCTATGGACCAAAATTGCGTGAAAATGTAATAACATGTCAATTCTAGTATAATGCTATGCGCTCGTCCGCTCCGCCGCGGCTGCAGAGTATCATATGTAGATGTAGGTAGATGTAGTTGTAAGGAAAGGCAAATCTGCATTTTTAGATTCTCTAAATTTATCCAAAGCTTTGGATAAATTTGACTGGAATACATTCGTTCAAATAATAAAATTAGCAAGGGTAAAAGATGGGGAATGAAAATTATATACACCTGTACAAAAACCAGACTACAGTTAGAAGAATCGTAGGGAATGAGACAGTGTGATTGGGAAGGGAGTAAGAAGGGGAAGGATCATTTCCGCGATGATATTCCATTTGCACATTGAACAAACTGTGAATCAATGCAAGGAGAAAAAATTAAAGTTGATAAATAAAAACGTTTCGGTTAGCCGATGAGATTTGTCATTCTCTTAGGGACAGTAAAGTTCGTGGCAGAGAAATTGAACGAAATGGAAAGTGCCTTGAAAGTAGGTCATAAGACAAATATTCAGAAGTGAAAAACAAGGTTATTGGAATGTAGTATAAGAAAATCAGTTTAAACTGAAGGAGTTAGGATAGGTAACGTGACAATAAAGGTAATATGTGAGTTTCGTTATTTCGATAGCAAAATAACGAAGTCATGAAAATATACGATATATAGTGGCTATGGAAAGAAAAATGTTTCTGAAGGCGCGAAATTTTTTGATATCCCAAATTAATTTAAATGTTAGGATGTCCTTTCTGAAAGTATTTGTCTGGAGTACGTCAGCTCGGACAAAAAGACGATAGAAGCGTTTGAAAAGTGGTGCCACAGACAAGTGCTGAAGTTTAGATGGGTAGATCGCTTAACTAATGAAGTACTCAGAAGAATTAGGAAGATAAGAAATTTCTGCTATATCTTCACTAAGAGAAGGAATCGATTGATGGAACACATTATAAGACATCGAGAAATCGTCAATTTAGCATTGGAGGGAAGTTTGTGGAGTAAAAAATCAAAGGAGAAGACCGAGAGACAAATACAGTTATCTGATTCAGATGTATTTGTATTGATTCAAATGTATTTGTGTTGCCATTCTTAAGCGGAGATGATGAGGCTTTTACATCATATAGTAGGGCGTAGAGCTGCAGAAAAACAGTCTCTTCACAGGAGGCTACAACACACTGCTATCGGTGACCGGTGCTATTTCCTTTATTTTTCATACTGTCCAGGACAACATAAAGATTCTGCTGTTTCTAATAAAACTGCACACAATGTAGTTTTATTAATTACAACAAAGGGTACGATGAATAAGGCAAGCATCGCTCATGTATTAATAATGAACTGTATAGACCTTTAACCTGAAAATGTCGTATTTGATAATCTGCAATGGAGTACTGTATTAAATTGTAGCTGCAGGCACGTGTCAAACAAATATTTGCAACTATTACTCTTTATTTACCGAATGTCCTGTGAAAACAGGGAAAATTGTCGTGCATTAGCTAATATTTTCATAAATTAAAAACGCGGAAACAGCAAATATTTGATGAGAACTGAACAGGTCTTCTGTATCTTTCCCTTCCACATTGTAGAACGATAACTAAAGGTGTGAGGGCAGATAAAAAATGCTTACGAGAATAAACCGCAGCAGCATGCTACTTGTCTCCTTACACATCCTACACGCAATAACGGAAATTAAACATCACTCAGAATAGGTTAAAACTCAATGTGGAAGGGTATGAATGATAGAAGCGTTTGAAACCTGGTCCCACTGACGAATTACGAAGATTAGACGGGTAGTGGCCCTAGTCTCATGCAATTCGAGAAACAATTTTTGAATTACGAACCAATCATGGCGATGTAGTTGATGCGTCTTTATTGCGTTGCTATTTCTATGAGATCATTATGGTATAAAAGTTTTTTTCGAGCTGGTTGAAATGTGAAAATGATAATTTATAGCATAGCATAACATGTAGAAGTAGAAAGTGTGATATCTGGCCACCAATAATATAGGATGAATATAGTGCGGGATTCTCCTACTGCGCAACGCTATGATTGTTTTGCGCGCTATTGTGTTTATGTTTAAGAACGCTATATAGTGTATTTCGTTGCTGATTTTTTGATATTCCGGCTTTATATAAATACGTGGAAGGGTACAAGTTGTAAGCGGTGCTCGATATTAAACCAAAAAACTTGAGTGGAGAGCAAATTTTTCGATTGAAATTAATATTTCGGTTTTCATTCTCCTAAACTGAAGTGAGAGTGCCATCCAGTGTTTTACGTGGTTGCAGGTATGGATATAGAGTTTACAAGGAGGTAGGACGCTGTTTCAAGCCACCAGAATATTTAGAAAATTTTAACATTGATATTATCCCAAGGAAATACAAGAAATTTGTGTTGCTGTCTGTGCTCAAAATTTACCGTTAAAATTTACTAATTCATTGTTGATGGAAATGAAGTAAAATTGAACAGAAAAAATTAGGACTTGAAACCAGCTTCACTTCCTCACCTATCCTAATGTCCAAGTGTTTTTCTATCTCATTAAAGCTACGTTTCCTACAAAAAGGAAAGCAGCTTGAAAAATTTTGAATAAAAATCTTCAAATGTTAAAGAATGTATGATAGTGATACAACTCCAAATTTTAGAAGAACTCAGTTGATATGCAAGTTAAGTTTGTTGATCAACTTGAAGTAAGTGTACTGGTGTTGATAGAACAACTTTAAAAAAGTGAAAAGTAGCTCAAGCAAGAGAATTCTAGAGAAATTGTGCTGCTGAATCACTCTCCATTACAGTCACTTCTGGGAAAGCAGCATTATTACGCATTTGAACCGTGTTCCCAGATTTAGTTTTCGGAATTTCCCGAAAGAAGGCATAAAGTTCCCTAAAAATGACACTATTTCGGTACTTTTCCACAAATATCTGAAACCAACCTATACCTTCAAAATATTATTATCAGTGTTGGCAGGTGAAGATTAAATAGCTGAGACAGCTAGGTGCCAAATGTACAATTACGCCGGCATAACAGGAATATGTTTTCATTACCTTCATACCAAATTTGAAATATAAATTTTCTCTGTCATAAAAATTATAGTTTAATGATGTATAACTGTAACCATATATTGTTATATAATACCATAAATTACATTGCTGTATTCCTGAGGCTGATGTTAATATTGTTGATTATCATTTTATTGACTCAAGACAAGAATAACATCAGTATGACCGTATTTGTATTTACTAATACAGAAGGGACATGACAGCGAGACTACTGTGGTTATAACATAAATCCTCCAACCTAAATTTGGTAAGTTGCTATAGACATTAAGACGACAAAACGATCGTTTTAACGGTGTAGTGATTGATTTGGACGCACACACACACACACACACACACACACACACACACACACAGACAGAGATAGATAGATAGAGAGAGAGAGAGAGAGAGAGAGAGAGAGAATAACCAGAGAATTACGTATGTGTTTGAACTGAAGTATCAGATACTATTAATAGCAACTCTGCGCTGAATAATTCCTCAAATTCCTCATTAGTGAAAATGTATTCCCAAAAATTTCCCCAAGGCTTCCGTTTCCGTAAAAGTTTCCCCCCAAATAATATTTTACCCCACAATTGGGAAAAATACACCATTCAGGAATAACTGCTTGTGAGATACAAATGCCGATGCATTCTTGAATGACTACTGTTCAAGAAAATCTAAATTCTGAGTCAAAGGCTAAAAAGTAATTGTAGAAAAGACAACACTGTGAGAGGGTTGGAGCGATAATGTTCTGCAAAACACATTACAGAACTAAAAGTTTTCACTCTGGTTTATTTGTAGCATTACCAAAAGTGAGTTGTTAATGTATTATAATTTGTAGTAGATTCCACGATCGTTATATAGTTGGTCTACTTTAGGAATATAAAGTGACGCGGTAATAATAAAGAAGTAAGACAGGGTTGTAGCCTTTCCCCAATATTGTTCAATCTGTACAATGAGCAGGCAGTGAAGGAATGGAAGGAGAAATTTGGAGATGGCATTAAAGTGCACGAAGAAGAAGAAATAAAAACAGTGCGGTTTGCCGATGACTAGTAATTCAGAAACCGCAAAAGATCTGGAAGAGCAATTGAATGGAATGGACAGTGTCTTGAAAGGAAGGTATAAGATGAACATTAACAAGAGTAAAAGGTAATGGAATGCAATGTCAGAAAATCAGGTGATCCTGAAGGAATTAGATTAGGCAATGAAACAATAAAAGTAGTTGATGAATTTTGTTATTTGGGTAGCAAGATAACTTCTGATGGCCGAAGTAAAGAAGAAATAAAATGCGGAATGGCTTTGGGAAGGAAAGCGTTTCTAAAGAAGCGTAACTTATTAGCATCCAATATTAATTTAAATGTTAGGAAGTCGTTTCTGAAAGCATTTGTCTGGAGTGTAGCATTGTATGGGAGTGAAACGTGGACGATAAGCAGTTCAGATAAAAAGATGATAGAAGCTTTTGAAATGTGGTGCTACAGACGAATGATGAAAATTAGATGGGTACATCACCTAACTAATGAGGAGGTGCTTAACTGAATCGGCGAGAAAAGGAGTTTCTGGCATATCCTGACTAAGAGAAGGGATAGATTGGTAGGACACATTCTGAGACATCAAGGAATTGTCAACTTAGCATTAGAAGGAAGCGTGTGGGGTAAAAATCGTAGAGGGAGACCGAGGGACGAATACAGTAAGCAGATTCAAAAGGATGTAGGTTGCCGAACGTATTCTCAGACGAAGAGACTTGCACAGGACAGGGTAGCGTGGAGAGCTGCATCAAACCAGTCTGCGGTCTGAAGACCACAACAACGACACAGAGAGACAGAGAGAGAGAGAGAGAGACAGAGAGAGAGAGAGAGAGAGAGAGAGAGAATAACCAGACAATTACGAATATGTTTCAACTGATGGATCAGATACTATTAATAGCAACCTTGCGCAGAATAATTCCTCAAATTCCTCATTAGTTAAAATGTATTTCCAAAAATTTCCCCAATGCTTCCGTTTCCGTAAAAGTTTAAAATGTTTGTATAGTCTATGGGACTTAACTACGGGGTTATCAGTCCCTAAACTTACAAACTACTTATGAACTAACTAAGACTAAGGACGGCACAAATATCCATGCCCGAGGGGGGATTCGAACCCCCGACTGTAGTTGCCGTGCAGACCGTGACTGGAGCGCCTCAGTCCCCTCGGCCACGCGGCTGGCGTAAAAGTTTCCTCCCAAATAATATTTTACCCCACAATTGGGAAAATACACCATTCTTGAATCACTGCTTGTGAGACACAAATACCGATGCATTCCTGACTGACTACTGGCCAAGAAAATCTAAATTCTGAGTCAAAAGCTAAAAAGTAATTGTAGAAGAGACAACATTGGGAGAGAGTTGGAGCGATAATGTTCCGCAACACGTATTACAGAAGTAAAGGTTTTCACTCTGGTTTATTTGCAGCATTAAGTGAGTTGTTAATATATTATAATTTGTACTAGATTCCACGGTCGTTACACAGGGTGTTACAAAAAGGTACGGCCAAACTTTCAGGAAACATTCGTCACACACAAAGAAAGTAAATGTGTTATGTGGACATGTGACCGGAAACGCTTAATTTCCATGTTAGACATTTTATTACTTCTCTTCAAATCACATTAATCATGGAATGGAAACACACAGTAACAGAACGTACCAGCGTGACTTTAAACACTTTGTTACAGGAAATGTTAAAAATGTCCTCCGTTAGCGAGGATACATGCATCCACCCTCCGTCGCATGGAATCCCTGATGAGCTGATGCAGCCCTGGAGAATGGCGTATTGTGTCACAGCCGTCCACAATACGAGCACGAAGTCTCTACATTTGGTACCGGGGTTGCGTAGACAAGAGCTTTAAAATGTCCCCATAAATGAAAGTCAAAAGGGTTGAGATCAGGAGAGCGTGGATTTCATGAAATTGGTCCGCCTCTACCAATCCATCGGTCACCGAATCTGTTGTTGAGAAGCATACGAACATGTCGACTGAAATGTGCAGGAGCTTCATCGTGCATGAACCACATGTTGTGTCGTACTTGTAAAGGCACATGTTCTAGCAGCACAGGTAGAGTATCCCGTATGAAATCATGATAACATGCTCCAGTGAGCGTAGGTGGAAGAACATGAGGCCCAATGAAGACATCAACAATTCCTGCCCAAACGTTCACAGAAAATCAGTGTTGATGACGTGAATCGAGGAAGTACAGTACATACTAACGAAGCAATTGGGTATTTTGACAATTGTCTGCACGAATTATTTCAATTTACATTTAAAGAGAAATACTAAAATGAGCTCTAACATGGAAATTAAGCCTTTCTGGACACATGTCCACATAACATATTTTCTTTCTTTGAGTGTGAGGAATGTTTCCTGTAAGTTTGGACGTACCTTTTCGTAACACCCTGTATAGTTGGTCTACTCTAGGAATATAAAGTGACGCGGTAAGAATAAATATTAGTGCTGCCATACAACATACAATGATTCCTTTCTTCCTTTTCTTCCTATTTTCATACAATGACAATCCAAAAATTAATTACTGTGCCGGAAGACGTGCAGTTAATGCACTGTCGTGTCCTTTCTTCATTCCAGAAAAAAAAAAAACAACCATCATTATTGAGCGTCGACGTAAACAATTGTACCAGAATATCAGTCCTTCTGATGCCTCCCCACCACAACAAAAGAAAGAAAAAAAATTTGTAACTCTTAAAGCTGCCCCAAGATGGGAATTTTTTCTTGTTTGTTCACTACCGTCGGCGGTGAACGGCCGGGTGTGTGCACTTTGTCCATCACGCATCCACACACATGCCCGCCGGTGGTGGCCCGGCGTGGTGGCCCGGTATCGCTGACTGGGGTGTATCACCGCTCGCCGGGCCCCCCAATCAGAAAGCTCTTCGGGGTCACGTGACGCCAGGCTCCCTGCCGCTCCGCCGGTGCAGCCGGCTGCGTCCTTCTTCTCTGAGACTCCTTCCCAGCAACATGCCTTAACTGTTAAGCCACTCTCACACGGAGCATGGTTCGCGAGAAGTTTCCTGGATGGCGCGCTCGTCAGTCGGCTGCCGAGTAGGAATGTGACCGAAACACACTGCGTCTCTCTCACACGGGGCAAGATGGGGTGCGGAAGCGTGCAGGCTGGCTTCGCTGAGTGGACGCCAAGACGCACAACACGGCCGAGCTACTTTATTTATCAAACGATTGTAAAGAAACTACTCGGTAAAAAAATTTGATTCTCGCACATATTATAGCTGCATTCTTCAGCTTCATGAAGATCTGTCTACTATTTTGTTCGTGGTTATAGTTCTTCTGATATTAACGGATTCAGTATAGTACTACAAGAAATCCGAAAATTTTGCATTGAAAAACAGAGGTCGCTATGAATTTGCGTTTGGTGCATGATAGGTCATACGTTGCTGTGGATGAAATGTAGCTAAAATATTGAATTATTCTTTGAAGTTGGAAGGATGTCGCTATCTATCACCAATCTCGAGATAATGGGTTGTATGTAAGGCCCTTGTTCCGTATCACGCGCGTCAGCGAAGAAAACGGAAAGAAATTTTCATAAAATCCCTTATATATTTTAAATGATTGGAGGTATCGAAGCAAGATTTTATCAAACGATAGCACGCAAAGGGGAGATTATTTTTTCATATGATCACTTTACGAAACTTTTACATGAATCCCAATATTTAACAAAGTACAGATATTAATGAATGAAGTAGTGGGATTTTTAAGGGCCATCAATGGCTGGTGAAACGAAAATTGCTGTTTTTCTATGTAAGTGAAGAAGTTACTCATTTAATTTTAGAATGGACATTTTCATGAAGTCCAAATTATCTTGCCCTCAGTATTATTAGTTTAAATATTCTGGACGTCTGATTACCCTGCCGTTTAGTCCCCTTACAAATCGGAACACTCAATGTTCTGTTGCTATTTTATCTGCTTAAAAATGTTAGTGAAAATAATATTTGTTAGGTCTGCTATGTTTTGGCAAAGGAAACGGATTTTAACATCGAAACAAGGGAAGTTACGTTGTCAGGGACAGGATGTGAAAATACGTTTGTCAGAAGAAAAAGAAATGTCTGGTAGGGCACATAAATGTGTAGTTACATTGAAACTTAGTGGGGAATCAGTGAAAGTGTTTTATTTTATACTGTTTGTAGCTCGTATACGAAATATGTATATATTGGAACTATCGTCGAATCCGCTACCCTAGTATATTTTAATGATGAAAATTGTGTTTGAAAACAGGCGAAAAAAATCTATTTTTTGTATCTCAATCTTAGAAATACAAAAACGTTTAACTTACTGGAATCCTGTAAACCAGCCACGATGGTCTAAATTAAATTCTTTTGACAAGCTGAAAGATGTTTGCGATAAAAAAAAAAAAAAAAAAAAAAAAAAAAAAAAAAAAAAAAAAAAAAAAAAAAAAAAAAAAAAAACCACACATCGCTCTGTGTTGGCACACTAACTAAAATATATGTACTCTAAATGATTTTCCTTATTTCTCAGAAATTTGAATGTATACATATAATTTCATCAGTTCCTTCTATATCATATAAAAACATACTGCGATATCGAATTCCTCTATAATTTCAAATCAAGAAACTATTTATTACACAGCACTACCTTTTTTCCTGAGTAATATTTCAGTGATGAGATTTCGTTAATATGCAGACACTTTCGTTGTAATACTAAAATCCGCTTCTGTTGTCAAAACAATAGAGTTTACAAATATTCCTCCCACTAACGTTTTTATGCATTTGCAGTTACCACATAATATTAAACTGTATTTAGTAATACTGAGAGCAAGACAAGTTAGTAGTATATCAAAATAATCATAAGCGGTATAAAATTAAAGTCAAAGCAAATTTAGTTTTACCAGGTATCCGTGACTCCTTAAAAGTCCATTACTTCATTGAAGAAAATCTGTAGTTGCTCGAATAACGCGCTTCATATGCAAGTTTCGTAAATTAATAACGTGACAAAGTAAACTTCATTTTGTGTAATATAATTTCATAAAATCGTGCTTCGATACCTCCAATCATTTATGAGATATAAGGGATTATATGAAAATTTCGTTCCGTTTTCTTCGCTGACGCACGCGAGCGGGAACAAGTGCTTTACATACAACCCATTATCTCGAGATTGGTGATAGATAGCGACATCCTTCCAACTTCGAAGAATAATTCAATATTTCAGCTACATTTCATCCGCAGCAACATATGACCTAACGTGTACCAAACGCAAATTCATAGCGACCTCTATTTTTCAATGTAAAATTTTCGGATTCCTTGTAGTACGCTACTAAATCCGTATATATCACAAGAACTATGACCACTAACAAAATAATATTCATTTTATCATGAAGCAGAAGAATGCAGCTATAAGTTGTGCCAGAATCACATTTTTTTACCGAATAGTTTCTTTGTAATCGATTGAGAAAGACCGCACTTGGCTGGCGGGCGCGTGGCACTGCGTTCCGCCTGGAGTGCTCTCTTCGAGTTCCCGCCTCGCTGGCCGCAAGGTCACACGCCATAGGCGACTTCTGATTGGCCAGCGCAGGTAACATTCCGAAAACATGCGAGAAAAATAGGACACGCGCTAGTTCCAGAATCCTGCAGCAAACGGCCCTCCAGCAGGCCGCAGGGCCGGCCGCTCGCCCGCCCTGTGTGCTGCGGGGCATGCTTCCCGCAAATCTTGCTCCGTGTGAGAGAGGCTTTAGCTCTGGCTACCTTCCTGCCGTCCGCGGCCATGCTCAGCAGGAGCTAATATTCGTATCATCTTCCAACTCTGTTAAACTGCCTTCTCGCCAGCCTGTACCGAGCTGGTCAATCACTCCCATTTTTCTCTAAGCCTTCTGTCACAATTTAGAACAGCCCGCACGATGCCCACATTCCGTCAACCATTCTGTTATATAATCTAGTTACAATTACTGGAAAGAACACATAAAAAATATTGTGGGGTAGGCGAACCGAAGATTACGTTTCATTGGCAGAAAGCTTCGAAGATGTACCAGCTCCACCAAAGAGACTGCCTACATTACACTTGTGCGTCCTCTCCTGGAGTACTGTTGCCCCTCGTGGGACCCTCACCAGGTGGGACTGACGGAAGACATTGAGAAGGTTCAGAGAAGTGCAGCTCGTTTTGTTTTATCACGTTACAGTGGGGAAAGCGGCACAGAAATGTTGCACGAATTGGGGTGGAAATCATTAAGAAAGACGTTATTCATTATCGCGTAATCTGTTTGCGAAGTTTCAATCACCTTCTTTTACTTCTGAATGTGAAAATATTTTGCTGGCACCCACCTACTTAGGGAGACATGACCTTCGCAATAAAATAAGAGAAATCAGATCGAAAATGGAACTATTTAGGTTTTCTTTCTTCCCGCGAGCTATTAGAGAATGGAACGGTAGAGAAAAGTTATGAAAGTGGTTAATGCTGTGCCAGGCACTTAAATGTGATTTGCAGAGTATCTATGTAGATGTTTATGTCTGTTACCGCAGTTATATGAGAATCGTGGATTTCTAACACGCAAACCAAAGGTACGAATGCGGTAGTGTACCTTCAGTGCATTGGAGAGCGACGAAGCTGGTCTTTTCGACTAGTGATCACACTTCCTTCCTTCTATTCGTTACGGTTTTCAGATTTCTGTGTATGTGTATTATAATTCGATTCACTTACGTCGACAGTGCGTTGCTGACGTCGCTACCGTAGAAGTTTTATTTCTTTAGTGTTTTTTACTGCGTAGCTAATTATTGATTTAGGATTTGTTTTAGGAGTACTTGATATTTTAGTTTAAAAATTTATTGCCAGCTTTCTTGTCAGTTATGTTATATGTTTACAATTTTCATCTATGGATTCGTTAGCTATTGCACTGTTAATTTTCTTGTGGACATTCTTTCATCTTCTTAGAGTTTCTCAATCTTTATTTAGATTGATATTTATGTCATTTTAGCAGGAGTGTTCCACTATGTCTTTTGCCGAGGTGCTATTCCGCTGCATGGAGAGCCTTGGCAATAGTGATAATTATCTATGGAACACAGAAGCAGAATTAAAATTCATGACGTGGAGGGAACTCGTGCTTAGACTATTCCAAGGCGCCTTAGCCGGTAGAGGTGCGATGATCTAACGGTATAGTAAGTTTATCTTCCGGGCGCCGTGGCTCAGCGCGCCCTGTCAGGGGGCTGAACGCCCTCTGCAATAAAAAAAGCTGAGTCAACCATTCAACGAACAACCACGAACAAACTGAACGAACGACCGCGAACTAATGATCTACAAGACGGAAAAAAACGGTAAGACGTCTGCCTGGTAAGCATGGAGGTCCGGGTTCGATTCCCGGTCGCACCACAAATTTTAATTCATTGCTTCACGTTTCTCTTTTTTACTGTTTAGTTCGAGTTCTTTTTTAAGGATTTCATTTGGATGTGTGTGTGTGTGTGTGTGTGTGTGTGTGTGTGTGTATGTAGATTTCCATGTGTACTAAAATGTTAAGTAATGGGCCCTTTTGTGTATGTAAATGAGGAGATTTATTTGAATTACGTTATGGTTTTTTGTTTTAATGTGTTGGAAGACTTGAAATAGTATCATTGTTTCTGATTTGGTCATGATAAGCGATACTGAAATTTCTTCTTTTCTGGTTGACAAAGAATTTTGCACAATGATTGCACGTCTGTATTTGTGTAGGTTGGTGGATTTACGAGATTTTACGTGTATTTTAATGTCGTATGTCGTGCGCTTTGCAAAACGTTTTGTGGTTTTCTTTAAAATTGTGGTTTGTCTTCCAGATGAGGCTCCTATATACGTTTGTGGTATATACAGTTGAATTTCTATTTTGTGTGTGATTCTCTTAATAATGTTACACTATTGTTAATTCCTTTGTGTTATGGATTAGTAAGTTCATCTTATATTTCGTCATCTATACGGGGTTCAATTATTCATTTGTGAAACGTACTGTAAATTGACTCGTTCTTTTGTATTGCAGGATCGTATAATGCGAGGTTCAGTAATCTGTTTAAGATTGTGTGGGAAAAGTATATTTTTTTATTCTCCGATGGCAAAGCTATGCATTTATTATGTTATTTTTTGATTCTGTGAATTTCGAATTCGCGTATGTTTTGTACTTTTTTTTTAAACTCAAGGTTCTTGGTTCTGTGGTGAATTTTATATTTTGTTTGCCAAGAGTTGTGTGGATGTTCTGTATGTTTCCATCATGTCTATCTATGAGCAGTAAGTAAATAGTATATGATTTGTTTAGCATATGTATTAAGTAGGTAAGAAATTTTTCTTCTATTGTACTGAGAAATATATCAGTGATAGTGATACAGTACATAAAATTGCAACTCAGTTTGAGATTCTCTTAAGTGAAATAATCTAATGAGTTCTCAACGTGAAATGAGAGTCTACCAGAGGAAGAGAAATGTCATGGACAGTACAGGAATTGAAGATAGTGACGCATTTAATATCATAAAACTCCCCTATTAGATGAAATGAACACAATATCTACCTAGTTCAAGGTGACCACATATTCAAAACCTTGAGATGGCTTCAAATTTTTAGTAATTTTTGACTAAGTGCGATTATCATTAAGCTAAGTAAACTAAATCTTAGATTAAAATTACTTTCAATGAGGAAATTCATAAGAAACAGCACCTCCAACGAGAGCAAAGTGTTAGGATAAATACGTCACCCATAGGCTCATCATGTGAGGATATAAGATGCAATCAGTATCAAGCGAGTTTCTCGTTTACGTGCCGCTGGTTTGTTTCCCTAATTGAACAGACGATTTCTCTCACCTTGTATTACGCACAAGATTATCCTGTATTGAATTGTGCTCATGAGTTTTTGGCTCTGCAGGTGTGAAAATCTACCATGACGCATAATGCTAGACATCAAAAGCAAGAGTACGTTTCAATTAAAGACACTAAGGGACTCTTACTGCTACTTATTAGAACCGAAGTACAACCCCTGTAATAATAATAAAATAGTTAATCTGTTGAGGGAGTACACTGGGTACAAGAGTGGGGTATATAGCAGTATTTGCATAAAATAATTTTAGTGAGTATTTTATATATTATCTTTGAACAATTAAAAACTAAGTTATGAATGAAAAATATGAAAAGGAACACATAAATCTCATAAAATATTTAAGACTAAGGCCTAGTCATGTCAACGGTGTCACTTCAACAGTCCAACACCCAAAATAATTTTTTTTAAGTAGGGCAAAGCATCAAAAATTATTTACCAAAAAAATATCTATTATTATGAAACTGGCAGGTGGTTGATATTCTCCGTCTTCACGTGATTTTACGATCCAAGCTAGACAGTAGTGCCCATGGTGTTAATGAAAGAAGTAATAAACTGTAATTATGCTACCGATGCAGGAAAACAAACTTGAAAAGAGCTAATATGTGAGGCAAATGCACACTATATCGTTGCATGAGATGCCTACAAGCTGCATCCTCTGACTCTGGAATTTTACAAAAATTAACTCTCCATTTGAGGTTTAACTCTCTGTTTGAGGTTTATCATACAGTACTTTCCTACTTGTCTTAGTGAAGTCAAGACTCACTACCATTCCCTAGTCAAACTCTAATTGGCAAGTTACAGTGACTATAAAAATGAGTCCATCAAATGCGACACCCGCTATCGCCCTCAGGCGTTAACTAAATATTAGGCACTTGCACTAACATCTGCTTTTCTGCTCTGTGAGTGCCGTAGTTGTGTGAGACACATGCAAGTCATACACTAGGCTCTGTGGCAACATATATCTCTGCCTCAAAGGTCCACGGAACACAGCCAGATGAGGGAGACAGAGAATTATAAGGCTTGATCACTTGACTACATCGCACAGGTTTCTCTCTCCAGCGCCGCTGCCAAATCTGCGCCCTGCTCCAGGAACCAATGAGAGACGCTGTCAGGATTTTCGGTTGGGTATCCTCGCATATATAGTGTCCTATGAAGGAATTTGTCTCATGAATACTCTCTAAATGTTAAAACTGACTCAACATGCTGGAAATGTAGGTTCCAGGTGTACATCTGCAGTGTGGACTGTAAAAGGTAATAAACAAGCCATTGTTGTCGTGGGCTGCCACAGCAGCTTAATATGATCTCAAAAGGTCCCCCTTCTATCAGTAGGGGATTTTACACTCACTCTTTTCAAATCCACACACGCTGTTGCATTATTTCCAGAATATCGTGAGAAGCATTAAAAGTGGTCTGTCTTGTATCGGCATCTAATGCAGGTGGCGTATGGTGCAAAATTATTCCTGCAATTACAGTACTTACTGTAGTGAAGTACTGTCTCTAATATTTCACGTGAGGTGTCAAATAAATCGGTAAACTGTATACATGCCGACTGAGTAGTCAGAAATGGGATGTAAGTATTTTTATACTGCTTGACAGGTATAAGGCTGTTTGTGAGAGTGGAGACAGATAGTAATGTCAGGGTTATGTAAAACCACAAATATGGAATTTCTACACGGTTCTAAAGGCATACACTATCAGTGCTTTATAAGAAATTTATTCGATGAGGGAGAATGAAATCAGAAAATGTAAACGAGGACAGTTGGTACAAAAACAAAAAATTGCGAAAGATTGATAACAAAAACAAAGAATTTTAGCGACATTATTATTTCGTTTAATAACATACAAACAAAACATCTTTAAAAAAAAATCCCTCTATGCTCTGCATGTAACACTGAGCAGAAAATTAGGATGCGAAGTATAGTAATATTAAAACTCGACATTTCAGTTATTAGAATTAAACATTTACAGAGGCGCGGCCAGGATTTGGTACGGGAGGGGGGCGGGGGGGGGGGGGGCGTCCTAACTATTTAGAAATAAGGCCTATGGAATATATTAATCTATGACTTACTTTTAAACTTTTTATAATTCAACTAAGTACACAATTGCACAAGAAATAAAATCAGTAGGCTCGATTTAATTTGAAAGAAGAAGAGGAACAACGTGGTGGAAATGGAAACTTCAGCATAGCGGCAGCATCAAAGCTGGTCGCGGCGGCATTAAAACCGCTTACAGTAACAGCAGCACACGATCTCAGTGGCGGCATCACGTTGACGACCCACCCTCACGTTCACTTGCGCTTGGAAAATTATAATTACTTTATGATTTACTACATGTGTAATATTCCAGATTTCCGTTGTCAACCTGTTAAAAAAAAAAAAAAAAAAAAAAAAAAAAAAAAAAAAAAAAAAAAAAAAAAAAAAATGAAAACAATATAAAATAATAAAATTAAAAAAACATTGGGAGGTGCCGATTTAGGCTTCAGCCCCATTAATCCCCCCCTCCCCCCCCCCTCCCCAGTCGTGCTTACACCACTGAACATTTACATGCGGTATATCATTTCAGTAGCATTGTGTAGCGGCCAGATAATAAACAAAAATAAATAGGACAAATGAACATTTCAAAATTTATACTTTGAAGTTTACTGTATATGGCTTGTAACATCATGCTATATGTAGCTTCGCAAATAAAGCCCACAACCCATACTTTGCTGCATATGAGAGGACTCTTTCAGACAGAAAGTCTCTAAACAATCCGTAATTTGTAGGTTGCTTTATGGTAGGATGAATGATGATACACGACGGGTGACGAAAGAAAAACATAACATACAAACTAGCCCCACAAAGAGGACATTACGTGTAGAAGAAGATTATTGGAATCGGACATAGGTTTTAATTGATGAAGAAAATTATGAGAATGTATGTTATTGCGCTGAGAATTGCATATAAACAAATTATCAAGTGCGGAGCGGTCGAAGAGGAAGAAAATATGATTGTATATGCTTGACATCATTCAAGTCGGGGCCCCGGAGAGGATGCTGTCTAATATCTTGTAATGAAATCTGCATAAGCAGAGAAGCCCAGATGGCCAGTTTCAAATTGCTTTATTTAGACTAGTTACGGCATTTCTAAGTTACCATGTTCAAGAGACTTGAAGATGCGAACTTAGAATTGCCAAAACTAGTCTAACTAAAGCAATTTGAAACTACCCATCTGGGCTACTCTGCTTATGCAGATTTCATTACAAAATATAAGAGTCTAGGATGTGTTGTTAGAAACGCTGAAATTTCGCAGACAACAAGGAATTATGAGGCTCTACAAAGAGTTATAGAGTGCAAAAACTAAAGAAAGGCGTATAAAATATCCAACAAATAAATCCCGACAGTTGGTGTATGTACTGGTATGATATTCAAAGGAAGTCATGGCAGGTGAAATATAGAGCTCCGAAATTCTGAATCGTCCACTCTGTTATTCACAACTCTGGTTGGCATCGCGCTTCGCTGACATAATCGAGGCTCACGCCCTGTCAACTTTGTCAAAAGATTTCAGTGGAAGTATTTGCTAGAAAAATTTGGGTTTCACGTTAATAACAATTTTATATGCCTGTTCGGTTGAGAATTGACCGTAAATGTCGTTAATGATCTCGCTTATCATGATATAGGCGTTGAAGTAAGAGACTGCAGTAACCCGGAAAGGTTTACCACGTAAAATAGGGATAAACCAAACGTTGTTGCGGACGAAATTTTCGTTGATATTGCATTTTATTGTAAATCTGGTGAGGAGATCACTATCAATCATACAAGGCGCAAAAATTTATTTTATGTAGTAAACTTACATCAGACTGCGTTTACCAACCATAAAGTCTGAATGAAATAGACAATCTTCATTATCTACCACATTATTCATATAAGAATTGAGTTTTCAGTGACAAAAATGTAAAGTTAAGGAATTATTGATGCATATATATAACAGTATTACGTTATTAGTCACAAATGCTTATTTCTTCGTTTGTTGTCTGACGCATTTCATAGCTGCAACTCAATTTTGAAGGTCTAAAAGGCGGAACATTTTCTTCAGTTTCTCGCCTAACAAAACAGGACGAAGAGTTAGTAAATTTAATGAGATCAACTGCATTTCAGGTGGAAATTATGTAAGAATACCTCCGTTGGACAGTGGTAGAGTGACCAACTACAAATCGCAATGTCGCGGGTTCGATCCCCGCCAGGTCCTAGGATTTTTATCTGTCACTTTCCACTTCTTTCCCCTCTGGCAGTATTGCTCATGTGAAAAATACCGAGTATCACCGTGGTACGGAACCCACGTTAAACTGTAGGTCCCCCTATAACTTGCTGGGTAAGTCATTTCGAAGGTCGGAGGAAGGCAACAGCATACCACCTCCAAACAGGACCATGCCTAGTAAAGCACTGTGGTGTTCAAACCTATCTTCGGATTGTTGACTGCTTTACCCTTTTACTAGAAAATGGGTGACATTGCGAATGTGTCTTTTCACAAGCTATTAAAGTGACTTGAGTTCAGTTCCTCATTTAGGGAAGCTCTATTTCATGCTTCTGTCGCAATTGCATGCGCACAGATATATAAAGAGAATGACATTGTTTATAGTCATTTGTATTTTGGCGAAAAGAAAATTTTAATATGGCAAGAGGATAAATATTGGAATTAATTACATTTCACTGCTAATAGCTTTCTATGAATCCATTTACAATACACTTTTCATATTACAAAAGCAGTGATGTTCGATATGCTAAGAAACGTAGGTACAGAACGTAGTTGAAAGTATGACACTATTAAATGTAACGAGTTAAGAACTTCAAGCACGAGGATAATGCCGAGACAACGTGCGCCTAGTTATTAGGGCATCTGATACGGGTGGACCCTCAGAACTTGACGGTGTATAAGACCACGCCACGTCGTTATATGAAGTTGTTTTCTCCTTAAAAGCTTTGCCTTGCCTGTGAAAAAATAAAAAGTATACTTTTCATTCCGCACGAGTTTTAAGTTTCGTAACTCTCCCTAAGGCTGTTGGAGGCCCAGCGTCATATAAGAAGGCGCTTCCGCGCATAGAGGCGGAGCGATAGGGGAAGCGTGGAGGGGAGGGGAGGAGCTACGGCAGTTGCGCCTGCGGCAGAAACACTGCGTAACTGGCGGCCAGCCACGCGGCGTACACAGTGAAAGTTATTGGCTGTCATTGCGGCAGCACCGGCGGAAGAGCCGGGCGACCGCCCGGGGCGCTAAGTTTTAGAGGAGTTTGGGGGGCGCCAAAATCCTTGCTAAATTTATAGTATTGTAAACAGAGTACTAAAAATTAACTTTTTCATAAATTCTGTAGCAACATTGATTACTACCTCATGCCATAGGCCTCACTCTTTATAACAACTCCAGTTTCTTCTTTAATCTCCTATAAAGGAAAGCCCTTCACCCCTTCACCTTATTTGGCTATAAAAAAATCTCCGCTGATAAAGCTAAAGGCTATTGTTGAGAGTTGGGAGTTTTGAGCAACAATAACACCCTCTGACAATTACAACCGCCACGGTGCCGACAATTGCACTCCTTGCGACAAATCTCTGTCGGCCACTCTAACAATACACACAAACTATATTGAGTTATCAGCAACCAAAAAGAAATTTGCCCTTTTTGTACTGTCAAATGTCTCGTGAAAGAAAATTATAAATCAGAAGTCATGTTTTCACCTTATGTGTCTATAAAAAAAATCTCCGCTGACAAAGCTAAAGGCTATTGTTGAGAGTTGGGAGTTTTGAGCAACAATAACACCCTCTGACAATTACAACCGCCGCTGTGCCGACAATTGCACACCTTGCGACAAAGCTATGTCGGCCGCTCTAGCAATACACACAAACAATATTGAGTTATCGGCAACCATAAAAAATTTGCCCTGTTTGTACTGTCAAATGTCTCGTGAAAGAAAATTATAAATCAGAAGTCCAAGTAGTTCAGGCTCCATGGTGTGGGTGTTCTTCTTTTGTCTCCTGAATTTCGACTCTTAGTAGGAGAATCGTTGCGTTAATGTGTTCTTTATCAACATGTCGGAAAAAAGAAACCTTCTGGAAATGTATACAGAAAAAGAAGAGCACAATTAGTGGCTGAAAATAAGAAACAGGCAGCAAGATTAAGGAAATTCTTTCGTACTCATGAAAAAGACAATAATGGAAATGAAAACGTAGAACCAGAGAATGAGGAAACCAGCAAGAAATTAACAAATAATCCAGAAGATAACAGCACAGTACAGTTAAGTAGGCCTACATTACGTAACGTATTTTCGTTTTATTACGTTTAATAGAGAAGATGTATTTACACACGTAGCGTCTTAGCAGGCTGGGGTAGGTAGGGTGGCGGCCTCTCAGATAGGCGGCGAACTTCAGGCTCAAAGAACGTTATTTCCCCATTGATGTAAGTAGCAATAATTACATTCTATACCAATTACCAACACTGATGCTTGATACATGTACCAAAGCGATAAGACTTTTACTCGTTAGATGTGTATTAACCAACTTTAATTAAAGACTTTGCAGAGAAAAAGGCACGAAAAGTTCACTTTACTTAGCATTGTAAACAATTCAAAGGATAATTTGCATTAAACTGTATAAAGATATAAAATTATATTACTGGTTGCATTTTTGTATTACGAAATCTTTGTACAATGCTGTTACAAAATATATTTGTATATTCTTTTGTTCATATATGTCTTCTCTTTCGCAGTTAAAAAGTTTGCTTATGTATATATGTGTAAATAAATGCTGTATCGCATCATCAATTTTAATTTTATATAAACCGTTGTTTCTTGAATCGTTCTGTAAATTTCTAATCAGTGACGTAGAATATTCTGCATGCTCATGTGTAAATAATTGTTTCATATATCGTTAACCAAAACTTACTCTGTGTATTTATCTGACAAAAGTTAAGATCTTACTCAGTTTGATAATTGATTCTCATAGTTATAGTTTTAGTGTTCAAGGAGTTATCCAGTGGGTTGTAGGGGGGCACCATATGGATTCTTTGCCCGGGTGATATTTTCCCCTTCCGCCGGCCCTGCAAAAATGGAAGGGGCTGCGCAGAACGCTGAAAACTGCGCCGCCTTTGTAGCTGACACCGTCTATAGGTATTCTCAACCTATATCCTTAAATTTTTAGCCACGTCAAACCCCAACAACTCTGTAGATCTATCTAATACGAGATAATATCAGTTAAAATTGGCGCATTGGGATTCACTCACCCATCTTGTTCTCAGCACTCTTGAAGAACAATATTAAATAAAAGAGGGAAGGTGCTCTAAAACTATAATTTATAAGCAACTTACGGATTATGCTGAACTTAAACTTGTGTATTCAGACAGAAAACAAGCAAAATGGGGAACCAATTTTATTAATACAACAAAATGCATATTTTACCTGTATTAATGCGGACGGTGCCGAGCCTAAATTATACATGGTTTAACGCTACTGGGGGCAAGAAATCACAAACAACACTCATTCGCTCAGACACACGCAATGCCACAGCGAAACTCACCAAAATGAGCGTGCTGAGACGAGACGGAAGCAGGCGCCGCTATCGTAGGCGAAGTTCAGCAAGTCGGAGCTAGCACTAAACACAATATACAAAAACACTTCGAAGCTGGCTCTGGTCTGTCGTGCCTGTTTTGAGATGGTGCGTGTGTATAGCCAAGTTAAATTACATCTGAATTGGACTGCGAGCAAACACGCTGACGGTGACAGAAGGCTACGTTACATGAACCCACTCCATTGAAGGTGAAGTGGTTGAAAATCGGATTCATTATACAAAATCACGGTGGATTCTTAAGTTGCGGTTTGTTAGAAATCGATCTAGGTACTGGTTTTATATGAGAAGTGTCGTGAATTCAGGCAACTAGCTGCAAACCCTAGAAGTCGGAACTGGGACCCACGTGGTTCCGAAAACCGATGAAATTGTAAATTCAGTTTCCGAAAAATAAAGAAAATTAACTACAGCATGCAACCCATACAAATGCTTAGAATTATATAAAGAAGCGAATGAAATACAGCTACACGCGATAGGTAGTGATTACAGAGACGAATGAAGTCCAGTCTCCAAAACTCGTAAAAGTGTTATAATTACAAAGTCGGAAAAATAAGAATAAGAACTACGGCATGCTTCTATCCTATACTGTCCTGTCCTGCTGTATCTGAGGCTAAACGTAATCAGTATATTTTTCTTTCAGTTAATCGAAATGAAAGTGCCATCCCCTCAGACAGTCCCAGTAATAATAATAACAATAATAATCTGAGAGGTGTGTAGGGTTCATACAACATGGAGGTGAGCTGAAATGTAGCGCAGCATGACGTATATAAAACCGGTACACGGCATGCAATCTCTAGCAATGCCTAGAATTACATGAAGAAGCGAAAGAAATGCAGCTACACGCGATAGGGAGCGCTTACAGAGACGGATGGAATCGAGTGAAATAATTACAAAGTCGAAAATATAAAATTAGTAATTACAGCATGCAACCCATGGAAATGTTTAGAATCACATAAAGAAGCTATTGAAGGAGGCTGTGTAAGGCTCAGAGAGATTTACTGATAAAGACAGAGTGCGTACTACAAGTCGGAGAAGAAGCAGCAAAATTAAAATAGGCGGGAGGGAAGATCGCGAAATATTAATGGAAGTCAGAAGGATACCCGCATAGTTACTTACAGGATGGGCATGGAACAAACAAGAGTGGAAGCTGAAGACTTTGTTCTATGAACCGCCACATGATCAGAAAAGGTTTTAACATACCAGGCCGTTATCAAACTGCAACTAGAATCACACACACCGCGTTCATCTATTGGAAATCACTGAATTGCCGCGCGCTATCAGAAAGTGGAATGGGAGATGAATAGTATAAATGTGGTTCGATGAACCCTCTGCCAGGTACTTAAATGTGATTTGCAGAGTATCCCATGTAGATGTGGACAACACCTCTACTGATGGTAAGCGACTGTGGGGACAGGTAGTGGGGGGGCTCTGTTCGCAAACACCTCGCTCAGGAACCCGTTAGTGCCGGCCGCGGTGGCCGAGGGGGCTGAGGCGCTTCAGTCATGGTCTGCACGGCCACTACGGTCGGGGGTTCGATTCCCCCCTCGGGCATAAATATTTGTGCCGTTCTTAGTTGTAGGTAGTTCATAAGTAGTTTGTAAGTTTAGGGACTGATGACCCCGTAGTTAAGTCCCTTAAGCTTAACAAACATTAGAACATTTGAACCCGTTAGTCGTGACAGCTAAGCTACCTGTGGCACTCTTGTAGGAAACTTCACGGAAGGAAACCCCACGTAGCCACGTGTTGTAGTGAAGCAAGTGACTGCAACATGTTACGCAGAGTACATGAGTGAATCGCTCAAGATTTACTGTACATACCGCTGATAAGTGCATATTGAACTCAAAAGTAAATATCAATGTAAACACGTTAATAACGTTAGTTAATTGATACAAAGAAAAACAATCATTTTCAGTATTGATATTGATGTTATACTCAGCGCTGAAACAACTTCCCCGCTTCACACTTCTTTTCGCATATCCTATAACATGACACCTTACATAACAAAGAATACCATAACGGATGTAGATAAAAATGATTTTATACAAAATTATTACCTATACATTCTGTGATGCGTGTAGCCATGTAAATATATAATATCTAATTATTTGTCGTGTCTTTCTCAGTAGCGTAACATATATTGATGATTATTGATTTTGTCTGGCTATAGCAACAAAAGTAGATAATTACGTTTGATTGAGAACTTCGTTTGGTATTTAGGCCGCGGTGGAGTAGCCGAGCGGTCTAAAGCACCTTGCTGCGTAGCGCGCGGCTGCTCGCCGTGGAGCTTCGAGTCCTCCCTGGGGCATGGGTATGTGTGTGTGTCTGTCCGTAGGTTAGTTTACCTAGGTTTAAGTAGTTTGTAAGCTACGGACTGATGACCACGCAGTTTGGTCCGATAGATTTACAGACATTTGATTTGGTATTTAGTGTACGCAAGACAACTCCAGGGGTCTGAAATGTTCATATTCCATTCGTTATCAACGATTGCATTGTTCCTAGAAACATTTTTAGCACATTCTACTCGTCTAAGGTGTAGTGGTGCATAAATCTGTACTTACAGATTTTGTGGACATTCCTCTATAAGAGTACCTTGCAGACCATAAAGGCAGAACGCATACAACAATGATAAATGTTGATTCATTTCAGATGTAATACGCAGACAAAAGGAATAATCGTCAATAAACAGATTTAACTTTCATTACTTGTTGTTGTGGTCTTCAGTTCGGAGACTGGTTTGATGCAACTCTCCAACCTAATCTATCCTGAGCAAGCCTATTCATCTCCTCACAAGAACGGCAACCTATATTCATTTGAATTTGCTTACTATATCCATCTCTTGGTCTTCCTCTGCGATTTTTACCCCACACATTTCCCTCCAGCGCTAATTTCACAATTCCTTGATGTCTAAGAATGTGTCCTACTAATAGATCCCTTCTATTAGTCAAAGTATGTCAGAAATTCCTTTTCTCCCCAATTCTGTTCAGTACCTCTGTTCCTCTTTAGTTACACGATACACCCACCTACTCTTCAGAATTCTTCTGTAACACCACATTTCAAAAGCCTGTATCCTCTTCCTGTTCGCACTACTTATCGTCCATGTTTCACTCCCATACAAAGCAACACTCCACACATATGCCTTAACAAATTTCTCTTTTTCAAAAACGCTTTTCTTTCCATTGCCATTCTGCATTTTATATCCTCTGTACTGCGACCATCACTTGTTATTTTACTGCACAAGTAACAAAACTCATTTACATTTTTTTTGTTTCGTTACCTGATCTAATTCCTTCAGCATCACCTGATTTTCTTAGAATGCACTCCATTACCCTTGTTTTGCTCTTGTTAATGTTCATCTTATATGCTCCTTTCAGCACACTGTCCATTCCGTTCAATTGCTCCTCCAGATCCTTTGCTGTCGCTGACAGAATTACAATGTCTTCGGTAAAACGCAATGTTTCTATTTCTTCACCCTGAACTTTAATTCCTTCTCCAAATTTCTCCTTGCTTTCCTTTATAGCTTGCTCAATGTACAAACTGAACAACATTGGAGAAAGGCTACAACCCTGTCTTACCCCCTTCCCAACTTCTGCATCTCTTTCTTGCCCTTCAACTCTGATAACGGCTGTCTGGTTTTTGTATAAGTTGTAAATAACCTTCCGTTCCCTATATTTTACTCCTGCTGATTTCAAGATCTTAAAGAGTGTATTCTAATCAACATTATCAAAAGCTTTCTCCAAATCTACAAAAGCTAGAAATGTAGGTTTGCCTTTCCTTAATCTATCCTCTAAGATAAGTCGTAAAGTCAGGATTGCCTCCCGAGTTCCTACATTTTCCTGAATCCAAAATGATCTTCCCCAAGGTCGGTTTCTACCAACTTTTCCATCTTTCTGTAAATAATTCGTGTTAAAATTTTGCAAGCACAACTTATTAAACTGATGGTTCTGTAATTTTCACACCTGTCTGCACCTGCTTTCTTTGGAATGGGGATTATTACATTTTTCTTAAAGTCTGAGAGTATTTCTCCTGTCTCATACATCTTACACACCAGGTGAAATAGTTTTGTCATGGCTGGTTCTCCCAGAGACTTCAGTAGTTCTGCGGGAATGTTGTCCACTGCAGGGGCCGTGTTTCGACTTAGTTCTTTCAGTGCTCTGTTACATTCTTCTCTCAGTATAATATCTCCTATTTCATCTTCATCTACATCCTCTTCCCTTCCTACAATATTGCCTTTCCTTTGTATAGTACCTCTATATATTCTTTCCACCTTTCAGCTTTCCCTTCTTTGCTGACAACTGGTTTACAATCTGAGTTCTTTATATTCATACAGCTGCTTTTCTTGTCTCCAAATGTTTCTTTTATTTTCCTGTAGGCGGTATCTATTCTTCCCTTGTTTATACATTCTTCCACTGACTTGCATTTGTCTTCTAGCCACTTCTACTTAGTTATTTTACACTTCCTATGAATCTCATTTGTTAGTCGTCTGTATTCCATTTTGCCTGTTTCATTTACTACATCTTTATATTTTCTGCTTTCATCGATTAAATTTAGTATTTCCTGTGATATCCAAAGATTTTTGCCTTTCTACCTACTTTGTCCTCTGCTGCCTTCACTATTTCGTTTCTCAATACTGTCCATTCTTCTTCTATTGTTTTATTTCCCACCGTTTCTGTCAATTGTTGCCTAAAGCTCCCTCTGAATTTTCCAAATACTTCAGGTTCCTTCAATTTATCCAGATCTCATCTCCTGAATTTCCTACCTTTTGGCAGTTTTTTTAGTTTCAGCCTACAGTTCATGACCTACAACTTATGGTCAGAGTCCTTATCTGCCCCCTGCGTATGTTTTACAGTTTAAAACCTGGTTTCGGAATCTATGTCTTATCATTATAAAATCTATCTGGTACCTCCCTGTGTCTCCTGGTCTCTTCCACGTATATAACCTTCGTTCGTGCTCCTTAAACCAGGTGTTTGTTATGATTAAGTTAATTATGTTCCGTTCAAAATTCTACCAGGCGATCTCCTCTTTCATTCCTTTTGTCCAGTCCATATTCACCTATTATTTTACCTTCCCTTCCATTTCCTACTACGAATTCCAGTCCCCCATCACAATTAAGTTTTCTTCTCCCTTAATTGTCTGAATAATTTCCTTTACCTCCTCATACATTTCTTCGATCTCCTCATCATCGGCAGAGCTAGTGGGCATATAAACTTGTTCTACTGTGGTCGGTGTTGGCTTCGTATCTATCTTGCCTATAATAATGCGATAACTGCGCTGCTGATAGTAGTTTATCCGCATTCCTATTTTCTTATTCATTATCAGACCTACTCCTGTAATACCCCAACTGATTTTGCATTTATAATCCTGTACTCACCTGACCAGAAATCCTGTTCCTCTTTCCATCGAACTTCACTTATCCCCACTATATCTAACTTCAGCCTATCCATTTCCCTTTTTAAATTTTTTATCTTCCGTGCCCGATTTAGGGATCTAACATTCCACGTTCCGATCCGTAGAATGCCAATGTTATCTTTCCTGATGATCACATCCTCCTGAGTAGTCCCCGCCCGGAGATCCGAATGGGGGACTATTTTACCTCCGGAATATTTTACTCGAGAGGATGCCATCATCATATTATATTCAAAATGTTCAAATGTTTGTTAAGCTTATGGGACTTAACTACGGGGTCATCAGTCCCTAAACTTACAAACGGACGTCACAAATATCCATGCTCGTGGGGGGATTCGAACCCCCGACCGTAGTGGCCGTGCAGACCGTGACTGAAGCGCCTCAGTCCCCTCGGCCACCGCGGTCGGCATAATATATTCATACAGTAGAGCTGCATGTCCTCGGGAAAAGTAACGGCTGTAGTTTCCCGTTGCTATCAGCAGTAGCTGTGTGGCAAAGCCACATTAGCTGATGTTACAAGGCCAGCTCAGTCAATCATCCAGACTGTTGCCCCTGTAACTACTGAAAAGGCTGCTGCCCTCTTCAGGAACCACACGTTTGTCTGGCCTCTCCACAGATAACCCTCCGTTCTGGTTGTACCTACGGTGCGGCTATTTGTATCGTTGAGGCACGCAAGCCACCCCACCTCGGCAATGTCTGTGGTTCATGAGGGTGGCATTACTTATTTTTTGCTAAAATGACAGAAAATATTGATTACTGAACCTCAACTGAAGTGATAGACTAAGTAAAGGACGATAAGTTTACACCAGTAATGATTATGAAACCGTCCTTCCTTTGCAGTGCAGATTCGAACCATTGGCATGTAGTGGGACGATTCCTATGATAATAACAGCAAACATTGTCATTAATATTAAACATACATTATCAAATATTCGATGACATTTGATCAATATACGGCTGAGGAGAGTAGCAGTTTCGGTGTAATTTATGTTGCCTACGTTGGTAACGAGATTGTCCAGGCTATTATAATTGTAGGCAAAGCTAACTCAGTCATGGTCGGATGTGCACGCAGCATTACGCTTGTGCCTCATGCATGCGTGATATCACCATATCATTCTACATTTGCAAGAACACTTTTAATTTAATTCGCTGTCTATCTACTATTTCAAATAATTAGTATTACTTATAGTAACATACAAAGCTGTTCTTGGTATTGAAATGCCGGTATTTATGTCAAGTACCACTACTCTCACCACGGAGCAAAAGGTTGATGAAGCATAATAATTGGTGATTTTTATCCTGCAGGCAATGCACCTGATAATGCGGTATAATTAAGTCATATGGAGATAAATCATCCAGTCAGATAATGGACATATGACATTTGTGGACTCCCTACCACATAGCTCACATACTACTTTTGATGGATCTCAAGGACATCGGAACGGATTTATCACACAAAGTTTTACTGTAATTTTAAATGTTTTCTGGCATGGAACTAGCATTGTGGTACTTATGAATATCAGACATTAGTTTATGATATTATGATTTACCATGGTTTCACACTGAAGACAATGTTTCCTTAAGCTTACTTCCAGCATTTATGCTACAAAAGGTTGTTAATTTAAGTTTCTGTAGATCTGAAATCAGTTTGTGGCAACACAGCAGTAGATTTGATAATGAAAAAGAAAATAGGAATGCGGGTAAGTTACTATGAACTGCATAGTGAACACATTATTGTAGCAAAGATAGACATGAAGACAACACTGACAACAGTAGTACAAGTTCATATGCCAACTAGCTCTGCCGATGATAAGGAGATCAAAGAAACGTACGAGGAGATATTATCCAGACCGTCAAAGGAGAAGAAAACTTGAGTGTGATGGGGGACTGGATCTTGGCAGTAGAAAAAGGAAGAGCAGTAAATACAGTATGTGAATATGAACTTGGGAAAAGGAATGAAAGAGGAGATCGCCTTTTAGAATTTTGTGCACAAAACAATTTAATCATCAAAAACACTTGGTTTAATGATTATGATAGGAGGTTGTGCAAGAGATCAGGAGACACTGGGAGGGTTATAGTTAAATATAACACTTGATTTGCGATAAAAAAGTTTTAAAATAACAATTAACCTTAACTCCAAATAAAAAGCGAATTATTGCAATCAGTTTCGACCTGAAATTTGGGATAAAATTTCTATAAATGAACCATAATTTTCAAGTTAAGAAAATGTAAAGCCAATATTAAAGGTGCTAACTTTTTATAATAGCGGTTCCATTCTGTTAACATAACTTGTATTTATGTAGCTTAAAAATACATTACAATTTCACTGTAAAAATAATATATAAATATTTTCAAATACCTAAAAATAAAATATATTTCCTTAACATCTTCTGTTTTCAATTCTAAGATATTTAGCTAACATTCATAGAATATATGACATCAACTGCGATTGGTCAAAGCTGAAAATGTGTACCCAGCCGGGATTCGAACCCGGGTCTCCTGCTTTCTAGGCAGTTGCGCTGACCCATTTTTTTTAATTTTTTTTTTTTTTTTTTTTTTTTTTTTATGGGTAGTTCTCTTCGTTGCGGACGCTGATCGTTTGTGTTCGTTGATGTTCGATGTGTTGTTGGCTCAGCTTTTTTATTACAGTGGGCGTTTAACCCTCTGACCGGACGCGCTGAGCCACGGCGTCCGGCAACCCGTGACCTTTATATTTGTAGTCTGACACTCTACCACTGTGCAACCGAGGCACACTACCCCTACACCACTGGGGACACAGTGATCACCGCACCTGCAAGGACTACCTAGGCACGCCTCCCGTCAGATACAAATTCCCAGCTTAGCTAAGATAAAAAAATAACTTAAATAGAATAAACATCCATAAAATAAAAGTTAACACATAAAACCTAAAATTAGAATCATGCAAAGATGGAATATAATTAATTAAATACAATAAAAATGATGACAAGCCCTGACCACCAAATAATTCACCTCAACCAAAATTAAATGACGTTTGTGAATAATAACCAAAACTTAAAGGTAATTATTTAACATAACTAGTAGAAAGAAAAAGTATAAGTCACATAGAACCAATAAAATAAAGAAAGATAAAAAACAATGAAGAAAATATATTATAATAATATTTAAAATCAGAAATAACCAAAATATGAACACAAAATAATAGTAAAGATGGACACGAAACAAACTATGATAACAATAGACAAGCTTATATAGCAACTGGCTATGCCGGGGTTAAGGATACCGAAGAAATGTTTGAGGAGATATTATTCAGACCTTTAAAGGAGAGGAAAACTTAATTGTGATGGGGGGACTGGATCTCGGTTCTAGGAAAAGGAAGAGCAGGAACTGCAGTAGGTGAATATGTACTGGGGAATATGTAATATGGAGAAATTGAAGGAAACAGAGGTGGTGGAGAGTTTTAGAGGCAGCAATAGGCAAGGATAGTAGGGGAAAGTAATGCAGTAGAAGAATAATGGGTAGCTCTGAGAGATATAGTAGTGAAAGCAGCAGAAAATCATAAAGGCAGAAGGATAAGACCTAATAGAAAACCTTGGAAAACACAGGAGGTACTGAGCTTAATTGAGGATAGGAGAAAATATAAAACTGCATCCAGTGAAGCAGAAAAAAGGGAGTACAGTCGTCTGTACAATAAGCTTGACATGAAGTGCAGACTGGCTACGAAGGAGTGGCTTGAGGAGAAATGCAATACCGTAGACGAATGTATAAATAGGGTACAGATAGATAGCGCCTACAGGAAAATAAAAGAGACATTTGACAACAAGAAAAGCAGCGGTATGAATATAAATAACTCAGATGGAAAACCTGTACTAAGCAAAGAAGGGAAAGCTGTAAGATGGACGGAATATATAGGCCTGTAAAAAGGAAATAAACTTGAAAGCACTATTCTAGAAGGGGAAGACGAAGTAGAGGAAGATGAGATATGAGATACTACACTTCGAGAAGAATTTGACAGAGCACTAAGAGATTTGAGTAGAAACAAGGCCGCTGAAGTAGATAATGTTCCATCTGAACTGATATTATCGTTAGGAGAGCCAGTCATGAACAAATTGTTCCACCTGGTATGCAGGATGTACGAGATAGGGGAAATACCCTCAGACGTCAAGAGGAATATAGTGATCCAATTCCTAAGAAAGCAAGTGCAGACAATTGTGAAAATTACAGAACTATCAGTGTAATAAGTCACGGTTGCAAAATAGTAACAGGAACTATTTACGGACGAATGGAAAAACTGGTGGAATCCGACCATGGGGAAGATCAGTTTGGATTCAGGAAAAATGTAGGAACACACGAGGCAATACTCACATCACGACTTAGGCTAAGAAAAGGGAAACCTGCGTTTTTATCGTTTGTGGAGCTAGAAAAAGCTTTTGACAATATTGACTGGAATACACTTTTTCAGATTCTGAAGCTAGTAGGGGTAAAATATAGGGATCAAAGAATTATATTCAACATGTACAAAAACCAGACAGCAATTATTACAGTCGAAGGTCATGAAAGGGTCGCAGTGGTTGGGAAGGGAGTAAGACAGGGTTGTAACCTTTCCCCAATGTTGTGCAACTTGTACATTCAGCAAGCTGTGAAGGAATGGTTGAAGAAATTTGGAGAGGGAATTAATGTCCATGGAGAGGGAATAAAATCCTTGCTATTTGCTGACGACATAGTAATTCTGTCAGAGACAGAAAAGGGCCTGTAAGAGCAAATAAACGGATTAGACAGTGTCTGGAAAGAAAGATATATGATGAACATTAAGAAGAGTAATGGAATGTCGTGTCCGAAAATCAGGCGATTCTCAAGGAATTAGATTAGGCAATGAGATAATAAAAGTAGTAGATGAGTTTTGTTATTTACGTAGCAAGATAACTTCTGATGGTCGAGGTAAGTAAGGTATAAAATGCAGAATGGCTATGGGAAGAAAAGCGTTTCTCAAGAAGCGAAATTTGTTGAAATTCAATATTAGTTTAAATGTGAGGAAGTCCTTTCCGAAAGCATTTGTCTGGAGTGTAGCATTATATGGGAGTGAAACTTGAACAGTAAGGAGTTCATTGAAAAAAGTGATGGAAGCTTTGGAAATGTTTTGCTACAACGAATGATGAAGATTAGATGGTTAGATCATGCAACTAATGTGCCTAACAGAATTTTGGAGAAAAGTAGTTCCTGGCATATCCTGAATAAGGGATAGGTTAGTGGGACACATTCTGAGACATCAAGGAATCGTCATCTTGTCATTAGAAGGAAGTGTGTGGAGTAAAAATCGTAGGGTGATCGAGGGACGATTAAAGTAAGCAGATTCAAAAGGATGCCGTACGTATTCTCATATGAAAAGGCTTGCACAGGACAGGGTAGCGTGGACAGTAGCATCAAACCAGTCTGAGGACTGAACAGCTGAACTCAAAATATACAAATTGTCGATTTTGTTTCCTTGTGACACTAACAGTAGAGAACAGCTGCCTTTACATTGCAAAGCCTAACTCAGTCAGGGCTGACTTCACGTGGTATCATACATCAGAAGTAGGATTATTTAATAAATAATTCCAGTTTAATTTCAATATATCGAACATAGCAGAGTCTTTTGGATTACCGAAGCTTTCCTTCTGTTAATGTCTTATCTGTCACTTAGTAATCTAGTAAAATATCACCTGCTTCCTTCTTAAAATTTAGGTGCATCCTTATTCTTACATTGTAACTTGGATTTCCTGAGGTTGTGTTGCACACAAAGGAAGGATAGTTTCTCACACTGAGGATGCGTCGTTTCCATAATGAACATTACGATTTTTAATGTAAAAATCTGTCATTAAGCATAGAAAAATAAGTTTCAGTTATCTTTTTTAATTATTCCTCTATTTGCGCATGGATAACGTATATTTTTCTTACACTATGGTTAGGTTCTCACGCCTGTTTACTATGATTTCAAATGTTATAAGTTGTGTTAGGCTTGCACATAGGTAGTAGGTACTTAGTTATAGGATATCAGCACTATTTTACAATATGTAATGTAAGAGTTATGATTTGCAGCGTGTATTTAATCCCGTAAAAGGCTAGGCCGTACCGATATGAAAAGGAACACATCAATTTTTTTCTTTTTTTTTTTTTTTTTTTTCTTTTTTCTTTTTTTTTTTTTTTTTTTTTTTTTTTTTTTAAAAGAAGGAGTTTGTCTGTTATCAGGTGTGTTAGGACTGGATATAGTTTGGAGGGGCTGACTTTGGTATTGTTTTACGATATTTGGTGTGCGTATCATGATTATTAACGTGTGTTTCATCCTGTAGACGGATTGGCCATATGACTCTGAAAGCAATATATTTCATTTGTGGTAATTAGTCAGCAATCAGTCGTCATAAATATAAATTCTTTATTTGTTGGCAAATCCGGATTTCGACCACTGTGTGGTCATTATCAATGCTAAAATAAATACAAAAGGGCCAGTTAGAATAACATGCATGTCAGATTATAAGCTAATTGTACAAGTTTCAGTTATAGTCAATGATAAAAATACATACCTTAAATTAAAAAACTTAAAATATCTCGACCTCCATGTAGGAGGTTGCGTTTGTACTGACGCAGCTGTTACAATCCTTACACAGTTGACGTCAGCATGGGTAATTTGTGACTAAGGCGCCCTCTTTAAAGTTTCATATAAATAACAAATTTATATGATGTATATTTATGGTAGAGAAAGTTAGTTACATTTTATTGTAATTTTAGTAAGCATTTTAACTTTAAACTGTTCTTTATTAATGAGTCTCGTTTACTGTTTATATATAATTGGTAGTAAAAATGTGTACTAATTGGTGTCTTACAATATATAAAACTGATGATCTGTTGATAATTTGTTCACAGTCAAAATCATAAAATCAAATGATGTCAATTTTAAAAATCAAATGATGTCAATTTTAAAAAATACTGTAGTAGTAAGTACAGTCGTCATATGGTGCTAACCAACGTCTATCCCAAACTAATTGGTGTCTTACAATATATATATATATATATATATATATATATATATATATATATATATATATATATATACAGCAACTCTTTTAAAATATTTTATATAAAACTGATGATCTGTTGATAATTTGTTCACAGTCAAAATCATAAATCAAATGATTTCAATTTTAAAAAATACTGTAGTAGTAAGTACAGTCGTCAGATGGTGCTAACCAACGTCTATCCCAAACTAATTGGTGTCTTACAATATATATATATATATATATATATATATATATATATATATATATATATATATATATATATATATATATATACAGCAACTCTTTTAAAATATTTTATATAAAACTGATGATCTGTTGATAATTTGTTCACAATATCCATTCAAACCTAGATGCTAAGAAGGTTAATGATACTGTTGTACAAGTTAAGGCAGCAATTGACAGTTTGAAAACTACCAAGCTTGAACAAAGTAAGATAGCTGTATCAGTCAAAATTATCGAAAGGGAAACTAACAAAAGTTGTATAAGGTACAATAATGAAAAGAGAATGATTGATCGTATTAATACAAAGTTATTGCAAGAAGGTGCTATAATAACCAAAGCAGATAAGGGAGGGTCAGTAGTAATAATAAATGAAAACGAATATATTACAAAAACTGAACAATTCCTTGATGAAAATAACATCACAAAGATCAATAAAGATTTAACTACAGAGTCACATAAGAAAATAAATCAAAAATTAAAAGAATGTAGTGAAATTTTTTCGCCCAAAGATGTTCACAACTTAAGAGTAATGAACCCACATACCCCTACACTTAGAGCCCAAATAAAGGTCCACAAAGAAAACATGCCTATTAGGCCAATCGTTAACAGTAGAGGTGCCCCCTTTAGTAAAGTAGCAAAAAAATGTTTTGAATTTTTTAAAAAGCACTTTATTTTCAACCAGCAGTATTCAGTGAAAAACAGTTATGAACTAGTTGACAAAATTAAAGACGTGCCAGTAACAGACGACATGAAATTGGTTTCCTTAGATATTACGAATTTATATACCAACATACCAGTTAATGAAACCCTTGAAATTGTTAAACAAAACCTCTTAATGCAAAAGACATTGTCCAATGGGGAAATCACCGAATACATGGAGGTTCTTACTTTAATCCTACAATACAATTATTTTAAATTCAATGGTAGTATGTTTTTACAGAAAGATGGTTTAAGTATGGGTAGCCCCCTATCAGGACTTTTAGCTGACATTTTTATCAATCATTTGGAAACAAAATTTTTTCAAGACAACTCAGAACTAACTAAGAGAGTAATATACTATTTCAGATATGTTGATGACACTCTGTTATTAATTAAAGGGAATGATGAAGATATTACAGCAATAGTTAACAAGTTCAATGACCTTCATCATAAAATAAAGTTCACGTGCGAAGTCGAGAAAAATAGGTCCATCAATTTCCTTGATTTGAACATTGCGCGCGTAAATAGGAAACATTCATTCGGAATTTATCGGAAAAACACGTGCACAGATTGTGGTATAGATTACAATTCTAACCATCCCAGCCAACACAAGAAAGCCTATTTCAATTTTGCTATTAATCGTATACTAAAAGTCCCACTTCCAAAGACAAGTTTTGAAACAGAACTTAATACAATCAAATATATTGCCAAGGTCAACAATTACCCGCCCAATTTTGTTGACAGCATGTATAATAAAATACTGAGCAAGGAACAGAATGAAAGTAGATCGCCTGTTGTAAACGACATGCATAATAAATTTATTTGTTTCCCATACTACGGGAAAATTAGCGACAGAATCGCAGCAGTCTTCAGAAAACAAAAAATTAAAGTGGCATTTTCCACCACCAGTAACTTAGGTAAAATCTTGAAAAACAGTGTCGAGGCAAATAATGTTTACCAAAGATCAGGTGTATATAGAATCAACTGTCCTGAATGCAATTCCTGTTATGTTGGGCAAACAGGCAGACGACTGGAAACCAGATTCAGTGAACACATCGCGGTAGATCGGCACACTGCGGCAGAAAAATCAAATTTCGCGGCCCACCTGATAGCAAGTAGACACAGGCCGCCGGTTATAACAACCCACATGCAGTTGCTCCATACATGTGGAAAGGGTAAACGCATGGACTTGTGGGAAGAATTCGAGATCTGTCGCCATCAGATCTCTAATAAAGTGACACTGCTCAATGAGCAAACAATATCGAAAAGTTCCCACTTCTGGGAGCTATTCAAAAATCAGTTGAGTCCAGCTACATAAAGCTGAAACCAACACATGCACTGGTCAGCCGATATTTACATCTAAACTTCCCACCTGTCACATGCGAGTACCTTTCATACAGTGACAAATATTGTACCCATCAAATATTTTTATGTATACAATAGGAATATACAGTACTTTTAGCACTAGACTACAACATCTGTTACGTGTTTTAATGAAAACCCTAACAGACAAGCATGTTTTGTAATATAAACGCTCTAAGACAGTTTGGGATAGACGTTGGTTAGCACCATCTGACGACTGTACTTACTACTACAGTATTTTTTAAAATTGTTGATTTATGATTTTGACTGTGAACAAATTATCAACAGATCATCAGTTTTATATAAAATATTTTAAAAGAGTTGCTGTATATATATATATATATATTGTAAGACACCAATTAGTTTGGGATAGACGTTGGTTAGCACCATATGACGACTGTACTTACTACTACAGTATTTTTTAAAATTTACATCATTTGATTTTTAAAATTGACATCATTTGATTTTATGATTTTGACTGTGAACAAATTATCAACAGATCATCAGTTTTATATAAAATATTTTAAAAGAGTATATATATATATATATATATATATATATATATATATATTGTAAGACACCAATTAGTACACATTTTTACTACCAATTATATATAAACAGTAAACGAGACTCATTAATAAAGAACAGTTTAAAGTTAAAATGCCTACTAAAATTACAATAAAATGTAACTTTCTCTACCATAAATATACATCATATAAATTTGTTATTTATATGAAACTTTAAAGAGGGCGCCTTAGTCACAAATTACCCATGCTGACGTCAACTGTGTAAGGATTGTAACAGCTGCGTCAGTACAAACGCAACTTCCTACATGGAGGTCGAGATATTTTAAGTTTTTTAATTTAAGGTATGTATTTTTATCATTGACTATAACTGAAACTTGTACAATTAGCTTATAATCTGACATGCATGTTATTCTAACTGGCCCTTTTGTATTTATTTTAGCATTGATAATGACCACACAGTGGTCGAAATCCGGATTTGCCAACAAATAAAGAATTTATATTTATGACGACTGATTGCTGAATAATTACCACAAATCAAATACAGTCGTGGAGCACCCAGTCCAATATGGAATCAAGCCTGACAATATATTTCACCTGTTTTAGCAAAAATGTCAACTATTATTAGGTTTTCTAGGCCCGGAATTAGCAAGGTGTTACTTACTTGAGGGATGTTGGGCATTAATTTTACAATTACTTTGTGAAATTCAAGGTAAATATTACAGTTTCAGGATTTACAATTTTAAATAAAAATCAGGTTTTCGACTGAAATATCGATTTTTCCGTCTATATTCTATACTACTATGGCATTTATTGAAGGAAAGTCTTAAATTATCATATTACTGGTTCATAAGCCATGCAAAAATGTAATTTATTTATTGTAATGTGGTACAAAAATGCGAATTTACACAGGTTAGCTTAATACACAAACGATAAAAAGTTTGATCGATCTTTTTGGAAATACTGCATTGAAATTTAACTAGCATCACAAATGCGGATAACACTCGAGTAAATTATTCAGTGTACATAGAGAAGAAAATGCGATTACTTTTTACGTACTAACCCAGTGCTTGCATCTGTCCATCTGTGGAAAGACCACGTTTTCGTACTAAACCAGTGCTGCCAACACTCGATAACATGATGAATTTGAGACAGGACATGATTTTCATGACGAAGATATATTTTCGACCTAATCTGCGGCATTTCAACTTTTATTCAGCAAGGAAACGGCAACAGAGAACTTCTTTTATTTAGTTTATAGGCATTAAGAATATTCTAAGCTATCACTGCCCTCTCTTGGAGACAAGTTAGACCTTTCTTATCACGGTGTAGATAACAAAATCGATATTTATCCTGTTTTGTAGAAGTAAAGTTGTTATTTAGTTTAGGAAGATTATGGCTATTAATGTTACATTGTTATTTAGTTTAGGAAGGTTATGGCTATTAATGTTACATTAACATTATTTTGAGAAGGACAGGTTGCTACTCACCACAAGAGACGGCCAATGAGTCACAGAAAGGCACACACAACAGAATACAAATTGCTCATCCTTTCCGCCTGGTAGCAGGCATCGCTGTTACGATTGTCTCCGTAACTCTGCTGTGCTTCCAGGCCTGCCGCCGTCGCCGTCGCCGTTCCAGTGCAAGGAGGACCTGCTGCTCGCCTCTGCCGCCGCCGCCGCCGCCCAGCCCTGCCTGGAGGCGCCGCCGCCAGGAGGCCCTGCCGGACCTGCTCGCCGCCCCGCTGCCCCAGTCCAGCCTGGGGATCGTCTCGTCGCCGCCGCCGCCCGGAGGTTCTGCCCCGGGGGTCCCGCTGACCGCCGGACCGGTTCGCCGCCCCGTCGCCGCCGCTACGGAGCCGCCCCGATCCCCTCGGGTCGGTGCCCGCCGTCCACCCGCCGCCGCTGCCGCCGCCGGCGTCGTCTCCGCCGCCGCCGCCCTCCAGCCAGCTGCCGGTGGTCTCCCGCCACTCCACTGCGGCCCGAGGCTTCCGCCAGTTCCAGCCGGCCACCTGCAGTGGCCGCCACCTTTACCTTGAACTTTCCACCTTTTCTTTCTCTTCGACTTCTTTCCCTCTTTGTCCTTAGCAATGTCCAACACCCCCGTCACCGTCACCACCGCCATTTTATATACCACCCCCACCACCGCCCCCACTGTCACGACTTGGAACTCCACGCACGCCCGCCCTTCCCACGACATCCCCCTCTCCGTGCTCCTCTCCACCACAGCCGCCTCCCACGTCTCTGCTCCACCCCCAGCCACCGTGTATCTCCCCCTCACCTCCCCTGCAGACTTCCCCCCCATCTCACCAGCACGGATCACCCATCGCCGGGCCACGGTGGCCGACACCCCGCAGTCGCCGCCTTTTACCGCCGCACCGCAACAGGGCCCCGCCCCCCGCCACATTCCCATCGACCCCGTTCCGTCTTTCTCCTCCTCCTCCACTGGCGCCCATAAAAAGACCACCAAACGTGGAAGCGCGGATCCCGTCCCTTCCGCCTCCAAGAAGGCTCCTCCTCCCCCTCCTCCTCCACCTCCACCTCCACAGCCTGCCGACATCATGGACACTGCACCCGTCCCCACCCAACCGGATCTGTACACCTACCTCCTCTCCCGTCCCGATCCCCGCTTCCTCGACAATCGTACCCTCTCTCTATAACTCCGAAAGTACTTCCCTGCCGCCCCTATCGCCCAACTCATCCCCTGTAGGGACTCTGTCCTTATCAAATCTCCCAGCCCTACTTTCCACACCGACATGCTTCAGCGCCTCCCTGCCATCCACCTCGGCCCCCACGCAACCCTCACCCCGTACTATACCTCCTCCTCCCCCCGTCAACCTCTCCCTCCCCGCCATCCGCCCACCCTCACCGCCGTGATAACCAAACTTAGTCCGGTTATCACGGAGGAGGAGGTGTTGGGTCAACTCAACGCCCACCCAGACATCTCCGTTCGCTCTGCCAAGCGAATCCATAACGCCACCGGACCCACCTACCTGATGCGGATTTTCACTGAATCCGCATCCTCCATCGACCGCCTCCTCCTCGAGGGGGCCCTTATCTATGACCGCCGCCACAAGGTAGAACCCTCCCGCTCCCCACCCCAATCCTACCGCTGTGCCAGGTGTCTCGTTTACAACGACCACCTGACACAGGACTGCCGCATCCCACCCACCTGTCCCCACTGCAAGTCCAATCACCTCCACAAACACTGTCCCAACCTTGCCTCCCCTCCCGTCTGCAACACCTGTGGTGGCCCCCATCCCACCTACTCCTATAAATGCAAATCCGTCCCCGCCCCCACCACTCCCGAACTTACCGCCCCTGTTCGTCCTGTTGATCCCCCTCTCCATCCCAACAACTCCCTCTGCCCCCCTCCAACCGTAGAGGACGTCTTCCGATTTGTCACGACCATCCTCCAGAACATCCATACCCTCCAGCAGATCGCCCTTGCCGCCCGTTCCGTTTTTCACCTCGAAACCTTTGCCACCCTCTCCCGTGCACATTCCCACTTCACCTTCTTCCGGCAAGTTACCCTAGTCTAGACACACCGTACCCTCTTTTCCCGTCGCTCCCTCTCCCCCTCTCACCCCTCCCTTTCGGCCCCTATGGCAAGCCCTTCCTATACCTTCCTCTATCATAATGTCCGCTCTCTTCCTGCCAATAAACACCTCTTTATGCACACCCTTTCCCACCACCGCGTGGATGCCTTCCTCCTGAACGAGACCTTCCTCCAACCCCGCCGTCCCATCAGCATCGCTCCCTACGTCCTCCACCGTACCGATGGCCCCCCACCCCTCGCCCGAGGCGGAGTGGCGATCGGCCACTTCCGCCACCACCCCGTCCGGCTCCAACCTCTCCTTAATGACCCCACCGAACACCTGATCCTCAGCCTCTTCCTCCCATCCCTTACTGTCACCCTTGCTACCATCTATATCCGCAGCACTGCTCCCCTCCCCTATGCCTTCCTCTCCCACATAGACCGCTCCTTCACGACCTATGTGATTGCTGCCGACCTTAACCTTTCTTCCCGTCCGCCCGCTGAACTCCGGCGGTGTCGTCAGTTCGTCACCATCTCGCTCCGGGGCGACGTCCTTCCTCTTCCCCGCCCAACCCGCCCCGAAAGCAACACCACTCCCGACGTCGTCCTGGCGTGTCCCAACCTCCTAGGGCGCATCACGGCAGATGTCCTCGACCTTATAGGCAGTGACCACGCCCCTGTCCTACTTACCTTTGACCACCGCCCCCGCCCTGCCCGTGCTCCCCGTCCTATGCCCCCTCCCAAACTCGTTCATGATTATTCCCGTGCTGACTGGGATGCCTACCGTCGCTCCATTGACACCTCGGTCGCAAGCCACCCACTTCCCTTCCGCACTCCCGACGATATTGATCATGCCTCCTCCTTCCTCCAGCAGACCGTTGCTGACGCGGTCCATGCCCACATCCCCACCCGGGCGATTTATCCTCACCATCCTACCCTTCCTCCACGGGCCGTCCTTCTCCTTCGCGAATCCCGTCGTCTCTACCGCTCCTTCCTCCGGACCCGTGACCGGGACACACTCCAACGCCACCGGCAAATCCAACGCCACATCCGAAACCTCTTGTCCGCGAAAAAACGCCGGGACTGGCGCCAGACATGCACCCGCCTCAATTCCACGCTCCCTGTCAACTCCTCCCAGTACTGGCATGCCTTCCGCCGCCTTACTGGCGGTCATTCCTCCCCCCACTACCCGCTTCTCCATGATGACCGTCCTTTTTCTGACAACGCCAGTAAGGCAGAACACTTTGCCTCCTACCTCTCCAAAGTCTTCTCCATTCCTGATGATCCTCTCTTTGACTATTCTCTCTTCCCGGACGTCCATGAGCGAACCGATACCTCCACTCCTCCGCTCGCCCCCGGCTTCCAGTACTTGGACCACATTCCCCCCTCAGAACTGAACACACCCATTACCGCCCGTGACATCATTGACACTCTTCGGACTAAACGCAACACCACCCCTGGTCACGACCGGCTGACCTACCGTCACCTCCGAGCTTGCCCCTCCTCCTTCCACGAAGCTCTTGCTACCTTATATAATGTCATCCTTTTCACCTGCTTTTACCCCGACCTGTGGAAGACCTCCCGTATTCTCATGTTCCTAAAACCGGATAAGCCCCCATCCCAGACCTCATCCTACCGTCCCATCAGTCTTACCTCCGTGTTGAGCAAGGTCCTGGAAACCATCCTCTCCCGTCGTATCCATCAGCACCTCCATCGCCACCAGTTCCTCCCCCTTTCCCAATGTGGCTTCCGACCCTCCTTCTCTGCCGATGACCAGCTCCTCCGCCTTACTCATCTCCTTTCTGTCCAACTCAACTCCTGTCGCTCCGCAATTTTTGTCTCCCTTGATATCCAAAAAGCCTACGACCGTGTCTCCTCTTCAAGCTCCAGTTTTACGCCCTTCCTATTAATTACGTCCGCCTCATTGCTTCCTTTCTCACCCGCCGCCCCTCCTATGTCACTGTCTGCAACTCCGACTCCCGTTTGTTCTACCCCTCTGCCGGGGTGCCCCAAGGCTCCGTCCTCTCTCCTCTCCTTTATCTCATCTACTCCACCGACAACCTGAGCCTCCCGTTTACCTTCTACAATATGCTGACGACACCGCCTTCCTAGCCCTCGCCCCCTCCCTTGACCGCTCCCAGTTTTTGCTCCAGTCCCACCTCACCGAGTTCGCCTCATGGTGCAACCGGTGGCTCCTTTCCGTCAATCCTGACAAATCCCAGGCAATTATCATAGGTCGTACCACCCGCTCCTTCCGTCTCCATGATTTCTACCTCACCCTCCACAACCGCCCTATCCGCCACACCCCCACCCTGAAGTACCTTGGCCTAACCCTCGACCGTAACCTCTCCTGGACCCCCCACCTCCGCACTGTCCGACAGAAAGCCCTCTCCCTCCTTAACCTCCTCAAACTCCTCACCGGCCGGACGTGGGGTCTCAGCCCCTCCACCATTCTCTACACCTATCGGTCCCTCATGCGTCCTGTCCTTTGCAGCTTCCATCCTGCCAGGATCTCCGCTCCCACATCCTACTATAAAACCCTCCAAGTCCTCGAGCGCCACGCCCTCCGCCTCGCCTACCGCATCCGGCTCCCGTCCCCCACGCGGATCCTGTATGACCTGATCCCGTTTCCCCACCTCCTCGAATATCTCCAGCGTATCCGTATCCTCTATACCACCCGTAAAATTGATTCCCGCAACCCCCTGGTCCACCCCATCCTTACCAACCCTGGGCCTCTGCCACGCCTCTACCGCGTTATACCCCCTTCCCTTCATCTCCACACTCTCCATGTCCTCTCCCAGGGTAATTTCCGCCGCCTCCCCCTTCCTGATGACGTCCTCCGTTCCGACATCTACCCGTCCTACCAGCTTTGATCCCCCACCCCTAGATAAAGTGCCCCCTCTCCTCCCTCCCCTTCCGCTCCCCCGCTTGGCTACCCCCCTCCCTGCCCTGGAGTCCCTACGGCTCTTCCCTGCCGCCTCCATTTTCTTCACCGCCGTTTTTTTTCTCCCCTCTCCCCCACGCTTTGCTCCGCCCCCTTTTTATCGGGGTCCTGGACCGACAGTTTTACAAGTGCTACGTCAAGTGTTGTGTATTGTGCTACAGTGAAGTGTGTGTTTTTTAACTGCGTCCACCGCAACTAGCCAAGCGTCGCACCGTGTATTTTACTTAGTGTCTCCGTGTCCTCGCCGTCCTGTGTTCTTGTCGTCCAACATGTGCTTTTTAAGTCACCGTGGCTCCTCGTTTTTAACTGACTACATCCGGTTTTTGTTCACCTGTCAACTGTTTGTACCTCCAATTGTCGCCATGTATGTGTCATTGTTCCTCCGTTGATTTTTCGCCTGTCATATATTTTAAATTTCATCTCATCAATGTATTTTATTCTCTCGGCTGAAGAGCAGCCTCTGGAGCTGCTGCCAGCCTACTGGTGTAATCGCTGGTGTAGAAATACAACAAAGAAAAAAAAATACAAATTGCTTAAAAACATTTAGGCCGTTACAGCCTGCCGTCTCCAACCCAATGCCTCCTTTCCTTCTTCTTTCCCCTCCGGGCTTGCCCACACAACTTACAAGTTTTAATGAAGTAAAACGTCTAGTGTTCTGTGTCGTGCTGTGCTTTCCGCTTTTCACTTCACAACCGCCGAACAGACAGAACGAGTGTCTCCGTCAGTGCCGTCGTCTTACTTTTAAAAACTCACAATGTATTTTAGTCACTGTATTTTATGCTCCATGTGGCTTTTATTAATTCTTCCAATTCTTAACTCCACGTCAACTTTTTAATTACAATCTTTGTAACTGCTCTCGGCTGCAGAGTGGCGCAAAAACCGCTGACATTCTGCCCCTCCGGGGCTTTAAAATAGCGATAAAGAAAAAAATAGTTATTTGTCCAGTCTAAATACCTGTGGTTTTGGGCTGGGGGACTGAATGCATGTGTATCCAACCATTTACGAATTTTTTATGGTCGGTAATGCAAACATAGATGCTACTGACCTATAAATCCCTCAGTGGAGATGCTAAAAATAATGGGATAGGGTATGGGTGTAGGGGGGAGGGAATTATGTAATATATTCACTGAATTTATAAGATAGTGGCGTTGTCTGAATTGCAGTATTTAGAGGTGCAAAATATGAACATTTGGAGCAGGAGGAGGAATGACAGGGAGATGTGGGGAACAGGGGGAGGATCTGTTGTCTAATATGATTCTGTGTATCTTATCTCAGTTCTAAAAATAATCAGTCAGCTTTTGCTGAGTTTGGGAAATGACATCTGGGTATGCTTAATGGCTAAACATCATTTCCGTAATGACCTCTGGGTAGGTTTCAAGGCCTTTCATATGCTCACTGTCCCCCTACTTTTCCTACTTTATTTCATGTATTTATTTACCCACTGATTGTAATTACCAGATATCTAATTTAAAAAATTAGTCTGAATTGTTATTCGAGCAATGCCAATCATTATATCCTCTGACAACAGCTAATTGATCAGGACGTTCCATATTAGGGTAATCACATTGTACAGGCGCACCCTTCATTTCACCTATCAAGAATTTTTTATGGCGTATTTTTATGTCTTTACCTGAATGGAATTTCTTCTGGGTGAAAATCGAGGGAGAGAAATTTTAGAGTCACTTGACGCAATAAATACTGGAATCGATCAACTGAGTTTCTTTCACTATTAAGACACCAGAGAATCACTATAATCTTTCCAGACAATCGTCACAAAGTAAGGACGAGTATAAACCTTTATACTTATTACTGAATGCGGTACTGCATCTTATTCTTACATGCATAAGAGTTTCAACACAATTAAAAGCGCAACGAAGGTGTTCTTCCACGGCTTTAATAATCGTTGCTGTAAGGGTCATATTTGATGCTACTAATAAGATATAGTTATAATTACTGTGGCCGATCAGGAAATGTACGAAGTGTGTCATACCATAACAGAAAGTGTTGCAGTAACGTTCGACATTCAGCACCATTAGTAGTATCAAATGTCAGTCTGAGGTAAAAGCGTACACGTGTCTGCGATGTTTACTGTGACTGAGCGATCTGACCTCTAACAGTGGTGGCGTCCGACTACAAAAGCGGGTATTCGTGAAAGGAGACACCTCCTGGTTGCTGGCGACTTTAATACAGATTTTCTTATGCATTCAGTAACTTTGTCTTTCAACCTAAGACATACCGTAAACTTTCCAACTAGGATAACTAAAACCTCTAGGACAGCAATTGATAATATTTTTATAGACAAATCAAAGGAACAAAATCATATCATAAAAACAATAATAAATGGCCTATCAGATCACGATATGCAGCTCCTTGGTTTAGGTATAGATTCTAAACACATTATGAAGACTGCAAAATGTACATACAGGAGAGTAGTCAACCCACCAAAAATTGAAAATTTTAGAAAACTCCTCAAAGACATGAACTGGAAAGATGTTTATACTGCTCATGCCATGAATGAAATATATAACGTATTCATTAATAATGTTAGTATCATGTTTGAAAACTGTTTTCCTCAAAAAGTAACTCGAATTACACGGAAGTCTATAATAAAACCATGGATTACACAAGGAATAAAGATTTCATGTAAGACAAAAAGGAAAATGTATCTATCAGCCAATAGTAGTTGCAATGATGATGATTTAACTAAATATAAGGAATACTGTAAAATATTTAAAAAAAGTTAATCTAAACAAATGCACTATGATAAGAAGATAGCAACATCAGGAAAACAAATAAAAACAATATGGGATATAGAACCAGAAAGGAACAAGAGCAGGTAGCATTAAGAGTAGATGAGACATTAGTAACTGATGGGCATAGAGTGGCAAATCTATTTAACAAGTACTTTATATCTGTTACTGATAGTATGGGATTGTCTGGGTCAGTAAATAGTGCCCTTGAATATTTGAAACTAGCATTTACAAATAACTGTACCTACATGAATGTGTCACTCACCTCACCGCAAGAAATAACTTCCATGATAAAATCTTTAAAAACAAAGCATTCTAGTGGTTATGAAGAAATATCAACAAAGTTAATTACAGCGTGTTCTTTTGAACTTAGCACTATTTTAAGTTATTTGTGTAACCAGTCTATTATAATGGGAACATTTCCGGATGGCTAAAATATGTGGATATTAAACCTCTATTCAAGAAGGGGGATAAAGAGATACCATGAAACTACAGACCCTTTTCACTTTTGCTAGCATTCTCAAAAATTCTAGAAAAGGTAATGTACAAGCAGCTTATCAACCACTTAACCTCAAATGGTATATTGTCTAAAACACAGTTTGGATTTCTGAAAGGTTCTGATATCGAGAAGGCTATTTACACTTACAGTGAGAATATACTTAATTCATTAGATAATAAATTGCAAGCAGCAGGTATTTTCTGTGATTTGTCAAAGGCATTTTATTGTGTGAACCATAAGATCCTTTTAAGTAAATTTGAATTCTCTGGGGCCAGGGGAAATGCTGCAAAATGGTTCAAGTCATACCTCATTAACAGGAAACAAAGGGTGTCAGTGCAAGTGACTAATGAATTAAGCGAACAGTCATCATCGGATTGGGAAGAAATTACATGTGGTGTCCGGCAAGGATCCATCTTAGGGCCATTGCTTTTTCTTGTGTAAATTAATGACCTCTCATCAGTTACACTATCAGAAGCAGAGTTCGTTTTGTTTGCAGATGATACAAGCATTGCTATCAAAAGTACGTTAAGCATAGTTATAGCAAGGTCAGCTAATGATATTCTCATGAACAGTAATAAATGGTTTAAAGCCAACTCATTGTCATTAAATTTTGAAAAGACTCACTACATGCAGTTCAGTACATGTAAGAGATTTCCCACCAGCATATACATTAAGTATGAAGAAGAGAAGATAGAAGAGGTTGACAGTGTTAAATTCCTGGGATTACAGCATGATAATAAATTTAGTTGGGAGGAGCACACCACAGAACTGCAGAAACGACTCAACAAATCTGTATTTTCAGTACGAGTGTTATCAGACATAGGAGACATAAAAATAACAAAGCTTGCATACTTTTCTTACTTTCACCCCCTAATGTCATATGGTATAATATTTTGGGATAACTCAAGTCAGTCAAAAGTTTTCAGAGTCCAAAAACGTGTAATACGTATTATTTGTGGTGTAAATCCACGGACGTCCAGTAGAAGCCTCTTCAAAGAACTTGGTATGTTAACTACTGCCTCTCATTATATTTATTCCTTAATGAAATTTGTCATAAATAATATATCACTTTTCCCAACAAACAGCTCAGTTCATACAGACAATACTATGAATAAAAATGATCCACACAAGGACTTAAAAGCACTTACTTTAGTTCAAAAAGGAGTCCACTACTCAGGAACACACATTTTCAATAATTTACCATCAAGTATAAAAAATTTAGCTACAAATAAAGATCAGTTTAAGAGGAACCTAAAAGACTTTCTAGTGGCCAACTCCTTCTACTCCAATTGTGAATTTCTAAATTGTGCCAAATGATGCTTGTACTCATACTATATTAGTATTATTATATTATAAGCTATTTAAAAAACCTTAAAAATGTATGTATTCGTATTTATATTATTAGTATTATCTATTATTCAACTTGTAAATTTTGTTTCTTGACATGTTCCACATCCACGAGGATCTCCTCAACATGGATCTACGAAACGAAAAACTAATCTAATCACGGTTAATTATCAGTGTGAAGAGACACAAACACGGCGTAATAGCTAATAAGTGTTCTGTTTGAGGAAACCCAGGAAAGATACGTACATCTCCATTTATATAGAGCCAAGCTATCACATTCCCTTTTTGCCCTTCTTGTCGAAAATTTTCATCTGTCTTTTCACATCCATACCCGTGAAGGGTTCTATGCAGCCCGTGTTGCCAAATCTCGAAATGAAATGATAAATATGTGTACAAAAAGCTAGAAAAATCTGAAATATAAAACTTGCATTATTGTGCTTTTATATTATGGCGTAATTCTGTGTCATATCAGAATAGGTTTATATTTATTTCCCAAATTAGTATATTCTTTAGATTTACAGGATTCAAGAGTGTGCCCAGTATCAGTCTCATAAAAAGAGTATGAGATATTATTATTTTTTTAAGGGTGACTGAAAAAAGTTTATTGAAAAATGAAATTATTCCGAAGCACTGTTGAATTAGAATCACTTCGAACAAGTTAAATTACATTTTAGTAGCCGAATTCGCAGGTTGAACGTTCCTAAGAGAAGATATCTAGTTCGAATCTTCTTTGCACCCAGCTTTTTCTCCTTTTTTGCCATTCCTTAAATTCCATGCTTTTCTTTGATTGCCAATTAATATAAGAAAAAATATTAAATCATAGTTTAATTATTAAAATAAGCCGATCATAGTTTAAGTTTGGGGGTGTTATGAGAAAGTTAAAATCGACACATTCATATAAAATGAAATATGCATCAATAATACTCCCAAATGATTTCCATTCTGCAGTGGAGTGAGCGTTGGTATGAAACATCCTCGCAGAGTACACCCAGATTAATCTACCAGGAAACTTAATCAGTAGTAGTAATGCTTTTCGTATGCTCATTTCTCTATAGCATAAAGAAATAATAAACTAGTGGGCATTAAGTGAAACAGAAAAGATATAAAGAACCCACGAAAGAGTGTCTCAATGGGAGCATTCCTGTAGTCATGTCCTAGTTCATGAAACACGGACAGCGTATGAGTGGCCAAGGAAGTGTTAGTTGTCAATAAGCTGGGACATTTTGTGAGGCGTGGCAACCTTTGTCCTCAGACTACAAATACTAACAAATCCACCTGTTAGTCCCTCAACCGTTAAAAGTAAAACCCAATGGGACCCCTAGCAAGTACGACTAGTAACATGCATACATGTCTCCATGGTAATTTAATCTGACGCTAGTAACAATCACAGCAAAATTATTTGGAGGTGATGAAGTCCCCCTAAGATACGACTCAGAAAAGTCTAGAATGATATAGGGCGCTATAACATCAATGGGGTTATTCAGGAAATAAATTACATGTATCAGTAGTATATCAGTATGGTGTAAACATTGGCAGTTGACTCTAAATAACGAAAAGTGTGAAGTCGTCCACATGAGAACGAAAAGAAATCCGTTAAACTTTATTTACAAGATAAATCAATCGAAAGTGAAGGCCATAAACTCCACTAAATACCTAGGAATTCCTATTGCTTCAGACATACTGGAAAGAATACGTAGATAATGTCGTGGGAAAGGCGAACCAGAGACTGCGTTTTATTGGCAGAACCCTTAAAAGATGCAACAGAACTACTAAAGAAACTGCAAGCACTACACTTGTCCGTCCTTTTTTGGAGTATTGCTGCCCAGTGTGGGATCCTTATCAGCTGGGTTTGACGGAGGACATCGAAAGAGTCCAAAGAAGAGCAGCTCGTTTTGTACTGTCACGATACAGGAGAGACAGCGTTACGGAAATGATACAGGATCTGGGACGGGAATCATTACAACAACGGCGCTTATCGCTGCGGTGTGGGCTACTTTCTAAACTCCAATCGCCATTCTCCTCCGAATGCGAAAATATATTGTTGACTGCCGCTTGCATTGGTAGAAACGATCATCAGAATAAAATACGAGAAATCAGAGCTTCAACGGTGATATTCAGGTGTTCTTTCTTTCCGCGTGCTATTCGAGAATGGAATGGGAGATAAATAGTATAAAGGTGGTTCGATGAACTCTCTGCTAGGCACTTGAATGTGATTTGCAGATCATCCCATGTAGATGTATTTTGCTAGATGACTATTGAGGGGTGTCAAAAATATAACCTCACTTTAAACGTTTTCAAACCGTCATATTATTACTAATAGTTATCAGAAACAATATCGTTATCACTCAGTGAAACTAAGAACTACTAATAAAATACCCCAATAACGTGAAGGTAGTATTATTTAAAATAACACCTTAAGAAGGTGTGACCGAGCGAGGTGGCGCAGTGGTAGCACACTGCACTCGCATTCGGAAGGACGGTGGTTTGAATCCACCTGCAGCCATCCAGATTTAGGTTTTCCGTGGTTTCCCTAAATCACTCCAGGCAAATGCCTGGATGGTTCCTTTCAAAGGGCACGGCCGATTTCCTTCCACATCTTTACCCAAACATCCGAGCATAAGCTGCGACTGTAATGACAATGCTGTCGATGGGTCGTTAAACCCTAAGCTTCTTTCCTTCCTTGCTAAGAAGGTGTGACACTTACCAATTGTTATGTGTTGTAGAACCCGTATATGCGCAAGCCTGAGGCGGTTCCGTTTCCAACTGCGCGGGAGTAGCCGAGCCGTCTGGAGCGCCATGTTGCGGATCGCGCGGCCTCCCGCGTCGGAGTTTCGAATCCTCCGTCGGGCATGGATGTTTGTGTCATATTTGGTATAAGTTAGTTCTTAAGTAGGGACTGATGACTCCGCAGTTAAGTCCCATAAGCTTTACAATCATTTGAACATTTGATTCCGTTTCCGTAGCACAGCAACATCAGATTCCTTACGTGGATTCTTGTCCCTAAACTCAGATTTTCCAAAATAGTCCGTTAGCGGTTATTGCAGCAACGTCTTTAGACACTAATTCCAGTTACTGATACACTGTTATTTCAGAAAGATATGACACTTCACGACACCAGATTTAGTCACATTGAAAAATTGTAAATTCAGTAATGTCACTAGTCGTGAACGGTATACAAGTGTTCGCTAATAACCGCACGTGAATGGTTGGAACTGGTCGGGACAATCGATTGGTTTTAGAAATAGAGTGGTCAGTAGCTTTCTTCACAGCCGTTATAAGAAAGTTTACACTTAGTTTCCAGGTTTGAATTGTTTTATTTACTTTCACTTTCAGCTTTGCCGGTTATCAACTTTTAGTTTATTTTGGAAGTTTAATATCAGGTTCTGCGCTGTGAATTTATGTATAGGCCAGTGAATGAACCATTAATTTTAACAAGTTTCTGAAGTATATATGAATCACGTTGTAAACATCATTTTGGAATACCCTGTACTTTCGGTACTTCTTTATTGAGAGAGTGAGAAGCTGCTAACAATTGGTCATCGCATGGATGGCGACGCCGCCCCTCCCGCTAGACAACTGCATCTTTTAAACGACATTTGCCTGCTATTCACTGATCTATACTAAAACTGAGCCGGCCGCGGTGGCCGAGCGTTCTGCGGCGCGCCAGTCAGTCTACACGGCCACTACGGTCGGGGGTTCGACTCCCCCCTCGGGCATGGATATTTGTGCCGTCCGTAGTGTTAGCTAGGTCATAAGTAGTAAATTTAGGGACTGATGACTCCATAGTTAAGTCCCATAAGCTCTACAAACAAACAAATAAAAACTAACTCCTGTAGTTTTTGGCCGATGTTTTACGACAAAAGAAGATTATATGGGTAGTTTGCATACTTAATGGGTCTAGGGTAGAGTACTGCATCAAGCCAATCTCCGGACTGAAGACCACAACAACAACAATTACATAAGATTGAAGTATTTGAATAGAAACTTATGTTACCATGTCATTGCGATATATATTGCTACATATGTTTCTACAGTTAGTTTGGGTAATACTCACTGAATGCTGCACATGGAGAATGAAGAGTGAATCACGGATGTCATATTGAGGCTAAAAAGGTGCAGCTGTTACATATGTTGGTGAAGCAGCAATTATTGATTTCTATATTAGAAAAATGTGGGGACTGAAATACAGAAGTAATGCACCGTAAAATATTCTTAAAATTTACCCAGTAATAATGGCTAAACCACCTTGCGGGTCAGAAGCACGTCCAGCAGCAGCTTATAAGAATCCTCTTTTATTTCTGCAGTCGTTATTAAGTCATAAGCTGACGACCCGGAAGTCCGGAAGTACTCCCGCTAAGTCGACATTAAGCAAACAAACAAAAGCAGAGCTGTGCCACCCTTTTCGCGAAGCCGTTCACGGCACTTTCGTCTGAACTGTAACTTTTTATGGATAAAGCTAGAAGCCTGAATTTCCATTGCCTAAGAGGACGTACAAAAAGTATTTCCAAATTATATTTACACCTCATAGTTTACGAAATACTACTAAATATTTATTATTTATTTGACGTGCCCCATTACATAGTAATATTACATGTTTCATTGTTAAATTCAGGCGGTTACATCAGGTATTTTAGTAAACAGAAATACAATATATAAGTTGACAGGATTTATAAAAGAAAGCGTTTTGGTATACATTATTTGTCGCTTTACATGAAGAAACCAAACGATTTTACACATCAGGAAATTTTATTAAATTACAGAAATTGTAAAAGTCTGTAGTAATTTTACGTACCAAATCAAATTTACTTACGGGCCATCCTCCTCCTTTGTCGGCTATTAAGAAATAGCTGAGATGGTACCTCTCTTTCAGTAAGTTGCAGCAGTCGAAAAGCAGGTGGTCAATAGTCAAGACATCTCTGTTACATGTGCACGTTCCGTCTTCAGTTATGCTGAACCGTTGATAATAGGTTTTCAGTTTCCCATGACCCGTTAACATTGCTGTAAAAATCGGAGATACTGGAAGTTTAATCATTAAACGTTGTTGGATCGTAAAAAAATTCGGTTTAGTTCTTCCCCCGTTTTTTATTCTTTGCCTCTCAATGTCCCATTTGTTCCTAAATGCCTCTCAAAGTTTCTTCTTTACGGCACTTGTATGTATTTTGTTGTAGCGTATGGATTGTCGTGATGGAGCTGCTCTTTTAGCAAGGTTCTCAGCTAGTTCATTTCCCCATATCCCTAGACGTGCATTCGAAATTCACCAGCCAGTTGGGTGTCTGCAACGTTCTGATTTTACATCGTGTTTCTTCAATCAAGAGGTTATGGTTCTTCGGATTTAGTAACGAGTGCAAAGTAATCCTGCTGTCGGTGTGAATTACTGCAGTTCTATCAAAATTCTAGATATTTGTTATTAACTCAAGAGCAGTGAGAATGGCAAATTGTTCCGATTGATTGTTAGAGCATTCATTAGACAGTGTAAGCTCTATCTGGTGAATAAGCTTCTTATAATCGAAATTGTTAATTTTGTTACCGATCATCAAAATTCTAAGATACTTCTAGCACGCATAGAAACTTCAAATTTTGTATATAGTTAGTGTTTAGTGTATAATGAAAGGAAAAAGTGAAACACCCTTATCTTTCGGTCCTGTTTAGGAACGTTCAGATATTTCTTCTCTTCCATATTTGCAATAACGTACTATTTACAGTAAAAGGAAACACACAGCCCCACAAGTGTATTTGAAATAAATACACTTGATCCAGATTTCCACAGTATACAGGGTGTTACAAAAAGGTACGGCCAAACTTTCAGCAAACATTCCTCACACACAAAGAAAGAAAATATCTTATGTGGACATGTGTCCAGAAACGCTTAATTTCCATGTTAGAGCTCATTATAGTATTTCTCTTTAAATGCAAATTGAAATAATTTGTGCAAATAATTGTCAAAGAACCCAATTGTTTCGTTAGTATGTACCGTACTTCCTCGATTCACGTCATCAACACAGATTTTCTGTAAACGTTTGGGCAGGAATTGTTGGTGATGTCTTGATTGGGCCTCATGTTCTTCCACCTACGCTCACTGGAGCACGTTATCATGATTTCATACGGGATACTCTACCTGTGCTGCTAGAGCATGTGCCTTTACAAGTACGACACAACATGTGGTTCATGCACGATGGAGCTCCTGCATATTTCAGTCGACGTGTTCGTACGTTTCTCAACAACAGATTCGGTGACCGATGGATTGGTCGAGGCGGACCAATTCCATGGCCTTCTTGACTTTCATTTATGTGGGCATTTGAAACCTCTTGTCTACGCAACCCAGGTACCAAATGTAGAGACTCTTCGTGCTCGCATTGTGGACGGCTGTGATACAATACGCCATTCTCCAGGTCTGCATCAGCGCATCAGGGATTCCATGCGACGGAGGGTGGATGCTAACGGAGCACATTTTGAACATTTCCTGTAACAAAGTGTTTCAAGTCACGTTGATACGTTCGGTTGCTGTGTGTTTATTCCATGATTAGTTTAATTTGAAGAGAAGCATTAAGCGTTTCCGGACACATGTCCACATAACATATTTTGTTTCTTTGTGTGTGAGGAATATTTCCTGCAAGTTTGGCCGTACCTTTTTGTAACACCCTGTATAAGGGTGTCGTAATCAGAAGAATAAAATAATTGTGACTCACATGAAACGTAAGAACTTAGAGCGTGTTATGCTCAGGTCATTTCATTCCAGAATGAAATTTTTACCCTGCAGTGGAGTCTCGCTGAGTTCGAGATTCCTGGCAGATTAAAACTATGTGTTGGAACCGGGATTCGAAACCTGGGACCTATGCACATTCCACGGGCAAGTGATCTGCCGACTGATCTACCCCAGCATGCTTTGCGGTCCTCCTTGGAGCTCCATTTCTGCCAGTTCCTCGTCTCCTACTTTCCAACCTTCGCAGAAATTCTCCTGCGAAACTTGCACGGCCAGCACTCGTCGAGGAAGGGATGAGGTGGAGTCATGGACCAGCCACAGCCTAGGGGTTGTGTTGTTATGTTGTGTTGTTGTGGTATTCAGTCCGGAGAATTGTTTGATGCAGCTCTCCACAATACCCTATCCTGAGCAAGCCTCTTCAACTCCACATAAGAACGGCAATCTACATCTGTCTGAATCTGCTTACTGTATCCATCTCTTGGTCTTCCTCTGCACTCCGCACACTTCCCTCTTACGCTAATTTAGCCTAGGGGATGATTCTAAAATGAAATTTTTACAGAGGAGTGTGCACTAATGTGAAACTTCCTGGTAGATTAAAAAAATTCGAATCTGGAACCTTTGACTTTCGCGAACAAGGCTCTACCGGCTGAGCTTTCACGACACACTTCACGCTCCGTCCTCACAGCTTCAATTCAGCCATTATCTCACCTCCTACTTTCCAAACTTCACAGAAACTTCTGCTAACCTTCCAGGAATCTCGCCAGCGAAAGACAAAGGTCCCAGTTTCGAATCTCGATTCCGGCACTCACTTTTAATTTGTGAGGAAGTTTTATTAAGCTAGTTTGTAAAAATACGTGTTAGGTTAATACTTGCGTGTTTAAAGAATAGTAAAAGTAAAGTGGCTGATATCTAGTCAGGTGATAGCAGTCAGGAGACCAGGTGTCAACACTGCACTGATGGAGTGTCGGTTCTTAAGTGTTTAGATGCGGTCAAGTGTACATGGCATTGCTAGAGAGCCGCGCGGGAATGGCCGTTTGCGGTTTATGGCATATTACTACAGATTACGTGACCGCTCCCCATCGTAGGTTCGGGTCCTCCCTCGCACATGGGTGTATGTGCTGTAAGGTAAGGTAAAACAGTCAACAATTCGAAGATTGGTTTGAACCCCACAGTGCTTTACTAGGCATGGTCCTGTTTGGAGGTGGTATGCCGTTGCCTTCCTCCGACCTTAGAACTTACTTACCCAGCCAGTTATAGGGGAGCTACAGTTTAACGTGTGTTCCGAACCACGGTGCTACTCGGTATTTTTCACATGAGCAATACTGCCAGAGGTGAAAGAAGTGGAAAGTTACAGATAAAAATCCTAGGACTTGGCGGGGATCGAACCCGCGACCTTTGGATTTGTGGTCTGGCACTCTACCACAGTGCAACCGAGGAGCACGTACTTAGCACAAATTATTTAAAGTCGTTTGTCAGTCTAAGGACCGACAACCTCAGCAGTTTGGCCACCTAGATGTGCAATCATTTGAACATTTCGAGAGCAGCAACTAAGAATGTTTCTAATTAATGTCGACTTCAATGTTATCAAAACTCACAATTTCGACATAACTGAATATAATCGACTTAGAAGTGCTTACCGTCCATACTTGTGAAGATTCGATTCGATTAGATGTCCTTTTCGTTCCAGTTGATCCAAACTGAGAATGAAGAACATCGCAGAAAACAAGGTGCACAATAAGTGCTTAGACAATGAGGTCAGCTATGTTACTGTACCTTCAGAACGCGAATGTAATTGCCCTTGTGGATGTGGAATCAGTCAGAAAAAAATCTGAAGAATATTCACATCTTAAAGGGCATAAAATATTACCACGTGCTAAACGCTGAATACACTAGCTTAATATGGTAATTCGTAGGCAAATTTTTAACAAAAATTATTGACAATGATTAAATTACTACACAAAATTAGTACTCAAGTCAGAGTGAACACAAACTCCACATTTCTGAATACACGAACATACATTAATCACTTGCGCTAAGAAGTTCACTACTGTAGTAGGAGTTGGCCACCGATAAATCCTTTAGACTCTTTTCATACTGAAATTTGTGAGTTAATTGTATTGTACCTCGCTAGTTACATTTCAGGCGGTACAGACAAGCAGTCTTGCGAGCTACTTTTGGACACATTCTCCGAAAACTGTCTTGAGCAGTTAAACCGGCAACCCACGCGCAATGGATATATTCTAGACCTTATAGCCACAAACACGCCTGACCTTATTAACGATGTCTGTGTCGAAACAGGAATTAGTGATCATGATATCGTCATAGCGTCGATGGTGACCAAAGTTCATAAACCAGTCAAGAAGGCTAGGAGCGTGTTTTTGTTGGGAAAAGCCGACAAGCAAATGTTACGATCGCACTTAGAAAATGAATGGGCATCGTTTAATTCTGGGACTATGGATGTAGAGGAATTGTGGACTAAATTTAAGTGCATTGTTAATGAAGGGTTAGAGAAATATGTGCCAGTAAAGACGATTAAGGATGGAAAAGATCCACCGTGGTATAATAATAATGTTAGAAAGCTGCTGAGAAAGCAAAGGCTGTTGCACTCTCGGTTCAAAAAAGAACACGCAAATGATGTCAGGCAAAAGTTAGTAGAGATTCGTGCGTCTATAAAAAGATCGATGCGTGAAGCATACAATAATTATCACAGCCATACCTTAGCAAAAGATCTTTCCGAGAACCCGAAAAAATTCTGGTCCTATGTAAAATCGATAAGCGGGTCAAAGCCCACTGTCCAGTCACTAGTTGATCATTCCGGGGCAGTAATAGAATAAAGCAAACGGAAAGCTGAAGTTCTAAATTTAACCTTTAAGAAATCTTTCACGCAGGAGGACCGCACAAATATACCATTATTTGATCAACGTACTAATTCCGAAATGGGGGACATAGCAATAGGTATTTCCGGTGTAGAGAAGCAGCTGAGAGAGCTAAATACGAAAAAGTCTGCTGGTCCGGATGGAATACCAGTTCGGTTTTACAAAGACTATTCTGCGGCATTGGCCCCCTACTTACCTTGCATTTATAGCGAATCTTTAATTCAGCGCAAAGTTCCTAGTGATTGGAAAAAAGCGCAGGTGACTCCCGTGTATAAGAAAGGAAAGAGAACTGACCCATACAATTACAGGCCAATATCGTTGACATCGGTTTCATGTAGAATTTTGGAGCATATTCTCAGTTCGAATATAGTAAATTTCCTTGAAACGGAAAAGCTTCTTTCCATGAATCAGCACGGGTTTAGGAAACATCGTTCATGTGTAACTCAGCTTGCCCTTTTCTCACATGACATCTTGCGAGCCATGGACGAAGGGCAACAGGTGGATTGTGTTTTTCTCGACTTCAAAAAGGCGTTCGACACGGTGCCACACTGCAGACTGCTAACGAAGATACGAGCTTATGGAATAGGTTCACAGATTTGTGACTGGCTGGAAGACTTCCTAAGTAATAGAACGCAGTACGTTGTTCTCGACGGCGAGTGTTCATCAGAGACGAGTGTATCGTCAGGCGTGCCCCAGGGGAGTGTGATAGGACCGCTATTATTTTCTATCTATATAAATGATCTGATGGACAGAGTAAGTTGTAATTTGTGGCTGTTTGCTGATGATGCTGTGGTGTATGGGAGGGTGTCGTCTGTAACTGACTGTAATAGCATACAGGTTGACTTCGACAAAATTTCTAGTTGGTGCGAAGAATGGCAGCTAGCTCTCAACGTAGAAAAAAGTAAGGTGATGCGCATGAGTAGAAAAAACAATCCTATAATGTTCGAATATAGCATCAGTAGTGAGCTTCTTGATGCGGTCGCGTCGTTCAAATATCTAGGCGTAACATTGCAGACCGATACGAAATGGAACGAGCATGTAAGGACAGTTGTGAGTAAGGCAGACAGCCGACTTCGGTTTATTGGGAGAATTTTGGGAAGATGTACTTCACCTGTAAAGGAGACCGCGTATAAGACGCTTCTGCGACCACGTATTGAGTATTGCTCAAGTGTTTGGGACCCGCAGCAGATCGGTTTGAAGGAAGACATAGAGGCGGTTCAGAGGCGAGCAGCTAGATTTGTTACCGGTAGGTTCGACCAATGCGCGAGTGTCACGGAAATGCTCAGGCAACTCAATTGGGGATCGCTGGAAGAAAGACGACGTTCTTTTCGTGAATTTCTGTTAAGTAAATTTAGAGGGCCGGAATTTGAAGCTGAGTGTAGTACGATCTTGCTGCCGCCTTCTTACATTTCGCGTAAAGATCACAAAGACAAGATAAGAGAAATTAGGGCTCGTACGGAGGCATATAGGCATTATTTTTTTCCTCGTTCAATTTGGGAGTGGAATAGGAAAGGAAATGCCTAGTAGTGGTACAGTGTACCCTCCGCCACGCACCTTACGGTGAATTGCGGAGTATGTATGTAGATGTAGATGTAGATGTATGGCAGCAGGTATGTTATTGAAATTGTGTATTGATGAATAATGGACACCATTCCGAGCCAAACCGACTGAATTTAAATCTTCGATGAAAGGTATTCTTGATCCCATTACAGAATAAATGTATTGGGAAGCAGTAGTTAGTATCCACTGTTCCCTGAATAGCCCTCTGCAGAATTTTCTTGAGACCGCGAATGATTGTATCGCACGTTTTTGGGCTCTAAAAACTTTATCTTGGCTTGGCGAGGTACCCCATAAAATTATCGAGTGAAAGTATGCATAATAATCTAGATTCTTTAATACCGTCTATGTCTGACAACATTCACATATATAGCAGGGACTTGCTTAGGTGCTTCAGCAATACTATCGTATACCCCTCCAAGTTCACTTTAATATCAAGTTGTAATCCCTAAAATTTTACGTCAACTTCTCAATCTCCCTGTTGGGAGGTTTTATTCATATACCGGCAGGAAACCTTTTGCAAGTCCTACACTGCACACAGTATCTTTTCAAGGTTTAGCGAGAGATCATTGGCTAGGAACCATTTAGTAATGTCCATAAAAAATTCAATAGCTGAACTTTCTCAGGCTATACTTGATATATTATTTTTTATAAAACAAATTTGGCTTCCGGTAATGTTGCTGATGAAAGGATATTGATATAAAAACAACATGGGTACTAAAATGGAACCTTATGTGACCACGCATGTAATCAGTTCCCCAATGTATGGAGGGTAATATACTAAGTTTTCTCAAACGGATATTGCGAGTTGCACAGTCAAATGCCTTTGACAGATCACAAAATGTACCAGTGGCCTATAATTTATTGTCTAATGAACTACCTACATTCTAAATGTTTGTGTAGATAGCCTTCTCCATATTACAACCATTTAGGAAATCCGAATTGTTACATGGAATATATTTTATTAGTTGTCAGACGTTTGAAAAGACGACTCTACAATATCGTTTCTAAAATGTTTGTAAATGTGGGCCGAAGTGAAATTGATTGGAAATGATAAAACTTCTTTACTTCCTTTCTTATCCGAATTGTTATTTCAAAGTCTATGAAAAACACAAAAGTGGGGAATGGGTTTTTAGAAAATCTGTAGATGAGGTACAAAAATCTTACCAAACAAGTAGAAAAGGGCAGCCTACAAAAATAAATCAGATTCCAACAGAAACATAAAATGTACAAAAATGCAGCACTTGCGAAGATTTTCTTGTACTGAAAACAGTGGTGAAAGTTATTTACATTAGTATCTATGAAAGCACCTATTCAACATCTTTGTCGTACATTCTTGTCTAATTAGTTACCTGCTGATATTCAGAGCGACCGTACTAATATTATACATATTTATTTATATAATAAATATTGTCCCGTTGAAATGGAAGCAGGCTTGACATCGAAGGCAACTGAACACACCACTTATACTGAAAGCAGGTTTATTACAAACTGAACATACACGCAGCACTGACTGCCTCTCGGGCAGAGTGCTCTGCTATTTATACACAGACAGAATGTACCAGAAATTGGAAGACCAGTTGACATAAGAAACAAGTAGAATTTACAAGTGAACATAAGAAAGATGTAGAACATTCTCGAATTGTTAATTACAAAGAAATAAATTCGGAACTGAACCGGCGACCTTCAGCACCGCAGTGGATGAAGCTATCCCCTGCGCCACGCCGGCAGTCGGTTTACGTGGCGTCTCGCAGCAATATAATGACTTGTTAGTCACACAGTAACCAAATGACATTGGAATAATCTACTATTTCTATTAGTAAATAATTCCAAACGGTGCGTTCATTGACATCTGTTCTTCAGTGTTCACATGTATTTATGGACATATGAGACTTTCGAGAGTCACATGTCTGAATGGTTTACATCCAATTGATGTCGAATATCAACGTTCAAAAGTCTGCAATTGCCAGCTCATTGTATTTATCATATGTCATAATTAAGCAGTGAAATTGCTATTTCATTATATTAGTTATTGAAATAAAGATGTCTAATAATGATACAATCAAAGTAAATGTCAGCTGGTGACTTATTAGATAACAATTTATGATAAAATTGTGGAATGGTTGCTTTCATAGATGCTAACTGAAATATCGGACTTATTTTTAAGTGAGAGGTCACCAATGTTTAACGGCAGAAGCAGAGCATCACGAGACTTAAATTTTTATACATTTTATGTTTTTATGGGTTCCTTTTTTTAATTTTACAACTCCCACAAATCCGAATAATGTCTACCATGAGTTGCATGATTGTTTGTAAGGAATCTACTGCCTAAATGGAACGATGATATTTTCAGTCCACACAATGAACCATTGTTTGCCACCATAGTAGTTCGCCATAAAGCGTACGACATAAAAAAAGCAAATACACTCAACAAAGATACTCTCCAAATGGGTCAGACCTCTCAAATTGGTATAAATTTACAGACAAATAAATCTATACGGTTACAGAGAAAATGGATGATTTATACAAATACTGAAGACCTTTGTTGACCCTTTTTCCAATTCTGGTATTTACAAGATAATATGTTATTACATAGGACAGACAGGAAAAGCGATCAAGGTGCGGTATTAAGAACATCTGCTAGGGAAGACAGGACGCAATGTGCATAATTCGACGTTTGCCGAGCATTTACTCATGGCCGATCATGTTACTAGATAATTAGGAGACACTAAAGTTTTACATACAGAGACCAAGGGAAGGAAACTAGCTTTATGGGAAGAATATAACATTTTCAAACACCTCATCATTAACGACGACAATATGCTTAATGACCAACTGCAACTTGCAAGTAGAAAAATACCTAGAAGGCTTCAAACCAATACTGTTTGTAGACAATGGTTAATGCAATATTTGTTCCTGCGCGGTGTTATTGACCTCAGAATTCTGTTTGTTCAGTTGTTTATATTTTTTTCTAATGTGTGACGCATGATGTTTATCCCCTTCGCCTCCCACAGGCTTCATGCTGTTTATTTACAGTTTGGTTTCTGTACCATATGTATAGCTGCTGTATATATTCTAACATTTCTTTCTTTAATTCTTTCTTGTATGCACGCAAATACATCGTGCCATGCACATGACTCATCTTCAGACATCATTGCATGTTAAGTCTCTCCTGATCTCCCATTTTTCTTTACGCGCACGCCCATCAGTCCTCTTGGCGCCACCTAGTGCGGGCGCACGTCACTAGGGTTCCTACGCCTCTACAAGGACGCAGTGCTCGCTCGACCTGTGTGTGGCCGTGTTCCACAATTTTATGTTGCAGACCTTAGTTTTAAAATTGTACATTTTATTCCATGACATGGAGTCAGCCACATTTGGCCCCTTCATTTTATTCAACAACTATTTTAATGTGAGCTAAATGTAAGTACATTCTCATCTAATGCTGTAATTGTAATTTATTACTTTTTTCAGAAATTTTATGTATGTCACTACTTTTCCATATGACCGGTCTGTTAATTATTTTTGGTTAGGAAATTCTTCTGAGTAAGGCAAAATTACTTTTGACGAAACCCGGGTCAAGGTTTATGTATATAAACTATTTTCTTCCAACTGGTTGGCTGAAATTTTGTTCACTTTTCGATCGAAAAGAAAGATCTTCAAAATTAGAGCAAGTCAATGACTTGTTGCTCCACCTCTGGCCGGTAAGTAAATAATTATTCGGCTTTTCGCATAGATTGATAGAGATGTTTGATATCCTCTTGAAAGATATCATACCAAATTATAGCCCATTCCCGTGATGTCCGTCAAAATCCCTAGTTGGGAATCGAGCATAATGCTTCAAACGTTCTGACACGTGTATGGGTCCGGTGGCCTAGCTGGCCTAACAAAGTTTGGGCCGCGGTGGAGTAGCCGAGCGGTCTAAAGCGTCTCGCTGCGGAGCGCGCGGTTGCTCGCCGTGGAGGTTCGAGTCCTACCTGGGCCATGGATGTGTGTTTTTGTCCTTAGCTTAGTTTACCTAGGTTTAAGTAGTTTGTAAGCTACGGTCTGATGACCACGCAGTTTGGTCCGATAGATTTACAAACATTTGAACGTTTTTCTTTGAACAAAGTTTCGAAAGAACGATAGCAAGCAGTAGTGATAGGCTGTGGCTGAGCCACGTCCCCACAGTACCCTTTCCTCCAGCAGTGCCATTCATACATGTTGTCAGAAGATTGGAAGGCATGAGGGAGGTAGAACAGTGAGAACGGGCCGTAAGTAGTGACCGGGTAGCTCAACCTGTACAGCAGATTCCCGCAAAAGGCAAAAGTGTTGGGTTAGAATACCGGTCCAGCACAAAATCTGCAGAATAGAAACTTCATTCTGCAAGCATAAAGAAAGATTACTCCAATTAACCAGATTCTTAGCCTGATGTGCTCGAAACTGCAGAAAAAGGGGTTGGTGTATTCAGACCTAATGGGACTCGTCACGAAAGACAATTATACTTCAGAAAACGAGAGTTCAGACCAAATGCGATCGTCACCACTGCCAATGGGCAGAGGATAAAAGGGGCCCTTGAGATGTCAATCACTCCTCTGCGACCCAAATATTAATGTTCCTTGTGGCCAATCAAACACCATTTTCATTCAGATCAGTGACAATGGTGAATCACTCCAAAACACAAAAGACAAGACACAGACGGGTATCAAAAAGCTCGAGTTACAACGTAACACTTGTGATGTGAGATGAAGAGGACAAACAGGCAGAAAATTTGATGTTAGCAACAAGGAACCCATTAGGTCATGGGAGTATGGCAAATAACCTCTCCATATTTGCTGTAAACGTACTAGAACACAAAATCATCGAAAGAAGACCTTAAAATAATGAGAATAAACAGCAGAAAGCATCTTTCACGGGTACTAGAAAATTATCATAAAAAAAGGTGCAGAAAAGGAAGTCCTGTTAAATGATCAACTACATGTACTACACAAATCACTGCTTAGTTGTAATTTTACCTACCATCTTGGCAGACTCACGTGGTTATGTTGGCAACATCACAATATGGTAGAAAATCTTTGCCAACGTGTTAATGACTTCGTTAGTGATTCGTACATACCATGATGTAAATGAATAATACTGTTTGTGCTCTATGGTTGAGAGGTTCTTGTGTATATCCTTGTCCACTCAATAAAAGAAATTGCTCACGTAGAAAAATAAATAAATAAAAGACTATGATATGGGTTGTGATGCGATTGGCTAATGCCAACGTCCCATGTTTTCTGCCATCTGAGATTACAGACACAACTCAAACAAACTTAATCCTTTTCGTACACACAACACACACCTAAAGGACATGGTCACTATACGCACTGTAGAGTTGGTAACACATTCGAAACGTATGAGTTCTTTAATGAGGTACAGCTACAAGGCGATGATAGGGGAAATATGACACATCAAATGTTCAAATGTTTGTAAAGCGTTTGGGACTTAACTGCGGGGTCATCACTCCCTAAACTTACAAACTTACTTATAGTAAAGACAGCACAAACATCCATGCCTGAGGGGGATTCGAACACCCCACAAGGAACGTATGACACATCCTAAAAGCTAATAAATGAACCAGAAATAGCATAAATTGCGTAGTTCTGCGATTTCGACTTGTGACCTGGTAGGACAAACAACAACAACGACGACGAAACTCGCAGGATTGTAAATTATGAGTAGCCCTTATTTATTTTGATTGAAACGAAGTGAACTGTTTATAATCTGTTACTGCTACAGATGTAAAGAAAGAAGTAATTTATAGACAAAACTATCCAGTGTTAATACCCTAAAGTAGAGCAAAAAAAAAAAAAAAAAAAAAAAAAAAAAAAAAAAAAAAAAAAAAAAAAAAAGCCTGCATAAAATAAATTGCAGCTGGTAAAAGGCAGTTTATTATCAAAAGCGAATAATCAGATACTTATTGCGGAATATAGCCACACAAAAACCTAATTATTCATAATAATAACTTGAAATATACATTCAAAATACAGCGTTGAAGAATACTTACCTTCAACTAAAAGCATCATCATTTTACAGAGATCTTTTACAAAATCAACTTACAATAAATTTCTCGCGTTCGTAAGTTGTTAACTCAACAATGCAGTGGGTAACATATATTTTTCTTTCTTTCTCTTATGTTTATTAGTAAATGTGTTACGTGAATTACTAATGAAAAATTTATTCTGATTGCAGGTTCCGATTTATTTTTGTGGTCGTATTTCATTTTCAAGTTCATTATGTGTTTAATTCGCAATGTTTTAAATGAAAATACTCTGTTACTGAATTTGCAAATTACATTTAGACTGTAATTAATACGAATAGTTAAATGAAAATATCTGTTTTAATGTATTAGACACGATAGTCTAGTCAGGGCCTTTAGTAATGTAAAGAAAAAGGTAGTCTTTGACTGAGAGCTTTATCGCTGTGGCACCGAGGCACGCGGGGTTTGCTTGAAATTAAAGCTGTGAGAGTAACGATAAGATGTGTGTTCGCATGTATCCGTTACTTAAACCAACAGTGCTCGTTACAAACGTATCATTACTCGTTACTCTCGTTATCAGTGCCACGTAGAAATACCGCTGCTACACTGTCTTTCAAACTGTGAAAAAAAATTAAACTGTTACGTTTAATACTACTTGAACATTTAAATTTGCCACATTGATAATATATGCCTGTTTTTGAGGCAATTTTACTACTGAGGTAAGAATCGGTACAGTCCATTTCGCTCGTGATTAAAATGCAGTTGCCATACAAATCGATCAAAATCAGCGAGGCAAAACCCGAGACCTCCATTTTAAGTACTGTTTCCGCACATTTCTTAGAGGCTTGGAATGTCATAATATGACGGAATATCTCGTGCTTGTTGCTAGTGTAACCGATCACAGTAGTAGCACTAAATTTACCAGCAGTGGGACTGCTGTATTTTATTATGTGACATAAACAATTAAGATAATATCGTCGTGAATGAAAATGTGTAAATGATAACTTTTGAGTACTTCTTAGAAATCTTTTTTATTGTAGACAAGATCAAAAACAAATAATTATTCACTAAGTATTTGTTCCACAATAATATTTATTTTTGTGTACTCGAAACACAGCAGCTGGTGAGATGTGGATAATCTGCAATATTAAGTTGTCTGAAAATGGCCTAAGAAGCCGAAAGCTAGTTCACAACAAAAATAAATATTATTGTGGAACAAATACATATTGTATACAGTTATTACTATGTCTATGTTCCATCGACGGAAGAGTCCATAAATATTAAATAATTATTCATCAAACTGAAACTTTTACAGGTAAAAAATACAAGAAATCGTTTGTTTGCGTTAAAAGCGGACGTCGTATCATCGAGGATTAAGCGGCAAACACGAGCCAAGAAGTATAAGCGAAAATATTAAAAAACAAAAATTACCATCTAAAATCGTAAAGCTACCCAATATCACGGATGTCTATATAAAGTACTGAACTCGTAATAAATATTGTCACAATATATGTGCAGAATCCTTATTGGTTTTCGTTACAGAATTCGTATCGATACAGTACATGGGAATAACGAAATGTATTCAGAAGTAATTTCGTATCAATACGGCAGATGTGAGTAACCAAATATACTGTAAGTTGCTATTTATATGGTAGATGCGAGTTACGACATGTATTTATGAGTAACGATTCAGTACTTCGTATCAGGCAAAATACTCGTTACTCAGTACCGGAAACATACGCTTTGCTACATCTCTAGTTGAAAGTCGTTACGTCGGGTCGTACTGTAGTAGCTTGTGGAGAGCCAGCATGATATACGGTATTGGCAAAGCGCAAGAGGAAGTTTCTGGTAATCAAGCAAAATTAAACGTCCTTAACAGACACAGACCACTTTAATCAAGTGGATACACGTGGAAATAAGAGCTCTAGGGGCCCAATTATGTTGTTATTATTTCGTAGCCAAGAAGAGCCTGTTTCGCTAATAATTGTGTTCCAGTATTGTTCGAGTACAGTGCACGCCGACTCATAAAACTAAGATCCCGGCAGTTACTTTTCATTTAGCAGGTATGGCTAGTTAGTATATCAGCAAAATTCGTGTAAACAGTGAAACAGCTTAATTACAAAGTAGGTAACCGAATTTTTCACTCAAGACATTATCAAAATACGGTCCTGGTTCCTCATCGTTATTACTCTGAAATCTAATCATGAAAAATTACATTGATATTAATGGTAGATGTGAGGATTACAACCGATTTTATTGCCATTGTTCTGAAAGTTGTTGAACTGTGTAGTGAGAATTGTATAATAACAAAGTACTATTATTATTACTCGTAAATTTCCTTTGAATCAGACTCATGCAGTAATCAGTGCTTATTAGTTAGAGTGGTAGAAAATAAATTGCTGACAGTTTACTGCAAAATCTTACAGCTAACAAATTCTCCACTAGGTAACTGCTAATGGATTATGTTGATCATGGTAAACCTTCTTGAATAACAGTGTTCAGTAACTAGCAAAGTGATTATTTCACTAAATTTGCAAGTACATTTCACAGTATTTTCTCAGTTAATTTTCTCCGATAGCTGAAGCAGTAACAAAAGTGCAAATTGAACACTTCATTGACTGTATCTTGTGATCGAAATAAGTAGTTCCAGTTAATGAAAACGTTTAGATTAATTCGGTTTATTTTGTGTGAGGAAAAATGAGCATTACGGCGAGACGCGGGTTTAAAAGTAAATACCGAAGTTACATCGCAGTTGGCTGCATTCGTTAGCACCTTGCATCTTATTTAACTGCAGTACTTTGTTATTGAAGTGTCCTTCGATTTTGATGCTTAGCCTGGTATAGTGTAGCATCAATTCTGTGCCCACTCACCCACACAATTAGCTAACATGTTATTCATCTTTAAAATTATTGGACTTCTCCCAATTTCATTCGCTCACTCGATGAGCTTGGAGACCATACATAATTTTTGTGTAAATTTATTCGTTGATGAATTTCAACGTTTTGGTAACATTCAATAATTATAAATATATTTTCTTAATTTTTCCACACCAAATTAACACTCGTTGTTGCGTAATGAAGGACAGTATTAACGATCAGGTCGCACCTGCCCCACATTTATTGTATTTATACTTGTTTTGTCATGTTATTTGGGACTTTGATACACGGGTAATTTAATTGGTCTAATTAGCTGAGAATTACTCTGGTGGGAGGTTGTAAAGGCGTGTGGCTCACGGACGTCATCTTCCGGCATGATTACTTTAGACTAACACTTGTTCCATAGATAATGAACACGAGATATCGTTATGATGTAAAAGATAACATTAGATGAGATACATATTTTTTATTTTTATTTATTTATGTTGTATATGTAGAATTACTAATTTGTTTGTAAAAGTTCATGTACGGAGTAGAAGGACTTGCCATTCAGAAATTCTTTCAAGTTTTTAAAAGTTCTGGTTGGATGTCTGTCAGATATTTAATTTTATTTGGTAAGTCACAGAAGACGTTTGTGGCGGCATAATTCACCCTCTTCTGTGCAAAAGTTAGAGCCTTGAATCGTATAGATCATCCTTTCTGCTAGTGTTGTAGCTATGCAAATTGCTGTAGCTTTTGAGTCGTGTTGGGTTATTAATAACAAATATCATAAGCGCATATAGAAATTGTTAGGCTACTGTGGAGATTCCTAGATCCTTAAATGTCTGCAAGATGATCTTGGTTGTGATCCAGAAATTATTCTACTTATATGCTTTTGTGCAGTGAATACTTTTTGATCAATAATGAATTACCCCAAAATAAGATGCTATATAAAAGCAGTGAATGAAAATAGGCATATTAAGCCAATTTTCCAAGAGGTATGTCAAAAAAATTGCAATAACCATATTAGCATAAGATACAGAACTCAAAGATTTCAGTAGATCATCAATCTGTTTCTTCCAATACAATTTATCATCAATGCACACACCTAAAAACTTTGAATATTCTACCTTAGCTACTGACTTCTGTTCACAAGTGCCTGGCAGAGGGTTCATTAACCACTTCCATAACTTTTCTCTACCGTTCCATGTGGGGTATATATTATCGGTGTCATGCCATTTACTGAATGGAACTGTATATATTGTGTTTTACCAATATTTTATAAGAGTATATGTGCAGAAAAACATTTAACAATTTTCTGAATGATATTACTTACGATTTCATAAGTTAATTCTTGACACGTCTACTCCTTAAGCACCTGGAACAGATACACGACACACATTATTTCTTGTGCACACTTTTAAATCATCACACATATATAGATAAAGCACGAGTAAAAAGTATAAGACTTTCTACAACACAGAACTCTTACATCAAAACCGATGCATGGAACAGGGCTTTTGAAGTAAGACTGCACGGAATGTGAAAGCAAGGATTACGGGCCGCGAGTTGGCCGTGAATTTCAGGATGATAAATTAAGGTGTTTGTTGGTCTTCGCATATTACTCATTTCTCTTTTGAGCGCTAACGGAAAATTTTTGACTCTTTCACAACGAATAAAGAGGCTTTGCTTTTTATCTGTCCGCAGTTCCGTTGCACTTTTTAATATGCAAGTAAGCCGGATTATAGAAATACGAGGCGCGTCCAGAAAGTAAGTTCCGTTTGGTAATAAAATGGAATCGTACGCAGATACAGAAGAAATTTTTATTACACAAAATTCTACAACTCTTAAACTTCTTAATCCACTTTTCCACATAACTGCCGAAGTTTAGTAGGCACTTGTCATAGCGTGCCACAAGTTTTTGCATGCATCCTTCACAGAAGGTTGTCGCCTGTGTATTCAACCATGTGGTAACAGCTCTTTATCATCGTTGAAGTGTTGACCACCAAGGTGATGAATGTCGATAGTAGAGAGGTCCGAGCTGTATGGAGAATAATCGAACAGGTCCAATTGAAATTTCCGTAAGAATTGTTTCGTCACATTCGGTATGTGAGGTCAGGCATTATCGTGAAAATATATCTTTTGACAATAATCCTCTTCTTACACCTAAAATCTGTCCTTGGTGGACAACACTTCAACGATGATGACGAGCTGAAAGAACATGTTACCACATGGTTGAATACACAGGCGGCAACATTCTGTGGAAAAGGCACACAAACCCTTGTGCCATGCTATGAGAATTGCCTACAAAATTTCGGAAGCTCTGTAGAAAAGTAGTTTAACAGTTGTAGATTTTTGTACAATCAGTATTTTTTCTGTATCTGTACCCGTTCGTTTTATATAACCAAACGAAACTTACTTTCTGGACGCGCCTCGTATATTGACCTCGCTTATAGTAATAAATACTTCAACTTCTGCGTAAATGAAAGATTTCCCAACTGAATCGGAGTGTAAACAGCACATTGATGAAAATATATGAATTTAGTTGCAATATTACGAGCGTCAGCATTTAACTAGCCACTGAAAAAGTTTCGGATTTAAATATCGTGTATGAAAACACACATTTGTTGGGGAAGGACGAACTGTATAGAAGCTGTAGCTTCCGTCGCTCGGGCAGGTGGAGTAGTCCAGCTACGAGGCTGTGAATTTGAGCCGCGCGTCTGAAGAATCCGGAAATACCCTGCATTACCGGTGCGGTGATTTCGTGAGCCGAGGTGGCGCGAGATGTAAACGCAGCACGACGCGTACACAGCTGTCCGTCCGGGCTGCCTTCAACGCCCGCAGGCTTTCACAGTAGTTTCCAGCTGGACCTCGGCCAACGCGCTGCCAAACAACGGCCTAACTGCAGAATGAAGACCAGCAAATTGAATCACTGCCTGATGTTTACGGAAATGAGCGACCTGCTTCTCCAAACCACACGAAGTAACGAACAAACTACGTCATAGCTTAGAACAATTTCTGTGCTACGTTAGGAAAAAAAGCGTCAAATTTCATGAGACGGACGCCGAATGCAGAAAGGAGTACGTAATATAATTTTCACTTAAAAGAAGCAACAGAACTACTACACTACGCTTGTCCGTCCTTTTTTGGAGTATTGCTGCCCACTGCGGTATCCATATCTGTACTTACCTATAATTTACAACCGATCACTCAGCGAAAGATCCGTACCCAAAGACTGGAAAGTTGCCCAAGTTACTCCAATATTCAAGAAAGGCAATAGGAGTGATCCCCAAAATTACAGGCCTATCTCATTGACGTCGATTTGCATTAGTATTTTGGAACATATACTTTGTTCGAATATTATGAACTACGTCGAAGAGAACGACCTATTAACCAGTAGTCAACACGTATTCAGAAAGTATCGCTCTTGCGAAACACAGCTTGCCCTTTATTCACATGAAGTGTTAAGTGCCATCGACAAGGGATCTCAAATCGATTCAATATTTCTGGATTTCATGGAGGCTTTTGACACTGTACCCCACAAGCGGCTTCTTATGAAATTGCGTGCTTATGGAATATCTTCCCAATTGTGCGGTTGGATTCACGATTTCCTATCGGAAAGGACACAGTTCGTTGTAATTGACGATAAGTCATCGAGCAAAACAGAAGTGATATCTGGCGTTCCACGGGGAAGCGTTATACGTCCCCTACTCTTCCTCGTGTTTATAAACGATTTAGGAGACAATCTGAATAGCTCCCTTAGATTGTTCGCGGATGATGCTGTCGTTTATCGGTTAGTGAAGTCAACAGAGGATCAAAATCAACTGCAAAGCGATTTACACAAAATTTCTGAATGGTGCGAAAATTGGCAATTGACACTAAATAAAGAAAAGTGTGAAGTAATACACATGACCACTAAAAGAAATCCGCTGAACTTCAATTACGCGATAAATCAGTCAAACCTTAAGGTCGTAGATTCTACCAAATACCTAGGAGTTACAATTACGAACAACTTTGACTGGAGAGAACACACAGAAAATATTGTGGGGAAGGCGAACCAAAGGTTACGTTTCATCGGCAGAACGCTTCGAAGATGCACCAGCTCCACCAAAGAGACTGGCTACATCACACTTGTGCGTCCTCTCCTGGAGTACTGTTGCCCCTGTTGGGGTGGAAATCATTAAAAGAAAGACGTTATTGATTGCGGCGTGATCTGTTTGCGAAGTTTCAGTCACTGACTTTTAGTTCTGAATATGAAAATATTTTGCTAGCACCCACCTACTTAGGGAGACATGACCATCCCTATAAAATAAGAGAAATCAGATCGAAAACGGAACGGTTTAGGTGTTCTTTCTTCCCGCGCGCTATTAGAGAATGGAACGGTAGAGAAAAGTTATGAAAATGGTTAATGAACCCTCTGCCAGGCACTTGAATGTGATTTGCAGGGTATCTATGTAGTTGTAGATGTAGATGTTTGGCGGAGGACATCGAACGAGTCCAAAGAAGGACAGCTCGTTTTATATTGTCACGATACAGGGGAGACAGAGTTACGGAAATGATACAGGATCTGGGATGGGAATCATTACAACAACGGCGCTTATCGCTGCGGCGTGGACTACTTACGAAACTCGCCAACATTCTCCTCCGGATGCGAAAATATATTGTTGACTGCCACTTACATAGGTAGAAATGATCATCAGAATAAAATACTAGAAATCACACCTCGAACGGAGAGATTCAGGTGTTCTTTCTTACCGCGCGCTATTCGAGAATGGAATGGGAAATAAATAATATAAATGTGGTTCGATGAACCCTCTGCCAGACACTTAAATGTGATTTGCAGAGTATCCCATGTAGATGTTTACCCGTCATGCAGCCTTGAGCATATTTTGTTATAGAAACCTAAGCTGTTATTCTGTAGAAAACACATTTATGTAATGTTTCGTAGCATTTTATTAATCTACATAAAATGTTGAAGTCATTTGCATATCTCTGCTGTAAACCAAAGACTTTGACGTATCTTTGGATTATGTCTTGCTCTCGAAGTTGTTGCGTTAAGAGAGGGGTAGTCGTTGTGTGACTGTCGTAGAGTACAGTCAAAATGTTCAAAGGTTTGTACAGTTTATGGGACTTAACTACGGGGTTATCAGTCCCTAAACTTACAAACTACTTATGAACTAGGACGGCACAAATATCCATGCCCGAGGGGGGATTCGAACCCCCGACCGTAGTGGCCGTGCAGACCGTGACTGAAGCGCCTCAGTCCCCTCGGCCAGCGCGGCCGGCGAGAGTACAGTCGATGAGCAGAAATCGTTGTGGAACTGTCGAGTAAGTCTGTCGGTGTGTAAGACTCAAGAGAAGAAAAAGGTAGGTTTAAGCCAGTACCTGTTTTGAAGAGTCGCAGCCAAGTCTGCAGATTGTAATGTTTGTGAGGAAGCTGATGTTATAGAATAATGTCACAAATAAGGTACAAGTTGTAAATTCTATTGTTATGAATGGTAGCTTGTACTTGGAGTATTGTAGTCAATGTTTGTCTTTTGCTAATGAATACTGTTAAGTGCAGAAGAACAGAAGTAGTTTCTTCATAAATCCAGTGAAGTTCATAGTTAGAGATTTTATTAATGTTAATGAAAGTTCACATTATTGGGTTACTTAATGTTAGTATCAGTTAAAGTAATTTGTCTGATGAGAAGAAAAACAGATCACCTAAAGAGAAAAGAAATATTTACAGTGTGTGATATTTTGAAAATATTACTAGATTTATAGGGCATTTCTATATCATTGAGTCAGTGTGGAAATTATTTCAGTTTATTTCCCTGGGGCGAATGTTTTAATTTAAAAATAAATATTTTGTGTCACATTTTATAAATTCAATATTTATGTCACAATAATTTGAATGCAATAATTTCCTACAGGGTTTGAAACTTCCTGGCAGATTATAATTGTGTGTAGGAAACCGGATTCGACGTTTTTTACTGTATACTGGTAGTTCTGCTCCTTGCGGTCGCTGATCGTGTTTGTTGGTGTGGTTCGATGTGTTCTTGGCTCAGCCTTTTTTTGTTACAGAGGACGTTGAGCTCTCTGACCGGCCGTGCTGCGCCATGGAGCTCGGCAATAGTCTGAGCCATTACGACATGCTTCACTATACATCACAACTGAACTTCTTCCAGTACCTCGCCTCCTACTTTCCAACTTCACAAGAGTTCTCCTGCGAACCGAGCAGGACTGTCACTCTTGGAAGAAAGGATATGGTATTGGCACGGCTTAGCCACAGCTTAAGGCATGTTTACCGAATGAAATTTTCACTCTGCAGCGGAGTGTGCGCTATGATACTTCCTAGCAGATTACAAATGTGTGCACACAATTTTAATCTGATAGGAAGTTTCATATTAGCGCATGCAGTTAGGGTATTGTGTACTGGTAACTGGGCACTTTACTCTTACTTAGATAGTTGATTACAAAGTCACGACCCCGCAATTAAATTACTTAAGCTTCACAAACATTTCAACATTTTTGAACAAAGTCACGTGGCTCCTTAGTTACAAGTTACTCTGTATCCGTATTGTTGTTGCTGAAATGTTGTGTGGTAAAGATAGAGTAATCTAAGTCAGTTTCTCGCTTTGTGATAAATTGTATATTTATGAGGAAAACATAAAACCTTATTTTAGCTGCCTGGTAACTGTACAGCTACTAGTCAGATTACGTAATTGTTCTGTCAGATGCCGCACCGTATAAAGGTTGAGTCCATCAGCAAGCTAGGCACATCTCTATAAAACGTTATTGAATACCTAGTTGTGTATTGTTGACGGTAAATGAAGTATAATAAATACGACATGTTATGAGACGACACTACCTGGTACCAGTACACTGTCATTATATCCCATATTACAAGGTATTGTTTCAACATTTTTTATGTTTAAATTTTTGTAAATCTAAGAGACCAAACTGTCTTACTTATCGGTCCCTAGACTTACGAACTACATAAATTAAGTTAAACTAATTCTAAAAGTCCTACACAAAGACGCCCATGACCTAAAGAGGATCGAACCTCCAACTCTAGCGTCCACGCAATCAGTTAAATACCCTACAAGACGATGCCGTTCTAGCGCGGCTTATTTTTTTATGAAGACATGTAGAATAAAATTAATATTGGTGATACAAGGAACAAAACCATGAAAGTATGTATGTGGGTGTGAAATCAATAATAAAGCCATGTGTCTACTCACTGTTGGATGTACTGGTTCATTCAGTATTAGCCATTGCAGTCTTTTATTACTGTTAACAAAAGTTAGTGTAGTATAAAAGAAAGTTAATGGCCATTACTGAATAACTCATGACATAAACATGGTGGGAATGACATATTTACTCGTAGCCAATGCGTCACCAAAGCAATCAAGAAAAACTGCGATAAAAGCACATACAATCACGCGAAAATTAACGTAAAACGAGTAGAATGACACTAATGCGACAAACACGGAAATGTGGGGGTTATGAACGTGGGCAGTTCTAAGCGGGAAAAGGAACAAAATGGCAACCGAAAACACAAAAATATAATTTAAAAACCACAGAAAATACGCAGAATAAAAATCGAAAAACTATACATGGAAACGATTAGTTCAATTGACTTATAACACACCTTAATGTATAGAGCGATACAATCAACACCCTTGCGCAAAACCAACAGCATAAAAACAAAATTGAATACTTCAGTTAACCTATACTACACGTACAATCAACAATATTATACCAATCAAACCGCAACCAAATCCCATCAAGATTAAAATGGTATCGAATACATAAATTGATTGTAACACACCTTAAATGAAAAAAAGTTATGCCAATACAACCTCCCCCAAGCAACAAATTTCTAACAATCTTCGTCACCACAACCATTCTCGTTGGATTAGCCAACTCACAACCAAGTTGTTGCCTCCCAACCCAACCTAGACTTGAGGTTACGCTACAGATAAGTCTGTCACCAAAATAAGTTTTTCTTTATTTCGTATTCATTGGCTTTGCCGAAAGCAATAATCATACCACCTACATGCAACGTGGTATGTTGCCAAGCTTCACACACTACAGAAATGCCGCTGTAAACCCCCTTACAGTGATCTGAACCTTACGCAAACATCCTGACTACCACCAGCACCAACAGATACTACACTACAAAAAGTCAACAAATTAAAGACTACTAACCAAAAATATGTCCCGGCGTACAAGACACTACGGCAAAAAATAAACCTCACATCACACAATCCCCCACCCTCTAACCGGCAGTCATCATTCGGAACAATTTAAATAATAAATTTTATGACCATGATTTATCATATGGCCTCTCATGGTCCACTAATTAATTTAATTTCTATTACACTACGGATAACGCTCGTTCTGAATCGCGGCTACTGGCTACAATTTCGCTGGGACTGTCGTACTTCCAGTCCGAATCGCCGCCACAACTCAAATAACCCTTATTCCTTTTAATTTACTATTTAAATGGGCTTAAAGCTTGGTCATAGATATGGAATAAAAGAGAAAATGGTAAGATGTAAATTTTACACAATTTATTGAAACTAACACGTCGACACTAATTATATAGAAATGAACAAAATAATGTAACGTAACCTGGCCGTCTGACTAGGTATAAAATTAAAAATCACTGGTCTCACTAAATATGCATTAGCATTTAGCCGTGGATAATCCTATATTGCTGGAACGGAGCACAAAGTGGCTATTTCTCCAGTCGGACACTATTGCCTTCTTGATGCAAAGCCATTATCATTACCCGTGAATAATAGGGAAGTCATTTTGTATACTTTATGCAAACGCAATTACAAGTGAGCAGAACTGTAAACGACGAACCTCTACATATCCAGGCGGTCTACTTGCACCACCTGTCATGTTTAGTAGAACTACTTGGACAGGTAACGTATACGTTAAAAACTTATTGTAAACATTTTTACAGACTTGCAAGACAAATCAGGAGTTACCTTGTTGTCACAGAGGATACAATGTTATCCACAAACACTCTCATGTCACAAAATTATGTTCATTTCAATGGCATGATATACAATCAGTTGCATGCTACATTTATAGGTACGCCACCCCCTCCCCAGCACTTAGTCCTATGATTGCTGAAATGTTCATCTACAATTTTGAGACATTTCTTAGAAAGCATCCCAATATTTTCTAAGTTCGGATGTCGTTCAGATATGCTGATATTTAAGCTTATGGACAGGTACTATCAGGCAGCTTCAAACATTACTTAAATTCTGCTCATAAAAGTATCAAATTCTCAGTGGAATTTAGGTGCACCGTCGGTTTACATAAAACGGAGCAATGCTATTATGTTCCAATATGTATGTATACGTACAGTAATTAAGTAAACAATAAAATGTCAGTATTAACCGTTATTTGAGCTTGCTTTCCCGTATTCTAACCAATAACTCGCATAGATCACTTACATCATGGTTCGATGTAATACGCAGCACGGTGTTTCCAAACTTATGGAGGGCACAGTATAGTTTTCGAAGAAAGAGCTGAGATAACCGTATGACGATATTAAAATTTCTTTGTTGTAAAAACCACTCACGTCCTTGGTTAACACTTTACCTTTGACATTATAGCATTTATCTTTTGATTAGAATAATGATTTCTCCGGAGGAAGCCACAATAGGTACTTGAGGTAAGTGAGTGCGAGTGAGTGGATTACATGGTTGTATTGAATTAAACATACAGTAGTGGTGAGTATGGAAATGGTGTCTGGTCATTTAGAATAAGTTTTGGGGAAGTTGACAAGTTTATTGATTTTCAGTGTTTCAAGGAAGTTCATTTTCCTCTATTCCTATATGTAGGACTTCATGTGTTACATTGCAGCCGTGATCTTCGTTTAGAAGGTAGTCTGAGAATTTTGAACTTCCTTTTTTAAGTTTCCAGTTTGTGATATGATCTTTCAGTTTCCTACATAGTGCCCTGCCTGACTGACCAATGTAAAATTTGCCACTGTTGCAATAAGTGTTGTATATTCCACTCTTTTCGATATCTCGAATGTTGTGTTTACCCCTGAGTAGAGAGTGACAAATGGTGCTTTATACATAAAAGGGAGTTTCTAATTTATGTAAGTTTTCTTGTCACATACCGTACATAAAATGTTTCCCGAAATATGAAATTATGCAGCAGTTAGTAGGATCTTGGGAAGTTGAGGACAGAAAAGACATACTTTTTTCCGTTTCTGGAACATTATAGATATTAAGAAGGAGAGAGGGTATTCATTATTTGAAGCTATTTGTCTGGTTGTACTTAATTCAATTAGGAAGTTTTCTTTTATGATGAACCATGTAATGAAATACTGCAAGTTTGTGAGTAGCTGGAGTTGTAAACTGACAAGTATTACAATGCTTATGGTGGAAGGTTTCGTATTTCTCGTTATATTCTTCAAAACACTTAATTTCTATCAGATCGCTGTAAAATTGTGCTTAAAGCCTTCTTCGGGTATCAATTAGTAAATGTACAAATTATTAAGTCTCTGTGTCTTATAGTTCGGGCGTGATAAGCGTATCAGATGTATCTTGTCATCTGAGGGAGCAGAATTCATTTCAGGGTTGAATGTTACAAGCATGGAAAAAAAAAGTAAACTGTGCCGCGTTACTACTACGCAATCCCATATTTATGTCTCTCCCTCCACCAACAAAAACCATGAGTATAAGATGATACAGTTTCTTCCTCAGCACTTCAAATACACGTGCTTTTCCACGGTAAGTCATTACATTTATTTCGATGAAATTTGTAATTGATCATTAAGGCTTTCCTGGAATACTGTAAACAGCGGGGCTAGTTTAGCGGTGATCATGGTTTATTTTGCACAAGTATCTCCAATCCCTTCATTTACTGTTGAAATGAATTTCACTTTAATTTCATTAGAATCGGACTGCTACCGTTCTTGATCTACACACTGAAGCGCATTTGACGAAGCTTCGTTCTTGTAGATGCACAGGCCACTTAATTGTAACTTGTTGCATTTGAACGGTATCTCAGTGCCTTTTCACTCTAAGTCAATGTGTCTGTTAATGAAAATCATACAAAATCAAAATCTGTAGATTTGTATTCATGATAAGCTCTTAGACTATGAATTTTCAACGTGCACAACGAGAGTGCTGTTGAGTGAACGTGAACTTGGACTATGTGTTTCCAATGGTGATGAGACAATGGTGTTCTAAGCGCTAGAACTCATTCACCTGATCCTTGGCGTCAGGCAGTAGTTGACGTCACTTCCGTCACGTTTTCCGGACGCTCAGATTTTCTCCTCCCCCCCCTCCTCCCCCTCCCCCCCGAAGCATAGATATCTACATGCTAAAATTTAGTATAAAAATGAAATTAATATAAGAACCACAAAAAATTAATTTGGGGAAAGCATGGAAATTTGCAGAAAGTGATTAAGAAGTATTTTCAAGTGATTAATCAAATAACGAATGCCTGCAACATTGCGTAAATTCCTTGCCTGAGGAACCTTAAATTTCGACACTCTCAAAAGGTTGGAAAAATATTCTAATACAGACTAAAAGAAAAGTGGTGTTGAATATTTATTTTTGAGATACGCGACTCCGTTTCGATACCAATTTTGAAATACATTTAGACGATTTGGAACCCTCTAATACTCGAAGAGGATAGAGCATGACTTAACGTTACATGCAACATGTGGCCTGTTGCAGTGCCGCTCCACAAGTCACAAAGGAAAGTATCAAAACTATGTAAAGTTACTGAGAAAAGGTACTTCGACACCTTTCGTACATTAATCGCCTGAATAAACACACTGAAACGTTAGCTCTCCATTAGCTATTACCAGGAAAGAGCGCAGAAATAGGGCTACAGAGAAGTTAGCAGGAAATTATGTGAACTCTACCTTCATCCCATATAATGTAACTTCATAAAAAATCCGTCATATTTTCTACGCAGTGATAAACTTTCACACGCAGTGGCACAAAAATTTTGGTGCCACTCTTAGGGGCAACAGTAATCTATCACGATTACCGCGAAGTGCGTTTCTACTTAATAAGTGAGAATGTTAATCAAAATTAAATCAATAGATCACACTTGCCATGTAATACGGACAATAAAAGACACGTACAGAATTCGGTAACCTGCAATATAACATCCTCAAACCACAAAAAAGGGCCGCTTTTCACGAACGTCGGTATCCCATACCAGGCAGCACACCTCTTAACTTGATGTACTACGCACTACCGCTACTTCTTGAAACTCGGAGGAAGGAAACGAGCTGTAAGCGATACGACTATCATGTGCCCGTGATCAACCTGTGAAACTCTAAACTAAAGTTAAAGTTGTGTTAACGCCACAAACATAGACATGGAATCACACACACACACACACACACACACACACACACACACACACACACAAACAAACACACACACACACACACACACACACACACACACACAAGGACGGATAAGTTAGAAGTGAGGAGAAAAAAAAAAACATATTAAATAATACTGCATAGATACTCTAGAACCTACCTTACTGTCCGTGGCGGAGGGTACCTACTACCATTATCAGTAATTTCCCTTCCTGTTACACTTCCAGCCAGACTTAGGTTAAGACGAATGTTTAACTGCCTAGTTTCTCTTACATTTGTGATCTTCGTGTGAATTGTAAGATGGCGACATTAGAATAATTCTGCAGTTAGCTTTGGACTCCGGCCAACTAATTTTCGTAACAGCGTTTCTCTCGACTGATTTCCCGAAGCATTTCTGTAACTCTCGCAGTTTCATCGTACCTGCCAGTAGGGAACGTGGCAGCCCGCCTGTGAATTGATTCGATACCCTCATGTAAACCGATGTGGTATGGATCCAAACAATTTAGCAGTAGTGAAGAAGGGATGACAGAATAGTTGTGTACGCTGTTTCCTTTACACACGAACCACATCTTCCCAGAATTATCCAGATAAACCGACGTCTAGCATCAGTCTTGCCCACGAGTGTTCTTACATGCCCACATCGTTATGATCCCACGTTTCCTGTGTAAGACAGACACTAAAATATGCATGTCGAGTACTCCAACTGATCTAGTGATTGTTGTCTTTTGCCCAGAAAACAATGCCAATTGTTACTTATTAATTATTCGAAGTTTCCTGACTGTGGAAGAGATTTCTGACTCTTCCGGCAGAGAGAGTAGCTGACGAACTGTATCGAAATAGCATCTATTAGTGATGAAGGTTACTAGCAATGTCCGTTATTGAATTTCTCACTGTAGAGGAAAAAAATGTGGGAATATTAAAAAACGTAAGAACAAATCCTGTGGAGCGGGACAGAGGTGGACATAAGAACTTAACATCTTCATTGATAAGTTGTGGGTTGACATATGCATATGCATAGCAAATGTTTTTTAAACCTCATATAGTCACCTTGTAAACAGAGTAATGTTTGTATGATTTCGTTCCCTTATTGAGCAAGGTTACGTTGTTGCTACTTTAACATACTGATTACATGCTTTGGGTGACGTTCAAATGTTTGTAAAGCATATGGAACTTAACTACGGGGTCATCAGTCCCTAAACTTACAAACCACTTATGAACTAGCTTACACCAAAGACGGCACAAACGTCCATGCGCGAGGGGGGATTCGAACCCCCGACCACAGCGGCTGTGCAGACCGTGACTGGAACGCCGCAGACCGCTCGGCCACTGCGACCGGCGGTTGACGTAGATATCGTTTCGGAAAAACGGATGATTTTCGTTATGTGTAAGTAAGTAATCTAAGTAATCAATTTGGGATGCAGTGTGAACATTCCTCTTACAGTGTTTGCAGATGATGCTGTTGCTCACAATCTACTGTAGTAAAACCTTCAGAACACCTATACGGATTGCAAAATGACTTTGCCGAGATATGTATAAATTAAATGTGAGTGGATATGGACAAAAGAAGTGCGGACTCAAGAGTCTTTTGAAATTTGGTTCTGACAAATTTAAGCGGAGTATTTCTGTATGTTCACTTTTCTTGTATCAAGCGCAACAGGAAATAAACGCTTATGACATAGAACTGTTTCTTCCATTGATGAAGTATGCCCATTAATTACGCTGTACACATTACAGGTACGTATTAATTATTGTAGATGAAACTTTAAAACATTTTTCGGAAGACGTGGAGTTATTTTAAGCATAAAATATAACCTGAAAAATTATACTCGCACTACGTAAGCGTACACAATAGTAAAATCTCTGGAAGCGAGGCGACCTGCAAATAGTAGTTGGGCAGATCTAATGGAAAGTGTCGTCCCATTTTATTACTGCACTGAGTCGCCCGAATATGTAACCTCGGTCGTAGATGAGTAACCTGTAACATACGGGAACATATCAACAGGTTTCCAGTTAACCGCCATTTTCGTGTAGTAACTGTTTGAATGCTTTGGTGAGGCGAGTGTCAACAGCTGTTATATATTTCATATAATGCCTTTTAATAAACAGCCGATGGTTTTAAAATGTTCAAATGTTTGTTAAGCTTATGGGACTTAACTACGGGGTCATCAGTCCCTAAACTTCAAACTACTTATGAACTACTTACGAAATAGGACGGCACAAATATCCATGCCCGAGGGGGGATTCGAACCCCCGACCGTAGTGGCCGTGCAGACTGTGACTGGAGCGCCTCAGTCCCCGCGGCCACTGCGGCCGGCCAATGGTTTTAAAAATGCATTTTATGGTGTAGTAACTGTTGTAGAGGCGTGCATTGTTGGTGTGGTGTCGCACAAGTCTGAAGTGCGCGCCACGTACTATCGCCGCGCGCCGCCATGCAAGTGGCGTTCTTACGACGTCAGCCACGAGCGCCCTCTGCTGCAACTCCCCTCGTGGCCACCACTGAACTGGATCGGTCACTTGGCAATAGGACAGGCACCAGATAAGACTCTCATCAATAGGCAGGCCTCTATCTAGTCAAACTATGTATCCGCATTCCACTAGTCTTCAGCTAACAAAGTTAAGTATTATACTATCTCTACGAAATGTATATCTTGTTCTAATCTAGTTTATAGTTTCTGCTGTCCCACTGGCTGTCACCTCAGACTCTGTACCCGCACACGCGTGTCTCCTACTTTCCTGTGTTGGTCTCTCTGTACTCGGCCACCGACACCTAGGACAACCGGCGGCAACGAGACACAAAAGTGGGTATACTAAGTAAGCGCCGCGAGTTTGTGACAGTTGCGGGGAGTGACACTTGCGAGGAAAGGGAATGTGTAGACACTTGCGGGGAGACCCGGACGCTGCAGGTAGTGAACAGTATGTTCCAGAACTAGGGATACACCACCCTTACTCCACGCCCTCCAGCCGCTACCTGTGCCATATTCAGGGAAAGGCCCACCGAGGGAGGTGGAGCAGTTTTCCCTTCCTGAGTAAATGAGCTACTTCTTGTAGTTTCAACACCACAGTACCCTTTTTCTTGAATGTTCTGAATATAAATCTTCAAAAAAATTGTCTGTAAATCTATCGGACCAAACAGCGTGGTCATCAGTCCGTAGCTTACAAACTACTTAAACCTAGGTAAACTAACCTAAGGACAAACACAAACACCCAGCCCCAGGGAGGACTCGAACCTCCACGGTGAGCAACCGCGCGCTCCGCAGCGAGACGCTTTAGACCGCTCGGCTACTCCACCGCGGCAATATAAATTTTCACACAGACTTCTTGAGGAGGAGAGTGATACGGATATCTGATTGTAAACCACTGCCTATTACCTTAGACCTTTTTGACTGTACTGAACAGGAGTTCCGCGTATTCCGTAATGTATATTTATACAGTTAACAGGCAATGTTATTTATAACCAACTATTGGCTGACAATTTCGCTTCATTTTTTTGGGAAGTCTTGCAACTTGTTTCTCCCTGTTGGTTTATGCCAAGTTCGGAGTAAAAATGGTTCTATATGACGGTGATAGAAAATAGAATTTATCTTTAGCATTTTTCGGTGTGCTGCATTCCCTTACACATTCCGTATTTTATACATTTCTTAGTATTTATAATTCGAATACAGCCAAATAGTTTTGGGGTCTACGAATAAACGCTTCAAGTATGTAACATACTCATTGACTTATTATTAACGTTTTTTAATTGAAGGTTTATTGTAGCTATTTTTAAAGAGATGGAAGTTGCGTGATAGTGGGGTTAACTACATAGCGGTCAATTACATCAACGTATCTGTGCAGGATGTCTAATATATTTATTGCTTGCGCAGGTGTCTTGATATGTTTAGTGTTCTGAATAATATGCTTTTAGGAGGTATGACTGTGGAAAGTCATCGTCTTGTAGTAGCAGAGAATGTCTTAATAACTCTCCAAACATTATCACTGTTTTCAGGAGGAACACTCAACGAATTAATATGTAGTTAGAACAAGTTACTATATTGCTCTTCAGCTTGCAAAGGGTTGTGCAATTTCACTGCGTTTCGTGTTATGTTGACAGTGTGGAAACTTGACAATAGCAGTGCTAGACTTCTTGGTGTGCCTGTACCCAGGAAAAGCCATTCGCCGCTCCAAGGGCCCTGGGTTCCCCGCAAGTGTCACTCCCCGCAAGTGTTCCAACCCCAAGCGCCGCTTGTTGTTTTTATGGTCTTCAGTCCGGAGACTGGTTTGATGCAGCTCTCCACCCTACTCTATCCTCAGCAAGCCTTTTCATCTTCTCATAAGAACGACCACTCACATCCATTTGAATGTGCTTACTATACGCGTCTCTTGGTCTCCCTCTGCGATTTTTACCCCACACACTTCCCTCCAATGCTAAATTTACGATTCCCCGATGTCTAAGAATGTGTCCTATCAAGCGATCCCTTCTTTTAGCCAGGGTATGCCAAAAATTCCTTTTCTCACCAATTCTGTTCAGTACTTCTTCATTAGTTATGCAATATGCCCACCTAATCTTCAGCATTCTTCTGTAGTACCACATTTCAAAAGCCTCTATTCTCTTCCTGTGCGCACTGCTTATCGTCCATGTTTCACTCCCGTACAAGGCAACACTCCACACAAATGCCTTCAGAAAAGACTTCCTTACACTTAAATTAATATTCGAGACCTCGGGGGGAAACAAAAGAAACCAATAGCATTCCACAATATTGAATATTTTAGAATATAATTGTTCAAATGGTAGTATCACAGCCCTCGGTCACAGAGATAAAATGTCTTAACCGCGGCGGAGTGGCCAAGCGCATTGAGGCGCTGTGCTACGATGAACGAGGCCGTTCCCTGTCTGGGGATCGAATGCCCTTTCTGGCTGGATATTTGTGCTGTTTTTAGTACTAGTTTAGTTTTTAAGTTTAGGGACAGATGACCCCGCAGTTACGTCCTATAAGCTTTACAAACACTTGATATTTTAAAATGTCTTACCACGATTCGGCAACTACCATGAGTGCCCGCATCAGTAATCACTAATAATGCATGATGGTAAAATAACGCGTAAGCGATAAAGCTTAAGTCAAGGGTTCTTCACGTGTGTGAAAGAGGCATCAGACAGGCGTGTGGAATTGTGGATTCGCACGTGAGCAGCCCTTATTGATTAGTCTGCTATTTTTTATTTTTACAACTATTCGGAGTTAAGTTTGATAGCTGACACGTTATTTTATCACGTGGCGTGCATTTTAATAATTTCAGAGAAGGCAATCCTGGTAGTTGCCGAAACCTGGTAAAATACAATTTATTTAGATTATCCATTACGGACGTTTCAGAACCCGTGACTTATTTTCAATATGATTTAAGAAAACTGCACCAGTCACTTTTTCTTGAAATGATGTTTATTCCATAATCCGTTTCCAAACCTTTTCATGTTCATCATCAGGTGGATCATGTTACAATATCATTTATGTTGGATGCTGGCTCTGTGGTGGGAAGAAGGAAATATATTTTAAAAAACTCGAATTGGACGTTCTTTACGTCGTGTCTCTACGACCGAGGTCATTCTTATCCCATATGAATTCATAAACGCTCGCTGAAAGACCCAACCATGTATAAAAGTTTTTTTTTTTTATTTTTTATTTTTTTTTAAATTTAATTGTATTACGTTCATAAGCAAACTCCAGAATCGGTTAAAATGCCTCTTACATACAACTACTAATTAATAATAATTCTTTAACGTGTATCATTTCTATGATAAGATGTAATACTTCAGATTCGTTAAGTAAATATTTCAATAAATTTGATGTTAACTGCTTGTCAACCCTCACGAAATCGAAGTGGAATGACTTGCATGCTTCAACGATACAGATAGCCGTACCGTATGTCCAACCACATCGAAGGGTGAGGCGAGGCAAACGTGTGGTTCCTGAAGAGGGCGCAGGATTTTCTGTAGATACAGGGGCCACAGTCTTTGCCATGCAATTACGCGAACGACTGAAAGAAAGGGGAAACTACAGTCATCATTTTTATCGAGGACATGCATCTCTACCGTATGAATATATGAGGATGATGTCTTCTTTAGTAAACGATTCCGGAGTTGAAATACTCCCCCATTCCGATCTGCCGGCCGCGGTGGCCGAGTGGTCTGCGGCGTGTCAATTACGGTCTGCATGGCCGCTGCGGTCAGGGATCCGAATCCTCCCTCGGGCATGGATGTTTATGCCGTCTTTAGTGTAAGCTAGTTCATAAGTAGTTTGTAAGTTTAGAGACTGATGACCCCATAGTTAAGTCCCATAATCTATACAAACATATGAACATTTCGGATCTCCGGGAAGGGACTACTCAGGAGTATGTTATCAGGATAAAGAAAACATGCCTTCACACACATGTTTGTAAATCTATCGGACAAAACTGCGTGGTCATCAGTACTTAGCTTACAAACTACTTAAACCTAGGTAAACTAACCTAAGGACAACACACACACACACACACACACAAACAAACAAACACCAATGCCAAAGGGAGGACTCGAACCTCCGACGGGAGCAACCGCGCGATCCGCAGCGAGGCGCCTTAGAGCGCTCGGCTACTCCACCGCGGCAACAAGCCTTCTACGGATCGGAGTGTAGAATGTTCTATCCCGTAATCGGGTAGTTTAGAAACTTTGAAAAGAGAAATTCATTGCTTAAAGTTAGATATGGTGAACACTTTCAAATTCTGAAGTTAGCAGGGGTAAAATATGGGGAGCGAAGACTTTTATTCAACTTGTAGAAAAACCAGACAGCACTTGTTAGAATCGAAGGGCATGAAAGGGATGCAGTGTTGGTAAGGGAGTAAGAGAGGGTTGTAGTCTCCCCAGCTAAACCTAGAACTTATGTAAAGCTTTAAGTTCTACTTGCTGCTTTTGTGTTATTACTGTAAATATTACGTACGTAGTAAAAGTAGACCCAAACGCTTACACTCGTGAATAAAGTTACTCGTCCACGTAGAGCGGAATACCGACTTTTATAAAAACAGTAGCGACGACTTCAATTTACACTATATCTCTTAGCGAAAATGTTTCAGTCCAAAGGTATGCATAAAATATCGTCTGAAATTGGGCGAATGCTTTCTTTGAAAATTATTTCGAGCAATTAAGTCATGTCGCGAGAATAGAAAAATTTGGTCATAAATATTTGATCTCTTACTACAAATAATCCTGAACTCATTGCATCAAAATGTATACTGGTACTGGTAGAGGGTATATCTATTAACCCATTTCTTCCCAGCGTTGCGTACACGCAACAAGGAATTTAGCCTTATAAATGCAATCTAAATGGACTTACTATACAGAACTCACCATGCATGTATTACAAGGCATTTACGAGCTGTCTGTCTATGTTTTTAAGTTCCACAATTACCTTAACACTTCACGAAAAAAATTAGAGATAACATGTTTTCTTCAATATTTTTCAATAATTTATTTGAAGTATAAGAATATATTTTGTTCACCCTTTATGCGCATATTCGTGATTCCTATATATCAATGTAACAAACTGATTTTTTTCTTGAACATACTAGACTACTGACATCTACATATGCAAGAAATGTCAAGTTAACCTTCACACAGAGTGTTTTTCAAAATTTCATGAGTGATACTTTCAATGTAAGTCTGTTTTATCATATAATATAGAATATTGTACAGTTTGAACAGATAAAAGCATGTGATCAGAAAAAACCATGTCTTTATTTTATTTTATTTTATTTTATTTTTTTTTTTATTTTTTATTTTTATTTTTTTATTTTTTTATTTTTTTTTTTTTGTCAGGAAACTCCCAACGTTGCGCCAGCGCAACTTTATGTGTGGTCCAAATTACAACACATACTGCTAGTTTGTGATATTTGTAATTTATTTCAATTATTTTGGAGAGAAGTCGATGACCAAATATAATACTTTTTCACAATTTCTAATTTTGGGAAGAGATGGGTTAAGAGAAGCAGGGAAAGATTTCCTTAGAGACAGTTTCCACTCGTAATAAATTATGAATTTGAGTGTAGACCAGATGGAGATAATGTTGAAAGAACCATTTTCGACAACAATCGATACATTTATAACAAATAAGCCACCCTTGGTTAACAAAACAGATGAGTGATGAAATTGAAATCCATTAACAAAAATAAGTTTTGGAAACCGATTATCTTTTAAAACGATTAAGTTTCTGTCAGAGTAAGCAGATGCACCATACTTAACAGTCGTACACAATCTCCCGCTCGAGTAAGGATCTGCACCGAAAGACTTGAGAGCTTCACAGGTCACAGCGATGCCAAGAAACGCAATAGGAATAACCCCTTAAATTACAGTGCTATATCAATGACATCGATTTTCAGGCCGAGTTTAGAACACATTCTTTTTTCAAACATTATGCATTGCCTCGAACAAAACGATCTAAATATCTTTATGAGTGCTGACGATAGGGGATCTCAAGTTGAGTCTATATTTCAAGCAGTTAAGCCGGCGTCTTTGACACTCTGTCTCACAGACGACTTCTAATAAAATTGCTTGATTATGGATATTATCTACAATTTGTGAGTGGATTGGGAATTTCGTGTTAGTACCCAGTTCGTGATACTTGATGGAGAGACATTGAACGAAACAGGTGATATCTGACATTGAATTATATGTCTTCCACTTTTCCTTAACAATATAAGAGATTTCATATCAAATCTGAGCGTCTTCTTGGGTTGTTTCTAGAGCAGGCTCGTCCAAACTGTGGCCAGCGCCGTGGGCGACTTGTCCTGTTGTTGCCGCGTCGCTCAGCTGGCCAACAGCAGCAGGCAAAAGAAAGGAGCGGCGCGTCTGAGCCAGTTTAAGCCCGAGTGGAAAATTGATTTCTTTTGTACTGCTTTCGGAAATCATGCCAAATGTTTAATATGTCATCGAAAAAAAAAAAAAAAAAAAAAAAAAAAAAAAAAAAAAAAAAAACCATTCGACTGAACAGCACTTGTAACACCTGTCACAAAGACAAGTAAGTTCGAAAATTTGCAAGAGGAACGCCAGTCAACGTTTGAAGAACTGAAAGAAAATTTGAGGCAGCATTACAGTGAAGTAAGAGTATCCTATCGTAGAGTATCCATTCGAGTTGATGAGGCACATGCATCAATTTTTTCATTATATTTTATGTAACAGGTATCTTTGTAAGCAATTTCTTGTAAAAAAAAAGTGATTTGTATTGCAATACCTAAGTATAAGCATGTATTATAACCCATTGGCACATTGGGTTCAGCCTGTTTATATATATTATATTGTCATTTGGTTGTATTGATTTTTCGTACGCCCAATCCCAGTAATATGTTTTAATAAGGTATCTGATATTTTCTTTTGACTTAACACATCTTGTAGCCATGTTTTTCGTAGTTTCTATGTCAGTTGACAATGCAGAGGGCGCAAGATGATGTTATTGTAAATTCATTTTAATTTTAACCCTGCGCCATCTGGCGGCTAATGGACCTACTTTACCTGTTACGGTGCTCCCCCCCCCCCCCTTCCTGTAACCGCAGTTTGCATGAGATTCTAGTTGAACACCTTCACTAGACATCCACGATGGTGGATTATAGTTTAGTTACTCTTCCCCAAAAAGATGTATTTTAATTACCATCGCTTTTAAAAAAAGTTTGTAAGTGTGTTTGCATATAATGTGTTTGTACTCCGTATGAATTTTGTGATTAAGAACTGTAAACATCCGAAATGTAATTTATTTTTATTATTTGTGCCACAGTTCTGATGATGATGTATCGAAATTGTAATTGTAAAAAAAAAAAAAAAAAAAAAAAAAAAAACAGTGCGACCAGACATTAAAAAAATGTATTCATGACAACCTTTCTTTGTTAATTTTTTTTATTTGGGTTTCAATGATTGAAACAATTTTTACAATGATATAAGAGTTTTAAAACAGGAAATTAAACAATTAATTGTACCTTTTTCTGCCATTGTAGGAACAGGATTAGGTGCCCAAAGTTCGCGCGCCAGTTACAAATGGTCGCTGAGATTAGCGAAAGCAGGGAAACCCTTTTCGGCTGGGAATCTCATCAAGGATTGCTTGGTCTACTCGGCAGCTTGCATTTGTCCAGCAGACCTCACAGAAAAAATCGAAAAAAATAGCTCTTTCACCTCAATCTGTTGCTCGCCGAGTCGAAGATATGGCCTTAGATATGTAGCAGCAGTCAATATCAGCAGTTGCGCGAGAAGAATTGTGGTCACTTCCCTTCATTAGACAGCGTTAAAGAAGATATGGATTTTTCAGACTATGTACAAATCATTGAATTACAAGAAGATTATGAAAACATGAGATAAGTGAGCTTCAACCGGCCATAGATATATTTGTTCGCCCGTTTTCCCTTCGGGCAGAGGACGCATCACAAGTGACTCACATAGAGCTGATTGATCTGCACTGCGATATACGCCTGAAGGATCGCTTTCTTATGTGTAAAGCTTTGCAAGAATTTTATAGGAGTTTTCCACGAGAAAAATCTTCTCTCTTGCACAAGCACGTGGCCAAAGTTCCTATGAATGTTTGGTTCTACCTATATTTGTGAGCGCTTTTTGTCTCATTTAAAGCTTGCTAAAATTAACAACCGGTCACTACTTAGTGATAAAAATTTGACTAATTTTTTGAGGTCAGAAGTCTCCAAGAATAATGTACCAAACATAGACAAAATCATTTCCTCAAAAAAGAAAAACTTGTAAAATGTTAATTTGCATTCCTTAACAATATTGAATGGAAGAATTAAAAGTCTGTATAATCTTAATCCTATTTTTATTGTAATTTTGCAAACTTGGTGAATAAAAATAATTGCATACAAAACAGCACTCTGAGGATCCGCTGTCTAAACTCTGAAAAGGTATACAAAAAGCTGTTACCCGAAATACAACAAAAATTTCACTTGCAACTAGTAAAAATGAGACTATTCCTTACATAAAATTATTTCTAAAATTGAATGTTTATGACATGAGTTCGTTTAAAAAATTGATATATCCTTCAGAAGACACCTACTGTCCATACGGCGAGTGTGTCTGAACGGTTCTCCGCGGCCTAATTCGCTCCGCTGCTGACGCGCTCTCTCTCTCTCTTAATCCGACACTAGCGTTGAACTAAACTGCCTTGCACCCGCGGGGCGTCGCCGCGCCCGCCGGGCGAAATCCTTGGTTGAACCTGTTCTACAGGATATCCATAATTTATTAAAGTCCCACTTCCAAAATCCTGGTAAGAATTACTGCTGATTTGAAATGATCATGCTTGAAGAAGGGGCAAATGCTCTGGTGACACGAAAACTACAAAAAGTTCTTAATTTTTTCAGTAGATGGCTCTGTAAGTAGCATACGATGTAAATCACGGGGCATGGATGAGATACAATGTATTCGTATAAACACGGGTTTCCTGTCGTTAGCCTCCTATTGCATATTGTCACGGGTCTGTCAGTGTAGGATACAGCTCTGCTTGCGAAGCCTTTATACAAAAACGATTACTTTGGTTGTAGCTTTAAGGAAATTCCTCTCATTAAAGAACAAGAGAAAAGGTTGTGGTTGAATGAATGTGAAGTCTGATGAATATGGTGAAGAAGCTCCGAGAAATAGGTTCGTTTCAACTGCAATGTTGAAGAGGGGGAAATCAATCCCTTCGACGTCTTTAGAAGGTGTGGCTATAGAGGGGGGAATGAGAACTCATGAGCAAAATACAGTGATCCTAGAATTGCCTGATCATTAGAAATGCCTGAGAGCACTGTACATAAAATCCCAGATCATATTGCTATCAGTATAAAATTACGCATCTGCAGAACTTGATTCCTGCAGATCTTCCAACGAGACTCAGGTTCACTCTAAAATTTCTTGCGCTTTTGGAAGTGGATAACGATTGGCCGTGGAACATATTATAGACACATGAAACCCATTTCCACCTCAAATCAATGTCAGTCACCAAAACTACAGAGTATGGGGAACGCAAAATCTATTGGCACATGAAGCAGTCCCGCCTGATTCTTCGAAGTAACCTGTACCGTCACTGGTAACCCGTATAAAATGTTCCATGCAACCACATCCACACTGCGGATGACAGGGTAGTACCATGTACGTGTACGATGCCGCACCTCCGCACACTGAAAAGCCAGTGAAGCAAATGCTCAATGGCCTTTTACGAATATGACACAAATGTCAACCCTCATTTTCCTATAGCCTAGCCGCCAATTTCAACGGACTTAAATTATTGTAACTTCTGGCTTTAGAGTTATTTGAAAAGTGTTGTGTTCAGTGGGCACCTGGGAATTTGGCTGAATTGAACACACGTATTATACAATATTTACACTGTGATATGTGACACACGGCGGTCTGTTGTGGAACACGCTGTATTTCGGTTTCAACTTCTAGCGGTAAATGGCGGATAGCATATTGAACATGATTTGCGTCAAGTTCCATGATAATTAAGTTTTATATTAATTAAAACACCGAGCTAATACGTGTATTTTCTGGTGTTTTTGGCCCAAGGACACTTAAAAAGTACAATTAAAAACCATTTTTAACCATCCAATGTGGTGCGGCTTTGACTTGGTGGATGGGCTTAGCACAAGTTGTGCATGAAATGGGCATCATTTGTCGGCATACACTTTCCTTATGTCACTTATACCACCATCTATTGATAACTTTAGGAACTATTTTTTTTTCACTGTATTCCACTACGTTTTCCCCTTCAAGTATGCTCAGTTCAAGTCTGCATTCTGCCCCGTGATACTACTTCTACAGCATTATGAAAGTGAAACAACAATGGACCCCCTGTTTTATTGACTCCCACTTGCATAGCGAGATATCATAACGGATCATAATTCGAACGGAAAAATTTTGTTCTTCTCCCTGTTCCATGCTATTGGAGACTGGATTGCTATAGAAATAATATAAAAGTGGTTCGATAAAATCTCTGCCATGCACACATGTATGATTCGCAGGCTAACCACGCAGGTTAGGATGTCTGGAAGGAATACTTCGGAATGTAGTTTCCTATCTCATTGTAAACTAACGTAAGCGATCCCATATAAGTGTTTCATTGTGACTTAAATGATCAAATTACCTATGAATCCCAACTTCTCCTGCACCTTGTATATATACATTCGAAACGTGCACACGGAAGTTGAAGGGGTAAGGTGGCATGGACTCAGGTGAACTTTATTCCAGCTTCATTTATTGACAACTAATCTGTGGTGGCAGTTGACCTCCGTGACAAATCCCGTCGTTGGCCCATTCTACCACAAAAAATAGCGATCATTCGAACTCTGTGACTAAAAATCTAATTATTATCGAACGCGAATCCTGTGATTATATCCCTCGAAATCTAGTTTTCATCGACTGGTGATGTAAACGTGAATGGACACTGGCAGCAAATGCGCAACTATTTTATTCTACGGAGGGAGCAGATAACAGCTAACGTTTGCCAGTGGTGATTATACTTTGCCAGTTCCGAGTACATATTCATATTTGTTATAGCAGTTGAAAGTAGCGTGCAGTTCCCTAAACAAAGTTCTGGCTCAAATAGCCAAATGAAAGAAGCATGTAATTACTATATTTCTTAATGGAACTGCACTAAATTAATTGAAGATCCTCTTCTATGGATCTTAAATAACATTTTAAATGGTAGCAACGGTAACGCGGGTTTGTTTTCTCTCCTCCAGAAGGGAGCAAGAGACAAGATATTTCATATGACTAACAAAATTTATAAAATATGTAGCTAGGGAGAATTTCCATTAGCACAATGGGTTAACGTTTAACAAAATGATTTATTGTCCAAGACATAAACAACAAAGGGGGGCAAACCAATTTAAATACAATAAACACACACCTTACAAAAGAATCCACTTTACAAAGATTATATGGCTCTAATACTGCCCGCCTGCAAAAGTAGTACTAGCGTAATTAATAACGATTATTTTTCAGGGGGGAGAATGTAGGAATTGATACAATTCTCACACAGATACATGCGCCAAACCATTCAGGTACTTAACAGCAACGAACACCAGAAACAGCAACGCCAGCAGCAGGATTCGGTACGGAACAGCAGGTTCACTCGCGCACCAATAAAAGAAAAACTTTGTTCCGTAGCGTATACTCTTGTGGCTTAAGCTGGGATTACACTAGCAAGTCGTTTGCAGAAGTTATTGCTGGAAGTTATTGCGATTTACATGAAGCTGTCTTTACACAACACTTGCAAGAAGTAAGCAAGAAACTTCTGCAAGTACTTTGACAAGTAACTTGCAGACACCATTCACATGTACGTTTAGTGAGAGCAAGTAAAATGACGAATAGGTAGGTCATTTATACTACAGCTCTTTTAGTTATTACGAAAAACACAAAGAAGAGGATACTTAGGCCACAATACGGGCCTACAATAATTTGCTGCTAGAACTCCGTTTCGAGAACTTTATCTTTCGAAACTTTTCTAGAACATTCCTATCAATTGCCTGGGTTGTTTATTAACATCAATTGAACATATCCTCAAAACAGGTCACATATCACATAGTTATTTTAGCCAAGGAACGGTTGTTACGCTACATTCTTAATAGCCACTTCTTAATTTTTATCCTTGTTCTCTTTGTTTGTCCGAAAAAATTGTTGTGAGATGTATTGCAATAAATTAAATTTGATACACAATATTTCCTGTTTTTAAAATCACTGTACACATTACATATTTCAGAGAAGTGCTTCAAAATGTTCAAATGTTTGTAAATCTATCGGACCAAACTGCGTGGTCATCAGTCCGTAGCTTACAAACTACTTAAACCGAGGTAAACTAACCTGAGGACAACACACACACACCCATGCCCCAGGGAGGACTCTAACCTCCACGGCTAGCAACCGCGCGCTCCGCAGCGAGACGCTTTAGACCGCTCGGGAAGTGCTTCACAGCGTCATTCAATGTTTGGTATCTTGCTTTCTTCATGCTCGTTTATTCTCCATTTCTGTTATTTCGTAACATGTAGTACGTAGGATAGTTATATGAAATTAATCGTGACATTCAATAAAAGGTTAAGTAGGTCATGTGTTGATGTAGATGACGTAGTTACAAAAACTTGCGATTTCAACTTGCAGAAAATATAATTGAATCCTAAAAGCTGCAAGTAACTTGCAGAAGATTCTTGCACAGTGTCCACAGTGAAAGTCGGACACTTGCAGCAAGTCACTTGTGCAATATATTGCAACGGCCGAAAGTCCACTTTGTGACGTATTTGCACTCCTAAGTAGTTCGGCGAGTTTCTACCAGCAAATAAATTGCTGCAGTTACTTGCTAGTGTAAACTCAGCTTTAGGCTCAGGGTAGCTATTACCGGAAGCAAACGCACGTGATACAAAACCACGTGGCGTGCAATACAGTCGCGAAGTATAAGTGTCCAGAGAAGTTCAAGATATCGATTAAATAGGAAAATTTACTAAATAAAATTTAAAAACGGTCATTCTGGTATTCGTTTTGCACAGGGAGAACTACTGAATGGTAAAGGTTTCAGGTCAAACAACTCTACAGGGTCGGATCATAGAATCCTAAAAATTAAACAAAATATACTTTCAGCACAAGTAAAACCGCGTGATAGGTCGTACAACCATTCGTTCTACCCAGGGAATGATATATAGCTAATAAGCAAGGTTGCAGAAAGGTAGGACATGCTGTGGGGTTAGATCGCGAAATCTGAACAAGTTGGAAAAAATTCGATTTTGTAAGAAACCAAAGAGTATGTTTACAAGCTGTAAGTTAGTGGCTAAAAAGTAATGTGTGTGAAATATTTATTAATTTTACCACCTAAAATTCGTGTGATTTGTTGTGGCATGATGATGGAAAAGAAGTGTTCTGATATTCTATCAATAAGCGGACCAAATATGGACAAACTACATGTAAAGTGCATAACTGTAAGTAATGTCTTGAAGACAAACTTTTATTGTAATTTAAGTATAGCCTACCAAAATTAGTGTTTACCATTTTCTCGTTTTCTGCCCTACCACAGATTGAAATGTAACTTGTAATATTTTATACCATCTGAAGATGAGCTGCTAGGCAGCTCGAAACCGGTAATGGTTTAAATAAATCTTCATTAAGAAGAAACAAAAGGCGACTGGTTGCTGTAATTTCTGAAACCTATTTCAATAAACAGTCGCAGGTTCCTACACAATGGATAAAAGTTTCATCAAATTTACCGACCAAATGAACATGAGAAACATTTAATTACGTTTAAACGTAGGAATGGAGAGGGTGGGGGGAGGGAGTGCAAATATTCTGTTAACGAACAGGTCGCAAAATCAAACTTCGACAAAAATCCAGAACAAAATTAAATAAAACCTCACCGCTACGCATTGCGGTGATGTTATACCGAGAACTAGAGACGCGAATGAGTATTTTCAACATACATCGAATCCGAACAATGTTTATCCACGTGCTCAGAACAGAGCTAACACCAAAAAGCAAACTTACCCCAGCAAAAGCCAGCCAGCGACTCCAGCTACCTTAAGGGGAGGGGGAACCGCTCCAGAGGGTTTAGCCGACTCAGATAGGCAAACTCAACGTGCACACCGGACAAGGGTAGGGAATTGGAACCTTAGCTAAGTATCTTTGCTAAAGATTTGCCTCTGGCTGGGAGTTGGCAGAACTTGACCAACACCATAGGCAACTGCTGCCATGCTGTTTGAACCAGCAGACGAGAAGAGCAACGAGGCGCGGATAACGCTTGTTTAAACTGTTTTGTACACAAGTCCCATTCATTAGTGGGAACATATCAAAGCATACGCCATTACATATGGGATCTCATACACAAAACATAGACATTTAAAATTATGAAACACAAGAAAATTATTCCATATTTTGGGCCCAAAAAATATCTTGTACATATGGTATCTCGCATAGGGCGAATGGAGCGCCTCGCTACACTCACAAAAATGTCTAATGCCCATAAACATTTATTTACTGGGGATAAAATAAATGGAACACGCTATATGGACGTGTTTCACAGTTAATATTTAATAGACTCCATGTGAAGCCTTTAAAATATAAACACATTCCTCTTTCTTCTAAACACTTCTAAATTAAATTTAAATAAATAACTATTTTAAATCTTTAACTTTTTTTATATCAAGCGACTTCAGCCAAAGGCCACAATCAAGGATTTGAAACAGGTAAGTTAAAGACACTCCCTTTCAAGATGGCTCAACATGACGATTATGAGAGAAACATCGTCTGACTAAGTTTCATAAATTCCAAATTACGGAAATTCCCCACTGAGATGTGAAAATAATGTTCAAATGAGATAGAGCGTCTGACCGGTACTTAGCATAGATTGGTACCGCCGATAGTGACATACACAAGAAAGACACAAATGGCAACTCATAAGCCCATCTCATGATATTTAGTTTCGTCGTCATTTGTGTATGTTTGCTTGTGTCACTATCGACGGAACCAAAATATGCCTGCCACTCTATTTCTTTTGAACATTAGGTTTCAGAAATAAGATTCTACTTTTCTTTCGAGCTGGTACAACATTAAGGTTATCACAGTAGCCTCATTTAAATAATGGTCTTGGCACGTCCTTGAAATGCTTCTAAACTAACTTTCACTACTTAGAGTAAAAGAGACGCATCATGTAGGATATGTAGATTAATATTTGAAGAACATGTTTGTTTCTTGAACAGGGCTTCTGTGGTAACCTTCAGCATATATCAGGCTGAAAGGAAAATACACAGCTAACCATTCAAAATGCATGGCGAGCGATGTCACAGACAATTTTGTTTACGAGATAACACGTTAGACACTCACATGACAAAATACAGAGAAGGACGAGTGTTATTAACATCGCTGGCTACAACTGCTACTACATCCGCCGGAGTTCAGTCAAAGAGGGTCTGGATCTGTTGTTGGAGTTATAGCCTGTTAGGCTGCTTTCACGTATTGGCAAACTTGGTCTGGTGGAGCAGTGACTGCTGTAACGCCGACCAGTCGTTTCACATTCATCGGGCAGAAGTTTCCGAAGGCGAGAGATTGGGAGAACACGAAGGTGACGGTAGCAGTGTATACTTCTACCAAAATACTCCGCAGATCACATGCAAGTGCATGACAGAGGGTTCATCGAACTGTTTTTATGAAGTTTCTCTATCGTTGCATTCTCTAATAGTGTGCAGGGAAAAAGAACATTAAAATCTTATCTATCTGATTCCTCTAATGATAATCATTTCTCCCTATGCACCTGGATGCTAGTAAAATCTGTTCACATTTGGAAGAGAAAGTTGTCGAAAGAAATTTCCAAATACACTCTTCTATACTGCGATAATACAAAACGAGCTGCCCGTCTCTGAACTTTCTCTACATCCTCCGTGAGTCCCGCTTGGCGTGGATCCCACAATGCGCACCAAAACTGCAAAATAGAACGCACAAATGTAGTGTTGGCAGTATTTTTAGTAGAACTGTTGCATGTTCTAAGTGTTCTGCCAATGAAACGAAAACTGTGGTTTGCTTTCCCTACGATATTTTCTGTGTGTTCGTTTTTGTAATGTACAAGTTTTTAATTGAATTTACGGGCCGGCCGCGGTGACCGAAGAGACTGAGGCGCTCCAGTCACGGTCTGCACGGCCACTACGGTCGGGGGTTCGAATCCCCCCTCGGGCATGGATATTTGTGCCGTCCTAGTTCGTAAGTAGTTCATAAGTAGTTTGTAAGTTAGGGACTGATGACCCCGTAGTTAAGTCCCGTAAGCTGTACAAACATTTGAACATTTTTGAATTTACGGCCTGCAGATTTGACTGATTCATCGCGAAAATGGAGGCCAAACGGATTTCTTTTACTGCTAATAGCATGAATTCTGTCTTTTAATTATTTAGGGCGACGACGGCGTCTTGAACATCGCGTACGACGTATGCTCGTGCGGGAATGGCAGTGCACTTTCGAGGGCTCCCGTCGGAGGTTCGAGTCCTTACTCGGGAATCTGGAGAACGTGTGTGTGCGTGTGTGTGTGTGTGTGTGTATGTGTGTGTGTGTATTATCCTTAGTGTAAGATAGTTGAAGAAGTTCGTGGTGTGATGATTTCGACATTAATATTTTGTAAGTGATTGAGCAAGGGAAAGAATACTTTTCGATTTCTTTAATTCTTATCCCTTACTGCAAACAATATTCTTTACACCGAGAGTGCAGGAGTACAGCAGCATAAGTAAGCACAGAATTTTTCTTCATTCTCTATTATTTGAGGGACATTCTGTTAACAGAATAGTGAATGGCCTTTCAGACGACGATGCCAAAATTTGAAGTGTTTTTTGCTCGAACATCTGCTAAATACGATTGTAAACTACTTGTAAAAGGTAATCCAGCTACAGGAGAGGCCTTTTCTAATCTAAGTAAGTAACAACATTGGCAGGGTATTTATAGTGCTGATAACAGAGACTATAAATATAATGCTTTCCTTATCAGATTTCTCGTGCTCTTTGAAAACTGCTTGCCGTTTGAAAACAAAACAAGGTGCTACCACTTATACGCAGCCTGGATGGATGACAAGAGGAATAAGAATATCGTGTAGAACAAAGCGGGAATTATACAAAAATGTCAGAAGCAGTCAGAATTAAGCAGCAGTAGCCCATTACAAACAATAAAGGTTCTGAAAGATGCCGTAAAGAGGCCAAAAAGTATGTTGTATGCAGAAAAAATAGCTTATTCTCAGGATAAAATTAGAGCAATGTGATCAGTCGTAAGGATTATTTGGTCAGCAGCACAGAGTTGAGGATGTAAGGTCAGTGCGTACTGGAGACTAGTGACAAGATATATGTTCAGTATTTAATAATCTCTGTATGGACATAGCAGGTGAATTAAGAGAACCTTAGCTCCAGCATATAAATATTAGAAAATAACATTCCAAGACTGTTACCTGAGGCAATCCTCAGGTATACTGACAGGGAGAGACAGTCAATAATGAGATCCTTAAATACTGAGGACTCTTATGGAAATGATGAGGTATTTAGCAAAATACTTAAGTATTTCTCCGTCTTTGTTAGCCCAGCGCTTAACCATATTTGTAATTTTTTCCTTTAGGAATGATCAGTTTCTTGACAAATTTAAATAGTAGTGAAACTACTTCATAAAAAGGGCAAAAGGAGTGATGTAGACAAGATTAGATCTACTACTATGCCATCAGTTTTTGATAAAGTTATAGAAAAGGCTGTGTATTCAAGGTGAATTGATCATTTCGGTTCCGATTATTTGCTTTCGAATGTACAGCTTGATTTCAGAAGTGATTTAAGAACTGACATTGCTATATGCTATTTTCTCTGTGAGTCATTTGATAGATTAAATGAAAAACCTCTAACATTGTGTTTATTCTTTGATTTAACTAAAGCGTTTAATTATGTTGATCACAACATATTGTTACATAAGTTGGAACATTATGTAGTAACGGAAATAGCAGACAATTGGTTCAATTCTTGCTTTAATAACAGACAGCAGAAGGTGACCCTCTGTAGTGTTGAATACGGATCTGATGTACACTCTCAGTGTCTCAGTGGGGCAGAGTAATGTTCTGTTCTGGGGCAACTGTTGATCCCCATTCATATAAACGTCATCCCTTCAACTATAACACGTAGTTCTAAAATATTTGTTTGCTGGCACGCTAGTTTGCGGTATTGATCGAGTATTAATTAATTCAATTAAAGAAATCGTGGCATGCAGAAAATAACTTGATGCTAACTCACAATAAGACTCAGCTTTTACAGTTTCTGACACGCATTTCAACAAATAGTGACATTTTGATTACACAGAATGGTCACATAAGTGAGACTGAGAGATAGTAAGCTTTCGTGGAAAGCCCATGTTGCGGATCATGTTCAAAAACTAAATGCTGCGTGATTTACTACTAACGCAGTTTCTGAAATAAGTGGAAGTTCAGTATGAAAAATAGTCTATTTTCTCTTGCTTATGACGAATGGTGCAACTTTTGGGGGTAACTCCACTGATTGAAAAAGAGCATTTCTTCCGCAGAACCGAGCTGTGGTACTATGGTGGGGTAAGCTCGTGTACCTCTTGTCGACCTCTGCGAATTCTGATATTGGCCTCTGAATAGAAATTTTCTTGAATGCGGTTTGTTGTTCATCATGTTTTGTTATTCACATGAGTTAGCAGGTTTCATTCAGTTAATACTAGGCACTCATTTTCAAGGATTAACTGAGAAGCTTCCTCATGGTTCACTCTTTCTATTCTGTCGAAGAATTCCTGGATGAATTAGAAAATTAAGCTAATTTCTGTGTTTCGTTGATGCTTCTTTTTATTTATGCTTATACCATTCGTACGCTTGCAGCTGCTTTGAATTTCCTGTATCAATTACCGCTATTTGTTACAATCTGGTATACTGAATCGCTCCAGGAGCACGGAAGCTTGTACCCGAAATTCGGTCCTGGCGAAAATGGCAGATATATACATAAAGTCTAGGATCCGATGGTTCATAGAATTACAAACATATGAATTATTCCAATATTACCGTCAGCAAGCTCCGAATGTAATGCTGGTTAGTTAACGTACGGCAATGCTTAGGTGGATTGGGAGGAAGGGGGGGGGGGGGGAGGGATGATGGAGGATTCAAACGTGGTGCAGAACTACTATAGCTATGTATAACGTAACAGTTTCCCTCAATGGTGTCTCTAGATTCTAATCAAAACATAGAGGTGGTGCGAACACAATTAGGACTGGAATGACATTGCCCTTACCAACGAAAATTATGATTATGTTGATACTACACTAAGAACAGACCACCTCGCCATCTTTCCAAGTAAGCTTGTCTCTGGCCACCCAGAAGACGCCAGCGCAGACGACAAACGGAGCCATGCGTTCTTAACTACAGCAACACGAGGCCTAAAGCGGAAGGCGGTGACTGTAATCCGTTGCGCGGCAGTCAGTCAGTATTAAAAGCAACCTTCCACATTCACATGAACACACAAGTTCAATCACACGGGTGGAAACATATATAAACATGGGACATTGATCATTAATAAAGGAATAAAATAATTGACATACAGATAGACAATATTAATGGCCGAGAAACACTTAAGAGTTATTGAATAACTGAAAATGGAACACGACCGCACATTCAGTGGACGTGTTTCAGGCTGAGTTGGAAGATCTGAGCCCTCCCCCCTCCCCTTCCACGCTACCAGTCAACGTCCCCGGGAAAGCGGAGAGGCAGCTCCCAAGGCGCTAGCACAGGAATGTGCCGGGAATCTCAATGAGACGGTTGCCGGATTTAGCGTCTATTCGTACGCAACGCGGGCTGCTCTCCCTATTCTCCTCTTAGTAGGAGACCTACAAAAGGAATGTAGCCGCTGTGGAGCCGCCGAGTGTTTCAAGGCGTATAGCTCTGGAGCGTGCCGCTGCTGGCCGTCGGAGGTTCGAGTCATCCGGCGGGCATGGGTGTATTGTTTTTCCTTAGCATAAGTTACAGCAGTTTGTAAGCCTGCGGACTTGATGAGAGTAGTTAAGCCGCATAGACAGACTACAGGTCATTACAAAGGACATGAAAAGGGAAAACCTATGCGTCGTGCACCTAAACGTCCCCAAATTTTAATATTTTCCTTTAACAATTTTAATAATCACAGCTTTTCCTGTCTTTATGACGATTTTATTAATTTGCTATTCAATCACGACGGACAGTGCACCATTTCTGAGTAACCCGCATTTCATGAAACAGTATTTTCGTATAACAATGTAATGAAAGGTTACAGGTCATGTACGGTAAGCTGCTCCAGGCACATAAAAAAGACGCAAACGTACAATGCTTCAGCTATTGACCATTGGGCATCCTCAAAATAACGAGCATTCACTCAATCACACAGGCAGACTTGTGTCACACAAACCTTCAGCTCACGCGAGATTCGGATATGAAGACAGTGTGACTGTGAAGTATGCCTGTGTGAATGCTAGTTATTTCGAGTAAGGGCAATGGCCGATGGCTTAAGTGTTGTATGTGTGTGTTTTTTTGTACCAGTCGCAGATCGTCAAAAAGCTTTGGAGTGAGTTGTAAACTGTCATTCTTATATCGTTGATTTCGAACCTAGGATTTTCATTATTATTATTTTCGTAAATAATTGTGTAGGTTTAAATCAATTTAGGTATAAATTTACGTTTAATACGCCGCGGTACACTGTCTTGGACTGTCCGTATTGAAACTAAAACCGGATTTCGGATTGTAAGATAGCCATTATAAGCTGTAGTAGAATAGTATCCAAAGCTCTTCCACGACAACCAAAGAAATTTTGATACTATGTGAAAACTGAAAACGCCACAGAAGCTAGTGTGTAATCACTAACCGCCGACACGGATATTGAAATTGAGAGTAGGTCAACATAGAGAGGAGAGCAGTTGTGCACCTAAACGTCCCCAGATTTTAATATTTTCATTTAACAATTTTAACAATCACAACTGTTTCTGTCTTTACCGGGATTTTATTAATTTGCTGTTCAATCACGACGGGCAGTGCACCATTCCTGAGTAAACCGCAATTTATGAAACAGTATTTTCGTATAATAATAAAATGAAAGTTGTCTATTGTTTTTTACAAATTATAATTCGAGATTAGTACGCAATTAATGTCTTGTAACACTCAATATGTTAGTGAAATACCTATATATGTTATTAGGAGGCAGGCGTACTGCTGTCTCAGTATTGTACCTATAACTGTAGATGTTTCAACACTATTACAAAAAATTAATCTTCCGACGGTTAGTTTTCCATATGAGATTTATTGTCGAAACAGCAAGATCACAGGTCAGTGCACTAACAATAGAGTGACAGAAACGGAAAAACTTTATCTGCTGAGCCGTACTATTCCATAAAACTGAAAGTTGCACTAACCAATCTCTCTTCTTCACGTCTATACTGTATTTTCCTTAATTACTACGGCGCTGATGACGGGTTGTTACATATGAGTCATTCACGTAATTACAATGAAATTAGCACACCACTGCATCGATTTATATAAAAAATTAAAAGAGATTCATTTCGCTGTTAATACAATGGGTTAAATTATGAGTCAATGTACTTTTCAACGAAATTACATCATAATTGAAGTCGTTACAATTACTTTACGTACATGTGGGATTTACGTAAAATTAATTTTTTCGTAAATAATTAAGAAAGGTTTTTGTTACATGGAATCGGCATGTTGCTCCCAAATACAGCATTTTTCTGAGGGTTTTTTCTTTCGTTGATGTATTATTGATGGATGACTATTAGATTTACTCCAACAATGCTTATGATGAAAGTTCCTAATCTTAACATTACGAACAGAATCCTAATTTTTAAATAATATGGCTAAAATACTGATAATTTAAACAAAATGAATATTCTTCCTATCGTTTAGGATATCTTGGGATACATACCGAATTATTCTGCAATTCATTTGTTGCCTAACTATAATAAATGTAAGTAGGATATGCAAATAAAATTATTGTACTGATGTGTTTTACACCCACTTTAGGCTTCCATGTAGTTTTATGATTTTATGCAAACATTTCGGAAAAATGTATTAAAATTAATAAAGAATTATGGATTATACGATTACGACTCTGTTATTGTGATAATATCTATGCTGTAATTATATAATAGTCTCTCTAACCGTATCTTAAAAGACAGTAAAAATTATTTCATCTTAAATTGATCATTAAAGTGACATTGTGGAATGCTTAATAAATAAAATAATTTAACTAGAGATTTGAATACCGAGTTCACAATCATTTAGGAATAGAGGGATGTATGTGTAACAAACCATTTAGTTATATAAGGTGGAAGTTATAGAGAGCAGTTTAGAATACTATTCCAGGAAGTTCTGATTGAAACATCAAGTAGTGGCAGTAGCGGACGTTGGTCTCCATTTCGGCACGACGACAGCCAGTAAGCAACTCAGCAACGTCAGTGCAGTCTCCAGGGCGCTTTCAGAATGCTCACATTTTGCAGTAACCCCACATTACCTCCCAACTTGACAACGGGCCATCGAACGAAGTACATTCCTCTGTTCTACATCTCTAAGAATCGTTACCGAAGACCAGAAGATTACAGCACAACCATCAGGACAAGAACTGACTACTGACGTGTTACGTCAACCGGCGAACGTGACCACAGGCAATTGGCCAAGTACGTTCACCCACCTAAATGTTCCTCAGCAGCGTCACTTATTTGGTTCAGTGAGAGAAATATCAGACATATTTTGCAGAGGCGAGCAGAGAGGAGGATCAGATAAATACGGAGAAGGCGGGAGAGTCGTCGTTCAGTGTGCAGTATACAGTATGCTGTCAGACAGTTGGCTGCCGCAGTGATTCAGTAACTCAGCTGTTCTGTCGACGGTCACTCAGTGATTGATTTGGCCAGTCACCTTGGTTGAAACACGTCCGTTATGACAGAGCAGCCAGAAGACGAGTTAGGCAAGAAGAAATGCCATCAATTGGGAAGAATATCGAAAGGCAAATCGTACTTATCCAAAGGACCAAGGACCAAAGGACCAAAGGATGCGACATTACCTAGAAGACGGAGGTCCAGCAGCCAAGTGCTCGGAGTCTGCAGGTCGCAGGTTTGACCCCTGTACACCCGATAATTCACATCGCGCAGTCCCTGTGGCCGACACATGTCAACAAGCCACTCGTGACGCGCAACAGAAACACACGGACAGTGCAACCGCAATATTGACGCAACGATTATCTAGCCGCTGGCAGAACGGTTTCAAAATACACCACGTCCTCTGGCCGAAACGACGCTACTAGCCTGCCACAAAGCTATGCACCAGCCATCCCGGCTGAGTAATAGCAGCCGCAGCACAGTGGTTCTAAATCCCTAAAAGCTGGCCGAAAGCCGATAACGAAATAAAATCGTCTGAGAATTTAGACTTGTCGGTTTTCGGGGTCACTGATTACGAGTTCGAAGTCAGAATTAAAAAAAAAAAAAAAAAAAAAAAAAAAAAAAAAAAAAAAAAAAAAAAAAAAAAAAAAAAAAAAAGGCGGCTGAAATACGACGGATAAACTCTTCAAAAACGTATTCAGTTCGAGTGAAAGTCTGTAATCTGGGGTTTTCGTGGTCGCTGATTACGAATTCGAATTCAGTCCATAATTACATTTGAAGCATGTCCATTTCCAGCAGCTCGGAAACGCTTTTGTGTAGCGTAGGCCAATTCGTGGACGTATGTTCTTTTCGAACTTTTTCTGTCCAACGTCGTTTCGACCGATAACTCAAATCGTTCCAGCTTGTGGAAGGACGCCCCATTGTCTTTTACGTAGGGAGACGCCCCGTTGTTTCTTCCATGGAAGTCTTCGAACATTCATTTTCAATTGTGAAAGAAACAGGATCGTTGAATACCGATATCAATTTAGCCATGGCATCTTTCAAACGTTTCGGCAAAATGTATGGATGCTTGGATTTGTTTCACATCGCCATCTCAACAATGTCAGTGACCACGTTGATATTCTCGTTCAATACCAATTTCACAAATACGAAAATTTCCTTTCTCGTGAAAGAAGGTTCTTCAGCCGGCCGCGGTGGCCAAGGGGACTGAGGCGCCCCAGTCACGGTCTGCACGGCCACTACGGTCGGGGGTTCGAATCCCCCCTTGGGCATGGATATTTGTGCCGTCCTTAGAATTAGCTAGTTCTTAAGTAGTTTGTAAGCTTAGGGACTGTTTGAGCCCGTAGTTAAGACCCAAACAAATATAAAACAAATATAAATGTCCGTCTACAGACAGAGTGGTTTCACCACGGGTGAAAAATTTGCACATTTTTTTGAAGGTTCTTCGGTATCATCCAAAGATTCTGTAGAAAATGAAGGAATAACATTAATAACAGAATTGTTTTGGCTAGTTTTCTATAAAAATATTTCAGTCGGTAAAATTATGAAAAAGTATAAAGGACACATCAACACATAAAAATTATAAATGAAACCGAAGTCGCAGTTAGTTGTAGCTAACTTTTCGATGCGTTTGAAGAAATTTCTAAGGTACAATTTCCATTCTGTTTAAGACAAGGAGTCGGTAAGAGTTTTGACTTATTGTTTTTTTTTCAAAAGGACTTTTCGGAACGCGTCCAAGAAAAATACCACTACTTTCATTAATTATTTATTATTGCATACAATGTCAATAACAGTTTCAAGCTACAGGTTCAAATTGTACTTACTTTCTGGAGAAGACTGGATTTTTCAGAATCGAAATCTGTTAACGTTTTGCAGTTCTACACACGTCTGACCTTTGTTGTGCTTTCGACGCTCGACGAGTAAAAAGTGCGGCCGGGCCCGATGTCACAAACGAAATGCGTTCCTGAGCCAGCTAGGGACTATTTCCTTTTCTTTACGGTCATAATAGTATGTATACTAGGTGTCCCACTACAACTATTCCAACCATTAAAAGTCCCTACAATAACAGTTTTTTGTCATACTTTCGGCCAGCTTTTTGGGATTTGGGACCACTGTGATCCGCCTGCTGCCTTCCGCGTTGTTACAACGCACTATAGCGCCGTGGCGAAGTTGCCTTCAAATCACGCGAATATCACTGGCGGTTACAAGTTGTCAAAGAAATGTCTTTGGTGGAGAACAGCTGCATTATTCACACCTTGTGCCATGAAAAAAAATCGCACTGACATGTTTTACGGTCCAGTTTAGATTTGTAGTTTTATAAGTTTCTGCAAACATTTTGGACCAAAATAATAATTTAAATTAATTAATAAGAGTGTCTGAAACCCTTTTAGGAAAAAATTGTAAGTAGTGGCAGGTTTCGAACCTTTCGTGTCAATGTCCAGCGCCTTGCCCACTACGCTACGGCTATAAATCAAAACAGAAGTTCTTAACTCTCATACTATTGATAGCTGTTGTTAACCGATATTAATATGGCATTTGTAGCCATTAGATTATCATTTATCGTACGAAGAACGATGTCTTTTTGTTAATTTTTCAGTGTGCCGTTACTTTGAAATGACAACGTATAATTTACAATAAGAAAATCATCAAATACGCGAGGAATGTCACGTGACATCTCCGAACGGCTGGTTTTCGTTAATTGAATGGAGGTTGTCGAATCTCCGTTATTTTTGCAAATATGTCTCAAACGATACGAGAAATGAAAAAAACATAAGGGAGCTAAGTTGTAGAGAATTTTCTCCTCTACCAAATAGGTTATTCAATTTTCGTGTCAGATGAACGGTTCATTTGCAATTACAATTACATTACAAACGTTTTTTTTGTTTTACTACTGTATTTTTGTCCGAAAAATTAGAAAAAGCGAGGCCCTGGACTGTGGCGGCCCACAATCATGTCTGTAAAATTTGGTGCTGATCGGTTGAACGGTTCGTCTTAAAAAGAGGGAACACGTTACCGAGAGACAGATAGACGGACGGACAAACAGACATACATCCTAAAATCGCCGTTATTTTAACAAATATCTTTGAAACGCTACGAGATATGAAAAAAACATAAGAGAGCAAAGTTGTAGAGAATTTTCTCCTCTGCAAATTCGGTTATTCAATTTTCGTGTCAGATGAATAGTTAAGCCATTATTTTCATTTAAATTTCAAACTGTCAAAAGACGATCGCAAAGGCCCAATTTTAGTGTTACTGCCGTAACCTAAAGTGGGCCAAAAACAAATTCCATCCCCCGACTTACGTCGGAACAACGAATAAACGCAGCCTATTGAAACTGATATACCAAATCACATTAGAAATTAACACCACTTTATATTTTCGTTACAATTCGAACAAAAATAATAAAAATATAAATGATAAAAAATTACGGACGATACGATTACGACTCTACTGTTGTGGTAATATCTGTGCATTCAACACGTATTTTAACAAACAACTAAAACTATTTGATATTTGAATTTAGCTTTGAAATAAATATTCTTTTTTTACTTTTACCTCTTTAAATTATTATTTTATATCTCTCAGATATTTTCATTTGCTTTCCCCGTGAAAATATTGTCGCCTGCCTCGCTGTGTTAGTTTGTCCTCTTTTTCAACCGTATTTTCTTTGCCTGTACCGGTTTAAATAAAAACAAGAGGCAGTGTCAAATCGCTGTTATTTTTGTAAATATCTCTCAAACGATGCGAGATATGACAAAGAAATAAGTGAGCGTAGTTGTAGAAAATTTTCTCCTCTACAAATTCGTTTATTCAATTTTCGTGTCAGATGAACGGTTAAGCCGTTATTTTCATATAAATTTGAGCTGTCAAACGGCGTTCGCAAAGGCCAACCTTCTACATCTACATACATACTCGGCAATCCACCGTAAGGTGAATGGCTGAGGGTACACTGTACTACTACTAGGCATTTCCTTTCCTATTCCACTACCAAACAGAAAGAAGAAACAAAATGCCTATATGCCTTCGTACGAGCCCTGATTTCTCTTATGTTGTCTTTGTGATCACTAAATGTTCACATGTTTGCAAAGCTTAAGGGACTTAACTACGGGGTCATCAGTCCCTAAACTTACAAACTACTTATGAACACGAACATCCATGCCCGAGGGGGGATTTGAACCCCCGACGGCAGACTGCCACGCGCACCGCAACACGACGCTGCAGCACGCGCAGCTAATCCGCCTCGGCTTTGTGATCACTACGCGAAATGTAAGTAGGTGGCAGGAAGAACGAACTATATTCAGCTTCAAATTCCGGCCCTCTAAATTTCCTCAACAGAAATTCGCGAAAAGAACGTCGTCTTTCCTCCAGCGAACCCCAATTGAGTTGCCGGAGAATTTCCGTGACACTTGCGCATAGGTCGAACTTACCAGTAACGAATCTAGCTGCTGGCCTCTGAACTGCTTCTATGTCTTCCTTTAAACTGACCTGCTGCGGGTCCCGAAGACGTGGTCGTACAAACGTTTTATACGTGGTCTCCTTTACAGATGAAGTACATGTTTTCAAACACTCCCAATAAACCGAAGTCGGCTGTCCGCCTTACTCAGAAACTGTCCTTATACGTTCGTTCCATTTCATATCGCTCTGAAATGTTACGCCTAGATATTTGAACAAACGGGACTGCCTCAAGAAACTCACTACGAATGCAGTATCCGAAAACCGTAACCTAAAGTGGGCCAAAACTGGGAGAGACCATAATACCAGAGTATGCTACACAGAATTTGTAACGAATTAGTGTTGTACACTACGTAGAGAGATATCGGGTTCGTGATTAAATGACACACGCTGGCTGTTTCATTATATCGTCTCATGTTAGGTGTCGCCTCCGTAGCGTGGTGGCTTGCACGCAAGGGTGCCGGATTCGATTCCTTGTCGGGTCCCAGATTTTCTCCGACCGGGTCTATGTGCTGTCCTCATCATCATTTCATCATCACTGACACGCAGGTCGCCGACTTGGCATCAACTGTAAATACTTGCACCAGGCAGGCTGAACACGACCCAGTTTGAGATCTAAAGGCCATAAATGCACACGATCATCATCATCATCATCCCCACGTAATATAGCGAATATACTTCTATATAATATACCGTAGATCCTTTGTCAATCAGTCGCAAGAAGAATAGAGATTTTAAAATGAGAGCATTCGTGGACTAAACACAATCGAGAATTTCAATTTTTTTTCTTGCTAACAGCCAATACAGAATGTTGTTCCTGACTTTCTCCTTTCTTCGTCTTTTACCTTATTCGTTCATCGTTGCTGCCATTGCCTCGTTAGCACCTGGATGGAAATATGTGTTCCCAGCTGACTGTATGTATGTTTCTAAATTATTTCGGTCTAATTGATTTGGGACTTGGTTAGCAGCACCGAATTTACCTATTGGAATGTAAGTAATGTTCAAATGTCTATAAATCTGCGTGGTCATCAGTCCGTAGCTCACAAACTACTTAAACCTAGGTAAACTAACCTACGGACAAACACACACACCGCTCGGCTACTCCACCGCGGCAGGAATGTAAGAAACCGCCTAAAAGTCGTATTTCGGCTTATGGGCACAGCGACTTTCAAATGTCAAATGTTTGTAAATCTAAGGGACTTAAGCGTTGCGGTTGTCATCCATAGGCTTACAAACCACTTTAACTTATGCTAAGGACAACATACACATATCCAAGCCCGAGGGGAAAATGGAACATCTGGCGGCGAACAACCGCGAGCTCCGCAGCAGGGCGCCTTAGAGCGCTCGGCTACTCCTCCGTGGTACCCCGGCTCTCATAATCCCCGGGGGGCATGGAACCAGGATCGGCGCGCATCCCCAACGGGTAAGCAGGTGCTTTGACACGACTGGCTATCCAGGAAGGGGGGGGGGGGGATCGATTAAAATGTCAACATTGGTCTTGACGTTAAACGTCATTACTTTTTCGTTAGTAACTCTATTAACGTGAAATTTTCACAGTATACATGTATTGTAGCCAACAGTCTTGCCGCAATGGATACGATAATTCACGTTAGATCACTGCCGGGGGCGGAAATCACTTCATTGGGATCATCGACGAATCTGCCGAGTGCTGTTAGCACGCGGTTGGCTCTGAGCCCTTGTGAGGCTCATTGAGCAGCTACTTAACTGAGAAGTAGCGGTTCAGGTCGCGAAAACAGTCCCAAGTGTCGAGAGAGTGGGGCGCTGAACATGAACACATGGCCCTCTGTACCGCATCCAGAGGAGTAAGACAAGCCAGTGGTCGGTGCCGAATGGGCCTTTCGTGGCCTGTACGGTGGAGATTAATTATTATCCACGCATTACATACACGGAGAACCAAAGATCTTGTCACGTGTCTCATCTCGTGTAAGGTCCCTGCGAGCACGCACAACTGCCGCAAAATGACGTAGTAAGGATGAGATTAGATTAGTTTTTAGTTCTGTAGATCCATGTTGAGGAGTTCCTCGTAATTGGGGAACATGTCAAGAAACAAAATTTACAACTGAATAATAGGTAATACTAATAATATAAATAACAATACATACAATTGTTTAAGTTTTTATTCATTATTTTTATTAATTTTATTTATTTATTTATTTATTGAGCTGATAATATAATAATAATAATATGGTATGAATACCGATACATGCATCATTTGGTACAATTTAGAAATTCACTAATGGAGTTGAAGGAGTTGCGTACTAGAAAGTCTTTCGGGCTCCTCTTAAACTATCTTTATTTCTAGCTAAATTTTTTATACTTGTTGGTAAATTATTGAAAATGTGTGTTCCTGAGTAGTGGACCCCTTTTTGAACTAAAGTAAGTGAGATTTTTCAAGTCCTTGTGTAGATCACTTTTGTTCCTAGTATTCTATATATAAACTGAGCTGTTTGTTAGGAAAAGGGATATATTATTTATGACAAATTTCATTAAGGAATAAATATACGGAGAGGCAGTAGTTAATATACCCAGTTCTTTGAAGAGGCTTCTACAGGATATCTGTGAATTTACTCCACAAATAATACGTATTACACGCTTTTGGACTCTGAAGACGTTTGACCGATTTGAAGAATTACCCCAAAATATTATACCATACAACATTATGGAATGAAAGTAAGCACAGAATGCAAGCTCTTTTATTTGTATGTCTCCTATGTCTGATAACGCTTGTATTAAAAATACAGATTTGTTGAGTCGTTTCTGCAGTTCTGTGGTTTGCTCCTTCCGACTGAATTTATTATCAAGCTGTAATCCCAGGAATTTAATACTGTCAACCTCTTCTATCTGCTCTTCCTCATACTTAATGCAAATTCTGGCGGGAAATCTCTTACATGTTCTGAACTGCTTGTAGTGAGTCTTTTCAATGACAATGAGTTGGCTTTAAATCATTTATTAATATTCATGAAAATATCATTAGCAGAAATTTCTATAACTATGCTTGACGTACTTTTTATTTCAATACTTGTATCATCTGCATACAAAATGAACTCTGCTTCTGATGGTGTAACTGTTGAGAGGTCTTAATGTACACAAGAAAAAGCAATGGCCCTAAGATGAATCCTTGTGGGACACCACGTGTAATTTCTTCCCAATCCGATGATGACTGTTGGTTTAATTTACTAGTCACTCGCACTGACACCCTTTGTTTCCTGTTAGTGAGGTACGAGTTGAACTATTTTACAGCATTTTCCATGACACCATAGAATTCTAATTTACTTAACGTCTGAAGTAGTGCTGGAGGCTCTCCATATCTGTACTCGTCCATCCGCTTGGTGCAATTAGAAACGAGAATCGTCAAACTCTGCAACATGTTTGCAGTCAGGAGCAGTGGAATAGTGTTGAGGGACCCAGGCGAGGAGTAAAGCTCTGTGTCGTGCTGTCAGCAAGGGTTTACGAGTAGGCCTTCGTCTCCAAAATCCCATATCGATGGTTTCATTGCACGATGAAACTTTTTGATAGCAGACATTTTCCTAAGGGGTGTATTCAGTCACGCTGAACGAGTGTCTTTAGTTATCGTTGGTCACGTTCTTGGAGGATATTTTTCCAGCCGCAGCGTTGGAGATTTGACGTTTTGTCGGATACCCGATATTCACAGTGCACTAATGAAGTGGTCGTACGGGATAATCACCAACTCATCGCTACCTTGGTGATGCTGTCTCTCATCTATCGTGCGCCGACTAAAATACCACGTTCAAGCTCACAAAATCTTGATTAGGTGTTATTATAGCAGTAGTAACACATCTAATGCCTGCACCAGACCCTTTTACCTTGTATGGGCGTGGCCGACACTCACTCACATACCTCTGTGTTCGCAAGCGTATGCCTATACCAATTTCTTTGGCTGTTAACTGGGCTACAGACATAAAAAAATCAGTTTCAATGCTGTAAGAAAATTCTTTTGGACCTAAATTGACATGATTCAAATAAATTCGCCCTTATAATTGTTGTAAAATGTGGTAGTGAGATTTGTACCTTTATTCAGTCCACAGTGTAAATCGGAGCTTTCAAAACTGGGTGTCGCACTGCTCCTTGATGTCGTGTAGTGGTATCAAGGCTGTCGCGAAACTACGAAGTTCTAAATGTAAAATAATTTAAAGCCTTGTATCAAATTTTCAAACCCCAATCTCTTCGATTAGTGTGTTCTACACTTTGAAACGGGTCACAGAAATTTGTCTATAAATTAGGATTTGTTACGATATAATGTGTCTCTTAACTAACAATACAGAAAGTTTGGTGCTTGAAGCATTTGTAATTGGAAGGGTGTAGGCGTTAGGAAAAGTTTGGAATGCTCACTATATGTGAATTTTAGTTAATTTATTGACGTTCTTCGATGTCAAGAAGAATATCAACGTTTATCTGACACCGATTGTTGCTTTATGCAACAAGGACTTTCATCAACAGAAGTTGCCTGGCGAATTAGTCGTGAGTCATTGTGATATGGGAAGGACCTGGAATCGTTTTGAAACTGCAGGTAGTGTCCATGACTTCTCCCGCAATGTTCACCTTGGGCCGACAACTGCTACAGACGACCATTATCTGACGTATTTCGCCCCATGGAAGCCAGACCTGGCTTCCAGCATGTTAAACAATGACTTAGTGAAGACCAGACTACATGAAAAGGCTCCAAAACAACTCTCTGGATTGTTGACTGACATGTGGAGACACGGCCCTTAAACCCAGACACCGTGGTGCTCCGTACTATGGGGCCAAAAGTCACCAAGAACTGAATACTGTAATTTGGCGTTAAGTTTTCTTCACAGGTGGATTTCTCGTATCACTGATTCCTGATGAATAAATCGGATAAATCGGTGATGTAAGAGACGGCAATGTGAAGACTCCACAATGCAAGGGAGAATGTGCTCCAATCACAAGAATACCAAAGGACTGTTTATGGATGATAATTCTTGAGTCCATCGTACAGGGATCGTCAAATATATCATGAATAGTGCCAATATTGGACGACTGAAGTGACCTGCATGTTACCCCGATAGGAATACAATTGAGCATGTGTAGGATAAATTGAAATGAGCTGTGTGAGTACGTCGTGACGAATCACGAAGTGTATTGACTTTTAGCAGGATTTCCACTGAAACCTGGGATGGATTTCATCAACAATGATTTTGGTTAAAAGTACTTGTGGGCATCTTGCAAACGTAGGTTACAGGCTTGTACTCAATCAAGGCTCCTGCAACTCTTCATTTCATGAGATTGCTAGACAACGGACTTACCTGAAGAATCCACATACATAATTCGCAAATCGCGAAATTTCCCGACGTCTGCTGCTCCTGTATGATCGACAAACGATGTCAACACATGAAAATTTGTGCCATACCGGGACTCGAACCCGGGTCTCCCGCTTTTCGCGAGCGGTCGCCTTAACCACTCGGCCACCCGTGCACGCTCCCCGGTCAGACCTCAAGAAAATTAATTTCAATTTAGTTTGATCACGAAAGATAGTAAGTTGTTGAGCTTTGTATGTCAATAAACCGAAATATGTATTTTTAAATATCAATTCCCCATAGCATATAAGAACATAGAAGTTACGATTAGTGGCTAATGACAAACTTGATTTGATGTGTCATCTTATTTGAAACATCTTTATTCAACACATAGCCCAGCTGATATGCCGCGATAATCATCAAGATGTGTGCAAACCTTTTGCTTACAATGGAAACACTTAAGCAGTTTCTATCAAACATTAATAATAATGTAACACGTAATTCATATGCTTGACGTCAAATATTTAACACAGAAATTTGTTTTGAAAGTAATGAAATGTTTGAAACTATTTTATACATGTAGCTCTACGCCGTAAAGACTTGGAGGTGTGAAGTAGAATAACAACTGGAACAACTTACAAGGAGACCACGTGAATGTGAGAAAATCGATTCTGAAGTTTTGCAAGTAATCATAAGTAGCAATCATTTAACAAACTGCAGCAACTATAGGTGTAGCTCAGATGGTAGCGTCCTGGCTTTATAAGCAAGGGGTCGGTGGTTACAATCCTGTCGTCACAAACACTGTTTCTTAATTTTTTTCTTTTTTTTTTTGCGTTGTGTTCGAATACTTACACAATTTTAATATCTAATGGAATTTTTACGAAAAGTGCACGTATATTCGTTTTTCGTAATTTTCTATATTTTATAGGTGGTTGTTAATAATGATGGTTTCAATAAAAAAGAACATTAGTTACATTTTTTACAGTAATGGCTTCACTATTAGCTGACGACCGTAGACTTTGATTGTTCAGTTTGTGAAGAGCTGCGACGGTGTATTTGGAAAGTCATCTCCACAGCTGCCAATGGCCTTCCAAGCAGCTAACGTGACGACGAGCTTTTCATCGTCTTTACATACACGTAAACAAAAACTGACACAACACGTGGAATTAGAGATCCTAAAATGTTTCATGTAACTGAATTAGGAAAAACAAAAAAGTTTTTCACAGTGGGATTCGAACAACCGTCCCTATGATTTTGAGGCCAGAACGCTACCATCTGAGCTACACCGACAGGTGCTACTTGTGTTCTAATTATTTGTACGTGGGTGTACTTTACAAAAATTCAAATTAGATTTTCTCGAGAATTTTGAGCGTTGCGTCGAATGATTTTGGTTGATTGTTATTCACGTACCATAAACATAAAGAAATTCTATAGCCCGAAGTTAGGCAAAAATTTTCTGAGATAAAACGTTCCCTAACAGGGCACAGGACTGTCGTACAAACTTGGATATACTAATTGTTTAACGGTTCCAAACCATCATTAAAACTTTTTATGGAACATGGAATATTCATGTGATGACACAGTTTTGTATCGAACAAGACACTGCTGTATGTGATTTATGAATTGTTGTACGGAGGTTTACGTCGACAGTGGATGTTGTTGTTTACAAATTGTTGCATGGAGGTTTACGTCGATCAATTTGCAATTAAGATGTAGCAAGTTCCATGATTTACATGTTAAGAAGAAGGGCTGGTTTTCTTGCCTCAAGTTGGAGATCATAATATTCTAGAAGTGAACATTGGCTATAGCAGAAGCAAGAGGTGTACCTCTACTTCTACTACTGGGAAATAAATGGTTGCCATCTAGTTTTTATTGTTATCAAATCCAAGAAAATGAATTGAGGGCAAGCATAAAAGCATCGTATTTATTAAAGATCGCAGATTTTGTCCTTCACGTACCAAACAGCATCAAAAATCGCAAAATATCTCCGCACAGGCTATTTATTATTTTATGACGGATGCAATCGTAAATACACTTCTTGAGCGGATAATATTTTGGTTGTTGCTGTCGTTTATCTTGTTGTGCTCTTCAGTCTAAAGAACAGTAGGATGCTGCTCTTCAAGCTACTCTCTGTCCTGGGCAAACATTTTCATCTCTGAATAACAACGGAAACCCACATCCAATTCGTCCCGTTATATCCTCTGCGATGCTTACACGTCATTCTTCCTCATAATATCAAATTGTCCTTGATATGTCGGAATTTGGCTTATCATCCGACTACTTATTTTACTTACATTATGCCGCAATTTTTTTTTTCGCATCTCAATCAGCTTTCAATTGCAACACACCACACAGTGTACGTGCAAGCGTCCTGGTCATCACTCACCAAATCTAAGCCCAGTCACTGATCTGCGTGGTCAAATGGCGCTATCCGAAAGCTGTGGTGAGGCAAGTGTGGTGCACCGCGTGCCATGGACAAAAGGGCTGATTTACGGTTGAAAAAGGTGGTTATTCAGGCCTCTTTCAGGTGGTTCAATGTTGGAATGTTTGTGAAGCTATGGGACCAAACTGCAGTGGTTATCAGTCCCTAGACTTACTACACTAATATCGTGAAAAACTAAAGACCACACACACACACATTCCGAAGGGTGACTCTAACATCTTACGGGAAGAGCCGCACACTCCGCAGTAAGGCGTTTTCGATCACACTGCTGTTCCTGCACGACTTTTATTTGGTGACACTTCCATAACTTTTTCTGAACTCTCTCTATGACTAAAGCGGTAACTTGGAGTCTTACTGCTCGTTTATTTGCTATCACAATTGAGTGCATTACAGATCTCACCTGTGATGGAAAACAGCATCCAAATCCATCGCACAGCAAATGTCCTACCGTGACTGTCCATGAAGAATGTCCCACAAGAACACGAAGCATTGTGAAATATGTATGAGTAATATTAAGCTGGTGAAATTTTATTAGAAAAGCTAACTGAGTTAGTGGCTTCCGTTCATCGGCACTGGTGTGTCACGTATATCGCTCCAGTTACAAATAACGTAGGCATACCAGCTTAGTTGTGGGGGAATCGGACGTCTACAACAGTGTTCTATCAGACGAGTCAGCTTCTGCCCTCGCTTATTATTTCATTCGTCAGAATGTGACTGTCCGTTAAGAGCGAGATGAGCTTTAAAGGGTTCGGGCTCGCTGAACTTGCAGTCTATAACGGTATACGTGGGTGGTCAGTGAGTGTGTAAGCGTATAGCTTGGACAGCATGTAATGCAAAGTGCCCCGTATTTGATATTGAGTCGTTGTGTTTCTAGTTGTACCTTTCACCCATTTTCTCTAACCTATTAAGGTATTGATAGAAAATCAAATGGATCATCACAGTTTAACACTCGTAAAATAATACATGGATTTCATTTTCACGCATGTCTGATTAAAGCAATGCTTGCAGCTTGTGCACCGTGAAACTCGCCCGCTGTTCTTTTGTCTGTTAACTAGCCGTGTTTGTGGAGTTAACAATTCACTGCTTGCTCACAAAATCTAATTACGGCGATATTCACACAGCGGCGTAAGTATACAGTTCCCTTAAGCAAAACTCTGACTCTAAAATTTACAGTAATCTTTAGAGGAAACTGCACACAATTAAAGAACGATCCGCAGTCTTGGATCTAAATAAAAAATCATAAATGTTGGCAACGGAAACGCAAATATTTTCTCCTCCAGAAGGGAGCAGAGACATAAGATACATGAACAAATTACCCCACGTTAATCCAAAATAAATGATGAGGGGAGAATTTAAATTAGCACAAAAGGATTATAATTTAACAAATTAATTTATTGTTCAACACTAGAACAACAAGGGGGGAAGACCATTTTCTGAAAATTACAATAAAAAAAAAACATCGTACAAAATGTTCAAAATATCCTGCCCTAAATATGGCCCAAAACTTGCCCACCTGCAAAGTTGAGTGCAGGTTAATTACGATCACGTTTCATAGGGGGGGAACGGAGGAATTGCAGCACATTCACACACAGATTGATACGCCAAGCCATACAGGTACTTACCAATCATCCGACACCAATACACCAAGACGACAGCCAAGCAATGTGGAGAATGCAGATCGAAGTTGAACTTGCTCACAATGAAATAGTACTTCGCATCCATAACATGTCAAGCTAGTGGCTTAGGCTCATAATAAACTATCAGAAACCAACGTACTTGGTATAAGACCACAAAGTACGGTGTACAGACGGAAGTTAAAGTTTCCCTAGAATTTCTAACTATACATTAAATCAAGATTTCATTGAATAATATCGAAAACAGTCGCTCTGGCGTTCGTTTAGCACAGGGAGAAGAGAACTACAGAAGATTAAAGTTGTTAGAGCAATACAGCACTCTACTAGGTCGGAACACAAAATATGAATAAAGTTAATAAAATCAATTTCGAAGAGAATAAGATCGCGAAATATATCGTGTAACCATACTTTCTGATCAGAGGAATGATATCTATTACATAATCAAGGTTACAGATTGCTACAGCACAATACAGAGTTTGGTCACAAAAATTCAGAGAAGTGTAATAATTCTATTTCATGAAAATTTCTACACAGAGGAAAAAGATCTATTTAATGGTAATAAACACTACAGGGAACACGCTAATCGGCGCACACGTGGGCCGACAAGTACACAGATTACAAGTTAGAATGGACCACTTTCCGGGGAAAATTATCACGCTACACTCACTAGGAAACACATTGGCAAATTAGCTATACAATTATTAACCACTCATGTGCACTGAATGATGGAAAAGCTGAAGGCTTAGTCTGACATCGTCCACTTGTACGAACAGTATAGGCACTATGTCCCCGAAAATATTTGAATTCAACTACGATAAGAATGTGAAAGACACTGAACATATTTAAACAGGCGAAGAAATGATTTAAAAGTTATAAAGTGCAAGAACTATGTAAAAGAAACACCATCAGAGCCTCGGAATCAGATTCTAGAAAAAATCGACGTAAAACTAGCACCCTGTACGATATTAAGTAAAATCTCACTACTACACATAGTGTAGCTGCTACTCCCAGAATTAAACTCGCATAAGGCATAAGTACGACTATGGAGCCTCAACTAAGTCGAGCCATGAGGCTACAGCAGAACCAAACGCAGAGGTACTTACCCTACCAGGAACCAAGAACATACGTACATTTAATCGAGGGGCAGAATTTTAGTGAAACGAAGAGTTACTACTGCGTGTCCATAACTGCTCCGGCGGCCATATTGGTCCTGTAGAGGGAGGGGGACAGTGCTTCCAACCTGCGCCTGATGAGACTGCGCCATCCTGTCCCTATGGCCATCGTGCACCTGTCTCCCCTAGAGGATCGCAGGTAGAAGCCGTTCTGATGAACAAAGTTCGTGCATATGGATTATCAGATTAACTGCATGACTGGACTGGAGCGTTCCTAGCTGACAGAAAGCAGCAGGCCATTCTCAACAGAGAGATGTTTTCAAATGTTCAAGTGATTTCAGGCGTGCTCCAGGGGAGTCTTAAAGGATCGTTGCTTTTTACAATATACATAAATGATTTTGTAGACAACATCGGAAGTTCAATGGGGCAGCATCGCGCCTCGGAGGCTCGAATCCTCCCTCGGGTATAGATTTGTGTGTTGTCCTTAGGTTAGTTTAACTTAGTTTAAGTAGTTTCTAAGTATAGGGACTTATGATCAAAGTAGTTTGGTCCCATAGAATTACAAACATTTGAACTTTTTTTTTTCAATGGGCTTTTAGGGGATAGTGCTGTAATCGAGAAGTCGCAACAGTAAATAAGGGTAGCAAACTGCAGGAGGATGTGCAGCATCTTGACGTATGTTGCAGGGAATGGCAATTAAGCCTCGACAAAAAGTATAAAGATCATATATAAATGAATTGCTGTTCGTTAGTCTCGCTAAAAATCGAGAACGGATGAACTGATTTGGCTAATTTTAGTCTTGTAATATTCGTGTAAATCCAGGGATGGTTTAAACGATAATAAAATAAGGAAACGTCCGTAAAAGAGAATGGAAAAACTGAGACAGCTTTTTCCAGTGAGTTATTAATACCTATCGTCCAATTGCGATAAAATGTTGTACATTTCATGTTAAAAGTAAGAGGAAGGTTCGCAGCAAATAAAAATTTGAAAAAGTCGCCCGGAAAGTAGGAAAATTTAGGAAAAAACCGAAAGCAATTTATTTCTATGAATAAAAATCAATTGACACAAGGTTGTAAGAGCATCACTTGAACACGGCTTAACAGGGTAAGGTTTGTATAAAATAATTTTTTTGAAAAATCTACCAGGAAATTGGAAAATTTGAGAAAAACTGAAAGTACCTGTTTCAGTGTGTTTTTGATCGAATTCAGCATTATAACTGACTATTCGCACGACGGAGAGCGGTAATTTTTTTTATTTTTATTTTTTTAGTCGTAAATTCAAACCAATTATCTTGATGAATGTGTTTCTAAATGTACTCAACACTATAAGTTGAGAACCGTTCATCCGACTGCGAAAAAATTATGATCATTTGATGTTCAACGAAAGATGAACGTGCTGATGAACTTCAAATATGTTCAAGTTACCCGGAAAATTTGAAATTTCGCGAGAAACTGAAAAATGGAATATTAATATCATTCGTCTGATTGCGATAAAATTTTGCATATTTTACGTTCAAAGCAAGAGTAACGTTCTTATGTAAAAAAATTTGGAAAAGTTTCCCGGAAAATTAGAAAATTCAGAAAAGATACAAAGAGATTTTTCTATGAAATATCAATACCATTCAGGTGATTGCGATAAAATTGTGCACATTCGACGTTCACCGATACTTAGACAATCTGATGATGCCTTTACAAAGCTACTGGGTCTAAAATACGTATGATTTAAATTAATATGGTTTATATTATGAGGTAAGTGATACGAAGTTCACGGAAGTTCTAGTTTGTTATTATAACTAAGCAATAGCAGGACAATCACTTCAAGCAGCTACTTCCATAAAATTTCTGCGAGTGTACATAAGAGGCGATTTGAAATGTATCGACCATTTAAAATCAGTCATGGGTTAGCAGATGCCAGACTGAGTAAGATTCGTTGGAAGAATCCTCAAGAAGTGCAGTCCGGCAACAAAAGAAGTAGAACTCTGCTAATCAGTGTGGGATCCGCACCAGGTAGGGTCAATTGAACATATAGAGAAGATGCAACGGAGAGCAGTAGGCTTCGTTATGGGCCAATTTATCAAAGACGAAAGTGCCACAGAGATGATGAATCCCCAGTGGCAGATACTGCATGAGAGACGCTCTATATCCCGGTATGGGCCTCTGTCAAAGTTCCTAGACCAAATGATTCATGAAGAGTCAACCAATACATTGCTCCGTCTTACGTATATATAGCGAAGCGATCACTAGTCTAAGATGAAAGACACTAGAAACCACACGGAGGCACAGAGGCAATCATTTTTCCCACGAATCATACGAGACTGTAATAGGAGGAGGTGACAATGGTACGCAAAGTACCCTCCGCCACACTCTGAGACGTGGCTTGCGGAGTATGGATGTAGAGGTGGCATTTATGTTAATGCTAATAATATGTTAATATTCGCGGTTTGGCAGATGGACAAGAGAAGTGGTTCGTTATTGGTTTGTTTTTGTTTGGATGATTGTTGGTGGAGAGAGCAAAAACATGATGGGAGTCATACTGACGATAATCGTCATCAGTTACTCCACATTTCAGCTCTTCGAGCGTGAAAATAAAATGTTCCTGTGCATCGTAAACTACGAGGATACATAAACGTCGACTTTTTTTTTAACCAATCAGTACTTTAACATAACAAGCACATACACAGATTTTAAAGTGCTCTGAGTGTATCCATCTAATTCAGCAAATTAAAACGTTGGAAAATATTTCCATTGAGAGTTTCAATTAACGATCATCGATCCTGCTGTTAATAACTCGTTTCAGACCTCAACAAATAGCTCGTCATTTGCCATACGGTTACAGTAAATGTAGATGAGAGATGCGTAATAAAACATCGAAACAGAAACACAGGATATCAAGCAAAACAGTTAACTATCACACTTTCGCTTTCACACTTTCATTCGTTCGATGGAAAACACCTTGTGCCTTCTGTTGCCTTTAAGAAACTTCAGAGGTTAAACACGTTTTCTTATGTGCAACATTCCAAATCTTCGTGTGGCTTACGTGGACGAGAAAAGCTGAAGACATGAAACTAACCGTTTTTATAAATGTATAGGGTCTTTATATACCCTCTGTGTGTACGGAAAACAAAACACGTTTTAAGTACAAGCATGAGAGGCCAGTCAACAAGGTATCAGACGCGAATACAAATTTCCAGAGAACATTGTTAATTAATATTGCTGGTTCTTCTGATGCAGTGCAGAGTGAAAAGCATTTTAAATATAGGCTTCAGTTTCTTTGCGTGTAAATTCTGAGTTCTTGGCAATTGGAAGTATAGCTATGAGTATATCATGTGTTCTGAAATATTACTATTGTACATTTACCTCTATAATTTGTAATCGGGAATTTTACCATTTGTTCTTAAGATGGTATTCGCGAGGAACTTTTTGAAATGTTCAAATGTTTGTAAACTTATTGGACCAAACTGCTATGGTCATCAGTCTCTAGATTTAAAAAGTACTTGTCATAACTTACACTAACGACAACACACACACACACACACACACACACACACATACGCGCGCGCGCGCGCGCGCGCGCACACACACACACACATACTCTAGAGAGGAATTCAACCTTAGGCGAGAACTGCAGCACAGTCCGAAGGATGACAGCTTAGACGACGCCATCCAGTGCGGCGGAACTTTTTGTTTTCAAGATCGTGATACGTTATCGAGAACTACAGATTTGAAATTACAGTACTTAAGTGTAAAATCACGTTTTTGGTCCAATGGCGATAAACAACTAAACATGTAAATATTCCAATATGTTCTAATAAAGTTTTGTCTGCTTTGGACATTCATGTAGAAAAGTCGCAAGTATGCCTCGTGCTACTACTGGGGCGTTCTCTGTGAATTCGTAGCCCGGCTTTCTTAACGCTGTATTGAAACCCTGGGCAGACAAAAGTAATTCCAGCTGATTTCTAGACAGCTACTCTGCGGAAAAAAATCTATTTTACACGGATAGATTTGTTCGTTATATGAAAAACTCATTACTTAAAACTTCAAGGATGAGATGCCGTGATCATGCCTTAAACATTCCCCTGACGTTTCGCCTTCGACTGCGAAGAGCATCCTCGGGGGTGAAACAGTAAACTGCAAGTAGAGCTTGAATTCGCATGAAGAAAACACAATGGTCCTAAAATAAATAGGTGTAGTACATTTGAGTACCCTGGCATCTCAAGTAATTATTTATCCAACACACTTTGCACCTGGAAGTAATTCCTTAGTTAGTACCGACCACTGCACACTGTAAGCATTGAGCTATACCGGCTCCTGTTTCTTCGATTGTCCCTGTCCTTGATTCAGTTACTGACGTAAGTACCCATGGCCCCCACAAGGGTAGGGCTGGGTGGACCCATGGGTCCAGGGCCCAGTGCTGAAGGGGGCCCGAGCCCAGCCCTGAAATTAGAAACAAAATGGAAAGAAACGTTCATATTTTTCCTCCAACGAAATTTAAGAAGGCAATTGCAATAGATATTTATGATAAACTTTGACTGATGCTCTTAGTTACTGGCATTGGTTGGTTTTGTATGTGTGTGTTAACTAAGGTAACCAACTTTACCGATTTTTTCAGGACAGTCACGATTTTTGTGTCTCTGCCACGAATTTTTTCAAAGGTAATTCGGTATATCTATTTGTCCCGTATTTAACAATTATGTTTCGATTTCGAAATGTATCTCACTTCTATCGGTCTATTTTATTATTGGTTTCAATTATGATGGGAACCTGTTTGACAAAAAGTTCGTTAGACTTAAGGTACTTATCACAAACTGTTGAAACCGTTCCAAACTGTTTCCACTGACCATACGCGCCCAAACTATACCAGTAAGAAAATCATTATATGGACTGCTAACTCCAATTTTCCAGGTCAAAGATGGATTGATATATTTTCTCATTTCAGACAGAATCATGTGCCATTCTCAAATGTGCTTAAGCAAGTGCAGTTTCTCTTCCGCCTTTCCGGAAAGGGTATTTTCACCACATGAATAATACATTGACAAGTCACAAAACACAGCTTGCCGTAGAACTGTCAACTTCTACAGTTCCCCTTGTGCTCTTCTAGTCGTTTTTTTGACTGTTCCTTTTGTGGTACCCACGTATACGACACCGCAGCTACATGGAATGCTATAAATTCCTGCTTTTACCAGCGGTTTGCGAGCATCCTTTGCCGATTTCAGGTGATTCTGTATCTTCCAAGTAGGTTTGTAAATAACGGCAACATTCTGCGCCTTTGGTTCAACCCCGAAACCAATTTCTGACTACCAGCCAGCTGTGGCCATTGTAAGTAAAGTCTCAATTTTAACTAGAATAATTTGATAAATGACGCTTACCGTATGAAATTTATAGCAAATTAAAGTACATTCTAAAAAGAGTATGATTCAGATATAAACTTGCAATTATGCATCTATGTACACAACAGTAAAAATAGACAGTGGGGGAGGGCCCGTCTCTGATTCTGGGTCCAGGGCCCGCAATCCAATGTGGGAGCATTGATGTACCATCGTTCTCTCTGTGCGTGGACCGCTCGTGGTGCTGTTTGATCTGTCGCGCGTCAATTTTCTTCTGACGTGTGTTTTACTTGCTGCGTGAGGCGCGACGGTGGCGCGGAGGCAGTTTGATAGTGGACAGGGTATTAGGTAGCGAGTTTGATTTATTTTGAAAATGCTCAAATGTTTGTTAAGCTTAAGGGACTAAACTGCGGCGTCATCAGTCCATAAACTTACAAACTGCTTATGAACTACCTTATTCTGAAGACGACACAAACATCCATGCCGGAGGGGGGAGTCGAACCTCCGACCGTAGTTGCCGTGCAGACCGAGACTAGCACGCCGCAGACCGCTCGGCCACTGCGTCCGGTGAGTTATTTTGATTAATGGGCCGTGGGGAGCCATCCGTGACATGAGCTGAAGAGGTTGGTCTGGAGAGGCATGTCTGTCATGTTATAACAGCACCTCAGTGCGGGCTGTTTGCTTCGCCTCCCGGCTATGTGGTCGCGTTCCTAGCGCCCGTGAGACACGGCGTCCTTCCCTGGCCGACCGGCTGAGCTGTCAGTAACTGTTTTTTTTTTTTTTCTTTATTGTCGTTTCAATTCCCCTAAAAGAGGGGCGGGCCGGCAGCACTCACTGGCACTCTTCGGCCTACAGAAATAAAATTTGTCAGCGAGGAACATAAAAACACAACGGAGATAAAATTTTGGAGATAATACAGACATAAAACGGAGATTTAAAATGGAGATAAAACAAAGTACATAAAATGGAGGAAACAGTGGTGACATAAAACTCTTGGAACGGCGAAAGTGGTGAATAAAAACAGTTGCTCGAATGTCAGTGGCGCACACACACAATTAAAATGAGCATAGGGCAGCGGCAATGGTGAGACCGTCCGCTATTTGGAGTTAAAATAAGAAACACAACACACACTTCGAGAGATACACAAATAAAAGCTGATGGTGTGGGCTGCGGGTTGGCCGTCCACTGTTGTAAGATAAAACAATTTAACTAAAACACACCACACTTTTCGAAGCACAAAGGAGGTTCCGTAGATGATGGGGCACTGACAGCATTGAAGATGTGTGGGGGGAAAAGGGGTGAAAGGAGATGGAGAGGGTGGGGAGGAGCCACAGAGCCGGTAGGGAAGGGACGGGGGGGATGATGTCCCAGGAAGCCACGGGGAAGAAGGATAGGGGAGGGCGGTAAGAGGAGGAACCGGAGGGACGGAGGAGGGGAGAAGGGACAGGAAGGGAGGGCTAGTCGGGGCCCTCAGGGAGAGAAAGGGGAGAGAGAGCAAGGAGAAGGATCAAAGCTGGTATGAAGGGTAGATGTCAGGTCGGAGGGCATCATCCGGGAGGGCATCATCCGGGAGGGGGAGGGTACGGAAGTTGCCACGGGAAAGGATGCGGAGGGTGGACAAGTGGAGAGCAGGGGGAATACAGTGGTGGAGGCGCGGCAATGTACCAGGTGCAGAGAGGAGGGGATGGACTAGAGGATTAGGCGGATCTGATTTGCGGGATATGTAACGGAGGCGGAGATTTTCAATAAAGAGAACGAGTCTGGGGAAAGTAATGAGATCATAGAGGATCCGCGTGGGGGAAGGGGGATAAAGTGGGATACGGAAGGCGAGGCGGAGGGCATGGCGTTCCAGTATCTCCAGAGATTTGTAGAAAGATGGGGGAGCGGAAATCCAGGCGGGATGGGCGACACGGAGGACTGGGCGGATGAGGGATTTGTAGGTATAGAGGATGGTAGAAGGGTTGAGGCCCATGTTCGGCCAACAAGGAGTTTGAGGAGGCGGAGGCGGGAGCGGGCTTTTTCTTGGATAGCGCGTAGATGGGGAGTCCAGGAGAGGGTGCGATCAATAGTGAGGCCCAGGTACTTTAGGGTAGGGGTGAGACGAATGGGACGGTTATGGAGGGTCAGATAAAAATCTCGGGGACGGAAGGAACGGGTTGTACGACCTACGATGATCGCCTGGGTTTTGGTGAGATTTATAGACAGGAGCCACTGGTTGCACCAATTGCAAAGAGGTCAAGGTGTTCTTGGAGCAGGCGGTTGGAACGGGCAAGGGTGGGAGCTAAGGCAAGGAACGCGGTGTCGTCAGCATATTGGAAAAGGTGTACGGGAGGGGCAGGCTTAGGCATATCCGAGGTATACAGGAGGTACAGGAGGGGAGAAAGGACAGAGCCTTGGGGCACACCAGCAGAGGGATAAAAAAGACGGGAGTCGGTGTTGCGGACGGTAACATAGGTGGGGCGGTCGGAGAGGAAGGAGGCAATGACCCGGACGAGGTTGATGGGAAGAGCATAGGTTTGGAGTTTGAAGAGCAGGCCAGAGTGCCAGACCCGATCGTAGGCCCGTTCGAGGTCTAAGGACACAAAGATGGCGGCACGACGGGAATTTAGCTGGAGGGAAAGGAGTTGCGTAAGTCGAAGGAGTTGGTCGTCAGTGGAGAAGGAAGGACGAAAGCCACATTGGGTGTCAGGGAGAAGGCGGTGGAGGTGGAGGTGGTGATGGATGCGACGGGACAGAATGGATTCGAAGACCTTGCTGAACACTGGGGTGAGGCAAATCGGGCGGTAGGAGGAGGCATCAGAGGGGGGTTTGTTGGGTTTTAGGAACATTAGGTTTTAGGATTCGGGAGATTTTCCACAGGCGGGGATAGCAGCCAGTGTAGAGGATGGTGGTACAGAGGGAAGCAAGAGTGGTGAGGAAAGGGAGGGCGGTATGTGATGCGATCGTGGCCGGGAGCTGTGTTGCATTTGGTGCGCAGTATCAACTGTATGTCGTGTACAGTGATGGGGGTGTTAATGTCCGATGGGGGGATGTGGTCCAGGTAATGGAAGCCAGGAGCCAGGGGTGGGATGGAGACATCGGTTTTTTCATGGACATCTGGGAACAAGGAATAATCAAAGTTAGGATTTTCAGGGATGGAGAATACATCAGAGAGGAAAGAGGCAAAATGGTTGGCCTTACTGGCATTATCAGGAAGGGGCTGGTCAAGGTGGAGGAGAGGGTGTGTGGGCATAGGTTTCGATCCAGTGAGGCGGTGGAAGGCGTTCCAATACCGAGACGAGTTGATTGGGAGGTGGGCATTAAGCCGTGTCACTGTCTGATGCCAGTCCCGGCGTTTTTTGGCAGTCAGGAGGCTGTGCACGTGTCGCTGGAGTTGCCGATGGCGGAGGAGTGTATCCCGGTCACGGGTTCGCAGGAAGGAGCGGTACAGGCGGCGGGATTCCAGCAGAAGAAGGACAGCCCGTGGAGGGAGTGTGGGACGGTGCGGCTGGACAGCTTTGGTAGGGATGTGCGAATGGATAGCATCAGACAAGGTGTGCTGAAGGAAGGAGGCAGCTTGGTCGATATCATCGGGAGAGTGTAGGGGGGAGATGGTGGCTTTCGACCTGATGGGTGATGGAGAGGCGAAAGGCATCCCAGTCTGCTCGGGAGTAGTCATGGACGAGTTTAGGAGGTGGAGGTGGGCGAGGATTCTGTGGGCGATGGACATTGTGTGTGAGGGTAAGGAGAACAGGGTCGTGATCACTGCTTATGGGGTCAAGAACGTCGGCGGTGATGCGCCCAAGGAGATTGGGAGAGACAATGACGACATCAGGGATGGTGTTGCTACAGGGTCGGGTGTGGCGTGGGAGTGGGACAATGTCGCCATTGATGGTAGGAATGAACTGATGCCACTGACGGAGTTCGGCAGGAGAGCGGGAGTGGATATTGAGATCAGCAGCGACCACGTAGGTTGTGAAGGTGCTATCAATGTGAGCAAGGAAGTCATAAGGGATGGGAACATGGGAGCGGATATAAATAGTAGCACAGGTGAAAGTGAAGGAAGGGAGGAAGAGGGTGTGGATGAGATGTTCATAAGGGATGTTGAGGAGGGGATGTGGCCGAACTGGGTGGTGTCAGAGATGGCCGAAAGCCACTCCACCTCGTGCAGGGGGATGGGGAGAGTCGTGACGGTGTAGGATATAGGGTGTGGTACTGACATGTATGTGAGGGAGGAGGAAGGTTTCGTTGAGGAGAAAGGCATCCACGTGGTGTTGGTTTAAGGTGTTCATCAGGAGGAGCTTATTGGTGGGAAGGGAGCGAATATTGGAGTACAGGATGTTAAATCGTTGCTGCGCCATAATGAAGTTGAAAGGTGGGGAGAGGGAGAGGAAAAGGGAGCGGGTGTGGGGACTAAACTAGGGTGTGAGGACGGTCGGTTCGGGAGAAGGTGAAGTGGATGTGATTTTGGGAGGTTGTAGCCTTAAAATCAAGGTTGAAGAGGGAGCGAGCGGCCAGGGAGACTTGGTGGAGGGTGTGAGGGCGCTGGAAAGGGCGGATATTTTGGAGGACAATAGTCAGGAACCGGATGATGTCCTTTGCTGTGGGGGGAGGGCATAAGGAGTTATTAGCGGGGATTGGGGGATCAGTGGGACGGACAGGGACGGTGAGTTCCTCTTTGGTGGGAGTGGGGCAGGACTTACATTTGTAAGAGTAGGTGGGGTGTGCCCCACCGCAGGTGTTACAGGAGGGGGTGGCGGCGAGGTTAGGACAGGAGGTTTGGAAGTGTTGGCCTTTGCAGTGGGGGCATACAGGAGGGAGACGGCAATTTTCGGTCAGGTGATCATTATATGTGAGGCATCGGGAGCAGCGGTATGACTGGGCAGGTGCTCGGGAAGGTTCCACCTGGTGCAGGCGGTTGTAAATGAGGGCCCCATTGCGGAGGAGGTGGTTGATGGATGGCGCGTCTTCTGTGAAGACGCGCATGAGGTAGGTGGGGCCCGTCGCATTATTAATTCGACGAGCTGAGCAGATGGATAGGCGGGGATCCCGCCGGAGTTCCTCCAGTACCTCTTCCTCTGTGATCCCCGGGTACAATTTGGTGATCACAGCAGTGAGCGTGGGAGGACGACGGGGAGGAGGGGATTGCCGATTGGAGGCTGGAGGGGGAAGGGGGACAAGGGTGGCACGGGGTCCAAAGTGGACGCGGGGGATCTTGTGGAGGAGCTGTGTGTGGAGGTCGGGGTCAGGTGATTTGAGGAGGACAGAGTCCCTCCGTGGGACGATTTGGAGATGGGGGCAGAAGGAGCATACTGCCGAAAGAGGAGAGTGAGGGCACGGCAGTCTAGGAGTTGGGGGTCAGGGTTATTGAGGACGAAAGTGTGGAGAGCAGATGGTTGAGAGGGGAGGAGGGGTGGTGGGGGAGGTGGTGCAGGCTGGGTAGGGGGGGAGAGGGGCGGCTTCCATCGGGACCGTGGGCCAGTGGCGAGAGGGTCGGCGGGCTTTTTCGTCACCGAGGAGGTGGCATCTGTGAATGCCCGTTTTGTCTTCTTTGGTTTTATGAGGGCTTGGGAGGCTGGAGTGGGGACAGGGGAGACTGGAAGGTGGCGGGGAGCCGGCCCTGCGGCTGCGTCGTCGGGTGGGAGAGGACAGGAGTCGACTGCGGTCTGCCGGGTGCGAACCGCGGCACGGTCACCGCGGGAGTCGGGAAGGGGAGGGAAGGAATCGAGTGGGGGAACGGAGGAAGGGGCAGGAGAGTGTGGGACGAGGGCAGCGGCTTGTGTGGGGGCAGAGGAGAAGGCGACGGTGGAAGGAGTGGTGAGGGTGAGGAGGGAGGGAATTGTGGCAGGAAGAAGAGGGGAGGATGTGCTCCAGGAAATGGTGGTGGGGGCATGGGAGGACGAAGTAAAAATGATGGTCGAGGACACAGTGGTAGGTGGCAGGGTCGACATGGCAGAGTCGTACAGTCACCTTAGCTGTAGAACACTGCTCCAGGATCAGCGGCGGCGGCGGACGTCCCTCCCGGCGGCCCAGGTGGGGGCGGGAGCGGAGCGGCGCGGCGCGGCGACGGTGGGACGCGCTCCGACGGGCTGGCGGCCGGGCAGAGCGCGCTGGGCGGCGGGGAACCCGGCGTGGGCCGGAGGAGCACCTTCCGGGGCGGCGGCGGCGGCGAAAACACCGGAGACGGTGCGGCGACACGACTGCAGTCCGGAGCGGCCGGGCGGTGGGGCCCTGATCGGCAGTCGGCGACAGCGGCACTTAACGGCGACAGCAGCCGTCGCGGCGGCAGACAACAGCCGAAGACGATAGCACACAAACGTCAGAATAACTGCGAAACACGAAACAAATACCGCACTAGCAACGTAGTAAGAACGATGATGATGTCAGTAACTGGTACCACAGTCTAATATATACAGTCGCGACACTCACTGCTGTGAAATCTGTTACCGTCAGATTTGGAGCGACATTAGCGCTCCAAGCAGTCGTAAAGCCGGCTGTCCCTTAACGCCGTATGCGACACATTAAATAATGCCCACTTGTAATTACTTTTCTGTGTGGTTTGCTAAATATTGCATATATTCCTTCATTCCAAGCTTTATTTAAGTATCTTTACACATGACTGAGTCTAAAAGAAACGTTAACCGAGCAAAAACTCGTTGTGATCTGACACAAACTGCAATATATTACGAAGTACTTCTTTAGAAATTGCGATTTTATCTCCTTTGTGTTTTTATGTTCTCCGCTCACAAATTTTATTTCTGTAGGCCGAAGAGCGCCAGTGAGCGCTGCCGGCCCGCCCCTTTTTTAGGGGAATTGAAACGACAATAAAGAAAAAAAAAAAAAAATAGAAATTGCTTGCAGCTTACCTAGCTGGTAGTGACAGATAAACATATTATTTTGCGCAGACAATCCTATAATTGAACTTCCAGGGGACAGTTAAATGTCAATAAATGTAAATTTAGCAAAAAATCGTGAATAAACTGACGCTAACTGCAACATATTTATGACGAAATTCTTCAGACATTGCACCTTACTTTGCTGGTAAACACAGTATTTCACAGATGAGAAGCGTGCAATTAGCCCTCCCGGTGTTAAAAGGTGCGAAAAAAAGGTTTACCCCCCTGCTTTTTACTTATGAGAACACCCACTGGCAATGAAACTTTCGTCTAATATAAATTTCCTCCGAGTCTATTTCAATTATATGTTATTGTAAGATAATACGTCGATTACACGACAGTGTAAATGTCATTATATGGATGATCCTCAGTCATTATCGCAGTCTGTCTTTATATGGTTAATAGAAGAGGGAGAAGTGGGAGGGGGCGGGGCGACAATCGTCTGTAAAATAAGACGGCTCTTTGATTTCAGGTAAATAGGTTTATGTAATAGACTGTGGTTTCCATTAGATAAAACAGAAAACATATTTAACCTTTCAATCATCTATAATGGCCACACTGAACACTTCTTTTCCATACATTTGTCTCAGTAGTAACTTATTTTCGAATGCCCACGCAGAAACGCTCAGCAGTAACAACAACGAACACAGGTCTCGTATAGAACAACGTGCCTTTACGTCCGCAAGGAGCGCTGCAGTCGCCTAGTATAACAAAAATGAGCGGTAGTGTCGCGACTGTATATATTAGACTGTGCTGGTACTCCGCACTCAGCCAACACTGCCTAGATACAAGGCCTCACAACAAGCCCGTGTCTCGTCACATCGATAGGCTGCCCTCGCAAGCTCACTGGCTGGCCGCTGGGGCACAGCCCACTGCCTCGTAGCGCCATCCAGTGAGCTTGTGAGGGCAGCCTATCGACGTGACGTGACACGGGCTTGTTGTGAGGCCTTGTATCTAGACGGTGTTGACACAGCACCGACTGCGCCTCCAGACGTTTTTCATATGGGATGTATGAAATGTTTCCGGGCGTTGGTTGACTCCCTCCTCCTACACCATCGCGAGGGTGCACTTGTTCAAATCAAATGTTCAAATGTTTGTTAAGCTTGTGGGACTTAACTACGGGGTCATCAGTCCCTAAACTTACAAACTACTTATGAACTACTTACGAACTAGGACGGCACAAATATCCATTCCCGAGGGGGGATTCGAATCCCCGACCGTAGTGGCTGTGCAGACCGTGACTGGAGCGCCTCAGTCCCCTCGACCGAGGGTGCACTTGTCGTGGAGTAAGAAATAAATAAGTTAAGTGACGTACAGTCCTGTTCCGCAATTTTGTTCCCCAGGGGTCGTCGTTGCCTGTGTCTACGTCGTTAGTTGTTTACTCATGTATTACACTGCACGTTTAGTTCCGTTCAATTGAATTATTCTTTTCTCTTTGCTCTGAGTCGCAAGTACTCTATATGCATTGACTTGGTTAACGTAACTGGGGAATTTAAATGGTTTGTGCCCCTCTGCTGGATCGCATCAACACGGGCGGTAGTTGTACAGCTTAGTTTTCCTTTTTTTTTTACTTTTTTTTATCTTTTCGTTGCAGAATTTTTTCCTTCATGAGGCATCGACTCCGCCACTATCCGTTTGTGTAAACCCCTTCGTGTCAAGGCTGTAGTTCTTGTTGACCGTTTGGCACCTTATTCCTTTCTTTCCTGTTTTGAGTCAGCTCATCTGTTTCACCTGTGTGGGTGTATTAAATTAACTAGTAGCCAGCTCCCCACCTCAGTGTGGTTTCCCTGTAACTAAGCTGAACTGCTGTCATTTAAGTTGCAGGGCTCATTTTTAAATGTTATTGTGTGTTGTTTAATTGGCCTTCTGCCTACTGATATCATTGAGCGTAGGTTCCTGCTACCAGCCTCTATTAGAGTTTTACTTAAATTTTTGAGCTCGCATTTAGTGTGTCTTGGTAATTGTATTTTTAAAGAGCTGTGTTCACTTAAATTTTGGAGCCCTACTTTAGTGTGACTTTTAATAATTAAGCTGAGCTGTTTTCATTTAAACAGCAGTAACTATGGAATCGCTTGCATTTGGAAAGGGTACTGGAAAAATTACATGTCATGACTACCTTATTTCCGCGTCTGAGTGACCAAGAGCATTGAGGCGATATTCTCCAAGGCGCGAGGCTGTTCCCCGTTCGGGGTTTGAAATGGATGTTTGTGCTGTCTTTAGTGTAAGTTAGTTCATAAGTACTCTTGAATGATTCATGGGATTACCGTCGGATCGTATTGTAGTAATCACACAATATTTCTACGAGACAGCTGCTCGCCATCTTCAGGTATACTGCCGCTTTTTTTTTCTTTTTTTTTCCCCCTAGCAGGAACGAGGTAGCATGGGGTACAATCGCTTCCGCAGCAATCTACATCCCCGGAGGAACAAGGTAGGTTTGAAACTGCAAACTTCATTTATTGATTACTTGCAATACGCTTTCGGGGTGTGCTTGTCGGAGCCAGCAGGGCCAAAGTCCTCGACCCGTAAGGTGCCCCGGATAGATGTAGTTGGAGGCTGCTCTATTTGCAACAGCGGCTGAGGTCTAAGTACTCCGTGCCACTTTTTTAAACTGCTCCTCTGTGAATATACAGTAATTATTTAAATCATTATAGCCCTAATGGCCCATCAATTGTCAAATTGGGCGCTGAATTGCTTCAGCCAACTCTACAGGGTGGTGGGGGGCGGTGGTATCTCCGACTCTGGTAAAGAAAGGGTAATGGAGGGCGTCATCATCGTACTCCGTGTCAGGCTGTCGTATCTAACACTGTACAATATATTCATACACCCCAGTGCGACGTAAGACGTCCAGCGAAAGACAGGGCCAATCTTTACATTCCATATTCTTTGGTAACTCGAGAAGGGGGAGGAGGGGCAGACTATTGTTCTGCCACTTTAAAGACACATGAAACCATAGTCTTAGAAGATATTTTAATTCGCACACATTTCTCTAAATATTAGCCTGTTTTTCATTAAATCTGGTGGAACATGAGATTCTTTGATAATATAGTTTCAGTATATATGTTTTCGAATAAGGAATCAATAATAAAAAAAAATACATTTGTAAATTGGTTTTTCAGGAAAAAAACAATAATAAAATAAGAGAGCATTTCTTTTGACTACGGTACAAAATTGAATTTCTATGTTGCCTACCGCATATTTTATAGTTCACGTTCCATAATTATTACTGTGATGTTTAACATTGCGTATTGTCATAAAATTATTATTAAACGTACATATACACAGAACTAGAGAAAAATGCTCTTATAATTATTCTATTGTTTTGATACAACAGTTAGTTTGCTATGTGTTGTGTTTCAACAAAGGGACATCAGTGATACGTGACAACGAGGATGTAAATATTTTCTGAATATTATCCTAGGTGACAGTCACGGAAAGGATTGTTAGGAAAATTAAGAAGATGAAAAGTTGCAAAGTGACTGCAGAATTCCATGTCTTATTCGATAATCCATTTATCAAGAAAACTATTATTTTAGTAAGGACTTGGAGAAGGACCCCATTGATGTGTTAGGTGGGCATTTCGAAATACGGGGTGTCCTCCTCCAACGCGTCCTCCCCTCCTCGTGTGCAGCGGCCGCCCCCTCAGGCGCCGTCGCGACGTCTGTCCGTGGCGGAGGCGCGTCCACCTCCATCTTCGCCGCCCCCGCCTCCCCCACTTTGGCGGAGTCCAGGGAAGTGGCGTCGTGCTCGGTGCCGTCGTAACTGTGGGTCACCCCAGCGTGCGGGGGATGGGATGCAGCCAATCGTCCCGTTAACGAGGCGCAGGTCCCAATCGAGGTCCGCAATTTGTCGGGTCGCGGCTTCCAGAGCGGCGCGGTACTCTCGGCCACATCGCGGCTATTCTGCTCGCAATATACAGTGACTCCACAAAGTATTCGTCCGACCGTGGCGCATAGACTATAATGCGCGCAGTCATGCAAACGTAGCTGCGAAATGAATAATAACTATTTCCTTAAATTGGTTGATTTCTCCACTTGGAAATAAAACGCTGTTTATGGTTCATATGACGCTGAATTTGTTAACAAATACACACTAATTAAAATCACGCCTCAAAGGACGTCAAACAAGTATTCGTCTAGTATGCCCCCATTACACCTTTGGGTCAAGATGGAGGCGGCAGCTGGTGCCTACAGACTCAAATCTGTCAACAACTGGAACTCTTTGGGATATCCAGAATCACACACTAAATTAGTGAGTGAGGTAAATATAGGAAATAGAGAAATGCCAACCGATTATATTATAACCCCATATTGCGTCAACAAGCCTTTCAGTATAACAATTGGAAGTAGGGAGCAGTGGGAGAAAATAGTTCAACACCGTACGAGGGATATTGTCTGGTTCACTGACGGGTCGAAATCAGACCAAGGCGTTGGGGCCGGGGTGTACGGGGTGCAGCCAAGACTGGAGGGCGTCATCTCTTTGGGAAAACTGACCTCAGTATTCCAGGCCGAAATCACTGCCATCAGGGCATGTCTGGAGGAGAATTTGCGTAGGTGCTACAAAGATCTTAGCATCTATATTCAGACAGCCATGCAGCCCTAAGATCACTGGCAGTTCCTACAACAAGGTCTAAAATTGTTGCAGAATGTCACAGGGTTCTGGTGGAGCTAGGGGAAAGCAATAGAGTAAACCTATTGTGGGTCCCTGGCCACTCGGGGATCAGTGGCAACGAACATGCCGACAGATGAGCCAGGATGGGGGCAGAGGCTCCATTTATTGGAACGGAACCTGTCCTGACAATCACCAAGGCAATGATTAAATTGGAGCTACGTAACGGGCTCAGAAGACAGCACGTAGAATATTGGACCAAAGTCCATCAACAAAAACATGGCCTTGTTTTAAAAGAAGCTCTGCAATCCTGGGCCTGAACAGGAGAGAGATTAGACTCATGGTTGGATTGCTGACAGGCCATGGGAATTTCAAAAAACACCTACATACAATGGGAATAACAGAAGAGGACCTAAATGTAGGATCTGTGATGACGGTGATGAAACTGCATCACATCTGATCTTCGAATGCATTGCATTGGAGAGTAAAAGGCATAGAACATTTGAGACAACCAGACCCGAAGAAATTTTGTCTAATAAAGAACTGGTAAAGGGACTCATTGCACTGTTCAAGAGCAGTGGTTCGCTTTACTAGACATACAGGGAGCGATACCGCACAATAAACTTAGTTTCGGTGCGGGCAGTGGCGGGTTAGACCAAGACTGTTTTGGCTTCCCTGAAAGAATAAAATCAAATCAATCAATTCGCCTAGTAAGCAATATCAGTAGAATTGGGCCGCTCTGATACACACCCCTCTCGCGTTCGTTATGCAGTTGTGTTCCATCCAGCACAGTGAATAGCTGTCTCTCCGGTCTGAAAGCCGTTGACTGATATTTACGTAATATGTGTAGAAAATGTTGCGAAACTACAAAGGAAGAGAGAGAAATCTGCGTCAGGTTGTTTCGACAAGGAAAATGTTTCACGAAATCGGAGAAACAGTCGGTAGACCTACCAGTACAGTGAAGAGAATTATCTACAGGTTTAATCAGAGCAAAACGTACGAAAACAAGTCACGAAGCGGTCGTCCTGCAGTTTTGTCCAAGATGGAGAAACGACAGCTTCTTTGAGAAGTCATAAAAAATCCGAAACTGAGCGCTCCACAACTTCCTGTTGCTTTTCATGTGCGTACAGGAAGGTCTGTTTCAGCACAGACTGTAAGAAATACGCTTCGTGCAGCTGGTTATGGAGGCCGAACAGCCCGTAGAAAACCGTACATCAGTAAAATCAACAGAAGAAAGCGACTTGCATTTGTAAGAGAACATAAATAAGATGGGTTTGATTTCTGAAAGAAGGTTGTATTTATGGACGAGAGTCGATTTGAGCTGTTTTAGTCTAATGGGCGAGTAACAGTGTGGAGAAAAAAGAATTGTGAACTTGAAGAGAGAAAAGACAGCCTCTTGCTGGAGGGTGGAAGACACACTTTATATTATGCCTTTTAAAGAGTTTGCCAAGCTCACCGACACCTCACCGACGTAGGGAAGAAAAACCATCTTTTTGGAGCTCTCCGCTTCTTCTAGTTCCACTTCAGATTTTTAGCGAGCTGGTCGAAATGCAGCACGAATCTGTTTCTCGGTGCAGCCGTTCTGGCAAACACACAGCGAAGATGGTTGAGTTTGCTCGTAATCAGCATGTAAGATCGCTGTTTCTCTATGTACGAGTGTCCGTAATACACCGCTGCGTCGAGATGGATGATGACAGCTCGTAGCTTGCAGATACAGGTCTGTGTGTGTAGTTTTACGAAACATACCATCGACCAAGGAACCGTCGTCATTCTGGCAAACCATGACGTCCAGAAACGGAAGATTTCCATTTTCTTTCATTTACATGATAAAACAGATGTTCGGATGGAGTGAGTGGAGTTGTTCTAAGAAAGAAGGCAGCGTGGCCATACAACGAAAGTATCGTCTACATACCTCCAAAAGCATGTAGGTTTCAGTAGCGCCATCTGAAGTGCTTTGTCCTCGAAATCTTCCAGTGAAAATACTAGCTACTATGGGAGACAGAGGGCTTCCCATAGCAACACCGTCAGTCTGCTCAAAGTATTGGTTGTTGAATAAAAAGTAGGTCGAGATGAGCACGGTGGTGTGTTTCATAAACCTACACACACCGACCTGTATCTGCAAGCTACGAGCTGTCATCAACCATCTCAACGTACCGATGTACTACGGACACTCGTACACAGAGCAAGAGCGACGTCAGATGCAGATTCTTTACCAGCAGATTCAACCATCTACGCTCTTTTTTTGTCCAGAACGGCTACACTGAAAAACAGATTCGTGCTGTATTTCGACCAGCTCGCTCGAAATCTGAAAGGTAACTAGAAGAAGCGGAGAGCTCCACTAAGATGTTTTTTCTTCCCCAGGTCGGTGACGTGTCCTACAAGATTGGCAGACACTTTAAAAAACATAATATAAAGTGTGTCTTCCGCCCTCCAGCAGACAATGCTAGGCTCCATTAAAGACAACCTCGGTCTCAGAAGACCAGGAATATACAAAATCCCATGTCAGTGTGGAATGTCTTATATTGGACAGACGTGTCGCACTATGAAAGACATATGCGACGAACATAAACGCCACAAAAGATTGTCAACCAGAAAAATCGGCTGTGGCTAAACACAGTCTTGGTTCGAGACACTGCATGAATTCTGAAGAGACCAAGATCCTCTCTTCCGCTTCCACCTACTGGGACTCCATAATTAAAAAGAGGCCGTCGAAATACGCATCGCCAAAGAATGAATAGAGACACAGGGTTCCAACGTAGTAAAGCATGGGAACAGACCTTGAAAGTACTGAGGCAGCATTAGCCGCAGACAGATGATGGTCACCAATCAACGCAGATGGGTCATCGAAGTCGCGTAAAACACGCCCTTATTCCTCCGGTTGGCGCACAAGGAGTCCGTCGCCATCGGCCGCTCTTGCCCGCGCCGCGCCTGCGCAGACCACCAGCGGCCCGTTCAACGGCCCTCCGGTAGGGCAGGAGTCTCTCCATGTTTACGCCGTCGACGTTCTGGTCTGCGATGACGTCACGGTGGCGGCGCCTGTGCCGTGGTAACAAGGCAGCATATATATCTTTCGAACAGAGAAGCAACAGCGGCAGTTCACCTGAAGATGGCGAGCAGCTGTCTCGCAGAAATGTTGTGTGATTATTACAATAGGATTCGATGGTACTCCCGTGAACTACTCAAGAATATATTACGTCGGGAAAGCCTGAAACAGCACAATTCATAAGTAGGTTGTACGTTTAGGGACTGATGACCCCGCAGTTAAGTCACATAAGCTTAACAAACATTTGAACATCTTTTTGATTACGTTATTTACTTTACGGCAGTTGTATGGAGGCTATATATGCAAGTGTTGACAATTGTCTTCCATAAAATGGGCTGCAGCAGATATCAGCCATCGGCCGGACTGTAGTGGGCTAGGTGGCATCAGCCGAGCATGCCGTCTGTTGATATGACGCCTTCCTAGCGAGGAAGAATATATTCACGAGGTTGTGCGGCATTTTTATTTTCAGACACGGACATCCTTTACTGCACTTATTCACCTGTTATCGTCACATATCATTTGTTTCCGCAACGTCTGTCAGTTGAATGGAAATGAATTTTTTTTACGGCATTGAAGTAAGCGAGATTGCGTGGGCCGCAATAAGTCTGTGTTGGTGCAATAATTTTACCGCAATGTCTTCGAAGGAAGAGATTAATTAACGACAGGATAAAATGTTTAAACATGTAGCTACGTTTATCGATAGGGTGCTAAGATTGTTTATGTAACTTTCTGAGACGTAAATGTAAATAGTTAAAGAATTTTTTTGAAGAAATAGATGATAAAAATTCTATATATTGAGCCTCAAGCGAGTTTGAATATGCTGTTGCTGACATTTCTTTTTCCAATGCACGGCCTTGGTGTATACTGATCTCCGTATCAGGAGGAGTGGATAGAATGGGGTGGTGGTGACGAGGAAACAACAGGCTCTTCAAAAATGTTAAAATGTCTATAAATCTATCGGACCAAACTGCGTGGTCATCAGTCCATAGCTTACAAACTACTTAAACCTAGGTAAACTAACGTAAGAACAACACACACACCCATGCCCCAGGGAGGACTCGAACCTCCCCGGCGAGCAACCGCGCGCTCCGCAGCGAGGCGCTTTAGACCGCTCGGCTACTCCACTGCGGCCATCAGGCTCTCGGGTCGATACCAGCCGAGACAGGATGAGACGTGTGTTTTCTTTCCCCCAGCGTCCTGATACTACGGGCTAGGATGGAGCAAGGGGAAAACATTTTAATGATCTCATTTGGAACGTTCTTGAACTTTGCACTATCAGAGGATTATCACCAAAAGGATCTGAGATCAGATATATTTGTGTAAAATCGTAATAAAAATCATTTGTAATACTGCAATTAGGGTGCATAGCTATGGCATTATGTATGGCTTTATTATATGACATCTATTTTGTATGGAATTTGGTATATGATATGTAATTAAGATTCAATAAAGTACTTTTCCTGTAATGGCTGTAATGACTTGTGGTAGACCACATACGACCTCATCCCCTCCCCTCAGCACTTACAGTTCCTGGGGCATACCCATATCCTTTAAACGTTCCACAAAAGTAGACTCCCGTCATGCATTGGTATATCCCATACTCACCAACCCTGCGCCTCTGCCACAACTAAAACACTGCATCCCTCACTTTCTTCACCTTCTCATGGTCAACTTCCTCTCCCACCTCCGTCTACGGGATGATACCCTCTGACATCTCCCCTCCTACCAGCACTAATTTTTTCGCTGTGTAGAGCTCTTCCTATCCGCAGACCTTCTTATCGACCCCCAGGGTCTGACAAATGAATTTTAACCAGTGTTTCAGTGTGTACCAATGAAATGCTCATTCAGTTTTAAAGCGTTGCAACCGCCATCATCAGTACAACAAGTGTTTCCAGTGCTTGTTATCCAGTGTCTGTCATCTTCTCCGTGTTTGTCTGCTTCAATGGTTTTGTGCTTTTAGCCACCGTGGACACTTTAAAATATCTACATCTGTGTACGTTAACTTCCCCTGTACATTTTATATATCGCCCATCTGTCTTACTTGCTATTAATTTAAAGCAACTTGTGGGGCAGCAGTTTGTCACAATAATTTTACATCCAGTTGCTGCATACAAGGCCATGTTCAAAATTGTTACTTGCTATTGTTAAATTCATATGTTACTCACCTATTTTATATTTTATCATATGTTGTTACTTATGGCTGTAGAGCAGATAATAAGCTGCTGTTAACCTGACCTGTGGCTCTGATAATAATAATAATTTCGTGTGGCTCATTGGCCCGATGCAAGTCTTTCAATTGGACGCCACTACGGCGACTTGCGTGTCCCCAGCCTACCCCATTTATCCAACCGGGGAAAGGGGACCTACAGCTTAACGTGGCGACTCCTCACATCGTCGAGAGGTGATGGATGGATTTAAAACACAGACTCATAAAATACGAGGTTCGACCGGGATTCGAACCCGTGACCCTTCTGTTTCCCGTAGAGCACTTTACCCCAAGACCACCGTTTCCTCTTTTTTGTGTTGTTTTTCTTTGTTTTTGTTTTTTGTCTCCTTCCCTTACAACTAGTCCTTCCACTCACCAAATTCACCTTCATCGGCGTCGGCTTCATCGGCCTTTGGTAAGGTAAATTTCTCTTTTTCTGCAGGTAACATTAATGGATCTCTTCCACGAAGAAAAATCATAATCTTCTTCCATAAAAAAAAGTAAAATAAAATAAAACTCATGTTCTTCCGTCGTGAAAACAAATGATGACTTAAAGAACTAGAATTAAATAAAATCACACTGCTGTTTGTACACGCTTCAATTTCGGAACAGGTACTGCTATCGGAGTTCGTCTTCTCGAATTTATTTTGTTGGTTTCCGTGTCTTATCAAATATCATTCGTTTCTTACTCTCATCTCAGCCAACGGAGAATCGTTTCAAGGTAGCGACTGCCCTTAATTCCGACAGCGAGACGCGCCAGAAATTTTCGCGTCACATTGCGTCAACTTCTCTTTTTCTTCACTTTTCGTACCTTTTTTTTCCTATTTTTTATCGTTTCTCTCATCACATCTGTGTCAATTCCGGCGCCGTTATGTAATTGGCGAAGAGTGTTCTGTTTCGTGGATTTTGTAAGAGTGTCTTAGCTTGACATACACTGTATATCTTGAAATCATTGTAAGTATCTTCCGCATGTTTGGTGATCATATAATGCATCGTGTGGCCCACTAGCCACTAGCTACTTGTGCTTGGAAAGTAGTCGTAGTTAGGTTGTAACATGGTCGCAACCGTTATTTCTTTGGTGGTTGTTCTACGTATAGAAGCAAGTTTCCTGCGGCACCATTCCCACACATGCACCGGTGCTTTAAGGAGTCGATGACGTCACAATCCCTGCACTTGTCAGTGTCTAATAACTTTATTCTGTGTCGTTTCTCCTTCGTGACAGCTGTTTCACTGACAACTTTGTACCACGTGGATCTGATGTCTGTATCAAGGTTCTTATTGTTGATGTTTTTTTCCAGACACGGGACCATCGTATCCGTGCATACTTGGTTTCCATTCTATTTCTCCTCCCATTTTCATTCATCATTGCATACAGCGATGCCGTTGTTTTATTTCGTAGTGTGTTATTTTGTGTCCGAAGGTAGCTGCAGTCAAGGAAAAACCTGCGGATACGGCTTAGTTTCTGAGGTACGTTCCTTGAGATTGACAGGAGGCTCTAAAATGATTGGTCTGTAGGCATTGATGACCGCCCTCACAGCGCTGTCCGGTCGTTCCTCGTAAATTTTTAAGAGTTCTTCTTATGAAGAGTGCTCTGCATTTACTGCCGACATCAATTGAACCAAGACCTCCTTTACTGGATGGAAGTGTCGATACGCTTATCCCAACTCTGAATACGTCACCTGGCCATGGGTACCAACCTACCGCCGCCATAACTCCACTGGCTATTGCATCATTCACCGGCAGGATTTGGCCCACATATCAAATGTTTGAAACGATTTTCGTGTTACCGAAGTTGGCCCTCTCTATAAGATTTTTAGTTCGACTGTTATTCTGTCGCAGACACGCTGTCGTCATCGTTAAAATGTTCTTTCACGCCGCTGGAGCCGTTTTGAGTGGACAATTAATTACACATTCGTATGCCTAGAAGTTTGGGGATGTCAGTCTGCTCGTATTAGTCTTTCACATTGTGTGGGAACCCTTTCACTAATGGTAGTAGTTTTACGTACGTTCAGCATCGATCCCGACACCTGCCCAAAATCTTCTACTATCGTCTTCACAGCACGTAGTTCCTGTGTTCTATTAACGACTACTCCCACATCATCGGCATATGCCAGCACTTGATGATGTTGATATTATTCCTTGGAAAGCATGAATGAGTCTTCTAATCAAGGGGTCCATAGCGATGACGAACTGAGTCATAGACATTGGACATCGTTGTCGAACAGATTTATCTTTGGGGAACGCTTCTGTGAGATGTCCGTAGATGTTGATCTTGGAAGTAAATTTGTAATAATTTGTACTAATTTTTCGCCAAACCATATATGGGTTAATACTTCGAAGAGGTACTGGTGCCTGATCCTGTCAAAGGCTTTGTTGAGGTCTAATGATAGGATGGCCGTTTCGGGACATCTGACAGCACAGTAGCTTATTAGCTACCTGTATTCGGTCAGGCTGTTGAGAGTAGGATTGATTCTTGCTGCCATATGATTTTAAGCAGTTGATGAGTTTTGGTTTCGCACATTTACACCACCATTCGATCATACTGGGGCAGTTCGTTCGTCGTCGGGTGCAGGTGTTCCATACTTCTTCCTCGCGTAGTCTCAGAGCACCATCTTTGAGGACTCTTATGTTAAGTTTCCAAATGCTTCGACCGCGGAAAACATTTTGTTTCGGCATACACGGTTGACAGTGGTAGGCTAGATTGCCAGAGAAGTACACTGGCCACGTTTACGTTGCACTAACACTTGAATTGAGACCATGTGACATATATCCTGTCAAGTCTGAGTGTAGAAGGTAAAACATTGACGATCACCGTTAATAATTTCCCAAGTATCGGAAAATCGTAAATCTTGTATGACGCGGTCCCGCTCCGCATTGTAATTAAAATTTGGTTGCTGATATTTTGGCTTCAGCACGAAATTAAAATCTCCGACTAAGGCCACTGCCTCCTCGCCTCGTCGTACTAGGAAGGGAGGTCCTGTTCATAAAAATGTCCTCTTTCCACAGTGTGCTGGTTGCCGAATGGAGCATATCTGATTATAAATCTAACACCATTAATTAAACAAGACAGCCCTCTACCGGATTCCAGCCGTTCGACATCGGTTACCATGGTGCCCTCCGTAATGTGAAAAGTGGTGCCTGTTGCGCCACATAACGTAGTGTTTAAAATAGTACTGTAACCGGAAATTCCCTACCGGTCGATATCAATTTTATAATGAGGATCTTGATGTAGAAGGTGATATATCCTCCCGAGGTGGACAGCTTCCCATTTAGTTAAATTCCAGGTCCTCATTGAACCGTGAGGTTCGATTTTCGAGTTCCGCTCCGTGGAATTGCGACTATCGTTGCCATTTCCGCCGATATATATATATCTCTGTTTCCGCGAGTGGGAAGTGGCGCGAAGGCATGTGGCGGTTGGAGACGTAGCACGCACCGTGGGGCAGTACCTTCCGTAGGCTGGGCGAGTCGACATGCTCGTGCAGTGTGTCAGCAGACGGTGGATTTCGGCGACGATTACATCTGTTGGCGGTTCTGTGCCCCGTGGTTCTCTAGCAAGGGAATGTGGAAGTCAAGTTAGGTATCGAAGTGTAGCAGCGGATGTTTGAGTGCTGTACTGAAAAACATCTGTCTGTTTCAGAAGTGTTGTATATTATTTAAGTCGCCAAGTGTCTCGCAAATAATTTGTATGTCGTGGATGGAGATGCCTGTTGTTATTGCCGTGACATAGAATCGTGACGCCTCACCTGAATGCGGCACTAGTTAGTTGGTGATGCACTTGGTAACAAACTGATTACAAGCTGGTACGCTTATGCTCGGTGGACTTCAGGTAATATCATTTCCCGTAAGTTGTCACAAGATCTGTAGGATTATTTGATGGTAATAGCACTCTCGAACATTTGTGTCTGTGACATTATTTTACATTTTATGTGCACCGATTTTGTGAGCGCTTATATTTGATATTTTTTTCATTGCTGGCACTCTGCGCTACCTTTCCGTGGTCCTTAAGTGTAGGCGACTATTTAACGCGGGGTGCCAATGACTATGTTGGCGCATTTTCTTCCACATTTGGATTAACGATAATGTGTCGTCCCGTAATATTTCAAAAATTTTGTGTAGTATATTTGATTACTGTTAAGTTGTTGTTGATTTATGAACATTTTAGCAATCGTTTCCTAATATTTGTATGTTCCAGTTGTGCATTGAGGTTAAAGATTTGTAGTTTGGCGGCCGGACCCAGCGGACAGGGCCCGGATAGGCTTCCATTCCAGTGGTGTGCGGGTTCCTGCACTTACTGTTGAAACCTAGTATCTGAGTACCTGTAATTGCTTTCACGATAGCTTTCTCCTTACTGGCTCTTGCCCACTGCGGTTCGTCGTCAAGTTAAGTTAAATTCTTGTCCTGTAAATACTGGTTGTCTTAAGTTGCATTTGTAAGTTTATTTCCTTGTTTTTGTTTTTAAAAAGGGTGCTCGTGAGCATTTTCTTTGTTTTAAGTGTCAATCATGACTGTGTCGTAAATTGTTCCTTTTGTTCCAATAATATATATATATATATATATATATATATATATATATATATATATATATATAGTTTCCTTCTATATAAAAAAAAGGCTTGTAGAGGTTGATCTGTCTGTTAGTAAAATCTATCTTGTCTTGGGGTTGTTAATTGTATTTATCCCATCTATCCATTTTGCTTGATTCTCTATTGTCGAGATTTGTTTATAAAGAGCTATTCAGGTGTCCTTTAAGTAAATTGTTCTTTAAACTGACAAATGTTGTTACTTGTGGCTTGGGCCTTCCTTTTCACTCGTCTTGCGTTTCCCCTGTGCGTTGCCCCTCTTCTTCAGTTTGTCCTTTATTTAGTTTCCCCTTCCTCAAGTCAGAATTACCGTGTTCTACGTCCTCTTCCATTTCTTCTTGCCATTCTTTTGTATTATTTTCCACGTGAGTGCGTGTCTTCTCCGTCGCCGTCGCAACTGATTGTTTATTCTTCCTTTCTTGACATTTCTTCCCCTTTCCTGCAGGAGAAGAAGTTTCTGCATTATCGTTTGCACACTCCAGCGCCTCTTCTGTTCGGGATTTCTTATGTGTTTTCGTACTCCGTTGACGCTCTTTAGTCGCCTTATCGGCTATTTTCTCCCGAATTTGCGCCACTCTTTCTTGCATGAGCGATCTTGAGTTTCTTAATATCTTGTGATATTACCGCTCCAGACATGTCACTCGTTTCCATCATTAGATTAGATTAATGCTTGTTCTATGGAGCATATATACAACATTTTGGCCGGCCGCGGTGGCCGAGGGGACTGAGGCGCTCCAGTCACGGTCAGCACGGCCACTACGGTCGGGGGTTCGAATCCCCCCTCGGGCATGGATATTTGTGCCGTCTTTAGTCTTAGCTAGTTCATAAGTAGTTTGTAAGCTTAGGGCCTGATGACCCCGTAGTTAAGTCCCATAAGTTGTACAAACATTTGAACATTTTTACAACATTTTGTAATGATGTGGAACATGTCAGTTTAGTAAATTTTGTCCTTACATGACAATTAAATTTTAAGGATTTTTTATTTTCTTTTCTATTGTTTTTATTTATTTATTTTTAATTTTAAGTTTTATCTAAAAATTCATCTAAAATATAGGAGTTGCCATTCAGAATTTCCTTTAATTTCTGTTTAAATACTAGTTGGCTATCTGTCAGACTTTTTATGCTACTTAGTAAGTGACCGAAGACTTTTGTGACAGCATAATTCATCCCTTTCTGTGCCAAAGGGAGATTTAACCTTGAATAGGAAATATCACCCTTTCTCCTAGTGTTGTAGCTATGCACAATGCTGTTATTTACTTTTGAATTGGGTCGGATTGTTAATAACAAATTTCATGAGTGAATATATATATTGTGAAGCTACAGTGAAGATCCCTAGATTCCTAAATAAATGTCTGCAGTTTGAGTGTATGCGGGCTCCAGCAATTATTATGGTTACACACTTTTGTGCAATGACTACTTTTTTACTTAATGTTGAACTCCTCAGAAGCAAGGAGAATTGCGGTATTAAGGAGGGCATTGAATGGTTGTATTCTTATGGGTGGTCATTTGATCCCTAATTCAATTTTTGTTGCTAACATCCTATTAAAAATGCTTAGAAGAATGATATGATAAATAGTACTTCTGATGCAATAAATAAAATTATTGAATACTAGCTTAAACCCGCGGCTCCACTCGCGTGTTGGTTGATTATAATAGATAATGCGCGAAACGTCAAATCGAATTTTTTTAAAAAGAGAAGTATTAAAAGAAATGTCTTTTTTACTGCTTTATTTATTTATTTTTATATTTCCTTATTCGTATGCTTCTCCTTACAGAAAATGAGCTGAAGACATTGTAGCACGCATAGTCCAAAGATAATGGTCTGTGGCATCACGTTTCGCTGTATGTAACCTCCTTGCTGTAGAGTCGCAAACGTCATCGCTTCCTTTGTCTGCGTTGCAGTTTTCATTTCGTCGTGAGGTTCCTTGAAAACATCGGCGGCTGGCCTGTTGTACTCCTCTTGGTTCTGCTATTGTCCGCAGATGGTTCTGCAGTCTCGCTGGATTCCATCTGCACATCCTCCACACAGGTGTTTCAGTGTCGGTCGTAACCGCCGCTACAGTCGGTGTGGGGGCTAAGTTTCCGCGAGCTACCGCCGCATACCTCAGCGGCAGTGTCGTCATATAGGCCGGCGCTTCCGCCTCGCCTATCGGTGTTTGTGCCACGTATCTTTTAATACATTGCGAGCGGACGTGGCCGATTGATCCACGTGCTCTGCACGTAAGCGGCTGCCCGTCATACATTACTATCGCTCTGTGTCCACAGACACTGACATAAGACGGTATGTTGTTACTGATGACGGTGACGTAATTCTTTAAAACTGAGTTGATTTTCACAGCGGTAATTTCGAAGGCTAATTTGCTCTGACCGTCCTGATACCTAGGTCTGCATGTGAGACTAATACCTCACCAATATTTCCATCGGAATGTTTAACCGCCGGACGCGGTGGCCGAGGAGACTGAGGTGCTCCAGTCACGGTCTGCACGGCCACTACGGTCGGGGGTTCGAATCCCCCCTCAGGTATGGATATTCGTGACGTCCTTATTATTAGCTAGTTCATAAGCAGTTTGTAAGTTTAGGGACTGATGACCCCGTATTTAAGTCCCATAAGCTCGACAAACGTTTTTGCAGCGCCGAGGAAGTAAACAGCTCGCGTCCGCACAGCTCGCCCGCAGAAGGCAGACTGCCGACCAGGCCCAACTATAATGTTTGTATTTAAAGCACTTCTTACGAATTTTGTAGCTGATCTGTTGCTGCTGGTGGCGACGTTGTCACTCAGCTGCGTCTTGGAGTAGAGTAATAAAATTTGCCACCTAATTTGCAGTCAGTGAGGGGGAGGGAGTTGATGTAAAAAAATGGATAACCAATAGTGTTCCAGGAAACTTCAGGATATGGAATCCCCAGTAGCCACCACCTTGTTCCCGATTATATGGGGGGGGGGGGGGGGCGTCTGATTTTATATTTTCTTGCCGAGTGGCTATCTTGAACCAAAGTCTGAAATGATCCCAACCTGTTCACAACATTGAGGCGTTGCCACAAGGTGGCCGAAAGGGGAATGAGATATGGTAACATTGTATCGGGACAGCACGCACATCAACCCAATACTTACAGGGTGTTTCAGGAGGATTAGCAAACAATTTGGGAGGTGGTAGTACAAACGAGTTGCAATACAATTCCATACGACATGTATAACATTTTAGTAGTAAAGAATACATCTGTAGCACAAACGAATTATAGGCATAGACAAATGAAGACGTTCAACCGTGACTTTCAAATATGCTAAATTCATTGGGCTCTTGACTTTTAATGATTACATCACATGCCGCCCGCGGTGGCCGAGGGGACTGAGGCGCTCCAGTCACGGTCTGCACCGCCACTACGGTCGGGGGTTCGAATCCCCCTCGGGCATGGATATTTGTGCCGTCCTTAGTCTTAGCTAGTTCATAAGTAGTTTGTGAGCTTAGGGATTGATGACCCCCATAAGTTCTACAAACATTTGAACATTACATCACATGGAAGTTCAAAAATGTTCAAATGTTTGTAAATCTATCGGACCAAACTGCGTGGTCAGCAGTCCGTAGCTTACAAACTACTTAAACCTAGATAAACTAACCTAAGAAAACACACGCACACCCTTGCCCTAGTGAGGACTCGAACTTCCACGGCGAGCAACCGCGCGCTCCGCAGCGAGACGCATCGTGAGTCGTGTCGGGGTAGCTCAGTGGTAGAGCGCTTGCCCGTGAAAGGCAAAGGTCCCAGGTTCGAGTCCCGGTTCCAGCACGCAATTTTAATCTGCCAGGAAGTTTCATATCAGCGCACACTCCGCTACAGAGTGAAAGTTTCATTCTGGAAACATCCCCTAGGCTGTGGCTAATCCGTGTCTCCACCATATCCTTTCTTCCGGGAGTGCTAGTCTCGCAAGTTTCGCAGTAGAACTTCTGTGAAGTTTGGAAAGTAGGAGGCGAGGTACTGGCGGAAGTAAAGTTGTGGGGCGGCATCGTGAGTCGTGTCGGGGTAGCTCAGGGTAGAGCGCTTGCCCGCGAAAGGCAAAGGTCCCAGGTTCGAGTCCCGGTTCCGGCACGCAATTTTAATCTGCCAGGAAGTTTCATATCAGCGCACACTCCGCTGCAGAGTGAAAGTTTCATTCTGGGAACAAGTTATTGCCATGCAGCTACCGCGAACGGCTTAAAGAAAGGGGGAAAGTACAGTCGTTTTTTATCCCGAGGTCATGCAGCTCTGAATATATGATGACGTCTTCTTACGTAAAATATTCTTGAAGTAAAGTAGTCCCCTATTCGAATCTCCATGCTTGGACTACTCAGGAGGATGATCGTCATCAAAATAAACAAATTAGGCATTGTATGGACCGGAGAGAGGAATGTTTTATCCCTTAATGGGTAGGTAAGCTAGAAAATTTGAAAACGGAAATGGATAGCTTAGATATGGTAGGGATTCGTAAATTTCTGTGGAAAGATGAACGGGACTTCTGGGCTGGTGAGTACAGTTAGGGGTAACGCGGGAGTAAGTATAGTAATTGAGAAAATAGAAATGCGAGTAAGCATAGTGAATGCATTATTAATAGCAAAGACAGGAACGAAGCCAACACCGATCACAGTAGTACAAGTTTATATGCAACCTAGCTGTGCCGGCGTGAGGAGACTTAAAACATATATCATTGTATAAAGGAAGTTATTAAAACAGTTGAAGGAAAGGAAAATTGATTGTCATGGGGATCAGGAAATCGGTAGTAGGAAAAGGAAGATAAGGAGAAATAGATGAATACTGGAAAGGGAATAAAAGCGGAGGTCCACTGGTAGAATTTTGCACAGCTCAGAATTTAATCATCAAAAATACTAGCTTCAAGCACCATGCAAGAAGTTGTATACTTGGAAGAGATCAGGAGACACCGGAAGTTACGAAATTGACTTTCTAATTGTAAGACAGATTTCGGACGACATATACAAGGGCACATAGAGACTCTGGCCGTAACGTATTTGTTATGAATTGTAGATCGAAAGTTCAGATACTGGAAAAAGGTAGAAACATAGGGAGATGGAACATGGGTAAAGTGAAGGAACCATAGGTATAATTAGGCAAGAACTGACTGAAATGGAAAACAGTAAGATGAACGCGAAGCTATAAGAGTCACAGTAGTGAAGGCAGCAGAGGATTATACAGTATATATAGGACAAGGCATAAAAATCCCAGGACACTCCGGAAGATACTGAACATAATTGATGAAAGGTGAAAATACGAGATGTGTCTGAAATGTTCAATGAATGGTCCCACAATTTACGATACGCGTTGGCGAGGATGGGGTACCCACGCATACACATTGAGAGACATGTTAACAAGCGTCCCTTATCGTGCAAAGCACTGCAATGAAGCGGTGGTACACGTTGATACCCAGCTAACAGGATGTGTGAGAACTTGTATCATTGCAACATGGTGCGCAAAATAAAGCAACCCGTTAACATCAAATGTTGTTTCTAATTAGGGAAACGGCGAAGGAGACCCATGGGCTATTGGTGCAAGTGTATGATGTTGAAGCAGCGAGTAAAAAGTTTGTGTGTGATTAAGTTAAACTAATTAGAGAAAGAAATGAAGGTGTCGAGGATGAACCAAGTTCGGGTCGGCCATCCATAATCATAGTCCAGGAAATCATGGAACGAGTGTGACGGATGCTTGCAGATAATCGGCGGCTGTCTCTGAGAATGATAGCTGACGAGTTGAAGGACAGCACATACAGTGTAAGCACAATTGTTCACGAACAACGCGTAACCTCAATATTTCGAGCGATTCCACAAGAAGCGTTTGCTGACAGTTTCCAACAGGTGTACAATCGGTCAGAAGTGTATTGTAGCCAATGGCAATTACTTTGAAGGCTAATAATGATATTTTGTTGTAACTCTTGTTTTCTATATTTCCTGAGACCATTCACAAAACTTTTCTGACACATCATGTATAAAAATGCAGCAAGCGAATCAGGCAAAAGGGAGTACAGACGGCTTAAAGATCAGGTTGACAGGAAGTGCAGAATGACTAAGCAGGACAAATACAAGTCCGTAAAAATGTATATTTAGGAGAGAGCTAGATACAACCTACAGGAAAATAAGTGTCCTTTGGAGAGAACGACGACATCTGCATTAATATCAATAGTTAAATTGGAAAGCCAGTACTAAGCAAAGATGAGAAAGCTTAAAGGCGGAATATGTTGAGGGTCTACACAAGGGAAATGGACTTCAATGTTGTACTGTAAAAATAAGTACACGAAAATACGATAATGCAAAAAGAATTTGACGGATCACTGAATGATATGAGTTGAAACAAGGTCCCGGAAGTAGGTGATATTCCGTCTCAACTGCTGACATCGCTGGGAGAGCCAGTCATGAAGAAACTGCTTCACCTTGTTTGTAAAGCGTATGAGAGAGCGAATCCTCTCCGTCTTCAATTGCAATATAATAATTTCAATTCCAAAGAAAGCAAGTGTAAACAAGTGTGAACTTTACAGGACTATCACGAATTATTTACGTTCGAATGGAAAAACTGGGTCAATCCGTCCTAAGGGAAGATCTGTTTGGATTTATGAGAAAGGTAGGAACATGCGAGGCAATACTCACATTACACTTTATGCTAGAAGATACGTTAACGAAAGGAAAATCTAAGCTTTTAGCTTTTGTAGATCTGGAGAAAGCTTTTTACAATGTGTACTGTAATATATTCTTTCTAATTTTGGAAAACAAAAATAATGTTACTTGCGAGAAAACCAAATAACATATATGAATCAGAGGGCATGAAAGAAAGTGGTTGTCTAGGGAGTAAGACGGGGTTATAGTCTTGTCCCCGCTGTTATTCAGTTTGTACATTGAACAAACAGTGAAGGTATGCGAAGGGAAATTTAGCGAAGGAATTAAAGTTCAGGGAGAATAAATACAAACTTTACTGATGGTATTACAAATCTTTCAGAGACAGCAGAGGACTTGTAAGAGCTCTTGAACGGGACTGTCCTGTAAAGGGGTTAGAAATGAACATTTACAAGAGGAAAAATAGGGCAATGTAATGTATATAAAAATAAATAAAAAAATCTGACATTGCAGAACGATTTAGAGTTGGTAACGAGACAATGCAGTAAAATATCATACGATGGTTCAAAGAGGACATAAAATGCAGAATCACATCGGGAAGAAAAAACATATCTGCAGAAGCCGAATTTGTTGGCAACCGAAATTAATTTAAATGTTAGGAAGTCCCTTCGGAAAGCATTTGTCTGGAGTGTAGCATTATATGGTAGTGAAACGTGGATGATAAGGAGTTGAGGTACAAAGATGACTGAATCATTTTAAATGTGGTGCTACAGACAAATGCTAAACGTTAGGTCGGTAGATCGTTTAAATTATTAAGTACTGAATGGAATTGGGAGAAAATAAAATTTTGGCATATTTTGACTAAGAGAAGGGATATCAAAAATGGGGTCCCACAAGATTAGGTCCTTTACTTTTTTTTAATACAGATTAATGACTTGCCATTCTATATTCACGAAGATGCTAAGCTAGTTCTTTTTTCCGAGGATACAAGTGTAATTATCACGCCTGATAAACGGGAATCAACTTATGAATTGTAAATGAAGTCTTTCAGAAAATTATTAAGTCGTTCTCTACAAATGAACTCCAATTAAACTGTCATAAAACCCAGTACGTACAGTTCCATAGAGTAAACAGCATGACATCATTAGTAAATACAGACATTGAACAGAAATCTGTAGCTAAGGTATAATATTCAAAAATTTTAAATGTTCAAATGTTTGTATAGTCTATGGGACTTAACTACGGGGTCATCAATCTCTAAACTTACAAACTACTTACGAACTAGGACGGCACAAATATCCATGCCCGAGGGGGGATTCGAACCCGCGACCGTAGTGACCGTGCAGACGGTGACTGGAGCGCCTTAGTCCCCTCGGCCACCGCGGCCGGCTCAAAATTTTTAGGTGTTTGCATTGTTGAGGGATTGAATTGGCAGGAATACGTTGAAGATCTGCTGAAACGATTGAGGTCAGCTATGCTATCAGGTTCATTGCAATGTTTGGTGATATCCATCTCAGTAAATTATCTTACTGTGGTTATTTTCAATCACTGCTTAAGTATGGGGTCATATTCTGTGCCAATTCATTATTGAGTAAAAAAGTATTCATTGCACAAAAGCCTGTATTGAGAATAATTGGTGGAGCCCACGCAATATTATCTTGAATACATTTATTTAAGGATCTAGGGACTATTACAGTAGCTTCACAATATATGTATCCACTAATGAAAGTTGTTACTAACAAGCCGTTCCAGTTCAGAAGTAATAGCAGTTTGCATAGCTACAACAGCACAAGGAGAAAGGATGATATCCAGTATCCAAAGTTAAATGTAACTTTAGCACAAAATGGCTGAATTATGCTACCACAGTAGTCTTTGGTTACTTACCGAGTAGCATCAAACGTCTGGCAGATAGACAAGTAGTATTTAAAAAGAAATTAAAACAATTTATGAATAGTAACTTCTCTACTTATATGAATTTTTAGATAATATTAGTAAAAAAAATCCTGAAAATAATGTGTCATGTATATGCACCATTTATTAAATTTGACACGGTCCACATCATTGCGAAAGGACGTATTTTTGGTCTATGGAACAAGTATTAATTTAATCTACTTTTTGTGAAAGGGATTTGCTTAAATAAACGTATATGACAACCATGTATACTGTTGCTTGGAATCTTGTCTGCCCTTCCACTTCAAAAAATGTTCAAATGTTTGTAAAATCTATGGGACTTAACTACGGGGTCATCAGTCCCTAAACTTACAAACTACTTATGAACTACTTACGAACTAGGACGGCACAAATATCCATGCCCGAGGAGGGATTCGAACCCCCGGCCGTAGTGGCCGTGCGGACCGTGACTGAAGCGCCTTAGTCCCCCTTTTTTTATATATATATTTCCAACTTTGTTTCTTCTTAAACTCTTTTATTATTATTTTATTTTATGTGTAGTATGAACAAAGTAAAACCGTCTTCTCCATGACGAGCTACTGTTGAAATGAAATTAATGAGTAGTAGTAGACAATAGCGTAGACTGGCGATAAAAACAATAAGAAAAGGAAGGAAAAAAATTGTTTTCGGGAAACTGCATTTATTGATAAGAAAAGGAAGAAAAAAAAAATGTTTTCGGGAAACCGCATTTTCTGCAGATTACTCCACTATGGACGCTGCCAAATCGTCAAAGCATATCTTCTCCTAGCATTGAACAGATACCATTGATCTGTTTGGCCACATTTTTCTTTGTTAATGATTAGAAAACAAGTATGTTTGACATATAAAAGAAACAATAGTAATGATATTACGGGATGATAACAAAATAACTTTTCCATCATACGTGCAGATTCAATGAAAAAAAAAAAAAAAAAAAAAAAAAAGGCGGGATAAAGAAATCTTGAAAATTAAGCTTCTTCCTTCACGTAAGGATGGTATGGGACTTTACTCGATCGGTGCGTGCCTCGTTGCTGCAGCAGCACCACGTGATTAGTCTGCAATTTCCTACCGTTTGTGGTTTCATGGTTAAATTTTCGACGCACACGTGAGGCGATGTTCATCAGTGTCCGGGAGCTGGCAGTCAGGACAGAGTGGAGAGTCTATTCGTCCGATACTGTGGAGTCGGTGTCTCGTCGCAAATTTTTTGTTGACAACTTGGTACCAAGTCGAACGCGCTTGTGTGGGCAGGAAAGTGTGGTGTATAGTTTTCCACACCCGTGACCATTGTACAGTTGGATACTTGGCTTCTATAACGTTACGCGGAACAGCCCGCAGAAGGTTGTGGTAGAAGTCTTTAGCCGTTGGTGGACGTGTTGCGGGGAGACTTGAGATCATGTAACTGTAGTCGATGATGAAGGTCGACACATGACTGAGCTGTGCTGCGACGTGCGCCACCGGCACTGGCGGAAGTGGAGACACTGGCATCAGGACCTCCAGTAGCCGCCCCGTGAGGGAGGGGTATTGGCTGGTCCATCGTTTCCTCATATTGTTGATGTAGAGGGCGACTGCCTGTGCTCGGACGTTTACCAGTCCCAATCCTCCACCGCTTAATGGGAGGGTGAGTGTGTCATTACGTACTTTAAATAACTGTCCCAGAGACAGGTAATAGCCGAAGGCCGCCTGTATCCTCTGGCCTATCTGTATGGGTAAGGGGAGAACCTGTGCCACGTGGTTGAGTTTTGATGCCACATAGAGGTTCAGATATTCCACACGTTCCAGGTGATTTAGTTCCCTGAGTAGGTTCTGGCGCACCATTACTCGTATGAGCTGCAGTATCCGCCGGTAGTTTAGCGCGGCGGATCCCTGCACGTCCTTCGTAAATGTGACACCCAAATATTTCAGTTTAGTAACTGTCGGGAGTGGGGCGACAACGTCGGGTCCGAGACCGCGTCCGAAGTCCAAAGCCGCCGACTTGTTGATGTTCAGAAGGCTGCCAGCGGCTTGCCCGTAGCGCTCTATCCAACTTAGCACTCTTCGTACTTCACCTGCTGAGCGAACCAGCAGTAGTAGGTCATCGGCGTAAGCCCTGTAGCGAAAAGTGACATCCCTCAATGTGATGCCAGACAGCTTGTGGTTGAGACCTGCAAGGAGTGGTTCTAGTGCAATCGCATAAAGGTAGGTGGAAAGGGGACAACCTTGTCGTATGGACCTTTTAATGGGTATCGGGCCAACCGTCCTTCCATTGACCTGGACTTTAGAGCTACCGACGATCAAAAGACGCCGCAGAATGTCGATGAAACTCGGAGGAAATCCCATCCGTTCCATCACCCGTAGGAGAAATGTATGTTGTACTCTATCGAACGCCCGTTCAAAATCAATGGAGTCGATCGCCGCTCTCAGGCGGCACGCTGACGCGATCGCTATTAAGTCCCTGCAGTCTCCGGTGGCCATCTGTATGTTGGCTTCCCCTCCATGAGACGTCTGTTCTGGGGCAAGAACCATCGGTAACGTCGTCTTAATGCGGCCTGCTAAAAGCCTGGCAAAGATCTTGTAATCAGCATTCAACATCGTAAGTGGACGATAGTCGTTGACTGAACTTCCTGTTTATTTCTTGTGAATCGGTATGAGAAGTCCTTCGACGAATGAAGGGGGTATGGTGCAGCCTGGTGACATAAGCTCGCGGAACATGGTGACCCAGCGAGGCATCATTAGTTCCCGGAAGGACCGATAGAATTCAACTGGGATTCCATCAGGCCCCAGAGACTTGTGAATTGCACCCTTGTGTAAGGCGTCCTCCACTTCTTCAGACGTGATGTCCTCTGTTAGTGTTCTTTTTGCGGTGATATCGATTGTTCGTGATACTTCCTGTAATACTTCTGCAGTGGCCTCTTCATCTGCAGTCCCTTCCCGGTAAAGATGGTTGTAGTGATTCTCCATGGCTTTCACTATTGTCGCTTGGGTTGTGCAAGTGCGCCCATCTTGAGTCACAAGGCGTGTGATGACCCTTTGGCGCTGTCGGCGCTTGTCCGCCGTAATATGGTGCATGGTGCGTGCCTCTGCCGTTGTTATATCATGTCTTCGACAGCGGATTACTGCTCCTTCTAAACGGCGCTTCGTTAACGATAGTATGTGGGCCTTGATTCGGCCTCGTACTTGTTGCGTTTCTTGTGATGGAGGTAAGGCGTCAAGGTTCCTCAGCGTCGCGTAGTAGAAATCTAAGGTCTGCCGGTGCCACGCCGCCCTGTCCTTGCCAAACTGCATCAGTGTCCTACGGATTGCCGGTTTAGCGCAGAACAGCCACCATTCCAACGTAGTGGAGTATCGCGAATGGCGCCGTTCGCAGGTGGCCCACGTTGCGGTTACCCTCTCTCGACAGTCCGGGTCTTGAAGATGTGAGACGTTCAGTTTCCACAAGCCGTTACTACGCCAGACGTCTTGGCGATGAAGACGTACCGTGCAGATATACGCGCTATGGTCCGAATGTGCCTGTGGCCACCGTTCAGCGTCCACGACTCCGTTTGTAAGACTTTGAGACACATATATACGATCCAGTCGGCTCGCTGAATGACTGGTAAGAAATGTATATCCAGGTCTGTCGCCATGAACCTTTTCCCATGTATCGCACAACTGAAGATCTTGAACTACCTTACCCAACTCGGGGCAAGGGGTATAGTTGGGGACTTGATCCTTAGGGTGAAGGACGCAATTAAAGTCACCGGCTAAGACAATGTGTTCGTAGCGACCTAGGAACAGTGGGGCGACCTCTGTAGAGTAGAATCTGGACCTGTCGCGCCTTCGGGAGTTGCCTGACGGTGCATAAACATTGATAAATCGGGTGTCAAGGGCGGTCACCCCTATTCCTCGATCAGAAGGGAGGTACGTGATGTCAGTGACGGCAATACCGTCACGCACTAAAATCGCCACACCGCTGTCGCCCTGTGTCATGTAGGTTACATAACCATAAAAGTCCGGGAGTGCGTTCGTCCTTACTTCCTGCAGAAAAGCGAAGTCAACGTCTGCTGCTCTTATTGTGTCTTTCAGAAGTTGTATCTTAGCTGGGGATCGGATGGTAGTAATGTTCATCGTAGCCAAGCGATAGGCCTGGCTATGCGGTGGTTGGGCGGGGGTATCCATGGCGATGGATGGTACGGACGGCCGTCATTAGTGACGGCATCCCCCGCCGGCCACAAATTTCTTCGTGCTGATCAGACTGAATGGTCTGGAGGGGCCTTTGATGGCCCCAGGCTTGGGTCAAGCTCGGTCATGACTTCGTCTGCCCATGATGTGGACGCAGAAGTCTGTTCATGTTCCATAAGGTTGTGTTGGGTCATAGGGAGGGTTCGCACGGCTTCACAGCCAGCACTGGAACCTTCCAGACGATCAGTGTTCATTTCGGTAGACTGTTGATTGGTTGTCGCCTGTCCCGCCGTCTGTTCCTCAGGGGCATGGTCAGTGGCGATGGTGTCAGCCTCGTCGTTGGTGTCCTGCGGTATCGGTTCTTCCCTCTCCTGCGAGTGGGAGCTGCCTTGATCAGACGCGTTCTTACGGCGGCGCTTCCGGCGTTGCGGCGAACGCTGCTTTCGTATATGACCTTCCGTGTCGGAAGATGGCACCGAATCACGTCTCGCTGGTACAAATGCTGCGGTGGGTACGATAAGAGATTCGACTACCGCCCTGCTGGTGGTGGGTTCTTCTGTGTTCAGTGGCATCGATGGCGTTGTAGATATCTCTGTCGCAGGCAATGCTGACGGATCTACCGTACTGGTGTCCAAAGGGCATTGTTCTGGTTCCGTGACCGTTGGTGATTGTGTCTGGACAGATGGGGACTTCGTAAGGGCCGCAGCATAAGTCACTAGAAGGATAGTCGGTATCGGCGTAGGTTCCACTTCTTTCGGTGGCAGTTGTGTGATTCTGCGCTGGAGGCATTCGGAATGTAGGTGTCCTTCCGCGCCGCAACCAGAACATGTCTTAGGTTGGCCGTCGTAAAGTATTACTGCTCGGCATCCTCCGATCACTAGGTAGGATGGCACATGCCGACGGAGTTCAATACGAACTTGGCGTACTCCGTTTAGGACTGGGTAGGTCTTGAATTGGGTCCATTTTTCTGCCACGTGTTCGTGCACCGTGCCGTAAGGCCGTAGCGCTGCCACGACGTCTGCCGCCGGTAGTTCGAACGGTAGTTCGAATATTCGTATAGTCCGCAGTCCCAGTCCAGCGTGGTCAACTTCAACGTTGCCGACATTTCCGTCTGGATGGCAGAATCGGAGTCTCGGGTTCATTTCACGAAGAACTTTGTCACAGGTGGCGTCGTTTATAAGTTTTACGAAGACCGTATTATTCAGGATCGAGAAGTGGATGCCGACAATATCGGCAGCCGGGATCTTGGCCTCTTCCCTCAAAAACCGCTCGACGTCAAGCGCTCGTGGTCTAGCAAAGTCGTTCCGGAACGCAAATTTCAGTGTTGATTTCCTGTACTGGGTCGCCATGATCGTGCTACACTACGGCGTCACGCTAGTGCCGGCCGGTGTATGTAAACAAGTCGACTGCGCTCGCGCTGCGGGCAGGGAACACGCCGCGCGTCCGCTTCACTCGGCTGACGAAGCCGTACTGCCCCACCCCCGGCCACCGCGGCCGGCGCCCTTCCACTCCCCAGCCCGCTGCGCCGTACATTGCCAGTTTAGTGGCCGTCCCAGCAATCTTGTCCACTCATAATATCTCTGGAACAATAACAGCTATTGGAAAACGACTTTCACCGGTATCAACGTACGGCTGGGGCCCATGAATGTACATATTTGGAAACATTTTAAAACGAAAGCAAATATTTTTTTTTAACACAAACTTATGTTATTTTAAATGGACACCCTATATTTTTTCTTCAGCAATCCATAGCATGGCAAATCACATAAACAATGGCGTTGATTCCGTCGCAATATTCAAATTACATCCCGAGATATTGCGACGCGAAGTTGACGCTTAAAAAAACCGAAATGCGCTGCTAGGGCACGTCCTTAGGCTCAGGCGTGAACCCCATGCTGCCCGTAATCGCGATGTGATTGAAATGCGTAATCGCACTTCCATACTTACCAAGAGGTCCGAAACGAATAATACGGTCTGCTGCCATCCTGCATTAAAGTCGTACATTCCAGCAGGTTCACGCCTGAGCCTCAGGACGTGCGCTAGCAGGATATTGCGGGTTTTTCAAGCTTCAACTTATCGTCGCAATATCTCGGGATGTAACTGGAATATTGCGATGCAATCAACGTCATTGTTTATGTGATTTGTCATGCTATGGATTGCTGAAGAAAAAAATATAGGGTGTCCATTAAAAAAAAAAAAAAAAAAAAAAAAAAAAAAACAAAAAAAAAAAAAAAAACAACGTAAGTTCGTGTTAAAAAAAAAACACATTTGCTTTCGTTTTAGAATGTTTCCAAATATGTAAATTCATGGGCCCCAGCCGTACATTAATACCGGCGAAAGTCGTTTTCCACTAGCTGTCTCGATCGCACCCGTCTTTCCTCTTCCTCCCCCCCCCCCCTCTCTCTCTCTTCAACCTTCCCCCGCGCTTCCTAAACTTCCCTTCCCTTTGCCCTGCGGGGGCCGCAGTGACGCATTTTAGAACCAGTGTCGTCTAGCATCTAGTGTCCAGTGCATCCATGTCTCAGTGTGCGTTTAGAGTGCGTCGAATAACATCTCCTCTTCGCCCGTGTCGTCGTGTTACTTCTTCGTGTGTCCAGTGATGTTACTCAATGTGATTTTCTCGCCACCGTGGCACAGACTGTTTTTAACTGTTTATGTCTCTCTCGCCTGTTCATGTGTTTTAAGCCTGCACTATTGTCTCCAGTGTCCAGTTTTTAAGCTTCGTGCCATGTTTTTTCATTCCATGTTTTCACTCTCGTGCCATTGTTTATTTTAATCTCACCTTGCAATATACATGTACGCTCGGCTGAAGAGCAGCGCCTGATGCTGCTGCCAGCCTGCCGACTCCGTCGGCGTTAAAATAACAATAAAGGAAAAAAAATCCACTAGCTGTTATTATTCCAGAGATATTTTGGGTGGACAAGATAGCTGGGATACCCTGTATAAGTCGTGTAAAGGCGCCCAGAAATGGTAGCTGATCGCTTGAGCCACGAGGCTGGTGTAACAGAGGAAGAGAAGGTTAATGGAGAAGATGCGCGGCCGTCGGCAAACTCAGCAGCGGACGTCGGGCCGTTCCCTGAAGAGCCGTCTGTCCGCTAGCCCACCGCGCTGTCCCATCGAGCCGCCTGTCGCTGGCAGCTCAGCTCCACCTGTGACGTCGCACAGCGGCAGGCAGCGTAGGAGAGCTCCGCTTGTTTACTCACTGCTCCGTCCCGCCTTTGCGGCTTAGTTTTCCAGGGGTTCTTTCAAAGAGCTGCAGCAGCAAAGCAGGCACTACCGCGCATGCGCGGTACCGATTACTTCAGTCGTGCTGCAGGAGTAAATTTCCCCTGCAGCTCATCCAGCCAGGAAGCTGCAGGACGCTGCAAGCTGGGAGCTTCCTCGAACAGCCGGTAGACTGCAGCTTGCTTCAGCATTGCTCTTTGAACACGAATTTCCGTACTGCGCATGGGCGGTAGCAGCCCTGCAGCTCTTTGAACGAACCACGGGTCATTGCACAACTGAGTGGATAAATCAGATAATAGAGGCCATGTTCATCTTTTTGATGTTGATATTCTTCTGTGTTCTGTGCTTGCTCAAATAAGTGGCGAGAATACGCCGCCTTGTACAAGTGACTTCAGTTTATTTTCCCATACATGATTCAGGACATTCTGAGTTATAATCAGTGGGGCTTGTTATTGCGTTTCTGAATATTATGTATATTTATATTATAGATATTATATGAGCTATAATATGCATCATCTATTCTTTCTGACTTGCACAGAATTTGTATAATGTGCTGATGATTGGCAATGATGCTTCCTTTCTGCGCGGAGGCAGTCCTAGGCCTTTACTCTTACGGGAACTACCAGTTTGAGTAATAGTGGACAGAGTAAACTTGAGAATTTGTATCTCACGTGAGACCTACTTAGGTCATCCTGCAGGGACGGTGTTCGCTGTGTCTCTAGAGGTGTAGTAGATTAGATTAGATTAATACTTGTACCATGGATCATATATACGACATTTCGTAATGATGTGGAACATGCCAGTTTAGTAAATGATGTCTGTATATGGCAATCAATATTTTAAGGATTATTTATTTTCATTTTTATTGTTTTTATTTATTTATTTTTAAGTTTTTTAGTTTTAAGGTTTTATCTAAAAATTAATCTAAAATATAAGAGTTGCCATTCAGAAATTCCTTTACGTTCTTTTTAGTTACTAGTTCGCTATCTGTCAGACTTTGTATGCAACTTGGTAGGTGAACAAAGACTTTTGTGGCAGCAAAATTCACCCCTTTCTGTGCCAAAGTCAGATTTAATATTGAATAACGAATATCAGCCTTTCTCCTAGTGTTGTGGCTTGCACACCGCTATTACTTACTTTGTTAATAAGAAATTTCATGATTTTATATATATATATATGAACCACAGACATTGACGAGGTGGAGTGGCTTGCGTGCCTCAACGATACAGATAGCCGTACCGTAGGTCCAACCACAGCGGAGGGTATCTGTGGAGAGGCCAGACAAACGTGTGGTTCCTGAAGAGGGGCAGCAGCCTTTTCAGTAGTTAGAGGGGCAACAGTCTGGATGATTGACTGAGCTGGCCTTGTAACATCAGCTAATGCGGCTTTGCCACACAGTTACTGCGAACGGCTGAAAGCAAGGGGAAACTACAGCCGTTACCTTTCCCGAGGACATGCATATGATGATGGCATCCTCTCGGGTAAAATATTCCGGAGGTAAAACAGTCCCCCATTCGGATCTCCGGGCGGGGACTACTCAGGAGGATGTGATCATCAGGAAAGACAATACTGACATTCTACGGGTCGGAGCGTGGAATGTTAGATCCCTTAATCGAGTAGGAAAATTAAAAAATTTAAAAAGGGAAATGGATAGGTTGAAGTTAGATATAGTGGGGATTAGTGAAGTTCGGTGACAGGATGAACAGGATTTCGGGTCGGGTGAGTACAGAATTATAAATACAAAATCAGTTGGGGGTATCACAGGAGTAGGATTGATAATGAATACGAAAATAGGAATGCGGGTAAACTACTATGACCAGCACAGTGATCGCATTATCATTGTCAGGATAGATACGAGGCCAACTAGCTCTGCTCATGATGAGGAAATCGAAGAAATATATGAGGAGCTAAAGGAAATTATTCAGACAGTTAAGGGAGAGGAAAACTTAATTGTTATGGGAGACTGGAATTCGGTAGTAGGACAAGGAAGGGAAGGGAAGATAGTAGGTGAATATGGTCTGGGCAAAAGGAATGAAAGAGGAAGCCGCCTGGTAGAATTTTGCACGGAACATAATTTAGTTATAACAAACACCTGGTTCAAGAATCACAAAAGAAGGTTGTATACGTGGAAGAGACCAGGAGACACCGGGAGATACCAGATAGATTTTATAATGGTAAGACATGGATTCCGGAACCAGGTTTTAAACTGTAAAATATACCCAGGGGCAGATATAGACTCTGACCATAACTTGTTGGTTATGAACTGTAGGCTGAAAATGAAGAAACTACTAAAAGGTAGGAAAATAAGGAGATGGGACCTGGATAAATTGAAGGAACATGAGGTTCTTAAGAATTTCAGAGGGAGCTTTAGGCAACAATTGACAGAAACAGGGGAAAGTAAAACAGTAGAGGAGGAATGGGTAAAATTGAGAGATGAAATAGTGAAGGTAGCAGAGGACAAAATAGGTAGGAAGGCAAGACCTACAAAAAATCCTTGGATATCACAGGAGATACTGAATTTAATCGATGAAAGGAGAAAATATAAAAATGCAGTAAATGAAATGGGCAAAATGGAGTACAGACGACTAAGAAATGAGATTGACAGGAAATGCAAAATGGCTAAGCAGGAGTGGCTAGAAGCCAAATGCAAGGATGTAGAAGAATGTATAAATAGGGGAAAAATAAATACAGCCTACAGGAAAATAAAAGAAACATTTGGGGACAAGAAAAGCAACTCTACGAATATCAAGAACTCAGATGGGAAACCAGTTCTCAGCAAGGAAGGGAAAGCTGAAAGGTGCAAAGAGTACATAGAGCAGCTGTACAAAGGAAATGAACTTGGAGACGATGTTGTAGGAAGGGAAGAGGAAGTAGATCAATATGAAATAGGAGATACTATACTGAGAGATGAATTTGACAGAGCCCTGAAAGACCTAAGTCGAATCAAGGCCCCTGGAGTAGATGATATTCCCTCAGAGCTACTGAAGTCTCTGGGAGAACCAGCCATGACAAAACTGGTTCACCTGGTGTGTAAGATGTATGAGACAAGCGAAGTACCCTCAGACTTTAAGAAAAATGTTATAATCCCCATTCCAAAGAAAGCAGGTGCAGACAGGTGTGAAAACTACAGAACTATCAGTATAATAAGTCATGGTTGCAAAATAGTAACACGAATTATGTACAGAAGGATGAAAAGCTGGTAGAAGCCGACCTCGGGGATGATCAGTTTGGGTTCAGGAGAAATGTAGCAACACTTTACGGCTTATCCTAGAAGATAGATTAAGAAAAGGCAAACCTACATTTCTAGCTTTTGTAGATTTGGAGAAGGCTTTTGACAATGTTGATTGGAATAAACTCTTTCAAGTTCTGAAGCAAGCAGGAGTAAAATATAGGGAGCGTAAGGTTATTTACAACTTGTACAAAAACCAGACAACAGTTATAAGAGTTGAAGGGCATGAAAGGGATGCAGTGGTTGGAAAGGGAGTAAGACAGGGTTGTAGTCTTTCTCCATTGTTATTCAATTTGTACATTGAGCCAGGGCCGGCGCAAGGCACGTGCGAAACGTGCGGCCGTACGTGGCGCACTTTCCGAGGGGCAGCAGATCAGATCTGCCCCCCCCCCCCCATTTTTTTCTTTATCTTATTATTATTATTAGGACAAACTCAACATTCATGCCCAAGAGGGCATTCGAAACCAAACCTCGGAGGGAGCGGCTACGGAAACTGTGGCATGGTGCCTCGACTACCTGCCGGCCGCCACTGTTGAACAAGGAGACGGAAGAGGACTAATTTCTTCCTTGCCACTGTGGCAACAAAAATTGTTCAAATGTTTGTAAATCTTAAGGGGCCATCAGTCTCTAAACTTACAAACTACATATGAACTAGCTTATACTAAAGACGACACAAACAGCCATGCCCCAGGAGGAATTCGTACTTCCGACGGCGGACAGCCGCGCGCAGCGCAGCACGGCGCTCCAGCACGCGCGGCTAATCCGCCGCGCCCTGTGGCAGCACCGTCGTGTTTACGCCGGAGGAGAGGAGAGGTTCAAATGTTGGTAATTCTATCGGGCCAAACTGCGTGGTCATCAGTCCGTAGCTTACAAACTACTTGAACCTAGGTAAACTAACCTAAGGGCAACACACACACGCATGCCCCAGGAAGAACTAACCTCCACGGCGAGCAACCGCGCGCTCCGCAGCGAGACGCTTTAGACCGCTCGGCTACTGCACCGCGGTGAGAGGAGAGGGTGAAGCAGTCTGGCGTACACGCCGACGCCAGTATTCTGAAGAGTGGAGCGCTGTTTTGCGCCGTGCGTTTACTCACAACTAATTTTGCAGAAGACGAAATCTAATTTGGAAATTCGAATGCATTGTTCGGTACTGCGGTTACATGTTAAGCCTGAAGGGATAAAGACATTGGTAGTAAGCCTGGCATAAGTTGGGTTTTGAGTTTCGACGTATTTTTGGAAATTTTTGCTATTTGTTTCTGAGTGATAGTCGGACGTTTTGTTTTTGAGCCATTTAATTCCTGTCTCCACCTGAATGAACAATAATTAAACTTACCGGCACTTTTTTTTTACTATATTCTCGCATACTATTACTTTGCCAACATTTATTTACAGTATAATGCGTGTTTCATGTTTCTTATGAGCAAACTAATGGTCTCTCCTTGCCGGCCGTGGTGGCGGCAGGAACTGAGGCGCTCCAGTCACGGTCTGCACGGCCACTACGGTCGGGGGTTCAATCCCCCCTCGGGCATGGATATTTGTGCCGTCCTTAGTATAAGGTAGTTCGTAAAGTAGTTTTGTCAGTTTAGGGACTGATGACCCCGTAGTTAAGTCCCATAAGCTTAACAAACATTTGAACATTTGAATGGTCTCTCTGATTCCGATGAAAACCCGAGATAGTATGGTCTTTTAGCAACATGCCCTCTCGTCCGGCCGCGGCGGAGTGGCCGAGCGAATTGAGGCGCTATGCTCCGATGCGCGTTCTCCGTCGGGGATTCGAATCGCCCCTCAAACATGGATGTTTGTGCTGTCTTTAATAGAGGTAGTTTATAAGCAGTTTGCAAGTTAATGGACTGACAACCCCGCAATTAAGTCCTATAAACTTAACAAACATTTGAACATCTGAACCTCTCGTCCGCACAAAACAATGGAGGCGTTTATGATGCACTGGTTCAGATATCAGAAGAAGAAAAAAAGTTCAAATGTTTGTATAGCTTATGGGACTTAACTTCGAGGTCACCTGACCCTAAACTTACAAACTACTTACGAACTAGCTAATACTAAAGACAACACAAACAGCTATGTCCGAGGAAGGACTCGAACCTCCGACGCGGGAGGTCACGCGATTCGCAACGTGGCGCTCCAGACCGCTCGGCTACTCCCGCGCGGCATCTCAGAAGAATTCGATGGCATGACCGCTCACGAAGCGACGTCACTAGCGAATCAAATAAATTACACCTTTCTCACTTCTCTAGTAATCTGGTAGACGTTATGCTTCACATCAGTGTAGTCAGTAAGACCCTCCACATAATTGACATAAAAGTTTATAAGGCTGTGGAAATCCATGAAAAAACTAAAGCATGTTTTGAGACCTGCAGAACAGAAGAAAAGTTTGTGTCTTTTTTAACGGATTCCAAAGAATTGGCTACAGAATTAGAGCTAGAAGATCTAACGTTACCAAGGATGTTTCCCGGCGACGAAGTAAGAAGCCACAACACTTTATCTGTGATGAAAGGCATGAGACAACAGATGACCCAACAAAATGTTACAAGATTGAATTCTACTATTATCTTTTAGATATAGCAATCGCATCTTTGCAATCAACTGAAATGTCATTGCGTTTATTTTGATTTTCTCTACGACATCGACGAGCTGAAGAAAGGACCTCCTGACAGCCTGGACACAAAGTATAGAAACCTCGCAGCGATTTTGCAAGATCATGAGTCAAGCGGCATTGATGCATTGGAGTTGAGGGAAGAACTAAAAGTGCTATCAACTTTGTTGAAACCTGGAATAGGTCAAAAGAGACTGTGAAGTTTATAGGAAGAAATAATTTTTGCCCTAATGTTAACATTTCTCTGAGAATTCTCCTAACACTCCCAGTGACAGAGACGAGTGGAGAGAGGAGTTTCTCAAAACTAAAACTGATGAAGACATACATCCGATCAACGATAAGCAACAATATCGATTGAACACGAGCTTGCAGAGGACTTAAATTACACAGATCGTGTGAAAGAGTTTGCACAAGTAAAAGCCAGGAAGGTTCGATTCGTTTAGCATTAAAAAAAAAAAAAAAAAAAAAAAAAAAAAAAAAAAAAAAAAAAAAAAAAAATTGTATTATGATCAGTAACTTGGTTATTTAGTACGTTGTTTCTTATTTTGTTCAACATTGAATTGTTATTGTAAGTATTATCGTTACGTTGTAAATATATTTTGTTTTCCGTTGAATACATTATCTGTTCACAACCACCGAAAAATGTTTATTTACGTTAATCTAAGTTCATGCCGCGCGGGATTAGCTGAGGGGTCTAAGCCGCTACAGTTATGGACTCTGCGTCTGGTCCCGGCGGAGGTTCGAGTCCTCCCTCGGGCATGAGTGTGTATATTTGTCCTTAGGATAATTTAGGTTAAGTAGTGTGTAATCTTAGGAACTGGTGACCTTAGCAGTTAAGTCTCACAAGATTTCAGGCATATTAGTAAATTCACAAGGCTTATTAAAATTAGCTAGATTTCTTCAATCAGGTTTGACTAAATTTTTGAGCTGGTGCCCAGCGACTGTTTTGTACAAATCTGTTGAGAATGTCACCAATCAGTCGCAATTTTTGTTTTTATTTTCCAGATCTACATTGATTTTGGCCACAGTGTGGCTTTATGTTTACATGTATACCGTCATGCTGAACGTAACTGTCAACATGACGATTTAGATGTAAGCACATATTAAAAGCAAGCAAATAGAGCTGAAAATAATATAAATTGACATGTCTTGCTTGAGGTACAATTATCTTACCATTTGAAACAGGTAACATTGCAAGCCAGTAATAATCTTTTGTATGTTGCAAATCTTATTTCCATAGTTACAAAGATCAACTGGAAAGAAATTCCGCCATATGCAAGATACTTTTTTTTATTCACCCAGACAGACTTCAGCACTTCTATGCAATTTTTAGTGGATTTTGTAGCTTCAATTCTGAATTTTTTAATTATATGTTACAGTTTTGTGTTGGTTGCTTTAACATTTTGCAAATGGTATACATTTGTAAAAAAGCTCTTGCGCGTATCATTAAGTTGTTTATTTACATTAAATCTACATAATTTTTTTCTACTCCCATGAACCACAGACATTGCCGAGGTGGGGTGGCTTGCGTGCCTCAGCGATGCAGTTAGCCGTACCATAGGTGCAACCACGGCGGAAGGGTAACTGTGGAGAGGCCAGACAAACGTGTGGTTCCTGAAGAGGGGCAGCAGCCTTTTCAGTAGTTACAGGGGCAACAGTCTGGAGCTGGCCATGTAACATCAGCTAACATGACTTTTAGTGGAACAGTAACGATATAATTACAATGGTTAATATAATTATTTATGTTTGCCTTTATTCTATAAACATGCTAGTATTTTGACACTAGAAAGTTACTAGGACGTTGTTGATTTGTTATTTACAGTTCCATAGCAACACCAACTGTCATAAGCTAACCGTGTAAATACTCTAGACTTCGTCCAAAGTGTCCCGCACCACAACATAAATTAAAATTTGTAGAAGTAATTCCTTTAAATAGTTCATCAAAAATAAATAAATCAGGTTCTTGTACGAGCGGGGCAAGGAAAACAATATGTGGCCGTTACAAAAATTTCATCAAAATCAATCACAGTCGCTTCTGTTCGCTGTCGTTAACTAGTACTGAAAATATTAACATTTCACAGCCTTCTAAACACTGTTGTTCCACATTCTCATCGGATACTCATATAATGTCACATTCGAAGCTAATCAGTAATGATTCAATCAGAATTAAATTGTCTTCTGAAATAAGTCGAGACTCTTCACAAGAATAAAATTTCTCTTGGTATAAAATATTCTTGATCATAAATCTTCATAAATGCAAGATATCTTTCAACACTAACAAATATTTATTCTTCTTCATGTCAATACACCGTCAGTTTAGCAAGAAACGTGAACATGGACAACTAGCTTAGACTGAATCTCAAACAAGACTAACTATAATCTAATATTCTTTTCTTTTCGCCGTGGTGGAGTAGCCGAGCGGTCTAAGGTGCCTCGCTGCGAAGCGCGCGCTTGCTCGCCGCCGGAGGTTCGAGTCCTCCCTAGGGAATGGGTGTATGTGTGTATGGTTAGGTTACCTTAGTTCAAATGTTCAAATGTTTGTTAAGCTTATGGGACTTAACTACGTGGTCATCAGTCCCTAAACTTGCAAACTACTTATGAATTACCTTATATTAAAGACGGCACAAATATGCATGCCCGAGGGGGGATTCGAATCCCCGACCGTAGTGGCCGTGCAGACCGTGACTGAAGCGCCTCAGTCTCCTCGGCCACCGCGGCCGGCTTACCTTAGTTTAAATAGTTTGTCAGCTACGGACTGATGACCACGCAGTTTGGTCCTATAGATTTACAAATATTTGATTTGAATTTTTCTTCGTTGAAACGATTGAAGCGCAGCAATAAAGAAGGCGCAGCAGCTGTAATGTTGGCTGCGGCGGCGACGACGCTGCCCTTGTTGATTGCGGCGCCTCCATCCTACTTGAAACATACTGAAACAAGACATTTTAAGAATCATATTATAAAATATAACAATATTTACAGAAACATCAAATATGTATGCATTCTAAATAAAAGGTTCGTTTTGTTTCATTTTTTTTATTTATAACTTTAAAACAGGGCTGACAGGAAAATGTAGTACGACTATCTTTTCCCACTACATTCCCCACCCACCAGCACTGTTTTGAAGACTTTATTCATTTTAATGATCGGGCCCTTAGTTCATTCTTTTATTCAGCATTTCATGCTTTAATTGGCAGGGTTTATCCAATCGATATTTATAAAGTTCAGTCTATCATGCAAGTTCTGTTTTTTTATGTGGAACCAAATAATCTATCTTATTCTTTTTGTAGTCTATGAGAATTATTTTCCTCAACTTGGTATTAACACACACACACACACACACACACACACACATATATATATATATATATATATATATCCTTTCTAGTGATATTGTCTACCTCAGTAGGTACCAGCTACAACTGGCCAACATCCATTTAACCTTGTAAAATAATTTCAAATTGGGTTAATATATTACTGTGGCATTCACGGCTAATAATGGCAGTAGCATGTACTATTCTCTGCTACATCATCTGCTGTTAGTAGGGAAAAACATCGCTTAACGGACAACTCCACATCATTATCCAACATACAGTAATCAAAGGAAATGAAGTGCCACAATAAAACCCTAACAGTAGAGAATACGTAAGCATGTATCAAAAGTAGGACGTTTTCCAAGCGTCACTACAATCATAATCCAAATAACATCTTACCTTTTCCCTACCAGTGAGCACTTATGGCCCATATAATTCTAATATATCCTTCTATCACTGAGTAAAATAATACGAAGTGGGCTTCCATGCTTTGTTTTATTATACCTCATCCCTTACCTATACTAGAGTATAAAATATATAAAAATCATTCTTCCTTCTTCTACAAAAATAAATAAAAAAATAAAAAATAATAAAAATAAATAAATAAATAAGGACCCCAATTACAAATATCGTGGGTATCTGTTCCTATCTATTATTAGCGATTACTAATACTGCACTTCATCAGTTACTACTATTGCTAGTTACTAAGTAGCTGAACCAGAACAAAAGAAATTGTGCCACACTCAACAATTTATGTGCATTAAGCCTCTTGGTAATTTAATTTAATTTCTTATGAATATCTCACTCATTGCATTAAATAAAATCACTTCTCAGATGATCGTAAAAGTTAGTATTACTGTTAACATATATTAGTAAGAGGAAATTCCTTAAGTTAATCTTCAATTTTGCTTCTTACACTGTTGAAATGCGTATGTACCAAATGGATAACTATGGATACATATAAGAATCTCTCAAATAGAACTATAAATAAACTGTATTGGACATCTGAATAAAATTAAGTTTATAGTACCTACATTAATTATAACTGGAATAATTCTTGTAATTTAATTAAATAATCATCTCTGCCCTCCCACATGGCTTTCTATTGCATGTAATCGACTTAATCATCTTACGGCGGGGTTAAGAACAACTTGACCTCGTCAACGCTGTAAAGTCCCATAATCATGACTGTAAACGGTTCTTTTAATAACAAAGCCTTCTTGTCCAGTATTTTGTATAAGGCGCGGTTTTAGTGCCAGTAAAAATATAAGAAAACTTTCTTGTATCGTATTTTGTATAAGGCGCAGTCTAATTGCCAATCGAAGTAGTGTTTATAGCTTCCCCGACGTTTAGAATAGCAAGGGGGATCTAATAGCTCCAAGGTTAAACGTTGCTGTTCCCCCTGCGGCCAATACCTTTCTTTAAATTGGTTGACAAAATCACTCCAACTACTAAATTCGTTCCTACGTAATACTGCCCATTCATTGGCCTCGACTTCTAAGTATCCGATAACAAACTGAATTTTCCTGTCATCATTCCATCTAGCCGGTAAAAAATTCTCAAATGCTTTTACAAAAATCATTGGGTAACATCACAACCAGGTCTAAATGTAAGGAATTTATTAACAGTATTCGAACTATTGCAGTTACTAACCTCTTCTAACCATTCCACAGGGGCTAACATTTGATTGGATTTCGCCCTCGACGAAGATGATATCGCACTGTTTTTGTTTATATCAGAACAGCTCTCTGCGTTATTATTTGCAGTTACAAAAACAGTTCGAATATCATCTTTGATGGAAGTAGATGCACGATTATCAAAATTAATATTTTCTTGGTTAGTATTCACCTGAGATAACTGCTTTGTCAGGTCTTGTATACGCATTTCTGTTTCTGACAATAGACTGATCAATTCAGGATTTTCATCTCTGTCAAAAGATGCAGGCGCAGCCTCTCGTATATTTATAGAATCTTTGACGGCTTCGAAATCACTCTGCATCTCAGAGACTAACTCTTTAACGTGTTCGATTTCAGATTCTGCTTTATCAGTTCTTCGTGACAAAGCAAGTAACTCAGGATTTTCTTTTAAAGAAGTTTCTACAGTTCTGTAGAAATTACTTTGACATATTCGACACTATCATTACGAATATCATCTACTTTTTCTTTTATTTCAGTTCTTAAAACTCGACTGTTCTTTTCTATTTCGTCAATAACGATAACGATAATAGTGTCTAGTCAAGTGTTCAAGATCATTATGCATTTGCGCCTTTTCTTCTCGAGATTCGCGTATGTGAACTTCTAGCCGGTTTGTAAGGTTCGCTAATTGTTCTTGGGTTTCTGCTTTGGAATTTTCTAATTTTTCGGATAGGCTTTTTTCTAGCATAGCAATCGACTCATCAGTAGATTGTTTCACTGACTCAATGGATTGTTGTAACCTTTCCCTGGTAATTTGGAAGGACCGTTGTATATCGCTTCGGACGGCCTGCTATCGATAATGACGGACTATCGATAGTTGCGTATTGTCAATTTGTATCGAACATGCGAGCATCAGAATGCTATCGTAGTTTTTTTACTCGCATGCGTAAGCGAAATCAGTTGCCTTTATGATATAGGACAAAATTGTTTAGCCTAGACCACGATAATACCTTTCTGAACCGGAGATTCGCATACTAAATTAAAAAAAAAAATATATCCTTCTTAAGGCTACGCTACAGATCAGTTTTTTAAGTGAAATAGTGTAGAGCACGATCATAACTTCATGAACAGATAATTCATATCGATCATAAATAAAACGTGCTATATCTGCTCTATGGTTGACAGGTTTTTCTATATACCCAACAGCATTAATTATTTAATTTGTTTATATACGTCGAAATGAATGTTTTAATTTGTCCGCCAATATTTGTTTCTTACGACACAGCGATGTTCGTGTGTTTGATATACGACACTGCGATACTGACGTCTTCGATACATATCGATAGCAGGCCGTCCGAAGCGATGTACAACGGTCCTTCCAAATTACCCTTTCCCTTAGTTCCCCGTCAGCGCGTTTTTGTTCATCACTAGCTAACTTTATAGTCTGTTGTAGTTCTTCACTGTTGCAATCTAAAAGTTTCTTAAACATCCTCATCAGTGATCTAGTTTGCCTATCGGTCATAATTTGTTCTAAATTTGATAGTTCACTTCCTGACATTTTATTGTATTAAATAATAAACTACTAGGACACAATTAACACTTCCCTATTATCACTACACAAGCACTTGTCAGTTTGAAATAGACTCACCGTTTTGTATTATTATTTTACAAATGTGATGTGTGCCTAATTATCAACTGTTGTGAGGACAGCTGATATGATGGCTCCCGTGGGACGGTGTGGGTGGAATCTAAGCAGCCGATGGTATGCTCACTGGAACGCCGTAGGCTGTATCAGGCCGCTCTTGTAGCTGTAGACTGCGTCGTCAGCTACGCCCCGGCGACAGCAACTCGTGACGTAGACGCTGCTACTGACGGATCTATTGGGGCTGTTAAATCAAAGAAAATGTGGCGAGATGCAGCAATAAGCTGCACCCCACGCGCCGCTTCGTCTCGTTGAGAACAGTGGGACCGAACGCCAAGGCTGCCCCCGTAGACTGCGCTCGGGACTGCACCTCTAAGTTGAATCTCAGACAAATATATACAGACGGGAAACCTCCGTAAGGGCCCGGTCCCACGCTCAGGGGTGCGGGGCGGGGGTCTGAAGCAGTACTGGCCGGCCGCGGTGGCCGAGGAGACAGACGCTTCAGTCACGGTCTGCACGGCCACTACGGTCGGGGGTTCGAATCCCCCCTCGGACATGGATATTTGTGCCGTCCTAGATCGTAAGTAGTTCATAAGTAGTTTGTAAGTTTAGGGACTGATGACACCGTAGTTAAGTCCCATAAGCTTTACAAATATTTGAACATTTTTTGAAGCAGTTCTGTAAAATGTCCCATGATGACGCTGCGGTCAGAAGCAGTCCTTTAAACTGGCCAGAGCAGGCGGCAGGTATCGGCTGTCACCACCACCACCTCCCCTCAAACGCCAGCAAGCCGGACACAGCCGTGGCCTCGTGGCAGGCGACACGAGCTCTCCTCTCAGCCTCCCCTCCACGCTACCCTCTGACGTGCGAGAGGCTCCCTCAATAGTGCCTCTAGTGTGGTCTACCGGTACTAAGCCGGGGAGCCACCTGACACCTGCTAGCATCTTACAGAACTACGAGGGGAGCGTAGGACAGTGGTTTAGGGGGGCTGCTTCTCTGTGTATGTTTCTCTGTGGTTGAGTTCAGCCAGACGACGTCGCTGCGAGCGCAATCGGCCACACAGCGACGGCTCACACTCCCACTTCAGTACCCGTGTGCTACACGTTCTTCAAAAGAACACGCGTCCTTTGAATTGTTGGCCAAAATTATGTGGTGGAACGGTGACGATATAATTGTGATGGTTAAAATAATTATTCATGTTTGTCTTTATTCTATAATCATGCGAGTATTTTGACACTAGAAAGTTTTATCAGTTGCTAGGACGTTGTTGATTTGTTATTTACAGTTTCCTAGCAACACCAACTGTCATAAGCTAACCGTGTAAATTCTCTAGACTTCGTTCGTCATAAACATAACACACCATAAACTAAAATTTGTAGAAGTAATTCCTTTAAATAGTTCATCAAAAATAAATAAATCAGGTTCTTGTACGAGCGGGGCAAGGAAAACAGTCTGTGGCCGTTACAAAAATTTCATCAAAATCAAACACAGTCGCTTCTGTTCGCTGTCTTTAACTAGTACTGAAAATATTAACATTTCACAGCCTTCTAAACACTGTTGTTCCACATTCTCATTGGATACTCATATAATGTCACATTCGTAGCTAATCAGTAATGATTCAATCAGAATTAAATTGTCTTCTGAAATAAGTCGAGACTCTTCACAAGAATAAAATTTCTCTTGGTATAAAATATTCTTGATCATAAGTAAATCTTCATAAATGAAAGATATCTTTCAACATTAACAAGTATTTATTCTTCTTCATATTAATACAGCGTCAGTTTAGCAAGAAACGTGAACTTGATCAACTAGCTTGGACTGAATCTGAAACAAGAGTAACTATAAACTAATATTCTTTTCTTTGCTTCTTTGAAACGATTGAAGTGCGGTAATAAAGAAGACGCAGCAGCATTCGTAGCCCCGTAGCTGTTGGTTAAATTTTCATAGTGGCCGTCTGCTGTAATGTTGGCTGCGGCGGCGACGACGCTGCCCTTGTTGATTGCGGCGCCTCGATCGTACATGAAACATACAGAAACAAAACATTTTAAGAATCATATTATAAAGAATAACAATATTTACATAAACATCAAATATGTATGCATTCTAAATAAAAGGTTCGTTTTGTTACATTTTTTATTTATAACTTCTAAACAGGGCTAACATAGGAAAATTTAGTATGACTATCTTGTCCCACTACAGGCTTTGCCATGCAGTTACTGCGAACGGCTGAAAGCAAGGGGAAACTACAGTCGTTACCTCTTCTGAGCAAATGCAGCTCTACTGTATCGTGGAGAGCTGCATCAAACCAGACTGCGGAGTGAAGACCACAATAACAACAACAACAATTTTAGATTTATAGGAAGATTTTAGAAACTGAGTCGAATATTTTTAGACCCATTGTACTTACATACATTAAACGAAATTAATGGCTGAGTTTATACCTGTCTTGAAGTCTGCATATAAAATGCATTACACTTGCCAACTGAAGAGAAATTGCGGAATTTTACTGGTTTTTCTGTCAAAGTGCAATGTGCATGACACCGTTTATCGTCTTCAAACTTATCAATCCATTTCTCTTAATTGTTACTGTATCATATAAACACAGTCATCCATGGTGGAATGAGCTTGACCCACTATCAGCTTGTCTGAATAGAACTGCGACTCTTTATGGGCTGTATCTCAAACAGGCCACTCCACTCCTCGGAGTGGGGAATGAAATGAGTGACGTTTATTTATTTTAATGGCAGAGCCCTCAAAGGCACCATCCTGCCGTTTCACGTTAAAAGCGGGCCTCTGTACGAAATAAAAGCTTAATTCTGGTAGTAGGCACCCAGAAACGAGTTTACTGTTATAAAAAAGCTTAATTTTAGCAGTAAATTTTTCAAAAGGTCCGTGTGAACTACCGGCTACTCCCTGCTTGAAAACCTTGTTCCCTGGTCCAAATGGAGAACTGACTTGGTTCACTCTAATAACAGGAAGTTAACGATACAGCGGCCAATATACGTAGCAGCTCACACGAAATTACACACAAGCATTAATAAACAGGCCACCACAATTAAAGTTATTTCATAAAGGAGGCTAAGAAATACATTTATGGCGCAAAGGAACTTAAACATAAAAAAAATTGGATCCGAGCTTGTTCTCAGCACTGGTGAAAAACAATATTAAACAAAAGGGGAAGGTGCTCGAAAACTACAATTTATATGCAAGGCAAAATTATACTGAAATGAACTTGTTTATTCAGGGGTCGAACGCAAGCAAAATGTGGACCAATTTTGTTAATACAATAAAAATTCATCTCATTTGCGTAATCTAATACTGACGACGCCCAGCATTGAATTTAACATAAATTACACAGAACTTAATGCTACTGGGGGGGGGGGGGATACAAAGAACACTCAATCGCGCGCGCGTGCGCGCACACACACACACACACACACACACACACACACACACACACACACTCACAATGCAATAGCGAAACTCACCAAAATCAGTGTGCTGAAACGAGGCAGAAGCAGGCGCCGCTATCGTAGGCGAAATTCAGCAAACCCGGAGGTACCACACAACACAATATACAATAAAACTGCGAAGATGACTCTGGTCTGAATTTTGCTATCTGAGAGTAAACTATCTAGGCACTGATTTTATTAAAAGTGGCGTGAATTCAGGTGACTAACTGCAATCCCCTGAAGTATGAGTTCAGACCCATGTGATTCCGAAAACCGATAAAAATGTATAAATTCAATTTCCGAAAAATAAAGAAAATTAACTACGGCATGCAACCCCCTAAAACTGCTAGAATTTCATAAGGAAGCTATTGAAATGCAGTAACATGCGATTGGGAGCGTTCACAGAGACGGAAGAAGTCCAGTGTCAAAACCCGGAAAAGTGAGACAATTACAATGTCGGAAAAAATAATAATAATAAAAAAAGAACTACTGCATGCAACCCATAGAAATGTTTAGAATTACATAAGGAAGAGAATGAAATGCAGCTACACGCGATAGGGAGTGATTACAGAGACGAATGCAGTACAGCCTCAAAAAACCAGAAAAGTGAAATAATTACACGGACGGAAAGGTGAGAATAAAAACTACGGCATGCAAGCCTTAGAAATATATAGAATTTCATAAGCAAGCTATTGAAGGAGGTTGTACAAGGCTCGTAGAGAATTACTGACAAAGACTGAGTGCATACTACAAGTTCGGAGAAGAAGCAGCAAAATTAAAATATGCGGGAAGAGAAGATCGCAGAATGTTAGTGGAAATCAGAAGGATACATGCCTAGTTACTTACCTGATGGGCATGGAACAAACAGTAGTAGAAGCTGAAGGCTTTGTTCTAAGAACCAACCACGTGGAACACATCTCACTCACGGAAGAAAAGATGAGAAAAATTTTACATGCATTGTACAAAAATAAACATATCATCGGTTAGAAATCGGGCCCCACAAAGCTAGAAAGAATTTACACAGAGTTCGTACACCGCCACATAATCACTAAAGGTTTGAATATACCAGGCCGTTAACAAACTGCAAGTAGTAACACATACTCCGCCTTTATATGTTGGAAATCACTGGATTGAAAAACTAGAACACATTTCTGCGCACGATCGGAAAAAATATTCCGAAACATAAATCAAGTTCAAGAGTCTAAGTCAAACATGATAGATAACGAATAGCACCATCTCCGTGGACACAAGAGCAGAAGCAACCTTACCTCACCACGATCCGAACACATAGGTGAAGAGCAAAATGTTCAAATGTTTGTAAATCTATCGGACCAAACTGCGTGGTCATCAGTCCGTAGCTTACAAACTACTTAAACCTAGGTAAACTAACCTAAGGACAACAAACACACCCATGCCCCAGGGAGGACTCGAACCTCCACGGCGAGCAACCGCGCGCTCCGCAGCGAAACGCTTTAGACCGCTCGGCTACTCCACCGCGGCTGGTGAAGAGCGAGCGGGCAGTTGGTGCGCAGCGAAGCTACCGGAAATTGGCCAAACCCACTAAAAACGAGGTGGTGGGAGAGAGATTCGCCCTGGAGAGGGCGTACCAGCAGTAGAGGTTGGTAAGCGACTAACTATCAACTCTGAGCCAGAGAGAACCATGCAAAGCGAGCTGTTACTAGCCATTAAAAGTAAAAAAAAAAGTACACATTACCACAGTGATAACAATAAATTATTAAAATAACAAAATCCTAGCAATATTAACTAACATTTCAGAAACTAATATTGTAAAACAAGAAATAAAAATGCTGTTCCTCATGCCTCGAAAAGAGTGGGTTCTAGTGTTAACAAAATGCTAATCTAGCGACATCAAATAAATTACAATTTTATAAAATATATATGTAAGATGAAAGACGCTCGTCTTTCAACGTCTAAGGTTCAAGTCCTCCCTCTGGCATGGGTGTGTATGTGTTGTCTTTTTGTACAACCTCTTCGAAATATCAACATGTATTCGATATATTACTAGGAAGGGACATCTTAGGAGAACCACAAAGAAACCTATTGGACAAAAATCCTATGTTAAACTAACATACACTAAGGAGAACACACACACCAATGCCGTCCGTCGGGAGTGGCCACCCAGACCATGGCGTGATGCTTTAGACCCTGCGCCCACCACGAAAACTTTTCATGAACAATATTTAACTTACATTATATGGTGTATTCTTTGTTGCATACTGAAGAAAAAAAGAAAAAAAGAAAAAAAAACCATTTTCAATTGCCACTGTCACTATTCGTGAACTGTGAAACAAGATGATGGCCGGCTGCGGTGGCCGAGGGGACTGAGGCGCTCCAGTCACGGTCTGCACGGCCACTACGGTCGGGGGTTCGAATCCCCCCTCGGGCATGGATATTTGTGCCGTCCTAGTTCGTAAGTAGTTCATAAGTAGTTTGTAAGTTTAGGGACTGATGACCCCGTAGTTAAGTCCCATAGACTTTACAAACATTTGAACAAGATGATGGGTGATGAAAACATTGAACTGCTTTCAGGTAGGAAATTTGAGTGTTGGTATTGTGTGTTTGTGTGTGTGTGTGTGTGTGTGTGTGTGTGTGTGTGTGTGTGTGAGAGAGAGAGAGAGAGAGAGAGAGTGGGTTGCGAACAACCTCTTGTGCTAATGAAGAATGTATGCTTCAAGTCCTAACAGTGTGTGATGATTGTAGTCAGACATTTTCAAATTCGCTGATGATATCATCCCCTTTCACATCAGTAGCATTACAAAGATTGCTGCTGCGGAATCCCAGAACCAAGCCCTCTCCTCCCCTCCGTCGTTGTCATCATCCAAGATGCTGACACATTCAGTTCCGATCCAATCTGGTCGGCAGTTAAGAACTTGAAATTTATGCCGTTAATGACAAACTTTCAAGTTTCCTTGATTGCTATTCCCTAATAACGACACCTCCATCTTTTTTCGTGGGAAACCCCACATCTAGACGTCGCTTCCACACCCTCCGATACACTCCATCCTATTCCCTTACCCCACACACTGCGACAATGAAATTGGTTACTGCAGAAACTACGTCACTCTGTGTCTAGATGTTTTTACGTGGTCTTTAGCTGCAGCTTCAGAATACATAATTAAGGTACTCGTAAATTGGTTTAAACAGAACATGCAGCAAAAACATTGAAATTATCTTCATAATTGAATTCGCAGAATGCTGACAAGCATCAGCACATATCTAAGCTCCACATGTTCTTTTCGCCGCCCACGTCATAAAAACTAACTGAAGTGGCCGTGTAAAATTCCGTAGGAAAAGAGGTATTATTTCAAACAATTCACATGGGACCTTACGTATGAGAGTTAACAAGGAGACCACATGGCAATCGGATCATAGAATTTCTTTTATATTTACGGTACGCTAAGTTCGGAACTTAAGTAACAGAGAGGCAAAGCCATTCGACACAACTCTCAAAAATTCTTAAGAAAATTGACTTTGATGTTTTGCAAGTATATGTAAATACCGACAATTAAAACAGCTGAAGCATATCTTAGTGTAGCTGGGGTGGTGCCGGACGCCGTGGCTCAGCACGCCTGGTCAGAGGGCTGAACGCCCTCTGTAATATAAAAAAAAAAAAATGGCTGAGCCAAGAATACATCGAACAACAACGAACTAACATGATCGTGGTAGCGTTCTGCTCTTGCAGCTGTAGAGTCGGTAGTTTGAATCCCTCTCTCTTTTCGTTGTTTTCGAATACTTACACCATTATAATATCTAATGGTAAGTTTTTAAACAATACACTTTTTTGGTTTATTCGTAATTTTATGTAATTGATAAATGATTGTCAGTAATGATGATTCAAATTAAAGAAAAAACAAGAGAAAAGAAAAATAAAATTAGTAAGTAAAGCAGTCAACAATCCGAAGATTGGTTTGAACACCACAGTGCTTTACTAGGCATGGTCATGTTTGGAGGTGCTATGTCGTTGCCTTCCTCCGACCTTCGAACTGACTTACCCAGCCAGTTATAGGGGGACCTACAGTTTACGTGCGTTGTGAACCACGGTGCTACTCGGTATTTTTCACATCAGCAACACTACCAAGCAAACAACTGAACTCGTGAACTCGTGTGTGAGGACTAACTTCATGGAGGATGTAAAATAATTTACACTATTTCAAATTCAGTAATATAAAACATTTTGGAATATCTAATTCCACATGTTCTGTCAGTTTTGTTTATGTGTATGTAAACGAGCTGAACACATCATCGTCACCTAAATAATGGTTCAATAGGTTAGCTGCTAGGAAAGCCATCAGTATTGTAAGGAATCAAGTTTTCCATTGTTTGTTAAGCTTATGGGACTTAACTACGGGTCATCAGTCCCTAAACTTACAAACTACTTATCCACTACCTTATACTAAGAACGGCACAAATATCCATGCCCGAGGGGGGATTCGAACCCCCGACCGTAGTGGCCGTGCAGACCGTGACTGGAGCGTGTCAGTCCCCTCGGCCACCGCGCCGGCAATCAAGTTTTCCTCACTGTCATTCCCAAACAGTAATAACACATTTTTTTTTTTTTTTTTTTTTTTTTTTTTTTTTTTTTTTTTTTTTTTTTTTTTTTACCATTGCGTATCATTCCTGACATAGCGACAGCCACGATCGTAAACTGACGAAATTGAATTAATCTTAGTGTTAAGTAGGCACGGCTTTTCAGCCATTCTACCAACTTTATTTTGTAATTTTTTATACGTTTTCTCTACCTGTCAACCTATGCGGAACTTGGATATTTTTTTCTTTATCAATTTGAGTTTTCGTAAAGGTTAATGAAGACAAAATTCACAATCAGTTTTTTTTTTTTATTTTATTTCAGTTAGAGCGATAACACTTTAGTACCCGAACTGATCCTCACTAGTTAAACTTGGTTAATTTTAAGATTTTTCTTACAGGATTTGTCATCTATGTCTATCTTTGCGTGAATGATAAACTTTCATCTATTGTAGGTAGAAAAGGAGCATCTTTCTGAATTCTTTTTGACATGATGTTGATATCTTCCTTGCAGTGGCCTCGGGTTCATTAAAAAGATCAGATTTGTCCGTTGTGCACTACAAATAGTTGGAAAGGTAGTATCAAAATTACAACAGCAAAGTACTTCACGCTAGATAGCTATGCACATGACTTTTGTAAAAAAGCGTGATAGCTTATCAAACTGAACACAGACAAACGCCATCAGCAAATAGTGAAGCAAGTACTGTAGAAATGTAACTTATTATTATTATTATTATTTTGTGGAAACCATCATTATTAACTACCTTTTAAAAAGACAGAAAATTACGAATAAAAAAAAGAACGTGCATCTTTTGTAAAAACTACCATTAGATATTAACATCGTGTAAGTATTCAAACACAAAGGGAAAAAAAACTGTCACGGCGGGATTCGAACGCCGCCTCTATGGCTGTAAAGCCAGCATGCTACGCCGTCAGATTCTGGAGTTGTGTTATATATTGGTATCTACAAGTACTTGAAAAACTTCGATGTCGATTTTCCAAAGTATTTTTTGAGATTTACGTCAAAGGGCTTTGGATGATTATTATTTAAGTTATTTATTTTTATAAACATAAAAAAATCCTAAAATCCTATACCCATGTGGTCACCTTGTAAGACTTAATTATCTCGCTTCTTGTCTAAACGAATACACTAACCGATGTGGAAGTCCTGAGCTTCAAATGTTCGTCGTAATAATCAACCAAGTGCAAAGTTTTAAGTATTAAACATGAAGCGTAGCACATCAATAGAGAATGCTCTGAACTTATACTGCACCCACCACCTCCACTTTGAGAGACCAGCGCAAGCGCTATTAAAAATAAAAAGGCTGAGTTACGAAGTTCTTTTCACTCATTGTGAAGTGGGGTGTATGTAGTCAGCATAAAAGATTTCGGCCGGCAGTGCAGATGCCAGCCACCGCAACTGACACGCCTACTTGATACTTCCGGCTATTGTATGGAAAAAATACTTTATCCCTCAGGTATATGCTCGTCTGAAAAATGAAATGCAAATCTCTTTGCTTGCACACCAAGCTACTCCTTTAGTATCTCAGCTAATGGCCTCAAACTTTTTCAGTGGATATTATTTCATGATTCTGTGGGTACACACATATTCTGACGAAGATTGTATCAGTTCTTCCATTATTATAACTTTTATTGCAACGTTCTCCTATTTAAAAAATGCTCACAAATGCAACATGAGTACCGTTTTTTAAACCACCCACATTTCATCAATCCTCGTGTTGCTGTTGACTTCAACACAGTTCTGATCAGAAACTTTATTCCTTTCATTTGCCACTCCGAGGAGGGGATCGAGCTGTTTGAGATCTGGCCCGTAAAGGGTCGGGATTTTATTCATCCAATTATCAGATGAGCTGATAGTGAGGCAAAGTGGATCCCAAATGGGAATACGTGGAAAGGGCTTCCCAGTTCCAGCATGTGCCTTACAACCAAGGAAAACCAACCGAAACCTTGATGGGAACTAGGGGATTCGAACTAGTTTAATTTGTTTTTGGGACATAGTTCCAAACAAAAACATAATTATCGCGATAGCAGAAATGCAATCCCGATAACCTAACATTACACTTATAATTTCACGAAGATCAGCTTGACCAAATTCCAATGGACAAATGTCTCCCTAGAGGAACTCCATCCAGGAGTGCGGTATCTTCTGTGTCGAGTACTGCTAATCTGTTTATAGCATTCCAATGCTGATAAAATTTACAATCAAATTTATACAAAATATTTGTAATTAAAGCCATATTCATGATTATTATATATTTAATCATTTCAGCTGAAAGTATACATAGTGGCAGAAATCTTGGATTGGGGGAGGGGAAAGGGGAGGGGGAGGGGGGGGCAATCTCTTTGGAACTGTTTCAGCAGCAGAAACTTCAATCGCTTAATGCGTGACTTGAATTGTTATCAGCAAATTTTTCTAATTGTCAGTTTCGGATTTAGAATTTTTCATGTTGTTCGCATACGACCTTGCGTTTCAAGTTTTTCAAGTCGAGCGAAAATATCAGACTGGGAAAGTTAATTTTTCGCCGAGTAGATGATTTAAAACCAGATGGTAAGTTTCATTGGGGCCGGAAGGCTATTTCTCAGCGAATTCGCCACTTTTGGCACCCATAATGATTTTTCGTGTGTATTTTGATAACTCACAAAGATGTTCAAAAATTGGGAAAAATAGCGTTTCTAGATAAATGTGACCAAAGTATGTTGTTAAAATTGGAGCGATTTGCTGTGGTTGCTTTAGATGTTTACCGTCAAGGGTGACAGAAACGCCTAAACCGGAATTTGCGATCACTAGGTTAAGGGAAATCCGAAATATTTTTTCCCTTGTCTGTGATCAACAGGACCCCGTAAATACGCCCCGGAAGAATCACAAATTTGCACGCGGCGTTTTCAGATGCGTGATACCGTGCACTACCGACCACTCTATGGTAACAGCAAGCACTCATTGTGTTTTAAAATTTCTTAGTGGCAACAAGTTTCCGATAACACAACGCTATAATTAAAGGATGTTTCTATTGATTGATTGAGAAAGTTACCCGTGTTTTAAGCATGCCACCATTCTGAACTGCCACCCACTAAAGATACAAAAGGTGAAAACTATTGTCCGTGACGCTTTTCGATAACTCATCGCCAGAACCACTCGGTGGAAAAACTTGTTAAGATGAGAAAGTACGTGTAACGTCGCTACAGCTCTGAATATTAATGTGGCTTTCGGCCATGTAATGGTTGTATGCTAACAGAACGTTAAGAATTTTAGAATTTAAATTAGAGCTTCTACTTCCATTATTTTGAAGAATTTGACGTGTATGCTTCGACTTTTATTTTGTTCACACTTGTAGCAAATAAGTCTATCGTTGCACTCAGTGCTACGTTAAGAAATACATTTGTTATTTAAAATATCTCGACAACGCGGAGGAATGGCCGCGTGGTCTGAGGCGTGTCACGTCTTGTTTGGTGCGGCTCCGCACCCCGGAAGTTCGAGCGTCCCTTGGGCATGGGTGTGTTGTCGTTCGTCTACGTCAGTGATTTCCAAACTTTCCCTCATGGCGACACCCTTTTATGGCTTACAGTTTTTGCGCGACAACCTTTCACCAATTTAAATACATATGGTACAATTTAGATCGTTCTAGCGGGGGAGGGGCGGAAATAATGTATCGCTTAAATGTAGTTTGTAAACGAAATTGAAATCCTCGTACTCATTGACATGTTTAATGTTGATCCTGACTGCAGCAATTACGTACACTCATCGCAAGAAAAGGAAACATTAGGGACTACGGAGATGTACAACAGAGTAACAATGCCTAACTTACACAGTAATACTTGCTTCTTCTACATGCGACCCAACTTCCGAAACACGAAAACTGAATTTCGGAAACCGTTTTTCGCTGTCGTGTGTACATGTCAGGGCCAGGTACGGTTTTGCTGGATCGATTGAAAACGGCATCTGAAAATTAGCTGCTTGGATTTCTGATTCAGACAGCACAGTGGCTGAACCCTTTCATTTCAATATTATCACATTATTTTCAGAAATAAAGAGGATGTATTTATGACAAGTGAGGAATTATTATTTAAGTTCTATTGTTCGGTTCTTGCTTCACCATGACCTCGGAAGTCCCGACATAATCGGAAAAAATGGATAAATATTTATGACAAGTAAGAACATGAATGTCATTTCTGGTCCCAGAATCTGTTTCATACAGGAAACAGAGAGAAAAAAAATTAACGCATACCAGGGTTCGAACCAACGATAATTGCATTTAAAATACAACTCTCTGTTAATAACCCTGCAATACTCCATAATAAACATCGCTACTGAATAGCTTTAGTCAGTGGACAATCGTGACTGCTTTTACAATCTGTGACAGCTTTTACAGCCACTGCGTGATTGATTGACATTTAATTGTAAGAAACGCTACCGAGGGTGACGTGGCTTTGATAAATCCATTATAAAACGCTCAGGTGCAGCTTTGTGAGAATGCGCATGGGAAGAGCTGTTATCGAGTAATAAATGCTCGCTGTCTAACTCAAACAGTAATGAAACGCGTGGAACACAGATGGTGTGTGATGCGGTGGGTAGTTCCAGCGGGTAATGTTGTACATGCTCGGACCAGACAACAAAGATATTTACTCGCGGTTGACAATCCGGACAATCGCGAATCCCTATAACTGAGGTCCGGATGATCGAGTGACCGATCATTCCTTTAACACGTGATCTGTGGTGCACTGAATGAAGAGAAGGATGATTAGCTGTAGGCGAGTCTTCACGGTAATATGAAGGATATTTTGTGTTGTTTTATGACAAGTTTTTTTAATTTTTATTTATTTATTTATTTATTTTAGTCTAAATTTGTTAGTCTCGCGACACACCAGGGTGTCGCGACACACAGTTTGGAAAGCTCTGGTCTACGTTAATGTAGGTTTTAAGTCTATGGACAAATGACCTGAGCAGGTTGACCCCATAGGTTTACGAACATCTGAAAATTTTGCGAAGATATTTGATGTTCATATTACATTGTGCGTAATCGTTAGCGTTTGTTATTTCATTTCGATTGGAATATCTAATCTAGGCTGACGAGAATAGTATTCGCGGCTTGGAGCCGACTCCCAGCGTGGTGGAAACTGCTAGGCGAGTCGGCAGTCGCAGTACAGAGGAGACTGAAATCAGTTGGGCAGTCCACAAGGGCAGCTTACACAGCCCCTGTTACACGAGCGAGGTCCTTGTCTCGGTCGACTACTCGAACCGAGTGTGTCGACTGCAGAACCTCTGGTGGTTCCGTGTTTCCTTTGTTTCGCGTGATCGTTTGCGTTTATACGATAGCTTCGAAATTTGTGTGTTTGCTGTTCGTTGTGCAGTTTTCGCGCAGTGTTTTTGTAATACTTCGTGTGCTGATTTGCATTTCAATCACAACCTACCATCCAACACAATGAAATCGATAAAAACCTTGTGGTATTGGCTGCAGTAACGCTAGTGATCGCCGTCGCTTTGCACGAACGCAAAAAAAGACTGCAGAGACAGGAAGAGAAGCGTTTGGTAGCAATGGTAAACATATGATCTGCACAACACCAACTCTTTTCGTTCTATGGAATTATTTTAACTCCGCGCCGTAATGTGACCGCAGTGCCAAATTTAGTTTTACAATCTTCAGCTGTAACTTTCGGGCAAACTGCTGATTGCTTGCGTCTACTTTGAGCATTTATTTTCGTTCATTCTAGAAAATTACTGAGTATCTGCAGTCACCGTAAAACACAAAGATCACAAATAATACTAGCAAGGGTTAAATTGACCTTATTGTGATATAAATGATGTTCTGTAACTACGAGAGCTCCATCCTCTTCATTGTTGTTGTTGTTGTTGTGGTCTTCAGTCCGGAGACTGGTTCGATGCAGCTCTCCACCCTACTCTATCCTGAGCAAGCCTTTTCATCTCCTCATAAGAACGGCAACCCACATCTATTTGAATCTGCTTACTATACGCGTCTCTTGGTCTCCCTCTGCGATTTTTACCCCACACACTTCCCTCCAATGCTAAATTTACGATTCCCCGATGTCTAAGAATGTGTCCTACCAAGCGATCCCTTCTTTTAGTCAGAGTATGCCAAAAATTCCTTTCTCACCAATTCTGTTCAGTACCTCTTCATTAGTTATGTGATCTACCCACCTAATCTTCAGCATTCTTCTGTAGCACCACATTTCAAAAGCCTCTATCCTCTTCCTGTCCACTGTTTATCGTCCATGTTTCACTCCCATACAACGCAACACTCCACACAAATGCCTTCAGAAAAGACTTCCTTACACTTAAATTAATATTCGATGTTAGCAAATTTCTCTTTTTCAAAAATGCTTTTCTTCCCATTGCCATTCCGCATTTTATATCCTCTGTACTACGACCATCGCATGTTATTTTACTACCCAAGTAACAAAACTCATCTACCACCTTCATTGTTTCGTTACCTAATCTAATTCCTTCAGCATCGCCTGATTTTCTAAGACCGCATTCCATTATTTTTGTCCGGCCGCGGTGGCCGAGGGGACTGAGGCGCTCCAGTCACAGTCTGCACGGCCACTACGGTCGGGGGTTCGAATCCCCCCTCGGGCATGGATATTTGTGCCGTCCTTAGTATAAGGTAGTTCATAAGTAGTTTGTAAGTTTAGGGACTGATGACCCCGTAGTTAAGTCCCATAAGCTTAACAAACATTTGAACATTTTTTTTTTGAACATTATTTTTGTTTTGCTCTTGTTAATGTTCATTTTATACGCTCTCTTCAACACACTGTCCATTCCATTCAACTGCTCTTCCAGGTCTTTTGCTGTCTCTGATAGAATTACAATGTCATCAGCAAAACGCAATGTTTTTATTTCTTCCCCCTGGACTTTAATCCCTATTCCAAATTTTTCCTTGCTTTCCTTCACCGCTTGCTCGATGTACGAATTGAATTACATCTGAGAAAGGCTACAACCCTGTCTTACTCCCTTCCCTACTGATGCTTCCCTTTCATGCCCTTCGAGTCTAATAACTGCGGTCTGGCTTTTGTACAAGTTGTAAATAACTCTCCTTTCCCTATATTTTACCCCTGCTGACTTCAGAATTTGAAAGAGTGTATTCCAGTCAACACTGTCAAAAGCTTTCTCCAAATCTACAAAAGCTAAAAATGTAGGTTTGCCTTTCCTTAATCTATCTTCTAAGATAAGACGTAAAGTGAGTATTGCCTCCCGGGTTCCTACGTTCCTCCTGAATCCAAACTGATCTTCCCCGATGTCAGCTTCTACCAGTTTTTCCATTCTCCTGTAGATAATTCGTGTTAAAATTTTGCAACCATGACTTATCAAACTGATGGTTCTGTAATTTTCACACCTGTCTGCGCCTGATTTCTTTGGAATGGGGATTATTACATTTTTCTTAAAGTCTGAGGGTATTTCGCCTGTCTCATACACCCTACACACAAGTTCAAATAGTCTTGTCATGGCTGGCTTTCCCAGAGACTTTAATAGCTCTGCGGGTATGTCATCTACTCCTGGGGCCTTGTTCCGACCTAGGTCTTTCAAGGCTCTGTCAAATTCATCTCTCAGTATAGTATCTCCTATTTCGTCTTCGTCTACTTCCTCTTCCCTTCCTACAACATCGTCCCTAAGTTCATTTCCTTTGTAGAGCTGCTCCATGTACTCTTTCCACCTTTCAGCTTTCCCTTCTTTGCTGAGAACTGGTTTCCCATCCGAGTTCTTGATATTCGTAGAGCTGCCCTTCCTGTCCCCAAACGTCTCCTTTATTTTCCTGTAGGCGGTATCTACTTTTCCCCTTATACATTCTTCTACGGATTTGCATTTGGCTTCTAGCCACTCCTGCTTAGCCATTTTGCACTTCCTGTCAATCTCATTTTTTAGTCGTCTGTACTCCATTTTGCGTGTTTCATTTACTGCATTTTTATATTTTCTCCTTTCATCTATTAAATTTAGTATTTCCTGTGATATCCAAGGATTTTTTGTTGGTCTTGCCTTCCTACCTATTTTGTCCTCTGCTGCCTTCACTATTTCGTCTCTTAATGCTACCCATTCCTCTTCTACTGTTTTATTTCCCCCTGTTTCTGTCAATTGTTGCCTAAATCTCCCTCTGAAATTCTCCAGAACTTCACTTTCCTTCAATTTATCCAAGTCCCATCTCCTTATTTTCCTATCTTTCTGCAGTTTTTTCAGTTTCAGCCTACAGTTCATGACTAACAAGTTATGGTCAGAGTCTATATCTGCCCCTGGGTATGTCTTGCAGTTTAGGACCTGGTTCCGGAATCTATGTCTTACCATTATAAAATCTATCTGATACCTTCCTGTGTCTCCTGGTCTCTTCCACGTATACAACCTTCTTTTGTGATTCTTAAACCACGTGTTTGTTACTATTAAATCATGTTCCGTGCAAAATTCTACCAGGCGACTTCCTCTTTCATTCCTCCTGCCCAGTCCATATTCACCTACTATTTTTCCTTCTCTTCCTTTTTCTACTACCGAATTCCAGTCTCCCATCACAATTAAGTTTTCCTCTCCCTTAACTGTCTGAATAATTTCCTCTAGCTCCTCATATATTTCTTCGATCTCCTCATCATCGGCAGAGCTAGTTGGCATATAAACCTGTACTACAGTTGTCGGTGTTGGCTTCGTATCTATCTTGACAATGATAACGCGATCACTGTGCTGCTCATAGTAGTTTACCCGCATTCCTACTTTCTTATTCATTATCAGTCCTACTCCTGTGATACCCCCAACTGATTTTGTATTTATAATCCTGTACTCACTTGACCAGAAATCGTGTTCATCCTTCCACCGAACTTCACTAATCCCCACTACATCTAACTTCAACCTATCCATTTCCCTTTTTAAATTTTCTAATTTTCCTACCCGATTAAGGGATCTAACATTCCACGCTCCGATCCGTAGAATGCCAGTATTGTCTTTCCTGATGACAACATCCTCCTGAGTAGTCCCCGCCCGGAGATCCGAATGGGGGACTATTTTACCTCCGGAATATTTTACCCGGGAGGATGCCATCATCATATATTCATACAGTAGAGCTGCATGTCCTCGGGAAAAGTAACGGCTGTAGTTTCCCCTTGCTTTCAGCCGTTCGCAGTAGCTGTGTGGAAAAGCCACATTAGCTGATGTTACAAGGCCAGCTCAGTCAATCGTCCAGACTGTTGCCCCTGTAACTACTGAAAAGGCTGCTGCCCCTCTTCAGGAACCACACGTTTATCTGGCCTCTCCACAGATACCCCTCCACTGTGGTTGCACCTACGGTACGGCTATCTGCATCGTTGAAGGCACGCAAGCCACCCCACCTCGGCAATGTCTGTGGTTCATGGGGGTGGATCCTCTTCATAAGCCGAAATAAGGGCCTTGATGCTTTCTTTCGTCCATCCCATTTACACAAAAAATAAAAAAAGTAATCCACGATCAACCTGCTTTGTATTATATCGATAGAAAACGTGACGTAAAATTGCCAGTGACGGCTCACTAGATTTTTATTCCGTACTATACTACTTACCACGTGCCTCGCGTCTTCTGCTGGGCAATGCAGCTGCTGCTTCTGCAAATGCCCAGTGTTCGCCGCACTAGAAAATGTAGAACTCCACACTCGGCACAATCGAAAGATTATTGTTGTCATAGTCGCACTTAAGACTCCTATAAACCCAAGCTGAACTGTCCGCCATTATTTCCCCAAACTGTAGCAGCTGCCACGTTCCGGACGAAGCTCTCGCGTTATCTCGCGTTTCATTCAACTCGCTCATACTTGCAAACCATTCACTCTATGAGCATGCAATTTTCATGAATGTATTCGTGAAGATCTACACTACATTTGTATTTTAGTTTCATTTGTGGTAATAGTTTATTAAGAGGATATACTGACACTTTTCCGAATACGCACTTTCTGTCGACGTTACGGAATTTTTAACATGCGAGGAACTTTTTTTCTGTTGCAGTTCGGTGAACACATTAAGTGAATCAAATATTCAAAATACCTCAAATTTTCGTCCTCTCCATACAGCAACTATGTGAGAAATGTATAACTTGAGATAATGTCAGTTAAACATGCAGCATTGGGATCCGCTCGCCCGTCTGGTAATACCTCGTCTTCGGTATTAGAGCTACTAATAATTAGGCACAGGTTGTTACTGCGTAGCGTCCATTCTTGAAGGTTCTGGTGCTGACTTCGTAACCCATTAAATTCAATAGTTGCATACTACAATATTGCTGTGTCTCTATGTAAAAAAAAAAAAAAAAAATCTACAAATCCTTGAATAAGGCGACAGTTAATGAAGTCTTCCATAGTAATCACATGGCAAAATACGCACCTATTTGCATGTTATCATTTTCCAAAATATCATTTTGATACCTCTAACGGTGTGTGAGACGCGATATATTTCAAGCTGGCCTTATCAACATCAGAAATTTTACCAATTGGATTGAAAGGTAAAGATCTCCTGCTAAGTTTAAAATAAATTTCAATACGTCAGAAAAATTTCAACCTCAGCAACATATGGTGTAACATGCACCAAACGGAATATCATAGCAGCCTTTTCAAAGTCAATATCTAACTAACTATGGCTATTCACGAAATTATGCCCATTTCGTCGCAAAGATGACATATAAAGATTTAATTAGCAAAAAAATTAAATTTTTCTATCAATTATTTTTCGCGAAATCGTTTGTGAAATATGGCAGGACGTGCGCCACTATACTGTTTGGTGCAGCCCAATTCCAGCTATGTTGGGGAAAACATGGCGGACGATTGAGCCTGGGTATTTAGGAGCTCTAGTCGCACTCGCGCCGTGTTTAACTACTGATTTACACGACACCAGAAAAACCGTCCACGCTTCCTGTAGTCGATTTCCGCAAGAAAGTGGATCGTGTAAAACAGACTGTAGGCAGATAGTGCTGGGTGCGCAGGGCCAACACAGAGGCAGCTGGCGGTGTTGCGTGCACTTTTGTGTGTGATCGTTCATTTCAAATTAACTTACATTGCCCATCAGGAACATAGACAGTTTCCACGTTATTTTTCATTTAATATCAGGAAAAAAATAAAAGCTCAAATTGTTCCTTTAGTGGGCTAACCATTGTCGTTTTCAAAAATTTTACGTGAAACTGTTAATAAAAACAATATGGACATAGGGCCTAGCTGAGTTATTGTAATTTTAGAAGCGATTATTTTTGGCCAAAGTCTGAATAAGCGTCTAATATAATTCACTACAGCTTTAGAGAGACTGAAGTATATAAAAAATTCTCTGTCGTCGCTCATTAACAGAACGAAAACCTCGCGTTGTAACGATGGACCACTCATTAACGGATACGGCACAACAGCACAGTGCTGAGCATCTAGACTGCTGGAATAAAAAATAAAATTTAAAAAAAGGGAAAAAAATCAGTAAACTTGTTCGGCCTCGTCAAGGTTATAAACTGAACTTTTTCATAAGAACATACGTCGCTCTACTAAAATGAAACGTGTGTATTTCCTACAGTGACTTGAATTTTTGTTGTGATCCAGTCACAAGCTTAAGTTTATCAGGGCGGCTTTCTTAAGCTTTAGACGTTGTTCAGAACACTGATTGCTGCATATCTCGTGAGTAAAACTGTCGTTGGACACAAGAAAGTTGCAAGTGTCTTTCACTCCTTTTAAAATGAAAAACTCTTAATGCCTGCGACCGACTTCTTAAACGACAGAGAGAGAGGTCAAACTCCGCATAGTAGACGGCGGTTCAAATCCACCTAAGCTATTTAGAGCTATGTTTCCCGTTATTTTCCTAAATAGCTGCATGCAAATGCCAATATGGCTCCTCTGAAACGGCACAGCCTATTTCGATCCCCATATTTACCCAAACAATCCAAGCGAGCGTTACGTTTCTAATGGTGTGTCGTAGTAACGGCCGAGCACCAAATATATTTACGACACATTCACCCATGAATGATAAGAGGTACGGCTCTCTTTCTACTGTTAGAAACAATTTCAATATGTTCACTACATTTCTGTTTAAAGGAGAGCATAAGATTACATTAACAATTGCAAAACAAGGGTAATGGAGTGCAACCTAAGAAAATCAGGTGATGGCGAAGGAATTAGATTGGGTAACTGAACAATAAATATAATAATAATAATATTGACACAGTATCAAATAATACAGTTCAAAGAAAAGTTCATGGCTCGTAGATAACAAGTTGATGTTAAATCGCAGTAAAAATCAGTTTTTACAATTTCTAACACATAATTTGACGAAGGCTGACATTTTGATTACACATAATGGCCGTATGATGATACTGAACAGTTTAAATTTCTAGGTGTTCAGATAGACAGTAAGCTGTCGTGGAAAGCCCATGTTCAGGAACTTGTTCCAAAACTAAAATCTGCTTTATTTACCGTTAGAACAATATCTGAAATAAGTGATTTGTCAACGGAGTCTATTACGCTTACTTTCATTCACTTATGGCGTACGCCGTTATTTATTTTTATTTTTATTTTTTTTTGGGTTATTCGACTGAGATAAAAGGATATTTTTGGCTCAGAAATGGGCCGTTCGAGCAATATGTGGTGTAAGTTCACGAAATTCATGTCGACCCCTTTTCAGTAGTCCGGTAATTTTGACACTGGCGTCACAATACTTTTTTTTCTTTAATGTCGTTTGTTGTTAATAATATCAGCTTATTCCCATGAGTTAGTAGCTTTCACTCGGTGAATACTAGACAGAAGTCGAATTTCTTGCATCACACCACCTTGACACTTGTACAGAAAGATGTGGTGTATTCTGCTGCATCCATTTTCAAATAGCTGCCACAAGAACTAAAGAATCTTAGCACTAACCTACATGCTTTCAAATCTTAATTGAAGATTTGATTCCATTTTTAGTATGGTGCTCAACGACCACACAATGATGAACACACCAGATGTAATGAGCAGCATTGGCCGTTTAACTCAAACAATCAGGGCATTCATAATGCTTGTCTGAAGGACACTGAAGATGGTCGCTATGTGATTGAAATCGATCTGTTGTTTTTAAATAAAACATTAACGGCCAATGCTGCTCAATAGATCTGGTGTGTTCTTAATTGAAGAGTTACCTCATGGCTCACTTCTTTTATTCTGTCGAGGAACGTCTAGAAAAATTAAGCGATTAAGCTAATCTTTATTTATTGATTCTTTTCACTTAGTCTCAAGAGCGTCGTGAGCAAAGGACTACTTAAAAATTTTCTGTTACCATTCTTGTGTTAAACTTCATGTATTTACTTGTTCCATGACCATGGAGTCTTACTCCTCAATTAGGTTCTGCGGAACAGAAACCATATTATTATTATTATTATTATTATTACAGATTTGTTATGTTACATAAACTTTAACAACATTCATCTTAAATATATGAAAATTAATAAAATGCATATTTCATTATCTTCCTATAGAATCTCATGTACCCTCACCCAAGCCTTTGGTGAGCTGCCAGCCACGTCCAGCTGGAATGTATACAAATGGGGAATGTATCTCGTTCACAATCAACGCAGCAACTGTCCACAAAAGCTGCAACATTTACCTTAGATTTACATGATCTAAGAGGGCACACACACATAATTACAGACAACATTAGATTACAATATTTTAGTTTCCTATTCTCCGACTGTTTTCATTCGTGGCCATGTGAACAGTTGGAAGCTTTCACAGTCTCGGTCACCCCTCAAGGCATGCAGTCTCCCAGCCAGCTCATTGTGTATCGTTTGTCATTCGGGAGCGTTCTGCGCACTTAATGAAAGCTCACGATCTGTTGTGACAGGTGTCCTGCTGTTTGTCTCATTACCCGGATGACTCTCATGCGTGGCAACGACCGCACGTGCTGGAGCACGTCAGCCACGACTCTGGGTACACGGGGGACGAACTACTCGCTTCCCGCGATCACTACATTTGAATCCACCGTGTTCTCTCCTGTCAGCTTATTAGTTTGCACATAGTCATTAGTGATGCACTGTCTCTTCCAGTGAGGGCAGTGGAAGCACCGGGCACTATGCTAATTATGCAATATGAATTTCTAAATAGCACAAAATAGCAATTTTATCGTGCTTATTATCCTTTTCATTTACATCAGATCAGAGTCGGCCCTAGGTCCTTTTGTGGGGCCTTGTGCAAAATTTGAGCGGGAGATGGGGAAGGCTCTCCTGCATCCTTCTTTCCCCGCCCCCTGCAGCATAGGTCATGTTCAAAAGGATTCAGTCATTGACACACTACCAGTTTGGCAAAATACTTACTATAGCAGACCTACTGTCATGATAGGAAAATAATTAACCGGAGAAGTATTGCTAATAAGTATGGGAATTACTAAAATGTTAAGTTAGCAATAAAAATTACTTAGCTATCGGAGTCCTTGCAATTTAATGAAATTCAAAATAGAAAAAGGTTCAATTGTTGTTCAGGATATACACTTGCATATTTCCAGCAATTGACATGCTCTGTAGGTATGAGATATTAAATTACTTGTACGTTATGAACACTAAAGGTCTTCTGCTTTACACTATGGACACATCTTTTCCTTGCTATTTGACGAGCAAATTGATCAATAGTAGGTTCAAATCTCAATTTTGAAACCATATCGTACTGCACTGACAACATGGCAAGAGAACATAGGTGTTCTTCCAAGATGGGCTTCTCAAATTGTAATTATTACTATTTGAGAAGTCTCATCTCGCAAGAACACCTATCTTCTCTTGCCATGTATTACTGTGTTTCACAAGTAATGTTAGGAAAGCTTTTCCCTCATTAGTTTGTGTATAGTTACCATTAATTACCAAAGTATTGTTGATAAACCTATTTTGTTAAACACGTAAAGGAAATACTATTCATTTAACCGAGCTTTGTGTATTCATTTCCTCAGTATTATATACGCTACCTTTTAATAAAGCCAGTTGTACGTAATTGTTTACTTTTCCATTATCATTAATTTAAAGTACGCAATTTCCAGTATCATTGTTTGGAAGATATAAGTGGGATGCCTTCGTACCATGTAATTGAGTATTGTATCGTCCGTTATCTGAGACACAATTCACGTCACTTCTTTGTTAGGAGATACAATCCACGCAAGTAGGGATTCTAATTTGAACAGTATGTTAAAAGGCCTTTAGTGTTAATTCACTTGGAAAGTGTTTCTACTGATATTATTAATGGTCTATTAATATTTGGGCCACTTAATATGTACACCCCGGATTTTAGTATTCCACACACTAGTTTTGCAAATTTGTATTATTGACGTGTGGAATATACTTACCGGATTGTAGAGGTTGTAATTAATGTAAGTATTTAATTTTGCCGGCCGCGGTGGCCGAGGGGACTGAGGCGCTCCAGTCACGGTCTGCACTGCCACTACGGTCAGGGGTTCGAATCCCCCCTCGCGCATGGATATTTGTGCCGTCCTTAGTTGTAGCTAGTTCATAAGTAGTTTGTAAGTTTAGGGCCTGATGACCCCGTAGTTAAGTCCCATAGAATCTACAAACATTTGAACATTTGAATTTAATTTTCCTGTTTTCCTGTTTCCGTGTTCAGCTTTGTAGCTCAGTGGTAGCGTCGCTGACCATAAATGTAAAAGGCGCAGGTTCGTTGTCCAGCAGGGGACTGGATGTTGTGTGTTTGTCACAATCAGTTTCATCATCATCATTGACACTCAAGTTGTCGAAGTGGCGTCAATCAGAAGACGGGCGAATCCCGATAGGGGATATCCTGGCCAATAAAAGCCATACGAACATTATTTCATCTACTTTGACGCCATCGTACAACTTTTTCATTAATTATTAATGCAAATCATCAACATGAACATGTGGTTCAGTTCGACGATTTGGTTTTGACGAAGTACATATGCTGCTATTATAATGTTTAATGATGTTGCCTAGCGGCAGGTAAGTTTCATTAACTTGATAATGGGATAATGACATCCCGCAACAAATCGTGCTGACATATAAATGTTATTATTGACAACTGGTGCGTGTTTTTGATCATTATTTCAATTCTTGTTTCCTTGAGGTAGCATGTCGGTATTCCATAGCAGGTACGAGTAGGTGTTGGGCGCTCATACACACCTGGCTATTAAAATTTCTACACCACAAAGATGACGTGCTGCAGACGCAAAATTTAATGAGGAAAGTTTCCAATCGATTTCTCATACACAAACAGCAGTTGACCGGCGTTGCCTGGTGAAACGTTGTTGTGATGCCTCGTTTAAGGAGGAAAAATGCGTACCTTCACGTTTCCGACTTTCATAAAGGTCGGATTGTAGCCTATCGCGATTGCGGTTTATCGTATCGAGACAATGACGCTCGCGTTGGTCGCGATCCAATGACTGTTAGCAGAATATGGAATCGGTGGGTTCAGGAGGGCAATACGAACCGCCGTGCTGGATCCCAATGGCCTCGTATGACTAGCAGTCGAGATGACAGGCATCTTATTCGCATGGGTTTAACGGATGGTGCAGCAAAGTCTCGATCCCTGAGTCAACAGATGGGACATTTGCAAAACAACAACCATCTGCACGAACAGTTCGACAACGTTTGCAGCAGCATGGACTATTAGCTGATTAGCTGGCCCCTGGGGCACGCCGGCCAGTCAGCTTGCGTTCGCCGCCCCTTGGTGTGACATAGGCCCGGCCAGTTGTGAGGCCTTGTCTTCTAGGCGGTGTTGGCCCAGCACTCTCAGAGCGCTCGTCGCGAGTCCCCTCGTCTCTCCGCACCTCGCTCGGCCGGAAACCAGAATGACTTCACCACAACAAACTGTCAACTGCCCGTCGCTGTGCACCGCATGTCCTCTCCACCATGTGGCTGCTAAGCAAACCTCTCCTGCGATGTCCACACGGACCAGCGAACCAACACACCAAAGTTATACAGAAACCACAATCGACAGCCCAAACAAACTGGCGCCAGTGGCCACGAACACGCCAGCCAGAACCACAACAATAAGTAGAAATTGTGCCGAGAAACAATGAATCGCCTACATCTTTAAATTAAGCACGAGCAATAGTCACGTGCTGACATTGGATATTACGGTAGCACATCAGTGTCATAACACCTGGTTGTTCCAGGACTCCGATACGGGCATGACTTTCTTACTCTGAGTCGTACTTCGGTGGCCGTAATCGTGTCACAATAGGTTCAAATTCAAATGTTGTAAATCTATCGGACCAAACTGCATGGTCATCGGTCCGTAGCTTACAAACTACTTAAACCTAGGTAAACTAAATCACTGCTATCAGGGCGTGTGTGGAGAATTTGCGTAGGTGCTACAAAGACCGTAGCATCTATATCTATTCAGACGCCAGGCAGCCCTGAGATCACTGGCAGCTCCTGCAACAAGGTCTAAAATTGTTGCAGAATGTCACAGGGTTCTGGTGGAGCTAGGGGAAAGCAATAGAGTAAACCTATTGTGGGTACCTGGCCACTCGGGGATCAGTGGCAACGAACATGCCGACAGATTAGCCAGGATGGGGGCAGAGGCTCCATTTATTGGACCGGTACCTGTCCTGACAATCACCAAGGCAATGATCAAATTGGAGCTATGTAACTGGCTCAGAAGGCAGCATGTAGAATATTGGACCAAAGTCTATCAACAAAAACATGGCAAGGTAATGATGCCAAAGCCATGTTTTAAAAGAAGCTCTGCAATCCTGTGCCTGAACAGGAGAGAGATTAGACTCATGGTTGGATTGCTGACAGGCCATGGGAATTTCAAAAAACACCTACATACAATGGGAATAACAGAAGAGGACCCTAAACGTAGGATCTGTGATGACGGTGATGAAACATCACATCTAATCTTCGAATGCATTGCATTGGAGAGTAAAAGGCATAGAACATTTGGGTCAACCAGACCCGAAGAAATTGTGTCTAACAAAGAACTGGTAAAGGGATTCATTGCACTGTTCAAGGGCAATGGTTGGCTTTACTAGATATACAGGGAGCGATACCGCACAATAAACTTAGTTTCGGTGCGGGCAGCGGCGTGTTGGATCAAGACTGTTTTGGCTTCCCTGAGAAAATCAAATAAAATGTAAACTAACCTAATGACAACACACACACACCCATGCCCTCAGGGAGGTCACAATAGGTGAATTACATTTCAACATTAAAGTACAACAAGTACAATCGCATTAGATTTCAAGTTCAACACAGGTGCCTTGACACGTACAATCAGCTATTGGAATACTTTTAGCGGACAGTTGTATGTACTGTTGTAAGAGAACACCTGTCGCCGTATCTTACAGTTTGATTTAACGTAATGTATATATTGTCTTAAATTTGTTTATTTCATGTATTTTTGATTTCTTGTATGCTAGATATATTTCTTATGTAACGTCATTTTCTATATTGAATCATTTAGTGTAAGCATGTACTATATGTGTAAACCCGCATGAATGCACGGACATTCTTATGCTGTAAGTTAGCAATGCGCCAGAGAAAATGTTGAACCTGTTGTAAAGACTGTTTTTGGTACAGAAGTAGTAGCTGTGAGTGTCGCGCTGCTGAAGCAGTCGCGGAGCGTACTCGCTATAGTAAACACATAAATGTTTTGTTGATGGTGCAGAGGCACGGTAGGCGCAGTGTGGCGCGAGTTTAATGGAATTGCAATAAGCCTGAGCGGCGTACTGTTTAATGTATTGAAGGAAGTGCGAAATAAGTTTATTTATACTCGAAAGTGATCAATGTAATCTTTTTTCATGTGTGCAAGAAAAGTAACTGTCTGGATTTCAGCCAGACGAGATGAACAAAGAGTTGTCGATAAAAATAATTTGAACCAGCAGTAAGAGTACGTATTGTAATCATATCTGTCTTGTATGGACTTCACGACGAAGACGACGAAAGCAGATGATTATTTTTGTAACATTTTATTTTGTATGCATGTAAATGTAGTGTCGACCCAATCAGAATTTTGGTTCAATTATACATGACTTATTTTGAAACCAGTCTTAATTTTGTAAGTAGTTGTAGTCACCCCATTATCACCATAATTAGATTATGTTGATTATGCAAGCCTGTACATTGACCAACAAGTTCAATCATTTTTCAAAGTAATTACGATCAGTTTTAAAGAAATTGCTAGACGAGTTAAAGAATTGCTAAACGTGTTACAACCACAGAGACTAGTAATTAAAGTGCAAGAGAGTTTGCAAGTAAAGTAAAGTTGGTTTCATTTATGTAGAAAGTAACCAGGCTAACAGTAGTGAAAGTATTATAGTTGATTAACCAGACTTGACGGAAGTAATTTTTTTTATGAAATACGTTAAATGCCAAACTCTGCTCAGCCAGTTACACGCGTGCGCTACCCAGGACCTGGAACCAATAAAAAAAAGAATATTTCACGTAAAGTTTTACAAGGAACTTGAATGTTTTAAACAATATTATGAAAATTATTGGGAACTTTGACTGTAGTATTTGTGAAGCTCATTGCACCACGGAGTTTCACTGTACTGAGCTATTATCATTGCAATCAGAGTCTATCTGCTATTACGATTTTGATTATAACACGAACACGCCATCACCACTACATGAATTCTAACACATTTATTAGTGAAGTTGTGCTGTTCGTGAATCGTAAGAGGTGCTAGTTGGAGGCTGTAGTCAATGCTAAGTCAGATAGGGCCAAGCTTAATTAATTACCACAGTGACTGTTTCAAGTTAATTAATATCATTTTTTATTCTAAATTTTAACTTTCACTGCGAAAGTGTTGTTGCGACACATTAGTTGTGGTTTGCTGCAACATTCAATAGCGAAATTATTATTACTAGAGTATATTATTACGCACTCTGAATTTTGAGATTTTTTGACGACCTCCAACAAGCAATTTTCTTACACTGTTGTAAACAGATCTATTGAACCTGAAATCTAATGTCACTATAATAACTGACGTACGCACTGATAATGGCTTTCCTAGAGCAGAAACAGATTTGAAATAAATCACATTACTTAACGACTGGAAGCTGTAATGCTTTCATAAGTATAAATGATAGCTGCATACCGATCCATACAGATTCAAACATAAATAACCAATCATTTTTCTGAATGTAACTGCAAAAATTATTAAATCATAATTTCGTCCTTACCCCATAGAAGAGTACATATATCATAATATTTATGATACTGCTGAAGATTTAAAAATGACACATCTTGAGACGTAGTAATACTATTTATATTCATATTTTCCAATTTCATTTAGTCTGTCAATTTAATTGGATGTTGGGTTCTTTGTATTCTAATTTCTCCAAATTCTTAATGGCAGATGATAGAAATGATTATTGCATGATTTTGGTATATTGGGAATAAGCCACCTGGGTAATTGTTTTTAGGCGCTTGCCGCCACCAGCAAAAAACGTGGGAGAGAATGCAGCCCTTGTTTTGCGGCCACCAGTGTACAAAGATACGGGACAGGATGTCACCCAGCTCCGGGGGTTGGGGAGAGAGAGCCGCCCCGGGCTCGCTCGGTCGCTCCGGGAAGTCGAAGGGAAAGTGGGGCCAGCAGCATTGTGGGCGGGCAGAAGACTGGACCCACCTGGCTGGCGCCAAACTTTACGACTTTTACCGCCGCGTTGGTGAGGCGAGGGTTGCCGAGGGGTCTCGAGAGAAGATAGGATGGAGGGCTCACGACGGGAGAGGGCGCCCATGCGGTAATAAAATAATTTAGCCGTCTGGAGATGCCTATCGTGAAACACAAAATTTCACGCTGTTTCTGGGAACTGTGGCATACGTGAGTCTCAGGCCTGGAAAAGTTTCCAAGTGGGAGGAGCTTAGTAGTGCTAACAATAGCAAATTGATTTGATTGGCGAGACCTTTTTTTTTTTGTTTTTTTGTTTTCTTTTTGAGAGAGAGAGCGTTGTGGTGGGTGCAGAAAAGAGAGAAGCATGGAGGCCACCGAACGGTTCGGACCTCTTGGTAGCAGTGAGGAGTTGCGGCAAGCACTCCGATGTTTTCGGACCTTACGAGTCGGTGACTTAGAATTTTTGTGCCCATTGCACAGTGTTAGATAGCGCCTGTGTGATTCCTGTTTGCATTCTCAGTTATACTGAGAAACTTGTAAATATTTTGAAGTGGGTGTTGCTGTAGAACAAGCTCACTCGTAATCAGGATAATTTGCTGTTCCTGAATATCAGCATACACCGCTGAGTTGGAAAATTGATGTATTTTTTCGTAGCTCGAATACTTTAGTAATTGGCTCGCCGATCGGGTAGATATTTTCCCATCCGCGATCGCATTCATCAGCCTGCTCTTCCATCAGCGGCCCTTCGACATCGGTGACGCTGTTCAACTGTATATGGTAAAGTAGCGCCAACGCATAAATAGTGAAAAGATCATTGAATGGTGGTAGGTGGGACGTAGTGTGAGTTCGCATGGTCACCATAGTCGAATGTAATCGATCGCGTATGTTTAGCACTTTCACTGAATTTCAAATTACAATTTCGATAGTTTTAAAATACACCATATTGAAGACAATAGCCAGTCGAAATTGTAAATTTTCTTGTAGTATTAAGATTTTGTCCTTATTTTCTGTAAAAAGGATTCTAATCGTTCGATAATTCTGACTGTGCCATTGTAAAATCATTGTTTTTGTGTATTCTGGAATTGACTCTTGGTCAAGTATGTTGTGTTTGTTGTCTTGTCATAATTTATTATAATACAAAATTTACTATAAACATCGTGTAACTTTTTTTCAACCACCTTTCACTTATTTTGGAGGGCTTAGATCCTGTCAATGTTAGGTAAGTCAGGGTTTTTTGTGTTGTCCAATTATAGTGAATGAAAACAAAGATTTTCATAAAACAAATAAGTAAATTCTCAGTTTCATAGTTTTGTAAATAATGTTTTTTATTTTGTTTATAATAATAAAAAAATAATGGCGACCCTTGAATAACTTGATGGTTTTGTGATGATGGTTAATTTAAATACAATTTATTCATTTGCATATTAATGAGCTATCTGCAAAGTGGGCAGAAAAAGTAATAGAAATCAAATGACGGACAACACTCAGTTGACGTAATAAATGAAAAAAAAGAGCAACATCATTTCAATCTAGTCTGCTCGACAGTAAGAATGCCGCAAGGTAAATGATAAGTGAAATAGAGAACTTACCTATCGCACCATTACGTTTACACATGTATCATAAGATGACAGGAATAATGTTCAGAAAAATAGAGAATAATGGTTTTAACCTCTAACACCAAGACCAAATGGCTACCGAATTCTTAAACACACACACACACACACACACACACACACACACACACACACACACAATATATATATATATGAATCAACCAAAGCCATTCGACTCAATTATCAAAAGTCGACTTTGAAGTTTTCGAGGATATTATTTAAATTATCTTTAGTAAAGGCAAATTGCCGTCCGTTGGCATGGTTCATTAGCCAGCGCTGTAGGTTGACAATCAAGTAATTGTAGGAGCGGTGATTCTATTTCCACCGTGCCTTTTTCTCTGTATTTCCGAATACCTAACCATTTGAATATAACATTCATGCAGTATATGATAATCAACACATATCTAATCGATTTTTTTAGGATTATCTGTTCAAAATTTTTTACATTTTATAAATGACTAATACTTTTTTTTTAATAATAAAAGTCTACAATCGCAATTTTGGGGCAATGCAGAAGTATGATAAACTCTTCATTTGAATTATGTTCGTTGTTTTATACCACGAATCTGGTCAATCAGATGCCAGGATAAATGGATCCTAGATCATGAGAAACAACTATTCTCACGGTATCGAACACACATAAAAAGATGAATTTTTTTAGTTGCAAAATTTTATTAACTTACCAAAAAGAAAGTAAACTTCATTTACATTGAAGAATATTTATTTTTTATTGCAAAGTTTAGAAGAGAATATCTCGCACGTGATCATCTCACCGAAGACTGAGAGGAAATTGGATATGTGGAGTAGAAATAATTTCGCGTCTGTGTTAGTAGGCAACAGTGGATTAATAAAGGCTTTCGGACGTAAAAAAATTCAGGTAATAAAAAGACTGAGCATTTGATTAGTTGACTGACGTTCTACAACGCAATCTTATGATCAATGGCTAACGTCGTAAATTTCACTTTTGCTGTGGGTAAGCAAATGTTTCTATAAAACTGTCAAAGACGATTTTTCGACCATTTTTGAGTAGTGTGGAATGGCTTTGGTCGACGATTACCATAAATTCTGCACGCACCACAAATAAGAAATATTTAAAAAGTCCTAACGAAATGTGATCGTGTAAGACGAACGGCAGAGTAGCAAAGTAAGGGAGATTACAATGCACTTTTCAAAATCGAAGACCACGAGCTAGTTACGAAGACGTTGGTAGAAATTATAATTACAGATCGGTGATCAAATATATACCCCTACCACAAATGCAGGTTCACATGTTTCAAGGCATCTTGGAGGGAAGCTACTAATTGTGGAACAATGAGTAGTAGGAAAACCACTATCATGAGACATTAAATGTGTAAACGTATGATGACGAATGTCTGGCGCTGCAAATTTATCAGGGGAGAAAAAAAAAAGATTATTAGTTTGGGACCTACAGGAGAATGTGATGTGGGAACGTTTTATGAAGGAAATGTGCTTAAAATTTACAAATGTTTGTATAGTCTATGGGACTTAACTACGGGGTCATTAGTCCCTAAACTTACAAACTACTTATGAACTACTTACGAACTATGACGGCACAAATATCCATGTCCGAGGGGGGATTCGAACCCCCGACCGTAGTGGCCGTGCAGACCATGACTGGAGCGCCTTAGCCCCCTCGGCCACCGCGGCCGGCTGTGCTTAAAATATCTGGAGTACAACTCTGTGAAGATTTATTATTGGAAGACAAACATATTTGAGTTTCAGGCATAAAAATACAATAGTTTTGGAACAGAAGATAACTATCAGCCTTTTACGTCTGTCACAAGTCAGTTTTGAAAACGAAAGCAGTAGACGAAAAGTTGAAACTATACAGTTACTGAGTCTATTTCATACCGTGAAGAAATTATGTCAGCATCGTGTAACTCAAAAAAGGTAAGTAAATTAAATTTCATGTGAGACTTTTCTTGGAAGTTCGAAGTAATAAAATAAAAACTCTCTCAAGTGTTATTGGCACTATAAGAACGAGTGCAGCTTTTATCCAATTATCCAAGCTATTAAAAAACTCAAGAGATGCTTCAGATAATTTTTGAGCTCTTCCGTGTAATTAACTACGATGAAAATGTTGTGGGCAGCATTAATTAAAGTCGATGCTAATATTAGCAATAATGCAGACACAGCATGTACGCTCATGTTCAGAAAAACAAAACATGTTCAAAGAGATAGGAAGTCCATAGTCAGAGGACATCAGTCACCGTGTTAAGAAGAAATGATTACCATTTCATTCACCTCGGCTCAAATGTTTGTAAATCTAAGGGAAAACTGCTGCGGTTATCAGTCCTTAGGCTCACGAACCAATTAAACTAACTTATGCTTAGGACAAAAGCGCACACACACACACACACACACACACACACACACACACACACACACACACACACACGAGGGAGGACTTGAATCTCCAACGGCGATCAACCGCGAGCTCCTCTAGAAGGTGCCTTAAGCTCCTTTTACACGATAAACATTGTTGTTTCAGTTGAGACGATTGGGTCTTCTGCACCGCCCTTGCGTGTTCTTTCAATACTGAGTCTCGCCTATCTCGAGTGGTCGTTTCCGTTTGAAATTGAGCACAAAAACTGTAGAACTGTCCGCTGTGTAGTTTCGCATCTAAGTGAGGTTATGTGACAGCAGAAAATGATATTGAGTTTATTGATGATGAAAGGATGGTAGTAGTTGACATTCTCTTCAAATATCATGTGGTAAATTCTGTACACTATTAAGGACCTAACAAATAGGAAAAATATCGTCCAAACATTTCAAAACTTATACTTTTATTTTCTGAAGAAAATTTGTACTTGCAAAGACATCAAACAATATCGAAAACGCACTGAAGCGTCCCCTTTACTTCCGTTTTCATATCCTGTTTGCTCGCTAACGGTCAAATTATGTCGAAAATCATTTTTATCACCTAATAATGCTGAGTCGCTGTTGAAATAATTTTCAGTAAAACACTTCTGTATATTACCATTCGTATTTATGAATAGTGTAGACTGTTCCATTGTAAATATCTTTCGCTTAGTAAATAACCACAAAAGACGAAGGTATACTTGGATGTCAAGATTTGACAACAAAAGACATCAAATTGATTACATAATGATACAACAACGATATCGAAATTGCCTAAAGAGTGCCAAAAGTTATATAGGGGCAGACATTTACTCAGACCATATACTAGTAGTTGCAGAAGTTCTAGTTAAATTGAAAAGAACCTGGAAAGGACGGAAGAGAGTTTATTAACATCGAGAAACTGAAAGACAAAGGCATTTGCGAAAAATTAGAGAATGCATTTAGCGAAATCATAATGCCAGTACAGGAAATGGAATGATAGAAAGAAGATGGGATCATTATAAAAATTGGTTAAAAAGGCAGCTAAGGAAACGCTAGCAGTCAAGGAAAGGAAAAGGGTAAAGAAAGAATGGATTACACCAGAAATGATAAGCAAGATGGACGAACGCAGGAAATGGAAAACAGTAAATACAGAAGAAGGAAAGCGTAACTACAGGAGGTTAAATAACGAACTAAGAAGGGAAACACGCAAAGCAAGGGTGAGAAGGTTAACGGAAAAGTGTGACAAGATAGAAAACCTGGAAAAAGAAGGAAAATATGATGTGATGTACAAAGAAGCAATGGATTTGGTATTTAGGGAACAGAACAGCAACAGTGGAATAAAGGAAATAGAGACAGCAGATGGTAAAATGGTGAATGAAACCCAAGAAGTAATGAGAAGATGGGAAGAATATATAGAGTGGCTATATGATGGTGACACCCGACCAAGTGAAGACGAGCTTGGACTAGAAGAAGAGAATACAGTTGCAGAGAATGACAGAGAGAATGCTATACTAACCAGTGAGGTAGAAGCATCAGTGAAAGAGATTAAAAATGGAAAGGCAGAGGGAATTGATGACATCCCGGTGGAGCTGTTGAAATCATTACAGAGAGAAGGGAAAAAGGAGCTGACTGGACTGTATAATCAGATATACATGACAGGAAATTGGCCAAAGGATTTCTGCGAAAGTATCCTAATACCTATAGAAAAGAAAAAGAACAGCAAAAAGTGTGAGAAACATTGGACTGTGAGTCTGATATCACATACAGCCAAAGGGCGCTCAACAGAAGACTATATGGAAAGTTGAATGCCGTAATGGGTGAGGAACAGTTTGGTTTCAGACGAGGAGCAGGAAATAGAGATGCCATTGGACTACTAACAGTGATAGGAGAGAGGTACATGGAGAAGAAGAGAAAGGTGTATGCCGTATTCATTGATATGGAGAAGGCATTTGACCGTGTGAGATGGGACAAATTGATGGCAATAGTAAGGAAACATGGAGTTGACTGGAGGGGTAGAAAACTAATTACAAATTTGTACTTGAACCAGACAGCAAGAGTAAGAATAGGAGGTGTGATAAGCGAAGAAATTGAACTGGGAAGAGGTGTAAGACAAGGATGCTGTTTGTCACCAATACTGTTCAATATCTATCTTCAAGACATATTCAAGGAAAGCTTTAATGGAAGTCGAGTTTTTATTGGGGGACGGCGAGTAGAGTGTATTAATTTTGCAGACGACATGGTTGTGATGGCAGAAAGTGCAGAAGAGATGGAACAAATGTTAGATGACCTAAATACAAAATTAGAAGAATATAGAATGAAGATTAACAAGAAGAAAACAAAAAGCATGGTAACTGGAGGAAGAAACACAAAATGTCGTTAAAAATAGGAGGAGAAGAAACAGAGAAAGTGCATAGCTTCACATACTTGGGAAGTATGATAATGGATATGTACTGCACTGCAGAAATCAAGAAAATAATTGCCATGGCGAAAGAAGGATTCAAAAGGAAACAGAGATTACTTTGCGGAAAGATCTGCCAAGTGTTATATCTGGAGTGTTGTGCTGTATGTTGCGGAGACCTGGACGTCGAGGAAGTAAGATGAAAGAAGATTGGAGGCACTAGAGATGTGGATATGGAGGAGAATGTTTTGTATCCCATCCTCGTCGCCACTTTTGTGTCTCGTTTCCGTTGTAGGTGTCGGTGGCCGAGTAGAATGAGACCGACACAGGAATAAAGGATGCAGCCGGCCGCGGTGGTCGAGGGGACTGAGGCGCTCTAGTCACGGTCTGCACGGCCACTACGGTCGGGGTTCGAATCCCCCCTGAGGTATGGATATTTGTGCCGTCCTAGGTCGTAAGTAGTTCATAAGTAGTTTGTAAGTTTAGGGACTGATGACCCCGTAGTTAAGTCCCATACACTTTACAAACATTTGAACATTTTGAATAAAGGATGCACGCTTGTGCAGGTACGGAGGTGAGCAGCCAGTGGGACAGCAGAAACTAGAAACATTACAGTAAATTAGAACGAGATATATATTGCACAGAATTTATACAATAATAAACTTTTACGTAGCTCAGTACTGCAGAATGCTGATACATAGTTGAGCTAGAGGTCTGCCTAGTGCCTATCCGATAGCCAAGTCTTCACTGGTACCTATCTGATTACGAAGTGTTAACTGGTTCCTATCTCAGTCCCAAGTGAACGATGTCGTTCAGTGGTGGCCACGAGCGGAGTTGTAGCAGAAGGCGCTCGTGGCTGACGTCATAAGAACGCCGCGCCGTGCGTGCATGGCGGCGAGCAGGCGAAAGTAGGTGGCGCGCACTTTGGACTTGTGCGACACCACAGAATGGAACAAGTGAAATGGGAAGACCGAATAGGGAAATATTAAGAAGAGTTGGAGAAGAAAGAAACATGCTGGAAGTCATTAGGAAAAGAAAACGAAACTAAATTGAACATTGTTTGAGGAGGGACTGTTTACTGAAGAAAAGAATAGAAGGATTGGTGAAAGGAATAAGAGGAAGAGGAAAGCCAAGATATCAAATGCTGGACAACATCTAAGGAAATAAATTTGAATAAATGAAAATATTGGCTTTGGACAGAGAAAAGTGGAAGAGAATCAACCCATGACAAGAAGAGGATCAACCCATGACAAGACCTGTCGCAAGGCAAAATACAATTGATGATGAGTACATAAATCTTCTCTTTTGTAGGAGAACACTAATAGAAAAAAGAATACTAAGCTCCCTTGCAACATTTTCGGTGTGATGAGAACACAACGCAAACAACAGAATAAAGTTTAAGATGATGCAAAAGCATTTCTATAATATTAATGAGCTGCGCCATCTCGTCGTGTTGTACGACCTTACGTGAACCGTTCTGCACACCCTCCGCACTGCCTGAACAATTCATCGTACACGAAAAGTTCCCCGGATGGATGAATCATACTCCCGTGTCAATAATGCTTTCTCTTTCAAACTCACTGTTTTGAACGTACGGTTAGCGCATACATTTTAGAGGTATCCTGCGCGTCTTTTATGGTCACAATGATCCATTACGTTCGCTTTATACCAACAACGAGAGTCGGAGGCACATTTTATATGCAGGCAGTGTTGCGTCGCGATATCATTGTTCACTTTGAACTAAATGTTCAAATGTTTGTAGATCTATCGGACCAAACTGCGTGGTCATCAGTCCGTAGCTTACAAACTACTTAAACCTAGGTAAACTAGCCTTATGACAAACACACACACACACACACACACACACACACACACACACATGCCCCAGAGAGGACTCGAACCTTCACGGCGAGCAACCACGGGCTCCGCAGCGAGATGCCTTAGACCGCTCGGCTACTCCACCGCGGCTTGAACTCTCAGATCGACGTTTCAAATGCTAATCGTTTCTGACGAACACACAAATGTATACTTCCTGTGAATATTTTGTTCCAATCTTTAGTAGCTGAAGGTGTACTGCTTTGTTCTGGTTATTTTTTCGTGGACATGTGCGTAGTTGTATTGTCGGAAAGGGTCGGAGACCTCTGCTTTTACATACACTGTATAGAAGTTATTATGCGTTCACTTTACAATTCCAGTCGGCAGAACGCAGAGCTAAGCTTTGTTTACTCTCAGATGGGGCCGCAGGCGACGACAATACTCGACAGTACACGATCGACGCTCGTGGCGCGCGCATTGTACAGTCAGGTTATTGTCGTAGTGCGACAATATTCTTAGCGGCTGGTGAAATGGACAGGTACCGCTATTAAAGAGTACGTTTCGATGGAAAACTAATAAATAATGTTGTTCGGTTCAGCAAAGCAGAAAAAGGAAAAGGCTTGCTCATACCGTTGGAAAGAGCTATGCAGAGAGCAGCAGCAGATGTAGGATAAAGTGTAAGAACAGTGAATAATATTGCGAACGGTGGTAAGGAGGCCGGACAGCGCAGTCAGAAAATTGTAACACCGAGAAAGAAGAGACTGAAGGAGAAAACCAAGTGTCCTGACGAATTTGTCAGGACACGTTTTTAGAGTATTACGACATTAAAAGAGAGATTCCCATCCTTCGAAAACTTTATAATGGGGTGAAGCAGGAACCAGATATTAATTTCAAGGGAAAACGAACGGCTTTCTGGAGAATTTTGAAGGATATGGGGTTTCATTTTAAAAAATGAAAACAAAAGACGAACGTTTCTGGTTGAGAGAGAGGACATTGCAGCAAGCCGAGCACGTTTTCTTAGAACACTGAGGGAACACGAAAAAGGTGCGAAAACACCCGTCGTTTTTACTGACGAAATATGGCTACATACACACTATACTGTCAGTAAATGTTAGCAACACGTACCAGATGTGAGAAGAAATGAAAGTTGGACAAAGAGCGTTAGTGGTTCATGCGGAAGGAGAAATGAGGTTCATTGAGGGTGCAGAGCTCAAATTGAAATATTCATATGTTTGTAAATCTATCGGTCTAAACTTCGTGGTCATCAGTCCGTAGCTTACAAACTACTGAAAATAATGTAAACTAACCTAAGTACAACACACACACACATTTGTTTTGTCATATTATAATCTGCTTTTCGAAACCACACATTCTGCGGTAGACCGTTCACTTGAGTAGGACTTCGTTCGAGAGTTATCGATGAAAAAAGTTATAGTTTTGGGCAAGATTCTGAATCTTTACAACAGAACGTCTGTTTTCGTAGCTAGCAGAGCGCGGTGGATATCTCGTCCCCCAAATGTTCTTTTATTTTCATATCTTTATCGAAATGACTTTGATCACAATTTTTTATTAATTGATTGCTTTAAACATAATTTTTTATTCACATTCCTTTTTTCTCATTATTGAATAACCTTTTTGTGGTAAAATTTTAGAATTGCCCACAATTTCGAAATGAAAAATTGTGAGGTAGGTGGATGGGTAATAAACCGCACAATTTATGGCATGAATCATACACGCTATCCACTACGCTACAGCGGCTCCCATAATTATTCGAATCCCCCCTCGAGCATGGATATTTGTGTCGTCTATAGTATAAGGTAGTTCATAAGTAATTTGTAAGTTTAGGGACTGATGTTCAAAATGATCAAATGTTTGTATAGTTAAGGGACTTAACTACGGGGTCATCAGTCCCTAAACTTACAAACTACTTATGAACTAGCTAATCCTAAAGACTGCACAAATATCCATGCCCGAGGGGGGATTCGAACCCCCGACCGTAGTGGCCGTGCAGACCGTGACTGGAGCGCCTCAGTCCCCTGGGCCACCGCGGCCGGCTTAGGGACTGATGACCCCATAGTTAAGTCCCATAAGCTATACAAACATCTGAACATTTTGAACATAATTAATCGTAAACAGGCACTTCACCGGCTATCTCAGTCTGAATTTCTTTCCTCTTTTAAGGTTCTCGAGATTTGTGCAAAATTTCGAATGTTTTCTCGTCGCTTAATCATAAGGGAGGGCTCACCAGGGTGAATGACCAATTTGCAGTAGCGAATAACAATGGTTTCAAAACGTCGATTCTCCCAGTAGGGTCTTCTTCTTGGTAATTATTAGATCATGCCCCGAAACTGATATTTCATTTTAGTTTATTATGCTGTACTGTAGAATGGTATATTAACAACAAATTTTATCAGCTACACGAGCGACTCTTTGTTACATTGTAAAACAACAGTTTTAATTTCGTGCTTTTTTTTTTTTTTTTTTTTTTTTTTTTTTTTTTTTTTTTTTTTTTTGTAGAAGAATGTATTAAAACCAAATTTATTACGCATCGCTTCAGTTGTTCAATGGTAACAATGCAGTTCTTTTTTGTTTCATACGTTTTCCTGTAGAACACATTAATAGCAAATGTAGCATCGTTTTGTAAAAGCACTGCTGTTTTGTCTGACCGTAAGAGAAGCACAGTTTTATACTCTTAGTTTTCATTTGGATTGTTTATCTCAACCATAATGTGTTAACAGAGTGTACATTTGTTTCATCTGCTTCAGCTGAGGAATTGCGTTACCGGTGCATTGTGACCGAGCACAGCTATACCGATCGTGCTTCATTGGAACAACCAATAGGAGAACACGTCAACAGTTCGCAGCGCCCTCAGCTCAAATTTTCAATAGTAAAGTGAACGGGTAGTACATCCATGAAATACGAAAATACGACACGTGCTTTTAGGCACACAGTTCAAATCCAAACTGCGTATCCTCAGATCTCTTAAGAAGGTGGCCCTGCACCTGAAGACGAGAGGATGATCTGGTTTAATTAAAACAGCTCACCATTAATAAATTTTATATTTTGGAACCAACATTAATTGAGTCGTCTATTATCAAAGACGGACATCTATCGTTTGCCACAAACTGAGATAAACGTCATTTTCTATTACGAAAGTACAGCAAATATATTTACAGGCTGATTTCAGCAATATCAATAATATTCGAGGATTTATACCTGGAAGTGGCTAATATTATTATGATTACTCAAGAACCTGCAAATTGTGTTTGAAAATACAGATGACCGTCTTTGAAACCAAAACGTGTAGGTGTCCGCTTTTGATGAGAAAACGCTTTCCGATGTCCATTTTTGATACACAGAGATTCGCTTACTGCTGACGAGTATCTTTTACTGGTGTATAATCTGGGAAATTATAGGAATATCGACAGAAAGTGGAAAACATTAAATTTTGAACTCTATTGGAAAAATGAAGAACTACAATAATCATAATAATGTTTTTAATTTTATATACAAAATGAAATGTTACGTTTACAGAAATTTGAGTAGTAATAAAACTTTTCAGAATGAAACTTTCACTCTGCAGCGGAGTGTGCGCTGATATGAAACTTCCTGGCAGATTAAAATTGTGTGCCGGAACCGGGACTCGAAGCTGGGACCTTTGCCTTTCGCGGGCAAGCGCACTACCGACTGTGCTATCCCGACACGACTTACGATGCCGCCACACAACTTTGGAAAGTAGGAGGCGAGGTACTGGCGGAAGTAAAGTTGTGAGGAGGCATCGTGAGTCGTGTCGGGATAGCACAGTCGGTAGTGCGCTTGCCCACGAAAGGCAAAGGTCCCAGGTTCGAGTCCCGGTTCCAGCACACAATTTTAATATGCCAGGAAGTTTAATAAAACTCTTTGTATTTCTGAAGTTACTATAATATGTGCAAATTCACGAGCAACTTAAAATTTTACTTTATATTTGAAGATGAGTACCTAATTTCAATCTTCCATTAAAAAGGGATAATCGTCAAAATCGCTCTTCTCGATTTCACTTTCACACTGATCGTTGGCCAGATCTGAGTGACAAATTGCTCCCTATAGTAATTTTTTGTACCACCCAAGAGTGGTGAGAGTCTTCCAGTTGTCTCCAAAATGTTTTATTAGCAACGTCTCAAAATCTCGAAGTTTTTCTGCCTTCATTGGTACACCAATTGCAACAGTCTGAGGGTTTGTGTTTTCCGGTTTGTTGTTCACTCTGTTGACTGGAATGAAACTTTCACTCTGCAGCGGAGTGTGCGCTGATATGAAACTTCCTGGCAGATTAAAATTGTGTGCCGGAACCGGGACTCGAACCTGCGACCTTTGCCTTTCGCAAGCAAGCCGCACTACCGACTGTGCTATCCCGAAACGACTCACGAAGCCGCCTCACAACTTTAGTTCCGCCAGTACCTCGCCTCCTACTGTTGTGGCTGTGGCAAAGTTCCCAGGTTCGGGTTCTGGTTCCGGCACACAATTTTAATCTGCCAGGAAGTATCATTCTGTTGACTTTTCTCTCCGTCCCCACATCTAAGTACGCAAGTTCACCTCTGACCACAATATTAGCTGTCTTCATTTTCCGGAAAATTATCCGCTTACATGTGTACATTTTGAAATGGCGCTGAGATGCTGTCTGGCTTGTTGTTTCCAGTCTTGACGTACCCAATCTCTTTCAATTAGTTTTACTGTTCCATACTTCTCAAAAACTGTATGATATTCTTCTTTAATGATGGGACCCTTTTTTCTTACACCTGTTTCTATTATGCCGAACTATCTGGAGCTACGAAAGAGTGCCCAGATTTTTCAGTAAACATCCTTACGTTATTTCTAACATCGAACTTTTTTCCAAAAAGTGATAATTTCGTACAACACACCTTACAATAGAGCAGTGTAGTTTACAAGCTAGTCTTTGTTTCTTTTAAGTGTTTATTTTCCACTTTTCAGGTTGTCTCAACCGCTTCCTAGCTTTTCCTTCGTACTCTGGTGATAAATTACGTTCCATTTCACACGCTTTAAGATGGTTATTAGTGATAATACTGTAAAAAAATTACTGAAAAACGCAAGTACGGGCTAACACGTCTTAGTAGTACCTGGCACATACTGTCGCCATGTCTGATTTTCGAGGTCCCCATTGGTGCACACTGCTTTATTCAACAGGTGTCCGACTTTGATATCAAGCTCTTACGTAGGTGTCCGCTTTTGATGTGAATAGTCGACTTTAACGTGTGATTTGTCACATTTACGTCAATTTTTGGGGGAAAAAAAACGGACTTTACCAATGAAAAGAGCGGAAGAACTTCCTCTAGGATCGACTGCTAAGTAAATTTCGACCATTAGGTCAGATGTCCAGGTTTTATATTAGGCTTCTCAATTATAATTGTTGAATTCAGATTGCTGTTTTTCCAGCTATATAAAAATATTATAAGTGTAAATATTTTCGTTGGTACCCATTATTATTGAATAGATTATCAGTGAGTAATATAGCGTACACAGTCATTACATGCTTTGCCTTAGCGTTATAAATACTGAAAGATAGAAAGAAAAGAAGAGACAGAACTATGTAATGTTGAAAGGAAGAATCAGTACTTTTATCCGATTGTATATTATGAATGCCACACTGGTGGGGAACAAGCAGTTCGCTTGATTCCGAGAGAAAACGCAGTAGAAATTCGCCAGGAAGCGAGCCATAGTCTACCCATAATCCAATCCACGAAAACTGAATAAGGCAAGAACGTAATGGCATTCGTAAGCTCCATTACGATCTCCAATCATTATGCAAAAAGCCAATTAAGGTGCGAAGTTTCGAAAGATACTGGAGGAAGGAGGGACCAAACATCTAAAATACTGAGTCTTGACTGGCAGAAAGTGAAATTATAAAACTCCTTGCACAGGCACCTCGACCACTTACATTGTACGGACTCTTAAAGGTTCGTAAAAAAGAACGCACCTCTTCGTCAGATTGTAAGTACCATTGCTGCGTCCACGTACAGACTTGAGAAACATCAGGGTAATTTCCTTACCCTATATCTCGGTCAATGTCTCCATCAAATAAAGAATACGATCACCTTCAACAGCAGTATCAAATTCTTGCGTCTTCGATGCTGAGCTTGATGTAATTTCTTTAATCTCACACGTTCCCATCAAAACTCTGTAGGTTAACTATCCCAGTTATTCGACGACACTCTTAGATATATTGAAGCATACTCTGACGTCATCGTATAGTTTGTATGGTGAAGAATAATCTACCAGGCGGACGCCGTCGTTAAAGGAAGCCCGTCAGCTCCAGTTACAGCCACCCTGTTTGCATAATACTTTGAGTACTTCACCGTAGAGACTGCTCCAAAAAGGCCTTCTGTTTTTATTGTCATATCGACGTCACGTTAGCCTCATTGGCGTGAAGAGCTAAGTGATGTTCTTGGACCACATCAGCAGCAACCATGACAACATGATCACAGATGTTTCCTTGTCATTACTTGACGTTTTCGTTAGCCGTAGTGCAAACGGACGGTTCAGCCATAGTGTTTGCCGGAAATCCACTCTGATTGGCTGATATCAGCTCGTCACGAGTCACCACTACCCAGGGGAACACAAAGAAGGTTGTGTTTTTAATGCTTTGTGAAAATTTTGCTGGCGCCTGAAGAGGTACAAGATAGACTCGGTCTTCAGTACTTCCTTCAAAAATACGACTGATAATGAAACCTGTGAAAGATGATGTAGGTTCCAGGACAGTAGGTGTATTTAAAACTTAACAAAGGTGTTGACAAACAGTGCGTACTGTTGGGCAGTGCGGTATAGAATACGAACATCTTTTCACTTACACTATTCCCCCATCCCCCTTCCCACAAAAAATAATAAAATACGATAAACAGTCGCTTTGGACCATGGTCTGGCAAACGTACACGGTATTGCGTACTAAGAGACATTAATCATTTTAAGAACAAACAGTTTCCGGAATAGCGTTATAAAAGAGGAGATCTAGATATGATCTAGACAAATCTTTAATAAAGGCGGTGGCTTGCAGCTAAACACAGCTTGGGGCCAGTACGTCGGAAGGTTCAAGCAGCAGGCACGCCACCAGAACATTGTTCTATATACTTATTACAGAGTGGTCTGGTGGTGTCGTTTAGGAAAGGACAGAGACCTTACGTGGTTCGTAGCCATATTGCACATGCCAATTATTTATTAAAGGAGGTGAAGGAAGAAGAATTACGAAGAAAAGGACTGACATTAGCTACATTGAGGTATTTAAATTATACAATGATAACAAGTGAAAATCTGAGCCACGCCAGGAATAGCAAATTCCGGCCTGCCGTCTCCTTAACCACTTGTCTGCCCGTGCTCGCCTCCCGTCTGTCTCAAACTTCCACAGATCGCACGTTACGGCTGTAGCGCCCCCACCATCTATGCCCTCTTACTTTAGCCATAACCGACCCCCTTGGGAAGTCGAAAGTATGAGCGCATCTGCGGTGAAGTAAACGAATCAAACATCATCTTCGGCTGTAAATACTTATTATAGATTACTACAGCCGTAACGTGCGACCTACGGAAGATTGAGACGGACGGGAGGCGACGGCGGGTATGCAAATGGTTACGGCGACCACTGGCCTGATGTGGGAGACGCGGGTTCAATTCCCGGCCAGGCTCACATTTTGAGTAAATTCAATGCATCAATGCGTCTAATGTCTATCCTTTCCTTCCCAATCGTTATTTCTTTCCCTCCTTTAATAAATAATTTGCATTGCCATAAATGGTGACGTTGCGAGTACGAGTAAAGTCACCTAAAGCAGCGCTGCAGTGTAAGGATGGCACAGCAATGTTTCCAGAGTCACAACATGACAATGGCCTACAAAATCTCGGCCAAAACCTACGAGTTCCAAACCACTTAACGCGGATGGAAGTTAGCGGAAATTTTTTCAGTAATCGCTTCGTGAAAGTAAGCAATCATACGTTTCTACTCTTGGACGCTGAAACTACTGGTTAAATCTGCTAAAAATTGCTATTGCAGACACCTTATAAGATTGAATAACAAATTCTACTATTCGGTCGGTACCGCATGGTATATGGCAGAGGGTACCTAACCGATCACAACGGATTCATGATTTCCTGCGAGAAAGGTTGCAATTGACGGTAAGTCATCAAGTAGAACTAATGTTCTAACGTTCCCGATGGAAGTGTTATATGCTGTCATTAATCAGAAAAGTCACCAGAAGATAAAAAGCAACTGTAAAATGATTTAGCTAAAATACCTGCATGGTGCAAAAATTGGCAATTGCCCGTAATAATGACAAGAGTTAAGTCATCGGTATGACCACTAAAAGAAATGCATTAAATTTCATTTACACGATAAATCAGGCTGTAAATGAACCAAATACATAGAACTATCAATTACGAACAACTTAAATTGGAAATTTCATGTCAGAAAGAAAATATTGTAGGGAAGGTGAACCGAAGACTACGTTTCATTGGCAGAGCACTTGGAAGCTGCAACAGTTCTATTAAAGAAGCTGTCTACACTACACTTTGCGTCCTATTTTGGAGTATTGCTGCGCATTGTGGGATCATCACCAGGTGAAACTGAGAGACGATTTAGAGGAAATTTAGAGAAGAGCTGCTCGTTTTGTATTATCTCGATATAGGGGAGAGAGTGTTACGGAAATTATGCACGAGTTGGGGTGGAAATCATTAAAAGAAAGGCGAGATCTATTTGCCAAATTTCTTTCACCAACTTTCTCTACCGAATGCGAACATGTTTTCTTAGCACCCAACTACATTGGGAGACACGATCGTCACAATTATATAAGGCAAATCAGACGAAAAGATTTAGGTGTTCCTTTCACCGCGAGCTATTAGAGGACTGAAAGAGGTAGAGAAGGACAGATAGGTAGTTGGTGGGGAGAGAGCGACGATGATATGGAGATACAAAAGGGTGCATAGACTGACGACGGGAGGGGGGCGGGGGAGGCAGTGATTGGTAGATGAGAGGAGGAGATGCATGGGAGAAATTCTGTTGTGAAGACGTAGACTTGAAAATAGTTGTGTAGATGGAGTGAGATGGTAGAGGAGGATGGAAATAGGGGGAGGTTAGGGGGTGGATGTTGGCGGCAGATGGTCTGCGAGCCACGAACAGTTTGAACTCCTCGTCTCCCTGTTCTGGCACATTTTGTAATTAGCTACATGGCAACGTAAAAAAGTTTTGCATGCCGTATTGTAATTAGTTCCGAGCAACATTTTCTCACTGTGCCAAAACTATTTCCAGAGATAAATTTTATGATAATTTGTATGTCAGCATGGTGCGTTAAAGTACTAACTATTTTAATAAATAGATTACTTTATTTAACACCGTAGTTAGGTTCTAATACTAAAGAAAGTAGACAAAGAGCCTGGCCTGAAGTCTTATAGAAACCAGACATGTTGGATAGTGTATAGTGTTGCTATACTTTTCTCTTTATCTTCAGAATTTCAAACTGTCTGATGTTAGTACTGAACGACCACAACTTCACAGTTTACTGAGTTTACATTGGTAAAACTACAATTATAAATGTCGAGTAATTAATCACACAAATTTTTAAGGACAATAAAGTGTTCATATTTGATCTTCATAAGACACTAGTGAACAATGAATGTTTCAAAATACTAGTAGAGTACTACCTATTTCGGGTAAAACGTGGACTACAGTTTTTGGTCGCTGTGGTCGGAAAAACTGTTTATTTAAAATGCTTTCGGCATACCGATGTGGAGTGACCGAACGTTCTAAGGCGCCTTGTTGAAGATGTCAAGATGCTGTCATATCAAGACGAAAATCGTATCAGAACAAATACTGCTGTAATAAAATTACGAAGCAACAAATAAATTAATTGACAGCATGAAAACCATTGATGTATGTGGATGTCAGGACCATCTGACGTATTTATATTTCGTAATAGAAGTTAAAACTACGGTAATTATAATATTCGATGCATTATTTTAGAGGTTTTCATGAAAAGTCTAATTTCACTTTGATTCTTATTCCTACGAAATTAAATTTATATAATTATCGACATATGTCAAGAGAGGCGTTTTATGTTTTATATAACTACAGCCCTTGATCAGGGACGATTATATCTTTCATAACCTATGGTAGTTATATTTTACCACTGAATGTCAGCATGTTTCATAGATTAAGCCAATAAAAATTAAGTAAGAGGTTTATATTGGTGTGTTCATTATTTTGTTAGGTTTATTTCTTGTATGAATATATATATTTCTAGTTCCTCCAAAATATACATTCCCAATCTGTTTAGTAACTTTTGAAATATTATTTGCATATTTTTAGCATTATGCACGAAATGGTTTGCGTTTTCTAGATCAATTTAGACTCTTGACAGATTGTTCACACTTATTCTTATGTGATCAAGAAATGCTATGATCAAATTACATTCGGTCTGACCAGCATAGAAATTATTGCAGTTGTTACACGTTATTTAGTATAACCTGATTATGACTCCGAGTTTCTAGTGGTTGAGAATTGTACTTTGGTTCTTAAGTTGTTGTTGGCACAACAAAGCTAATTTATATACGGTGGTTTGAAATTTTCATTAATTTTGTACATTTTCCTGAACTATACTGCAGGCATTTATTGAAATTTGGTATATATTCTGTTTACTCAAAATAGACAAATGTCTCTGTGTACCATATTTTTTGGTGTTATTTGATATACAACTTAAGGATGTGGTCAAAGTCATTTTTGTAACCTCTGTATTGAAGCATTGAAAATTCTTCATAAATTGATACATTATTTGGACTTAAGATATTTTGTTAGCACACACCTACATAGGGAGACATGATCATCAAAATAAAATAAACCAGATGGAAGATTTATCTATAAATAACTCTAGTGTACTTTTTTTGCAGCTTGGGATTAGAGAATGGAACAGCAGAGAAAGATCATAAAAGTGTTTCGATAAACTTTCTGTGTTGTACTTAAATGTAATTTGCAGTGTAATTAAGTAGATATGAATTGAGTAGCCTATTAATAATCGAATTCAAATATTGTAATATGCTAATGGGGTTCAATGGCTTAAAATTTATAACAGAATCAGTGTATATTTTCTGTACATTTCTAATTTGTGTTGAATATTGGTTCTACTAATAGTTTCTCGAATTTCTAAAAGGTTTATTGAAGTATTGGTTTCTACTTCGATTGAAAATTTTATATTAGTGTGGTGGTTGTTAAAAAGTGATACCTTTTTTGTGTCATTGTTTTTTTCCACTGATAGCCATTAGTGTTTCATCTATGTATCTTTAGTAGTAAATAATTTTGTTCGAAATTTGCTACTGGATTTTGAAAACCTTCACGGATATTTAGGACGATATCCAATAGTATACTTCCTATACAACCATTTTTGAATTCCAAATAGTTCTGTGATGAGATGATTGTATGGAGATTAATAATTTCGTTTGTTCATGCAACTGAAATTTTCCTTTACTTTAAGAGGTTTTCTTTTGTGATATCTGTGCTTTTGACTACTGGAACATTGGTGTATATGTGTTTGATATTTGTATATTTATAGAAGTTATATGACTTTATAAGAAAATAATTTAATTTTTTGATGATATTATATGCTTGGAAGTATATAAAATGCACTACAGGACATATATGAATTAAAGGTTTATGTGCTTTATGTGTAGGTCTTGAAGTTGGTGTTAATGGATTCATTACAGTCCTTGAAATCCTTCCAAAATTCGTTAATATCACATATTTTAGATGATTTGTTATAATTACTACAGCGTATTTATTATCTGGGCAACGTTTCATTTCATTAATTATACTTTCTTTAAAAAAAAAAATCTACAATTTTGTTTGTGTAATCTCCTTGTCTTATTATGACTACACTATTACCTTTATCGGATTTTATAGCTACAGCTTGATTAATAAGTATGTTTTTGTTTATTCTGCTAATTGCTTAGATTCCTGTGGAATTGTGGGTTTATTGTGGTTTAGTCGATAATTCAGTGTTTTATTGTTTTAATCTCCTGAATGTTTTGTTTTCTGTGGATTTTCATTCTATGGATTTATTGCAGTTTAATTGCTTTTGTATTACGTTAGCTATATTGATAATCAATTTGTTATTTTTTGTGACATGTAATTCTGCATAGGCCACTGCGAGTGTTGTGTTGAAAATGTTTGAATTGCTACATAATTTATTTTAGAAACTTTTATCTAAGAAATCTGTATCGGTCTCTAAGTAATGGATATTTATTAATCTTTTTGTTATCTGTGTATTTAACATGTCTGTTGTAATAAATTACATGAAAATTAAGTGAATATCACAGGAGAAAGTGTCTTGTTAAGGTGAAAATGCAACATTTCGTAGTTCAGTATTTCCTTTCTTACTTGACCCATTTTCGTCTTAACACATTGCAGTATATATTTAATTGTTCTTTAAAATGTTCTGTCGAAACGTGTGTATCATTACAGTATGAACACCCTGGAAGTTTAAGACATAAAAGTGATGTGATGCAATGTTCCTAATTCACTAAAATGCAGTAAATTCCCTATTGTTTCATATGACTTTGACGTCATTAACTTCCTAATTGTTGAGCCAGCAATGACATACTGTGTTGATAGCACACTGTGTAGAATGGTTCAGTGTAATCGCTCATCAATTATTTAGAGATTCAAAATCACTATCTCTATAGTTTGATTATCAAGTGTATAATAATTACCAGCACGAATTTTTCATGCAATTTTTGCAAATTAATTAATGAAAAAAATAAATGTTAAGGGACTTACATGTACTTTGCCCTGACTTTTTTTGGTAATACATAGAAAGTGTAATATTTTGCAAATAATGCACGTCTGTAAATTAAAGAATATTGAATGACAAAAGTCAGTAGTATGTGTCGGAGGACTCGAGTCAAGTCATTTAGGAGATAGTGTATTGTGAAAAGGTTCCACAGAAACAGTTGTACAACATCTGTGGCAGCACACATACTAAGTAACAATACGAATGCACACTCTAGTGTTGTGGATTTTAACCAGCAGATAGACAACTTAAAATCAAAATTTATGTTGAAAATGTCCACCAGCAGCCGCAGTCTGGTAACGAAAGAATTCTGTACACGTATTCTCATTCCCTATTGCATATCGTCGGGTGTAGTTGATATGGTGTGTTTTTGGATAAAACGTCACTCAGCTTTCCCCACAATAAAAGGCCTACAAGAGTCAAATCAAGGGAATGGGTTGGCGAAGATACAGTTCCAATGTATTCAGTATAACGATTTGGAAAAAAAAGTAGTCGTGAAGACGTACTGATGTAATCCATGCACAGTGAGCTACACAGCCATCATGTTCGTACCACAGGTTCCTCATTGTCTGCAGACGAACGTCTTCTAGCAGCCATGGTAGATGCTCTGTTACGAGGCTAAGTTCAAAAGTTTGTTAAGCTTATGGGACTTAACTACGGGGTCATCAGTCCCTAAACTTACAAACTACTTATGAACTACTTACGAACTAGGACGGCACAAATATCCATGCCCGAGGGGGGATTCGAACCCCCGACCGTAGTGGCCGTGCTGACCGTGACTGGAGCGCCTCAGTCACCTCGGCCACCGCGGCCGGCCGAGGCTAAGATTCACGTGTGAGTTTAGTGTACCAATAATTAAACCCGGACTCATGAGCTGATGTTAAATATCCTTCATATTTAAACTCCGTGAACGCCGATGTTCCATCTGAGGCAGCCAATGCATTGTTGCATCATACCAATAATGCATGTCTTGGCGATTTACCTGGTACTGATTGGTTAATGTTGCTTCATCAATAAATAAGACAGATGATGCATCTGGCGTAATATGTCACAATGCTATATGTAACGTGAATCTCATGAGGAGGGTTTGATCGTCCGGAGGTAACGAACTAGCCGCCCCCTATATGGCCCTAAGTACGGCACGACAATTTCTGCGTGGCCATCCATGCAGTTCTTTATAGAGTGAGATGTGATATGGATGGAACCGATGCATGTGGAGAATTTTACTGGAACTACCGTGAAGTCACCTGCAACGGCAACCATAACATTAATTTCCCCGATGCTGTTGTTACTTGCTTCTTTATGTTATGTTATCTAGGTGCTACACTACCATATTCAAATTACTGGCTGAAGAGGTTGATAAATAAATGCACAGATGGTTTACTTGAATTCGGATTTGCTTCTGCAAACATCGTTCAATTAAGAAATGCATTCTTCCTACACATATTCAAGTTACTGGCTGAAGAGGTTGATAAATAAATGCAGAGATGGTTTACGTATATTTTGATACATTTCCGGAAAAATCATTCAATTACGAACTGAATTTTTCCTACACGCACATTACACCATGAGTTTTCTGCATTGGTAAATCCCATCGCTTACACACAACATATTGCTTGGTCTGACACACTAAGTGACTGGCAAATCGCAATGCACTCATGAATCACATAATCGCGATGTAAACAAATATAACATCGTGCCTAGCAACTGCGAAGGTTGCATGGGGCAAAGTAGTAGCGTATAAGAAACGTATCGTAATACGAAATCTCGTAAAGGATTGGCTTTAAAGTCCTGCAACCAACACCATTCACTTTCTCATTTACTCTACATCTGGTTTGTTAGTATCAGCAGACATTGTTCCAATTGAAAAAGGTCAACGTTAACACAAAACACTTTTTTTCTTATGGGACTTCACTACGGGGTCATTAGTCCCTAAACTTGCAAACTACTTATGAACTAACTAATACTAACGACGGCCCAAATATCCATGCCCGAGGGGGGATTCGAATCCCCGACCGTTGTGGCCGTGCAGACCGTGACTGGAGCGCGTCAGTCCCCTCGGCCACCGTGGCCGGCACAGAACACTCTTTCTATGTACTAGTAAAATCTATTTATTGCGTAACAATACGAGTCACCGGCCATCAATTCATTCTGAAAAAAATCTAAAATCACCAGCACTTTCCATTTCCAAAGTATTTGCTGTGCAAGTTTTAAGTAATTAACTCTGCATATAAAAATAAACAGCTGTGCATTAGTCTCTCTAAAACTCAGAAATGGCTTGGGCTAATTGAATAATTTTGCTTTTATTTTTCCGCTTTAATAAGAGGCTGACTTAGAAAAGAAAAGAATATGGACAACCCAAAGGAAAAGCTGAAAAATAGGAAAAAAACCTAAAACCCGAAACTTGATAAGTATGCCCTCGAACGGCCACTCACTGTGTACAGCTGTATCGGAGCTGTAGCTGTAGCAATAAGGAGCACATAATTGCTGCTTTGAGGCATCATAATAATACATGAACACGAAATATAAACACGGATTTCTAATGATATCTTTCGTATATATGTAAGATTGTTCCTTTGTGTGTTTCAAAAATGTTAAGCTTAACGGACTTACCTGCCACGTCATCAGTTCCTAAACTTATAAACTACATATGAACTAACTTATACTATAGACGACACAAACATCCATTCCCGAGGGAGGATTCGAACCTCCGACGAGGGAGGCCGCGCGATCGGCAATGTGGCGCTCCAGACATCTCGACTACTACCGCGCGGCTTTATGTGTTTGATGGCTATTTGTACAATCAGCAGTTTTATTTCGAACTTGAATAAACTTTTTACATTTGACCTGCAAAACAAGAGTGAGATCACTGTCTAAATGAAATTTTGTATGGTGAATGGCGGAGGGTACTTACTTATATGCTTCGACACATACCAACAATCTCATTCCGATATTAAATGCACAGTTTTATTCTGATATTGCACAACTGACCTTCTGAACAAGAGTAACGTAACGTTTAGTACGGCGGATGCTAGGGGGGAGGGGTACTTTGCTTACTAACTTCGACACATACCTACAGTTTTATTACTTTCTTGCAGAAATTCTGAACACCTGTCCATGAAAACAAGATTGTATCATACAATAGACTTTGACACCGTTTTACTAATAATTGTAAATTGCGCTGATGTATAAATGTTTTCATGTAGAGGATTATTGCAAGTCGCGATTCAGCGTATGATGCAGAGCTGTGGGTACTTTGCAATAAACTTTGTCAGCGTTTCTGATTACCATGAAAGTTGACAGATATCTGATTTCATAGGTACGAAGAAAAGAAGGAGATGAACAGCAGAGGCGGAATGAACAGAGAGAGAGGATAGAAAGAGAGGGAAGAGGTGAGCTGACAAAGATATAGGATTTGGGAGATCAACTGCGAGAGTATGGAATGAATAAATACCCGGACAAAGCACGCTTTTAGCCATCATGAAATAAATTCATTTTCCAGAGACAGATACAGTCTCAAAAGATCAGGTACTGATTAGGAGGAGAGGTATAGAATTAAAGTTTGTACCACGGCATTCACGTAATCCATAATAGTACGGTGGCTATATGGCTAAAGGGACTGCCCAGCGAGCAAGGTACTGGGGTTCATTTCCCCGTCGTGGCGCTAATTCATTGCCTCGCCTTATAATCAGCATCTGATCAATAACTGGTTTCTGCTTAGAATAGATTCTGAACAGCTGATTTTCACTGTTCGCGGATGATGCTGTCGTTTATCGGTTATAGTAGTCACCAAAAGATAAAAAGCAACTGAAAAAGGACTTAGCATAGTGCGAAAAATGGTAGTAGACGTATTCAAAATGCGAAATATGCGTAAATCCTCTGAAAGAAGTCCATTAGACGCCATTTACGCGATAAATATGTCTAAACTAAAGGCCGTCACTTGAAGTAAATACCTAGGAATTGCCATTACTAACCATTTCATTTGTAAGGAACGAATAAAAAATATCGTGGAGAAGCAGAACCGATGGTTGCGTTTTATTGGCAGAACACTTGAAACATACAACAGTTTTACTATAGAAACTGCCTATACACACGTGTCCCTCCAATCCAATCCAATCCAAAGGAGGTCATCTCCTTTTGTACTATTGCAATACAGTGATGAGAGAGGCCCGTAAATGATGCAGGAGTTGGGATGGGAAAAATCATTAAAACAAAGGCGTCATTCGCTGCTGCGGGACCGATTAGCGAAATTTCTTTTACCACCTCTCACTTAGAGTGCGAACATGCTATGTTGTTATCTACCTACATAGGGAACCATGATCAACAATATAAAATAAGATAAATCAGACATTTATATTTTCCTTTCTGGAGCTCGATTTTACGAGGGACGTTTTCAAAGTCCTTCGTAGAGAATGGATGTGTAGAAAAATGTTATGAAAGCTATATGGAATGCTTAGTGTTGGAATGAATGTAAATGTGCTTCATGAAATGTCTGAAGTCACTGCTGCGTTTACAGGTGCCAAATAAAATACAAGAAATGTATTTGCAACTGCCAATATGTATGAGAATCATCAATACGATTTAAAGAAAAGATAAGAAAATATGTGCTGGATCGGAACACGAATCCGAATTTACTGCTTTTCGCTAGTGTTCGCGTTAACCATTACGTATTCAGGCACGCCTTCAGGCAGACTATGACACACTGTGCCTACTGTTCACTTGTGCTCGTGTATTTCACTATGTAAATTCAGGAATTGGGAGTGGGGGGGGGGGGGTCGTTTACTAGAGTTATAGCAGGCCTTGCCGTGGCTTTCCTGAATGTGATGCGCAGTGTCCCTGTTTATTGATGGGGCGATTGCAAACGCCCTTCAGATATAATGAAATGCATGAGCACTCACAGCCAGTAGGTAGTGCCACAGACAAAAATATACAATCGGAAAATCTCCGTAAGGGCCCGCTCACACGTGCAGGGTTGCGGGGCGGGGAGAGGGAGGGGGTAGCAGTTCCGTAGGATTTCCCATGATGAAGCTGAGATCAGAAACAGTCATTTAAACCTGGCAAGCCGGCGGCCAGAGCAGGCGGCTGTCCCCACCACCACTTCCCCTCAAACGCCGGCACGCCGGACACATCCGTGTCCTCGTGGCAGGCAGCACGAGCTCTCCTCTCAGCCTCCCCTCCACGCTACCCTCTGACGTGCGAGAGGCACCCTCAGAAGTGCCTCTATTGTTGTCTACCGGTACTATGCCGGGGAACCGTCTGATATGTGCTGGATCGTACGGAACTAGGAGGAGACCTTAGGACAGTGGTTTAGGGGGGGTCTTCCTCTCTGTATAGTTACTCTGTGGCAGTGTGTGGCTTTGGAAATTTGGGTCGGACCGAGGTGTACGCGGAGAGTGTAACGGTTAACCTGATGACTCGTGAAAAACGGGGATATCCGGGTTCGAGTCCCGGTCAGGCACAAATTTGCACTTTTCAGCGTTAAGTTCGAAAGCTGCCGCTAATTCAAATTCTCAATTGATAGTACATTTCTCATATTTGGTATAAAAGCGATTTGACGAACTCTCTGCCAGACACTTGAATGTGATTTGCAGAGTAAATACAGGGTGTACAGAAAAAGGACTCCATGATTTCAAAATTAAATATCTCGAAAACAAAGATCGATAGAAGAATGCAGTAAACGGTATGTTTATTGTGAAAGCTGTAAGAGGTTTATAAAGCAGTTTGAAATAATAGTTACAAAAGCTGCTAACAGATGACGCTGTAATTTCCATATGTAATGCCTAGTATAAATAGTGTCCGAAGCCCAGAGCGATGAGTTCCACTATTGAAACGAGAAAGGAGGTTAGCGTACTGAAGGAAGAGATTGAACCATGTACTCCATTAAACAACGCTTTTTTTCTGGTGATAGAGTACCACAGGTTAGGAGAGAGTCCTACGGCAACAAGGCCAAGTTTTCAAGCACGATTTAATGTTCCAAAAGGACCCGATGCGAAAACGATTCATCCGCTCTTCGCAAAATTTCATCGAACAGGCAGCGTAACTGATGATCTAGTGGGACAAGTTAGCCGCAAGCAAACCGCAGTTACGCCTGAAAATATCGCCACAGTTTCTGGAATTATTCCGCGAAATCCTATGTCATCCGTCCGCAGAAATGCATCTGAGACTGGTTTGAAACGTTCCAGCACGCAGAAAATACTGAGAAAGAGCCTACACATATTTCCATTCAAAATTCAAATGCCCCAGGCTATACCATTACGAGCTGTGCAACAAAGGTTTGCCTTTGCTAATCAGATGCTCACAATGATTGATAGTGAAGGATTTGGTGTTTGCTGCATCTGGTTTACAGATGAAGCACACTTCCACCTGAATGGATACGTGAATAAGCAGAGCTCGCAATTTTGGGGTTACGAAAAGCCGTATTGGTGTGAAGCGAAACCTCTGTATTTTCCTAAATTTACTGTGTGGGCTGCAGTACGCAGCAGAGGCATTATTGACCCTTTTTTCATTCGAGAAACGGTCACTGGTGCACGTTACGTTGCAATTTTGAAACAATTTGTCGCCAGCAAGCGTTAGAGGATCAACGAGGTACTGAATGGTTTATGCAAGATGGAGCCCGACCACATCGGACCGAACAAGTGTTTCGCTTTGTTGAGGAATGCTTCGGGATTCGAGTCATTGCTTTGGAATATCCCAAATTTACTGGTGCAGGCATGGATTGGCTTCCATATTCGCCGTATTTGACTCCCTGTGACTTGTTTTTGTGGGGCACAGTGAAAAACATGGACTACCTGCAGCATCCAGCCATGCTGGACGAGCTTGATTCGGCGATTTCTGTGGCATGTGAATCCATTTCGGTTGAGACACTACGAAATGTGATGACGAATTTCATTCTTTGTTTGCGTTACCTCTGTAGAGCCAATGGTCAACATTGTGATGTGATTGTTTGCAAAGGGTGATTTCATACGATTATTTCACTTATGTATGCTGATATTAGCTGTACAGCGTACAGCGCCATCTGTTAGCAGCCTTTGTAACTATTATTTGAAACTGCTGTATAAACTTCTTACAGCTTTCACAATAAACATACCGTTTACTGCATTCCTCTATCGATCTTTGTTTTCGAGACATTTAATTTTGAAATCAGGGAGCCCTTTTCTGGACACCCTGTAGGTAGAACCCAAAGGATCGAAAATGTCGCCCACACTGCATTACTACTACAAGGCGTAGAATAAACAACTAACGAAATGCAACTGACAGTATATGCCGATCATATGACTTCCTGTTGCCAGACCCCCGCAACAGGAGAAACCGACAACCAGTCACAAAGTTACACTCATAGTTAGAAGAATGGCTATGCAAATGAAAAATCATACGAAACGCTATTAAAAATAGAAGTTCTGGTTTTTAAATATTGCAGTGCTAGGAACACAAGCCAAAGAACCGACGACGTCTAGCAAACTATTACTGCCGAAGACTTCGTGAAATGCTGGGGGATAACGATAGACAAACACGTGTCGTGGGAACCACCACGCAAATGACGTCGTTGACAAAGCGAACACCAGACTAAAACAGACATTATCATCTAAAAATACAAAACATTCGTTCCGCCAGTGTTGTAAAATGTGACATCTGTGTGGATAACCATACCAATCGTTTCCAATAAACTGACGGTAACATAGAGATGTACTGTAAGAATAACCACGGAAATTAATGAAATGTTCAGAAAAAATATGCTCCACAGAACCTGACTTAAAACCAGTTATCAAAAGTTGAGCTGAATTAACTGCAAACAAAGATGCAGGATTAAAATTTCCAGGTTTTGATTTCGGGAGGAGCTTTCATCAAATTCAGAAATTCAGTTCATCCAAAGTATTGTATGGTATAGCGCCACCAGGTCATTCGAACAACTTAAAAAATTGCACTAATGGAGAAGGTAAAATGGAATGTACTCTCATCTACACATAGAGTTTATACTTAGATTTACATGTGGGCTTGAGAAATGACCAATCAAATCTGCCATTACACTTCGTAAAGATATTGACATCCAAATTCATTTTTATATACCCGTTAATTTTATTAATGCGAGGCTTTTGTCGAAATTCAAATGAATATCCTCAGCAAAATTCATATTGTAATATTGATTATCGCGAAACAGAATACGCTTGTTATGGCATATGGCATTTCCTTTTAGCTATGCAGCCAAGACTTCCTTCTGAAACTTGACGGTGTAATTACGAATATTTTGTACTGCTTACAAGTACTGCCAACCTACGGCATTTAACAATAAGTGGAGCAGTTTACAATAAAACTGAGGGTGAAAATGGAAGTGGCTTCATTATTGCTTCCATAAAACTTGCAGCCAAAATAAATAAATAAGACTTACGTTTTTACTGTAATAAAAATTATAGTAAATGATTCGCTTAGGCACACAGTTAGGACACATCCAGAATGGACTCTGGTTGTGAAAGAACACTGGATTTGCTTTCTCATTTGTTAGTGGGACTTCGTAGTTGAAATGCGACTGCTACCAAGCTTAACACTCCATTTTCCATAGCAGAATGTATCGATCGTGCGAAATTTACAGGGCCTGATGAAATTGCTTGACAAACCTCGCGTGTGTAGCGGTGACCAGGAGAGGGGGCGATCGTAGTGATGCAGCTGGCGACAAACTGCTGCAAGCCATCACTCGCCTGTTTCGCCATTATAATACTGTAATAGCCGTAACATCGCAGTTTGAAGACGCAGTAATTATGAAATAAAGAGTATATTACAACCGAGTTTCAATTTTTTCTTCACCTTTTTTTAAAAACATTTCGCGTGGTGTTTGAAACCCCGAACCACCCCACCCCCTTTCCCCTCTGGCTACGACCGCGGCGTCGAGCACATTTCCGGACAGACGATACACAACATCATGATTCCCCAAAAAGAATTACACTTATCTGCCGATTACCAACAAACCATGCACGAAAGCTAACGACACCACAACGTAACTACATTTCAGTTATCAGAGGTACTGGGTCTCACACCTTTCAGTTAATGTACAGACAAGGAAAGATGGCTACGTAAAAGGAAGACGCAGGAGAAGGAAACAATGTACAAACACAAGCACCAGAACGAATATTATCAGCATACCGTCAACAACAGAAGCATCAGATCCTCTCTGGCGTTTTAGGAAGTATTTCCTCATCGCTACGGCAGATGTCAGGCCGTTAACACCCTCCCACACAGAGAAATACGATAGCTACGAGAAAATGATCGTCTATACTCTACCTATACCTTATTAATGTAAAGTGTGCCAACAGCATAGTAGGTAACAAAGGGCATTAGGCCGTCTCCACCTCGACCGGTAGTAGAATGAAAGATGAAAACAATTTAGTTGTAGATTCGTATAGGGTTAACAAATGCTTCCACAGCAAACGCACTGTAATTAACTCTTTTATACACAAACGACACACACTTCGAATTGTGGTTGATTCCGCCTTATGCAAGACACTTTTGGTTTTGTTTAAATACCCAAACTAGTTTCGGCACTTATTGTGCCATCTTCCGTGGGTTTCTGTTGTTTATTTTCTATAATAACATGTTACATATTTGGTTATACAATCGTTTGCACAAATTGTTTGGTTTGACAGTTTTGTTAGATGTTTTAGGCCTAATTTATTCAAGGTACTTACATTGTGTCATTCGCAGAATATGCAGGCCGGCCGCAGTGGCCTAGGGGACTAATGCGCTCCAGTCATGGTCTGCACGGCCACTACGGTCGGGGGTTCGAATCCCCCCTCGGACATGGATATTTGTGCCGTCCTAGTTTGTAAGTAGTTCATAACTAGTTTGTAAGTTTAGGGACTGATGACCCCATAATTAAGTCCCATAGACTATACAAACATTCAAACATTTTTTTATGTACATGTGCATTGATTGTGGAATGACGAATTTTGACAACCTGTCATCTGCAACAACAAGACGTTTTTGTTTATGAAAACTGACTGATTTATTGTAGGCCTACATTAGCATGGAAGTTATATTGAAATTATTTCTATGTGGCTGTTTTGGCTTACTTACATTTGAGCTGCGGTGTTGCTGCTCGTTTGTTTGTGGCGTGTTCCTACGTTTTTGGTCTTCAGTACGATTTTTGCTGTGAAACAGCACTGTTTACACCGCCATTTTTCTTGTTGTGGTGGCTGTATGGTGTTGCATTTGTTTGTGTGGCGTGTCTGTGACGTGGAGCGCGATTTTTGAATAGTTTAGATACTGACATTGTTTTGTGGGTATGTATTTGTGTATGTTTTTGTTATTGTTGTTGTTGTGTGTTTGTGTGTGTTAAACTCTCTCTCTGTTTAACACAACAACAACAACATACACACCCACAAAACAATGTCAGTATCTAAACTATTCAAAAATCGCGCTCCACATCACAAACACGCCACACAAACAAATGCAACACCATACAGCCACCACAACAAGAAAAATGGCGATGTAAAAAGTGCTGTTTCACAGCAAAAATCGCACTGAAGACCAAAAAACGTAGGAACACGCCACAAACAAACGGGCAGCAATACCACAGCTCAAATGTAAGTAAGCCAAAACAGCCACATAGAAGTAATTTCAATATAACTTCCATGTCATGTAGACCTACGATAAATCAGTTTTCGTAAACAAAAACGTCTTGTTGTTGCAGATGACAGGTTGTCAAAATTCGTCATTCCACAATCAATGCACATGCATATCCTGCGAATGACCCAATGTAAGTACCTTGAATAAATTAGGCCTAAAACATCTAACAAAATTGTCAAACCAAACAACTTGTGCAAACTATTGTATAACCAAATATGTAACATGTTATTATAGACAACTAGCTGAAATCCCGGCGTTGTCCGGGTATTTATTTATTCCTGCCTTAAGTCAGTACTTCTCCTATCCCTTCTCCCTCTGTCCATCTCCCTTTTTTTAATATCATTATCGGAGAATATATAAGAAATAATGACTTTTCCTTTTCCGAGGCAAGTTGTCTGAATGTGATCTATTAAAAGTAGATGTACTGTGGTAATATGTGTAAAGTAACGCAATGTACATGTATCTACGAAGTTTAAATAACAGTTAATGTAATTAATTTCACTCATTTTTGAGGAAATGTCGCTGATAAAGCGTAACTGAAAAATATTCCTATCATATTGCAGAAGTCTATGCACTTGGCGTTTATCAGGAAAGTAAGTAGTGTAGAATAAATCATAGGTAAAAAGGCAATCGTTTCGAAGAATTCAATCATGAAATTCAACAATAAAGATTGTAATAATATCACAGATCGATCACTTGATGTAATGCACGAAACGTCAAATTGAATTTTTTTTAAAGAGATGTATTAAAAGAATTTTCTTGTTGACTGCTTTATTTATTTATTCTTATATTTCCTTATTCGTATGCTTATCCTTACAGAGAAAGAGCTGAAGACATTGTATCATCACGCATAGACTAAAGATATGGTCTGTGCCATCACGTTTCGTTCTTCGTAACCTCCTTGCTATAGAATCGCAAACGTCATCGCTGGCCTCCAGTCCCAATCTTTTTATAATTTGATGACTTTCAACTACCATATCTTCCACCCCCTTATAGCTATCCGCATGGAACTGCTATGGTGTACAACGGGAGACTTCGAAGAACAATTACACACAGGCCATTCGTTTGCGTTCTGTAATTTTCGCTGTAGAGCTAAAATATTAACACACACAGGCGTAGAATTTTATATACACCAAAAACTTTCCATCCAGATATATTCCACCCTTTTATCATTATCAACCCCCACCAACGATTGCAACCAATAAGACCATTTTCAAAGAGTAATTATTGTTCCGCATTTATAATGTACAAATTACTAAATATCTATCAATCTATCAGATCGCTATAAAACCGTGCCTAAAACCTTCCCCAGGTATAATATATTAAGTCTCTGCGTCTTGTCGTTCGGACGCGATAAGAGTATACCGAACAGGCATTCACTTTAATATATATATATATATATATATATATATATATATATATATATATATATATATATAGGGTGTTTCAGTAAGTGCGTTTGCCTCTGTAACTTATAAAATAATAAGTGTCGGGAAATTTTAATGCGGTAGGTCAACACAAGAAATGTTACACTTCTGCGGAGCTATGAACATAGTTTATTGTATCATTTTCCAAAGAGTTACAGCACAAAGATATAATTTTTAATGGAACAATAGTTTTTTCTATCGTGTATTGGATTCGTTTAAACCCGCTGTGTCCAAATCAATTTAAACTACATTCCTATCACTGTTAGTTTGGGAGCTACAACCCTTCAAAGTTCCGGGGGCGGAGGCTACGATAGCGTATTTGACTGGCCGAGTGGCTATCCCCTGGGGCACGGCCCATTGTCTCATGACCACCAGCCAGTCAGCTACGCTATCGTAGCCTCCACCCCCGGAACTTTGAAGTGTTGTAGCTCCCAAACTAACAGTGATAGGAATGTAGTTTAAATTAATTTGGACGCAGCTAGTTTCTACGAATCCAATGCACGATAGAAGAAAACTATTGTTCCATTTAAAAAATTATATCTTTGTGCTGTAACTCTTTGGAAAATGATACAATAAACTATGTTCATAGCTCCGCAGAAAGTGTAACATTTCTTGTGTTGACGTACCGCATTAAAATTTCCCGTCACCTATTATTTTATAAGTTACAGAGGCAAACACACTTAGTGAATTAGTGAAACACCCTATATATATATATCCGATCGCAATAAAACCGTGCCTAAAGCCTCCCTGGGTAGATATTAGTAACTGTAAAAAAATTTTAACTCTTCGTGTCTTGTGGTTCAGAGGTGATAAACGTACACCGAACAGACATGGACATTTATAGATATAGATAAACAATAGAAACCCACGGAAGATGACACAATAAGTGCCGAAACTAGTTTGTGTATTTAAACACAACAAAAACTGTCTTGCATAAGGCGAAATCAACCACAATTCTAATACTGCAAGCACGGAAGAGACAAGAGCTGCCCCATCACAAGATGATAGAGACACACACTTGGCCGATTCACTGTCACTCGAGGTGAGATCAACGGCGAGAGTTGCTCCCAGAGGCGTCTGCGATCGGCGGAGAGCCCTCGCTGCCTCCAAACTGCGTCCGCCTCTCGGCTACGCACTCGTGGGGTACTGAGAGGCCGCCGCCTGTTGCGTCTGCAGGCCCGCGGAGGGGCGGCGCCGGTGGTGGGGGCGGAACGCATGCGTCGGAGGCGGCGGCGGCGGCGGCCGCGGCGGCGGCGTCCAGCGGCCGGCAGTGCCTGCCGCGCCGCGCTCGCCGCGCCGTGCTCCGCCCCCGCCACCCCCGCCGCCTCCGGTGCCGCCGCCGCCGCCGCCTCCGCCGCCGTGGCGAGCGTCGCTTCTGCCCGCGGTCCCGGCACCGATCGGGACGTCTTCGCCTGACCGCCGAGCCCAATCGCCGCCATAAGTACTCCGTGAGTACACCTGTTCCACTTGTCATCTCACGCTGACGCTGCTGGCGAGGTGTCGCCTGTTCGGCGTCTGTGTCATCCGCCGGACCACAGTGTTCCTTGCGCTGGCAACGCTCACAGGATATATATATGGACGCATTGCTCACTTCGTAAAGGTGTGGAGAGTGGCAGGAGATCTAAACAAAATTGTTATACTAACTATTCTCACAGTACTTGCGACGTTTTTAAAAATACAAGCTTTCGGCTTTACATGACAAAGCGCGTCAACGACGTTAACAGACTTTATGCGTGTTGAAAATAGTGCGAGAAGCCCAGTTTATGACACCCGTAGTTGCTACTTCACATTCCGAGGTAGCGAGATTTATTCTGTCTATTGCAGCTCGATTTGAGCTACCGAGTAGCTGTCTTCAGTGCTGACGTTGCTGGCGAGGTGTATCCGCCGGACCACAGCGTACCTTGAGCTGGCAATGCTCACAGGAGATGTATGGATGCATTGCTCACTTCGTAAAGGAGTGGAAATCTGAACAAAAATATTATACTAACTATTCTCACAGTACTTGCGACGTTTATAAAAATACAAGCTTTCGGCTATACATTACAAAGAGCGTCAACGACGTTAACAGACTTTACGCGTCTTGTTGAAAGTAGTGCGAGAAACCCAGTTTATGACACCTGTAGTAGTTACTTCTCATTCCGAGGTAGCAAGATTTATTCTTTTTATTGCGGCTCGATTTGAGCTACCGAGTAGCTGTCTTCAGTTCATTATTTCACTCGTGTTAATTCATAGAGGTTGTTATCTGCAGGGCCCACAGTGTTAGTTATGTCGTACATCGACATTTTAATAATAACAATTATATAATTTCAACACTGTATATTTTTTAATTCGTTAGTTACACTATAAGCTTATTTCAACTTAATAGTCATCTTCAGGTGTTATGCCTGCAATACATAAGTTTTCATAATATTTAGTACTATGGTGTCTACTTGTATTCCTTTTACATCTGCGTAAAACAAGTAGGCAGCATAGTACTAAATATTATGAAAACTTATGTATTGCAGGCATAACACCTGAAGATGACTATTAAGTTGAAATAAGCTTATAGTGTAACTAACGAATTAAAAAATATACAGTGTTGAAATTTTATAATTATAATTATTAAATTCATAGAGCATTTAGTACCTCTTCCAGATATATGAAAAAGAGATTTTTTTATTGAATTAATAATGTCGCTATGTAATACTAATGGACTTACGTTCCTATGTCAAATTTGACCTACTAAGTCACTCTGTAAACTACACAAATGTCTAACAGAAATTTTCAAACGCTTGTATAATTGCACAAATGGTACCACTTCACATTAAACATGAAAAAATGCACAAATAACACACACTTCCACGTAGCCGTACACGAGCGGTTTCCGAATTAATGTCAGACATTTGTGGAGGTGGTGGAGGCGAACCATACGCGGAAATGTCAGCCTGCTACGCCATCACTTGTATTCGTCTTCGCAGATGTGAAAAATATACCTTCATTTATTTTATTTGGGAAGACATACTGTGCACAATATCAACAAAAAGTCGAGTGAATGTAGGCTCTTAATGCATAACTCAAGAACCGTAGGGAACTTGACCAAAAGATGAGGCGTGTTCCTCAGTATCAAAGATGTGCGGCTGCTCGTAGCTCTTAAGGTATTCATGTTACAGGCCGTATTTAGAGGAAAGTTTTTCTTGTTTCAGTATGCAGTAGCGCCTCCCGAAACATGGAAAGCAAAGAGCCTGCATTACAAAAAAATTATTTCATAGCATTAAATGTATAGAAGTAGTAACAGCGTCACTGTTTAACGCTTCGAGAGATGGGTTCCTGTTTGGTCTACTGTCCCCTGCAACACTAATTGCAGAACACTTGTGTAATAGAACTCATGGTACTCCCTAATATTACACAAACAAAAAGCAAACAGATCATCGCATACGGTACCAGTTAACATTATAGATAGTAAATATCAGTTTAAATGCTGTTTGTTACCTGTTATGTCAAGTGATAGGGTATGATATTGATATTTACTATGAATGGTCATGACCTTGACATAATTGGATGAAGATAGCTCCACTGTTGCTTAAATTCATCCGCAATCAGCAGATTATAAATTACGACCGCACCTGTCCTATTTCAGGTTTCTTGAATTTATTTCTTTAATGTGGTCGTGGAGCTCACTGCTTCGAAATTTCTCATTCTCTTGTAAAGCGTGCCGATGGAGTAATTAATAGATATACTACTGTACTTTTTTACCTTATTCTACGTATATCAGTAATTAAATAATAATTTTGTTTCGAACTACGGTCTCGGTATTTTTAATACTTTGAGTGGATATCTTCAAGACGACAAATCTAGCTATTACTGAAAGTTGGTACGGGAATACGTCCGTGAAGAGGATGCATGTGTAAAACGTTAATCATATGACATCGTTATCGTCAACGATTGAAAGTTCTAACTCTAGTTTACAAATTTAATGGGCAGATTTCTTCATTTTTCAATAGTTTAAAATTTTATTGACGTGAGTACTTTATAATTCTTTTCTTTGAACTGTGCCCGTAGTTGTTAGAGAATCTAAAATTATTCAGAAACTGGCAATAGGTGTTATTGTCTAGGTGTATTGTTCGCAGAATTAAACAGTTTCGGCCTTAGCCAATTTTGGAGTAGATTAGTTGTATATTGCGGAATTGAAGTAATCCTTGGCAGCACATACTGGCGTACTGACATCTTGAGCTACCTATAACATAAATCATAAATGCACTATCGCTCTCTGGTACTTTTTAGAACACTCGAAAGCAGGAGGCTCACCCATGGCTTTTATATGCAAGACTACGTGGCAATATGGTGGCTGCTATTTAAAGCTCTTTTTATTTTATTCAATTTTTTTAAAGGGAACGTGACAGAATGTGTTACTAGTGATGATTCTAAATTTATTTAAATATCAACTATAAAGTGGACTACGTTCGATATGGTACCACTGTATTTGACATACAAGTTGAACACCTTTATTGCGTTGTTTAAAAAATCTGAACTTCAGTTAAGATAGGAAACAAACTCCTCTCAGTTTACATTTACTTTCTGACTACCTTAATTCAATTATTACCAACTTCGAATAAAGTTATGAATTCCTAGAAGTGAAAAATATTAATGGAATCCACAGCATTCAAAGTGTCTACATTCCAACAAGGCGTTAATCTGTCTGATTCCGCAAGTACATCACCTCTCGAACAGACTGAAAATCTATAAGATTTTTTTTCTTTCGTTTATTGAGAGGTCAAGTGCGAATTATATTAGTGTCTTAAGGAGGGGGATTAAAGAATCATTACATCTGTTATATTTAGAGCAGTAATAGTGTTACTGGTGTGTTAAATATTTGAAATCTATAACACCACTTGAATGAAATTGTAGTAAACGTGTAAAAACTGACAAACACGTCAAGGCAATTGATGTACAAGAATTTTGTGTAAATAAGGGTAGGACTATTTCGTGAATTTTAAAGACTGAATTTTATCGCGAAAAGCGCACAGTGTAATAGTGTCACGTACTAGAATTTTTTCCCGTTCATGTTACGAGCTTAGGTAACTGAGGCTTTCGGTTAACAAGTTTCGGAACTTTAATGCATTCTTCTCCAATTAAAGCATAGTACGACGTAGATGGCGCCGTTGCACCCTACACTTTTGTTGTGGAGGAGTTGGCTTTGAATTGTCATCCGGCATTCAGATGCACGTTTTCACGACTTCTGCAATTAAATATGATACCGGCGAATTCTACTTATAATCCTGGCTTGTCTGTAATGAATCACTTCAGAGGATCGTTTGCGCCTTTACACAAAGAAGTATTGATAGGATGAGGCGCAAAGAACCGTTGCCTTGACGAACACAAGCTTCTCCTCTCCAGTGCCAGCGGGGAACGAGAAACAGCGGCGTCCGTCGTAATTTGCTTCCCGCTGGCCGGGCTTCTTCGTTTATATCCTAATACAGGGGCGACAGCGTGTCTGGAGGGGGTCGCTATTCAACTACCGACCAATCCGGTAATAGACTGCCCACATTATCAAGCAGTAACAGAAATACAAACTCAAATGAGACAAAATCCTCATCAGCCGTGCGCTGTGTCGGACACATTGCGTATGCGAATCCACTTTAGTAGGTACTTTTGTACACATTTTTACGCGAGGAAACGCAGGTAAGTTCCGTAAGTTTCAACCAACTTCGGAAATGGGGACAAAAATAAGAGTTTAATGTTATGGACAATAAATTTTGCTGATTTTTATTTCTGATTTGCTGCAATCGTATTATATTCAGGGGTATTTTTAGGGCAAATTGATTTTGGCCATTTTACTGTCATTTACGTGCAGGTTGTACTTTCTTTCGATTATCACTGTTTTTAGGGTAACTCTGAACTTCAGTGTTATTTTTTTGTCATTTTATAGGTAATTTTTCTCAAAGCTTACTTTTTGGGAACGTTGTTTTACGTTTTTGCTCTGTTTACTACATTTGGTGCAATTTTGGACCAAATTATTCAATTTTGACGTAATTACGTGTGTTACATATTTACTTTTTCTGCTTATTTATTTATTTCGGTAATTCTTTGTTTCTTTTAACTGATTTAACGTTATTATTTTATCAATTTTGGCCTTTTTTTGCCAATTTCTACATTACTTTTTCCGCTTGTGGTTTATATTAACTTACACTGCGTCACTTCACTCTTCTAATTTCGTTATTCAAAGTATCATTTGCCTGTTTCGATGTTTCTTTTGCCAAATTTCCTGTAATGTTTGGACAAAATCGGCGTTGCAGCTAACTTTGTTTTCTCTCTTGATGTAGGTGCGTTAATAGCATCATTTAGTTATTTTTATTTATTATTGTTTTGTAAAGTTAGGTGTTCGTATATGATTTTTCTTTCATTGATGTCATGTCATAATTCGTTAGAAGCAGCATGAACTATCATTTTTAAGCTGATATATGAAGCTCAGAATTGGGGAAAAAGAAGACTAAGTACAATTTCAATATCAACGTACAATGAGTATTGTCTACTCTGCCCTCTGAATAGTTTAATTTTTATAGAGAAAATGATAAATTTAGAAAAAATGCTGTTTTCGTTATTTCGCAAAAATACAGTAATTTCGTCTTATTTTTTTCATGTCATTGCTTCCGCGAAACTGCTTGTGCCTAGGAAACAGGTGACTAAATTAAGCAACGGTGGTTTTAACTGATGTTTAGCTAGTAACAGAAGTAGCATGTGGGCCCTAACTATATTATGGCAGCGAAACTGAGTAGTTATGTGGATTCGTTACTACGGTACAGATTTTCTCTGGAAGAATTGATTCAAATTTGGTCCAACAGATGCAGTTCCGGCGCTCTTCACTGGTGTGGTTGACATTTCCAAAGCACGTATTGTCAAATTATGTTTGCGGCATTTGACAGGTATATCAGTGTGACTGTGTTTCACTTCTGTCTTGCAAGAGCTTTTATGTCAGTATCCCGTAATTAACACATCTCCATACGCGTGTGTTGCATTGACAGCACAAGGTCTGCACCTCATGGTCCAAATTAGTACTAGAAGGATAGGTAGTAGCCACCAGTCACAGTTCATTAAAGAATCAAAGCACGTCAATAATTGGAAGTAATTTCTGTCGCCATAAATCGGTAGTGCATTACGCATTACCATCTCTAAAAAGTTTTTCTTCCATACGGTAATTACAGCCACCCCCTGACCTAGGCGTAAGCCAGCAGCTGCACTTCAATTATGTATTACTCCTGGCACTTGTGCCAGTCAGTTGACTCTCAGGGACAGGAATTTCAGTTTGCCATTAACAAAATGATGTTCAGTGTTACGCTCGCTAGTCGCTCGCCGCGGTGGAGTAGCTGAGCGGTCTAAGGCACCTGGCTGCGGAGCGCGCGGTTGCTCGCTGTCAGAAGTCTGAGTCCTCCCTGGGGTATGGGTGTGTGTGTTTGTCCTTAAGTTAGTTTACCTTAGTTTAAGTAGTTTGTAAGCTACGGACTGATGACCACGCAGTTTGGTTCGATAGATTTACAAACATTTGAACATTTGCTAGTCGCTCAGAAGCTGAAGTTTAATTCTTGTTAGTCAGTTGCATATAATTAACAAGAGGGACTGATGACCTAGCTGTTTAGTCCCCTCAAAAACCACCACCACCAACAACAACAATTAACAACATAGTTATAATTCAGAGTGATACGAAACGCGCTCTTTTGTCACTTGTAAGCAGTACTTATTAGACCCCCATATTCCCTTCGTTTGTTTTACATGCAAGGGACAACTTTGATCTCGAACACATTAAACCATGCTTAGAATAACAGACAGTCATAAACAGGACAGTGATGAGCTTCTGTTCCATGCAAAACGTTGCAATGTATCTCAAATATCATTTAATAGAATGGTAACAAAGTATCAAGGTATCATTACTATATGAAGGAAATTACAAGTAATTTTATGCCGTCAGTGTATCATTACATATTCAATCAGCACTGCTAAAACTACCTGCTTAAAGTGCTTATAATAGCGCAAAACATACATATACAGCAGTACCACACACTTTAAAGTGCTTATATTAGTCATGCGAGATTTCAGTGATGTGGTTGAAACAAAATGGGACAAAACAATCTGCACACTACACTAGAGCGACGTTACCACATTCCAAATCGCTTTCGCATTCACGCAGTCGAATAGCAGAAGCCACGGTAATCACGTTTTCAAGTGATGATGTACGTATGTCATGTCATATCCTGGCATTCGCCACGCATATTGCAACAAAGGCGTATACGTAGCTGCGGCACGATGATCGTAAATCAAAGAGTGAAGTTTCACTTTGAAATAACGATCATGTAGCTTCACTTGTGGTTTGACACCTTGTAGTCTTACAAAGTCGGTAATCCTTTAGCAGGTCGCAACTTGCTTCCTAATATTTCGGCCACATAAGTAGGATTAAGTCTCTTTATGATATCTCTGCACTGTACACAGTTTACAAAGTAACTCACTTGCGGACACTCCAGGAGACAAATACGTACTGCAGCTATACCACTCACGCAGCTGGAGCACTGGTTAGTGCAGCTACACTATAGCACCATCTAGTGGCGCTAGCAGACGAGTTCGGCGTTTTGAATGGAAATGACGCACACCACTGTTTTGTTTATGACTGCTTGTTTTTCTAAGCATGGTTTCGTGCGCTTCCGAGCGTTCGAGGTTAAAGGTGCCCCTTGTTTGAGCCGCCGCTTTCGTAAATAAGCAGTGGAACCGCCATTCTACACATATATTAATGTGTGTGTGTGTGTGTGTGTGTGCGTGTGTGTGCTCGACATCTCCTTCTGAACAAGTGGACCGATTTACATCATATTTCCTACACACATTCCCTACAATCAGACAACAATCCCTGTGGAGTTAAGAACCACCAACGCTACTTCTTAAACTAATTTAAAGTAACCTAAGGAAAACACACACGCACCCATGCCCGAGGAAGGACTAGAAGCTCCCATGGCGAGCATTCGCGCACTCCGCAGCAAGGCGCGGGGAGAGAATTTATTCAGCCACAGTTTGAGAATAAGAGAACTTAGATACTATCTAAAAACTGTACTAATTTCAAATGTTCAAATGTTTGTATAGTCTATGGGACTTAACTACGGGGTCATCAGTCCCTAAACTTACAAACTACTTATGGACTAACTAAGACTAAGGACGGCACAAATATCCATGCCCGAGGGGGGGATTCGAACCCCCGACCGTAGTGGCCGTGCAGACCGTGACTGAAGCGCCACAGTCCCCGCGGCCACCGCGGCCGGCTACTAATTTCAAGCCGTGGCGGAACGACCGAGCGTATTGAGGCGCTCTGTACCGATGCGCGAGATCGTGGATGTTTGTGCTGCATTTAGTATAAGGTAGTTCATAAGTAGTTTGTAAGTTTAGGGACTGATGTGCCCGCAGTTGAGTCTCATAAGCTTTACAAACCTTTCAACATAATTTCAATGTTACGAAACTTGTTCTTGACCCCTGTTCATGAAGTAAAACTACGCAATTCGGCACTGATTATTGTTACTTTACTAATTACATTCACGAGATTTTTACAGATCGTATGTACCTACACTATTGCTCTTATCTTTAATGGTACTTCATAATAACATACGACATTCAGAACATATAAAGTAAAAAAAAATAATAATAAATAATGAAATATATCAAAATCCGTCACATCGCACTTAAGCTTGTAATGTTTTACATAATTACTACAAACTTATTATGAAACAAGTTTCCTGACAGACAGTTTCAGACAGTTTCCTGATATTCCACAGTAAGTTGCTGCGTGATTACATTAGTTGTATAAAACATTTTTTACGATAAATGGTGTCATATACACAGAGCTATATGTGAACGAATGTGTAATGGACGGAATGTGAGGCAGAATGCGATCAACTGAGAGGAAAGAAGGAAACTTCGTGGCAGATTAAAATTGTGTGCCGGAACCGGGACTCGAACCGAGAGCGCAAGAGAGCTTCTGTGAAGTTTGGAAAGTAGGAGGCGAGGCACTGGCGGAAGTAAAGTTGTGACGCGGCATCTTGAGTCGTGTTGGGATAGCTCAGTCGGTAGAGTGCTTGCCCGCGAGCGGCAAAGTTCCCAGGTTCGAGTCCCGATTCCAGCACACAATTTTAATCTGCCAGGAAGTTTCATATCAGCGCACACTCCGCTGCAGATTGAAAGTTTCATTCAGGAAAAAAGGAGTTAGACAAACAACCAAGTTTATAAAATGCATTGATACATTTTTTTTTAACTGGGGATTTTTATTGTCCTGCTGATAGAGGGTGTTTCAGTATTAAGGCATGGACATTGCAACAGAGAAGTGATGTGTTTTCCAGCAGGATAAAGCTCGCCCAAACACTGTATTTGAATGCAACTTACTCAGCAAGACGTGCAGCAATTTTACTGGCCAGGCCGACTTTAGGAGTTTTCTCCAGTCCAGCATGTGTTGGATACGATGGGACGACAAGTGTCAAGTGCGATCGGAGCATCCACAACTCTTGCCCAATTGCGTGAACAGGCTGAGCTGGAGTGGAATAATATATTCCAAGACACTATTTGACATCTGCGTGATAGAACTGATGTTAGATTCAGCGCCTACGTATATGCCCATGGACGTGTTTCACCATGGAACGATATTTCATACATCAGTTCCACTTGCACTATTGATCTGTGAATGAAGTCACCCCAATTACTCTTAATGTGCCGTATCAACAATGAATCATGAACGAATTTGACATGTCTAAGAGGGTGTACAAATTTTTATTTGTGACAGTGTTACCCACAGCATACAGTCTACATCAATATCTACTGTTGTTTAAGTGACAAGCTGAGGATTTATCGAACCGCTTTCACTTTTTTTCCATTCTATAATAGCACACAGGAAAAATGTTTTCGATCTATTTTCTCTTATGTCATTATTGTGATCATTCCTCTCTATGTATGTGGGCGCTTGCAAGATACGTTCGCATTCGGATGAAAACGTAGGTGACAGAAATTTCACAAATTGTTCTCGCTGCAACGAATACCGCCTTTCATTCAATTATTTCACTCCAACACAAGAATCAGTTCCGTCACAATCTCTCCTCTGTACCGCGATAAAACAAAACAAGCCGACCTTTTATGACCTTCCTGTTTATCCTTCGTCAGTTCCACTTGTCGCGGCGGAAACAACCGTGCTGCCGTGGCGCGCCCGTTCGCCGTCTCCCCTACGGCATGGGACTATGTGCTATCCTTAGGTTAGTTTAAGTTCAAGTAGTTTGTAAGATAGGAACTAATACCCAAGCAAATGATTTCCATAGATTTACAAACATTTTTGAAGTACAACTTGGTGGGGAGCCCATAATACGCAGTAATAGGACGCAGAAATACAATATAGGCATTTTCTTTAGTAGAACTGTTAGAAGTTTCCTGCCAATGAAACGTAGCCTTTGGTTCGCTTTCCCTACTACATTTTCTATGTGTTCTTTCCAGGTATAGTTATTCGTAATTGTAATATACGGCCTGTAGATCTGACTGATTTATAGAATACACGACATCTTTTTATGCCCATATGGATACTTTCACATCATTGTTTTGAGTTACTTGCCCTGTTTCCCAAATTCATATTATCTAACTGCATTGCAGATTCCTTTGAACATTTGGCGACTAACCGATAAACGACAGAATCATTCGCGAACAGTCTAAGAGAGCTTCTCACACTTCCTCCTAAACCGTTTATAAACACAAGGTTTTCTATAACACTTGGAAATGCTAGATATCAATTCCGTTTTACTCGATGCATTTCTGTCAGTTACTGGGTACTGTGTCCTTTCTGACAGGAAATCGCATATAGCCGGCCGCGGTGGCCGCGGGGACTGAGGCGCTTCAGTCACGGTCTGCACGGCTACTACGGTCGGGGGTTCGAATCCCCCCTCGGGCATGGATATTTGTGCCGTCCTTAGTCTTAGTTAGTTCGTAATTAGTTTGTAAGTTTAAGGACTGATGACCCCGTAGTTAAGTCCCATAGACTATACAAACATTTGAAATCGCATAAGCATGAAATCTAATTAGAATCCTCTTGTGCGGTACAGTGTAAAAAGCTTTCCGGAAATTTAGAAGTATGAAGTGGATTTGAGATCCCTTGTCGATGGCACTCATCATACCATGAGAGTAAGGAGCTACTGTGTTTTACAAGAAAATTACTCTCTGATTCGGCGTTGACTGTGGGTCAGCAGATCGTTCAGATCAAAGTGGTTCATAAAGTTCGAAAGAAATATATGTTCAAATATTCTGCTCCAAACCGACCTTAATTATTATGGGCCTGTAATTTTGGGGATCACTCCCGTTGTCTTTATTTAATATTGGACTGTCCTGTTCAACGTTTCTGTCTTTGACTGCATATCTTTCGCTGTGCGAACCACTGTATATTATAGCTTGTTATTGTGCTATTTCATGAACATACTCTTAAGGGAATCTTAGAGGTTTAGTCTGAACCGGCTTATAGGATAACTGCGGGGTCATCAGTCCCTATACTTACTAACTACTAATGAACTAACTTATACTAAAGACAAACATCCATGCACGAGGGAGGATTTGAACCTCCGACACAGGCGGCCGCGCGATCCGCAACTTGGCGCTCCAGACCGCTCGGCTAATCCCGCGCGGCTACTATTTCTACGCTATCAACTTACAAATTTGGCAACCTATACCTGTTTCTGCCTCGTCTTCTTTGTTGAAATAAGTTCGAAAAGCTATGTTCAGCAAATCTGCCTTAGCACCTTAGCACCGTCATTAGTGCATCATCATTGCTATTGTTCAGTGAAGGTATTGATTCTGTTTTTCTGATAGTGTACTTTACATTCGTCAAGAACTTCCTCGTATTTTCTTCCATTAATTGTGGAAACAATGAAATGCTTCTTTCATTGAAGTTCCAGCTAAGTTTCGAGGTTCTGTCAGAGATTGCCAGTCTTGGGTATTTTGTGTCTGTGTACATTTGGTATGCGCCTTTAACTGTGATGGATTCTTCTTGGATGTTCAACTGGAAGATACAAACGTCTTCATGCAGCAAGTCACAGTATTTTACAAAACGGGTATTTTCAGTCTGTTTCGCCAGCGGGATGATTTTTATAATTATCAAACAGATTTTGATATGTACGGCCTCCAAATGCCACTTTATATAGGGTGTTTCATAATTGAGATTAGCATCTTGTGGAACAGTAGAGGGGAGTGAAAACGTAATACTTCGAAAAGAAACCCAATGACAGGAAATGTCATCCAGTGACATTATGAGGTATTTATACAGTGAAACAAACCCCTTCTACTGCCAGCTCTTTGCTTCTTTACATTCTGGTGGAGATAATCTGGACTTAAACAATGAACCAGTGTCTGATGAACTCTAAAATACCTACGTTAACACCTATGAGCAGCTGACCAGCCGAAGAAAATGTTCATAGCTCTTCTGCCCTTCTCTGAAATTTCTATAAATTGTCTGTCAGTCCCACATCACAAATGCGCAGCAATACTCCATGTTAAGATGCACACATGTAGTTTCTTTAATAAAACATCTGCTAAGTATTCTAAATACAAATGTTTGTATAGATTATGGGACTTAACTACGGTGTCATCAGTCAGTAGCTAACGCTAACGACGGCACAGATATCCATGCCCGACGGGGGATTCGAACCTCCGACCGTAGTGGCCGTGCAGACCGTGACTGGCGCGCCGCAGTCCCCTCGGCCACCGCGGCCGGCTGCTAAATATTCTGCCAATAACACGTTGCGTTCTACATCTACATGGGATACTCTGCAAATCACATTTAACTGCCTGGCAGAGGGTTCATCGAACCACCTTTATACTATTCATCTACATTTACATTCTCGAGTAGCTTGCGGGAAGCAAGAACATCTGAATCTCTCCGTTCGAGCTCTTATTTATCGTATTTTATTCTGATGATCATTTGTACCTTTGTAGGTGGCAGCCAACAATATATTCTCGCTTTCGGAGGAGAATGTTGGCGATTGGAGTTTCGTAAATAGAGCACGCCGCAGCGATAAACACCGTTATTGTAATGATTCCCATCCCAGATCCTGCATCATTTCCGTGACACTGTGTCCACTGTATCGTGACAATACAAAACGGGCTGCCCTATATATTTTCTTTGTGTTCTTTCCAGTTCAAGTTGTTCGTAATTTGAATTCCTATCTGTATAGCTGAATTTACGACCTTTAGATTTGTCTGATTTATCCTGTAAATTAGCCGAGCGGTCTAAAGCGTCGTGCTGCGGAGCGCGCGGTTGCTCGCCGTAGAGGTTCGAGTCCTCGCTGGGGCATGGGTGTGTATGTCTGTTGTCCTTAGGTTATTTTACCTAGGTTTAAGTAGTTTGTAGCTACGGACTGATCACGAATCTAATCGCGCAACTATGACGATTGTGAGGTACAGTGTCAAAATCCTTCCTGAAATCCAATATACTCATTACCCCCTATAATCCATCGAAGTTTGTAACACAGATTTACGAGCAGCACGCATAGTCAAAAGCGTTACCAATTTTTTCACTATGTCTCCCAAATTGCGGCGGTCGAGTGACCCCAGCGCTCTAAGGCGTCTAGCTGCGGAGCGCGCCGTTGCTCGCCGTTGGAAGTTCGAGTCCTTGCTTGATCATGTGTGTGTGTGTGTGTGTGTGTGTGTGTGTGTGTGTGTGTGTGTGTGTGTGTGCGTGAGAGTGTGTGTGTGTTGTCCTTAGCATAAGTTAGTTTAAGTAGCTTGTCAGGCCAGAGACTGATAACCTCAGCAATTCTGTGCCTTACAAGGAGAAGACGCCTACTCATCGTCGCCGAATTTGTCCAAATTTATGGTACGTAGTGAGATATGAAAGTGCACCAAGTGGGAACTCCACATAGCTAAGCGTTTAGAAAATAAAAGGAATTTTGATACGGATCTATCACCATATGCAGCTGTTAGAAGCTGTTTAGAAAGCGTTGTTTGACTTAGCGGTAAGTGACCGTATTTTTATAAAAAGGTCCGCGGGTTCGATTCCGCCCGGCAGCAAATTTTTTTTGGTCCTTTGCAATGCGTACACTACTGATATCAAAATTAACCGCAACATCATATATGTTATTTTGTATCTATATGTGCACAACATCAGCGTGGGACTTCATTAGCCGGCCGCGGTGGCCGAGGGGACTGAGGCGCTCCAGTCACGGTCTGCACGGCCACTACGGTTGGGGATTCGAATCCCCCTCGGGCATGGATATTTGTGCCGTCCTTAGTCTTAGTTAGTTCATAGGTAGTTTGTAAGTTTAGGGACTGATGACCCCGTAGTTTAGTCCCATAAGCTATACAAACATTTGAACATTTGGACGTCATTATTTAAAGCAAGCATATTATCTTGCAAACGTGGGGCCGCGGCGGAGCGGCCGGGCCCATTGAAGCACTAGGCTACGATGCCGTTCCCTGTCGGAGGTTCTAATCCTTCCCCCCCACCCCCCTCCCCTCATTCATGACTGTTTGTGTCGTCTTTAGTGTAAGGTAGTTTATAATAAGACTGTAAGTTCAGGGACTGACGACCACGCAGTAAAGTCCCTTAAGCTTGACAAACATTTGAACATTGCAAACTGGGGTTGTGAACGGCGCATAAGATGCAAATGCGAATAATCGTGAGTTTAATTTGACCTTGATGGCGCTGTCGGCACAAACAACTGCCTCTTGTAAAATGTTTGTAGAGATTATGGGACTTAACTACGGGGTCATCAGTCCCTAGCTAATACTAAGGACGGCACAAATATCCATGCCCGAGGGGGGCGGGGGGATTCGAACCCCCGACCGTAGTGGCCGAGCAGAACGTGACTGGCTGGCCGCAGACCGATCGGAACTGCCCCGTCGACACCGGCGTGAACGACGGGCAGCTATATAGAGGCAGCTCCCAGACAACAGGTCATCAGTCACCCTACTGTCATGTTTCTACATCAATACTCTGCAAAGCACTGTGAAGTGCATGGCAGAAGGTACGTCCCTCTGTATCAGCTATTTGGGATTTTCCCATTCCATTCACTTATTGAGCGTGGAAAGAATAATGTATAAGTGCCTCCGTGCGTGCTGTAATTAATCTTCTCTTCACGATCGCTGCGGGAACAATATGAAGGTGTACGCGTTGCCAAGGAGCGGGAAAGAATTTGCCGCGGGGTGGAGTTGGCCACATGATCTCAAAATGAAACCGATCTTTTACAAACACCGCTTCGTAAACACGCCTTGCCGGCCGCGGTGGCTGAGGGGACTGAGGCGCTCCAGTCATGGTCTGCACGGCCACTACGGTCGGGGGTTCGAATCCCCCCTCGGGCATGGATATTTGTGCCGTCCTTAGGATTAGCTAGTTCATAAGTAGTTTGTAAGCTTAGGGACTGATGACCCCGTAGTTAAGTCCCATAAGTTCTACAAACATTAGAACAAGTATTAAAAAAAAAAAAAAAATAAATAAAATAAAATAAAATAAAAACCGCTGTCAAAGGGACAGTAGATAAGATGCATATGGTGATAGATAAGCGTCAAACTTCCTTTTGTTTCCTAAACGCTTGGCTATCTGGAGTTCCCACCTGGGGCACTTTAGTGTCTCACGACGCTCTACATGTGTCATAAATTTGGACGAATTCGGCGATGACGAGTAGGTTAAATTTACAAATATTTGATTTGTCTCTCAAATCCTTACACGTGACAACGCATTCTAAATAGTTACAATAATTTCCTTTTTCTATTTTAAATAAGCGTTTATGGCTGCGTGGTAAGTATTCTTTGAAAACTATTTGGTGTCGCCTGCTTATGACAGACTGTTGAAGGGGGAACTTCTATTAGTCTTAATTCTACCGTTACAAATACCTCACAATTTCTGCATTTCGTTTGCTAAATAAATGTTAAGAAGAGTACGTGACCTACTGAAATCACTCACACAATAATGCTTGAAAGCTTCCAATTTATAGTGACAAATTAAAAATGAGCGAGCTCTAGTTTGGAAATTAGATTTCAGTGGCAAGAATTGATTACTTTACCGGCACGTGAACATTTACATTTAAAGATAATCTCAAAGTTGACACGCAACAAAAATAGAAAAATGCCACAATCCGGAAGATGAGGGACTAGGTTGAGTTGAAATAAGAAAATTAGTAATCATTAAATAATTTATTTCTGCCAAAGGAACATACCTTTGTTGCTGACTTGTCAATAATGGTGATTACAGTAGGTTTGTACAATACCGTTCCATAGAAATATTCTCGTCCTCTTAATACAAAATTCCTCTTCCAGTATCAAATGAAATTTCATTACCTTCTGGCGGGATACATTCATAGGTACATAAACCAATCAGCGAAAACAAATTCGGCACGTGAATCATAGCCGATCAACCGAACCGTACAACACGATGGCTACCGCGCGACTGTGCTGAACTATCTTCCAGTCGACCCTTTTACCAACCTACTCTCCACTGCCCGCCTCAGCGGTCAAAGATGCTGTTGTAGCGCAGGTGCTACATCGCTGTTACAAAGATAATATGGTGTGCAGAGGTTACAAACATCAAATAAGATTATCAAAGCATATAATAGATTAATTTTACATACAAATAAAGCCGTAAGGCAAATACATGTCCAGATTCACAAAAATCACAGAAAAATCCATAAATAATGATATTCAACCTATAGCTGCTTACTTTCATGCTGAATTTATTTACATTTAATTATAAGAGAATGAATGACACTAACGTAAACGTAAATTAAAACATAGGTCAGTGCCCATTTACCAACAACGTTTTCTGGTGGTTTCGCCGGTTTACGAAATTCTAGCAGTTCTCTCCTAACTCTCTCCTACCACTACTTTTTCACTGGGATGTCGTCTGAGAATATCTGCGACTCCTTTAATAGGCTTCATCTCAAACAGATCGTTCTGCTCGTGGCGGAAGAGAGTGGAAAGAAGGAGTGTGTAGTGCCAATTAGGAGTTAACGGGGTGAAAGTTAATTATAAGCTACCAGTGAGGAGAGGGGTTTCTTAAAGAAGACAGACTTCGGTAACGGAAAGAAATTTAAGGAAGACGGAGTACTATGAGGGGACAAACTCTTATCTAATTCCAGCGGAGAAATATTGTAGCAAAAAAAGATAAGATTTCGGAAGTACTGTGATTGTTCCACAAATATCACAGCAGAATTACCTGTGTCATAAGATTTCTTTATTTCATCAACATATTGTTATGCAACGCATAATGTGTGTGTGTGTTGGTTGGTTAAGTGTTTGTGATATTTCTACATTTACATTTCCAAACAATGAAATGGTGATTGGGACCTGGTGCTGACCGAAGAGGTCTAGGTCGTTTTTAAAATTGACATATTTAGAAAATTATTAATATTGGAATCTGGAACCAAAATGAGCGACTCCCACCAAAATTTGAACAGTAGATAACCAAATAGCTAAGCTGATGTCAGAATGTGAGAAACCAGTATGAGAAACAATTATAAAATGCATTTTAGCAAAAGTTTCGAGTTAACCCACTGACAAACGGGAATTCCAACACGAAAAGTTTAATAATATGAGAAAAAATCCTTCAACAAAATTTATGAAATGCTTCAAGTTTACCAGACTTTACGTTTGGGGAACTTAAGTTTTTGTCGTGAAATACTTTTAGTTAATAAACAGTTTACCAGGTAGTCGCAAAGATATTTTACCTGAGAGGCTAATTCCTAATACGATTCAACATTAAAGATAACAAGTACAGTTGCTTTCACGGTGAAGCTGAATGAAGGGGTTACAGCTGTGTAATGCAAAACAGAAAGAGCACAGTTACCTGTGGGATAATAAATTTATTTATTAGTCGAGATTCTTCGAGCGGTGGTAGGTAACTCCATTCCTAGGTTGTGGCACAACTCTTATCGTGGTGGCCAAGTACGGTTACAGACAGCTCTTGTCAATACAGTTGTCTAGTCAACAGCAGCCTTGGTCGTTTCTTATCAGCACAAGCACTGTTCCATCAGCCACATAGCATGAGGCACAAGCGAAAAGAACTTATCATGTAACATCGGTCTACAACTGTACCGAAATGAGAAACTACGACAGCCAAAAGGTATGGCGCGGCCCGCACACTGAAAACAGTAAAAGCAGCATTCTTATGTTCATTTCCTCTGCCTCCTACAGTGTTACTGTAAAATACCATGATTTTATGAAGACGTAGGAGTGTAATTGTCTGTACGAGATTACTACTTCGTTGTGTAAAAATCGCAGTCACATGTAGACGCCAAGTTCAGAGGGTCTTTGGTTGTGGCTGGTGTAGTTGTATATTAGTTCTTCGTCACCGAGAGAGATGGTCCGCCGGCCGCGGTGGCCGAGGTGACTGAGGCGCTCCAGTCACGGTCAGCACGGCCACTACGGTCGGGGGTTCGAATCCCCCCTCGGGCATGGATATTTGTGTCGTCCTAGTTTGTAAGTAGCTGATAAGTAGTTTGTAAGTTTAGGGACTGATGACCCCGTAGTTAAGTCCCATAAGCTTAACAAACAACAACAACAGAGATGGTCCAATGGTAACAGTGGACTTTCATTCTGGAGGAGCGTGTTTCAAACAAGTCTGGCCATTCAGATTTAGGTTTTCCGTGATTTCGCTAAATCACTCCAGACAAATACCAGGATGGTTCCTTTCGAAGAACTCAGCTGATTTTCTTCCCCACCAATAGCCAAAAATCCACGTAAGAGCTCCGTCTCTGATGACCATCCTGTCTACGGCACGTTCAGTCCTCGGCTTCCTTCCTTGCATTTATCGTTTTATACACTTCAAGCAACAATTCATTTACGTTAATGCTTACGGTTTGAGAATTGTACTTCAATCAGCAGCTCCATTCACATTATTATTTGCGTTATTGTATACTTTCATTCACACTCTTACCAACTATACTCATAATATAACTAAGAATCTTTTCTCCAACATTCTGCTTGTAACTCTCAATGTCTGTTTGCGTTGAGCAAAATCTTTCACTTACATGTGCAGTTGGATTGTGCGAACGTCTCCACGCAGTGATGGTGCTATACAGTCTCATTTGACGAAACACACACACAGTAAGTAAATGCAGCTAGCTGGAGATTCATCGGGAAACCGTAACTTAACACGATTAAGCCGTTGGCTATTGTGGGGGTGGGGGTGTGGTTTGGGTAAGTGAGAGTTGTAGTTTTTTTAAGAAATGTTCAACTCTGAAAAAAAACACATAAAATTATAGTAAACAATTAATTGCAGATTCACCAGTCGGCCAATGAATATGTTTCCTCGTGAAATTCCAGTTCCGTAACGCGATGTAGTAAAGTGAGTTTTTATTTTATTTGATTTTTATTATTAGTATTTTAAGATAGCTAAAAAATGAAAAGTTACTTTTGCTATATTAGGGCTTTTTCCCCTTTTTATTTATTTTACATATAAAATTCTCCAACAATGAAAATAACCCGATATCACAAAACTTCTGCAACAAGCAATACTTGTCACAACCAGCAATGATCCTCTCTTTATAGCGTTCATAAGAGTTTTGTTATTAAATGTGTTCATTTGTTCGCGCCGCATGGTGGCACTAGCCTTTGTACATAAAGCACCGCTGTCTAAAAAGATATTTGTTTGCAAATACTTGTTACAGCACATACCTGACTGTTAGGAACCCACGCTTGCACGAGAATGCCCCCCCCCCCATCCCTCAATCCACAAAAAACAGAAAACGTACAAGTAATGACTCACTCATTAAGATAAAATATTACAAAGTTGTTAATGTTAATTCAGTTTTACTAACAGCGCTTTTCTGTCAACAATGCAGTACAGAGGTGGCCAGCACTAACAATTTGAATCAACTATTAAATGCTCACCTTTAAAGGCCAGATCGTACGACTCACTTTGATAACGGATGGATTGGCGGTTAGGCAGTGACAGTCCACTAATTGTCCTTGTGTACAGTCCTTAGTGTTAAGTGGACAGGAAACCAACCCCGTACCACCTAAGGTGTTGACCCCTTCGGGTGAAATTCCAAGTTGTAGTGCCAGTGTGCGCCCGCAGATGTCTCGAGCTTCGGCGGACGTGCAGTGAACGGGCCAACACAATAGCGGGTGACCCCTGCTGCCCCCAGTAGCAACAGGTCGAGCGCGTTAACTGCTAAGCCGTCACCGATACCACTGCACTGCCCGCGCTGTCACACAAACGGACCTCCACGGTAACACAACCTTGTTTCGCTTCCCTATCGCTTGGAGTGCTGAAAGTGTACCAGCCTTTTATCTCGGTTTCTTATTGGATGATTTGAAGTATTGAATGATTGTTTTGATACCGTTAAAAACAGATTCGGTACACAGAGTATCTGATTACGATTTTGGGTGCGTGTTGTACTTGAAATGAATTGTAATACCTTGCTCATTGCTTTACTTTTGATCGCAGTTGTAATATTGGGTGGAGTAAAACATTATTTGTTCATATACCAACCGTTTTCCGTAATTTCTCGCTTTTAATGAAGAATTCCATGTTACTAGTTGTGGAATTGTCATTCAAAATTATTACTTCTTCGTACGAAATGAGTGTTTTCAGTGGTGTGTAAATTTTTATTAGAGTAGAAGCATGAATCTAGTACGTACCGCCAGTCCGGTGGCCGAGGGGACTGAGGCGCTACAGTCACGGTCTGCACGGCCACTGCGGTCGGGGGTTCGAATCCCCCCTCGGGCATGGATATTTGTGCCGTCCTTAGTATAAGGTAGTTGATAAGTAGTTTGTAAGTTTAGGGACCGATGACCCCGTAGTTACGTCCCATAAGCTTAACAAACATTTGAACAATTGAGTACGTACCATGACTTCTGCTAACATGTATTGTCACTACCACATTCCTGTTAAAACCGAGCCGCGGCGGATTAGCCGTGCGTTCTGGGGCGCCGTGGCCGATCACCGTCGAGGGTTCGAGTCCCCCCTCGGGCACGGGTGTTCGTGTTTTCCTTAGATTAGTTTCCTTAGTTTAAGTAGTTTGTAACCAAGGCACAAATGACCCCGCAGTTGAGTCCGATTGATTGACAAACACTTGAGAAACATTGTTATAACCGTATGCACACTTTAGCGTAACTACTGGGCAGCATAGTTCATTTATTTATTTATTTACAATTTCAAGTTAGATTGACTTAGTTACTAAGACTACAAAGCATACTGAGTAACAAGAAGCGGCATCATTCAGAATTACAAGATGTAATGAACCAACTGTATTCAAAGTCGTAAATATGCACGGAGTTCTCCATTAAATACGAGAAAATAAGAAACACGTTTGTAAACTATAATGTGACAGAACACGAAGACTACAGTCACAAAGCATCTTAATGGAGAAATTTACACAGATTAGTATACAATAACGAATGTACAGGAATTCCCAAAACATTACGTAACTAAATTAGTTTGTTTTATATGAAAATATTGATACATGTACTATACATGTATTACGTGTTCGAGAAAATATAAGTGAAAGAGTGCATTACACAGAAAAGCCATAAAATTTAAATCGAAATCGTCTATTTATTACTAAAAATTCGAATTATCGCTCTATGGTTTCTCGTATGCGAAGTTCGCTCCCCCACCCACCTGAAACGCTGCTTTCGTTCTCTGCGCCTGTAATCCCAATAATGCCTTAAACTTCTTATACAATGGTGTTCTGTCGCCTGACCATTCCACTTCCTCGTCCTTAACGCCACACTACAATCTAACATATGCAGTCGCGACACACACCGCTATGAAAGTTGTTACAACGGACAGTTGCAATGACACTAGCGTTCCTAACGGTGGGCAAGCCACCGAAGTAATAATATTTGTTTATAATTATTTTTGTATGTAATTAACGAATTAGTTACTACAATGTTTGCGTTTCAAGCATTACTAAACTATCAAGAGACATACATAATCGGGAAATTAACTTATAAACAGCCGAGTTTCACCGATTCAGTGGTATAAAGATCAACGTCACCATTAACAAATACTTGCGAATATGGCTACATTTGCAGCTTACACCATTGAAAGTAAGTATATATAGGGCCGGCGCAAGGCACGCGCGAAACGTGCGGCCGCACAGGGAGGCAGCAAATCTGCCGCCCTTATTTTTTCCTTCTTTAGGGCAAACTTAATATTCATGCCCAAGAGGGGATTCGAAACCAAACCTCGGACGGAGCGGCTTCGAATACCTGCCGCCAACTCCTGTTGAACAAGGGGAGGGAGGAGGACTAATTTCTCCCTCGCCACTGTGGCAGCACCGTCGTGTTTACGCCGGAGGAACGGGAAGCAGTCTGGCGCACACGCCACTGACAGTTTTCTTATGAGTCAAGCGCTGCTAGCCTGTTACGCGCAGTGCGTTACTCACAACTACTTTTGCAGAAGACGAAATCTAATATGGAAATTCGAGTGCAGTGTTCGATACTGCGATTATGTGTTAGGTTTGATGCAATTTTGCTAAGCCCTTCAATGGCAGTTTCCGAGTGTTTTAAACATGTCCAACAGCTACAATGGCTAGAAGTATTCCGAATGGGTAAATACGCTGCTAGTAATTACAAGGGATAAAGACATTGGTAGTAAGTCTGGCATAAGTTGGGTTTCGACGTATTTTAAAATTTTTCCTATCAATTTCTGGTTTTCAAAAATGTTCAAATGTTTGTATAGTCTATGGGACTTAACTACGGGGTCATCAGTCCCTAAACTTACAAACTATTTATGAACTAGCTAATACTAAGGACGGCACAAATATCCATGCCCGAGGGGGGATTCGAACCCCCGACCGTAGTGGCCGTGCAGACCGTGACTGAAGAGCCTCAGTCCCCGCGGCCACCGCAGCCGGCCCTGGTTTTGATTATGAGCCATGAAACACCTGTCTCCGTCTGCATGAAAAACAATAAAACTCTGGCTGGCACTTTTGTTTGACAATACTACTCGCACACTTTCACTTTGCCAACATTTATTTACTGTATATTGCTTTCCGTTGAATACATTATCTGTTCACAACCACTGAAAAATGTTTATTTGCGTTAACTGTAAGTTCATGCCGAGCGGGATTAGCCGAGCGGTCTAAGGCGCTGCTGTCATGGACTATGCGTCTGGTTCTGGTGGAGGTTCGAGTCCTCCCTCGGGCACAGGTGTTTGTGCTTAGGATAATTTAGGTTCAGTAGTGTGTAAGCTTAGGGACTGGTGACTTTAGCAGTTAACTCCCATAAGATTTCACATACATTTGCACATTTTTGTAAATTAACAAGGATTATTAAAATTAGCTATATTTCTTCAATCATTCGGGCACAGTGTGGCTATTCTCAATGCTTTGAGTTATTCAACATTCATACAATATATGACATCAACTGCGATTGGGCAATAAGAATTATTAAAATTAGCTATATTTCTTCAATCATTCGGGCATAGTGTGGCTATTCTCAATGTTTTGGGTTATGTTTACATCTATTCCGTCATGCTGACCGTAACAGTCAATTTAACGGTTTAGATGAAGCACATATTAAAAGCTTTGAGACTGGCCACTCAATGGCCGAAACCTAGGTAGATCTGATAAGTAAAAACATGACATTTCCTACAGATTTGTTTACATAAAATTCAACAAACGTTTTGTAAAAGAAAAAAAACGGGGGGGGGGGGGGGGGGGGAGCGGCAATATAGTAGCTCGCACGGGGCGGCATTTGGGCTTGCGCCGGCGGACTAAACTGCGTTGTCATCAGTCGGTAGCTTACAAACTAAGGTAAACTAACCTAAGGACAACACACACACACACACACACACACTCATGCCCCAGGGAGGACTCGAACCTCCGACGGCGAGCAACCACGCGCTCCGCATCGAGGCGCCTTAGACCGCTCAGCTACTCCAACTCCGCCAGACGATACATATAAATTTCTATTATGGTCTGTTGTACTATGACAGGCAGATTTCTAACCCGTATCAATTCGGTATGGAATGTAACGTCTTTATTATAGACGCTTATGCTTTCACGTGTAATTACTAAACTTCAAAAGCCCATTTTTTAAATATTTTTTGCCGTTTGTGATTCAGCTGTAGCAACAATTAAGGAATTAGTTTCTTCTTTGTTCGGAAACAATTTGATTACTTTAGCCGTTTTATTGGCACGACTGTTACATTTTTCCTTTAGTTAGAGCTGTGGCGGCTGATTTGATATCTTAAATGTTGTACTTACGATTTCCATACGCGTTTCCTATGTTCACCTTCACAAATTGTACTGGAATTGTTCTGAAGAAACCTTACCGTTCCGAAGTAGAAAAGCGACGTCTCTCTACCAAAGGGCAGGTCTTCTGGGGTTTCCTAGCTTTTCTTACATTTTAATTAAAAATGAAATTTTTCATACCTTGTCCTTGTCAGGGATCTGAGGAAACCTAAGAAAAATGTCGAGCTATTTTTAAGTTATTATCTAATTTTATGGTACTACGTATATTTCCTACACAGCACAATAACGGGAACTGTAAACTCAGAGATCAGTAAATTTGTAGACGAACATTAAAGCAAATAAAGATAAATATAGGTACATGGTTGTAATACGGTTGTAACAATGTGGTGTCCTTCCGGTCATTCTGATTTAGGTTTTCCGTGATTTACTTATACAATTACAGTCAAATAATTGGTTTACTTCTTTCAAAGCGCACGGCCAACATCACAACAGCTGTGTAGGTGTTTGGTCCGCGCCGGCCGCGGTGGCCGAGCGTCTCAGTCGGCCCTCGGCGGCCGTGGCGAGAGGAAGTACGCTGTTTACGTCTCCGCGGCCAGCGGCTCGGGGCTGTTGGTGAGTTACACGCCGCAGTGCGCGCATAGTTGTTTACCTCCGATCGTATCGTAGAAATGGCAACTCCGATGCGCTTGCGAAAAGACACATTGAAGTTTAGTTTTGAGAATAAGTTTGCACGACCGAAGTCTTTTGAAGTTGAAGATTTTTTTGAGGAAGCACTGAAGTTAACTACCGATGACGTAATTGGCTATCACCTCTCGATCAGCAGTAGTACCGTCTATTTGAAGTTACGGAATCCCGAAAAATGTGAGCAAATTGTACGTTTATATGCGGACAACTTGAAATTTAAACATTCTGACGGGAATATTGGTGACGTGAAAGTGACTCATGCAGGACTTGGCACTAAGACGTTACGCATTTTCGAGCTGCCGTTTGAAATAACGGACGAGGACATTGAAGCTGTCTTGAAACCTTACGGCACTGTAATCAGCCATGTTGCTGAAAAATGGTCCTCGGTACACAAATTTCGAGTATTAAACGGAGTGAGGCAGATTAAACTTGAAATGGTCAAACATGTACCGTCTTACATTACGGTTTGTGGATACAGGGCCATTGTTATTTACGATGGGCAACCGCGTACTTGCTCCGGGTGTGGGGCCACTGGACATTTGCGAGCTCAGTGTGTGCAACGCCGAGTGACACAAGTGCCGACAGGTGAGGCCGCTGCCCCACCCAGCATGACACAGCTACCGATCACATACGCCGCGGCAACTCGCAGCGCACCTACAGCGATGGACGTCACAATAGATGATGTGGTCAGTCACATCGTTGAGGAAATACGGTTGGAACAGACTACCATCAATGTACCGACAGCGAATACCGTCCCTGAACCACCTGGTGAAACGCAACAGAGCAGTAGCACAGACTCGACACAGAACAGCCTGGAGGTCGGGGACATGGCGGCAGCTGACGACACCACAGAAAAAGCCGGCGCGGAGACCAAGAAACGACGGATCGCCCGTCAAGGAGCGGACAACAGCGCATCTGTGTTGCGAGACAGAGCCAAGCAGGTACGGCAAAAACTTGAGGATGGGACACTGGAATCACAAGATGCCATCCACCAAACTCAGAAGAAAACACGGACGTCACAAGAGGCGGCCTGTGGGGCCAAAAACCCGCAGAAAACGGCAAACACCTCTGTGCCTCCCAAGCGTCCAGGAGACTCGAACGGCCAAACACAGAAGGGGACAAAGGGACCTCGTACAGCCAACCCCTCGCAAACCGGAGGAGGAGCTGAAGACCGCAATACTGAAGACCATGAGATGGCAGAAACTTCAGCTGGTCTACCGACAAGAGACCTACAACAACGACTACCGCGAGGCTCTGCAACGCATGCGGGCAATGCGACGGTTCCCATATTGGTGGACGGCGACCCCCCAAAGGCTCTCAGTGCTACTGCATCGATTGCAGGAGCTCCACACAGCGATGGTGGTAACAGGATGGACGTGACGGCATCAACCCCCGACAACATACCCTGGCATGAAGACGTAGAGGATGGCGATTCGTCAGCAGTACCTCATGGTCCTTTGAAGGTAGCCAGGAATGATGAAGAAATGGAAGACAGCTTTTATTAAACGGCACTAAAGCATCGCTAATTGACAAGTATGACGACTGACATCAAGCTTCAATCATATAGTATAGCCACTATCAACATTAACAGAATAACTAGTCCGACGAAAGTTGAATGCCTTCGGGATTTCCTTTATGCATTTGATATAGACATCGCCATGTTGCAGGAAGTGTGCACGGACAGGGTAGAACATATTGCGGGGTATAGTGCCGTTCTAAACAGAGGAACCGAAAGCGGCACCGCCATCTTACTCAAGGACGGAATTGTACCGCGGAACGTGAAACAATTAGTGAGCGGACGAGGAATCTCAGTCGAGATAGACGCATCCCAACTTATCAATATTTACGCGCCATCGGGTACGCACGCCAGACAGGAAAGAATGACGTTCTTTAGTGAACACATCATCGAGTTAATTAATCCCGCGAACGAGAACACCATCCTTGCTGGTGATTTCAATTGTGTTCTTACCGCCGCCGACCAAACGCCTAACCCCAACATATGTCCGCAACTGAGAGACTTAGTGCAGGGTCTGCACCTCGCTGATATCTGGCTCAGTCAACCACGAGGGAATCCAGGGTTTACGTTTATAACCAGCCATTCTAGGAGCCGCATCGATAGAATATATGCATCTAGTAGTTTGAAGCGGTGTATACTAAGTGCTGAAACTTGTCCGATCAGCTTCTCCAACCACCTAGCAGTTATAGCTCACATTAACTTGCCCAGACAGAAGACCTTTCGAGGCAGGGGCGTGTGGAAATTCAATACGGCACATTTAAACGATGGCGTTTTAGAGGAAGAGCTGCGGAGGGTCTGGGAAAAGTGCTTGAGAAACACACACCGCTATCGCACTAAGCTCGAATGGTGGGTAACCTGTGCAAAACCGAAAATACGATCCTTTCTGAAAAGCTATGCCTTTGAAAAGAAACAGTGGGAACGACGTACGATGGAATTCTACTTCCAGTGTCTACGAGAATTGCACGCAGATGCCACCAATGCGCAACTCAATATCGTGAGGGTAAACAGAATCAAGGCCAAAATAACCGCCTTAAAACGCCAGCAACTAGAGGGTATTAAGGTAAGATCGAGAGACACTAGCGTCGTCGCCGAAGAAAGAGCTGCACTTTTCCATCTTCTGTCAGAATACAAAAGAGGGCGAAGTCATCATATTAGCTCCCTTCGTAGGGATGATGGGGGACTGATTACCGACCACAAGGATATCATGGCGTTTATCCATGCCTATTTCACGAACCTGTACGCTGAAGGCGAGGCCGCCCATGATGATGTGTGTGCGGAATTTTTAACTTGCATTACAACGACTGTAACGGAAGAAGAAAATTCTGACCTTGAAGCACCATTTACTGAAGAAGAATTGTATAGCGCGCTGAAGGGAAGCCCTAGGAACAAATCCCCTGGAGCTGACGGACTGCCAGTGGAGTTTTATTTACGATATTGGAATTTGCTAGGCAGCACACTGACTGTAGTCCTGAATGAAATACGTACCACAGCCACGGTTCCCAGCGAATTCTTAGAGGGGATAATAGTATTGGTTCCCAAAGTGGGAGGCACTAATAATTTGCAAAATATGCGACCCCTATCGTTGTTGAACGTCGATTACAAGCTAGTCGCCAGGGTGTTGCTCCAACGGTTGAACAACGTTGCTGCTCGCCTCCTCGGCCCCTATCAGACGTGCGCCGTCCCTAGGAGGACGATACACCAGGCGATCGAGGAATACCGGGACATGACGGCTGTCACTTCGGCGTCCAAGTGCAGAGCGGCTATCATGTCGCTTGATATGGACAAAGCTTTTGACAGGGTCCGCCACAAGTACCTGCTAACTGTGATGTCGAAAATGGGCATGGGGCCTTCTTTTGTCGACCTTATTCGGAGACTATACACTGGTGCAACTTCAAGAATTCTCGTCAATGGACACTGCACTCCATACGTACCTATCCTATCGTCGGTAAGACAAGGGTGCCCCCTGTCAATGATGCTCTTCTCGATATCCATCGAGCCTCTTCTACGAACACTCTTCGGGACGCTTCCGGGGATCAAAATTGGTGGCCATAAATATGTATGCAAAGGTTATGCCGACGACCTGGCTGTATATATATCTGATCCGTCTGACCTCCCGAAGATACAAAATGTGCTTCAAACATATAGCAGCTGCTCTGGAGCGCTAATCAATTTACGTAAATCTCGGATTCTGCACTTAGGCCGAGGCATAACGATCGGAGGAACTGGTCCCGTCGAAGAAGCAGACGCCATCAAACTTCTCGGAATCCATTACAGCAAATGTCCTGTCCAGACAGCGGCCCGAAATTGGCAAACGAAGCTCAACAGCATCCGTGCGATATTAAGGGTGAATGCTACTCGCTCCTTAGACGTGATTCAGAAAACCACTCTGATAAATTTAGTGATACTGCCTAAAGTTTATTACCTAGCGAGTATTTTTCCTTTGCCCGAAACTATAGGACAACGCATTGAATCCGCTCTTGCGTGGTTTCTATGGAGAGGGAGCGTCCTTCGGGTTGACTACCTCACCGCAACCCTACCTGAAACGAAAGGAGGCCTCGGACTGACTAATGTCAGAGCGAAATGCAAAGCACTCCTAATATCCAGGATGGCAAAAGCCCTGGCAGCAGGAGACGGAAATTTGACGGCATACATCGTAAACGCAGTTACTCCTTTAGATGGCAGGGTGCCAGTCAAAGTCGACCACATTGACTACAAGCTGCGACATATTAAAATGTACATCTTAGAGAACAGCTACATATCCCATAGGGTGAAGCACTACACGACCAAGGAAGTCTACCGCGTATTCACGGAAGATACGGCAGTCAGCAAGGTCGAGAAGAACACGCCCGCAATCACCTGGAGCAGAGTGTGGAAAAACATTCACATTCCAACTTCCACGTCACACGTCAGGGCCTCGTGGTACTGCGCTGTACATAACATAATTTGCACAAATGAGCGCCTATTCAGGATTGGCATGTCAAATACCAACACATGCATGCATTGTCAGCAGACGGACACTGTACTTCACCGATTCACCTGCGGCGCCGCCAACGAGATATGGCAATGGACACGACACAAGCTCGCAGTTATGAACCGAACTTCAGAAAACAACATCACTCTGCAGGAACTGCTCGCTCCGACAAGGTGGCCTTACCCAAATCAAAAACGTATGTCCACTTATTGGCTAATGGGAAAGTTTATTGACTACTGCCTGCACAACGAGAGCAAGTCTCTCCTGGAATTTCAGAACCACGTCTTACATGAGTACCGCATCAGATCTCAGCGTGGGAAATGGAAATCAAAGATGGGTGGTTATTTACCAGCCGTCCTCCACATAACATGACACTAATAAAGAGCATCGATTATATTTCGATTCATAACAAAAAAGAGATAAAAACGAAACTAAAGAAAAGATTATCGCACAATCAGAAGGACATGTAGAAACCCCGATGCTATACGATAGATATAAAGGAACAGAACACTTTATTATTGCAGAAGGACTGCACTTCATTTCTATAGAGGAACATTTATTATTTTACTTATAGTGAAGGCATACTCACTACTCCCATACCCTCAAGATTTGTATTAGCACCTGCAGAATGAGTACTTCGTTTTAGTTCATGGCAACGGGACGCCAGTCTTATGTTCTGTTCCATGGGGTGTAGTAAGAGTCCCACATTGTTTAGTTCACTCTTAGTACTAATGTATCAATACATTAAAAACCAGATCTGGAGGACTATGATCTCCTGGTACCACCAATTTGTACCGCGGAGCATGTGGTGGAGCGCTTTGGGTTACGAGACGCCGAAACGGATGACAATAATCGACTAATCGACGACAAGACAATCAAATTGATTGTGGAACATAATGGACAGCAATTCACGAGAAGACGAACTCAGAGCCGACTCCACTGTGATTGCTCCTACGGAGCGATAGCAACGTCCTAAACAATAATAATAATAAAAAAACAAAATTTAAAAAAAGTCGTAATAATACGAATAAAGAGATTGACTTTGTTTCTTTCTAATCTACCACACAGTCCCTTTCCTTTCCCTTGTTTCTTTTCCCTCATGTAGGTATTTTACAGGGGTAGGTTTTGTTAGGCGCCAACGCCTGAAGAGGTTGAGATTCTTTTTTTTTTATTAGGGTCAAAGTGGCGGTGGCACATTACTTTCCTTTTCTTTTCTTTTCTTTTCTTTTTAAAAAGAAGTGGTAGAAAAAAATAAAACATAAAAAATAAAAAAATAAAAAAAAAGAAAGAGGGGAAATAAAAAAAAAAAGTGGTTAAGGCGTTGGACTGCTAATCCAATGTCCTCTGCACGCGTGGGTTCGAATAAAAAAAAAAAAACAAAAAAAAAAAAAAAAAAAAAAAAAACGGTTAAGAAAAAAAAAAAAAGTTGGCTGTGTGGTTCTGCTTGTGTCTTGTAAAAAAAAAAAAAAAAAAAAAAAAAAAAAAAAAAAAAAAAAAAAAAAAAAAAAAGGTGACTGAGGCAAAAAAAAAAAAAAAAAAAAAAAAAAAAAAAAAAAAAAAAAAAAAAAGCGTACTGCGGCGCGTAAGTCACAGTCTGCACGGCCACTACGGTCTGGGGTTCGAATCCCCCCTCGGGCATGGATATTTGTGCCGTCCTTAGTAAGTCACATAAGCTCTATAAACATTTGAACATTTTGTTTGCTTCGTCTCTAATTACCAGGACGTCGACGGGACGTGAGACACTAAGTTATCTCCTTCACAAACCAACATGCGTGTGCGCGTGTGTATCTAAATTCTAAGTATCTAAATATGTGTGGAAGGTAAAGCACTGGGTATCCGATAGATAACTGGACAACAAGCGGCCTGTACGGTTTAGCCGGCCGCGGTGTCCGAGGGGACTGAGGCGCTCCAGTCACGGTCTGCACGGCCACTACGGTCGGGGGTTCGAATCCCCCCCTCGGGCATGGATATTTGTGCCGTCCTTAGGTTTAACTAGTTCATAAGTAGTTTGTACGTTTAGGGACTGATGACCCCGTAGTTAAGTCCCATAAGCTTAACAAACATTTGAACATTTTTTTGTATGGTTTATTTGCTTTTGTTACCGTGTCATTTTTTGTGGTTTACACAGACCATTGCACTATGCAGGTTGGTCATATCTGCTGATTAGTTTACTACGCACAGAAAAAAAAATGGCTACCGCGATCTGTAATGCCGGCGCCTATGCGTTGCCTCATTACGTGGTTTAGTCGTTCCCGTATTCAGGCGCCCGTCGTACCTGCTGATACCTTTTCACTACGCACTCAAATGATCAAATGTTTGTAAATCTATCGGACCAAACTGCGTGGTCATCAGTCCGTAGCTAAAAACTACTTGAACTAAGTTAAACTAAGTGAAAGTGACCTAAGGACAACTCACACACACACAGCCATGCCCCAGGGAGAACTCGAACCTCCACGGCGAGCAACCGCGCGCTCTGCAGCGAGGCGCTTTAGACCGCTCGGCTACTCCACCGCGGCTCTCTACGCACTCCCCTGGCAATTCCACTTTATGAAGGAAGTACGTTTAGGGTTTAACGTTCTGTCGACAGCGTGGTCATTAGATACGGAGCTAAAGCTCGGATTTTTGGTTAAGGATATGGAAAGGAATCGGCTGTGCCCTTTGAAAGGAACCATCCCGGCATTTCGCTAGAGTGATTTAGGGAAATCACGGAAAACCTAAATCTGGATGGCCGGAGGTGGATTTGAGCCACTTTACTTCCGAATGCGGATCCAGTGTGTTATCCCAGCGCCACCTAGCTGGGACCCACGTTATAATTATTTGCGGCATACACAATGATTTTCAAATGACATGAAGTGTATTTTGAGACCGGCAGAACGAACAGGCTACGGTGTCCGTCTCTCGCATGGTAAATTACTCTGGATAAACACAAATGACCAACATGGAAAGTGAGCGTTCCATTTTATACACAACAAATGCCTGGAAGACGGAAACGAAAGCAAATGAACCATATGTGTACACGACATATGCTGCATGGGGTCTTGGTCCCTATCGAATCCCCGGAACTTTTATCTTTTCATTTAAGGATTTACTAGAGGACCCGTTAGTGGAATGCCAAAAAGGTTGGGAAAACATGGAAGTAAAATAGAATTTTCACGCACAACTGTCTTCAGAATCAATCAATGCTAGTGTTTAAAAGCGCAAATGAAACAGCTTGATCCGCTGAGTGTTGTTAGGTAAAAAAAACTGCGTATCTTAATTAGAACCGAAGATATCGTAAAACAAACCGATTATAATATTCAGTGCAAGGACAGATGGTTACCGCGTTTGAATAAAAATAAAGGATGGAAACACTTACGTTAATTCTGATACTTGACAAATGAGCGAATTAATACCTTTCGTTTAAAACAAAAATGAAGGAAATCGGCCGGGTATTTTGGTCTAGCCGAGTGACTTTAGTTTTCGTTGATTCTTTTAATATATCACATTACACGTGCGATAGTGAATGTGTGTGTGTGTGTGTGTGTGTGTGTGTGTGTGTGTGTGTGTGCGCGCTTGCGCTACTCCCATAACTTATCGGTTCCGCCTCCAGATGTCAGGGGCTCCGCTTCTAACCAACGGAAGTATGTGTTACATCTAGTATGTCCATGGTTATAACCTACGTGACACGCAGTACAAAAATTCATACATCCGTTAAACGTACGCAATGAAATGAAAAGTACGTTGACATCAGTTTTCTGCTAGTTTCGATTGTTTCTGCACAAAGTTTTTGAAGTCTTAGGCTCCTTCAAAATCTGTTTAATGCCCGTGAAAAACCGGCATTTCATGTAATGAAAAATCAGCTTAAGAATTATATTCTTCACAGAATTTAACATTCGTTAATTTCAGTACTAATGTGATCTAACACTATTTACACAGTGATAAAAAATGTCGCCCCATAATCTGTCAACACAGATTTTTTCACCTGCAGAAAGACTTTAAAGACGCCTTTTTATGGCTGAGAAAGGGTGTGTAGTAGAGGAACAAACACAAAAACCGGGACATGATTTTAAATTTTATCCTTACGTTTTCGGATTATATTCCCCTAAATTGATGAAACCATTAAATTTCAATTTAGTGTCTTTGAAACGCAGTTCTTCTTGGAGCTTAACTTCACTAAAAAATCACCAGACCGAAGTGTTTGTTTTTGTCTTGTTCATCTCAAAACTAATTTTTAATATCCTTCAAAGCGTATGCCTTAATTCCATATGAGCTTATGCGACGCTTTCCTAAATTTCGGAGATGGGCCAACAATCAATTCTTCAAACAATGTAGTATCTTTTGGGTGATTTAATCATTAATAAGAAACTCGTCATCATACCGCAGTCCCTTACTTTTTTTCAATTGGCATGTCAATGAGAGCTGTTGATGTCATATATTCTGTGAATACGAAACAACTGCAGGATCAAAAGTGACGTCTATTTCTTTCGGAAAACACGCCACATGTTTATATAATGAGAGCTGTTTTCGTTTTATATTAATTTCGACATAGCTGTTGTTACCTAATTCCGTAAAATTATAACCTCCAGTTTCGCACACTTTAAAGTTCTCTTTAATGAAATTACCGTCGCGTCCGCTTTTTGTTCGTTACGTATATTTTCGGTGAAAGAAGGAACACTATCAGACAACGCAACTTCTGTGTCGCAGCTTCTCTTTTGCAAATGTCTTACAGGCGATTTCTTTTGTGTAACACTTTCAATAGATATTTCAAGAAACTGGAAAATAAATGATTAACCGCACTTGTCTTGGAACGTCGACTTACTTACCGTCGTCGATGAGAAGTCTGCTTTCGTAATAAGTTCTTCACCGAAATGTGAATCGCACTCAAAACAATTTTGAGACAGATCTCTTATCTTTGCGAGGAATTGCTCAAACCCATTTCCAAAGTTTACTAAGTTTTTTGGAGATCTAAAAATGCAGATCTGGCCTGCACGTTGTAACTAAACAGGTGAGGATACTTTGTTCCTTTTCTTCTTTAAAATGCAGGTAAGTCGGAACACCACTGCATCCCCACTCAGCCTTCAACTTCTCAACAGAACATCGTAGATAGTTTCACAGAATAAGCAGTGACAACCGCAATATACACCGCTACAGCCAATAACGCCAACCTGGGTCTCGAGTGACAGTGCCGCTCGCAGCTCGTGGACACGCTCCCGGTTCTATACCGCCTGTGTTAGCACACTTCTACCCGCTATGCAGCAGCGGCGCTAGACCAAAACTGAATGTTGGCTACGAAAATTATTTGCGAGACCTCTAATCGGGAAGAAACTGTTAAATGAGCTGAACATTATATCAACAATTATTATACTAAAATTATATTAGTGTACTATACGAGTGTTATTGCAGTGACAAAGTTACAATAAAGAAACACAAATTAAAAAATAAAAAATAAATAGAAAAACTTTTCGGCTTTTTGCCTCATGGAATACCTTTTAATTTATAGTACTGACAACGCTCATCATGCTTCTCAAATAGACCTTAATCAATTTTAAATTTGAGAAGTTTCTCTCAACGAAAGCTATACAAACTGGTACTGTTAGCATAATCCTGATTGTTATGTAAACATTTGGATGTACTTCTTCAAAATTATTTTCTAGAAAAGTACTGAAAAAGTTGTTTTGCTTCTAGTCTAGTGGTTTGGATTTTAAATGCTGGATTTCCTGATAAAGTTCGAAAGGGTGTATCTTACTATTTTCTCCTTCTGGAAGTATTGTGTCTATATCATTAAAAGCTTGAGATGCAGATTTCAAATAACTGATATCGTGAATAAAACCGAATTGTTTAAAACATTCGTTGAGAGTACAGAGTTGGCATTCAGTGTCGACTATGACAGCATCTATCATTATTTTGTAAATTTAACTTTGTACTGCATTTCAACAGATTGTATACGTTCAGAAACATACCATTTCTCTGTGCTTTGGGACTGATAACCATAGTCGTTTAGTCCCTTTAAAAATCAAACCATCCATCTCTGTGCTTTTATTTCTTGAAGTGAAATTCAATTTAGTGCCTAACTTTTTCTGCTTACAATCGAGCTATTGCAACACATCTTTTAAATCCTGTATTACGAAATTCTTGAAGCCAGTCAGGAAATGAACGTAAAGAATCAATAGCGACTTTTAGGTTCACTTGAACCGACCGCCATAGCTTGCCCATATCGTTCACACATTGTAAACTCTAGTACCACGTGCGTATTGCAATAATAAACTCAAAACCTAACCATATTCACTGACTGTTCCGTCGGTTCTTGAGATAATATTTATACATTATGAATGAAACACACAATATAACTAAGATATTCTGCAAATTTATTGGTTTATGAACTGTTACGCCATCATCAGGTAGACATTACAAGTTTAAGTTTCAAAGATCTTAAGTTGGTAGATATATAACTGTCAAGGGAGAGAAGTGGTTTGGTTTATAACTAACCCAAGGGAATTATTATAATTCAAGTTGTAGTGTAAGTTTCTGACTGATAAAATATGTGACAATATAATAAATGGTGACATCCTAAGGAATATAAATTGAAATAATACAAATTAGCTGAAAAATTGACCAAAAACTTATCTTAAACAGGTACCAGCAGCGGTGGAGTAGCAGAGCGGTCTAAGGCGCCTAGCTGCGGAGCGCGCGTTTGCTCGCCGTCGGAGGTTCGAGTCCTCCCTGGATCATGGGTGTGTGTGTTTGTCCTTAGGTTAGTTTACCTAGGTTTAAGTAGTTTGTAAGCTACGGACTGATGACCACGCAGTTTGGTCCGTTAGATTTACAAACATTTGAACATTTTTAAACAGGTCCAATGTCTGAAACATGGAAGCGTGTGACAAATTTGAAAGAAACATCTGTAAATATATGTTAAAATTGTAACTGGTTACATTAAAATATTGTTACTAGTAAGATAAGGCATTTCAATTTAAATCGGGTAAGCAGCCAAACAGCTTTGTTTACAAAAGGCATTTGTAACATGGCTATGAAACAGTAGTAGAGGTAAGAGACTAACGGGTAAAAGATGGTAGTTTACATTGTCTGCACAGGGTTATGATCAGGTTCTGCAGACAGAAGTGGTGAGTATGGAAATTGTGTCTGATCATTCAGTATCAGGTTTGGGGAAGTGTACATATGTTTGTTAATTTCCGTAAGTTCATTTTCCTTCCATTTAGTACATGATGTAAGACTTCATGTGTTACACTGTAACTGTGGTCTTATTTTAGCAGTGGTCTGCAAATGTAGAAGTTAACATTCCGTTCATGACTGCTTGACAGTCGCTAAGAAATTCATAATCATCAGTTTTCTTTCTCAGGTCTTTGATGCCTTCAATAACATCATCTATCTGCAAAAATATAGCATGTACTATTCCTATTTTACTTTGTGAGCATGTTTCAGAGATGTTTAATTGTAAATTTTAATTTAGTTTTCATAAATTCCCAACACTTTCTAGACTTTGTAAAGAGCACATACACTTTATTTATGAAGCCTAAAAAGTTTTAGCTGTCGTAGAAGCGTTAGCTGCATCTATAGAAAGCAAATTCGAAGAATCACATCGTTATTACGTAAATAATGCTCCAGTATTAATATTGAGTAATGTTGTTCTCAGACCTTCATTAATGCCACCCATATTTCCTCATATGTTCATAAGTTTGTAGAGCTTATGGGACAGTCCCTAAACTTACAAACCACTTATGATCTACCTAATACTAAGGACGACACAAATATCCATGCCCGAGGGGAGATTCAAACCCCCAACCGTAGTGGCCGTGCAGAGCGTGACTGGAGCGCCTCAGTCCCCTCGGCCACCGTGGCCGGCCATATTTCCTCAACAGTTTTGAATATCTAGGTCATTACTTTCTAGTTCCTAAAAAGTTCCATTATTCAATGCTAGTCGTTGTTTCTGCGACGACAATAACCGCAACGAAATGTTCCTCCATCTCTCCCATTGACAAAATGCAAAATCGAGACGACCTTAGGTAACTACTAACTGCTACTACTCTTTCAGGGAAATGAATATGGATAACTAAATGGTTAAAATTTTAACAATTGTAACAACTGTTCTGCGAGGCCTCCACAGGCGCGAGGTCGTCAGGTCGCCGCGTTGCCAATGTCTAGCGCCACAACTGTCGCTATGCAATTGTTAGTATAATTTATTATGGAATGTAGTCAAATCGTATCCACAGCGTTAGCAAATGCATAAAGCTAACTTATTTTGTATCCCATCCTCGTCGCCACTTTTGTGTCCCAACTTCGTCGCCGCTTTTGTGTCCCAGCCTCGTCGTAGGTGTCGGTGGCCGAGTGGAATAAGACCGACACAGGAATAAGGATAGCCCGCTGGTGCAGGTACGGAGGGGAGCAGCCAGAAACTATAAACACTCGAGTAAATTAGAAAGAGATATATATTGCACAGAATGTAACAATACTTAACTTTTACATAGTACTGCAGAATGTTGATACATAGTTGTTAGAGGCCTGCCTAGTGCCTGTACGATAGCAAAGTCTTCGCTGGTGCCTATCGGATTCCGAAGTCTTTACTGGATGCTATCTCTGTCCGAAGTGACCGGTGTCTTTCCGTGGTGGCCTCGAGCGGGGTTGCAGCAGAGGGCGCTCGTGGCTGTCGTCGTGAGAACGCCGCGCCGTGCGTGCATGGCGGCGCGCGGCGAAAGTAGGTGGCGCGCACTTTGTACTTGTGCGACACCACAACTTATACAAATGACAGCACAAATATTCAAGCCCGAGGGGGGGGATTCGATCCTCCGACGGGTAAGGGCCTCGCGCATCGGAGCATAGCGCCTCAATACGCTCGGCCAATCCGCCGAGAATTTATTTATTTCATACATGATTTGTATTCGTGATAAATACTCACAATGTGACTGAATGTTTACATCTTATCTATTGAATTTTGAAAAATGTTAACTTAGTGTGGAAGATGTCAAATTTAAGCTCAAAACAAATCTTTTCTATTAGGAACTCTGCTACTTTTGGAGGGTTTGGCGATCTGCCAGTGAGAGAGTGGCTAGGACAGAGAATTGATAGTCAAGTAAGATACTTGGAAGATGCGGGTGGAGAGTTTTATTTCTCGTCTTGTGAGAAGGACCTCCCTGCTTCGCTGAAGTGAGGTCGTTAGCTACTGTCACAGAACGTGTGCGGCGCACTGCCGCGTGTCTGGACTCTAACTTAGCGAAGACTAATGTGTGACTGTTTGAGAACTTTAACTTTTTCCATTTCGGAATTTTAATGAAAAGTATGTGATTCTCTGTGAAAATTAACGAACGTTTATATGTTATCTTTCGGACTAAGACTTCATATGTTTCGAGTTGATGATATTTCATTTTGTGTGGTCGCGAAATTGACTTAGAATCTGACCTCGTCAATGGTAACTTAGTTGAATATTTTGCTACCATTCTCATAACGCAGTGAAAGCATCGTTCTGATAATTATAAAATATTTATTACTTTTATTTCTGTAGGACCACTTCCATTAGATAACTCTTGTATTTGAATAAACACTGTTCAACTGAATTACGGCCACTACGGTCGAGGGTTCGAACCCCCCCCCTCCCCCCCCTTGGGCATGGATATTTGTGCCGTCTTTAGTATTAGCTAGTTCATAAGTAGTTTGTAAGTTTAGGGACTGATGACCCCGTAGTTCCATAAGCTGTACAATCATTTGAATTTTTGCTGTTCCATGATGTGGAAGGAATGTATAAAACTCGTGGTATTCGGGAGGAATGAGAGGTAACAGTTCCTTAATATTTTTCCTCTTTGATTCCTTTATTTTAGGTGGTTCTTGATAAGGTCTATCTAATTTCAAGGTAGATGGCCCCAAAGTGCATCCAGCGAATAGATGACCACTTGAGTGGGTGTCCTGATGTGTCTTTGCATCAACAATGGCGTTCATTGCGTCAGTATAAATAAAATCACTCTGCTGCATTTTGACCACGGGAAAGCTTTTGTTGGCATTAGAAATTTTTCTGTCCATTTATCAGGAACAGAAACATACTCAATTTTTTGTTTGAGTTCTCAGTTACCCCTGTCTCTTTCACATCCCACATGAGTATGGCCTATACACAAAATTTGTGATCAGTCGTCTCCATAATTCCAAAATTTCGCTATCTTCTTGTTCCTGTTCTGCCCTCCATAGCGGTCACCATGCTTTGAAATTTTAAGCATTTGGGTCGTATTTCAGAAACATGTTCAAACAGGAAGTGACTTCTTGCTAGCCACGGGAGGTGATTGATTCATTACATAAAAACATAGTTGCTTTCCTCCTTTGTTCTCCATCTTATAGACCACACACGAACAGCTGAATCATTTGTACCATTTGTTTTCTAAGCGTTCTACGGATTTCTTACGGAGTTCAGAGGGGCCAGGGATCCCCAGCCGGTTGGGAAATGTTGTACATCCGGCACTAACTACACATAAAGACGCAACTGCAGAAAGTCTTCATTTTAACAGCTCCTTTCTTCGTTCCATTTTCGGCATGCAAACTTGTACCCTGAACATTGTTGCCCAGTGTGGGTTCCTTATCACATGGGTTTGACGGAGGATGTCGAAAGAGTCCAAAGAAAGGCAGCTCGTTTCGTATTGTCACGATACTGGGGAGACAGCGTTTCGGAAATGATACAGGACTTGGGCCGGGAATCATTACAACAACGGCGCTTATCGCTGCGGCATGGGATAATTACAAAACTCCAATCGCCAACATTCTCCTCCGAATGCGAAAATATATTGTTGACTCCCACTTACATAGGTAGAAATGATCATCAGAATGAAATACGAGAAATTAGAGGTCGAACGGAGAGATTCAGGTGTTCTTTCTTCCCGCGCGCTATTCTAGAATTGAACGCGAGATAAATAGTATAAAGGTGTCAGAATGAAACTTTCACTCTGCAGCGGAGTGTGCGTTGATATGAAACTTCCTGGCACATTAAAATTTTGTGCCGGAACCGGGACTCGAACCTGGGACCTTTACCTTCGCAGGACAGCTTCTGTGAAATTTGGAAAGTAGGAGGCAAGGTACTGGCGGAAGTAAAGTTGTGAGTCGTTTCTTGATAGCTGAGTCGGTAGAGCGCTTGCTCACTAAAGGCAAAGGTCCCAGGTTCGAATCACGGTTTCGGCACACAATTTTAATCTGCCAGGAAGTTTCATATCAGTATAAAAGTGGTTCGATGAACCCTCTGCCACGAACTTAAATGTGATTTGCAGAGGGCTCATGTAGGCTGTATTTGTTACAAATAACGTTAATCATTCAGTGTAGTATACTGCATGCACATTGTGATATTTTCAGGATCATCGTTATCATAGCAACTTTTCATGCCCTTAAGGGCATGGCCGATTTCCTTGCCAATCTTTTCCCAAACCATCCGGCCGTGGGCTCGGCCACGCTGTTAATAGGCCGTCAAGCCCTAATCCGCATCCTTCCTTGTTGGCGCACTAAAGTTATGATTGACCGTTAATGGGTTAACATTAATTTTTCTCAACACGAACAGTGCATGTTAATGACAAGGCGTGAACTTGGAGCCTTTTGCAACAGGAATTGTCATGCCATTGTAACACATAGAAGACATGGGAATTGGTTCAATATATTTGTATAACAAACATAAAAGTAGAAACTGTTAAAACACATTTTTTATCAAATGGTGGAATTAGTCCCATTTTAATGTTTCTGTTTCAATTGTTGTAGTGTGTTGACACATAGTTAACCTTATTCTCCTGAGGCTGGACGGTGTAATCCACACCCTAGTAAACACAACATACGTCATACACGTCAACTGCAAGTTTCTTGGCCTATGAATGATGAGGCTAGAAAGGTGATTTTAATGTCCTTCATTTTATTAAGAGTTTAAAATAAAGAAAATGATAAGTAATTAATATGATACGGCTGCTTTCGTAATCAAGCATTTTTCTGAAGACAGATTAGGAAAATTGATGGTCAGGTCATATTATCTTCCCGAAAATGCTGATAACATGTTTTGGTATATTTTGTCTGGTTTCAATTTTTTATTCTCACGTCAATAGTTCGATATATATTGCAACCCAGTATATAATTCGTCAAACTTATTGACTTATCCAACGGTGCTTGACAGAACATGCTGAATGTACAAATAGAAATTTTGAAATGTTTTGTTAATATACTCCTGGACCTTAAAATTGCTACACCACGAAGATGACAGACGCGAAATTTAACTGACAGGAAGATGATATGAATAGCTTGTCAGAACATTCGCATAAGGTTCAAACTTCAAATGTTTATTAAGCTTATGGGACTTAACTACGGGGTCATCAGTATCTAAACTTACAAACTACTTATGAACTACTTACGAACTAGGACGGCACAAATATCCATGCCCGAGGGGGGATTCGAACCCCCGACCGTAGTGGCCGTGCTGACCGTGACTGGAGCGCCTCAGTCACCTCGGCCACCGCGGCCGGCCATTCGCATAAGGTTGGCGCCGGGGGAGACACCTATAACGTGCTGATATGAGGAAAGTTTCCAACCGATATCTCATATACAAACAACAGTGGACCGGCGTTACCTGGTTGTCTCGTGTAAGGAGGAGAAATGCGTACTGTCACGTTTCCGACTTTGATATAGGTCGGATTGTAGCTTATCGCGATTGCGGTTTATCGTATCGCGACATTGCTGCTCGCGTTGGTCGCGATCCAATGACCGTTATCAATATACGGAATCGGTGGGTTCAGGAGGACAGCACGGATCACCGTGCTGGATCCCAACGGCCTCTTATCACTGGCACTCGACGTGATGGTATGGGGTGCCATTGTTTACACGTCTCGGTCACCTCTTGTTCTCATCGACGGACGGCACTTGGAACAGTGGCCGTTACATTTCAGATGTGTTACGAACCGAGGTTATACACGTCATTAGATCCCCGCGAAACCCTACATTTCAGCAGGATAATGCACGGCAGCATGTTGCAGGTCTTGTACGGACCTTTCTGAATACGGAAAATGATCGATTGTTGCCCTGATCAGCACATTCTCCAGATCTCTCACCAATTAAATACGTCTGATCAATGGTGGCCGAGCAACTGGACCGTCACAATACGCCAGTCACTACTCTTGATGAACTGAGGTATCGTGTTGAAGCAGCACGGGCATCTGTACCTGTACACGCCATCCAAGCTCTATTCGATTCAATGCCCAGGCATGTCAAGGCCGTTTTTACGGCCAGAGGTGGTTGTTCTGGGTATTGATTTCTCAGGAACTAAAAAAAAAAAAAAATATAATAAATAAAAAAAAAAAAAAAAAAAAAATGCAAATTTCGTGAAAATGTAATAACATGTCAGTTCTAGTATATTTGTCCAATGATTACCCGCTTATCATCTGTATTTCTTCTTGGTGTAGCAATTTTAGTGGCCAGTAGTGTAATATTTACTTAGTTACTCACTCACTATAAGATTTTCCGTTTCCTAGGCCATCTTCAGGTGACTGACAGCTCAATGCCGCAAGCGCAGATAAAATAAACAAAGTGAGTCTCAAGGTAAAAAACTTCAAATTGGAAACTATTAAATTACAAGCTAACGTAAATAATGCGATGAACAAATTTAAACATGCTGAATGACTGCAACCGTAATCCATTTAAAAACAAATGTAATACAGCCAATCCGTTACGTAAAAATTAAAGTTATTAAAGTTCTTGACATGGTTTCGTACCGCTAGGGGTAAGTTCATTCAGAATAATTAAAAAGTTTACTTGACGCAACCGGTTGGTTGTAATATATAAATTAAATAATACGAAATGAAAACTATGTCTTCTTTCTCGATGTACATTTAACATATGAATAAATATATTGATTTATTATTTTGTCAACGTTTAAGACATTGAAAAATGGAAATTGTGTCTGATAATTTGATACTAATATTGGATCCTGGGTATTAACTTGTAATTCTTAGTATTTTCAAAAGAGTCATTTTTCTACTTTCATATACATAGAATCTAATACCTTACGTTCACTATCATATTGGTGAATTTCTGATAAGAGATGTTGGGGAAAGGTTCATGTTCCGATAATATGTCATGGCTCTGTTTATCTTGCCTACATAAACTTCTCAATTATTTCCATTATTTTTAAACATGATTTTGTATAAACCACTTCGATACCAGGGTTACAGTTCATCTTCACTATTGAATAAATATTTTGATATGTTGTTGTTGTTGTTGTTGTAACATGCAGTTCCATATATCCGTTGAACGAGCGCACTTACGAATTTAATGTGATTTATTTACACTTTATACTATAAATATCTGCCGGGCTGCATGTTAAACTGCAGTAGGTTCGAATCCCCCGTCCCTCCCTCGGGCATGGATGCTTGTGCCGTCTTTGGTATAAGGTAGTTCATATGTTGTGTATAAGTTTAGGGACATGACCCCGCAGTTAAGTCCCATAACCTTAACAAACATTAAAAATTTTGAAATAAAAGAACTTTTAAGATTTCTTTTTTCCTAATGCAATAACCTTTCCCCCTCTATATAACACACACACACACACACACACACACACAAACACAAACACGACATATGTATATCTCCCAGGTCTAATATGAATAAATTCTTAGGTGAGCCCGCCCCTGACATGAAGAAGCCAAATCCATTCCGAAGTATTTGATATATTGCCCTGTAATTTATTAATCGTAACAGAAAATGCAAGTTCCAATGGAAACTGCAGTCTCTTGAAGGTAGATTTGTGGGATATAATGGGTATTCGTTGGGTGTACTCTGTTTCATTCTGTTCCTTTCCTTGTAGCTCTATGGAAGTAAACTGCTTTCGCTTCCAGCCAGATGGAGCAATTTTCCATGAACGTTACTGTTTACGTGCTCATATCTCATGAACTACGTGATACAATTTAGAAGCCACATTCAACTATATATGTGTATAGTGTGTTATAAATTATAACGTCATACCGAGAGCCGTAGTTTTACTCCATAAACAGCGGAAAAGTAGTAAGCGAGAAACATTTTTCCTTTCATCGTTTTACTATGGTTGCCAGCGAGAAAAAGTTTAATAAAGGTTTGAAATTATGTTTAAAGTTTGTTGCAAATCGCTGAGTAATGTCTTTCTCATATAGTGTATTTCGAAAGTCTCGCCGCATTATATGGTTTTTTTTTGTGATTTCTATTGGTTATGACGTAATATCTTTTGAACCATGTGCCGTATGTGATTCTTAACCATGCTGCAATTGTTACCTCGTGGTAAGGAATGTGTATACAAAATTTGGTGGAAATCGGTCCAATGGTTTAGGAGAAAATGAGCAGCATTGTCGCAAAATGCAGCAGTTTTTTTTGCGCATCTCATTGTGTATGACATCATATCTCGTGAACTATATATCGTATGCCATTCTTACACTAACGGCGACCGTCCTCATGGATTGAAGCATAAGTGTACAAAATTTCATAAGATTGGAACAAAACTGTAGATTTGTATACTGGCGCATTTGTTTTTTACTGGACATAAATTAACGCCACATTTATATATACATCACCTGTATGGTCTCGAAGATCTTGTAGCTCGCCTGCCGTTAATACATTACAAAATTATGTTGTGACGACGGGTTCTTGGCTTTTCAGGAAACTACATTTGTGACTCTTTCATTTGATTTTTAAGTATGTTTATTGATCCATTTCTGACAAAGCAATTTCACAACACACTTCCATACTAAATAAAATGTTACTTCACAAAGACTGCCATAATACTCCCGCCTCCTTCAGATTCACTACAGAGACTCTCCTCATACTGACTCAGTTCGCGCCAATTCGTGCGTCTAAATACACAATCACATTTCTAGAACTTTCTAGAACACGGAAGTATAACATTTAAATATTTAACAATTTGCTCAATAAACATTAATGAATCCTACTTTACGCAAATATACACAAAACTATGGCAGATGTAATAAACATATTTCTATATCAAAATGAAATAATACAAAAGATCGTAAGTAAACAACAATTAGTGCAGTGTTAATATATGTTTACATTGTTACCACTTTCAATAATTAATTAATTTAGTTTGTTAGCAGACCCTAGTGATGCAGATGATGATTAAAATGACTTCACAGAAGCGCTATAAAATGCTTATGTAATATAAACATAAAATGTTAGGTTACAATACTACGGCCAATTATGGTATCAAATACTTCAGTTATTTAAACAAGCGGAACCCTCCTCGCTAAATAATACGTACAAACATACGGACACTCTGATTTATATATTAGATACACCCGTAAACGACACAAATTGGCTTTTCTATTAATAAAAACTATCCTACAAGTAGCTGATATTTGAACAACTAGCGAGGTGCAAGTCAGCTTTATTTTTGGCTTGAACAACTTTTGTTACACCCACGATTTCTAGGTCGTTAATAAATTCAGAGAGGAGGTGAGATGCAACCGTCTAGCTACGTCGGCGCTGAACGGAGCCCCCTCGAGTAATTGCCAACGTCAAACGGAAGTGAACCGCCCACTGGTGAGATCTTTGATAGGAGAATGAACGACCAGCGCCCCAATTAGGTGTCTCGCCGCTGGTGGCAAACAAGGTGGCGTCTCTGTCGCCGCTCGGCTGCAGCGCTGAGCGAGGCGTTAACGCCGTTCCAGGACGAAATTAACTCGCGGTGGAGCGAGGGCGTGAAGATTGCCCTAATGACCTCTGTGGCGAGCGGAATAGAGCGTCGCAGAGCTGAAGAACGGGGAAGTGCTGGGAGGAGGAGACAGACAGGGAGGGAGGGAGGGAGGGACGTGTGTTTACACAGGCGGCTGACGTATCGTGGCGTGGTGTGGTGTGGCGGCACAGTTTACCTGTTGCGTCGACTGCCTGTCCCCTCATCTGCTGCGCCTACTGCCAGCTGCGCGCCACATTGCCAGCCAACTCGGAAAACAAAACTAATGCAGAGCTGGGAATTAGTCTCGTGTAGATTAAAATTGTGTGCCGGAACCGGGACTCGAACCTGGGACCTTTGCCTTTCGCGGGCAAGCGCACTACCGACTGTGCTATCCCGACACGACTCACGATGCCGTCTCACAACTTTACTTCCGCTAGGCGAGGTACTGGCGAAAGTAAAGTTGTGAGGCGGCATCGTGAGTCGTGTCGGGATAGCACAGTCGGTAGTGCGCTTGCCCGCGAAAGGCAAAGGTTCCAGGTTCGAGTCCCGGTTCCGGCACACAATTTTAATCTGCCAGGAAGTTTCATATCAGCGCACACTCCGCTGCAGAGTGAAAGTTTCATTCCAGTCTCGTGTAGTTCGCGAACGAACTAGTTCGGAAGAGCTATCCCGCAGGCGAACTACGCGAACTAGTTCGCACATCCCTAGGCTCTTAGTTCGTCCGCTCCTTTTGCGAAGACTGTCGGCGAACAGCGAGAGAACTCGAGAGCGCACGGAATCGCGTGATTCCCTTCTGCCAGTTACCGTCATTTCGAGCTGAGATGCAGCGCAGCTGGAGTTTTGTAGTTCACTGCCACAAATTTTCTTTTCTAAGGTATTCAGCAGTGTCTAAATAATATTTACTACGAGTAATCTGTATGAAAAGTAGTTGAATATCATTGTATCACCGATTCGTGTAAATAACTGATTCTTTGTTTTTTTTTTTGTTTTTTTTTTTTTGTTTTGTTTTGTTTTTTTTTTTAGTGTTTGATGTCTAATTGCCCCAAAATACGGGTAATAGCACACGCTTGGGCAACACTGAGCATTATATAAAAAATCTGTCATAACAAAAGAAAGAGCTCTTTTAGTAGCGGTAGCAAAAGCCAAAAAGAACAGACGAACTAAGAAGAGCGGACGAACTAAAAAGAACGGACGAACTAAAAAGAACGGACGAACTACTCCTCTTTTGCTCCTACCAGTTGTGTATCCATCTAAACAATATTTCAACCATACCTAACTGCACATACAGGGTGTAACATGTAGAAGTACAAATATTTTCAGAGCAGACTCAGAATAGTGAACCGAACATATAGGTGGTTTGCATTTGGATGTTTTCATACATACCTATTGAAAGTCGTATGTTTTCAGTTATGTAGTGCTTTCTTTGGCTAAACTATGCTTGTAACCACGGACAACTTGTACCTTTGGAGAGTGCTGGCAACATATTGCTGATTGCTGCAGTGAGACGTGTGGCAGGCAGTTACCAGATAGTGGCGGCATTGCTCACCTTGAGTGCGGTTTTGTTTTGGAGCGTGTCGTATCTTATCATATCTGAAATGTAAATTGATTTAGTTGTTGTATTGGTTTAAACATTTTGAAGATTAGTTTTGCACTATTAATTTTTCTTGACACAAGATATGGATGAAGAATTATTAAATAAAGTTTTTCCCAACAAATTAAAAAAGGTTATATATTGATTTTCTTTCCGTTATCGGACCTAGCTTTTGTAAATCGCAGTATTCAAAGAGTGGCTTGGAAAACAAAGTTTCCCCATTCTCTCGTATGCCAATTGAATATCACGGGACGTGCGCCTGCTGTATAGCAGTACTTAAAAAGGATTACACAACTGGGCACGACGATCGCATTAGCACACCAGAGTTACAAAACCGCCGCGTTTATCAATAATTGCACAACTGTGCACAATATTCAGACGCATAACATTCAGATCGAAAAAGGAAGGATTTAGTTCTTTTTTTTTTCCTCCGCGAGCTATTAGAGAGTGGAACTATGGAGAAATATCATAAAAGTGGGTCGATGAAACCTTTGCCATGCACTTCATTGTGATTTACAGAAAATCCATGTAGATGCAGGTAGATGAAACTGTGCCAAATTTCAGGAAGGTTGGGTAAACAGAAACGGTACAAGAAGTTAGAATAGGTACATTTCAGCACTCGTGGATGGTATTTAAAAATTTTTGGAAGTCAAAATTTTTTAAAGATTTATATGCAAAAATTCTTTAGTATTGGTCTCAATACGTGCCATAGGCAGAAAAAAGCGACTCTGTATGTTTTCAACGTACAGGGATATCAGTAAATGTTTTACAAAAAGAAGAGGTCTGCCGTAGCACCCTACATGGCGAATGGTCGTCGTTTGCCTGCCACGGCGCGCGTATATAACGATGCGATTTATTGCGATTTATTGGACCAATTCGTTGGTCACCCGATAAATTGGACGGCTTTAGGCGTTACCCGCCCAACTTTCCTTGTCGGCCGGTTGGTTGTGCCTGACCACCCGATCTCCGATTCCCCCACCACTTCACCCGACAATTTGTACCGACCAACTTCCATGCCTGAGGTCGTCTGCACAGCGAACACGCGGAAACAAAACCATTTCGACAAACAGACACCAGAACACGGTGGCGCTGCGTGAAGTTGATTGGAATGTGTGTTAGTTGGACATCTTGCTGGTCGTACGATACATCGGAGTGTGTGTAGGGGCCTTAAGGAAGCACTGCACTACATGAGGGCAGTTCATGCCCAAGGTAGCTAGCCGCGGTGGAGTAGACGAGCGGTCTAAAGCGTCTCGCTGAGGAGCGCGCGGTTGCTCGCCGTGGAGGTTCCAGTCCTACCTAGGGCATGGGTGTGTGTGTTGTCCTTAGGTTACTTTACCTAGGTTTAAGTAGTTTGTAAGCTACGGACTGATGACCACGCAGTTTGGTCCGATAGATTTACAAACAAACAAGGTAGCTAGACAATATAAGGTAGGTATCATCGATTTCCAAAAAAAAAATGCACTACAAAGGGAATGGGTAGCTCATTGCAAGCGTGCAGATAAAATTAGTATCAACAATACACCTATTTGCTGTATTCATTTTCTCTTAGAGAATTACCGTATGATTGAAAGAGCGAGCTCCTTGGTTTGCCGATAAAGAAGAAAATTAAAGAACATGTAGTTCCCTCACAGCAATTACTAAAGTTACATGGAGATATATGTCAAATGAAAACAACAGTGGAGTTGCTGATAAAGTATGCAAGTTAAATATACTGCCATACATCAGTGGCAAAGATAGCATATATTTTCGTGGTTGACGAGGGGGGGGGGGGGGAGCAATATTACTTAAATTTACTTATGTTTACATTAAATACCCCATGATATTTTGTACCAGTTTTCTTCCTCATATTCAGAGGATTATTTGTGCTGAGTTCCCTTTTACTTTAATGAGATCATTTTTTTAATTTTTGATATTAAATTATAAAAACACATTTAAAAAAACTGGCACGAACTTCACAAATACCGCAACCCTACAACTGTCACGAATACAGGGAAGTATCACTGTCTACTACGGTGATGCCTTCACCCTCATTCATGACAATAAATCATATACCGTACCTTTTCTTCTTTATTTTCGTTATTTCGGGGAGGAGGGGGGCGGCAGGCCCCACGCCCCCCTCCTTATATACACCACTGACATACATTGTTGAACCGATTGAACTCTATTACAGAGTTGATTTTCTTAAATCACATTTTCTCAAATGGCATTTATTTTACGAAGCAAACAATTGGCTACCTTGTTTGTTGTACTGTAGGCTGTACGTGAGCGGGCTCTGCGTTTTGAAAAGAGCTGTGGTAAAGCAACTTAAATAAAGAAAAACAGTCGCAAGCATGGATGAAGAAAGCTGCAAAGAAGAATTTGAGGTGGACATCTCGACCGTGTAAAACTGAGGATTCGGTTCCCATAAAAGGTGAATCATACTCTTAAAAATTAATCCAGTGTGGACTTAGAAATTAAAAATGAATGTATGTGTGTTCATATTTTATGCGTGCCGTACCGTTCAGCCGATTGCGATCAAACTTTGTCAATATATTGACTGTACTTCTTTGATGGTCCCAGGAAAAATTATATCACTCTACGACACATAGTTCAGGAGATACGACGTCATGAACACTGTTATACGTGAAAAACTGGCGCTTTATGAAAGACGTTTAAATTTATTACGTCTTTGCCACTAAATTAATTTGCAACATTTTGTACAAACAGTATCCAGATATGTCGCTGAATCTAGCTACAAAATTAGGCCTATATCACTGTATGAAGATAGTTCAGGAGATATGACGTCATAAATACTTAGATGCAAATGATATTCTAAAAATCTGTAGATAAGGTAGAATATTCAAAATTCTTAGGTGTTTGCATTGATGAGGGACTGTATTGGAAGATCTACTGAAACGTTTGAGTTCAGCTATTTATGCTATCGGGGTCATTGTGATATACATCTCAGCAAATTAACTTACTATTCACTGCTTTCATATGGGATCATATTCTGGGGCAATTTAACATTGAGTAAAAGTATTCATAGCACAAAAGCGTGTAATAAGAATAATTGTTGGAGCCCACCCAAGGCCATCCTACAGACATTTATCAAAGAAAAGAGGGATCTTCAATTTAGCTTATGAAATTTGTTATTAACATTCCGAACCAATTGAAAAGTAGTAGCAGTGTGCATAGCTACAACACTAGGAGAAAGGGCGATATTCACTGTCAACGGTTAAATATAACTTAAGCACAGAAATGGGTGAATTATGCTGCCACAAAAGTCTTCGGTCACTTATCAAGTAGTATCAAAAGTCTGACAGATAGCCAACTGGTATGTAGAAAGGAATTACAGGAATTTCTGAATGGCAACTCCCACACTTTAGATGAAATTTTAGATAAAATTTAACAAAATAAATATATGGAAATAAAAAAAAATAAAACTTAAAAATTGATTGTCGCGTATAGACACTATTTACTAAACTGACACTTTCCACATGTTACGAAATGTAGTTTATATTATTTATGAAACCAGTATTAATCTGATCTTTACAAATATAAGTAAGTAAGAAAATAATTACTTAATAAAATAAATACTTGAAACGCAGTCATCGGACATAGTGATAATTAGATTTGGGGGAGGGAAAATTACATAATTAATAAAATAATAATAATAATGGCCGCGGTGGCCGAGGGGACTGCGGCGCGTCAGTCACGGTCTGCACGGCCACTACGGTCGGGGGTTCGAATCCCCCCTCGGGCATGGATACTTCTGCCGTCCTTAGTGTTAGCTAGTTCATAAGTAGTTTGTAAGTTTAGGGACCGATGACCCCGTAGTTAAGTCCCATAAGCTATACAAACATTTGAACATTAGAATAATAATAGGAGTAGATGTTAAATTGTCTTTCATATTGTCACACACAAATCATCTAATGCAGAAGCTAGCTACATCAATGCTGTATTTAGCACATAAATAATATTAATTAATTGTAATCTTTTGTATTTGAGAGTCTGCACATTCCTTACTTTCTGTAAGAATCAAATGATACTTCGTAGTCAGTTGACACTTAGAATTTTGTCGTAGACAAAACAATTTTTATTTCATTTATGCTCCAAGTCAGATCTCATTTTGTTTATATGAAAAATGGTACACACATTATAAATTATAAATTTCTTAGTCCAATTATCGCTTTGAATTTGTCTCAATTAATCTGGAAGTGAAGCTATTGTTCCCCTCAGTCTTAGGTCAGTGAGAATCAAAATATTTACGTCGGACAAGTGAGCAACGAGCTTTCGCAAGGTATCCAACTACAGGCAAAAATTATCTGCAGTTCCCTTCATAACGTTCACTCAGATTAGTTTGAGATCGACCTGCAGTCACTGACATCCTCCGTTTCTTACATGTGCGAATAAAAGTTATACCGAAAGGGTGATGTTCATCTCTAGCCCCCATCTGTTAGATTTATTTTGCAGCCTCTGCTCTTAAACCGCGTCAGTTGGCTGTAATGGTGCACCATTTTATGCAAATACGATGGAATGCTTGTGTAGAAACCCATGAAGTGTGCCACGTAACCTTTATTGGTGGCATGGTCAGTAGGTCGACTAACCTGAGAACATAGACTATTCGATGCTGTCAAGAGATGTTTGATATGATTCTTCACGAAAATTGAGAGGTGACCAACTTGGAACTGCCCTAGGGTCTGGCCTACGAGAGCAAATGACCGTTTTCGATCTGAAATTTCCCAGTCTACTATCATGATAAACTTGATTCCACAATTATTTCTCTCCAAGGAAATGTACTGCTACGATCGAATCCCACCTACGCTTTTTAAAAGACATTCATGAATGCACTATTTTCCCTGGAATTAGAGCTGTCATAAATTTTTCTTCTAACTGGTCTATTACTGTTTACACTTTTTTCCAGAGAGTAAATTGTAATTTATTCATTATTAAGCAGATATAAATCATGCAGAATACGAAGTATCTGTCACGTATCATTATTTGAGAAGAGTACGTACTAAAGGATCGGTAGACCAATAGGTTTTTAGCATCTTCAAACATTTAATGTGTTTCACAACCGTTTTCTACATCATCCTTGAAGCAGCCACTCTCTTTACTGGGCGGATGTTGTATTTGTGGTGCAGGTTCGCCGCTACTCCAAATATTATCCTAGGCCACTTCAACAAAAATAAATGTTACGGGGCCTGCAAGGCCATTTAGTCGTGGGTTTTACTTATAGTCTACGAAATACACTCCTGATGAGCGATCGGATATGGCACACTGCACCACCTGTCGGTAACATATAATTTTGACTCAGTGGAAATTTCGAATTCACTTATTACAGGCATATTTTTGAAAAAGAATAAAGATCGTTTATGTTCTTGAATGTGTTGATGATGAATATGGCATGAAATTTGAGAAATTTCAAGATGGCGACTCAGTAACATGTGCACTCGAGGTATCCGTGTAGTTTGGATTACTTTGATTGAAATTCCATGCTTTAGGGTTTTTTTTGGACCGCCGATTACAAATACGACAGCAAATGTATGGAATTTCAAGATCGCGACCGAGTGTAGTGTTTGCGCACTTCAGATAACAACCGGAAACCATGTTTGCAATTGGATTAGTGATGCCGGCCCATAACCCAGACGTAATCCAAAACAAGCACATCCATCCATACTAGGCCCACCTTTCAACTTCATGGGTCCTTATTTTTGAAAATCTGCCTCCATGCATACCTTGACATAAAATCGTAGCTCCAGAGTGGATAAGGGTCTTTGTCCCGAAGAAGAATCATAATTCAAGACAGTACCGTGACAAGGAAGGAAGGAAGCTTACGGTTTGACGTCTCGTCGACAGCTTGGTCATTAGAGACGGAGCTAACGCTTGGAGTTTTGGGTAAGGATGGGGAAGGAAATCGGCCTTGCCCTTTGAAAGGAACCATCCCGGCATTTGCGTGGAGTGATTTAGGGAAATCACGGAAAACCTAAATCTGGAGTACCGTGACAAGAGATACAAGAAGGCTCTGGTTCGTTTCCAAGCAGTTTTGATCTTGTTTTCGACCAGCAAACATCACGAAATATAAGAAATTTAAAGAAAATAAATCATAAGAATAATTAAAGTCAGAAATAATATAACCAAAATATGAAGCTAAAATAATAGTAAATGAAGCCAAAAGTGTTAAATATCAAGGCAAAATCATTAAATAAGGTACAGGAAAAATTAATAAAGATAGAAATCTACCACCAAAAGCAGTAACAATCAATAAACCAATTATACCGAAAGAAAGAAAGTAACTTCCATTGTATGTACCTCTTGAGCCTGCCCTATGTTGAATTGAGGGTACAATGTCTGGACAAAGATTGGCGACCATTTACTTTAGCGTCAAGTAACTTCATGGTCATGGGGGGGGGGGAGGGAGGAGATAGGAAAAATTAGTAACCAGAGAATTTTTGGATATTAATTTGGGCCAAACTAGAAGTCAATGTAAAACGAAAAATCCCCAGCCTCTATGGGGATAATTAACGGTGTATTCAATGGCACGTCCAAACGTGGAATTTACCTCCTGTCCCTATGTCAACCTCTAATGTGGATGGCGCCTTCCCTCCTTGAAGCCCCCACAGCCCTGAACACATACTCACAATAATACATAAATTAGCGCCTAGTACCAGTCTTGTACTATGTACAGTGCTCGTACGTGACCAGCGCGCTCATTAATAAGGGTAACCAATATCTTGAACTTTAACATTAGATTGTCGTATTCATTCAATCACTGATAAGACCAAGAAGACAAAATGCAATACACAACTGAGGCGTTCACTAAGAAAACACCGAATGTTTCTCGCAAACAATGCTGTAGCTTTACCAACAGTGTGAACTGTCGTAAATTGCGAAATATTCAAACTCAATTTGTATTTATTTTTTGACTTCGATAAATTCAGAATTAGTTAAAGTGAATTCTGTGCAGCCGGAATGAAAAACTTTGGCAACTGATCAGGATAATCTTTTATCAAGGCAGGAAAAGCTAAATAAGTAGGCACAGGAAGTACCTACTTCTGTCAATGGTCTGATGTTCTCATGGCTACTGCTCCTATTTGCTGAAATGTAATGAACTAAAGCACTTTCTCGCCGTAATTAGAGATCTGGAGAGGTAAGAATTAGTCATTTTTCTGCAGTCGACTGTGTGATAGTACAGATCTGCTTCATGAAACAGTTATCGTTACGATTTAGATGTGTTAAACAGACTTCATAAGAATTGCAGATTCTAAACAAACATTTGGAAATGTTCTGATATACACATTTAGAATAAAATGGTAAAATTATACTTCACAAGCTATACATCGAAAGCAAATGGCGTTCAAAGCTCAGTGACAACAGTAACCTCCAGAATTACTGAAAATAAAATGTCTTATATAGGAATTGACTTTGAAATGAAATAAAATAAAGGGAAATTTCACCATTTTAATGTTCATTAATTAAAATATTGTAAGAAGTCAAGTTGTCCTCACTATCATTTAGTGAGTATTCTGACCTCAAAATCACATTATACTCGTCAAGACAAATCGTTTGAATACAAACTCGTTGGGGTGCGGACATTTTCAATGATAATAATTACAGTTTGATATGATAATTATGAGATAATGTTGCAAGTACAAAAATATAATTAGGATGAAGCCTAATAGTGAACAAACACTTTTTTTTCTAAAACGGGGCAAGGCGCCCACATGTCGGCGACCGTCAACAACAACACAGGGGGGGGGGGGGAGCTCCTCATCCCAACTCCCTTGGCCCAGGCTGCCAACGGCCAGAAAGCCACTGCCTTCTTGTGGAAATACGGACACTTTAAATTCCTTTTAAAAGCTACAATACCACTCTTCACAAAAGGTGTTTACTTGCAGCTATTAGGACGCAGGTGCAACGCGAATTCCAAATGGCACCGTCATGTCTGAGAGGAAATACCTGAACGAGACGTTAGCTCACTCAACTATTGGCCGGCGAGCCATATGGCGTTTTCAGACGCACTATCCGACAAGTAGGCGTGTGGAAGCTTTGGTTTTCCTGAGACGCAATGGAAGCAATTGTCATCCTGGCAGCTGAAGGGTACAGGTGTTGCACAGGAACTTGGGGGGTGGCAGAAAAATTTTCTTCATGTTGTTCTGATGGAGTGCTCACAAAGTCAGAATGTTACTCAACGTTTCGGTGCAGAGGCATGTTAATATGCAAAGCAGTGTGTGCAATATTTTAAAGACGCATAGATACAGATAACAGGATAAGTACGAAGTTCAAATGTTTGTTAAGCTTATGGGACTTAACTATGGGGTCATAAGTCCCTAAACTTACAAACTACTTATGAACTACTTACGAACTAGGACGGCACAAATATCCATGCCCGAGGGGGGATTCGAACCCCCGACCGTAGTGGCCGTGCTGACCGTGACTGGAGCGCCTCAGTCACCTCGGCCAACGCGGCCGGGAAGTACGAAGTCAGTTCGCAGGAAGGAACGCAGCGTAATCAAGAATAGCGTTCTACAGCAAAGAAGCATGGAGTAACTGCACTCTGCACTGTCAACAGAACGCTGTCTCAGGAGCAAGCGATGCAGAAAGGAGACTGGAAACTTCAAGCAAAACAATGCGTCGACTTAAGCCCACTTGTACACGGTCGACTTCCTTGTCTCAGTTGACTACTCTAGACGTGTGGCTCTTCTGCAACGCCCGTGGTATGTTTCCCCATACTGTGTCTCGCCTTTCGCGAGAGGTCATTATTGTTTAGACGTAATCACTAAAACTGTACAGCTCTCTGCTGTGTAGAGTCACACCTGAGTGACGAAATGAGGTTATGAATGCGCTTTTTAAATGGACGCAATTTACTTTGAGGCACGGTGGAGTAGCCGAGCGGTCTAAGGCGCCTCGCTGCGGAGCGAGCAGTTGCTCGCCGTCGGAGGTTCTAGTCCTCCTTGTGTGTGTGTGTGTGTGTGTGTGTGTGTGTGTGTGTGTGTGTGTGTGTGTTTTGTCCTTATGTTAGTTTACCTTAGTTTAAGTAGTTTGTAAGCTACGGACTGATGACCACGCAGTTTGGTCCGATAGATTGACAAACATTTTTGATTTATCTTTGAGTAAATAATAGTTAATTTTATGTAGAATTTCATGTGGTAAATTCTGTACATGACTGAAGACCTAAAAATAGGAGAAGGATCGTCCAAACATTTCAAACGTATAACGTCATAATAATTTTTTCACCTTATGCCTTGACTAGTTCACTTTAGAAATAATTTTCATAAAAACACGAATATATATTTGAGCACGTATTTATGCATAATGCAGTCTTTTTCCCTGTTTGTAGATATTTCACCTCTTTTGTAGGAGAACGGATTATAAATAAGAACAAATGTTCAAATGTTTGTATAGTTTATAGGACTTAACTACGGGGTCATCAGTCCCTAAACTTACAAACTACTGATGAACTAGCTAAGACTAAGGACGGCACAAATATCCATGCCCGAGGGGGCATTCGAACCCCCGACCGTAGTGGCCGTGCAGACCGTGACTGGAGCGCCTCAGTCCCCTCGGACACCACGGCCGCTATAAATAAGAATACTATATATATAAATAAGAATACTAGGCTCTGGTGCAATGTTTCCTGGGTGATAACGCAAAGGAAACCACAGAATAAAGTTTACCAATATACGAAAGCATTTCTATAATATCAATAAGGTAATATAGTTTAACTTCCGATCTTGGCAGACACCACTATAGTACGTTACATTTGCGAATGCTCATTGTGCAGCCCACATGCATGTTTAGAACTCCACACTCGGCACAAATTATAAATCACTGACGTCACAGACGCATTCGCGATGGGGTTGGTTGCTGACTTACACGTAGGCACGAAAGGCGCATGCACTTCCAGTAGTCAATTTTCACCACAAAATCGATCGAGTAAAACTATCTGATGTGCGAAGTAATAAACGTTTACTTGATTGTGCAGGGCAGGTATCATCGCCGAGTGCCGAGTAAACCCATCGTTCTAACGACCCGTTCTCAGTGTCTGGCGGTTCCATATATAACTATGATGTCGATGGAAGGCCAGTTCTTCTACGTTGGAGGATGCCGTACTAAACTTCAGAAGCGCCACCAGCTACCGCAGAGACAACTAGAATCTTGAGATCGTCTGAGCGGCTGTTACTCCACAGAAGAACACCAGGGTATTAAGATCAGGCAGAACTACCTGAGGTGAAGAGCCGGTCTGTGCGCCGTAACGTGAAGTCGCCTTGTCACCGACGTCTTCACGATTTCTTTTGGGTCTTTAATCTAGGAGTGCTTTAGGCTGCTAAACAGCTAACTGCACAGTCAGCTTGGAGAGGACTGACGTCAGTGGTCAAGACTGTTAGCGGCACCGTCACTACCCGGTTGGTATGTAAACGGACTGCCAAACGCGACATTCAGGTGACACAAGCTAGGCCACCCAGAGGACGATGATGGAGCGGATTCATTGTGCATCATAACAAAAGTGGGGAGCATTGTGTCTACCACACTCGCAAAGACTAACCTAGGGAGATGAAGAGAGAATGCTGTATGCATACTGATTCATGGCTTGGCACAGCATAAGACCGCCTTCACTGCAGCAACTCGTATTTCCTTGCAGTTTGTAGGGGACTGGGGCAAAGTGCCCTCTTAACACATGTGCACGGGAGGCACTATGCACTGTGACGTATGAAAAGGAGCCTTTCTCATCTTATTCCAATATATCTTGGTATTTCAGCCCCTTGGTAAGTCTGGGTATCGCGCGTCTGACAAGAGTTTCATTCTGCATAGTAGGGCATTAAGTGGTGTGTCCACAAATAAAGCTCCGTATGGTTATATAATACAAACGTGTACAGATACAGAAAAAAATTGTTGCACAAAAATCTACAGCTGTTAAACTATTTTTCTACATAGCTTCCGAAATTTTGTAAGCACTTGTCATAACGTTGCAAAAACGTTTGTACGCTTTCTTCATAGAAGGTTACCGCCTGTGTATTCAACCATATGACAACATCTTTCCCATAATAGTTTTTTAGTCACGTTCGCCGTGTGAGGTCGGGAATCATCGTGGAAAGAAACACCACCTTTTGACAGTCATCCACGGAGCTTGTTCCGTATTGCGAGGCACATTTTCTTAATGGTCTCGCAGTTTGGCCTCGTGGTAAGAAATCGGTCAGCAAAATCCCTTTTCCATCCCAAAAAACGGTGTACATGATCTTACGAGATGTCAAGATTTGCTTAGGCTTAACCTTCGTTGGGAATGAAGTGTGCCTCCATTCCACTACCGTTTTGTTTCAGGTGTGTCGTACTATACCCAAGTTTCATCCACTGTGACTATCCTAGAAATAAAACCGTTACCTTCTTCAATATAGTGCTTTTGTGTTATTCAATAAGAATGTTTGGTATCCAACGTGAGCAAAGTTTCCGAAATTTCAGTTCCTCAGTAACAATTTCATGAATTAGTGACCGTGAGATTTGCGGAACTTCCATGTCAAGGGCATTAAGTGCAAACTGACTGTTGTGCTTAATTTTGGCTTCAGTTGTGTGAGCCAGTTCATCGGCAACCACAGACGGGCGTCCACTTCTTTCTTGATGATGCACGTGATCGCATCTTTCATTGATCAATGTGACCCATCGTGTAACCATTGAATCACTCACAGCATTTTGTCCATATACCTCGTATATTTGCCGATGAATTTAATTTGCTTTAACTTTCTTTGCATTTAGAAAACTAATTACAGATGAGAATTCACACGCGGCAGCATTTTTAGTTATCTCATAAAATTCAATTTTAACCATCATCTGTTTCATTACAATCCTTAAAATCGACTAGTTTCGGTCCAGTACCATCATCATAGATAAAAATGAATTAAAACAGGTTAGTTCAAATGTTTGTATAGTCTATGGGACTTAACTACGGTGTCATCAGCCCCTAAACTTACAAACTACTTATGAATTACTTACGAACTAGGACGGCACAAATATCCATGCCCGAGGGGGGATTCGGACCCCCGACCGTAGTGGCCGTGCAGACCGTGACTGGAGCGCCTTAGTCCCCTCGGCCACCGCGGCAGGCAAAACAGGTTAGTCAACAGCATTAAATAAAATAGAAAACGCTGAAAACAGCAGGAGTCACTTTGAATAAAATTACATATGGCATACTGTATTATCATAATAAAAAAATTATGTTTGTTTTGACTATTGTAATCTAGTATGACATTTGTAATTTTATTCAAAGTGACTCCTGCTGTTTGCAGCCAGATCTATTTTATTTAATGCTGTTGACTAACCTGTTTTAATACCTTTACATCCATGGTGATGGACCTGGACCGAAACTAGTCGATCATAAGGGTTTTAATAAAACAGCTGATGTTTAAAGATGCATTTTATTAATTACAAGAGGGATGTTAGCACTGACCTTACCAAAACATTGATTTTCAATTATGGCTGAAGTTATAAAGAAGCACTACAAAGCAGACGTCGGCAGCAGCTATCTGAAAATATAACCCGTACATGTCTACTCATAAAGTAATTGCCTTGCATGCTTGGAACTGCGATCGTAGCGCTGCCACGGATAGAAGTATAAACGGAAATTACTTTGGGGACGATCCTTGTATGATGAGATTCCCATCGCTTGAGATGCCAGCAGTAGAGGTCGTCATAATTGTGGCACTAATTGTTGCTAATGTGTCACCATTAACGCACCTTGCACTTCATAACAACTCTTGAATTACGGCCTTTATCAAAATGTTTGTAAATCTACCGGACCAAACTGCGTGGCCATCAGTCCGTAGCTTACAAACTACTTAAACTAAGGTAAACTAACCCAAGGACCAGAGAGGACTCGAACCTCCGATGGCGAGCAACCGCGCGCTCCGCAGCGAGGCGCCTTAGACCGATTTTTTTCCCATCTTGTAGATCTAACTCACTAAAGTTTCCGCTCCAGTTGTCACAATGTAAAAATGTCCAAATGACATGTTTCGGGCCTACACTAGCCCATTATCAAGTTCTTGAATTCTAAAACTTGAAGAACTTGAGAATGGGCTACTGTAGGCCCGAAGCATGTCGTTCGTACATTTTTACATTGTGACAACTGGAGCGGAAACTTTATTGCGATATGAAACTTCCTGGCAGGTTAAAATTATGTGCCAGAACCGGGACTCGTACCTGGGACCTTTGTACACAATTTTAATCTGCCAGGAAGTTTCATATCAGCGCACATTCCGCTGCAGAGTGAAAGTTTCATTTCAGTGCGATAGTTCATACAGTTGTGAGATGGCATCCAAACTAATGATGGTAGATCTATGGTTCGCGCTCGTTCGTTCAGTTTGATCGGGGTTGTTCGTTGAAGGGTTGGCTCAGCTTTTTTATTACAGAGGGCGTCTAGCCCCCTGACCGGGCGCGCTGAGCCACGGCGCCCGGCCAACCGCTCGGCTACTCCACCGCGACTGCCCTTTTTCCACAGTTGTCAACATATCGTTGTCCGAAGTGACAACGTCGCTGGTGGCCACGTTCCTGCAGCAAATTCCAGGTGCCAAATTTCGAACTTGTGCGACACAGTGGCAATCAGTCTCAAGTAAGTGGCCTCGTGGTTCAGGTGGCCGTGTAATTACGGGAAGTTTTGGCTGTCTGTGATCTGCACGCGGGCGCGAGGAAGCCATCGCCAGTAGCCCTCCCCCCTGTTATTAGGGCAGAGGAGGCGGCGTCTAATGCGCCCGCTGAGCGCACAGCAATTAGCCGCCGTCTGAGGGGTGTGCAGTCAGGGACAGTCGCCGGCCCCCTGCTCAATAATCTTAACTCTTTCAGACCCGGCGTCCAACACATTCGACACGGAGTTTTTATTTGTCTTAGAACAGTATACGATTTCGCATTTCTTTGAGACCCGGTGGCCTGTTTAATGGACATCTGTGCTTACTGCTACCATCTGTCACCAGAATGGCGTGCAAAACATGGAAAACAGTAGAATGAAACTTTCACTCTGCAGCGGAGTATGCGCTGATTTGAAACTTCCTGGCAAATTAAAATGGTGTGCCGAAATCGGAACTCGAACCTGGGACCTTTGCCTTTTGCGGAAGGCGAAGGTCCCAGGTTCGAGTCTCGGTTCCGAAACACAATTTTAATCTGCCAGGATGTTTCAAATGTTTGTATAGCTTATGGGATTTAACTACGGGGTCATCAGTCGCTAAACTTTCAAACTACTTATGAACTAGCTAATCCTAAGGACGGCACAAATATCCATGCCCGAGGGGGGATTCGAACCCCTGACCGTAGTGGCCGTGCAAACCGTGACTGGAGCGCTTCAGTTCCCTCGGCCACCGCGTCCGGCAATCTGTCAGGAAGTTTCATATCAGCGCACACTCCGCTGCAGAGTGAAAGTTTCATTCTGTATACATCTCTTAGGCTGTGGGTAAGCCATTTCTCCACGATATCCTTTCTTCCAGGACTGCTAGCCTTGCATGGTTCGCAGGAGTGCTTCTGTGAAGTTTGAAATGTAGGAGGCGAGGTACTGGCGGAAGTAAAGTGGTGAGGCGGCATCGTGAGTCGTGTCGGGACAAGCACAGTCGGTAGTGCGCTTGCGCGCAATAGGCAAAGTTCCCAGATTGGAGTCCCGGTTCCGGCACACAATTATAATCTGTCAGGAAGTTTCATATCAGCGCACACTCCGCTGCAGAGTGAAAGTTTCATTCTGGAAACATCCCTTAGGCTGTGGCTAAGCCATGTCCCCACCATTCTTCCAGGAGTACTAGTCTTGCATGGTTCGCAGGAGAGCTTCTGTGAAGTTTGGAAAGTAGGAGGCGAGGTACTGCCGGAAGTAAAGTGGTGAGGGGGCATCGTGAGTCGTGTCGGGACAGCACAGTCCGTAATGCGCTTGCGCGCGAAAGGCAAAGGTCCCAGTTTCGGGTCCTTGTTCCGGCACACAATTTTAATCTGCCAGGAACTTTCAAGGAAAACAGTGAGCATAGCGGACCCACTGTGTACATCAGTGTTTTTCAACCTGGGGGGCGCCGGCCGCAGTGGCCGAGAGGTCTGCAGCGCGTCAGTCACAGTCTGCACGGCCGCTACGGTCGGGGATTCGAATCCCCCCTCGGGCATGGATATTTGTGTCGTCTTTGGTATAGGGTAGTTCACAGGTAGTTTGTAAGTTTAGGGACTGATGACCCCGCAGTTGAGTCCGTTAAGCTTAACGAACATTTGAACATTTTGGAAGAACCTGTGAGTCGGGTCTCCCTGAGGGGTCGCAAAGATTTGTTCAGGTGGGTCATACGAAAAGCCAAACCCCTGTATGTTTGGAGCAAGGGTTCCGTAATGGAGACACATATGCATAGAAAAGTGTAATTTACTTTGTGTTAGAATTAAGTATTTCCTTTTTTATCATAAATTGTAAAATATCCAAATATTTGTTAAGCTTCAGGGACTTAACTGTGGGGTCGTCCATTTCCCAAACTTACAAACTCCTTATGAACTACGTTATACTAAAGTCGACACAAACAACCATGCCCGAGGGGGGATTCGAACCCCTGACCGTAGCGGGCGTGCAGACTGTGACTGGCGCGCCGCAAACCGCTCGGCTACCACGGTCAGCTTAATGTTGTATTGAATAGAATGTACATGTTGTATAATACAATGTATAAAGAAGATATATGTGCAAAGCCGGAGAGCTGTTTTCCGGTACCAAACCATAGTTAAATGAACAAGACGCAATAAATAATTCTAAGAAATTAAAAATGATGTATTTCTTTAGAAACAGTCTATGAAATGACACTTTTCTCAATGAAAATAATTCGCTTCTGAGTCCTGACCTGAAATGTGAGACTCTCGTTAAACAACATATATTTTTCTATGTTCAAGAGTGTAAAAATAAGATAATGTGTTCCAGTCAGAAAATATATAAAAATCTTTTCCAGTAACTTACAAGAAAGCTTTATCAACAGAAAGAAAATTAAATTTGGTGTAGAGCGTCAGAGATGAGATCAGTAGTTGAAATCATTGTATGTATTCATCTATGAATTTTGCACAAATTTGCCATATCAGTTCCACAATAAATATATATAATTGATGATTTCTTATTTTACATCCTCAACTGCATCCAGACGCACTGTTCAATTTATTCAAGATCGTAATTTTTAAATTTTTCTAAAATATACAAGAAATAGGGTTATGTGGACATGAAAAACTATAAGAATATTATTCTATTTTTAAAATAATTCAGGACTGGAGGGGTTAAAATACTGAAATGATCGAAGTAGTTGCCGTAGATGAGTTCTCAGATCGATATTTCGTATCTGTGGCGCAAAAGTAGACCTCTGACGTGACATTACGAGTGTTTAAACAGTATTCAAATGCTATCTGAATTTCACCTAGTTCTTAGAGTGCATTGTTAGATTATTTGCATTCGTATAACTGATTATTCTGTTTTTACTTCAATGGCCGTGTTAATCGTGAATGTCTGTGCATGCCGTGTAACGGGGCATCAGTACAGTGTTTAGATTCCACAGCAAGAAGTTGCCGCGGTAGCGATCAACAAAACCTAAGTTCTTAAAACTTAATTGTGCCATATAGCTAATTATTAAATTAAGTTCTTATGAAATGCTGTTTATATAATTCCAGAAGTTAGTAATTTTAACCCGTATTACTTGCTGCAATAGTGGTAGAGTAACTTTTGCTTACGTGCGTTATAACTTTTGTGCTTTCACGATGTTCGATTTGTTGGTGTGTCAGGGACCTCTTGATCTTATTTGTTTTAGTTGTCTTTGTGATGTTATTTGCTGTGGCATGATACTGTTGATACACTAAAGACCCAGAGAAACCATTACTCTTGCTAATATTGTGTAGGAATCCCATGTGGCCGCGCGGGAGTAGCCGAGCGGTCTGCAGCGCCGCGTTATTGATCGCGCGGCCTCCCGCGTCGGGGGTTCGAATCCTCCCTCTGGCATGGATGTGTGTGTTGTCCTTAGGTTAGTTCAACTTAGTTTAAGTAGTTTGTAATCCTAGTGACGGATGACCACGTAGTTTGGTCCCATAGAATTACAAACATTTGAATTTGAACTCCCACGAACATACAATAAGTGCCGTAACATGATACGACGTGGTAGCCTCGACTTTCTGAAGTAGTACTGGAGGGTGTTAACACCATGCATACTGCAGCGCAGTGCATAAATTTGTAAGAGTACGAGGGTGGTGGAGATCGCTTCTGAAATATACTTGCGAGGCATCCCAGATATGCCCAATAATGTTCATGTCTGGTAGGTGTTTGGTGGTCAGCGCAGGTTTTAAACTAAGAAGAGTGTTCCTGGAGGCACTCTGTAGGAATTCCGGACGTGTGCGCCCGAACGCAAAATGAGCGTGAATGGATGTAGATGATCAACCAATTCCACACGTAGCTGTCACCGGTCAGATTGGTATCTAGATGTATCACAATTCACATTTCGCTCAAACTTCACACACCCCACATCCTAATATAAAATTCACAATTGAACAAGAGGTAAATAATTCAAACAATTTTTTAGATCTTACAATTACTAAAATTAACAACCAACACAACTTCGAAATTTATAGAAAGCCTACTAACACAGATTGTATCATAAATGCTAACTCATGTCATCCCATAAATAAAATAGGATTTTTCAACGCAGTGATTAATAGGATGATCAAGCAGCAATTGATAAAGAACTTTCAATCCAGAGATTGTCACTCAGTTGTATAAGAAACAAATTACACCGAATGAAGACCAAGCACACAAAGACATCCACCTAGCTAGAGAAGACAGAATACATAGCAAATTTAAATACGTACCCTCCACATACTTCGGTAAAATATCCAAAAAAGTGAACGATCTTTTCAAAAACACCAGAATTAAATTTGCCTTTCGAAATAAAAACAATCTAAGAACAAAATTACTCTTCGCGTCCATCAGAAATTCCCCATACTTAGAACCAGGTATTTATAAAATCGCATGTGAAAACTATAACATATTTACAGTAGTTAGACCAGACGTATTTTCCTCACACGATATCGTGAACACGTAAGCATAAGTGAAAACAACCATTCTAGTTTCTATTTACATCTCAGAAACGAAAACCATTCAGCACTTAGCATCGAAAATGCACTTACGATATTACATAAAATACCAATTGGAATAGAAATGAATATTTTGGAGGAATTTGAAATATATATACACACTAAAAATTATAAGAATGAAATACTTAATGAACACACTGATTTCAATCTTAAAAATTATCTAGTTAATTTTATTGAGTTTACGATGAAAAAGACTGAGAAGCAAAGATATGCTAAATAACCAGAGGTAGCTAAAAATGAAATAAGCCTCTCTGACTAATGTCAACGTTAAAAAGTCTCTGATAATTTATTCGATTACTATATGTATGTAAACATCTTTGACAGAGCTGCTGTTAATTACGCAAAATATAGAAGTTTTCTTTAACTTAAAGCTTTAGCGTAACAAGCTTCATAAAACCTGGTAGCTAAAAATGTATCTAACTGCGAAATACGTGAATATTTCAATGCAGTTTATACAACAATCATGCCAGCCAGATGTTAGCATATAACGTCCAAACATCGTAGACGTAAGTTATAAGGAAAATTTATAACAAAATTTTTACGTATATTTTCGTATTAATTGATTTGTAATTAATTAATGTAATTCATATATACGCAGGCGGTGGTTAATGACAAAACGTTGAAACGGGCTGTAGCGCTATTGAATAAAATATCAGCAGTGATCCGGAACTTTCATCACAATGTCATTACAGAGCCTCCATTAGCTTGAACAGTCCTTGCTGACATTCAGGGTGCATGGATTGATAAGGTTGTCTCCAAAACCATACACGTCCATCCGTTCGATAGAACTGGAAACGTGACCCTACCGACCAGGAAACATATTTCCAGACAACAGCAGCCCAATGTCGCGTCCAGACGAGGCGTAAATCTTTGTTTCGTCCAGTCAGCAAGGGCATACGAGTGGGCCTTCGTCCCCGTAAGCCAATAACGATGATGTTTTGTTGAATACAATCAATTTTCTTAAAAGGGCAACCACAGCTTAAATACATATTTATGGAATTCTCTACACAATCACCACAAAAAATAAAGATTGAAAATTAAAATTGACTTCGATTATGTCTTAGGTGGAGGTGTGTAAAGAATAAAATCGCAACAGCTGTCAAGATGTGTTTATTCTGACACTACCGGTTTGTCATCAGTAAAAATGCATCTTCAGGTGGATGACATAAGAAAATGATTACATAATAATTGGAACAGCATCCATCTTTCAGGGTACCATGTTAAAACATTCCCACAACAGGGTGTGGTCGTCTTTAGGTAAATAATATTCCCGCTTTATCCTTTATAAAGAAACCACTGACGGGAGTCAGGAAAACAGACGGCATTTCAAGGCGGGAAGTGATGCGACGCGGTAACCAACACGTGCATAGACAAAAAAAATAATTCATAGAAGTTTCGGGTATGCAGCCGGTCGTCGTCTAAAACATCACACGATATTTCGGCCAGACACCTGCTAGCCATCTTCAGGTGAGTCGATGAAGACTGAAGAGTGCGTCCAGCGTTCCACTATATATAGAAAACTTGGCGGTTACAGCGCATGCGTCAAAACATAAACAGACAGGCCACACTGCCGGACGGCAGCGCCCTCGCTGGTGCAGCCGCGGAGTTCAGCTGTCCTCTGCACTGCCACTGCCGTTCACAGCCGACGTCGGCGCTCTCTGTCGTCTTCGATCTGAGCAAATTTTAGTAATGACGGGATTCCATGCTTTGTCAAGATTGTAGCCACTATCCCGATTCATCAAATTTTCCGCGACACGTATTTCCACAGATTCTTTGATAATGGAGTCCCAAAAAGATGTTGCTGTTGTCAAAATTACCGTTTTATCGTACTCCATAGAGTGTCCGGTGGAAATGCAATGTTCAGCAATAGCAGACTTGCTTGGCTGTAAAAGGCGTGTGTTGCGTTTGTGTTCACTGCAACGTTCTTCAACAGTGCGCGTAGTCTGGCCTATATAAGCCATCCCACATTGGCAGGGAACTTTGTAGACACCAGCCTTACGCAACAACAAGTCATCCTTAACCGAACCCAGCAAGTCTGAAATTTTGGATGGTGGGCGGAAAATTACTTTAACTTGAAAATTTTGGAGAATTCTTGCTATTTTAAAAGAAATATTGCCAACAAACGGAAGAAAAGCAAGGGATTTTGCCGGTGTGTCCTCCTCGTTCTCCACTTTTTTGTTCTTCTTTTTAAGTGAGAGAGCCTTACTTATTTGCTGGTTAGAATATCCGTTGTCTCGAAACACTTGCTGGAGGTGAGCCAGCTCTTGTGGCAGACTATCAGCATCTGAGATTGTATGGGCTCTGTGAACAAGTGTTTTAAGGACACTACTGGTTTGCGACGGGTGGTGACAACTTGAAGCCTGTAAATATAAATCAGTATGAGTTGGCTTCCGAAAAACTGAGTGTCCCAAAGAGCCATCATCCTTCCTTTTAACTAAAACATCCAAAAAAGGCAAGCATCCATTTTGCTCTACTTCCATTGTGAACCGGATGTTATCATGAAGAGAGTTGAGATGGTGTAAAAACTTCTTTAGATTATCTTCCCCATGAGGCCATACAATGAAAGTATCGTCTACATATCTCCAAAAAACTGTTGGTTTAAGGGGTGCTGATTCAAGGGCTCGTTCCTCGAAGTCCTCCATAAAAAGGTTAGCCACCATGGGAGACAGAGGGCTACCCATGGCGACACCGTCAGTTTGCTCAAAATATTCTTTGTTGAAAATAAAATAGGTCGAGGAGAGAACATGCTGAAAGAGAGCAGTGATATCAGCTTGAAAATATTTACCAATTAGTTTCAAAGAATCTGTGAGAGGAACCTTTGTAAAAAGAGATACCACATCGAAGCTGACTAAAAGGTCAGAGCTACTAAGACGAAGAGCCCCCAGTCTCTTGATAAAATCTGCAGAATTCCTTATATGGTGCGAGCATTTGCCCACCAATGGTCTGAGTAAGGAAGCAAGATGTTTTGCTAAGTCATATGTGGGGGCACCAATGTTGCTAACTATGGGACGCAAAGGCAAATTTTCCTTATGGACCTTAGGAAGGCCATACAATCTAGGCGGAACGGAGCCATGTGGTCTTAATCTCTTGATGGTAACTTGAGGTAGTGAGGAAGAGTTTAAAAGAGAAATAGTCTTCCGTTGCACCCGTCCTGTAGGATCATCATCCAACTTTCTATAGGCAGACTCACTTAATAGCCCATACATCTTATCTACGTAAACTGTACGAGGTAGTAGAACTGTTGCATTACCTTTGTCAGACTTCAAAATCACAGTATCAGGATCCTCTCTCAGATTTCGTAGTGCAGCCCTTTCTCCGGAGGTTAAATTACTGCGTTGTGGAGGAGCTTTCATCAGAGCACGGCTGGTCTCTCTTCTTATTTCTTGTGCAGCATCCGTCGGAAGGCGTCGTACGGCTTCTTCAACCCCACTCACAAAACTTATTAAAGGAAGTGCTTTGGGTGTAGGAGCAAAGTTTAGTCCTTTACCTAAAACAGATAACGTCATATCGTCCAAAATTTTCTCCGTAAAATTAAAAACGGAACGTCGAGAAGTTACCTCCTGTGGTGACACCTTTTGAGGCAATAGACGATCAAATTTTGATTTTTGCCGCGACGTAGCATCGTTATGGATCCAGTCAGACTTAGCCGAAGTCACTCCATCAACCCAGTCCCACGATGCAGGTGAAAGAAGTGCTGCCATTTTCAAGTGCAGGTGAAATAATTCTTCTGAGATGGCATCCAATCTTCTCCTCGTATAGCAAATCCTCTCTTTAACAATAGCAAAACTAGCTTTCTCCATAATCTTCCGTGCAGTAAAAGTCTTAATGAAATGTGTCACTCTGGCAAATTTTGGTAATATACCATGGTCCCGACATTTACATAAAAAGTTTAGTGAACTCAGAAGTTTTGCTCTCTTACCACGTAATTTATCCAAACTTTGGACGTTTGAGGCCATCTCCTCCCCGTAGAGGTGTCTGATGTGAACTTTAAAATTCTCCCGGCGGATCGAATATACACCCAAAGCATTTCCTTTAATAAGTTTTGTGAGTGGGGTTGAAGAAGCCGTACGACGCCTTCCGACGGATGCTGCAGAATAAATTAGAAGAGAGACCAGCCGTGCTCTGATGAAAGCTCCTCCACAACGCAGTAATTTAACCTCCGGAGAAAGGGCTGCACTACGAAATCTGAGAGAGGATCCTGATACTGTGATTTTGAAGTCTGACAAAGGTAATGCAACAGTTCTACTACCTCGTACAGTTTACGTAGATAAGATGTATGGGCTATTAAGTGAGTCTGCCTATAGAAAGTTGGATGATGATCCTACAGGACGGGTGCAACGGAAGACTATTTCTCTTTTAAACTCTTCCTCACTACCTCAAGTTACCATCAAGAGATTAAGACCACATGGCTCCGTTCCGCCTAGATTGTATGGCCTTCCTAAGGTCCATAAGGAAAATTTGCCTTTGCGTCCCATAGTTAGCAACATTGGTGCCCCCACATATGACTTAGCAAAACATCTTGCTTCCTTACTCAGACCATTGGTGGGCAAATGCTCGCACCATATAAGGAATTCTGCAGATTTTATCAAGAGACTGGGGGCTCTTCGTCTTAGTAGCTCTGACCTTTTAGTCAGCTTCGATGTGGTATCTCTTTTTACAAAGGTTCCTCTCACAGATTCTTTGAAACTAATTGGTAAATATTTTCAAGCTGATATCACTGCTCTCTTTCAGCATGTTCTCTCCTCGACCTATTTTATTTTCAACAAAGAATATTTTGAGCAAACTGACGGTGTCGCCATGGGTAGCCCTCTGTCTCCCATGGTGGCTAACCTTTTTATGGAGGACTTCGAGGAACGAGCCCTTGAATCAGCACCCCTTAAACCAACAGTTTTTTGGAGATATGTAGACGATACTTTCATTGTATGGCCTCATGGGGAAGATAATCTAAAGAAGTTTTTACACCATCTCAACTCTCTTCATGATAACATCCGGTTCACAATGGAAGTAGAGCAAAATGGATGCTTGCCTTTTTTGGATGTTTTAGTTAAAAGGAAGGATGATGGCTCTTTGGGACACTCAGTTTTTCGGAAGCCAACTCATACTGATTTATATTTACAGGCTTCAAGTTGTCACCACCCGTCGCAAACCAGTAGTGTCCTTAAAACACTTGTTCACAGAGCCCATACAATCTCAGATGCTGATAGTCTGCCACAAGAGCTGGCTCACCTCCAGCAAGTGTTTCGAGACAACGGATATTCTAACCAGCAAATAAGTAAGGCTCTCTCACTTAAAAAGAAGAACAAAAAAGTGGAGAACGAGGAGGACACACCGGCAAAATCCCTTGCTTTTCTTCCGTTTGTTGGCAATATTTCTTTTAAAATAGCAAGAATTCTCCAAAATTTTCAAGTTAAAGTAATTTTCCGCCCACCATCCAAAATTTCAGACTTGCTGGGTTCGGTTAAGGATGACTTGTTGTTGCGTAAGGCTGGTGTCTACAAAGTTCCCTGCCAATGTGGGATGGCTTATATAGGCCAGACTACGCGCACTGTTGAAGAACGTTGCAGTGAACACAAACGCAACACACGCCTTTTACAGCCAAGCAAGTCTGCTATTGCTGAACATTGCATTTCCACCGGACACTCTATGGAGTACGATAAAACGGTAATTTTGACAACAGCAACATCTTTTTGGGACTCCATTATCAAAGAATCTGTGGAAATACGTGTCGCGGAAAATTTGATGAATCGGGATAGTGGCTACAATCTTGACAAAGCATGGAATCCCGTCATTACTAAAATTTGCTCAGATCGAAGACGACAGAGAGCGCCGACGTCGGCTGTGAACGGCAGTGGCAGTGCAGAGGACAGCTGAACTCCGCGGCTGCACCAGCGAGGGCGCTGCCGTCCGGCAGTGTGGCCTGTCTGTTTATGTTTTGACGCATGCGCTGTAACCGCCAAGTTTTCTATATATAGTGGAACGCTGGACGCACTCTTCAGTCTTCATCGACTCACCTGAAGATGGCTAGCAGGTGTCTGGCCGAAATATCGTGTGATGTTTTAGACGACGACCGGCTGCATACCCGAAACTTCTATGAATATTCGATCCGCCGGGAGAATTTTAAAGTTCACAAAAAATAATTAATAAATAAATAAATTTCTAAACGGATTATAGACATTTTCAGAAAGTTGGCAAGGTGTGCAACATACCGTTCGTACTGTGAGTGCCACAACATTTTGGTAGCCTGTACACTGCCCCTTACTGTAACTTCAACAGTGTCTCAGAGCGCGACTCTGCACGAGTATTTCATTGATGATTAAATTTAAATATAAATGTGAAAATAAAACAGCTAAAACTATAGCGCCCTTTTCTGTCGCAGAACATCACGAACCAAGTGTCATACTTTGTAAACAATGATGTTGTGTAAGAAATACAAAAACATATAGTAAAAACATAACACGTTCCATACAAATAGTCACTACCTGTAAACGTAAATAGTGCTTAATAGATCAACTACGCAAGAAAAACACTAACACTATTTCATACTACAAAGACTGTATATATAAAACCAAGGCAAATATATGAGAGCAGCTTTTCGGGCAATATGCTGAATAAAGGTCAAGTACATCTTTACAATAAATATATAATGTTTTACACAAATCCTTTTCTGTTTAATATATGTAGTCTGAATTTGTCTACATTTATGCAATCAGATAGTCTATTGAAATCAGACAGTGCATAACATGTTATGAAAAACTGGATATTGAACTTGCATATTAATAAGCAACTAAAGGAGTTAGACATATAAGCTCTTGAGTCTATTGACTTCTGCTTCTCAGTACTTCATTTACAATATGCAGATTGCTATACTTTTTTTAAAACTTAAAGCGGATGCTAATATACAGAATACGCTTAATAATGACATATAGATATACTGTTCATATCATAGTATTTAATATTATCTGTAAACCATGATTGGAATGTGACAAGATTCGTGGCTTTTCTGATCTTCCATTGATCGTTTGTGAAATATCATGGAAAAATTAGCACCTTTTATGATAAACAGGATATTTTGGGTGTTGGCTGTGTCACCTCCCAACAAAATGAAGTAGTATTGGTTTCTCTGGTATTTGTGACAGTATATAAAATGATGATTGTGGGTAACTTTCCTCTTCATAGAACATTACGCACAATAATTAGCATTCCTCAGTTTAAGGTTATGCTGTGCGATCAGTATATCATACACTGCCCTTAAATAAATTTCCCTGTGGATTTTTCCCAGCTTTTTGACTTTATAACTTTTTTTTATGGTTTCCTTACTCAGAGATTTCAATGAGGATTAATTTCTCGAACAATGTAGTATGCTGTTTTTATTGGGAATGAAATTTATTATTACCACTCTTGGAATACAACTGGTGTTGCGATAAATTATGCTATTTTGTGTGTCTAAGGTACTCGCTTGAATTGTTAATATATTAATCATACAGTGGACAGGATGGATGATAAGTTAAGGGGAAACTGTTGCCTTACTATGACGGACCCTTTCCTGAACAGTAAGTTTAAATTAACAAGCCCATTTACGAAGTAGTATCTATTAGTCATATTTGTTGTGTACCTAAAGACTAAAGACTATCCTCCTACTATTAGATATGCAGGACTGTGGAAATAATGGTAGCTGTACAGCAGTCGTGTTATTTCGAGGTGAACGGAACTGGGATCACTCCGAACTGTCGAAAAAGAAGAAAATCGACAAGGGTTAAAAAAAGGACCCTTTCTAAAATTTGTAACTACCATCGATTTGTCTAAGCCTTTTCGCCACTCATGTCATCTCCTGATTAGGCTTAAACACACACAAGAAGGTTTAGTACAGGGAGGGGGTCTTGAAAGGTTGGTGTAATTTAAATGTACTGAAATTTTGACTCAATTACACAAGTTTCGGTTTCGGCCGAAACTAGTCGAGGAGCCGAATATTCAGTTACGATTTCGGTTTCAGCCACAAATCATGTCTCAGTCGGACTCGAGATTTTTATTTTTATTTATTTATTTTTTAAAAGAGACATTTGGAACCCTTCACGCCAGTATACTGTTGCATGCGATTATAGGCATTGTAAATTCAAACATATACAAATTTCATGCAACATAACCAATAAGAAAAACGACGAAATGCAACTAAGCAAATATGGGAAGGGAATTTCGACCACTCAGAAGTTAAACTAATCCCGGAAGTACTTCAAGACATTTAACACGTCATGATCGACGTTGCAGGCATTAAGAAAGCCCATCAGAAAAGTGGTCACAGAATTGTAATCAGTTACGTGTAACTCCTTTCGCTACCGCATAAGAAGTAGCTAAGAATTAATTGTTTCGATGATTTAAGGTAATTCTCCAAGAAATCAGTCGCCGCTGAAGGAAATATTAGTATTTATTTAGAGGTTTCTGAACTTGTATAGTTATAATCACACGATATACCGTGCCCTGAACTAGTAGCTAGTAATTCGTTTTAGCCACCATCAGTGTTTGAAATTATAAACGAACTCGCGCTATTTCCGTTAATATTCGAACGAGAATTGGCACCATTTAATATCACGTATTTACACATGAGAAGCGATACCAATCAGTGTCAATACCATATCGAAAACTGCTTTCTACGTTTAACTACATCTCACTTGCAGTAATAAATAATGCACATCATAGTGATCTGTAGGTTACATGGTGTCAAACCCTTTGAATGCAAGATGTGACAATCAGGCAACCTAGCAGGACAGACTGCGTCATTTCAAGAAAGACTGTTACGAATTATAAAAAAAGTCATTTATTACCGATTACTTTCTACAAGATCTACCGAAAACTTTGTTAAAAATAATTCTTCTCTTTTATGAAAGAAAGTGAATGCTTTGTTTAAAATACATCCATAAAAATGGCTTATTCAGATGTACTTACAAGTGTTTATAATGCATGAAAATTGCAGAAGTAGATTCACTCTTCTTCTTGGAGGATCCGGTCGGTCATTTCCAACGTGGCATGCTCGAAAGAGTATGAGAAAAATGAAATACAGTTGCCCATAGCGTACTGAGGGACCACATTGACATCTACCTAACTGTCACTTAACTAAGTGTATCTTCGGTTCCAGCAAACATAGATGCCAGGAGCAGACCTGTACTCGGTACCACCGCATGACGAGACGAGAGGAAATTTTTGCTACCCACCGCGACAGCAGCGCGCCAAGCGGCCAGCAGGGGACACTACTGAGTTGACGGTACCTCGTGCATTGTGTCTTATTCGCGGCTTATATTCGTTCCCACAATGGTTTTTGGAACGTTTTGGAAGGCATGTAGTACAATGAAATACACCAACAAACAGATAAAGATACTTTATTTGTCATTTTCAGAATTCTTAAAGAGAGGCATGTGGTATTGCTGTAATGTTTTGTTTCGGTTTACTGTTTTTTGTGAAACAGTGTGGGGTGAAGTACCATCGCCACCAGGCGATCTACACTTCGTACCTGAACAAGGTAGGAGGAGCCGTGTTAACTTTATTTTATATATAAACTTTGGGGGTGGGCTTATTTAAACCTCAGGGGCTCGTAAGGCACCCCGAAAGGTACATGGAATTTTATTCATTTTTTGGAGCTTCGACGGTGGTGCGACGGCTTCTCGCTGGCGGAACTCTCCCGCGAGAACCCTAGCGTGGCACTGCGCTGCTCATCGTTCGACGAGGCAGGGTCTGGTAGGTGGTCTAGAAGGTACAACTGGTCCAAGCGGGACAGATGTTCCCAATGGGCCGTGATAAATTTCAGGATAGCTGTTAATGTCCCTGTAGCCCTGACGACCAATGAGCGCCCAGATGGGCCGTTGTACTGATTCAGGGAGAGCGGAACGGAAATCAGGAGAGGGTAGTTTCTGTGAACGGGGGAGGAAGTGGTAGGGATTGGTGAAATGCGGGTAAGACGTGTCCCGAATGGAGGAGGGGATCTTGGCCAAGACTCGTTGGACATTCTTCTCGTCCGGCAAGGACAAACCTCTCCTTCCAGCTCTTCCTCCTCCACCACTTCTTGCGCGGCTGCCGACCCCATCGGCGACGTCGACGTGCCATCCCGTCCTACCGGAGGCACGTCCACTTCCATAGGCGCTATCCCGACAGCCTGCACCGTGGTAGGGACCGGAGCAGCGCCCGCCGGTGGGGCAATGTCACCGGTCTGAGTGGCAACATCCGCCCGAAATACCGACCCAACGTGCGGAGGAGGAGTGAGGGCTGCCACAGTAGCTCAGACCGTGTGCAGCTCCCGACATGCAGTGCAGCGGCTAGCTGCGTCGAGAGCGGCGCGGTGCTGCGCCCTCTTCCGCCATCGCGGTCTGGAGGGCAAACAGAAGGTTCGCTCTAAGAGCTGCAGGACTGCAGCTTCCTACAACTTCCTGCAGCAGCAAAGCAGGCACTATCGCGCATTCGCGGTACCGATGACGTCAGTCAGGCAGCCAGGAAGCTGCAGGACGCTGCAGCCGGGAGCTTTCTTGAACAGCCGGTAGGCTGCAGCAAGCTGCAGGATTGCTCTTTGAAGACGAATCTCCGTGCTGTGCATGCGTGGTTGCAGCCCTGCAGCTCTTTGAACGAACCCAGAGCGTCGTCCGGCGACAGGCGCGGCCCATCCTTTGAACAGCGCCCTCCGCTTCCCGACGCGCCGACACTCGATGATTCTCACTGTCTGTGCGAAGAAGAGGGGGCGGAACGGCCGCAGTCGCCGCCGTCGTCGTAGGTGATGTCGTTAGACCCTGGGCGGCGCGCTTCGACTCCCGGCTTTCACGCCACTCTCTAATATAGGAGCAGCGGCGGAAATTGGCTGCGTGTTGGCCGCCACAGTTGGCACACCGCTTAAGCCTTCGGCACACGGAGCGTGTGTCTGAATGTGTGTGATCAACGTGGCGAGTCCACCACGTGGCTGAACGCTCGGAGTCGGCGCAACTTGAGCATACGAGACGTGTCCCTCAACGAGCTACATGCGACCGCAGCGCGCTCCAGCGACAGTTGTCGGCGGTATCAGTTGCTGGAATGACACTGTTTACCAACTCAAAAGAATGGAATTCCTGCTTTACCTCTATTGAACCGCTTATTTCTGCGCTTGTGCCTATGTTAGTTATGTTCTGTGATAGGTCTAAATAAGTAACAACAAAATACCTATGAACATAAGAGTCTTATGAAACTTGCATGTTAGGCCAATAAATGAAGCGAGTTATAAAAGTTTCATGACAAATTGTGTGATATAAAATTCACAACACAAAGCTGCAAGAGTATCGCTTTTTAGTCAATCTTAAAAGATCATGCTTCCACGGTCATTGTTACTATTCAGTAGAAGAATGTTAAGAACGTGTAAAATGCAATACGTCAAACAATAAGTTCGTATTTTACTCTAAGTGAGATGCAAATTGCCTTGTTCATAAAACGAATCCAACAAACTTACTCCTTATATGGTGCGCACTTATTTCTACATAGCGTACAATATTATGCAGTATACATCTAAGAAATTTATAAAAAATGTTCAAATGTTTGTAAAGCTTATGGGACTTAACTACGGGGTCATCAGTCCTTAAACTTACAAACTACTTATGAACTACTTACGAACTAGGACGGCACAAATATCCATACCCGAGGGGGGATTCGAACCCCCGACCGTAGTGGCCGTGCAGACCGTGACTGAAGCGCCTCAGTCTCCTCGGCCACAGCGGCCGGCAAGAAATTCATAAGAAAGCCTTTGGGTCTATCACAAAAACCGAGTAAAAGAATAAAAAGATATTTGAATATGTGGAGCCTTGAACCCACACTGCAATCTCTTTTAATTCAGTAGTCCACGACTTACCTTCTATGCTTTTTTTTTTTTTTTTTTTGCTCTATGGGTAATTCTGTTCATTGCCGACGCTGATCGTATTTGTTCGTTGATGTTCAAAGTGTTCTTGGGTCAGCTTTTTTATTACGGAGAGCGTTGAGCCCCCTGACCGGGCGCGCTGAGCCACGTCGCCCGGCTGGTATGGATAATTACTATTGTATCCTCACCTACGATACTAGATATATCGTTTATGCTACTGGATGATATGTCGGTTATTGACATGTAATTACAACAAATGATACAAAGAACTATTCGTATTGATAAATCTTCAGTCCGCCTTGCCTGGATCGGCAATTACTGTAATACGTAAATTTTTTAACCACGTATAAGACGTTTCCAGTCATTTATTCCAATAATGGCCGGTTTCGGAGAGATTCTCAAATTACTCAGTTACTTTTACTTGCTTTGAAACGTCATACATTCATAAGACCTAAGTTATATACATAAAAACCACGAAGTAGGACGGCCAACATGGCACCTTCGTCTCTCTACCGAAAAGAGCTACCCTCCTCCCCGGGTAGTCACGTGTTGTGACATCGCGGGCGTTCTCCCACCTTATTGCTGATCGCTCAGACGCTCGTTGAGAATATCTGGCATGCTTGATACTGCCCCATACTTTGGGAAAGCTTCGCCAACGTGCGGTTCACACGTCTTGACGTCAAAAACTCGCCACGTTGGCTACACTCGTTCAGATACACGCTCCGTGTGCCGACGGCTTTAGCGGCGTCCCGCTGTCTGGGCAGTCGCGTGTGCCGCGCTCCTCTGAACAACATAAACACGCGAACGCCGCTGTGCAGTTAACGGCAGTGTGGCCAAGCTGCTGGCCGCGGAAGCACTGCAATGGTTTCCTCTTCCTCTTCGATTTCTTCTTGCCCCGTTCCCCGGCAAAAGCCAATGCCTCGGCCGCAAGAAGCTGGATGACCGCCGCCAGAAACCCGTCCGTCGGCGTCCCCGGCGGTTGTCTCTAGTAGCCTTTCCAGTCATCAACAGGAGATTCGTAAGCAAAGAGTGAAGTCCGCGGCACCGTGCAGCAGCGGAGCGACGCTCCTTTCCTCGACGGGGATGAGTCTCCTACGATTCACATGAAAATTACATAAATTTGAATGATAATGGTCGTTTGACTTTTCGGGAGTAGAAAATGGCTCCCCTCACGTGTTGGCAGATCGAATCACACGTAAAAATGCACTCGTTTCGAAGAATACAACCACGAAATTCAACAATAATGATTGTAATAATATCACAGATCGATCATCTGATGTAATGCGCGAAACGTCAAATAAATTTTTTAAAGAGATAAAAGATATTTCTTTTTTACCGCTTTATTTATTTATTCTTATATTTCCTTATTCGTATACTTATGCTTACAGAGAAAGAGCTGAAGACATTGTAGCACGCATAGACCAAAGATATGGTCTGTGGCTTCACGTTTCGCTGTATGTAACCTCCTTGTTATAGAGTCGCAAACGTCATCGCTGGCCTTCAGTCCGAATTTTTTTTATAATTTGACGACTTTCAACCACCACATCTTCCACCCCCTTATAGATATCGGCATAGAACTGCTATGGTGTACAACGGGAGACATCGGACAACAATTACACACAGACCATTCGTTTCCGCTGCAGAGCGAAACATAAACACACACACACACACGTAGAATTTTATATACACTGAAAACTTTCAACCCACTATACTCCGCCCTTTTATCATTATCAACCCTCAAGCAACTATGCAACCAATAAAACCATTTTCAAAGAGTAAATATAATTTTCAAAGAGTAATTATTGTTCGCATTTCGCGCTATATTCCTCAGAATACTAAATATCTATCAGATCGCTTTAAAAACGTGCCTAAAACCTTCCTCAGGTATAAATTAGTAACTGTACAAATATTTAAGTCTCTGCGTCGTGTCGTTCGGACGTGAAAGCGTACACCGAACAGACATTCACATTAATATATATATATATATATATATAGATAGATAAATAGCTATCCGATCGCCATAAAACCGTGCCTAAAGCCTTCCCCGGGTAGACATTAGTAACTGTACAAATTTTTAGCTCTTTATGTCTTGTGGTTCAGACGTGATATACGTACATATATATCGACGACTACATATTGCAGTTTGGATGTCGTACAGACAAACATTGCGCATAATAAGCTATATTTTATGATTCTTAAGACATTACTGCATACCTAATAATAAAAGAATAAAAAAAAATTGAACGTTCGTAAAATAAGATGAAAACCATCTAGAACATAGTAACACCAAAATCAAATCTGGGGGCCAGTGACGATATTCGTCCATTTTCTTCGGAAATATGCACGTACACGTAACGCAGGCAGTTGATAAATTTTCAGTGAATTTCTACTATTGGAAGTACCTCATTCAACACAGAAAAAAATACAGACGAAAGTCATAGATTTGCTAACAGGTGACACTGGAACAAACAAAGCACGAAACGAAAAGAGCATTACGCTTCGTGATCGTTTACTTTGGAGCTTCACGGCCAGAATTCATATGCTTGAAACAGTTTTATCTGTTGATGTGCATTATTTTCGTTTCAGCCAGAAGGGCTACAACCTGCTTGTAACAGGCACTTACTTCTGCGTTAGTAGGTTCGAACTTTCTTCATTTCATTCATCCGTTTTAGATCGACAGCTATTTATTTTGTCGTCACCCTTTTCGTCTGATTAGTCTAAAGCCCTGGGGTGTAAAATAAAACAATCATTCCGTAATTTATTTGCGAGGGTTGTTTGAAATGTCCGTGCTGAAGTCTGTGAGATGGCACCATCGGCACATATCGAGGTCATGTTTATTAGTAGCATCTTTGAAAAGAACATACACCAAGTTTCACCTATATTGGACAATTTTTTTTGAGTTTGTCATTCGTGTGAATCAAGAAAGTCGAGTGATTGTCAAAGAACGGACGAAAAAGAATTTCGTGTGGTGATTAAACATTATGAGAGGAAAAACGCTTCAGGAGACTAATGAGAAGCTTCACAAACATTATGGTCACTCTGCACCTTCTATTAGCACAGTTTATAAGTGGTTCCAAAATTTTCGGAGTGGCCATATGGGCACAAGTGACGCTGAACGTTATGGACGCCCTGTGGAGGTTACGACTCCAGAAATCAATGATAGAATTAATTATATGGTGATGGATCACAGAAGAGTTAAGGTGAGTGAGACTGCTAGTGATGTGGGCACCTCGAATGAACGGGAACATAAATTTTCTATAAACATTTGTATATGAAAAGCTATCCGAAAGATGGGTGCCGCGATTGCTCACGCTTCACCAAAAACGGAATCGAGTGAAGTGTTATAAAGAAGGTTTGCAGCTATTCAAGAAGAATCCACATGTCTTTACGCCACTGTTGATGAAGTATGGATACATTACTATACTCCCAAAAACCAAATATCAATACAAACAATGGGTTACCAAGGGAGAACTGCACCAAAGAAGGTGAAAACTGGTCCTTCGGCTGGAAAGATTACGGCGATGGTCTTTAGGGATTCGCAAGGGATAATCCTCGTCGACTATCTTGAACAGCGTAAAACTATTACAGGCGCACATTATTGTTCGTTACTGGACCGTTTGGAAACCGATCTGCAAGAAAAACGCCGGCGATTGACCCACGAAAAATTCATTTTCCATCACGACAATGCACCAGCTCACACATCAGCAGTTGTGGTCGCAAAATTATCGGAAATAGTGTTTAAACTCATTTTACATCCCCCCTATTCTTCAGACTTGGCTCCCTCGTACTACTGTTTGTTCTTCAATGTGAATAAATAAATAAATAAAAAGGCGAGCGGACGAAGATTCCATTCACACGAGGAGGTGGTGACAGACACTAATAGATATTTTGCAGGCTTGAACAATTTTTATTATTTGGAAGGGATCAACAAATTAGAACAACGTTGGACGAAGTGTATAAGTCTACAAGAAGACTATGTGGAAAAATAAAAATGGCTTTCCCGAATACGTTAGTAGTTTTTATTTTTGCACGAAGTTTTCAAACGCCCATCGTAGAAAGGGTTTCGAAGAGAAAGTGTTACTCGTACGACGTATATGACGTTAACAGGCGGCTCCCTTGCTCGCTGCCTGGAGCGCTACTGTCGTCGTAGCTGTCAGGCGGTAACAGAGTTTCCACTAGTGAGCGCCGCGCCTGGTACGTCTGTGGTACTAGAGAGACAGTACTTTGCGTCGCCCACGGGCTCATTTAGAGGTTCCCCTGGCAGTGCTGCAGCCCGCGCCACACACAGAGGCACAGGCGCTACCGTCTTAATGGCGATGCTGGGGCAGGAGCAGGCGCCGGCTATTTCGGCCTACGCGCTGAAACACGCCAGCAGGGCGGTGTGTTAGTGCCGGGGGACAGAGGTAACCAAACAACTCGCCGTCTGCCGGCCGTATTTCACACTCTCAAAGTTCTCAGACACATCTAGTACGAAAAGGTAGGAACATGCTCTAACTTTTATTAAATGTACTGACTGCCCCATCGATGAATTGCAGTGCCTAGCTTAGAATGCAACGCTGAGACGAAATTTCAAATCAGTAGGTCAAGAACTTCCTGAGATTTGCTATTAAAAAACAAACAAAAAGAAACAGTAATTGCTTCCAGTCGAAAATCGCTGAATCATCTTTACCTATTCGCTTCAAATTTTTTATAAAATATAGCATTGGAATACATTCTTTGATATATACAGGGTGTTACAAAAAGGTACGACCAAACTTTCAGGAAACATTCCTCACACACAAAGAAAGAAAATATGTTATGTGGACATGTGTCCGAAAACGCTTAATTTCTTTGTTAGAGCTCATTTTACTACTTCTCTTCAAATCACATTATTCATGTAATTATTCAGCAACAGAACGTACCAGCGTGACTTCAAACATTTTGTTACAGTAAATGTTCAAAATGTCCTCCGTTAGCGAGGATACATGCATCCACACTCCGTCGCATGGAATCCCTGATGCGCTGATGCAGCCCTGGAGAATGGCGTATTCTATCACAGCCGTCCACAATACGAGCACGAAGAGTCTTTACATTTGGTACCGGGGTTGCGTATACAAGAGCTTTCAAATGCCCCCATAAATGAAAGTCAAGAGGGTTGAGGTCAGGAGAGCGTGGAGGCCATGGAATTGGTCCGCCTCTGCTAATCCATCGGTCACCGAATCTGTTGTTGAGAAGCGTACGGACACGTCGACTGAAATGTGCAGGAGCTACATCGTGCATGAACCACATGTTGTGTCGTACTTGTAAAGGCACATGTTCTAGCAGCACAGGTAGAGTATCCCGTATTAAATCATGATAACCTGCTACAGTGAGCGTAGGTGGAAGAACATGAGGCCCAATCAAGACATTACCAACAATTCCTGCCCAAACGTTCACAGAAAATCTGTGTTGATGACGTGATTGCACAACTGCGTGAGGATTCTCGTCAGTCCACACATGTTGATTGTGAAAATTTACAATTTGATCACGTTGGAAAGAAGCCTCATCCGTACTAAAATATGCCCTAACATGGAAATTAAGCGTTTCCGGGCACATGTCCTCATAAAATATTTTCTTTCTTTGTGTGCGAGAAACGTTTCCTGAAATTTTGGACGTACCTTTTTATAACACCCTGTTTATATATACGAGGGTCGAAACTCAAATAGTGGCAGCTATTTATTCACAACCGTTACAAAAGCGTTACATGTTTGCACCTGCTTCTGTCCTTCAAAGTAATCACCAGCGTTGTGTAGAACCAGTTGCCACCGATGTGGCAAGAGAGCCTGTTCTGTTGATGGGGCGAATGGAGCGGACTACGGCCTGTTGAATCTCTGGAAGTGGATCCTTCATCTTCGGAACCAAATCAAAGTCACAATGACATAAGTGCGGGGAGTGGCACAGTACTTCCCAGTTCTATCGACTGTACAGACCAGCCACAGCTTGTGCTGTATGCGCCCGCGCATGTCGTGCAAAATCATGGGCAAGTTATATCGTGAAACTTCCTGGCATATTAAAATTATGTGCCGGAACCGGGTCTCGAAAATGGGACCTTTGCCTGTCGCGGGCAAACGCTCTACCGACTGAGCTATCCCGACACGACTCACGATGCCGCCTCACAACTTTACTTCCGCCAATACCTCGGAAGTAAAGTTGTGAGGAGGGATCGTGAGTCATGTCGGGATAGCTCAGTCGGTAGAGCGCTTGCCCGCAACAGGCAAAGGTCACAGGTTTGAGTCCCGGTTCCGGCGCACAATTTTAATCTGCCAGGAAGTTTCATATCAGCACACACTCTGCTGTAGAGTGAAAGATTCATTCAGGTTATTTAGTATTTCCTTACAATCAAGGAAAGGAATGGGGGAGATTATGGAATAAAAGCAGAGTGATGAACAGAAGCCTGATTGATGATCCAGACTTACCAATAGAGGGCTTAGTCTTTCCACATGAATATGGACAGGCGTCGAAATGTGTGTATGACTACAGCACGAGGTCACGCGAACGATCATCAGAGCTAGTGTGACTCATCCAATCAATGGTCCACCTGTTCGCTCTCACTGTGTACAGTTTTGGTGGCGAACTTGAGGACGTACATATTTGGGGACAACCAAATGAATGGTTAAAACAATTTATCTTATCGCATATACTTCAGTTTCAACGTTTAGGAATTTTTCTAGCTTCCATTTCCTTTAAATCTTTCCAGGACTGTAAGAAAGTGAATCCATTTTCCATAAACAGTTGTTCTACTAGTTCAAAGAAAGGTCTGCTGAGGTGCCATGTCACGATGATGCGCACATGATATGGATACCCTAGTTTCACATAAGTTAACAGACATCGTGAAAGAGCACTTTTCAGAGCAGTGTGTGCTGATTTGAAAATTTCTAAACGGGATCCGAAAATCAAAATGTTTGTAAATTTATCGGACTCAACTGCTTGGTCATTAGTCCATAGCTTACAAACTACGTAAACTAAGGTAAACTAATTTAAGGACAACAAACACACCCATGCCCGAGGGAGGACTCAAACCCCTGACGGCGAATGGTCGCGCGCACCGGAGCACGGCACCCCAGTGCGTACGGCTAATCCACCGCGGCCGTTACAAAAGCGTTACATGTTTGCACCTGCTTCTGTCCTTAAAAGTAATCACCAGCGTTGTGTACAACCAGTTGCTACAGGACACGCAAATGATGACAAGCTAAAGTTAGTAGAGATTAGTGTGTCTATAAAAAATTCGATGCGCGAAGCATACAGCCATACCTTAGCAAAAGATCTTTCCGAGAACACGAAAAAATTCTGGTCCTATGTAAAATCGATAAGCGGGTCAAAGCCCATTATTCAGTCACTCGTTGATCATTCCGGGGCAGTAATAGAAGAAAGCAAAGCTGAAGTTCTAAATTTAGCCTTAAAGAAATCTTTCACGCAGTAACACCGCACAAATGTACCATCATTTGATCAACGTACTAATTCCGAAATGGAGGACATAGTAATAGGTATTTCCGGTGTGGAGAAGCAGCTGAGAGAGCCCCTTTTGTGGGCAAGCGCTCTACCGACTGTGTTATTCCAGAACGCTTCATGGACCGTCCTGACACTTCACTTCCGTCGGTAGCCTGTGCTGTTGCGAAGCCATGTCTGCACACCATCCTTTCTTCCAGGAGTGCTAGTCCTGGAAGGTTGTCAGGAGGACGTCTGTGAAGTCTGTAAAGTGGGAAGCGAGGTTCTGACGGAAGTAAAGCTGTGAGGACAGGCCGTGAATCGTGCCGGGATAGCTCAGTCGGCAGAGCGCTTGCCCGCGAGTCGTCAAGTTCGCAGGATGGAATTCTGGTTCGGCACCCATTTTTAATCTGCCAGGAAGTACTTGAGTAGTTCCGTTTGATAAAGCAGTTCTGCTGGAACCAAACAATTACGGTGTAAAATGGATGTAGTGAATTACATTTATTTAGTTGAAGGTGCACTGAAAGCGAGGTTTTTAACAAAACATTAAATCATATAAGTAACCGACATTCGAGTATAAACAAAAATATATGTAATAATCAATTAGGAAAAGACGAAAGTCACAAAATGAATATGTGTTTATCATCAGCAATTTGGCCAACATATTCTGCGTCTCACAAGGAACGTACTTGGGCTCGGACAAACACATATACACCAAAATCATATGAGAGATAAAGATCCCCTTATTGTACTAGTGATACTCCCGCATCTGCAAAACTCTGCAGTCGTCCGTTAGAGGCCTCTGCATGTTCTTTGCCACATAGCACTTCGACCTGTCAGTTCGCCAGTGTGCCTCCGAAGTTGTATTTTGTGTGGTGAAGCGTAAGATGGGGCGACGATTGGTAATCAATCCTGCTAATGTATTGCCATTGGTTGAGCTGAAGTTACGAAGAACCCTTCTCCGTGAAGATGGTATAAGTGTAGAAGATGAATCATTCGCACGCTTTCTCGTATCTGTTATGGTACAGAAATATGAGCATAAGTTAGATACTGTTGTAACACCAACACATAATGATGATAATAGGGATGGTAATGACGATGGAAGCAGTAGCAGTGAATACCAACAGTTTTCCGAGAAGAAGGTTAAAGTTGCAACTATCATCATGGCTTTTGATTACAGTACGCTAGAGAACATGTTCGATAATTATTACATAAGTTATAGTTAAGATATTTGCATTACGTATGGCGTCTACAATTACATCTACAGTGCCATCTAGAGCATCATTGTAGAGTTTTGCATAAAACCGACATCCACCAGCACATTGAGGTGTACGTAGAGATTCTGTAACCAAACGTTCATACAGATATGTTTGTTCGAGCCCATGTACTTTCCTTGTCAGTAATTCTCGTAGACGACGCGGAGTCTAATGTTAATGACATTTCCAAACAAACGATGCAGTACTAATTTTCGTTCTCTATGGGTTTACGAGTCTTTTTTGTGGCGAATTGCCACTGTCTGCTTTCTGTCTTATTGGTCAAAACCTGTTTAATGGTTGGATCCCGATATCAGGAGCAGGTCGGCTTTCATGAAAATCTTTCGATTGTGTGCGACTCATCACAAACACGTCATTAGGTGCAACACCAATAGAAAAAGCGTTGGAGTACTGTGGTTTCATTGAAACATGCACTGCAAAAGACATGCATAATGCATGAAAATTACGAGAAAAAAAGTAGTCAAACTCAGAACACAAAACAGGCAACTGACGCCATATAGCTCAACCTGGTTAGCTAGGAATAATCATTTCAAAACCTAGACGGCTTCCCACAGTAGATGCTGATGCATTTTGTCGTAGATTCTGATTAGTTAACTCTCCATCGGTGGTAGGTCACATTAGGAACATGGCCATAATGCGGACACCCATCTTAATACTTTTTTAACATTTCGCTTTGTGAACGTTAGACGAATGAATAACTAAATAACGCTAATACCGTACTGAATGTGTGACTGCTGTCGCAAGTAAACTTGGGGCTTGCAGAGTACGGGCAGGGGGACTGGTATGGCTGCCCTCGGCAGTGATACTGGCAGATGTAGTGCCGGATAAATTTACCGGCGCGCGCTGTTTGAGCCACGGCTGGCGGCTGTGTACACAGCGCTAGTTCTCGGCCAGCAGATGCTCACTCATTTCGCGCCTGGCTGTTGTTTAATGGGGCAGTTATACCGCCGCGAGCGACCTTCACGATCCAGTAACGACCACTTTGATTCATTACTGAGATTAGGAGCTTTTCTCGTCTTGTGGACGAACTAATAAGTGTCCGCAGCAGTGTTAAATACTAGATGAGTATACGGCGTTCCCGTGCCACTTATTTACTGCAAGCCCTTGTCAGTCCACTCATCCTACCCTCCGCTCTTTGTCCATCTGTTGCTCTCTGCGTCTCTGTTCTTCTCCTCCCTCTCCGCCCATCCACGCGTCCTGTTATAAGTACTCGTGCTTGCCTCTGACTAAGCCACGGCATAAGAACGACACGGCCTCTACGTGAAATCCACTCAATGCGCAATTGATCTATTAACGCCTAACGTAATGATGAATGGTCCTGGGTCGATGTACAATTAGCCAGCCTCAGTCGCCGAGCGGTCTGTGGCGCGCCAGTGAAGTCTGAACGGCCGCTACGGTCGGGAGTTTGAATCCCCCTTCGGGCATGAATGTTTGCCTCGTCTTTAGTAGTTCATAAGTAGTTTGTAAGTTTAGACCCCGTAATTAAGTTCTTAAGCTTAACAAACATTTGAACATTTGATGTACTGTTCTTCAAAATGTTCAATTGTTTGTAAATCTATTGGACCAAACTGCGTGGTCATCAGTCCTTAGCTTACAAACTACTTAAACCTAGATAAACTAACCTAAGGACAAACACACACACCCATGTCCCAGGGAGGACTCGAACCTCCACGGCGAGCAACCGTGCGCTCCGCAGCGAGGCGCTTAGACCACTCGGCTACTCCACCGCGGCTGTACAGTTCTTGCACATAAATATTACATTGTAATTTATACAGTTAGCAGCACAAGAAAATTTCAAAATAAGGCAGTAGTTGAATCAGAACAATCATATTACTTATTGACTAAAGACAGAAAAAATTAACATTAATTCAACTGGTGATTGATTTTTACACTATTCAGCTACAACAGGGGGTGCGCAAAGTCTTGCTGGATGGTCGCCGTCGGACAAGAAAGTGGTTGCACCATAAGATAACTTACGGTTCATAAATAAAAAACTGTATGCCTAAGTGAAACTTATTTAATGTTATATTACGTAATTCACTGTAATGTTTTTAAACATTACAGTGAAATACAATTCAGCTGCTGCTTAAAATGGCCACTGAAATATTAATTATGAATTGAATAGATCATAGACTGTCTTATAACAGTGCGTGTTAATGATGAATAAGTGCAAAGCGTGAAAACTCTTGTAGGAACCAATAGATAGGTAGATGAACATGATACATCAAGCAATTCTAAAAAGAAAAAGAAGTGAAAATGAAAAGATTTACTTATTTACAAATTGACAATACGAGAGGATTTTTTGTAATGAGCCTAATTCGTTTCTGAGACTTGTCTGAAATGCGAAGCAGTCATAAAACCAAATATATTTTTTGTCGGAAATCTTATAAAATAGGAAAAATCTGTTCCATTTGGTATAATAGACAAATCAAAAAGCAAAAGAAAAAATCGGCTAAAAATTTATAGGAAAGCTGTAGCAAAATAAAGAACATTGAATTTGTACCTTTTGAGATAACATACCTTTTTTATGGTTCGTGAGGATGGAGGAGGGACATTTTTACTTGCAAGGGAGTCCCATATTTGATAACGTTGAAAAACACTGAACTAGAATACAGCAAAAATAATAAACTATGGGATGAAAAGATAGACTATTCTGAATTCTCGGTTCAATACTGAAATTCAACTGGAATTAATACCCACGATTGTTTTTGTATGAAGGAAACAACTTCATGACTGAATCTGCGATCTTCATTTTTCCAATAAGAAAAAAAATCGTCTCGATCACTAAAATCGTATTGATTGTTTAGGACGTTTCGGCAACTGCTATCATCAGATCTGTAAGATGAAAGGAGGATGGAAATGCAATTCGATTATACAGCGAACACTTGTTCCTTTTATCTTACCTATCTGATGATGGCAGTTGCAGATACGTCTTAATCAATAAACAAAAATTTAGCGGTCTAGGCGGATTTTATTCCTCTGGGACACGCGCTTGTCACTGCTGATCTGATTTTTTTTAAAGCTTATGGGACTGAACTACGGGGTCATCAGTCCCTAAACTTACAAACTACTTATCAACTAAAACTTCCTGGCAGATTAAAATTGTGTGCCGGAACTGGGACTCGAACCTGGGACCTTTGCCTTACGCGGGCAAGCGCAATACCGACTGTGCTATCCCGACACGACTCACGATGCCGCCTCACAACCGTACTTCCGCCAGTACCTCGCCTCCTACCTTCCAAACTTCACAGAAGCTCTCCAGCAAACACGCAGGACTAGCACTCCTGGAAGAAAGGATATGGTGGAGACATGGCTTAGCCACAGCCTAAGGGATGTTTCCAGAATGAAACTTCACTCTTCACTACCTACGTATTTGATCTACTGCCATTTTTTTAATAAGTAAATAAAATAAACGATATGATGTTGCGGTTAATTGTGTCGTAAGTCTACATCTACATCAATACTCTGCAAATCACTGTACGTCCCACTGTACCAGTTATTATGGTGCTTTCCAATTCCATTCACGTATTGAGCGTGGGAAGAATGATTGTTTAAATGCCTCCGTGCGTGCTGTAATTAATGTAATCTTGTTCTCACGACCTCCACGGTAAAAAAATTTGTCGCCGGGGGAAGTTGAACCCGCCACCCTCTCAATACGAATCCGAGCTTTTACCGCTGAGCCAAGCACCGCCTCCTAAACAGTTGATATGATGCATATGGTGATATATCCGTATGAAACATCCTTTTATTTCCTAGATGCTTGGCCATCTTGATTTCCCAGTTGGGGTACTTTCGTGTCTCACCACTCCCTACGTGTACCATAAATTTGGACGAATTTGACGACGACGAATAGGCGTCCTCTCCTTTTCAGTTGCAGTCGGGTTGACGCATCGTTCCAGAGAAGACTGTACCCAGGTTCCTGTTCGCTTCGCAAAAACAACGTCAACCATATATATTCTTTTCTGTTATTCAAATGTTTCACCAACACGTCTACGGCCAAAGGCCAATCACACAGCTTTTTACTTAGCACCAAACTGCCCCCACATGAGATGACGACATCCTTGATACTTAGAGGCAATTTGTAAAAATCAGACGAGAACTTTGTAGGACAGTGAGCTTGCAGGTTCATGGCCGATGGCTGCGCGGTAGTGGCCGTGCGTTTCAAGGTACCTTGATGCGGTGTGCGCGTCTGCTCGCCGTCGGAGGTTCGAGTCCTCCCACGGGCACGGAGGTTTCAGTTGTTTATATAAAATTAATCAAAAAAACTATCTGTAATAACATAAAATTCGAGAAAGGTAATTTGTTTTGTAACTTTTACATTTGAGTCATGAGTTGAGAAGGAATTTTTATTAAGAATATTTTAAATTTGAAGGAGAATAGAGTTTTATATACAGGGTGTTAGAAAAAGTTGCGGCCGAACTTTCAGGAAACATTCCTCACACACAAAGAATGAAAATATGTTATGTGGACATGTGTCCGGAAACGCTTAATTTCCATCTTAGAGCTCATTTTAGTATTTCTCTTTAAATGTAAAGCTACTCATCACAATCCACAGTATAAAATCTTACGTAGACAGTGGCGATCTTCTTGTCTTGGATGCTAAGTGCGCAAAATTTCATCAAATTCGGAATACGACTCTTAATTGATGTCGATGTCTGTTGTACCCTTCGCTATGCTTGGTACGAACATTTTCTGCAACAGCGACTTTGCATTTGGTTTTAGAATCAAGCGCGCGAAATTTCAAATGTTCAAATGTTTGAGAGCTTATGGGACTAAACTACCGGGTCATCAGTCCCTAAACGTACAAACATGAACTATCTTACACTAAAGACGGCACAAACTTCCATGCCCGAGGGGGGGATTCGAACCCCCGACAGTGAAAGGCCTCGCCCATCGTAGCATAGAGTCTCAATGCGCTCGACCGCTCCGCCATGGCTGCAAAATTTAACCAACAACTTAATATACCAACAGATTAGTATGAAATACAGACACACGGACACTATCTTTTTTATTCCAAAGAAGTCACAGAATTAATTTGCAACGTGTACGCAAATTGCGTCACTCCGGTCTCGGGTTTGTTGACATTGATATGTTGAAAAAGGGATTCGTTTGGCATTGATGCCTTTTGAAATTCGTGCGGCAATCTACTTACTGCGTTGACGTTATTACCAAATCCATCCATACACCACTATAGTACTCTTCACCGGCCAGTTAATCACGAAATTTACCGGTTTTCTGTATTGCAAGTGATCAGGCATCGGCTTTTAGTTGATGAAACATATAGTTTAAAGATTGTAAGCATTCCTTCTAAATCAGTAGCAATGATATGCAGGGAGTCTGTTCTCTGCGACGTGCTAGAGATAATAGAGGCCTTACATGTCTGATACGGAGGTGCACTAAACAGGCACTTTCAGTGCTGCTTCACTTGCATACTCGACCTGTTCCGGAATCCAACCTAGTTGCAAGCTGTAGGAAAATGGCTTAATCCGTGCATTCCACCGGTAACGTACGACGTACTGGAGTGTGGAACGGGCGGCATGCTGACTATGATAGTCCACGCTGAACTATCCGATTTCCTGTTAAGCAGGAGCTGCGGGGCCGGCCGCGGTGGCCGAGGGGACTGCGGCGCGTCAGTTATGGTTTGCACGGCCACTACGGTCGGGGCTTCGAATCCCCCCTCGGGCATGGATATTTGTGCCGTCCTTAGTTTAAGATAGTTGATAAGTAGTTTGTAAGTTTAGGGACTGATGACCCCGTAGTTAAGTCCAATAAGCTATTTGAACATTTGAATTTTGGAGCTCCTGGTTGGAATCCCGAGCTAGAAACACTTTTCCGTTTCTCGCCATTGATCGTGCAACTAACATCAAATCATTTGACTGAAAACTTCACTGTCACTCAAGGCGTTTCAGCGTTATCAGGTGGAATAAAAAATATCTAAGGAGCTGGCAGTACAAACGAGCTACTATAATTTATTTATTTATTTTTATTTATTTTTTAATACAGCTGAGTTAAGTGCATTCTCATTTTATTTGTTGGCACACCAACTGCCATAAGTTGCTATAGGCGTATATATCCAATGTCAGTAGTGCAGTTCTGATGATCAAATTTTGAAGTAATTCATTCCTTTGCATTGAAGTTTCATTGTGATTTGTTGGGTCAAGTCTACTCTATCGTTGCGCGTATTTACACATGCCGAGTATGCCGACATGGTATTTGTGTGTAGATTTTGTAACAGAAACGCTGCTGTTGCGTGTAGAGAATAGGGCCTACGATTTCCTAACCGCAGACTACCAGATTCGCGAGACTTTAGTCGTGTTTTCAGTACTCTTCGTGCCCAGCAGTTATGTTGCACCTGAACGTGTAAATGAAGAGACACCCAATTGTTATAGCGTAGTCCTTCAACAAACACACGCATAATTTCTGAACATATCGCTGTTCTACGTACAACAGTATGCCAGACATAACATTACATATGCATGTATTCCTTGCGTATCATTTACAGGTCATTCAACACGATCGAAGGCTATAGAGGAGTGCAATTTTGTCTTTGAAATACTTTAAAATTGCGAAATAAATGCCATTTTTACTCTCTACTGATGAAGTCACTTACACTTGTAAGAGAAACACCGATAGACATCAAAGGTTAATAGAAAACCAATTTGCCATTGTGGAGACACTTTCTAGGACGCTTCTTTGTAAATTTTAATTCTGCTGTGACAGTCTGTTGATTGGCTCATTTGCGTTACCGCTTCATATTGAAGACCCCATTAATTTCACTTTATTGGAAATAAGCTTACAGCTAGATTAGATGCTATTATTTTGGCGTTTGCTCTTCCAGCTTGACGGAGCTCCGGTACATTGTAGTCATCAGGTGATACATCATCTAAACCAGAAGTTCCCAAACGTTTTTCTCTCGTAGACCGCTTGCCAACTTTTTATGCCCTCTGTAGAGCCCCTCTCATTTATGCACTTCATTTTTTACGAATTCCTAATTTCAAATGTGTGTTCCCACCTGATATGGTGCTACTAATTTTGACAACAAGGAGTGAAAAACAAGAGTCAAGGAAAAGAAAGATGTTATATTTAACATCTTTCTTTTCCTTGATTCTTGTTTTGTCGATTTAAATGACACAAACTGATACATACAGGCTTTAATGGTGGCAATGTGGCTGATGAATTTTTGGTAAATTATCAATAGCCGCGGTGGAGTACCCGAGCGGTCTAAAGCACCTTGCTGCGGAGCGCGCGGTTGCTCGCCGTGAAGGTTCGAGTCCTCCCTGTGGCATGGGTGTGTGTGTGTGTGTTTGTTCGTACGTTAGTTTACCTAGATTTAAGTAGTTTGTAAGTTACGAACTGATGACCACGCAGTTTGGTCCGATACATTTACAGATATTTGAAATTTGATAATTATCAATATTTGGTTTCGGTTTTGTTAAGTTTAAGCTTAAATCTCCTCTTTCAGTGATTTATAGCATGTTTTTTTTTCCTTTTGTAAGAAGACTGGCAACGGTGGTGAAACCTCTTTGAACCACTAAGTTGGGAAAACTATCAAAAACGATCTTGCGATAGTCCATAATAATAGACAAGGTTTCTTGTTTCTTTGACCACTCTCAAATATAATAAACTATTTAAATTCTATGGAGTAGGAACTGCTACACAAAATGCAGAAAAACTGAAGAAATCCACATTCATCCAGACAAAGGTGTTAATATATCCATTTATGAATGACGAAACATTTTCTGGCAATTCATGTGCAGCGTCAGGTACTCGTCCCACTCCTCGGAGAAGGGCAAGCGGTATTTTGTTTACGCAGTGAAGCTATGAAAATAATCAATGACGTATCTGATGGTGGCCTAATTGAACAGTATGCTCAAGTTCCTCTTTAGAGATTAGCATTTAATAAAATGTTCAAATGTCTGTTAAGCTTAAGGGACTTAACTGTGGGGTCATCAGTCCCTGAACTTACGAACTATTTTTGTACTACCTTATACTAAAGACGACACAAACATCCATGCCTGAGGGTGAGATTCGAACCCCCGAGGGGGAACGACCTCGCGCATCGGAGCATAGGGCATCAATGCGCTCGGCCGCTCCGCCACGGCTAATAAAATCTAGTTATCTCTAGTGAAATACATGTGAACCTTTACATTTACTTACGTTGTAATGTTTTACAAGTTGGAATACATACGTCATAATTGACCTCCCCTCCCACCCCCTCCAAAAACAAAAGAATCTGACTACGAGCCTGCAGCAGGAGACAGAAAATTCAGAATTCATCCTCCCTCTCGCTTAGGCACTGATGCAAACAGTGACATACAAAGGATCAAGGTTCCGAATTGTGAAAATAATTCTGAATTTTGGTTGCGATCAATCTAAATGTGGACCCCTTGCAGCTTGGAAGAGACCCCTGGGGATCTGTATAGACCACTTTGGGAATTACTGATCTAAACCTGATATTCCCCGAAAGATTGATCGGCAGATACGGGTACATTTTTTCGCCACCTTTTGGGTGGTTTAATGATTAGGTTTAAAAATGTTCAGATGTTTGTAAATCCACGGGACCAAACTGCAGTGGTCATCGGTCCCTTTATTTAAAAAGTACTTAACTTACGCTAAGGACAGCACACACACACCCATGCCCGAGGGAAAATGCGAACCGTTGATGGGGGATAGCCCTCATTCTGCAGCAAGGCACATTAGAGCGCGCGGGCACTCTCGAGCAGCGAAAGGCGAAGTCTAGAACGAAAAAAGTAAACCTATTAGACCGTTCGTATTGTGATTGGTGTAGCCCTGTCAAAGTGGCGACCTCCGTTTTCATTCCCTTTATCCAGAACCATATGCACCAAATATTTTTTCTTCTTTTTCTACTACCGAATTCCGGTTGCTCATAACAGCCAAGTTTTCCTCTCCTTTAACCGCATGAATAACCTCATTAATCTCGTCATATACTTAAATATTAGGTATATAAACTCGTACTACTGTTGTCGGTGATACTATGACGCATTCACTCTACTGTTCATTCAGTTGCCCTCATACCTATTTTCTTATTCATTACTACATCTACTCCCATGCTGCCAGTATCTGATTATTTATAATTCTGCGCTAGCTTTATACGAAATCCTATTGGTCCTACCACCGAACTTCACTAATCTCCAGTATATCTATCTTCAACTTATCCATTTTTTTTACAAATTATTTATCTTAGCAACCAATGAAGGGGCAAAATATTCTACGCATCGTTTCTTAGAATGACTTCTTTGTTTTTTGCTGATGACGAGTTTCCCTTCCTGAGATCCGGTTGGAAGACAATTTTACCTCTGGAATTACCCAAGCGAAATAATTAATCAGGTATCCATACAGTGAATTTCATGTCATCCGAAAAAATAGGAACTGTAGTTTCCCCTTTCTTTTCGCCGTTCGCAGTAACTGTGTGGCAAAACCACGTTAGCTGAGAACACAAGGCCAGATCAGCCAGACTGCTTGCCCTTACAACTACTGAAAACATTGTCATTCCTCTTCGGGGACCACACGTTTGTCTAACCTCTCGACAGACACCTTCTTGTAATGGGAAGTACACAGTGTGAGAACGCAAAACGAAATATACATCGTCAGTTGAAAAACTGCAAGTTCTCCGTAATTCGGAAACTAACACAATATTATGAATCCTTCGTGGAGTGCACAGTGAAATGAAATAGTTCTAGAAAACACGTTACGGGGAATGTCAGCAATATTGAAGTCCGAAGAGCCGAAGCCCATTTGCTGGCCAATGTAGAAGTTTCAGCGTAGCAGAGTCCAGTTCCACGGAAACGGCGAAGTTCGAGAACGTAGCGGCAGTCAGTGGCGAGGAATGGTTATATTAGCATCCAAGAAGGTACTCGAGGCGACTTGGCTCTCTGACCTGCGGTAACGTTATATAAAAGAGAAGGTGGATAGTTTCCCATGTTTCGGTTAGCCAGTATCACCTGCAAAACTATAGATTTTGGGATTAGGGCCGCGGTGGAGCGGTCTAAAGCACCTCGCTGCGGAGCGCGCGGTTGCTCGCCGTGGAGGTTCGAGTCCTCCCTGGGGCATGGGTGTGTGTGTTTGTCCGTAGGTTAGTTTACCTAGGTTTAAGTAGTTTATAAGCTATTGACTGATGACCACGCAGTTTGGTCCGATAGATTTACAGACACTTGAACTTTCTTTTTTGGGATTTGGTCATATACATAAGACATCCATTAACACATTAACGAATTTCATGCTACAGTTATATGACATATTGACTCCCTTGGCGGGTATTACTACGTGCCGGAACCGGGATTCGAACCTGGGACCTTTGCCTTTCATGGGCAAGCGCTCTACTGACTGAGGTATCGCGGCACGCTTCATGGTCCGTCCTCACAGCTTTACCTCCGCCAGTACCTCGCCTCTTACTTACCTTAGGTTGTCGCTAGCCATGCCTCCACCATATCATTCGTTCCAGGAGGTCCAGTCCTGCAAGGTTCGCAGGTGAACTTCTGAGAAATTTGGAAAGTAGGAGGCGAGGTACTAGGGGGGAAGTAATGCTGTGAGGACGAACCGTGAAGCGTGCCAGGATAGCTAAGTCAGTAGGGCGCTTGCCCGCAAAAGGCAAAGGTTCCAGGTTCGAATCCCGGTTCCGGCACACAGTTTTAATCCACCAGGAAAATTTCGTATCAGCGCACACTGCGCTGGGTACTCGTAAATTGAGCATCTTTCCGAGTACCGTTACCGGCTGCCATGCCGTACATCCAGGTTTGAGCCTCCATGATGTCCGCTTTTGTTAGATTTTATTTTCTATACATTTGATGATATTCTCATTTTTGGAATTCATTTTCTTGCCCTACTGTAAAATACAACATAGGGAAGTGTGATTCATATTCAATTAAGTGTAATATCCATTTCAACAAATAAAAGTAAGAAAAACATAAAGTACAATAAAAAAAACTTCTAGTGTATATAATTACAAAAATCCAGTTATTGGCCGTCTATTCGTCAGCATTCTCAACATTAGTAGGGTGAAACGTATCAAAGAAACAACATAAACGAAAATATTAAAAAAAAAAAAAAATCACAGGTAGATGTATGTGCACATACGAAATGTAAACAAGAAGAAAACGCATCCACAATACTGGTTCACTCCAACATTCCCCATCAACAGACGAATATAACAGGACACTCACAGTAAACACTCGTATCTCGCGCGCGACTCTTCCAAACAAAATACCCAGAGAACAAATGAACTGCTTTCAGCTGTATTCCTACGCTGAATATTATCATTGGCGTAATGCACAGCACGAAAAAAAAAAAAAAAAAAACGTGTAAAACGAGTGACATCTAAATTACAAAATTAACAGCAACAACCAGATTCTAAAGAGAAAGAAAAGAATCGTAAGTACCAAACAGAAATGTCGCGTTTTTCTCGAACCGAAAACTAGAAAGTAAGAAAAATTTAAACTGTTTGTTATGTTTGCAGATGACAAGTTCTAACCAAAACAACAAATAAGTAGGCTACTTAACGAGTTTTATGTAGCCGAATGTAAAGATATGTAACACTCATATATCTAGGCCTAATTTTCACTAAACTGAGTTGTATCGACAGATAACCTAAGTAAAATTAGAAATGAATGAACCTACAAACAAAATTTAGAAGTACCTGAAAAGACTATTGTACAGTAACTATAATTTTTCAGAACAAAAAATAAATCATCCCACTGATGATAGCACAAAATGTGCTGAAACATATTTGGGAAAAATTAAAAATCTGGTGTCTTGCATACGGCGGAAAATCGTCACCATTTATCCAAGCAAGCGCGGAAGAAAGGAGAACAGCAACATCGAAAGATGAATATTCCTCACAGTTTGCACAACACACGAACGATATATTGACACAATTACGCGTTGTCCGAGGTATCCTTCGCGTCAAGTAGGAAGGGGGCCCGGTTTTCAGCCGTTCTGTGCATCCCCCACCATTACCGTACTGGCGGATAATAATATTCAATCTCTATGCGCGTGGCTGGCCGCGAGTTACGCAATGTTCCTCCCGCAGTGTCAACTGCTGGCGCTCGGTCGTAACTCCTCGCGCTTTCCCTATCGCTCCGCCTTTATGTGCGGAAGCGCTTTCCTACATGACGCCTAGTGTTGTACTAGTGTGTGTCGGCTACCCGTAATCTACTTCTGTGCCGTGGGAGAGCCGAAATTTATGTCTGTAGGCACAACTGTGTTGCGCAGTTGTATGTAGGCATCTAGCACGCCCTAGAGTTCGTGGGTACACCGGCTACATATCATGTCCCTGCGTTATGTTCGTGCCTATAGCCGAGGCGCCGAAAGAACGACTCTGACAGCTAGCGGCTACGTTGCCAATACTGCTACGCGGGTGTTTGTTGTTACACCGTGTCAGTCGCCGGCATACGAATATCACGTCCGAAAATTTTGAGATCGTTGCTATGTACTATTAAAGCGTGAAACGAACGAGAACAATCACGAAGTAATGAAAAACACTCTTTTTACAGTTAAAAAGAAAAGGTTTAGAAATATATGTCGAGTTAAAGTAAAGCTTCATATGTTTCAGTATTCCATTAAATATAATGTATCATTTAGTCTTCAGCCAGAGGTCTCTAGTTGAAGAATTTTGTTTGTATATTTCATTTTCTATAACCATTTTCCGCAAACTCGTTGTTATTACTCTGACACTGTATTGTGCCAGTCGGCCAAGAGGGTACACAAATAAGGACTACCACTTTACAAGCAGTAAAACAGCCTCTTACAGTGAAATGATTTGTCTTCTTACATAGAAAAGTGTTTTATTTTTTATTTTTTTTATTAATTTTTCTATTTTTATTGCCTCATTACGGCTGTTGTTTACTGCCATAGTATTAATGTCCGTGTAATATCATCAGATCAGTTTCGACAGCTAGTCTCTCGGTTACAGAAGAAGAAATAAAATAACGTAATTTTTCAGTAAACTATCTTTGGCTGCGAAACAAACTATACATAAAAATCAGTCGCGGCCAGCATCATGTGTAATTTATACATGTTATAATGCACTGATTGATCTCTTACCTGTGTTTCACGGAAGAGGGTAGATTCCACAGTCTGAAAAAAAAAGAGTGTCGTCAGTAACCACATCTCCTGCGTTGCTGTCACTGTCACTGTCTTCATCAGCACCGCTGCTACTGCTACTACCGCGCCCTAATCTTCTAGTGCACCTTCTCGTTCCCATGCCTCTTCTAAGATGTACCACATATGAGTGACAACATTGTTCCATGTTTTGGGAGTAATGCTGCCCAGTGCTTCACGAACTAGGAATTCTACTTCTTTTAATTAAAAACTTTTGTTTCTTTCTGCAACGTGCGATTTCACCGGAGCCCACACGAGTTCTATTGCATTAAAATTGCAATGATATAGTGGAAGGTGCAACACTATGACCATTTTCTTCAGCAATTGTATCAATTTCATAAATGATTTTTCGGCTTTGGTTTTTGTAACACAACGCGACAAACGATGAACAGGCGACAGATGTCTTGCAGCGACTAAAGCGTGCCACACCGCGCGACTTTGAGTGGCAGGGTGGCAGCGCGGCACCATTACCCCGTCAACGTTTACGAATTCCAGATCTCAGGTTGGTTCTTGAGTGTGTCCCCCCCCCCCCCACCCTCAGCGGCCCACGTGCGCGAACTGTCGGGGTCGTTCTTTCGGCGGCCCGACTACACAGTATGGCTATCTGATTAGTGACGGTCATCACGCGTCTTACCTCACTCGGCGATGTTCTTCGATTAAATCGTTGGCTTGCGGACATGGGATCCCGTTTATTTATTGTTTATCGATGAGCTCAGCTTTTTATGCTGCAGAAGGCAGTCACCCCTCTGACAGAGTACACTGAGCTTTCTCGCCGAACACCTTTTGCTAATGACCTTCGCGCGGTTGGTCAAAGCATGGCTTCAGAAGCGTCTATAGGAGGTACACAGGGGCGAGTGCATGTAAATTCGCCAGTCAGGTACTCCGGGCTGGCTCCTTCACGGCATACCTGAATAGCGCCGAAATTTTTCATTAACAGGTCAAAGAGTCTCGAACAGATACGCTAAGTGGGGTAGCACGTGTATATGGAAATTGCGACAATGTTGAAAGGAGTCAATTAGACCCGCTTTCAACTCTTATTTATTTCTTTAATTACTGAACTTCATTTATCGTGCTGGCGGTTTGTTATGCAACCATATTTTGAGTTCATGTTTTGTCTCTTGTCTTTGCCTTGGTTGAAGGAAAGCGTAAGTTTGTTAATTGTTTAGTGTTCTTAAGTGATACAGTTCGCTCCCTACCCTCTCCTAGGGGCAATCAAGTGTTCTAGTTCATTGGATTCAAGGTACTTCGAGTAGTCGTCAGAGAGGCTAAGTCCTACGTATGTTCCCCTACCAACTCAACAGGCGCAGACGAGCGATGGCGGTCGCCCCCGCAAAATTCTTCTACGTCAGGAGTTGGTAAGTCCCCATCCAGGTTCCCAAGCCAGGCGCTGGCTGTTGCTGTTGAAACCGGCACTCTGGTGAGTAGACAAGCCTTAGTTTGCACAGAGCGCCTTCTTTGTTGAGATTTTAAATTTAGGCAAGTGTCACCTACGTTTAATGTACGCATGGGTCGACCTTAGGTCAGTATCGCGACCTCGTGGCGACTGATGCTCAAATAATTGTATTACTTCCCAGCTAAGGCTCGTTTCTGACCTGCTCAATATTAATAACTGTTCCTGTAGATTATTGCAAATCATATCCCGTAATTTGATTTAAGCCTACGTATCTATTAATGGTTTGCGTTCGTAGTACCTGTTGACTCTCCTCTAACCCACTTAGGGCCGTTTCATCCATCTCTCGTTAATCTTGTCGTTAGTAAACGAGAAGATGCCTTTAACGTCTCGTTAAATGTGCTCGTTAAGTGCACTGCGTTTGTCATTGCCACATATACCTCTCGTTTGCTAACCTGGAGAAAACGAGAAGGTGCGATATATTTCGACTATGTTGGCAATAGAAACAAATGAAAGTGCACTCTGAATAATCAGCTGTTCCCCATATTTGACTATCAGGGAAGAGATTAGCAGACAGTTGTTATTTGGTGCTGTGGCAAACAAACGTGAAAGAAGCTCAAATTTTACAAGAAATTCAAGAAATTAGTGCGAGAGTCTTGTGTCCTTAATAGAGAAATATGACACATTGGAATGGTAAACAAAAAAAAAAAAAAAAAAAAAAAAAAAAAAACACGCTACGACATGGAACGAAAAGGAAGCGACCTTGCGGCAAATGAATTCAATGCTGTCCATGGAACATGTAGGACAGCAAAAGTGCTTAGGGCCTAGTACGATAATATACTGCCAAGTGCGTAGTACGTTAGTGTAGGTTAAATTCTACGATGCTTCTCGCCGGGCTGCAGTGGTTATGTTGGCCCCAATGGTAATGATGGCAACTCAGATGACTAATGAATGTTTTTTCGTGACAACTGAAATTAAAGCGAAAATATTTTTTTTTCTGAACGGACAAGGGTACATACAAGAATGTGTCGACCATAGAGCAGGTACAGTATTAAATTTGCTACGAGTGAAACGAGCAGCAATAACATTTACTCTGTAGCTTGTGAAAGATATTAACGCAGTTCTGCACTTCATTGTTCACCTGTTGCCAACATAAGCACTGGAGCCCTGTGAAAAGCGTCGTAAAATTTTACCTTAGTGCAAGCAATAAATTGCACGTAGGCGAAAGTGCACTGTTCCTGTAGATCGGAGAAAGAAATCACATTTTAGACCTTACACTAGGTGCAACAAGCATAAGTAAATACTGAATTAATAAGTTTGCACACATAGATAATGTATTTTTTTTTTAATTTACAACAGATAACTTACAAAATTCATATGTTGGTCTCTTCAGATGGTCGTGTAGTTTTTCATGTAGCATTTCCAAAACGGCTGTTCAAAGACGAAATTGCGTAACAAATTCTGCATCATCCCAGCATTCAAAATGATTTGGACGAACATAAATACGTCTAGGACGCCTTATAGGGGCAATGTCCTCTAGATCATAAAAAATATTGACATAGTAAATGTCAACGAAATCTTATTCCAGCAATTTTCATCATATCGATTCTCACCTAACTAGTCGTTACCCGTAAGTTTGTATTTTGATATCGCAACAATATTTTTAAGGTTATGTTGCGTATCTGCAATGTATCAAACTCATCTAATCGCTACTGACATCGATAGGGCGAGAAATGTGACGATACAATTTACCAATAAAGCTGCTTTCCACACTATTTTTCCATACTTGTAGTGCTTCTGTTATTTTGTTCGATAAATCGGTCTTTTTCACGTGAATATATTGATGTATTTTAGTGCTTTGAAATCCTGCCATTTTGATACAGATTCTCACTTAACTGATCGTTAGCCGTGTAACGAGCAAAATTTTACTCGTTAACTTAACGGCCAGTTTGAGGTCCTTTAACCTCAGGTTAACTTATAACGAAACATTGACAAACGCAATTCTCCACTAACGATAAGTTAAAATCTTAACTGTAACTTAACGAGACATTGACATACCGGCCCTTAATTATGCGAATTGTGCCACCTAGCAGGGAGGTGCAATATTTCACTGTAAAACTAATGTAAATTGTATTTTGAAAAAATGTGAGACTAATAATTTAATCTCCTATTAAAATTATCCTGTTAAACTAAATTTATCTCTAGACTGTCCCTAAATTGCACTGGCGAATCCCCCTCCTGATCATCAAATAAAGTTGCCTATTGTGTGCAGATACAACTGCTGTGACGATATGTCTGTGCTCTTGTGTTGCCCATAGCAACACCTCTTCTTACTGTGCATGGTCGATGGATCCATTTCCTGCTCTAAAGTCGTTATCCGTTGCCCTAATTATTACTTCTCCTTTTACTGTTTTATACTCTGATCGCGGAATCAGTATTTATTCACGATCTGTGTAAGAGACCTCCACGAAGCGTGGGAGTGAGTGAGTGAGAGATGTTGGTAGGGAAATTAGTTCAAGATGAGTAGTAACACCTACTATCATGATTCTAGGGGCGAAAATAAATTACCTAGTCAGTAACTGCCAGAACAAGACAAAGAAATTGAGGCAGTACACTCGTTTGTTCATTCCACCCGGAAATAAAAAGTATTTATCAATACAGGCAGGTGTTCCACTTATAACAGGTGACATGAAATCTGTATATATTTCAAAACGTGAAGTGATGTGATGTGCTGGGATGAAACAGAAGAAACGAAACAAAACGAAAAGTGCTGTACACAGCCGGGAATAACACGCCATGAACAAACGAACTCCAGCCAACAAGACGGAGAAACAGTAGTAACATGTGAAGAAGAGACATCAACACCGTGAATAGACCAAGTATTAAGTTAAAAACACTTAGGCCTAACGTGCACAATGTTTTTTAAAAACTGTTTTTAATCTATTTATCGAAAAGAAACTGTAAAAACGTTTGTATCATTTACAGACCACAGAAGACGCTTTTAAAATAAAAAGCGAAACGCGTCTGGTGTAAAAACTCTTAATTGCAGTCAGCATATGACGGATTACGTCTTATAATCAATTTGAACATGTTTCTGGCTGTCTTATGATTATGATCAAATCCCAAAATCTACCCGTACTATAAAAATGTGTGCGTTTGTGTGCATCTCTTCCACATCTTATCTTTGGATGAAGATATCAATGAATTCAGTGGATAGCAAAATGTTAAACTTGTGGAACATAATTTCAGTCTTTACAGTTGTATCCGTTTATTACACTGTCCTTCGCTGATTTTTCTGTCTATATATATAAGAAAAACATCATTTATGCCACTCATTATTCCTTGAATGCCGCGGTGGAGTAGTCGAGCTGTCTAATGCGCCTCGTTGCGGAGCGCACGGTTACTCGCCATCGGAGGTTCGAGTCCTTCCTTGGGCATCGGTGTGTGTGTGTTGTCCTTAGATTAGTCTACCTTAGTTTAAGTAGTTTGTAAGCTACGGACTGATGACCACACAGTTTGGTCCGATAGATTTACAAACGTTTCAACACTCCTTGAATCTCTGAGAATGATGGCTAACAGTCGCAAATATTTTATTTAATATACCAAACCTAGAGTTCGGTCACTGTGTGACCATTATCGATGCATTAAAAACATGCTTTAAAACTTACGTTCAGGCGAATTTTATATTTTTACACCGCGTTTTGAAAGCATAGATAATGATCATAGAGTGACCGAAATCTAGATATGCAATACCGAATAAGAATTTGCTGTTCGTCAATCACATATTGTAACAGACGCTTAGTAGGTATTCCAGTATGGAAACAAAATTAATAAACTAGCAACTCTTCTTTCATTCACTACGACTGTCTTAGCTATTTACATTTACAGAAAAACGGTAAAATCATCATGTTTGTGCTGTCAAGCTGTATGTAATACGTTACACCGGAAAGACATATAACAGTGAAATACATAACTTACAATAATAAAAAAATCTTAATTATTTTCAGTTCTCATCTATTTTTTTTTGAGTCACATATATTTTAATAACTTGTTTTCTCAAGATTTACACTTGGTTCTATGTGTTCAGTATGAGTAAGTGGAATATTCGAGTTACTTTAATTTTTTTTCACGCAACAGTGCCAACAGATATGTAAACATTTAAGCGAAAACTGAAGTTTAAATTAAACTGTCTATACTGCCAGTAGTTTCACATTTGCCAAATTTGAAGTTTAATTCGGATGAAATCATCTGTAAGTGAAGACGACAACTATTAATTAAACCGAGCAATTTTTTTATACATATCTATGTTTGACATAGAGTTATTGTGCAAAACTTGAAATCTCTAATAATTTCCTATGAACATGATGTAAGGGCGTTGTCAGTCAAAAGCCTTCGGGAGGACGAGGGAAGATGAGAAAGAGATTGAGGAAATAATAAATAATGGAATATATGCGATTGCAGACTTTCTCGGCGTATTCCATTAATGAAGTCTTCCCGGGTAATCAGCCGAGTGAAGGCGTCGTCTTGTCGCAACGTTTCGATGAGCTTCGTGCTAATCATCTTCTGGCGAAGTGACTTCATTAATTAAAGAAATAATTGTACAACAAATGTAGTAAAAACAGTTTATACGCAAGAAAAGTTATTAACAGTTACAATGAATATAGAATATAGTAAAAATTAAAGAAACTGTGTTAAAATATAATCTCATCCAATTTTTCTAAATTCTTCCAACAGTTTATTAATATATTTCAATTTCTAGGAGAACTACTCCACCCCAGTGTCTGGCGACGCCCATGAATAATGTATTCCATTATTATACATCGTATACTTCGCGGGCTACGTACCAGATCCACAGGAAATTGTGGTCTGTAGGTGAACACACTTCAGATTAGTAGATCTCTTACAACAGTGAACTTGGTTCTAATATGATGATCATATACGTACCCTTCTGCCATCAATCATGAATTTCTTCTATAATTGTTTGAATTATACAGTGCTCTTTGACAATTTTAAGACGTGGAGATATCGAAGTACCAAGCGTGAATTCGCACACGTTGCGCTGTATCTCAACAAATAAAACCCGACCATTACTTACATTTACTGTGAATTAAAATTGGTTACCGTCAGAAGGGGTGCAGTCGATCAGGTGGGAGGAAGTCGACCGGCAATACAGCATTATAATTTACACTACTTCCACCTGGCGGTACATCCGGGAACTTCACGCTACACATACTTGTTGTAAGCCAATGAGTTGCAGAGTAGTGTTTAGCTGTAGAATTTTCTCTCTAAGTATTCGTTCAACGGGATTGTGGGATATAAATAAATGCTTTTTGGTGGCCTGTGAATGAAGAAAGACTAAACCTGTAACAATACGACCTTATAGTCATATAATTCTTCTGTTTTCGGACTGTTAGTCGGTAAGTGAACTCATTGTCATTTGATTTATGTATTTGCAAAAGCAGAAGTTTGTTGTATGGACGAGTAGTGATCTAAAAATTGAATTGTCATATTTTGTAAGGTGAAGTCGATCATGCCGTGAACATACGTGAAGAAGGTGGGAAGAGAGGGAAAATGAACTACAGTCCAGTATATCTGGAAAATGCCGTTCAGGAAGTGAAGAAAGGGAACTTGAGTATTCGTAAGTGTTACGGTGTGCCCTATACAACGTTAAATGAGTGGGTGAAGGGCAAACGTAGATATAAATATGGTGGGCAGCCTGTTCTTAGTTCAGTAGAGAAGAGTGTTTAGATCATGGATTGATCAAGTGTATTTCCAGATGTTCCTGATGTACAAAAGACTCCCTTGACACAAACTGTAACAAAAATGAAGCCCAAGGGCGTTGGTCGTGGACGCTACAGTTTCCCAGATTTTGACATTTCAAACATTGAATGAAAATTCTTCATGATGCAAGATAATTTTATGTACAGTGCTTACTTCTTTTTTTAAGGAAAATACAATGTTCTAACCCCAAAATAGTCTGTTAATTTAAATAGATGTTTAGTCCCTGAGAAAGACCCTCTACTATTTTAAAACTTCATATAAACATAGCCTACCATATCTTGGGAGATATTTCAATGTACAAGACGATAGGTTTCACCCCATTGTCTGGGTGAAGCCGTTATAGGTCTTCAAAAAATGAAGGTCGGCTTCCATCAACCTTTGAATTAACAGAATTTCAAAAGCACAATAGACTATTTCTATATTTGACATTAGATATAATGTACAAGTAATATTTTTGAAACGAATTCTTCCAGAGATTCCCTCGAAAACAACAGAAAAACTTAATTTTGTGATCGACTTCACCCCTTCTGACGGTATGTTACATTATCAAAAAGGTCCAAAGTTGGTTAAGATTATGGTACTTAACTGCGGGGTTATCAGTCCCTAAACTTACAAACTATTTATAAACTAACATACTAATGACTACACAAACATCCATGCCCGCGGGAGGATTCGAAACCCTGACGGGGAACGACCTCGCGCATCTGATACAGCGCCACTGCGCTCGGTCGCGCCGCACTTTCCCTACAATAGTACAAATACGAATGAAGAACCTTCTGAGACGAAACTTTTCGTTATTCTGTTGTAGCTAAAAAGCATGAAATTATTCCCAGCAGTAAGCCTCCTGACAGGGAATAGAATCGTTAATTCACGATAGGATGAAAACCGCACCTGCTGCGAGGGCGGTGTTTACAGAGCGCCCCGCTACGCGGCGCGACGGTCGTGGTCTGCCGCCGAACACTCGGGATTTCGGCAGGTGGCGGCACATCGCGGGAAAACTCCGAAACCACTGCGAGCCGCTGTTTGAACTACCCCACTCAGCTGCTAAAAACGGTTTCGCGGAGGGCAAGGTCACAAATTACTGACTTCCGCTGTTTGCGCGAAAAGTGCCGATCAGCTTCCTGCTTAACTTCACGGCAGCCCATTTCGAATATTGCTCGTGGGGCAGGTACACCACAGCAGTAACTTTCATGCCGCTGCAGAGACTACTTAAAAGAACTGGCGGGCATCCAATTTTACAGATGCTGAGTGCTTGTTAACATAGGGCCAAACTCGTAATGAGTACTAACATTATCCTCTGCGTCACTGCTAGTAAATGTGTAGTCATAGAACAGTGTCAACATTTATAAAGTAAGGCAGAAAAGTCCTTTAAGAGTGCACGCGGTCAATAGAACCCGAGCAGTTATAGGCCTAATAAAAAAAAAAGTTCAAATGTTTGTTAAGCTTACGGGACTTAACTGCAGAATCATCAGTTCCTAAATTTACTTATGAACTACCTTATACTAAAGACGACATAAACATCCATGCCGGATGGGCGATCCGAACCTCCGACGGGGAGCGGCTTCGCGCCTCAATGCGCTCGGCCGCTCCGCCGCGGCTATAGGCCTACTGTATAAGACTGAGAGTCTATTAGACATTTGAAGAACTACTCTCTGAGTGGCAGCTGTATACTACGACTTCGTCAACACCAGTAGCAGTCTTTCGATGGAATTTTACTCAGAAATAATCGTTGTTGTTGTTGTTGTTGCGGTCTTCAGTCCGTAGACTGTTTTGATGCAGTTCTCCACGCTAAACGGTCCTGTGCAAGTGTCTTTATATGAGAATACGTTCGGCAACCTACATCCTTTTGAATCTGCTTACTATATTCGTCTCTCGGTCTCCCTCTACGATTTTTAACCCACACGCTTCCTTCTAATGCTAAGTTGAAAATTCCTTGATGTCTCAGAATGTGTCCAACCAGTCTATCCCTTCTCTTAGTCAGGATATGCCAGAAACTCCTTTTCTTTCCGATTTGGTTAAGTACCTCCTCAGTAGTTACGTGACCTACCTATCTAATTTTCATCAATCGTCTGTAGGACAACATTTCAAAAGCTTCTATCATCTTTGTATCTGGTCTCCTTATCGTCCACGTTCCACTCCCATCCAATACTACACTCCATACAAATTTTTTCAGAAAGGGCTTTCTAACATTTAAATTAATATTGGATGTTAACAAGTTTCGCTTCTTTAGAAACGCTATTCTTCCCATAGCCATTCTGCATTTTATATCGTCTTTACCTCGGCCATCAAGTAAATTTGCTACCCAAATAACAAAATTCATCTACCACTTTTATTGTCTCATTAACTAATCCATTTCCTTCAGCATTGCCTAATTTTCTGACATTGCATTTCATTATTTTCGTTTTATTCTTGTTAATGTTCAACTTATATTTACTTTCAAGAAACTGTCCATTCCATTCAATTGCTCTTCCGGATCTTTTGTGGTCTCTGACAGAATTACTATTTCATCAGCAAACCACAATGTTCTTAATTCTTCTCCCTGCACTTCAATGACCTCTTCAAATTTCTCCTACCATTCCTTTATGCCTGCTCAATGTACAGATTGAACAACATCTGGAAAAGCCTACAACCCTGTATTACTCCCTTCTCAACCTCTGCGTCCCTTTCTTGCCCTTCGACTCTAATAACCGCTGTCTGGTTTTTGTGTAGGTTCTTCGATCCCTGCTACGTTCAGAATTTGGAATAGTGTATTCCAGTCGACATTGTCAACAGCTTCCTCCAAATCGACAAACGCTAAAAATGTACGTTTCCCTTTCCTTAGCCTATCTTCTAAGATAAGTCGTAATGTGGGTATTGCCTCCCATGTTCCTACATTTCTCTTAAATCCAAACTGATATTCCCAAAGGTCGGATTCCACAATTTTTTCCAGCCGTCTGTAAATAATTCGTGTTAGTATTTTGCAACCATGACTTATTAAACTGATAGTTCTGTATTTTTTTCATTTGTCTGCACCTGCTTTCTTTGTAATTGGAATTACGATATTCTTCTAAAAGTATTTACCCTGTCTCATACATCTTGTATACCAGTTTTATATGGGTTTACCTTCAAATTTGTTTTGGACAGCAGTTTTGTGTGTTACGCTGTCGAGTGTTAAACGATCCAATGGCTACAGTGCGTTCGATGCTTTTCTCAACGGTATAAACAAACTGCAATAATAAGTTATCAGAAATTAGTTTATGACCCTCCTCACCCTTTCCTCCCCCTTCTCCTCTACCTCACCCTCTCCCTTTTTCTCCCCATCTACACACGTTACTTTCATCATCATTCACGTGTGCATCACTTGTGTCTCCATCGGAGTTCAGTCATCAGTGTTTTGTGTTTCTATCTAACGTAACTGCAAACGGCCTCCCGGAGCCGACGCCTATGTTTTTAACTGTCTGAGTGTCTACGTCCTTCAGTGTAGTGTTTCTCCGATTTCCGCGCCGTGTTATTTTATGTACTGCACACAAAACACCATGTCAAATATATGCCAGTCTTCCATTTTCTCATCGTGTTTTATGTATTGTCACCTTTTATTCTCCATTTGTCTTTTGTTTATTTCTTCATACCATGTCAAATTTCTGTAGGCTAAAGAGCACCTCAAGTGCTGTCAGCCCGCCTCATTTGGGGAGTGAAATGACAATAAAGGAAGGGGAAAAATTTCAGTTTCTGGCACACGTAGCAAATCGGTTACAGACGGATAGTCTGGCGCGAGAAAATCATTGTTTTACTATCAGTGCCGATGCTTTGTTCCTCAGGAAATTTCTAAAGTATTTCAACATTTGCACTTTTACTTGAATTTTTTCTGATTACCAAAGAACATAGCATAATATTATAGAAGTTATTATGCCTAAGTATCTAAAAAATACAGTACTGGCAATTAAAACGGCTACACCAAAAGAAATGCAAATGAGAAACGGGTACTCATTGGACAAATATATTATACTAGAAATTACATGTGATTACCTTTTCACACAATTTGGGTGCATAGATCCAGAGAAATCAGTACTCAGAACATCCACCTCTGGCCATAATAGAGGCAGTGATACGCCTGTGCATTGAGTCAAACAGAGCTTGGATGTCGTGTACAGGTACAGATGTCCATGTAGGTTCAACACGATTTCTGCAACATGTGGTCGTGCATTATCCTGCTGAACTATAGGGTTTCGCAGGGATTGAATGAACGGTAGAGCCATGGGTCGTAACACACCTGAAAAGTAACGGCCACTGTTCAAAGTGCCGTCAATGCGAACAAGAGGTGACCGAGACGTATAATCAAAGGCACCCCATACCATCACGCCGGGTGATACGCCAGTATGGCGATGACGAATACTCGGATCCAATGTCCGTTCATCGCGATGTCGTTAAACACTGATGTGACCATCATGATGCTGTAAACAGAACCTGGATTCACCCGAGAAAAATGTTTTGCCATTCGTGCACCCAGGTTTGTCAATGCAGGCACTCCTGTCTGTGATCCAGTATCAAAGGAAGCCACAGACATTGTCTCTGAGCTGGTAGTCCATGCTGCTGCAACGTCCTTGAACTGCTCGTGCTGATAGTTGTTTTTCAAAACGTCCCCATCTATTAACTCAGGGATCGAGAAGTAGCTCCACGATCCGTTACACCCATGCGGATTAGATGCCTGTCATCTCGACTGCTATTGCAACGAGGCCGTTGGGATCCATCACGACTTTCCGTATTGCCCTCTTCAACCTACCGATTCCATATTCTGCTAACGGTCATTGGATTGCGACAAACACGAGCAGCAATGTCGCGATACGATAAACCGCAGTCGCGATGGGCTACAATCCGACCTTTATCTAAGTCGGAAACGAGACGGTATGCATTTCTCCTCCTTACACGAGGCATCACAACAACGTTTCTCCAGGCAACGCCGGTGAACTTCTGTTTGTGTATGAGAAATCGGTTGGAAACTTTCCTCGTGTCAGCACGTTGTAGGTGTCGCCACCGACGCCAACTTTGTGTGAATGCTCTGAAAAGCTAATCGTGTCCATATCACAGCATCTTCTCCCTGTCGGTTAAATTTCGCGTCTGTAGCGCATCTTCGTGGTGTAGCAATTTTAATGGCCAGAAGTTTATTAAACATAATATATGGAGAGTGTTATGTACCACTAGACCAAACGTCAAAATGTCATGATTGATATACATGAGCTGTTTCTTTAACAATGTATTTAATGCTGAATTTTCTCAATTTTTGTGCAAGGAAAGGGTTATTATTGTTTGACTTAGTAGTGGAGCTACAACTGTAAACAACACTAAACATTTAAGAAAATGGCCCTAGGTATGCTTATTTGCCGCTTGTGAGGTTTTTGTTGTTCATCAATAGACTAACCGACTCCAAACTCCTTTGGTCTCATTATGCGTAACTGAACAATACATTAAGTTCATTTAACAAACTCTAAACCACATGCTTTTCATGTTCTGAAAGACTTGAAAAGTTCATTTAATAGGAACGAAAAGTACATTAAATTACATTTCGCAACCTAAAAACGCTGAAGGATAAGAGTTATGGATATCAAAACTGTAACTTTGCATCATGAACATAGATTGTATTGAGTGTTGTGAACATAAAATAATTGCAACAGTGCGAATAACATGACAAAAAACACATCGCCACAAACATAAAAGGTAACATTCATTACATTCCACGTGGTAGTGTCTATTACTAACCGTGTGTCAACAATAGGACCTACTGTGTAAACACTGTAAAATAAATGAAACTCACAGAAACAAAAAATATTATTAGTTGCCTTTATTCGTATTCTGTTTCCAAGTCAACTTGGCACTGAAACCGTCGATACCGTCTTCCATGTTAACAGCATTTTGAATGGACTGGTACATTTGTCTCGAAACTTTCTCGATCAGCGAAAGAAGGAACTTCAAGTTACAAGCTTTTATTGTGAAATCGGTTTTCTTCCTGAGAATTAAAAAGGTCTTCAATCTCTTTTCATAAATATTCTCAGATGTTTCTCTTTCTTAGTCTAATTTATACAGTGTTTTTGTGTGTCAACTTTGCGGTTTCTTATTTGTGTTTAGTATTTTAGTTCTAATATTTTTAATTAATTAATTATTTTTGAATGAAGATAACCAAAGCATTTTGTCTCCGACTTTTTTGTGGCATTTATAGTATCATGAATGGTGTACAGCTGTTGTTCTATCTTCAGTATACACTCTATATCTTCCAACTCTGTCATTAGGCAACAAGTAATGCCCTGGGAGAACATAACGCAAAGCAATATTTTCTAATGTGGGGTGATTTTCGAACGGAGTTTTAAGTGCGAGCACAATTTTTATATTACTTTTTTGCTCTCTATACGTGTCTGAAAGAAGCATAAATCCTTTACCAGTAACAGTTTCTTACACTCCCGACCATTAAAATTGCTATTCCACGAACATGAAGTGCTACAGACGCGAAATTTAACCGACTGGGAGAATATGCTGTGATATGCAAATGATTAGCTTTTCAGAGAATTCTCACAACGTTGCCACCGGTGGCGACACCTACAACGTACTGACACGAGGAAAGTTTCCAACCGATTTCTCATACGCAAACAGCAGTTCACCGGCGTTGCTTGGTGAAACCTTATTGTGATGCCTCGTGTAAGGAGGAGAAATGCGTACCGTCGCGTTTCCGACTTTGATAAAGGTCGGATTGTAACCACTCGCGATTGCGACATTGCTGCTCGCGTTGGTTGCGATCCAATGACAGCAGAATATGGAATCGGTAGGTTCAGGAGGGAAATACTGAGCGCCGTGCTGGATCCCAAGGCCTCGTATCACTGGCAGTCGAGATAACAGGCATCTTATCCGCATGGCTGTAACGGATCGTGCAGCCACGTCTCGCTCCCTGAATCAACAGATGGGGACGTTTGCAAAACAACAACCATCTGCACGAACAGTTCGACGATTTTTGCAGCAGCATGGACTATCAGCTCGGAAACTACGGCTGCGGTTACCCTTGACGCTGCATGACAGACAGGAGCGCCTGCGATGGTGTACGCAACGACGAACCTGGGTGCACGAATGGCAAAACGTCTTTTTTTTTCGGGTGAATCAAGGTTAATTTTCACATCATGATGGTTGCATCCGTGTTTGGCGACATCGCGGTGAACGCACATTGGAAGCGTGTATTCATCATCGCCATACTGGCGCATCACCCAGCCTTATGGTACGGGGTCCCATTCGTTACACGTCTCGGTCACCTCTTATTCGCATCGACGGCACTTTGAACAGTGGCCGTTACATTTCAGATGTGTTATGGCCCGTGGCTCTACTGTTCATTCGTTTCCTGCGAAATTCTACATTTCAGCAGGATAATGCACGACCGCATTTTGCACGTCCTGTACGGACCTTTCTGGATACAGAACATGTTCTACTACTGCCCTGACCGGCACATTCTCCAGTTCTCTCATGGTGGCCGAGGAACTGGCTCGTCACAATACGCCGGTCACTACACTGGATGTACTGTGGTGTCGTGTTGAAGCTGCATGGGCATCTGTACTTGTACACACCATTCAAGCTCTGTTTGACTCAAAGCCAAGATGTGTCAAGGCCATTATTACAGCCAGATGTGGTTGTTCTGGGTACCGATTTTTCTGGATCTATGCATCAAAAATGCGTGAAAATGTCAGTTCTAGTGTAATATATTTGTTTAATGAATACCCGTTCATCATCTGCATTACTTTTGGTGTAGCAGTTTTAATGGCCAGTAGTGTATATATGTTTTTTCAAGGCAGCCACCGCCGACCGCGGTGGCCAAGGGGACTGAGGCGTTCCAGTGATCTGCCAGTAACTTTCCTGGAAAACAGTGAACATAGCGGACCCACTGTGTACATCAGTGTTTTTCAACCTGTGGGGCGCCGGCCGCAGTGGCCGAGAGGTCTGCGGCGCGCCAGTCACAGTCTGCACGGCAGCTACGGTCGGGGATTCGAATCCCCCCTCGGGCATGGATATTTGTGCCGTCCTTACTATTAGTTAGTTCATAAGTAGTTTGTAAGTTTAGGGACTGATGACCCCCTAGTTAAGTCAAATAAGCTATACAAACCTTTGAACATTTTTTTAAGGCAGCCACCATCCTCCTGGGCTCCATGACCAAATTCACCCTCAACCCATAGATAGCAGTCGCCTTGTCCATCTTGCCACCGAATACTTCAACTGTAGTCATACACATATAAAGCTGTTTTTATAATATACAATGTTTGTAATAGTTTTAGGCAGAAGCAGCCTTGTTTTGTAAATCAAATCACAAGGTGTTGACACCAAGATGCTTACAGCTGAGTGCACCTTGTGCCTCTTTGGTGTTTTCCTTGTTCTGTGCACACGGATGATGTTCTGAACGAGTGTTGACACATCTTTTATTACAATCATCACTAGACCAGAGTCTGCCATCTGGTTCTTGCTCCACTGTTGAAGAACTTCAATCTGGATAATCGTTTGTAGTTTTGTGATGCAACACCGATAAACAAACATAGGCGAAGTGACACTTACAAGGGAACCATCAGAAGTGTAAATAACGGATTCTGATGGGATATGTTGTAGAAGCATATACTGCGAGCGTGAAGGTTGGGGTGAGAGTTTAAAATTGGGAAAGGTTAATTTTTAAACTCACAACCACCAGCTGCGAACCAAATTCCTAAACATGCAAAAACACTGGAACTGCGATTGCGAATGTTTGACTCGATTTCTAGGGGATGATATCACACGTTCGCAGCTTTCCTTCCCTACATATGATTAACAAAACAAATTCATAATAAAATAAAGTTCATGAGAGAAAACACGTGAAAGTTCACTTTATGTTGTTTATTTCACAATCTCAGAACCCTGTGGCTGATACGTCTGTACGTCAGCACATTCATCAAATATAGCTCGTGAGCCCCCAGACAAAATGAATATTTGTCGCGAATTGTTTTCACACCACGTGGCTGTCTCAAACACCGTTTATGTTCATGCCTATGCGACGACAGGTGTTACATTAACAAATCACAGTCACTTTAATTCATTGCGATGCACACTTTGTTCCGCCGGCTAAATATTCGCAAACTCACAGTAGCACTCGATTCAACTTGGTGCAGTCTACGACGAGCACCCACACGTGGCGAATGCCACACACAAATCTATAACCTCCACCTCGAGGTCCACATGCCGACTGATGCAGAGCCGCCGCCCGGCCAGCCACACCACGTGCTCTGGAGTCCTCACTTCCTGCCCTTGCACGCGCGCGCGTGCCAAAAGCTCAACTGCCAGGGTTTTTTCCCCTACGTCATCAACTTCCGCATGTGAGCTGTTCTAACCGATTTGCCAACGTACAGGGCTCAGCCAATACATTTCTAAAACTTTACTTAAAATCAAAATAATTACACTACACATTAAACAAATATTTTCTTACGTTTTTATATTAGTATAAACATCCTTTGTGCTGTTTATCATAATCGTGCAATTTCTTATACCACAGATAAGTGATTTAACTGAATACTTCAAGATAAAATACAAAAGATTAATTGAAAATAAAATGAGAAATAGTTAATATATTATTTTTATAAACAAACATTGCCATGCTAGTTGTGTAACTGTCTTGTCTTCGTTGGTAATTTATTACTTTTCATTGTCAATTAAACATATTACGTTAGATGTGACTATATCAGCTAATGTATTGTTTATTTATCAACAGGCTATTTTGTAATGAGGGCCTTAAAGGTTCCTAACTGCATCGTATTACTTCAAATGCCAGTAGTATTACAATATTTATGCACTGCACTGTGCCTGGCACTCACCATTGTCTCTCTCTCCCCTCACCGGAAAATAACTGGAAAATCCTAAGTTGGAACATCCACCAACGTCGGCCTGTTCGCTGGCCTCCCGTCAGCTACAAGCACACAGCAAATCTCAACGTGGAGAATTTCTACCTTTGGCCTAACTATAAATGTTGTCACCCAACTGCTTACATACATTGCTACCATAATTAATAAGATTAAAATTGTGTAACATTTAGTGCATTGGTATGGTCAATGTTTGCAGTGAACTTCATACTGTTTAATTATCAAATGCTATTAATTACCAGTATTTCTATTTGGCGGTAATCTCACAATACCCTGAGTATCAGGCTATCCGCTTTTTTAGCGACAGCCTTGGTTTTCGAGAAGATTGATGTTGAAGTTCACTGCAAGTCATATATTGGACAGACGATGAGTACCGTCGAGGATCGAAGCCTTGAACACCAAAGGCACACACGATTGATGTATCCGAGCAAATCGGCGGTCGCTGAACATTGTTTGTTGGAGAATCATGCGATGGAGTATGAACGCACTAGGATTCCGGTACAGACGTCGAGATACTGGGACTGCGACGTTAGAGAGCCCATTGAAATTCGCACTAGTGACGACCTTATAAACCGTGACTGTGGCTACAATCTTAGCAAAGCTTGTAACCAGCGATTGGGTTAATTAAGAGATCTATCAAACGTAACGTAGTAACGATCACGGCGGACAGAGCCCTCACATCGTCGTCATCTCAAACGCCGTCGCAATCGGTCCCACTGCGCGACCACGGCGCAGGGCGCGAACCACAGAGGGATCGCTCCGCGGGCAGAGTGTATTTAAACCGGCCGCCACTGGGCTAGAAACCAGTTCCCTACGAGCCGCCGTAGTGAGCGGATCTCCGTGCCAGCGCGTTTCCAGGAGCTCATTCCGTCAGTTCACCTGATGATGGAGACACATATGATCGGAATTATTGTGCCCGTCGGACAATGTAGACCAGCAGTACACATGTGGCTATTTTGATAATCTGGTAATAGATTGCAATCAAGAATAACCTCCCACTGTTTCTTCACTAAAATCCAGCTGCTCATGGATTTTCTCCTCCTTATTGCCCCAGACCATCAGATCGTCTGCATACACTATTGCTTTCATTTCTTCCCCAGTTTTCCCTGCTACCTTTGCATCCGTAACCAAATAAAGAGAAGAGGTAAGACTGCAATGCCTTGCTTCAGCCCGCTCAATTGTTTCAAATCATTCTGTTCTTCCCTCTCCATCTTTCACACAACTCATGTTTGAATACTACATCTCCCTTATCCTGCTTACATTTCGCATTTAGTTTCCTAATATTCCACTCTATGAAACTGGAAAATTATACTATTGTAAGGCACATATTTCAAGAGATTGAGCTGCTTCAAAGTGAAACTGAGATGGACAGGAAGTAGGGTAGGCGACGATGAGAAGAATATGCTCTCTTCAACCATGAAATACCAGGACCTAGCTCTTGTGTGTATATGAATGTGAATTTAAGCCAGAGAAATACCTGTGGGTGGCAAGATCTTTGTTGCTGTATAGTCTTGGTCGCTCAGCTGCTGGGTGACACAGCAGCCAGAGCCCTCACTTCGCAACGCGCATGCCTAATGCCTGCTCTCCACTCACCAGGCAGCTACTCCCTACAATGATTAGGGATTAGTTAAAGATTCATGAAAAACACGCCATTTTTGAAGATGTTTACTAAAATTAAATACCAAATAACGTATCATCGAAGTTGAAAGCAATCAGGAGATATTGATAATATCGATGTTACAAATACCCGTGCGGTATAAAGATGTGTTCAAATGAATCTGATTGTAGAGTAGACGGGAAAGGGACTGGTTCTTGCTATAAGTTAACTTTGTTTATTATTTAATCTTCGCTTTCGTAACAGATTCTGGGAGCAGCAATGAAGATTATATTCTTACTTTTCACAAATATTTTCCTGTTTTCCTGAATATGTAGCGAATTGTGAGGGTATCAATGGGTACCAACCTAATAACTGAATTATGCTTTACGTTTCAGAAAGTTCGTTGGAACAACGTATATTTTTTCCATGCTGTTTCAACTTTACCTCAGTGCATTGTAATACATTTTCTGCACATTGGCTTCACAGTCTAAGATTAAAGGACTGTAAACAGTTTACCGTGTAATTTGCTTCAGAAATCCCTTTGAAATGATTGCACTTTGTTTCCCGTAGTTCAAATGTCACTGTACGCCAGTGAGTAGCGACAATCATATACGTTAGCTTGACGTAACATACTCTGAAAAAAGAAATTATGTAACTTTGACTGTGTTATTGAAAAAAAAAAAATAAAAAAAAAAAAATAAAAACAACTTTCGTTGATGTATGTTCATTCTGCATTTTTAATAATCTCACAAATGAAACAGTTATTTCTAATTTTTCTGTTCTGAAATGGTCGTACGTATCAACCTCCTACATGTTATATTCTAGATCTCTGTAGTCATTTGGAATAAGGGTCAGAGGACTTATTAAACTTTATCGTTTTAGTGCCTCTCAGAGAGTCTGAAATACATATGTGGCCAGAGGAAAATTACAAGTAGACACGACAAACTGGCAAAGCAAGTGATCAAGCTTAATATGACAAAATTACTTATCTCATGAATTGAAAACTAATATGTAACTTACGAAAAGTAGTTAGTAGGTCTGTATTGAGGGTTATGAAACACGATGTAGAATTTTTGCATGGGAAATGAAACCAGTTTCATCCCTGAAAAAACACATCCGAATATCCCGAACAAGTAATACAAGTCCTACCTGATAATCCAAGTGCTCTAATATACTATAAACAATAAAAAGCTCCAAAAAATCTACCTATTATCAAATAAATTCTAATTAAGATCCTAATTAGATGTTAAAATGTATTTTTGCATCTTATTTTCTTTGCCTGTAAATATTAATCACCAGTACAGGATGTTTGTAGAATGTTTCTATAAACTTTAGGGGCAGTTTCCTTGCGCCAAAACAAGAAAAATGTCCTCTGCACATATGTCAGAAAGTTCTTAGTTATAGAGTTAATAATGAAGGTTTGTAGGTGAAAGTGACTGGGGCTCAGCAAATTATCAGAATTGTTTTTATAACCACAGTGCAGTTTAAAGTTTACTTCCATCGGATTTGTGTTTTCACTATATCAAAACATAGTGACCTTTTTACGAAATTTTTATCCAAATAGGAATCGCTTCTTGTTCCTGGTTTTGTTCTCAGCCTAGGAGATAATACTGAGATCAAAGTCAACGAAAAAGTAAGCACTCGTTTCGATTGTATCCAAGCAAAAAAATATTGTTTTTTTCTCTACTCAGTATTAATACTGAGATCCAATTCAACGATTGTAAAGCAAAAATTGTTATTTATGAAGCGCAGATTGTTTTTATGTTATTTCTGAAACATGAACGCCAATCAAGTACGGTTTTAGTAACGCAGAAGCGCATCGAAACTTCTGAGGAAAGTAAAGAGACGGAATCTTAGAAAAGAAGGACCTGAGTTTTAGAGGGAGAATTAAGCAATTAGAAAAGGATTGGACAACTTGGAGAGATGGTGGCGGAGACAAGAAACGTAGAATGACGAAACGTTGTAGAAATTCTCAGTTATCACAAGAGAAACAATTTATTTGAGGAAAATGAAAAATAAAAAAGTAGGAAATAAAACTAGCAAAATGGAATACAAAAGGCTTACGATAACACTGTAGGAAAATGTAAAATAGCTAAACAGAATACAAATATATGTCTTTAGAAGCGTGTAAAAGTGGGGGAAAGATATATATCACCTATAGGAAAATTACAGAGATTTTTGGGGTGAAAGTAACTGTATGTCGATGAAGATCTCGGATAGAAAACCACTGCTAAGCAAAAATAGCGGAAGATGAGAGCTGAGAGATAGAAGCAATATATAGGGGGGAGGGTTCTAAAGGGAAGTAAAGTTGAATAATGTTTTGTAGAAACTGAATAAGAAACATACGAGAAATAACACACTACAAAAACAGCTGGTCAGAGCAGTTAAAAAATTAGTCAAATCAAGATTCCTTGAATAGACGACATATCCTCACGGCACATCAGTGTTAGGAAGGGAGTCAGATAGGTTGAAGCCTTTTCACAGTATTATTAAATCTGTACATTGAGAAAGCTGTGAAACCAAGCCATGAGAAATTTGGATTTAATATTTATGGAGGAGAAATATAAAAACGTAGCTTGTGGATGGCATTGTAATTCTGAGACCTGAAAAAGAAACTGAACAGCATAGACAGTTAAACAAAACTTATATATAATACAAAGAAAAAGTGAATAAATAAGCAAGAATAAAACTTAAGAATGTAAATGAAGCACATACAATAAAAATAAAACTAATAATATTAAAAAGTACAAAAAATCGTAGAATATTTTTCCATGCACTTATAGGAGAAAAAAAAAACAAGAGTAATGGAATGTAGCCGAATTTAATCTGGCATTGCTGACGGAATTACATGAGATAACAAGGTAGTGAAAGGTACTGGAAAGTTTTGTTATTTTGCAGTAAAATAACTTGTGACTGTTGTACAGGAGATAAAAAATGAAGAACGGCAATTGGAAGAAAATCCTTTCAGAAGAAGAGAAATATTTTAAGATGAAAGATATATTGAAATGTTAAGAAGAGTTTTCGGAAAGCATTTTGTGTACAATGTAGCCTAGTTGTTGTTGTTGTGGTCTTCAGTCCAGAGACTGGTTTGATGCAGCTCTCCACCCTACTCTATCCTGAGCAAGCCTTTTCATCTCCTCATAAGAACGACAACCCACATCCACTTGAATCTGCTTACTATACGTGTCTCTTGGTCTCCCTCTGCGATTTTTACCCCACAAACTTCCCTCCAACGCTAAATTCACAATTCCTTGATGTCTAAGAATGTGTCCTACCAATCTATCCCTTCTTTTAGTCAAGGTATGCCAGAAATTTCTTTTCTCCCCAATTCGGTTCAGTACCTCCTCATTAGTTACGCGATCCACCCATCTAATCTTCAGCATTCTTCGATAGCACCACATTTCAAAAGCCCCTATCCTCTTTCTGTCCACACTGCTTATCGTCCATGTTTCACTTCCATACAAGGCAATACTCCATACAAATGCCTTCAGAAAGGACTTCCTTAGGCTTAAATCAATATTCGATGTTAACAAATTTCTCTTTTTCAAGAAGGCTTTTCTACCCATTGCCATTCTGCATTTTATATCATCTGTACTGCGACCATCATTTGTTATTTTACTGCCCAAGTAACAAAACTCTTCTACCTCCTTTATTGTTTCGTTACCTAATCTAATTCCTTCAGCATCACCTGATTTTCTTACACTGCACTCCATTACCCTAGTTTTACTCTTGTTAATGTTCATCTTATATGCACCTTTCAGCACACTGTCCATTCCGTTCAACTGCTCTTCCAGGTCCTTTGCTGTATCTGACAGAATTACTATGTCGTCGGCAAAACGCAATGTTTTTAATTCTTCACCCTGAACTTTAATTCCTTCTCCAAATTTCTCCTTGCTTTCCTTTATAGCTTGCTCAATGCACAAATTGAACAACATTGGGGAAAGGCTACAACCCAGTCTTACTCCCTTTCCAACCACTGCATCCCTTTCATGCCCTTCAACTCTGACAACCGCTGTCTGGTTTTTGTACAAGTTGTAAATAACCTTACGTTCTCTATATTTTACTCCTGCTTGCTTCAGAACTTGAAAGAGTTTATTCCAACCAACATTGTCAAAAGCCTTCTCCAAATCTACAAAAGCTAGAAATGTTGGTTTGCCTTTTCTTAATCTATCTTCTAGGATAAGCCGTAAAGTGAGTATTGCCCCCGTGTTCCTACATTTCTCCTGAACCCAAACTGATCTTGCCCGAGGTCGGCTTCTACCAGCTTTTCCATCCTTCTGTATATAATTCGTGTTAATATTTTGCAACCATGGCTTATTAAACTAATGGTTCTGTAGTTTTCACACCTGTCTGCACCCGCTTTCTTTGGAATGGGGATTATAACATTTTTCTTAAAGTCTGAGGGTACTTGACCTGTCTCATACATCTTACACACAATGTGAAACAATTTTGTCATGGCTGGTTCTCCCAGAGACTTCAGTAGCTCTGATGGGATATCATCTACTCCAGGGGCCTTGTTTCGACTTAGATCTTTCAGTGCTCTGTCAAATTCATCTCTCAGTATAGTATCTCCTATTTCATCAGCATCTACATCCTCTTCCCTTCCTACAATAGTGTCTCGAAGTTCATTTCCTTTGTAGAGCCCCTCTATATACTCTTTCCACCTTTCAGCTTTCCCTTCTTTGCTGAGAACTGGTTTTCCATCAGTGTCCTTGATATTCATAGAGCTGTTTTTCTTATCTCCAAATGTTTCTTTTATTTTCCTGTAGGCTGTATCTATTTTTCCCCTATTTATACATTCTTCTACATCCTTGCATTTGCCTTCTAGCCATTCCTGCTTAGCCATTTTGCACTTCCTGTCAATCTCATTTTTTAGTCGTCTGTACTTCATTTTGCCTGTTTCATTTACTGCATTTTTATACTTTCTCCTTTCATCGATTAAATTTAGTATCTCCTGTGATATCCAAGGATTCTTTGTAGGTCTTGCCTTCCTACCTATTTTGTCCTCTGCTGCCTTCACTATTTCATCTCTCAATTTTACCCATTCCTCCTCAACTGTTTTATTTTCCCCTGTTTCTGTCAATTGTTGCCTGAAGCTCCCTCTGAAATTCTTAAGAACTTCAGGTTCCTTCAATTTATGTAGGTCCCATCTCCTTATTTTCCTACCTTTCTGTAGTTTCTTCAGTTTCAGCCTACAGTTCATAACCAACAAGTTATGGTCAGAGTCTATATCTGCCCCTGGGTATGTCTTGCAGTTTAGGACCTGGTTCCGGAATCTATGTCTTACCATTATAAAATCTATCTGGTATCTCCCGGTGTCTCCTGGTCTTTTCCACGTATACAACCTTCTTTTGTGATTCTTAAACCAGGTGTTTGTTATAACTAAATTATGTTCCGTGCAAAATTCTACCAGGAGGCTTCCTCTTTCATTTCTTTTGCCCAGACCACATTCACCTACTATGTTCCCTTCCGTTCCTTGTCCTACTACCGAATTCCAGTCTCCCATAACAATTAAGTTTTCCTCTCCCTTAATTGTCTGAATAATTTCCTTTAGCTCCTCATATATTTCTTCGATCTCCTCATCATCGGCAGAGCTAGTTGGCATATAAACCTGTACTACTGTTGTCGGTGTTGACTTCGTATCTATCTTGACAATGATAATGCGATCGCTGTGCTGGTCATAGTAGTTTACCCGCATTCCTATTTTCTTATTCATTATCAATCCTACTCCTGTGATACCCCCAACTGATTTTGTATTTATAATCCTGTACTCACCTGACCAGAAATCCTGTTCATCCTGCCACCGAACTTCACTAATCCCCACTATATCTAACTTCAACCTATCCATTTCCCTTTTTAAATTTTCTAATTTTCCTACTCGATTAAGGGATCTAACATGTGGCCGATAAGCAGTTCAGACAAGAAGTCAAATGAAGCATTCGAATTGTTGTGCTACAAAAGTTTACTAAAGATTAGATGGATACATCTCGTAACTAATGAAAAGCTACTAAACTGAATTAGCGAAAAAGGAATTTATGAAAAAAAAATGTTCAAATGTTTGTATAGCTTATGGGACTTAACTACGGGGTCATCAGTTCCTAAACTTAAAAACTACTTATGAACTAGCTAACACTAAGGACGACACAAATATCCATGCGCGTGGGGGGATTCGAACCCCCGACCGTAGTGGCTATGCAGACCGTGACTTGCGCGCCGCAGTCCCCTCGGCCACCGCGGCCGGCGGAATTTATGATATGACTTGACTAAATGAAAGGATCGATTACAGGACACATTGTAACGCATCGAGGAATCGTCAGTTTGGTATTGGAAGGAAGGTGGGACGGGGTGATAAAAACCTAAGAGAGCGAGAGCGAGAGAGAGAGAGATCACGAAACGAGTAAATAAGCAGACTCAAATTGTTGTAAATTTCCGTTCCTATTCAGAGACTTACAGGCTTCCAAAGGACAACAACATCAAAACTTAATTTCTTAACAGACAAAGCAAGTAAAACAATTTATCTTTTAAATATAGTAATTATAGGTTTGGCGTCTATCATTTGGGAAACAGAATAAGAAAACACAACTGGAGCAGCGATCTTGGCTATTTTTATATCTTTCTACAATATAGAATAAGAAAACACATCTCGGGCAGTAACTCTTGTTTTTATTTTGGACTAGTTGAAAACCCGGCGTTGCCTGGGTATTTATTTATTTATTTATTCAAGCCTGGAATTAGTATTTCTCCCATCCCTTCTCTTTCTGTCCACCACTTTTTAATCTAATAATAAGTTATATTTATCGGAGAATATGTTACAAAATAAGTCTGCCTTGCATAATGTACAAAAGTTCAGGCACAGTATCCTACTGCGGCGCCTGCGCACGACAAACAGTAGCGGGCCAGATATAGTGCCCTGGGGGACGCTGAGCAAGCGGTGCCGACATTTCCGCGGCTAATGGAGTGCCAGCGTTCGCTGATTAAAGCTGTCTGGCAGGGCGGCTACTGGAGCTGCCCTATACATACTGACTGCCGGTCTATAGATACTGCGGCCGCCGGCCAGCCACATTAAATTCTCGGAAGCAGGGCGGCTTTAGCTCTCCAATATTTCAAGCCGCTTGTTGACAAACACTTCGCCCGAGTGAATTAATTATGTCAGAGATCACCCTGAAGCCAATGAATAGACTTAGAGGCAGTTCGCTAGGTTATAGTGAGGTACGTCGCGTGAGCCTGCCTTCCAGGTAACTCGGCACATTCAAACGCGTCCGAAGCTGTAGACTAGTAGGACTAGTACCAAAATACCTTCAAGCAGACGCTGAGCAAAGCCAACAAACTTTCAATGTAGAATATTAAACAGTGAGATATTGATGCGTAAATACGGTGCTTAAGTAAAAAATATTGAATTCTAGCTGTATCCGTTCCTACACAATGCTTTGCGAATGGGAACTGGATACACACCCTCCACACGCCATTCCCTTTACATCTGTCTCCCTGTCTCTGTCCGTTTCCTCGTTATTCTCATTTAGTCCTTTCCTCCCCCTTCTGCACTATCTACTCCCCCTCTCTTTATTCACCCTATCGTTCTTCCCCCTTATTCTATGCACTTATACATTCTCATCTCTCCGTCCACCTCCTCCTCCAACTTTTTTAGGTCTTCTTACGACTCTTTGTAACTCAGAGTCCTTGTTTGTAACTAACAGTTCTTAAACCTTTTATCCATGAAAAATCCTTGGATTAATACTTTCAAATTTTGGCACAACGTTTTAGTGTTACACGCTTTCTCCGCGTAACGAATTTACGTCATATATAAAAATTATATAAATTTGGAATGGGAAAATGTTGTTATAAAAGTCTCAAGAAGTTTCACATATACATGCAGGTGTTACATTACGTATTGATGACATGGGTGTATAAAAATACTTATCTATTAGAATGTATGGTGTGTCAAAATTTGGAAGTGATAGGTCAACAACTTTTCTACATAAATGGTTTTTAAGGAAATTATGCCCTTTATACGAATGTTGGAAGTTAAATAGGGACAAAATAGCTGTAGAGACACTATGCAATGGAATCTACTATTGTTGCTGATGCCACACGTTGTTGAAATACCTGAGTTACCTCCGAGCAAATGGACTCGTTCGCCCCACATCACCGGATGCGTACAGTCGAGGGAAACACAGTCACTTGTAAGCGAGCGGATTAACGTAACGGTGTCACTGTGTTTTCCGAACATGAACAACTAAGTTGGATCAATATTGAATGTGCCAGAGGTCATACAGCACGACCGTTTCACCGAGGTCTTTAAGAGGCGTGCAGGGAATCGGCATTGCTGTACAGAACAGAGGCATGTTGGGACGCATATAATGCAAGCTGTGGCTGCTCTGTTCGGTCAATGGGACTGAGACGTATTATACCATCCCCCATATTCCCCAGACTCAAGTCGTTGTGAATTTTATTTGATTCCAAAGATAAAGGAACCACTTCGTGGCATTCGCTTCAGAACTGTTCCAGAGATTCGACAGGTACTAGACCGCTCCATTCGCACCGTCAACAGAACAGGCTCTGCTAAGGGTATTCCACATAGCTGGCAACAGGTTCTACGCAACGCTTGTGACTACGTTCAAGGACAGTTGCAGGTGCAAACATGTAACTCTTTTGTATCGGTTGTACATAAATATTTGCCACTATTTAAGTTACAACCCTCATATATAGATGGCATCTAGTGTTAAGACCAAGGTATCCACTAAACCTTTCCACGCTAAATTTACACAGTTACTTCCAATCACAAATTAATTCCACAATTAATATTAGGTAATGTATGAATTTATTCTGAAACAAATAACCGAAACTGATAAAACGGAGCGGAAAAACTATAATGGATTAAAAGCTGCTCACAATTTTGCTGTTTAGGTACTAAAGCCCCTCAAAATCTAAGGATGGCTAGTACTGCAATTTTCGTCTGGCAGACAGAGCGCTGGGTGGAACTACAAAAAAAGTGCGGCAGCAGCGCACTTAAAAATGTTCAAATGTTTGGAAACTAATCAAACTACTGAGGTATCGCTCACTGGCAGGACTCGAACCTTCGTCTGGAGTGACCAACAGTCCGTAGCATTACGCCTTAGTCCCCGCAGCTACTCCCGCGCACTCTCGCCACCCCACCCCCCACCCCCCTGCCACCACACCTCTCACAAACGGAGGAAACATTACATAAACGAAAAAACTGACAGTCAAACTGCGCAATATGAAAACAAGTTACGCAAGATGATAAAGAGTAAATGTACCCAACATAAAATCGCAAATATACAGGGTGATAATAATTCAACTAAATGAAATAAAATCGTCATGACTTGTGGAGGTTTTGCGTTAGGACAATGTATTCTTGGCCGCGGGACATAGTGGGAAAGAGTACGTGCATGCGCGTTTTTCTGTGGTTTGGTTTAATGATGAAGCGCACTTGTAGTTAAATGGGTTTTCCAGTAAGCGAAATCGGCACATTTGGGGAAACGGATTCCCGACATTTAGTTATGCGGAATTCTCTTCATACTCAAGGGGAGTGTGTAATATAGAGTCATGGAATAATCGGTGCGATATTCCTCGATGGCTCAGTGACTACTGAACGTTACATGAAAGTGTTGGAAGATGATTTCCTCGCCGTTATCCAAAGCCTGATTTCGACAAGATACGGTTCATGCAAAACGCAGCTAGATAGACCGAATACAATCAGAAGATGTTTAATGTTCTGTTTTGTATAGCTTATGGGACTCAACTACGGGGTCATCAGTCCCTAAACTTACAAACCACTTATCAACTAGCTTATCCTAAGGACGGCACAAATATCCATGCCCTAAGGGGGGATTCGAACCCCCGACCATAGTCGCCGTGCAGACCGTGACTGGAGCTCCTCAGTGTAATGTTTTGGAGGAGCACTTTCCAAAGCACATCCTTGGAATACCCAGAGTTCTCTGGTGTCGACTTTGATTGGCTGCCATACTCTCCGGAACTTAAGAGATTTGTTTTTGTAGGACTTTTGTAGCTCTAAATTAAAGAAAATGTTTATAACAGTGAATAGATGGGGCATAACAGCTTTCAGATAATTAGAAAACGACATGTTGACCATAGCTGTTTATTAATACTCAATGCTACCGGTTTCGGTTTTGTACCATTGTCAAGCATTAGCATGAAGTACATAAAAAGTTATTAAAGTATTAGTCAACAAACATAAAACGTTAACAAAATTACAGCAAGATACATGTCAAGTACTTACAAAGATTAGCTAATAGCTTAACATGTCGGAATATAAAAATACAAAATTATACCACAAGTATTCGTTGTCATTGTTCAAGTTATTGTCACAGTAGCTAACTGCTATAGAATGAAGGATACATTGATGAGTATGAAGTAACATTATTTTAAAAAACACAAAGATAAGAACATGTTTACATTAAATTTCACTGCACAAAGATTATAGGGCATACAGTTATGCTATGTCTATAACTGTCTTTGGTCCTTAGGATCTATGATGTAAACAATGTGAATTATGTTTATAAACAAGTGCTATATAATATGATGAAGTGGAAGTTTGAGATGTACATATTCAATGCTATGCAGCTGTGATGCTAAAATATTCTACAATTTGTAGCTATACATTACATCAATGAAATGACAAGTGCCTATTTAGCTATGGGAAAGGAAACGTAATTTCGGATACTGAAGTCAAGAATAACGTAATTACAAAGACCTTTCGAGTTAATTTTCAAGCAGTACAGATTATGTCATTAAAAGCAAAAATGGAAATGTTATTTCTAATTATCTGAACATAATAATCTGAAGTGACAAACTTAATAGCACATCTTAGTTTTGGTGTAAACCTAGCATAGTTGTATCACATTAATTTAACTGCCCAACATGGAAAATAAATGTGTGAACCACAGTAACATTCTGGTGCTTATTATACTATTGTTTGATATGAATACATGGAGAGAAAACATTGACAACAAAACCTTGTTTTGATATTAACATAACAAAGTTACAGCCATAGGGAATTAAGGTAAGTTAATTACATCATTCACTTAAGTAAACAATCTTTTGTAAACATGCATTTGAAATTTGTCATTATGATACACACAAACATATTAACCAAAAAGGTTATGTCAGCCTAAACAAGAATAAAATTTAAAATGTGATGTAGCTTAGAAATAAAGTGTACTTATCTAAGATATTGGGTTCAATAGAAAAATATATTGGGTCCTGGATATATGGTAAGAAAAGTAATGTGCGGGGGGGGGGGCATATGGTGGGTATGTACAATTGTGATGGGTGTGGTGGAGCTTAATGAGCCAACTATAATGAAATTAAGAAGCAGGTGCGAGACAATGATTGGGGGAAGAAAGATTGTGAGTGTATTGTTTATACCATATGAAAGGCGAGAGGTAAGTAACTGTTCGGTTTATCAGTCAATACATTAACATGTAAGTGGCTGTGGAGTATTGCGATGTGTGCAGGTGTGGTTTAAAGCTATGAATTGAATGTGTGTGTGTGTGTGTGTGTGTGTGTGTGTGTGTGTGTGTGTGTTTGTGTGTGTGTGTGTCTGTATATGTGTGTGTGTGTGTCTGTCTGTGTGTGTGTCTGTTTGTCTGTCTGTGTGTTTGTCTGTCTTATGAAACACTTATGTGATTATACTTGTTAATGGATGGGTACGGACAACTACTGGTAAATATATAATGGTGTTTCTTACTGTAAGTAAGTATTTTCCATGTTGGGCAGTTAAATTAATATGCTACAACTATGCTATGTTTACACCAAAACTAAGATGTGCTATTAAGTTTGTCAGTTCAGATTATTATGTTCAGATAATTAGAAATAACATTTCCATTTTTACTTTTAATGACATAATCTGTACTGCTTGAAAATTAACTCGAAAGGTCTTTGTAATTACGTTATTCTTGACTTCAGTATCCGAAATTACGTTTCCTTTCCCATAGCTAAATAGGCACTTGTCATTTCATTGATGTAATGTATAGCTACAAATTGTAGAATATATTAGCATCACAGCTGCATAGCATTGAATATGTACATCTCAAACTTCCACTTCAACATATTATATAGCACTTGTTTATAAACATAAGTCACATTGTTTACATCATAGATCCTAAGGACCAAAGACAGTTATAGACATAGCATAACTGTATGCCCTATAATCTTTGTGCAGTGAAATTTAATGTAAACATGTTCTTATCTTTGTGTTTTTTAAAATAATGTTACTTCATACTCATCAATGTATCCTTCATTCTATAGCAGTCAGCTACTGTGACAATAACTTGAACAATGACAACGAATACTTGTGGTATGATTTTGTATTTTTATATTTCGACATGTTAAGCTATTAGCTAATCTTTGTAAGTACTTGACATGTATCTTGCTGTAATTTTGTTAACGTTTTATGTTTGTTGACTAATACTTTAATAACTTTTTATGTATTTCAGGCTAACGCTTGACAATGGTACAAAACCGAAACCGGTAGCATTGAGTATTAATAAACAGCTTTGGTCAACATGTCGTTTTGTAATAAAGAAAATGTGTTCGTCAATAACCCCAAAACCAAAGCTTAGATGTAAACAGTCATTCAGGAGATTATTGACAGCATCGGTGTTACGACACTTCAGCGGGTCATTTACAACTTCGTAGTTCGTCTGCGCCACGTTTTTGGCACAGAAAGCAGTCATATTCAACATGTGTGAAACCAATCCGAATGATCTGTAGTGACATGTTGAATAAACTGTGTGCATGCCGTAGCTCAAATGTTTCATATAGTTCAATAATTCTCACCGTGCACGTTATTTCTGTGGAAGTCTTGTTTAAAGAAATCTAAAACAATCGAGTAGAAAAGCTTTAAAAATTAAGTTCAATACAAATTACCACGAGCAATGATAATTTAATACTGCAGCAGAAAGTTAAACCATGAATACTTCTCATGATCCTAGGCAAAGAAACTGTATGAGAAACCGTACTGTAACAAATATCACTGTAGATGGATTAAAATAAAGGACGCAGAAGGTACTGATCTACATAATCACCTGCAACACTCAGTTGCTGATACTGTTTCTCGGATCGTTGTCTTCCCTTCAGGGATTCCCATTAGGATTCCAGAATTACCTCCGCAACACTCAGATACTGATCTAACTGTCTCTAACAAAACTAGCACCCCCCCCTCCCTGAATTTATTATGTGTCTTTCTTTAACCGTCCTGTTGGTAATACAGATACTTGAGCAACACTGAAGAATCTGCGCAACGGTACAAGTACCACACTGTTAATTCCGTATTCGAATATTATGGGATCGTTTTTCTTACTCATCCCAATTTCCATACATTTTCATACATTTAGAACTACCCGCCATTCATTACACCAACTAGAAATTTTGTGTAAGTCATTTTGCATCCCCACTACAGTCACTCAATAACGACATCGTCTGGTGCATGTCAACATCATCAGCAATAGTCGCAGAGTACTCACTACGTCTGTAAAATCATTTATGTAGTTAGAGAATAATAGCGGTCCCAACGCACATTCCTGGAACACTCCCGAAGATACCTTTGTCTCTGATGAATACTCGTCGAGGAAAGATTACTGGGTTGTGTACCTTAAGAAGTCTTAGAGCTACAGACATCTGAGAAAATATTCCATATGATCGTACTTTCGAAAACAATCTTCAATGTGGCCTCGGCTTTAAAGCTACTCGGTAATCAAGCAGTATGGAGTCTTTCTGTTGTCCTTCAGCCACACACAGTCACTCGCTCACACTCAAACACAGCGTCATCAATCCTGCCTCGGTTTTGACATTGGCAGTGTCAAGATTGACACTTGTGGCCGGAAGATTAACTCAGATGTCATGACACGAACGGCAGCAACATCAGTGACATGCATAGGTTGCGATCAATAAAATCGCATCATCTAAAAACCAGAGTATGTTCCGCACAGATGATATCGCTGGCACTTTGATGTCTCTCCATTACGCGGGATGTTATCAAAGCCGAGAGGTCGGCTAACCACGGCTCGTGAACTGCGTACGTCTCTTTGGCCCTCCATTGCGTCTCTTTCACAAATCAACTCTGACTACCCCTGCGACCACCCTCGATTTTATAGAAGCACATTAACAGAACGTTGGCTGCCCTTCCAAATTATCGAAAGACAGTGGAAACGAAAATCCTCTATGCACAGGTTACAAATCACGTTTCCCAAACGGCCTTGGAGTATTTCTATTCAAAGATTGAGTGTCATTTTTAATTGCGAGCGTATGGGTAATCTTGATGTTGTCTTAAAGGATGAGCATAGAAAAGGTACGCTCACTAGTGAAAGGAGTCAGTTATCTGTATGTTTAGTGGTCGGAACCTGGCAGGTCGGAGAAAAGCGCGCGATCGATGAAACTATCTTCATACTGTATTAAGCTCCTTTAAGCTTCCAATTAGCTGTTAATCGTAAAGGTTTTTCTCCTATTAAGGTTTGTAAGCTGTATAACTTCCTTACAATGCTTTTATTTATTGAATATGTTTCACATTTTAAGACCTACATTTTCGTAAATTCTCACATTATTTGAATATGAATTAGCCGCGTGACCGTGTTTTTTATATAAATTTTAAGTACTGCAATATCAAACATTTATGTGTTCATGCGTGGTATACAAAATTTATTTATTATCCGTTGACATCCACCGATCTGGATCATTTGTCAGCTCTTTTTTTGCTACATTAGAACTGTTTAAAATATTTGAGTGAAAACTTCTAAGACATTCCTTTATTTTACGATATTCACATTTATCAAGCACATACATGAAGCTAAAATAAAAAATAAAATAAACATAAACAGTGAAACTTTACGAAGTGCATGGTCGCTGATTACATAAAAAACGCATTCTCATTTATGGTATTCTATTTGTAAATAAATAAGGATATGATTCTCTATGTCTGGGTCCTATTCGTTCTATTAACAAAGACCATAGTTACAGAAAATGAATTCCGCTCTCAGAAAAATTTTTACTCACTTTACAACTAGAATTTGGCTATTCTAACCAATGAGTTTTCCGACACTGCAGTGTTCAGACGACAAAGTTGATTGTTACCACATGGCTGTTTCCAGAGTTTTGTTCCACGTCATATAACTCGGCCGCATTTACCTTTCGATGGAAGGCTATTCGCTTTTGGAAAACTGGTGCTGTGCAACGCCGAATAGCACTCTGGCGGCACAAATGTAATTAAAATGTGGGCGAGATTCAATATCAGTTCTCATTCCAGGAATATACCGGCGAAATATAGTGGGCAGGACCTAATGCTATTGACATCTGTGGCGCACTCTGCAATTCTGTGGCGCTGAAGTGGCATCGTATGTTATAGGATCGTAATATAACGTAAACAACAATAGAAAATAAATGGTCTCTACTAATTTTTTTAATTTTAGCGTGCACCAGACTGTTGTTGTATAAATATTGTTTATAACGCTGCAGTGGTGAATTCAAATTTATGTGGCGAAGAAATATGTATCGCTTATTAGCTTAAACTCTGGGTTCCGCTAGCTCGTGCGTAAATTATGATAGATAAGCTGTCTATCAGTAGTGTACTACAACTTTAGTTTTGAAGAACGAAATAAGGTACAATATCATCTTTAGCAATAAATATTTCAATCAAAAATAAAAGTATGTTAAGTGCTTAATGATTTACAATAATTAATACACACAATATAAATTACAGCCTGTGTTGCATTATGTCAACATGTATTCTAGGAGTAATGTCGAAATTGATTTTCACTTCATTTTAAGGCATTCTGATAAACTACGTTATTTTTTGTATTGCTTACAACGTAAATGTATAGAATTTTTTTTCTCTCTCTCTTTGCCGACCCCCGAGCAAGCGAAGTATTCTAGATTTATTGTTTCTATTGCACAGTTCCAGACATGTGAGGAAAACAGGCAAGAAGCATTTCCATGTATATCCTTCAAGAAGTAACAATGCGGATGTAAATATAAAGTGAGACAAGGGGTGACTGAATGAGAAACCATTAACCTACTGTAGCTGTGCAGTTCATTAACTGCATTTTCTTCAGTCACAATGTCAATAAAAAGTTACTCATTAATGTGATGGTATTTCTATTATCGCCTTAAGACGGCTTCAGTGTGCCCCGGCCCCTACCTCATGTTAAATGGATGATCCTCCAAGTACTGTTAAATGTTTGCACGCTCGTACGGAAACACCCCATATTTGGTCTTACATTTAGTGGGTTTGTGGGGCTTCGAAAGGACATTTTAACTGAGAGCTTCAAAATGTTCAAATATTTGTAAAGAGTATGGGACTTAACTGCGAGCTCATCAGTCCCTAAGCTTACAAACTACTTATGAACTAACTTATACTAAAGACAGCACAAACATCCATGACCTAACCTCCAACGGGGAACGACCTCGCGCATCGGAACATAGCGCCTCAATGCGCTCGCCTGCACCCACATCCGTTCTCTCTTTCTGTATAGCTAGGGATAATGCCCTGTATCATGTTTGCCACACCCCTTTGCCGTATCTTCCCCCTTTCTGCCCCGCATCAATGAAGGAATAGAGATTGGGTAAGAAAAGAGTTTGTAAGTTTCTTGGAGCAAACTACTGTGTTCATCAGTCCCTAGGCTTTCAAAGTAATTTAACTTACACTAACCTCAAGGTAACATTCATACCCAATGGAAGACTCAACCTCCGAAGGTGGCAGCCGCGCGGTGTCTCACATGGCGCCTAGACGCCTTATTAGACGTATACGTGCCCAGTTTCGACCTTCGATGTTTTATATCGACTGAGCGCCTTGTAGCTACCAATGATATGACGTCAAAATGATATAGCCGACTGCTCATGTCACTTCTTCATGGTACGGTTAATAGTACAGTAGAGTCAAGTGGCAAACAGGAACAGAGAAACGTCAGACAGGTGCTCGCGTAGCGCTGCGGATGAAGGCGTGATGATATGGAGTAGTTGTACGTGGGCCGTGGTTCACCTCCGGTGACTGGAAACTTTTTTTTTTAACTCCTAAACTTTTCCTGGCACCATTATTATTTAAATAGAATTTAGGTTCTGCGACGTTTCGTATTATTAAATGCACGAGCGTTTTCTCTTAAAAGTACATTTGTTCCGCAAAGTCCCTCCACAGCGACGAGTTCAGCGTGTCTCGCCTTGCGAGTCGCGTAAGGGTTGCAGCACAGTAATATTGTTGTATAAGCTAGCGGCTGGGTTTACTGCCACTGACTGCAGTTATGTTGCGAGATGGGAGTCAACATTATCACAATTACAAGAATGAAATTAATTAGTTATATCAATTACAAGCCTCGTCAGTGAAAAATGTTCGATCTAAAACACCAACTCCACGTCTGTTAATAAATATCTTAAATTTTTATTATAGTCGACCTGATCGACTGGAGAGTGTCCGAAATTGCACTGTGTAATTTCAAATGTGTTTATTTCCGTCATTTGCAATATAATTGTTTAATTGCATGCGTCCGCACCTATAAGATCTGAAGATGATCCAAGTGATCGAAACATGTAATTAAACAATTATATTGCAACTGTTGACGGAAATAAACACATTTGGCAACCTAAAAATGTTCAAATGTTTGTTGAACTTATGGGACTTAACTACGGGGTCATGAGTCCCTAACCTTACAAACTACTTATGAACTAGCTAAGACTAAGGACGGCAGAAATATTCATGCCCGAGGGGGGATTCGAACCCCCTACCGTAGTGGCCTTGCAGACCGTGACTGGAGCGCCTCAGTCCCCTCGGCCATCGCGGCCGGCATTTGGCAATCTCTTAAACTATTCACAGTATGCTATTCTTTTAATATGGTCCATACAATGTAATTGAAGCACTGCAGTAATTTTATACGGATACAACACCAGTTCTTTGGTTACGGTCTTGTGTGCTGTCGTACGAGAGTCTGTAGCCTCTTGTGATAATTACCTTACTGATTCTGTTGGACTCCGCAACACGATGCCCGAAATGGCGTCGAGCTTTCGTTCTGTTAAAACCGTTGGCCTAGCAGTTAGTGGTGCATCATGACCTGAACCTATTGTCCGAAATTTGGGAATTAAATCGCGTACAGTGTCGCGATGTGGACTTCTCGACTTAGCAAATGCAATCTAAATAGTCGTCTCACATGCTCTGTGAAGTTCCATCCTGCCCGGAAAACCTCTTCTACTAAAAAGGCTCTTTCTGCAACAGTAAGCATTCTCATAACTCTCAGCGTACACAAGAACAAGACAAGAACATAAGTAACAGCTTTAGTGCACGCGCAACACTACTCCTACCCTACTACCACTGCAGGTCCACGGAACATGTGCCGCGGCGTAGTGGTCGAGCACTTTGAGGTGCCATGTTCCGATGCGCGCGGGCGTTGCCCGTCGGGGGTTCGAATCATCCCTCGGACATGGATGTTTGTGTTGTCTTTAGTATAAGTTAGATTATAAGTAGTTTGTAAGTTTAGAGACTGATGACCCCGGAGTTAAATCCTATAAGCTTCACAAACATTTGAACGAAACACGCGAAGGTGCGCTTTGTCTGTGCTGACAATCTTACACGCCCCGCAACGCAGAGACTGTGCGGACACTCTGTATTTAGTGAACACGCCTTGAAATGTGGACCAACTAATTGTAGGCATTTTCTCCTGAATTACCGGCACATGAACTGCGGACAAAATATAATAATGAATGTTATAAATATCATGCTGACACAGGTAGTTTCATGCGTTGACTAGGGTATATAGGTAGAACTGTTGACTTCCGTGAAATACAATAGCGAGAGTGTCAGGGAGTTGACTAGTAACGTTTGGCAAGGGTACTCAGTTCAGGTTCCTTTGACAGATTTTATTTTAACCAAAATATAAAAAAGGAAATCCCTTTTACAACTAGAGGCTGAAGCACAGAATATTTTTTTTTTTTTTTTTCAATTTTAAGAAAATCAGTAATTATGGCAAACAGGAGAATCAAAAGGGGCTGCAAGATTAAATAAAATTTTCAGGCTGAAGGCCAAGTTACAATTTTTTTGAGATAACTTAATAACAGACTGAGGGTGCGAAGCAACCTTTTAAAATAACAAGCATACAATGAAAACAACATAATAAAAGGGAGCTCTAAGGTTTAAGTAAAAGCAGCTCCTTCAAATTATCAGTCAGAAAGCCCGACCAAACATGTTTGGTAACATGGACTGATAACTGGCTGAGGGCCCACAGCAACCTTTTACAATAAGTAAGCAAAGGTGAGCTCCAGCATTTAAATGAAACCAGCTGAATCAGGCTGAAGGCCGATTGAAAAAAAAATCTGACACTATTTAGTAAAAGGGCTGAAGGCCCGAAACAATCTTTTATCTTATACAACAGTAAGCAATACGCTGGAAGCAGGAAAACAAATCCGGCTCAGTGATATTCCAAGGCGGGAGGCCGAGTAAACGAATTACGTATCACAGTAAGAGAGACTGGACTTTCCCTAATAATAAAAGAGCTCAAGCAAGGTTACCTAAAACCAAGGCACAACCACAAGCACTCGGCCCAGTCTTTTAACCATAACAAGGTACTTGTTTAAACAGCAATGAAATAAGGCCTCGAGACAATCCATAAAATTACTTTAAGAACAGGGAAGGCTACTCGTTAACTTAATACGCACTCGAACATATGAAACATAAGCTGACTTCGAACAGGGGGCCGGCCGCGGTGGCCGAGGAGACTGAGGCGCTTCAGTCACGGTCTGCACGGCCACTACGGTCGGGGGTTCGAATCCCCCCTCGGGCATGGATATTTGTGCCGTCCTTAGTTGTAGGTAGTTCATAAGTAGTTTGTAAGTTTAGGGACTGATGACCCCGTAGTTGAGGCCCATAAGCTCAACAAACATTTGAACATTCAAACAGGGGATAGATTGCCCAACCGGCCACGAGAACTACAGCTCTGACACGTAGGGACTTACACTAAAAGGAACTGACCGCGAAATTACAACCGTGGGTTGGCGATGCCTCACGGCTGGAAACTGTCTGCAGGCAGAAGGAAAAAAAAAAAAAAGAAGAAAAAAAAATACAACTACCGCCCATGGAGATACGAGCTAGCACAGGGGCGCAAACAATTAGCTAGTAGCGTTAACCAAGTTAGTGAAAATTGAATAATTGCTACACAGAACAAAAGAGAGCCGGCCGCGGTGGCCGAGGGGACTGAGGCGCTCCAGTCACGGTCTGCACGGCCACTACGGTCGGGGGTTCGAATCCCCCCTCGGGCTTGGATATTTGTGCCGTCCTAGTTCGTAAGTAGTTCATAATTAGTTTGTAAGTTTGGGGACTGATGACCCCGTAGTCCCATAAGCTATACAAACATTTGAACATTTAGAGCAAAAGAGAGAATAGTTCAATTGAGCCGAACTAGAAGTGCGGCACAGCACATAAGTAAACATCAACAGACGTAGACATAGGTAACGACGGTCCCTGGGGAACGATCACAGATCCTGGCAAATACACACACACACACACACAATGCGCGCTCAAATTTGCAGAGCAAGAATGTAGTCATGTTAATCTGCTCACGCCAATATAAGTGCAGCCACCCTGGCGATGGTGTAGGTGGATGATATCAACAAACACCCGGAAAGCATTTCATGGATCCCACGTGGAAAGCAGCTGGAACGACGCGAGGCGCAGCCTGGGACTGACTGCAGAGTACATTTTGTTGACCGGTGCTTGGCGAGGAACCAACTTGGTATCACACGGCCGCTAGGAACACGACCGCATAGCCTGGGAGATGAGGTAAACAGCCCCGCCGAGTTAATGGAGGCACTTAACACAATTCCCTCTCCGTGTCCAGACCTCTTCAGCTGTTCATATCGTCGTATATGTTGCTCCAAGAGACTGACAGAATGCCGCTGCGGAACTACTTCGGCACACGCGCCAGGCGCGGCCACAGACGGACAATTAATGTAAATAATTCGACCCTAGCGACGCCATGCAGTGTATCAAATTAACACTGCACGATGCTGACACTCAGATGTTGCCCTCCCTGACTGACCCGCTAACCGACCTCCCCAGAACTCCCTCGGTGCCAAGCTCAAATAGCGCCACTAGCGTCAAGGATCACACGAGTAAGAAGACAAGTGACGCGCGATAGATGTAACAGCGCCGCGAGCGGTGAAAGCACAGAAAGATCGATTAGTACTTGCGCCAGCAATAAAGGACAGCGTGAACCGAAGGAACAAGAGCCGGAACGGCTCAAGCACACTTACCCCATAAATATTGCATATAAAACGCAAGAACGTATATATATATATATATATATATATATTTAAAAAAATTAAATAAAAAACAAGGCACTTCCGGAACTATATCTGACACAGAACTCTAGTAAGTAATTTATATAAATTATTTATATTGGCATGTAATTTACAACGTTCATTATTACAGTGTGTCTCCAGTTTGCGTTACGTAATTCAGAAGAAAAATTTTACAATTTCTTGGTCGATAGTTCACGGCATATTCTCTAAATACAACAGACACACTATTAATAAAAACCGTTGTACATGTAAATAATTAGAAATATCGCAGAACGTAAATTCCTTTTAATTAATAATACTGCCAGAAAACTTTTTCTCAAGGTAAAAGAAAAACTTGCCAGTACCGCAACGCGAACCACACTAACACACATCTGCGGTATTCCAACACGCCTGCTCCTCAACGCTACAGCGACCTCATTACTGACTAACTTCAGGAGTTATCCGATAACATTGCAATGGCTTCATGTGATTTACATAGAGAAAAACGTATAAATACGAAAATGAAAGGAAGGTTGGAAGCTTGGAGTTTAACGTCCCGTCGACAGCGTGATCATTAGAGACGGTGCTTACTCTCACGAAAAGAAAGATGGTGTCTCTGCAGAAGAGAGCTTGCACCTGAATAAAAGTGTCTATATATAATGGAAAGTCGAAACTGCTGATGTACACGCCATAATGACGTCACACAGTGGTATGATTGCGGTGAGCCTCTGCTCACGCTCGAACATTAGGGCTTAATGCACCATCGATTGCGTTGTCTGGAGATCTCGCTGGTATCATCTGGGTAAGGATTGAGAGGTAAGACAACTTGAAGTATACAAATTAATTGCCGTTCGTTAGTCTCGCTAAAACTCGAGAACGGCTGAACCGATTTGGGTAATTTTAGTCTTGAAATATTCGCTAAGTCCATGGAAGTTTTAAACGGTGATAAAATACGGAAAAGGGGAAAAACTGAAACAGTTTTTCCAGTGAGCTATCTATACCGTTCGTCCAATTGCGATAAAATTTTGTACGTTTCATATTGAAAGCAAGAGGAAGGTTCCCATCAAATTAAAATTTGAAAATGTCTCCCGGAAGTAGGAAAATTTAGGAAAAACCGAAAGCGATTTTTTTCTCTGAATTAAAATCAATTACCACATGACTGTAAGAGCATCACTTGAGTACGGCTTGACAGGACAAGGTTTGTATGAAATAATTTTTTTTGAAAATTTACCGAGAAATTGTAAAATTTGAGAAAACCTAAAGTGCGTTTTTCAGTGTGTTTTTGATTGAATTCAGCACTATAATTGACTATTTGCACGATGGAAAGGGGTAATTCTTTTTTTGTTTTGTTCATTATGGTCTTGGTAAAGTTTGTAGTAAAAAAAAAAAATTGGAACCAAGTTCTTTTTTCAATGTGTTTCTAAATGTACTCAACATTATAACCGTTCATCAGATTGCGATGAAATTTTGATCATTTGACGTTCAAAGAAAGAGTGACGTTCTTATGAAATAAAAATTTGGAAAAGTTTCCCGGAAAAATTGGAAAATTCAGAAAAAAGAGATTTTTCTATGAAATATCCATATCATTCGTCTGATTGCGATACAATTTTGCACATTCGACATTCAAAGCAAGAGTACATACATATTAGCAATTTCGAAGCATTGACGAGCCCATTAGTTTAGATATAAAATTTATTCTTTTCATTTTCTGTTTCCCGCAGCATCCTCGCACCTTCCTCGGTTTCCAGAGAAGCGGATTGGACTTTAAATTCCCTGCACCTTGTCTATAACAGCCACCTCCCTTCCTCCTCTTTCCCTTGGGAATATAACTCCATTCTCCGAAACCTGGGATTACTAATACCGGACCCAATCCGCAGTCCCTCAGTAGCCGGAACTTGTATATTGCATCGCAGAAAACTGAAATTTATGTTTCCGTGGGAGAGCGCCCGTTGGTCCATACGCATCATTGGAGGCGGCCGGGATGACTGCTTCTAGCGCATACTTTTCCCTCTCTCTCTCGACCTTCCGCCACTCACGCCTCTGCCCTCACCGCCTCTGTGTTACTCCAGGCTCTCCAAGGAATACTCGTGTAGGAGTGAATATAAACGTTGATTCCTCGGACCATTCCACATACTTCCAGTAATTAAGTGTCCAGATTTTATGCTCGTGACAACACTTCCTTGGTAGCTATGCGCTGGCTTTCGTATTACTGGTTTAGCAAATTCAGCACTTCCATCAATGTTAAGCTCCAGGCGTGTTGTTTTGGTCAGTGAGTATTGAGTTTTTAAATCGGTATGGCAGTGGTAGTTTCAGACGTTGTTAATACTTGTTGGCATTTTCAGTTAACTTCGGATTTCTCCCGTTATTTCAGTTTGCCAAATATGTTTCATCTTGTTTTGTGTACGCTGTCAGTACCGAAGATGCTGTCGTCAGTGAAACGTTACACCGTGTAGCGGGTTTCGTTAGGGATGCTCCAACCAACCGCGCACCATTCAGTTAACCTCTTTCGAAGTCTGAGAGGTCACGAATTTCACCGATCAAGAGAACAAAACGAATAATACAACCTCTGACAACAAAAGTTCGATGAATAGTCCAATAAAATTAACGTAGATAACTATGAATTGTCGTTAGATATAGTCACCTCCCGTAACTATGCACAGCTGAGCAAAAGCTGTACATGTCTTGGAAACTTTGTACGAAGTCTTCCTTTGCGATGGTATTCAAAAACCTCGTCAAGTTTCGTTGGATGTCAGGAATATCGTCAAATCTATTTCTTTTCAATGCGAGTTTGAGTCGACGGAAAAGGAAAAAGATGACAGATATCCGGCGAGTATGGTGGGTGTTCAAGTGGCACCACCCCATTTTTTCCCAGGAACAGTTTTACGATATAGGCTGAGTGTGGGGGAGCGTTACCGTGCAAAACGGACATCCACAATAATCGCCAAATCTCAATCCTACAGAGTTCATTCTACTTCGTCGACTTGAATTCGCTTTGAAAAGAAAGTGATTTGATGATATTCTTGACATCCTGTGTCATTACATTAAATACACTCCTGGCCATTAAAATTGTTGTACCACGAAGATGACGTGCTGCAGACGCGAAATTTAACCGACAGGAAGAAGATTCTGTGATATGAAAATCATTAGATTTTCAGAGCATTCACAGAAGATTGGCGCCGGTGGCGACACATACAACGTGCTGACATGAGGAAAGTTTCAAACCGATTTCTCATACACAAACAGCAGCTGACTGGCGTTGCCTGGCGAAAGGTTGTTGTAATGCCTCGTGTAAAGAGGAGAAATGCGTACCATCACGTTTCCGACTTTGATAAATGTCGGATTGCAGCCTATCGCGATTGCGGTTTATCGTATCGCGACATTGATGCTCGCGTTGGTCGCGATCCAATATGGAATCGGTGGGTTCAGGCGGGCAATACGGAACCCGGGGTGGAGAATGAAAAAAAAAAAAAAATAAAAAAAAAAAAAATAAAAAAATAAAAAAATAAAAAAAATAAAAAAAATAAAAAAAATTGTTTTTTTTGTTATTTGTTTTATTGCATAGTAAGGAGCACCTGTCATACAGCGGATCTTAGTGAATATCCAGTGGAGAGTACTAAGGATTACGTGTTGTTCATAGGGTTGATCGAGATATTTCATATCCGGTGTGAACTCAGAGTGTATAGTTAGCGCTTGTGAGTGCATTTTTGATTGGCAATGCGGTGAGTCTGATATTGACGTACCACGCCAATTTAAAGCGAGAATGGCATTTATAGGACGTTCTTGACTTTAGCAAGATGCAAGGAAAGTGCGATCAGCAGTAGTCTATCAAGACCCACAGTGTTTAATTTCGATTTCAGCAAGGGCACATCTAGCAGCCGTCAGCGTAGTTAACGGTATTGTGTGCAAACGCTTTAGGTGAACTCCACCCGTTCCCAAACAGCAATAATAATATTTTTTTTACCATTCCGTAATATTTCTGTCATTGCGACAGCCTTGAACGTAAACTGACGACATTGAATTAATTTTAAAGTCAAGTAGATGCAGTTCTTTAGCCATTCAAACATTTACCAACTTTTTTATTTGTATTTTGAAACATGCCATGTGCTTTTGTCAATCTAATAAGAAACCATATCAGTTCACTTTGTATGTAAAGTGGTACTATTGAATAACAGATGACTGATATATCAGGGCCATGTGGTGGTGGCCTACAACGGCATGTTCTCCTGGTAGTCTGATGCCACCTACAGTGTTGGCCACACAAGCAATCCTAAGCATCGTGTTGTCTCACTTGTTTTAAAAATTTTGCCGTGTGCAAACTTTTTTAATTTTTAAAGTGTACCCTATCACTCTAGACCATCTTCTGAATAGACATTCATATGTAAGTAATTTGTGAGATCATATCTTAGGATATGATATTTCCCACACCCATGAACCACAGACATTGCCGAGGTGGGGTGGCTTGCGTGCCTCAACGATACAGATAGCCGTACCGTAGGTACAACCACAGCGGAGGGGTATCTGTGGAGAGGCCAGACAAACGTGTGGTTCCTGAAGAGGGGCAGCAGCCTTTTCAGTAGTTACAGGGGCAACAGTCTGGATGATTGACTGAGCTGGCCTTGTAACATCAGCTAATGTGGCTTTGCCACACAGCTACTGCGAATGGCTGAAAGCAAGGGGAAACTACAGCCGTTACCTTTCCCGAGGACATGCAGCTCTACTGTATGAACATATGATGATGGCATCCTCTCGGGTAAAATATTCCGGAGGTAAAATAGTCCCCCATTCGGATCTCCGGGCGGGGACTAATCAGGAGGATGTGATCATCAGGAAAGACAATACTGGCATTCTACGGGTCGGAGCGTGGAATGTTAGATCCCTTAATCGAGTAGGAAAATTAGAAAATTTAAAGAGGGAAATGGATAGGTTGAAGTTAGATATAGTGGGGATTAGTGAAGTTCGGTGGCAGGATGAACAGGATTTCTGGTCAGGTGAGTACAGGATAATAAATACAAAATCAGTTGGGGGTATCACAGGAGTAGGACTGATAATGAATAAGAAAATAGGAATGCGGGTAAACTACTATGAGCAGCACAGTGATCGCATTATCATTGTCAAGATAGATACGAAGCCAACACCGACAACAGTAGTACAGGTTTATATGCCAACTAGCTCTGCCGATGATGAGGAAATCGAAGAAATATATGAGGAGCTAAAGGAAATTATTCAGACAATTAAGGGAGAGGAAAACTTAATTGTTATGGGAGACTGGAATTCGGTAGTAGGACAAGGAAGGGAAGGGAAGGTAGTAGGTGAATATGGTCTGGACAAAAGGAATGAAAGAGGAAGCAGCCTGGTAGAATTTTGCGCTGAACATCATTTAGTTATAACAAACACCTGGTTCAAGAATCACAAAAGAAGTTTGTATACGTGGAAGAGACCAGGAGACACTGGAAGATACCAGATAGATTTTATAATGGTAAGACATATATTTCGGAACCAGGTTCTACAATGTAAGACATACCCAGGGGCAGATATAGACTCAGACCATAACTTGTTGGTTATGAACTGTAGGCTGAAACTAAAGAAACTACAAAAAGGTAGGAAAATAAGGAGATGGGACCTGGATAAATTGAAGGAACCTGGGGTTCTTAAGAATTTCAGAGGGAGCTTTAGGCAACAATTGACAGAAACAGGGGAAAATAAAACAGTAGAGAAGGAATGGGTAAATTTGAGAGATGAAATAGTGAAGGTAGCAGAGGACAAAATAGGTAGGAAGGAAAGACCTACAAAAAATCCTTGGATATCACAGGAGATACTAAATTTAATTGATGAAAGGAGAAAATATAAAAATGCAGTATATGAAACAGGCAAAATTGTGTACAGACGACTAAGAAATGAGATTGACGGGAAGTGCAAAATGGCTAAGCAGGAGTGGCTAGAAGGCAAATGCAAGGATGTAGAAGAATGTATAAATAGGGGAAAAATAGATACAGCCTACAGGAAAATAAAAGAAACATTTGGAGATAAGAAAAACAGCTCTATGAATATCAAGGACACTGATGGAAAACCAGTTCTCAGCAAAGAAGGGAAAGCTGAAAGGTGGAAAGAGTATATAGAGGGGCTCTACAAAGGAAATGAACTTCGAGACAATATTGTAGGAAGGGAAGAGGATGTAGATGAATATGAAATAGGAGATACTGTACTGAGAGAAGAATTTGACAGAGCCCTGAAAGACCTAAGTCGAAACAAGGCTACTGGAGTAGATGATATTCCCTCAGAGCTACTGAAGTCTCTGGGAGAACCAGCCATGACAAAATTGTTTCACCTGGTGTGTAAGATGTATGAGACAGGTGAAGTACCCTCAGACTTTAAGAAAAATGTTATAATCCCCATCCCTAAGAAAAAAGGAGCAGACAGGTGTGAAAACTACAGAACCATCAGTTTAATAAGTCATGGCTGCAAAATATTAACTCGAATTATATACAGAAGGATGGAAAAGCTGGTAGAAGCCGACCTCGGGGAAGATCAGTTTGGGTTCAGGAGAAATGTAGGAACACGGGAGGCAATTCTCACTTTACGGCTTATCTTAGAAGATAGATTAAGAAAAGGCAAACCTACATTTCTATCTTTTGTAGATTTGGAGAAGGCTTTTGACAATGTTGATTGGAATAAACTCTTTCAAGTTCTGAAGCAAGCAGGAGTAAAATATAGGGAACGTAAGGTTATTTACAACTTGTACAAAAACCAGACAGCGGTTGTCAGAGTTGAAGGGAATGAAAGGGGTGCAGTGGTTGGAAAGGGAGTAAGACAGGGTTTTAGTCTTTCTCCATTGTTGTTCAATTAGTACATTGAGCAAGCTGTAAAGGAAAGCAAGGAGAAATTTGGAGAAGGAATTAAAGTTCAGGGTGAAGAATTAAAAACATTGCGTTTTGCCGACGACATAGTAATTCTGTCAGATACAGCAGACGACCTGGAAGAGCAATTGAACGGAATGGACAGTGTGCTGAAAGGTGGATATAAGATGAACATTAACAAGAGCAAAACTAGGGTAATGGAGTGCAGTGTAAGAAAATCAGGCGATGCTGAAGGAATTAGATTGGGTAACGAAGCAATAAAGGAGGTAGATGAGTTTTGTTACTTGGGCAGTAAAATAACAAATGATGGTCGCAGTACAGACGATATAAAATGTAGAATGGCCTTGGGTAGAAAAGCGTTCTTGAAAAAGAGAAATTTGTTAACATCGAATATTGATTTAAGCCTAAGGAAGTCCTTTCTGAAGGCATTTGTATGGAGTGTTGCCTTGTATGGGAGTGAGACATGGACTATAAACAGTGCGGACAGGAAGAGGATTGAGGCTTTTGAAATATGGTGCTACAGAAGAATGCTGAACATTAGGTGGGTGGATCGCGTAACTAATGAGGAGGTACTGAACAGAATTGGAGAGAAAAGGAATTTCTGGCATACCTTGACTAAAAGAAGGGATAGATTGGTAGGACACATTCTTAGACATCAAGGAATTGTGAATTTAGCGTTGGAGGGAAGTGTGTGGGGAAAAAATCCCAGGGGAAGACCAAGAGATAGATACAGTAAGCAGATTCAGACAGATGTAGGTTGTCGTTCTTATGTGGAGATGAAGAGGCTTGCTCAGGATAGGGCATTGTGGAGAGCTGCATCAAACCAGTTTCCGGACTGAAGACCACAACAACAACAACATGATGTTTCATTCCATATCTGTAATATGTACTACTCTTAATTTTTTTATCATAGATAACAAACAGTTTAATTACTGATGAAGGCTGCCTTCTTGAATCCGAAACCATGGTAAAGTAAAAATTTTACCAAAAATTTCGCAACCGAAGAGCTGGCTTTAGTTTATTTCATACTGAAACTAACCTAAGGACAAAATACACAACCATGCCCAAGGGAGGACTCAAACCCCGACAGTGAGCAACCAGGCGCTCTGCAGCAGGCTCCTTAAAACATTCAGCCACTCCACCACGGCCCTCTTTTAGCGAATAAGATGTTAAGATTGCATCAAATTTTCTTCTACTCGAAAGTGAAATCTAAGGTTTCGAAATGTTCAAATGTTTGTAAATCTATCGGACCAAACTGCGTGGTCATCAGTCCGTAGCTAACAAACTACTTAAACTAAGGACAACACACACAACCATGCCCAAGGGAGGACGTGAACCTCCGACGGTGAGTAACCGCGCCTTAGACCGCTCGGCTACTCCACCGCGGCTGAGGAGTGGCAGCTGAGCAGCGGAGGCGGGCGGATCACTGGTGCTCTGCGCTCCGTACTCATTTCCCGAGGACTGAGGAGAAGGGTTCGTGCTGTGGCGGGAATTGAGCAAGTTGTCTTGTCGGTCGTGCAGCTCATTGAGTTGGCCGATCACGGAAAGAAGAAAGAAGATCATACTCCAGTCCCGCCCTTGTACATCTCATGCAGGGGCGCGTGGACGGAATGCTGCAAGCGAGAGGTCGGCATCGGGATGGTCGACACGCAAGCCACCATCTCGCTACAGGCAGCGACTATGGCAGACCACAGAGCACTTAAGAGTGCTGTGGCTGCCTACATAATCGACGCGCCTCCCTCGCAGACGACGCCTGAAGAGAAGCGGAAGAAGATGACCAAGGCGCTCCTGAGGGGGCTGCCTTGGTGCTGTGACGAGGCAGCAGTTCTGAAAGGACTACGGCGAGCAGGGTTCGGTTGTGCGACTGTAAAGTTGCACAATCGGACCAACAGGAAGAGACCGCCACTCTACATCGTGGCCGAGCAAACGACTAGCCATGGGGGCGAAGTCTTCTTCTTAAGGAAGCTGCTGGGCTTCCCTGTGACAGCAGAAGCGCTCCTTGCCGGTATGGACACCCTCCCCACTGGTTCAAATGCCAGGGGGTGGGCCATGTCACCAAGTACTGCCGCAACGCTGCGTGGTGCGTGAGATGCTTTGGGGAGCACGACTCACGCGCCTGCGCGCGCGGGAAAAAAGTGGCGCTGACTTGCGTCCGCTGTGGCGGTCCCAACGTCGCCAACTGACGAGGCTGTCCGGCTTTCTCAAGCCGAGGCCAATCCAACGACGGCGTGGTGAGTGCTACTGCGGCGCTGCAACGTCGGCGGAGACGCAGACGACGACGACATGGAGAGGACGACGCGGCCACCGCGCCTCCTTCCCGCGATCGGCCGGAAAACGCCGCCAAAGGCCGTGCGGACCAGCCGAGAACGGAAATGGGGCCGGCGGCACCCGCCCCAAAGAAGACGACGCGGACCGGCGCGGACCTAAGCGACGCCGCGGAAGAGGCAGCAGCGGCTTTCAAAGCCGCCATGGCAGCTCAGAGGGCAGCCTTCCGAGCCGAGCTCGCTGCCGAGACGGAGAGGGCCATCCGACAACTTCAGCAACTGCACGCCGAACTGGCACGCAACACCTGGGAGGAGGAAGCTGTGGATGCTCCAGCGCCCGCCTTTGCGGCGCAGCGCTCTGGGGCGACCACCTTTGAGACGGAAGGCGCTCCTGCGGTTCCAAGGCCGCAGTCGATAGTCGCCGCCAAGCTGACGCCTGAGCAGATGAAGGCGATAGAAGACTTCAGTACCGCAATGGAAGGAGCATCACTGAAGGACGGATGTGCCATGCAGTGATGACCGGCGACAGGAAAGTCTTCGCGCGCACTTACGCGAGCTGAGGCTGGAGACCGGGACTGATGACCCTTAAGTCCCTGAAGTCCCTTAAACTTAACAAACATTTGAACAACAACATTTTGATGGAGACCGCCGCTGGAAGAGGATGCGCACCAGAACACTGTGGCACACTGCCGCACCTGAGCAGATGTGGCAGGGCTGGCGAATGCAGCAAATGTTGCTGCCATACTCGTCGGACTGATATCTTTATGGCAACCATTAGCACTGACAACGGTATCTGTCGCAGTTAGCATACAACCGCTATTGCCCTTGCAACCTACCCCACTGTCGCAGAGGTTTTGTTTCCGCCGGCCGCCGTGGCCGAGGGTACTGAGGCGCTCTAGTCACGGTCTGCACGGCCACTACGGTCGGGGGTTCGAATCCCCCATCGGGCATGGATATTTGTGCCGTCCTTAGGATTAGCTAGTTCATAACTAGTTTGTAAGTTGAGGGACTGATGACCTCGTAGTTAAGTCCCATAAGCTATACAAACATTTTTATTTTGCCTTGGCACTTTTATCCCTCTGCCCTTACATACCTTTACCCTTCGCTTACCTTTCTATCTCCTGATGCACCGTATTCATGGGTGATCGTGCCCACATATACGGACAACATCGAAGTAAAAAATAAAAATAAAATAAAATAAAATAAAATGAAAAATAAAAATGTTCAAATGTTTGTAAATCTATCGGACTAAAGTGCGTGGTCCTCAGCTTACAAACTACTTAAACTAAGGTACACTAACCTAGGGACAACACACATATCCATGCCCAAGGGGGGACTCGAACCTCCGACGGCGAGCAACCGCAGCGAGGCGCCTTCGACCGCTCGGCTACTCCACCTCGGCTCGCGGTTCCCACATCCCTTGATCCACCTTAGCAAAACTAACCAAACACGGAGGTGACAGTAGAAATTTTGAGTTGGTCACCACGTCGGTGTGGGCGTGGAGGGGCCCCATCTCTTTGCCACCGCGGCTGTAAGGTTTCAACGCCAGATGACTTTAGTTTAGAAAATTGGTAAATATTATTTTTACCTATTTACGACTGTAAATTATGCAGCTGAATCAGTCTGTACTTGATTGTAACTTGCTACTGAAATGATCACCTGTAACTTCCAAAGTGATATACTCGGTGACCAGCAAACGGTTGTTGGATTTTCTTTTGTGCGACAAAAATCATAAACGTAACGACCAATCATAACCCCAGCAAATGAAACGATATTGGTAATATCCACACTTTTCTTCTCCACGAGTGTTTGCTTCCTATTTTTTATTTTTCGCATATTCGCTATTACTGTTTACGTTAAGACCATTAGCACTTATTCACTGGCAAAAACAATCAGGGGATCAGTTGAGATATCTAGGTTCTGAAGTATTGTCATCGGCCGACCGGATTAAAATGGTTCGACTGCTTTCTGTCGGTTCTTTAGAGAGGAGACGACAACATTTCAATATTAGGGCAGTCGAGATGGTGAAACAACAAAAAGTTGTTACAGAGGAGGTTATACTTCACTTCATTCCGTGTGAGTTTTTTGTTTAATATCGCTCCTCAATCGATTATGATGAAAGTCTGCGGTTAAAAAATTGTGATTTTTGGACATATGGTAGGACAACATCTTTGCTTCGGAATAAACCATTCATCTTTTCGTAATTCGTTACAGTCGTTTTCAAATGACGCTATTTGTCAAGTAAGCGCACTCGATATATAAATCGTGTATTGAAAAAGTTGGATAGCGGGCAGCTTACTGTTCTATGCATTTTATACCATTCATTAAAGCGACTGAAATAGAGGTAAAAGTACAGAAAAGTTTTTGAAATAGTAGTCTCACCGACATCTACCTTCTTTCAGAAATAATTACGAGTTATCTGAGCGGCATCAGTACCACGATTGCAAGCCTATAAACTCGGCGGGTGTTGAGTGTAGCGTGGAGCACTGCAGTGTCGAAAGTTTGAATTTCTGGCCACTTGTTTAGGTCCCTCGTGATACGTTAATGATCCACAACCCGAAAACAAGTATGAACAAATTTTTCTTGGGTGGCGACCGATTACAATGGACATCGATTTGCTACGGTATTACATCACGTCATGCTTGACTTTATGAAGAGACATACAACTGTTTTTTGTCCATACCAGACAATTAATGGAATATATATATCGTGTTTGAAACTAGAAGAGAAGAAAAAAAATTAATGTAAACCGCATCTACGCCTCAAGCAAAATATATACATTTTCCAGTTTAGCTTTTGTAGCTCTCGACAAATGTTGTACCACATCGTGAACGTGGTACCCTAACGTCTGAGATTAAATTAAGAATGAATTAATTAAAAAACAAAACGAAACGACATTAAAAACAGGTAACTACCTCATAAGAAATGCTGCAATTGTTGGCTACAGTAACTGAAAGAAAACTACTCTGATTTCGTTTAGCCTCAGACACTGCAGGACAGGTCAGTAAATGATAGAAACGTGTGTCATCTATTTTATTTACCTTTCCTTCTTGGTGGGCTTTGTCCCCACCAACAAGCAATCCCATCCCACAGAAGAAGATCGAAGGAAACACAGAGGAGACCAAAACTTGTTTATTGCTGTCTACGTCGAGCCAGCAAACAGTTAATAGATTTTGTTATTTTAATACTGTTGTTCTCAGACTGTAGTGTCAAATCAAATCAAATGTTTGTAAAGCTTATGGGACTTAACTACGGGGTCATCAGTCCCTAAACTTACAAACTACTTATGAACTACTTAGAACTAGGACGGCACAAATATCCATGCCCAAGGGGGGATTCTAACCCCCGACCGTAGTGGCCGTACAGACCGTGACTGAAGCGCCTCAGTCCCCTTGGCCACCGCGGCCGGCAGACTGTAGTGACTGGTGGAATTATAAGCATATAAGAAACAGATGGTAATGGACTCGTCCCATAAATATCGACTGACATTTAGGAGAGGTTTTCCGCTGAGAGCAGCTAAAAAAAATTCTGAATGTTGTATTCATTTTACAGAATTAATAGTAATAAAAAAATAATCAAGACATATTTTTCACAAGTGTTATTGAAAAAAAAGGTATTATGCAGACAGACTTGTATTGAAAACAGGCAGCAAATGTGTGATACTTGTGCTGCAGAAGCAATGCCACAGCCCAGTCGGCTCGCGCCGGAAATATTAAACATTCTGAATGTCGTCGGCTTGGCGTGAGCCGGCTGAAGCGGAGTCGTCTCGGTCTGGCCGGCAGAGTGAACACGGCCTAAGTAGACACCATATAAACCTCAGTAAAGAGTTGACACAGCAACATATCTTACCGTATGACACAAAAATTTCATTATTATTTTGGTGTGGTATCTGTTATTTCGGACATGGGCGAGGGGTCGCCTTAACCACTTGGCCACCATTGCTCGCCTTCTGGCCGTCTCAAATTCCCACATGTCGCACGCTATGGCTGCAGCGCCCCTATCGTTCATGCCCTCTTACACTCACCATTTCGGATTCCCGTGCGAGGTTGAACGTATGACCGCATCTGCGGTAAAGTAATTGAAGCTGACGCCGTCGTCGCGTCTAAAAACTTATTATTTTGCTGTGGTGTCTGTTCTTTCGGACATGGCAAGTGTATGAGGGCATGAACGGTAGGGGCGCTACAGCCATAGCGTGCGACATGTGGGAATTTGAGAAGGCCAGGAGGCGAGCACGGGTGGCCAAGTGGTGAAGGTGACCGCTGGCCCAAACCGGGAGACCCGGGTTCGATTTCCGGTCCGGCTCACATTTTCACTTGTCGCCATTGTTTCATTTCAATGTCCTAAAGCAGCCACTGTCAATTCTTTCCTTCCTAATCCTTCCTCTCCTTTATCATTCATTTGCAAACACAAATTTCAGTTGTAACCAATATGAATTAAATACGTCACCATAAGTATAATGTGTATTATATCTCACCTGAACCCCGTAATTGTATTGAGCAGTGTATAAAGAATATGGTTAAGGAGAGCAGTGGGCCAGGTAGATGCAGAATGCGCAAACCATTTCTGTCAAAACATGACAAGTACTTTCTGTTTATGATATTCGATGAAATCCAGTCTGACAGCACAAAAACAACGACAGTAACAACAAGTGAAATAATAGCTGCTGCAACCATAAAAAGGACAAAAAAATAAATGTACAGGGTGTACATTGCCGGACAGCAAAACGCCTGAAACACAAATGCGGTGGTGTTGCGTGAAAGCTTGTCAAATTGGGACGCTCGCTGCATCTGCCAGTACCGCGAACAGGCCAACTCCGGTCTACGTTCGTCCAAATGCTAGGAAATGTTCAAATGTTTGTCAAGCTTATGGGACTTAACTACGGGGTCATCAGTCCCTAAACTTACAAACTACTTATGAACTATTGTATATAAAACTCTTCTGGGTTTTGGACCGCATCGTCAAAATATCAAACACTTCACCGACGTTTCGGCCACTATTGCAAGTGGCCATCTTCTGGGTGTTACATTTACAGTAAATGTAAATGTTACATTTACAGTAAATGTAACACCCAGAAGATGGCCACTTGCAATAGTGGCCGCAACGTCGGTGAAGTGTTTGATATTTTGACGATGCGGTCCAAAACCCAGAAGAGTTTTATATACAATGACAACGGCCGCGGAAGCCTCCGTTTACATATACTTATGAACTACTTACGAACTAGGACGACACAAATATCCATGCCCGAGGGGGGATTCGAACCTCCGACCGTAGTGGCCGTGCTGACCGTGACTGGAGCGCCTCAGTCACCTCGGCCACCGCGGCCGGCCCAAATGCTAGGAAATCTATGGTCATCTTTGCTAACTCTTTAGTCATCAGTCAAATGTCCAAATGTTTGTAAATCTATCAGGCTCAACTGCTGGGTTATTAGTCCGTACAAACTACTAGAGACCACACAAACACACCCACGCCCAAGGGAGGACTCGAACCTCCGACGGAGACCAACCGCGCTCTCCGCAGCACGGCGTCTTACTATGCTCAGCCATTCTATCGCAGCGGTCCGTGTTTTCTCGTGGACCGCAAGTCCCCTTAATCAATTTACTTTAAGTTCTCAATCCTAATGTCAGCTGACTACAGGTCACACGGAGACGGGTTTGAACCTCCGTCCTGCAGTATGCGAGTGGAGTGTGCTAATAACTGGCGCTACCTAGCTATGAACTCATAAATCAGGCCGTCTGTGTGGATAGCCACTGCAGGCCAGGTGGGTGCAGTACCACCGTGAGCGACACAACTCAGAAGTAGAGGCCTCACAACAGGCCGAGCTAGGTCACACCGGGAGGCAGAGAAAGCTGACTGGCTGGCCGCTGGGGCACAGCCCACCGCCTCTTAGCGGCCGGCCAGTCAGCTACCGTTCGCGGCCTCTCGGTGTGACGTGGCTAGGCCTGTTATGAGGCGGTGACTCCTGGGTGGTGTTTCCCTGGGCCGTTACGGCCCCACTAAGCTGGGTGGTGGCTCCGGGTGCCCACTAAGTAGCCCAAACAGGCAGCGCGCCTGCTAATGGGTTAATCCCGCTAGACGGCGGTTAAGGCATGATCTCAAAGCCTGCGAAAATCCCGGCGAATAGTCCCCCGCCCAGCGGACTTAACGCTACTCTCCTGATTAGCAAGGCCTCCACCCAACTGCCATAAATACGCGAGCGCTACAGATATGTTTCTCAGAGATTCAGTATAACAACAGTCCCTGAGGTAAAGAGTTTAAGTTTCGAGGTATAATGTGTTTACAGATGCGAATCAGATAATCACAGCGTATTAACTATACACATCTATAATATGGATTGTATAATAGTATCTACAGGAGTAAAATACGATTACTTCTACTGTTACAGAAGTGAAAAGTGTTTTCCACATATTTTTCTTAAAGAAACTATTTGAAATCGCGATTCTCTTAATAAAAACTGAAAATGTGCGTGAAATAATATATATAACTTTTCTTTATAGTACAAAAATTGCTAAACCAAGGTAGCTGTTACATGTTTCTCCATTGTTCTATAGCTTCCTTTTTCGGCATTTGCTGTATCTTATATCTTTAAACGTGCAATTCTTTTATATATATTAGCTGTCTGAGTAACGGCTCTAACGATTTCGATAAAATTTTGCATTTATACTTTTTTCTTCTGAATTTCACCTAGATAGTTGTATTTTTAATAAAAACGCGATTTTCCATATATGTATGTGTGTGTGTGTGTTAAAAATTGAATTTCGTGTATTTCGTCATTAAATACGTAAATGACACCTTCATTCTGATAAAAGGTAACGAAGAAGCAATTAATGATGTATCTGAGAAATTAAACACCACGAACCCAAAGAAAAAATTCACTGTGGAACATGGAGACTATAAAGCACTAAATGTTTCAGATCTATTGGTAAACAGAGACAACAGTAAACTCTCATTTGGAATCGTGAGAAAAACAACTTATACAAACACCATTATACCAGCCAACTCATGCCATCCATAGGTACACAAATGGACTTTCTTCCGTTCAATGTTGAATAGACTAGTAAAGTTACTATTAAATGATAATGATAAAGCAAAAGAGCACAATACATTGGAATACATTGCAACCTCTAACGGGTATAAAAGGAAAAAAGTAAGGCATTTATACAAAAAGCTCTCTGAGAATACCACCATTAAAAGCCGATAGAACAACAGAAGCTAAAAATGAATATTACATACAAAGAGGCATTAACTGATTCCGTCGTAAATACAAGGTACGTTTAGGGGTGAAAACTATTCACAAACTGGGCGATAGGTTACGACACACAGTGGGACCCACATGAGATAAGTTTGATATCCTGGTGTGTACAAAGTAAAATGTAGAGATTGCGAAAAGCTTTACGTAGGACAAACACGCAGGTAATACAGGCAGCGATTCAAGGAACACACGTGGGACAGCAACCACGGATGTATTAAACGACAGCTCACACGAAATAATCACAGATTAGGAGAAATACAGCAAAGTCTTAAAATACTACACTGCGCATCATAAGGCCTACTGCTTAACGCAATTGAGGAATTAGATATCTATGTGGAAAAATCGAAATCTCCTTCACATATACTAAGCGAACAAGTTTATTTTGCGAAAAACTGGCTCTTCAGTCTTTTCACCGATCATTTGTAGACTCTTCCGTGCTAATAATAATAATAATTTCGTGTGGATCACTGGCCTGGTGCAAGTCTTTCAATTGGACGCCACTTCGGTGACTTGCGTGTCCCTAGCCTACCCCAGTTATCCAACCGGGGAAAGAAAAGGGGACCTACAGCTTAACGTGGAATCCGAACCACGTGTCGTTTCTGGCGACTCTTCACATCGTTGAGAGGTGAAGGATGGGTTAAAACGCAGACTGAAAAGATCCGAGGTCCGACCGAGTTTGACAGTTGCTGATAGACGATGCATCAGTCTGTTCACCAAACTCCGTTAGGCACTTCCATAGTAACAACAAACGCCAATAGATGGCGACATACGAAAAGACATTCTCTCTGTGTGTCTGCACTCGTTTAGTATATGTGAAGGAGATTTCGATTTTTCCACATAGATATCTAATTCCTCAATTTCGTTAAGCAGTAGGCCTTATGATGCGCAGTGTAGTATTTTAAGACTTTGCTGTATATTGAGTCTCCGGTTCATCTCTAATCAAGGCACTTTCACAGAGCGAGCAGTGTACATTTAGACCTTCCATAGTAATAATTTCATGTCTGTGGACAGTAGCAAGAAGGCACAATGCTGTGCTGGTTTGCTGAATCAGCGTACCCTATCAACTTAGTTTTGACTAGGTACGTTAACGAGTTTTGAGATAATCAATACTGATAGGAAGTTTCAGCTACAGTTTAAACCAGTTAGTTTCTAAAGGATTTCATATTCGTGGCCCCAGCTGCGGCCGACACAGCAAACGGTCTTTGTACGGTTATGCTAAGCTAATATCAGTATCTGCAAGGACACTTTCATGCAACGACACTGAGACCTTTTCATCATTATTTAGCATATTTACCATAAGAAGTGTCCTCCATTCTATTTCAGTCGTAGAATGAAGTGGGGTCAGAACAACGCAGCCACTATATGATAGATGTGGATACTAATTTTGTTTATATTTGCTGTTTGGAGATTGTTTCATGCATTGTAAACATGTGATCCCTATTAAATGAATTCAGTTTCTGGATAGGTTGTTTATTGCGTCTGCAAGTCAATGAAATGGTTCGTATATGTAAATATCTTGCTTCAGTACCAACGGTACTTGACTGCCACCAACGTCGAAACAGCAGGGCGGTGACATCACAAGCTCTTGTGGGCGGTGTAAGCATTACAGGTATCTGTGAAGCTAATCATTATTTAAGGACCTAGGAATCTTCACACAAACTTGACAATATATGTATTCTCTTCAGACATTTGTTATTAATAATCCACCTCAATTCAAAACTAACAGCTATGTACATAGCAACAACACTAAGAGAAAGAATGATCTACCTAGGGTAGTTTAATCTTTGACACCGTTCGCCGTCGGAAGTTCGAGACCCCCTAGGGCATGGGTGCTTGTGTTGACCTCAGGTTAGTTTACCTTAGTTTAAGTAGTTTGTAAGCTACGGACTGATAGCCTAGAAGTTAAGTCCGATAGATTTACAAACATTTGACAAATGTCTTTGCTTACTTACAAAAAATTCTGAGAAATAGTGAACCAGTATTTAAACAAGAAGTGAGAGAATTTCTGAATGACAACTTCATCTACTCAGTAGAAGAATTTTTACATAGAAATTAGTAATTTCACAAAAATAAATAAATGACAAAGTAAATAAAAACAAAACATGTATGTCACGTAATGTTTCCTTCTACTAAACTCACACGTTCCATATCATTATAGTATTTTATATTCATGAGCTATGGAACAAATATTACTCAATCTAATGTAATCTGCCGTGGTGGAGTGATCGAGCGTTCCAAGGCGCATAGCTGCGGAGCGCACCGCTGCTCGCCGCAGAGGTTCGAGTTCTCCCTCGGGCATGGGTGTATTTGTTGTCCTTAGCATAACTTAGTTTAAGTAGTTTCTAAGCCTAGGGACTGATGATCAGAGTAGTTAAGTCCCATAGATTTACAAATATTAATCTATTCTCTACTGTTTGCCTCATGACATTTTGGCAGCCATTGTTATACTTCGGATTACCGAGCGAGGTGGCGCAGTGGACCAGCATTCGGGAGAACGGTGGTTCATATCCACCTCGGACCATCCATATTTAGGATTTCTGTGATTTCCCTAAATCAAAAAAATGTTTGTGTAGGTTATGGGACTTAACTACGGGGTGATCAGTCCCTAAATTTACAAACTACTTATGATCTAGCTAACACTAAGGACGGCACAAATATCCATGCCCGAGGGGGGGATTCGAACCCCCGACCGTAGTGGGCAATACCGTGTTGGTTCCTTTCAAAGGGCACGGACGATTTCCTTCCCCATCCTTACCCAAATAATCCGAGGGTAAGCTCTGCCTCTAATGAACACTAATCTCCTTTCCTTCCTTCTACATCTACATCTACATAGGATACTCTGCAAATCACAATTAAGTCCCTAGCAGAGGATTCTTCGAACCACCTTTATCATCTCCCATTACATTCTCGAATAACGCGAGGGAAGAAAGAATACCTGAATCTCTCCGTTAGAGCTCTGATTCGTATTTTATTCTGATTTTCTTTTCTACCTATGTATGTGGGAATGAACAATTTATTTTCGCATTCGGACGAGAATTTTGGCGATTGGGGTTTCGTAAGTATCCCATGCCGCAGCGATAAGCGCCGTTGTTGTAATGATTCCCATCCCAGATTCTGTATCATATCCGTAACGCTGTCTACCCTGTATCATGACAACAGTAAACGAGCTGCCCTTCCTTTGACTCTTTCGATGTCCTCCGTCAAAGCCACCTGATAAAGAAACCCACACTGGGCAGCAATACTCCAAAAAGGACGGACAGGAGTAGTGTATGCAGCCTCTTTAGTGGTTATATTGCATCTTTTAAGGGTTCTGCCAATAAAACGTAGTCTCTGGTTCGCCTTTCAGACGGCATTATCTACGTGTTCCTTCCAGTTTAAGTCTGAAGTAATAGCAATTCCTAGATATTTAGTCGAGTTCACGGCCTTCACATTCTCTTGATTTATCTTGTAAACGGATTTCTTTTCGTACTCATGTGGACGACTTCAAACTTCTCATTATTTAGATTACATTGCCAATATTTACACCATAGCGATATCCTTATCTTTAGGAGCGAAGCCGCTAATTTTTGACATTTATCTGGTTGCTTCCTTTTGACATTCGTTACGTAAATGAAATACACGATGAACTCACAATGCAGGCCTTCCAACACTTTAATGTATTTACATTTAGGTTTGATGTTAATAGCTTGACTACAAAGTTCGATATCCTACTCATATACATACTACATACATACTCCGCAATTCACTCCGCGTATCCCATGCCGCAGCGAGGCGTGGCGGAGAGTACACTGTACCACTACTAGGCATTTCCTTTCCTGTTCCACTCCCAAATTGAACGAGGAAAAAAAGAATGTCTATATGCCTCCGTACGAGCCCTAATTTCTCTTATCTTGTCTTTGTGATCTTTACGCGATATGTAAATAGGCGGCAGCAAGATCGTACTACACTCAGCTTCAAATTCCGACCCTCTTAATTTCCGCAACAGAATTTCACGAAAAGAACGTCGTCTTTCCTCCAACGATCCCCATTTTAGTTGCCGGAACATTTCAGTGACACTCGTGTATTGGTCGAACCTACCGGTAATAAATCTAGCTGCTCGCCTCTGAACCGCCTCTATGTCTTTCTTTAAACTGATCTGCTGCGGGTCCCAAACACTTAAGCAATACTCAAGTCGTTGTCGCACAAGCGTTTTATACGCGGTCTCCTTTACAGGTGAAGTACTACCATGCGCAAAAATATCCGAACGACCTGAATTGCGTTTCGCCTGATGTGCATGCAACACAACTAACGTACGTGTCTTGCGGGTGCTCTGCTCGCTCCACGGTATAGTCGTTCGACTATTCATAATGGATCCACTACAGACAACTGCTCTTTATGACAATCACTCCAGTTGTAAATTAACACCACGATTTTGCAAATACAAGGAAACACGTTATTAAGTTCTTAACGTTTATTAAATCCAATTTATTACAATGACATATCTTAAGTATTATCACACTTATTACAGTCTCGTATAGCAAACTCCGTCACATAAAACATTAATTAATCCTTAAAAAACATTTAATATTGTTACAAACAACAGATTTTACTATAGTATCGGAAATCCTAAAGTCCTGTAGAAAAACGATGTACTTTTGTTCTCTAAATAGTTTTCTCACAATTGCGGAACGTCGTTACACTGGCGAGGGGATTTTTATTAACCGATTGTAGAACTAACCAGATAATAAAAACTCAATTAACGGCAGCAAACGCACTATGGAAACTTCAATGTTAACTGCGTATCACCAACACGACTGAACAAATATTGTACACAACTTGGAACTTGAATTGATATGACAAACTACCTTGTTCTGGAATCAAACCAACCACCTGTAGCCGTAGCTAACTTAGCAATACATTCATGTCTTGTAGATACTTGATTATGCATAAGACTGTCACAGTTGACGAAGCATAAATATGTGTGAAATATTGAAGATTTCCTCACAAATATCAAAACGCGCAAATCAAATCGTATTGCCGCGAGAGACCCCGAACAGCAACTGACGGCGTGGCGCAGGGGAGAGCGTCAAGGACTGCGGAGCAGAAAGTTCAATCCCGCCCACCGGCAATAATTTATTACTTTGTAATTGACAATTCCAGAAGGTTCTACATCTTTCTTATGTTCACTTGTAAATTCTACTTGTTTCTTATGTTAACTGTTCTTCTAATTTCTGGTAAATTCTGAATGTGTATAAATAGCAGAGCACTCTGCGTGAGAGGCAGTCAGTGCTGCGTGTATGTTGAGTTCGTAATAAACGTGCTTTCAGTATAAGTACTGTGTTTAGTTGCCTTCGAAGTCAAGCCTGCTTCCATTGCAACGCGACAATATAAAATGCCAATTCTAAAATATTTTTATTTCTTACTGAACCAGGAACTTAATAATCACCGTTATGTCCATAATCACAAGTGCCCAGACTCAGTTCTCTGTGCGACTTACATACGAGGCTGCTCCTATCGGAGGTTCGAGTCCTTCCTCGGTCAGGGGTGTGTGTGTTGTCCTTAGATTAGTTTAAGTAGTTGTAAGCCCAGGGACTGATGACCACAGTAGTTTGGTCCCATATATTTACAGACATTTGATTTTGAGTTACATGCCCGGTATCTAAATGGAAGATAACTAAGTGAAGTCAGATGTTAAATTATTTCACCAGCAGCGGGACGTTTGAATCTGTAATCAGGATATAATTATGTTATTCGTCACCGGGAATCGAACCCCGAACCTACCGGTGTCCTTTCTAAGCACGAATGGACGTTAAATCTCAAATGTTAACTCAACAGGAATGACGATGCGTGCGTGTCTGACTAGTAACAACAGCACATATCGTTGTTATAATAATAATAACAACAATAATAATTTCGTGTGGCTCACAGTCCTGGTGTGTGTCATCCAACTATGCGCCACTTCAGAGACTTGCATGTCCCTAACCTGACCCAATTATCCAACCGGGAAAGGCGATCTACAGTTTAACGTGGAATCCAAACCACGTGTAGTTTATGACACACATTGTTGAGACGTGAATGCTGGGTTAAAACACAGGTTGAAAAAAATCGGTGATCTGACTAGGTTTCGAACCCGCGACCCTTCCATTACCATTTAAGCGCTTTACCCCAAGACCACCGCAACACCTTAACTTGCGTAGATAAGGCACGAAGAGACATTCAAAATAATTTTTTGTTAGTAGTCCAGTGTGCTCTATCTAGGGCGTCAAATGAAATTATGAATATTTTGTGCTGGACCTGGATTCGAATCCATATACGTGCCTTTCGTGGAGACCTAGAGGAGTCGGCAGTCTTGGAGTAAGCAACGAAATGATTCAACTATATGAGTCCGAGAGGGTCGAGTGAGAAAGAGAGGAGATCCGAATTAGTATCCTAGTCCAGCACCAAAATTTTTAACGTCTCAAGTTAAATTCAATACGAGACACCTGACCTTAAAGGACAAGTGGTTTATAAAATAAAATAAAGTTTTGTAATATAAGAAAAGCTTTCGAGCGACAGAGTTACTGATTGCCATGTATTCTACCTGTTACTGGCAACGATAAATCGGCTCTGTGAAAGTTGATAGCGAAATAATTCGGTTTAATACGGATTGTTAACTACGGTGCAACTTGACGTTCTTCACTTGGTGTTACCAGCGGTGAAGAAGCCAGTTAAAAATATACACATGTCAGACCCTCTCCTTGTTAGTCCCGTCAGCTGAAGCAGTATGATGTAGTGAAGACTGTTAACCTCTGCTCTTTCTTACCGGGAAGTAAGGCATTGGATTATTTGGCTCCATAACAACACTACAACACTTATTGCGCGTGTATGCAATGCATAAGGATTCGAGAATATACTTGTACTGCGGCTTACATTTCTGTATATGCTTGACCTAAAGTGCAACTTCATTGTTTGTTTTACTTGATTTTTGTACTCACTGAAGTAAAATTGCCTGACCTTCCAGTACGAGACCTTTGTCTCGTCCTTACCTCCTGGTAGATTTACTTTCTAACCAGAGAAATAAACCCGGTAATTGATTCACAAACGACTAGTTCACGCTGTTAAGAAATTTCGCGAAGGAATTTCATTTCCTCTTAAAACGTGCTAAAATTTCGTGTGGCTCATTGGCCTGGTGCAAGTCTTTCGACTGCACGCCACTTCGGCGCCTTGCGTGTCCCTAGCCTACCCCAGTTATCCAACCGGGGAAATGGGACCTACAGCTTATCGTGAAATCCGAACCAAGTGTCGTTTCTGGTGACTCCTCACATCGTTAAGAGGTGAAGGCCGGAATAAAACGCAGACTTAAAAGAAATCCAAGGCCTGACCGGGTATCAAACTAGGGACCCTTCGGTTTAGAGTCAAACGCTTTACCCCGAGACTACCTGGCCAGACATACCATTTTCCTCAAATTTCGTTAATAAGAAAAGCTCGTTGTCAGGGTAGGATGAGGTCTGGGCCGGATTAATCTTTTCGTCTGATAGCATAAGTATTTTGCCGTAAGAAGTATCATAAGTTGTGTTTCTGTAGCTATGGAAATCATCAGCTGAAATAAAGACCATAAAGTGCGGTACAGATAAAAATGCAAAACGATTATCAATCGAAGGCAGAGCTAATGCTCAAACTGACGTGTATTTTTTTCCTTACCTTCCTCGACCGAGTATCGGAAGGCGTATGCAAAAATGTATAATGTGTTATGAATACTTGGAACGCTACATTTCGTTTACAACGAATTAAAATTAGTAGGCATGACGGGACTTGAGTCGATTTATGACAGATTACCAACTTACCGTTTTGCTCACTACACAAAGCTTCCATTCGAATACACTCTCCTTACTGACTGGTATAATGTCATACGTGAGGTAACACACTTTCTTAAGAAGATACGATAGCTGGGACAATCTAAATTTTACTTTTAATCTCAGAAACACTTTCAGTATTACAACGTATGAAATTTAGAGACAAAATTCATTTCCATGATATTCGTAATAATACTAGGAACTTGTTTATGAAAGCTTTTTCAGAGCAAGTAGTTGGGAATGAATTTGACTTCTGAGGCAAAGAAAGTGTTTCCACATCGTATGGCACTTGCTTCCTCTTGCCTTGTCGATAGGTGCTTACTTGCGAAATGACACAACTCAAGAGCTTTGATAAATGTCGTATTCTTGCACTTTATGAAGAGGGATACAGTATCAGCGCCATTTCCCGTGCTCTAGGATACAGCAAATCCACGATACACCTGTGGGTGAAGAGGATGGCAGATGAAGGCCATGTTAACAATCATCGTCGCCCCGGACGTCCATGCACTATGACAAAGGAGCAAGACAATGATATACTCCGCTGCAGTGGTGAAGACCCATTCCGCACCAGCACCGAAATTAGGAACGTTCTAAAACTACCTGTAAGTAGATAGACCATCCACCGTAGTCTCAACGAGGAAGGAAGATATAGACAAAAATCGGCGAAAAAGGAAATGTTGACAGAACAACATAAGACTGCCAGATTAAACTTCGTACTGGCATCTGGCATACGTAAGCAAACCAATTTCATTCTGGGAGCAGAGAAGGTATTTTCCACAGCACCAAAGGGTTCTGTCCATGTGTTTCGTCCAACTGGACCGAGATTCGACAGAAATTATGTCCATCAGAGGCAAAGGTGTGGCCGATCTGCTGTCACAGTTTGGGGATGGATGTCGGCAAATGGTTGCGGCATTCTGTGGGAACTGGACCGTCGCCTACTAGTAGTTACTACTGTGAAATACTAGATAACATAATGCTTCCTTCTGTTCGTGAGACGTTTCCGGAAGGCAGAATAATATTCCAACATGACCGTTCCCCGGACTACACCCCAAATTGTGTGAAACAGTGGTTTCGAGTGAACGGAGACGTTGATGTGTAGGACTGGCCTCCCAAAGATGCTGACCTCAATCCCATACAGCACGTGTGGGCAGAGATGGAGAAGATTATAAGCAGCCGAAGACCTACGCCACCAACGAAGGCAGCGCTATCTGAAGCAGTTCAGGATGCATGGGAAGAGCTGTCGCAGAGTAGTGGGTTTGTAAGAAAACTAGTTACCTCTGTTCCCCGGCGGCTAAGTGCAGTTGTAAAGGAGAATGGAAACTGGACACGATACTAAATTATGTTGTCATCAGAGACAAAGCTTTTTTTATATTAAATGGAAGTGTCTTATTTTCTCGATTATTTTTCTTGAAGATTTACATTACTTCGAAGAAAAGAAAAATTATTTTGTGTTAATTTCAACCCTTCTGTAATAAAGTATTTCATCTTAAATTATTACACGAACTTTAAGAGAAACCAAAACCAGCATGAAAATTAAGAAGGCTTATGACGACGATGCCAATGAAGGCATCAAAGAAAGAACTATTTACTTTTTTTTATTAATTAAAGAAGGCATTTTATTTATTAATGTTCTGTTTATTTAGATGTAGGCAGGGTACCAGTAAGGATAAAATCATAAGAGAGGTGTCATTTTTAAAAGTGTTGAAAGGCCAGCTGGTAGACGCAAACTCGAGCATTTGGGTCCACTACATCCCCATATTTACTAACTTGCAGTCGAATATAACTCAGTGGTCAAAGCCTACTGTAATTTCATCTTAAAGCCCATTAAAACCTCTAAGTAACGCTTTTAGAGTAGACCCTGTTCATATTAACTTGGCGTCCGATACACCTGTTCATCGACTTTGTTGAGTATCACGTAAAATTTACGAAACCAGAAAAGGAGGATTAGGATTTAATATCCTGTCGACGTCGTGGTTATTTGAACTGGAGCCCAAGCTGGGATTGTTTCGTTAAGAATGTGGAAGGAAATTGGCTATGCTTTTGAAAAGGAACCATGTTGCCATTTGCCTAGAATAATTTCAGGAAATCACTTGCAAAACAGAAGGACAAAAAGACATGGAAACTATACACTTCGCCATTGTATCACTGAGCAGTCAAAATTCAAATAGTCGAAAACGAAAAGTGAAATACCGAATTTAATACTAATTAAACCTGGAGGCAACAGAAACTTACATGATACGAAATTAAAAGTCATTTCTACACGTTGCCGTTAAGAGTGATGTTGCCTTTCTATTGAGCACTGAAATCTCCAATAATGATTACTGAATCGAAGTTTTTAAATAATACCAACTTCTGGCCTGCGTACCGATCCGGTTTTATGGTAGAAATGACACATACAAGTAGTAAGGTTTCGTGAAATCACATTATATAGACGTTTCGGTTAAATGGTTTATTTGCAGTAACACTGGTACAACGCTAAACTACAGTGTCACAACATCTAGTTTTACGATCTGGTCAGCAGTGGAAATCAAAACATCTTTGTAATAAAGTCTGTAAATAACATTGCTTCTTGCATTCGTTATTTCGCTTTCTTTATCTGTATGAGAAGCTTCATCGTCACCTTCTTATCACATAATCCTATGAAGTCCTTAAGTTTTTATTTCCTTAATTCCCAGAATCTATGACGAGGTAAAGAGAGGCAGAAAGGAAGAGGAGACAGTGAGAGAGAGAGAGAAAGGAAGAAGAGAGGGAAGACAGGATGAAAGGAAGTATGGGACGGACAGGATTACGGGATAGACAGAGGGGAAGAGGAAGAGCTGGAGGAGGTAGAAGGGGACGAAGAGACAGAGGCTCGTAAGAGAGAGAGAGAGAGAGAGAATGGGGAATGGTAGACAGAATTCAGAAAGCAAATGCTTTTCTCAAGGGCAACAGGGTATTTGACTGTTCTCTGGTAATCATCTTAAATGGGTGAACATGTCATCATACGCTCATTACATGAGCTGCGGTGGAATGGCCTAGCGCTCTAAGGCGCCTTGCTGCGGAGCGCGCGGTTGCTCCTCGTCGGAAATAGCGTCGCCCCTCGGGCATGTGTGTGTGTGTGTGCGCATGTGTGGTGTCCTTACATTACGTTAGTTTAAGCAGTTTGTAAGACTAGACTGATAACCGCGGCAGTTCAGTCCCAAATATTTACAAACATTTGAACATTTCATAACATGACTTGTTTTCCTCGTCAATTGTAGTATTCTTTAAAAACAAACGGAAATGGAATTCAAATATAATTTGAAATCCAGCTAAAAAAATTCTTTTTAGTCATGTGATGCCTGTAAACTCAACCCACATGGTGTGCTCCTACTGTTGTAACAAGCCGGCCACGGTGGCCAAGGGGACTGAGGCGCTCCAGTCACGGTCTGCACGGCCACAACGGTCGGGGGTTCGAATCCCCCCTCGGGCATGGATATTTGTGCCGTCCTTAGTATAAGGTAGTAGATAAGTAGTTTGTAAGTTTAGGGACTGGTGACCCCGTAGTTAAGTCCCATAAGCTTAACAAACAAATAACTGTTGTAACATTCACTAAGAGTGGTATATTGTCTGTGCATTCGTATTTTGGGAAAAGGTCTACAAATATTGCGTAGTGCCGAACTGTAAAAATAAATCTATAAAAATCTAGGAAATATGATATTGCATGTTCCAAGCAATGATAAAGGCATAAAATGTAGTTTATTCTCCCTCGTAGAGATCCTAATCAGATAGCGGTCACTTGGTGCGTTTAATTTTAGGAGGATTACTTTGATGTAAGTAAACAATCCGTACAACAATTATTATTCTATTAGTTCACAACCGGTATTAAGAATCATGCTCTGCAGCCGCAAAGTTGTATAGTTTTTTTTTATTATTTATTTTTTTATTTTTTTGGGACTTAACTACGGGGTCATCAGTCCCTACACTTACAAACTACTTATGAACTAGCTACAACTAAGAACAGCACAAATATCCATGCCCGAGGGGGGATTCGAACCCCCGACCGTAGTGGCCGTGCAGACCGTGCCTGAAGTGCCTCAGTACCCTCGGCCACCGCGGCCGGCAGTTGTATAGTATTATTGTGTACACATCAGTGAACTGATGTTTACATTTGTGAAACAGGTGTTCACGATATATTTGTATTTTAAGTCGTTTACAAACGTAGTTGGTGAAAGTACAAATTTCATTATGGTTGTCTTTTCAATATTTACTTCGGTGGGGCAGTGTTTCGGTATATGATAAAGACATCAACAATTTGTCTCAAACACGCCTTTTTAGCGCATATACTGAAACCAACTGGATTTGAACACGGAGTGCAAAATTTGTGAACGATACTGGAACCGCATCGCTACCAAGCTTATGTGGAACTGATTAAGTCTATTCGAAACTTCAACATTTTTTCTTGGAATATTTTAGTTTTGGCACGTAAGCCAAGATAGTTATCCTTTTAATTTCATTATTCTTTAGCCTAACAAGTTCCGATTTAACTTGACAAATTTCTTTGTAACCAAACAGCACGAGAAAAATGCATAGTAATTTGTGGAAAGTGGCTAGCGCGCAAGATTAAATTGCGTATACACATGAATTAATCACGTAGTAACGCACTTACCGTGTAATTTTTGCAGTGGCTTTAATAACAGAGTTAATTTAAATGTAAAATGCATTTGGTAGAAAAACGAAGACTTAATCTAAGACGCAATCCAATTTACACGGGTTTATGGTGTGTAATAGTTTGTATCTTTGGACTAGAGTCAGTCTGTTGACATAAACAAATATACGTATATTTTACTTTAAATGCAACTTTCACCTACTTACGGTACGGTACGTAAAAATCTGGATTGTTGTCGAGTAACTAAGATACCTTAAGCGCATCAACTTTCGGAAGGTTTTTTCACTATCAGACTTCACATAATTTTCTCCCTTCTTAAAAAAAGTTATAGATGCGTTTTCCATCACAAGTAACTTAATTGTACACAGAAAAAGTCAGGAAAAAGTTAGTAACCTTCGCTAACACTGCTCTAACACGCATATGGCTCCTTCTTCCTTGTGTTGTGTGAAATCACCAGAGCTTAAGCCAATAACAGAGCGTTTTTGATCACGTGATCTAAACTTGAAATTTAATTATATTCATGCTATAATTTCAAAATAATAACAAATGTTTTGTAAGAACAACGACGGAAAATTCTATTTGAACATTACAATCATCCAGATCTGACTTCACTTAGTTATCTTCCATTTAGATACCGGGTATGTAACTCAAAATCAAATATTTGTAAATCTATGGGACCAAACTTCTGTGATCATCAGTTCCTAGGCTTAGAACTACTTAATCTAATCTAAGGACAACACACACACACCCCTGACCGAGGAAGAACTCGAACCTCCGACAGGAGCAGCCTCGTATGTCAGTCCCACACAGCACTGAGTCTGGGAACTTGTGATTAGGGACATAACGGTGATTATTAAGTTCCTGGTTCAGTAACAAGAAATAAATAAATAAAAATATTTTAAGAATTGGCATTTTATATGATTTGATTTGCCCGATCTGATATTTGTGATGGAATCTCTAATATTTCACACATCTTTATACTTCGTCAGCTGTGACAATCTTAGGCATAATCAGGTATCTATAACACATGAATGCATTGCTTAGTTAGCTACGGCTACAGGTGGTTGGTTTGATTACAGAACAAGGTGTTTGTCATATCAAGTTCAAAGATGTGTACAAATATTAGTTCAGGTATGAATGCGGAGAAAATGTTGGTGATACGCAATTAATATTGAAGTTTCCATAGTGCGTTTGCTGGTGTTAATTGAGTTTTTATTATATGGTTAGTTCAACAATCGGTTAATAAAAATCCGCTCGCCAGTGGAACGACGTTTCGCAATTGTGAGAAAACGATTTAGAGAACAAAAGTACTTCGAATTTCTACAGGACTTTAGGATTTCCGATACTATAGTAAAATCTGTTGTTTGTAACAATATTAAATGTTGTTTAAGGATTAATTAATGTTTTATGTGACGGAGTTTGTTATATGAGACTGTAATAAGTGTGATAATACTTAAGATATGTCATTGTAATACATTGGATTTAATAAACGTTAAGGACTTAATAACGTGTTTCCTTTTATTTGCAAAATCGTGATGTTAATTTACAACTGGAATGATTGCCATGAAGAGCGGTTGTCTGTAGTGGATCCATTTTTAATAGTCGAACGACTATACCGCGGAGCGAGCAGAGCACCCGCAAGACACGTAAGTTAGTTGGGTTGCATGCACATCAGGCGAAACGCAATTCAGGTCGTTCGGATATTTTTGCGCATGGTAGTACATCTTCCCAAAATTATCCCAATAAACCGAAGTCGGCTGTCCGCCTTACAGACAACTGTCCTTACATGTTCGTTCCATTTCATATCGTTCTGTAATGTTACGCCTAGATATTTGAACGACGCGACAGCATCAAGAAGCTCACTATTAATGCTATATTCGAACATTATAGGATTGTTTTTCTCACTCATGCGCATCACCTTACATGTTTCTACATTGAGAGCTAGCTGCCATTCTTCGGACCAACTAGAAATTTTGTCTAACTCATCCTGTATGCTATTACAGTCACTTAAAGACGACACCCTCCCATACGCCACAGCATCATCAGCAAACAGCCGCAAATTACAACTTACTCTGTCCATCAGATCATTAATATAGATAGAAAATATCACACTCCCCTGGGGCACGCCTGACAATACATTCTTCTCTGATGAACACTCGCCGTCGAGAACAACGTACTGCGTTCTATTACTTTGGAAGTCTTCCAGCCAGTCACAAATGTGTGAACCTATTCCATAAGCTCGTATCTTCGTTAGCAGTCTGCAGTGTGGCACCGTGTCGAACGCCTTTTTGAAGTCGAGAAAAACACAATCCGCCTGTTGCCCTTCATCCATGGCTCGCAAGATGTCACGTGAGAAAAGGGCAAGCTGAGTTTCACATGAACGATGTTTCCTAAATCCGTACTGATTCATGGAAAGAAGCTTTTCCGTTTCAAGGAAATTTACTTTATTCGAACTGAGAATATGTTCAAAATGTTCAAAAGTTTGTATAGCTTATGGGACTTAACTACGGGGTCATCAGTCCCTAAGCTTACAAACTACTTATGAACTAGCTAAGACTAAGAACGTCACAAATATCCATGCCCGATGGGGGATTCGAACCCCCGACCGTAATGGCCGTGCAGACCGTGACTAGAGCGCCTCAGTCCCCTCCGCCACCGCGGTCGGCTGAGAATATGCTCTAAAATTCTACATGAAACTGATGTCAACAATATTGGCCTGTAATTGTGTGGGTCAGTTCTCTTTCCTTTCTTATAAACGGGAGCCACGTGCGCCTTTTTCAAATCACTAGGAACATTGCGCTGAATTAAAGATTCGCGATAAATGCAAGCTAACTAGGGGGCCAAAGCCGCAGAATACTCTTTGTAAAACCGAACTGGTATTCCATCCGGACCAGCAGACTTTTTCGTATTTACGCTGATTTACGTCACGATGACGACACACTCCTGAATGGAATGAGAAGAAGGCTCTCCACGGCAGTAGGTCTGTCGGGCTGTGAGGCTCTGGCTCGGCCAGTAACAGTGCCGGATTCCCGGAAACAGCGGCCTCGGTCCGGCAGACGGAGGGCCCTCTGAGGACGCGGCCGCCGCTGTCGGCGCCGTTTCGGCCCTCGGCGACCCATTATCAGCAGTAACGAGCCGCCGCCGACATAATGGCCGCGGTCGCGCCGGACCCGCCGTAAATCCCATCGGCTCTCAGCCTGGGCGCTGGGCGGAGGCGCCTTCCCTGCCGGACCTCTGCAGCTCTCTTCGCAGGTCCTCTCACCGCGAGCCCAGACATTCGATCAGTGCTCTTCACAACACGCGCAACTGCTAACAACGAACAGAAGATTCCATTACAAAAGTTCTCTTAATATAATGACATAATACACAAGATCTATGAAAAAGTAATGTTGTTGTCGTTTCCCCATTTATGTTGCACTGTATACGTATTTAATTTCTGGATGATGTGTCGTCTTTGTCTGTGTATGTTATAAGGCGATACATCTTCCTCTCTTTTTTAAAATCCTGTCATGACCGTAATATATCAACTTGGCAAAATAAAATCAAGAATCTGAACTGGTAGCCATGAACCGGAAGGTTTGTTAATTGTCATTTAAATAGTACAGAAATCTTTCTCAATAATTCTAGAGTATAATGACGGAACTTCAGAGAAAAAAATCGTACTGACGTGTTTCACGGCCCACTTTAGATCTGTAGTTTTATAAGTTCTTGTAAACATTTTGGACCAAAACAATAATCTAAATAATAAAAAATTAATTAATAAGAGTGTCTGAAACCCTTTCAGGAAAAAAAAAATAGATAGATAGTGGTGGGTTTCGAATCACCGACCTTTAGCGTCATAGTCCAACGCCTTGCCAATTACACTACAGGTATCAACTCAAACAGGTTTTCTTTAATATCATACTATTGGTGGCCATTGTTAACTGATGTTAATATCGCAGTTGTAGACACTAGATTATCATTTATCGTACGAAGAACGATGTGTTTTTGTTAATTCTTCTGTGCGCCATTGCTTTGAAATGACAACGTGTAAGTTACAATAAGAAAATCATCAAATACGCAACGCAAGATGGCGTATGCCAGAGAGTTCTGGGCGAGGAATGTCACGTGACATCTCCGAACGGCTGGTTTTCGTTAATTCAATGGAGGGTGTCAAATCTCCATGATTTTTGCAAATATGTCTCAAACGATACGAGATATGAAAAAAAAACCAAGGGAGCTAAGTTGTAGAGAATTTTCTCCTCTACCAATTATGTTATTCAATTTTCGTGTCAGATGAACGGTTCGTTGGCAATTATATTACAAACGGCTTTTTCTTGGTATTAGTGCCGTATTTTTTGTCCGAAAAATTTGAAAAAAGGGAGTTTCTGGTCTGTGGCGGCCTACAATCATGTCTATAAAATTTGGTGCCGATCGGTAGAACGGTTCGTCTTAAAAACAGGAAACACGTTACGGACAGACAGACAGACAGACATACATCCCAAAATCGCCGTTATTTTTGCAAATATCTTTGAAACACTACGAGACATGAAAAAAAAAAAAATACATAAGAGAGGAGAGTTTTAGAGAATTTCTTCCTCTACAAATCCGGTTATTCAATTTTCGTGTCAGATGAATAGTTAAGCGGTTATTTTTATTTAAATTTCGAGCTGTCAAAGACGATCGCAAAGGCCCACTTTTAGTGTTACTACCGTAACCTAAAGTGGACCAAAAAATGAAAAACGCCGTGATTAGAAGTTAGGGGATACCAGGGGAATGGCGCCACCTTATAGGAAACCAGTTTTTTTTTTTTACCTTACTAAAGGTGTGTCTTTTTCGTAAAAAATAATACTATATCTTCGCCAACTAATACTAATTTATTATAATTTTTTTCAGTCATGTATTTCGTTAAGTTTTATTGTTACAAAATATATTGTGAAAGTATACCCAGTGGTGCTATTACAATGAGTTCTGGGAATCATGACATACATTTGAAATTCAAGGATACACCTACACAATGAGCGAGTAGTAGTAAATAAGTGTTACAACCGCGGTAATTTATACTTATCACTCTTCTGTATTATACATTTGGAAGGCTTCAAGTACTTGTCGATGTAAAAATTGGAATAAAAATATATTTAATAATTTAGACTTGATTAAGACATTGGAAAAGTCAGAAATACAAGAATATTTTTTTGGAACTTCTAACCTACTACATTCCTTACATTCTGCAAGTGCACATTTCACAGTATGTATGCATCTGTATTACACTTCATTTAGCCTAAATTCTCAACCATGGCTTTATTGTCCCAGTTGAAAAACATGGCTAAGAACACCAATTTAAAGTCAAAGATTTTGTGTTACAATTAGGTTAGAGAAACAAAATCGAAGCTAAATATCTTCTGATTACAGTAATACGAGTATTAAAAAGCAGTGACAGCCTATAAAGGTACTTATTTCAATAAAATACAGCTCGAAAATTACCAAAACGTCGAAATTAACAATTTCTTTCACGCGATTATTACCTGTCAACAATCACGAACGGCGACCACAGGAGTTATTTCCTCGGTAGGTAACGGAGATAGAACACTGGCAAGCGTACTCGTACTGCCAACCGTTCGTCATAAAACTGCGGTGGCGCCATTACCCAGGGTGGCCCCCCTGCGGGTTCGGGGGTAAGAATAGGCCCGCGGTATTCCTGCCTGTCGTAAGAGGCGACTAAAAGGAGTCTTCATACTTTTCGGCTTTCCATCTGTGGTCCCCTATGTGGGTTTGACCCTCCATTTTTCAAAATTTTTCAGAAGAGCGACCCATTTGGGGAAGGACACCTTACGTGGTGCAACATGTCATTCTTGTGCCATGCCATCTACTGCACCCATCATGGAATGGACTTGCGACTGCGGATTCTCTTCTGCCACTGGGCACGTCACTGATTTTCCGTGCAAGTCGCGTCCATTGTGCACTGCCATCTCAGCACTCTCCTTTCTGATGGTTCACGTAGCGCCAGAAAGCCAACACGGTAGCCAGTCCGTTGTGGTGGGGTCGTCATGTACCCTCTTGGATGTAGCCCCCTGACAACACAGGGATCGCTCTACCGGTGCCAGAGCTGCATACTCCTCGTGCAAGCCAAGGAGTCGATGCTTGTCTCTGTGGGGCATCAGGACTCCCGGCAACGGTCATCCCGCCAGGTGACGTTGCTGTGGCTGGGTGGCGCCCATGAGGAGAGCCCCTGATCGGAGTGGGTGGCATCGGGGCGGATCACCCGCAATGAAGAGACAAAAATCGGGTGACGTTGGCGGACGTACAACCGCCGTCTCTAAGCGAGGAAAATTCAATGCTTCCACGTATGACCCCAAAACGTTCCCCTCCCTGACTGCATCTTGGGAGGGACGTCGGGGCGCAAATCCGACTGATGAGTATGCTCCAAGGTATCTCGTGTGCAGCAGGACTGATGGGGACTCATTCTCAGCGACCAAGCCTCAGTTCTTTGTGGACCATCTGGAGGACAGGTTTGGGGAAGTGGAGTCACTGTCTAAAATGCGCAACGGCTCTGTCCTCATCCACACAGTATCTCCTGCCCAGTCACGGGCGTTACTCGCTTGTGACAAACTGGGTGATGTTGCAGTGACTATTACTCCACACAAGTCCCTGAATATGGTCCAGGGTGAAATATTTCATCGGGATCTATTGCTACAGACGGATGACGAGCTACGGGCGAACCTGGAACGACGAGGCGTTCATTTTATCCGCCGTGTCCATAGGGGCCCCAAGGATAATAGGGTCGCAACTGGTGCCTTCATCTTGGCCTTCGAGGGTGATACATTGCCCGAAAAGGTCAAGGTGATGGTTTACCGTGTTGACGTGCGGCCTTATATTCCTCCCCCTGTGAGGTGCTTCCAATGCTGGAAGTTCGGCCACATGTTGTCCCGTTGTATGTCCAATGCTATGTGTAGGGACTGTGGGCGTCCAGCACATCCGGGCGCCCCATGTACACCGCCTCCCATCTGTGTCAACTGTGGTCAGAACCATCCTCCCTGCTCGTCGCAATGTCCCGCACTTCAACGGGAGTGGAAAATTACAGAATACAAAACCCTGGACCGTATATCCTATAATGAGGCACGGAAAAAGTTCGATCGTCTGCACCCAGTACCTATGAAAAATTCATTCGCAGCAGTGACGTCGTCGCCACTCTCCTTGGCGGCGACAGTATTTTCTACTTCACCTGTTCCTGTGGGCCCCCAGGGCCACCAACCTAAGCCTGCCCCCACGGAGGTTGGGGGCCATCCTTCCACAGCTCCCAAGGCGAAAGCCTCGGGGTCAGCAACCACCTCTCCGCCGGAGAAAGAACAACCTTCTCTGGCTTCCCTCAGGCGGAAGGGGTCCCTTGGGACACTCCCTTCTGCCAGTGTCGATATCGACACTAACCAGCAGCCGGCGCGCTCGCAGACTGCTGGTCGTAGGGCTTCGCGCTCCTCCTCAGTCCCTGTGGCTGAGTCCAAGGAGCACCTCCCACCGGCGAAGCCCCCGAGGGAACGGAGGGGTAAACAGAAGCCAAAGACAGGCATCTCAAGAGACACCACGGTGGCTACAGTGCCACCACTCCCCTCCACCTCCACCTCTGCTTCTGAGGATGAGGTGGAGATTCTTGCGTCACCCGAGGACCTCGCTCTCGGGGACGCCATTGAGAAAACGGACAATCCCGATGACACGCCTACACCGGTGGGTGCCAGTGATGCTGAGTTGTAGCCCACCGACTCGGATTCATGTCTTCCCAGCACTCGAACAATGTCATTCTCCAGTGGAACTGCGGCGGTTTCTTCCCCCACCTGGCTGAGCTACAGCAGCTTTTGAGCACGACACCTGCTTTCTGCATTGCTCTTCAGGAAACTTGGTTTCCAACAATGCGGACCCCAGCCCTTCGTGGCTACAGGGGATTTTACTGCAACCGTAGCATATATAACAGGGTATCAGGTGGAGTGTGTGTGTATGTCCTCACCTCTGTGTATAGTGAATCTGTGCCACTTCAAACGCCATTAGAAGCAGTGGCTGTCAGGGTGAGGACCACACAGGAGTTTACCGTCTGCAGTATCTACTTGCCGCCAGATGGTGACGTATCTGTGAACGTCTTGGCTGCACTCGTTGCTCAACTACCCCCACCTTTCTTACTATTGGGCGACTTCAATGCCCACAGTCCCTTGTGGGATGGTTCTACGATCTCTGGTCATGGCAGGGTTGTCGAGGATTTCCTAACTCAACTCGACCTCTGCCTCTTGAATACAGGTGCCCCCACGCACTTTAGTGTGGCACATGGCACTTTTTCGGCCATTGATCTGTCGATCTGCAGCCACGGCCTTCCACCATTTGTTCACTGGAGAGCCCATGACGACTTGTGTGGCAGTGACCATTTCCCTGTCTTTTTGTCACTCCCACAACGCGAGTCCCCAGCGCGCCCACCTAGGTGGGTTCTGCACAGGGCTAACTGGGAAGACTATGCTTCCGCTGCCATCGTTGGCCCTCCCCCACTCGAGGAAATCGATGTGGTGGTCGAGAGTGCCACACATTCCATCATTTCTGCTGCGAACGCGACCATTCCGCGTACATCAGGGTGCCCACGGCGTAAGACAGTGCCGTGGTGGTCGCCGGAGATCGCTGAGGCCATTAAAGACCGCAGGCGGGCCTTACAGCGATACAAACGGCACCCCTCTCAGGAGCACCTAATCAATTTTAAACGGCTTCGCGCTCGTGCTCGCCAGCTTATAAGAAGACGGAAACAGGAGTGCTGGGAGAGGTACGTTTCCACTATTGGGACAGGCACCTCAGCCTCGCAGGTCTGGAGTAAGATCAGACGGCTACAGGGATTACAGACACCAGTGGGAATCCCTGGGATCTCCTCAAATGGAGTCCTATGTACGGACCCGGCCACACTTGCAGAGATGTTCGCCGAGCATTATGCTCGTCCCTTTGCCTCTGCAAATTATCCACCGGCCTTCCGTGCAGTAAAGGAGAGGGTAGAACGCCAGTCTCTCTCCTTTCGTACCAGCCGCTCTGAATCTTACAACACCCCCTTTTCTGAGTGGGAGCTCCTCAGTGCTGTTCAACAATGTCCTGACACGGCTCCAGGGCCTGATAGCATCCATAGTCAAATGCTGAAACATCTCTCAGCAGATAGTCGGCGAAACCTACTTGCGGTCTATAACCGCATTTGGTGTGATGGTGTTTTCCCGTCACAGTGGCGGGAGAGTATCATCATCCCAGTGCTTAAGCCTGACAAAAATCCTCTTTCCTTGGATAGCTATCGGCCCATTAACCTGACTAACGTGCCGTGCAAACTGCTGGAGCGGATGGTCAGTCGGCGGTTGTGTTGGATTCTTGAGACTCGAGGATTGTTGGCTCCATGCCAGGGCGGTTTTCGCCAGGGTCGATCTACCACCGATAATCTGGTGTACCTCGAGTCTGCAATCCGCACAGCTTTTTCCCGGCGCCAACACCTTGTTGCCGTCTTCTTTGATATGCACAAAGCATACGATACCACCTGGCGACGCCACATCCTCAACACTTTATATGACTGGGGCCTACGGGGCTCCCTACCGATTTTTATCCAGAATTTTTTAGCTGTCCGTACCTTTCGTGTTCAAATTGGTGCCTCCCTGAGCGCCTCATACATCCAGGAGAATGGCGTTCCTCAGGGCTCAGTTTTAAGTGTTCCATTATTTTTAGTTGCCATCAATGGTCTAGCGACAGCAGTTGGATCGTCGGTCTCCCCTTCTCTTTACGCTGACGACTTTTGTATCTTTTTTAGTTCCTGCAGCACCCAGGTTGCTGAGCGTAGGTTGCAAGGTGCTATTCGGAAGGCACATACCTGGGCCCTAAGTCATGGCTTTCAGTTTTCTGCCACCAAGACTAGAGTGGTGCACTTCTGTCGTCGTCGGACTGTCCACCCTCACCCTGAACTTTACCTTAACGACGAACTCCTGACAGTGGTAGACACGCATCGGTTTTTGGGTCTGGTCTTTGATGCCCGGCTGACGTGGCTCCCCCACATCCGTCAGCTGAAACGGAAGTGCTGGTGCCATCTCAACCTTCTCCGCCATCTGGGTCATACGACCTGGGGTGCTGATCGCTCGACACTGTTGCGGCTTTACACGGCGCTGGTGCAGTCCCGTCTCGATTTTGGGTGCATTGCCTATGGGTCTGCGGCACCTTCAGCACTGCATCTCCTGGACCCCATTCACAACTGTGGGGTCCGCATTGCGACGGGCGCTTTCCGCACCAGCCCGGTGAACAGTTTACTAGTGGAGGCTGGGATCCCACCTTTGGGGATCCGCCGCCAACACCTGCTCACAGCTTATGCAGCGAACGTGTATTGCTCCCCAGGCCACCCAAACCGTCGTTTTCTTTTTTCTAATGTGGTCGTCCCTCACCATCAGCGACGCCCCAGGTCAGGTCATACGATAGCCTATAGAGTTCGGTCCCTCCTCCTGGAACTTGAGTCTTTGCCCCTTCCGTGTCCATATCGGGTCCAGGTGCATACACCTCCATGGTGTTTGACAAGGCCGTCTATTCGGCTGGACTTGGCCCATGGGCCCAAGGACTCAGTACCACTGGAGGCGCTCCGCCGTCAGTTCTCGGCTGTCATAGCGGAGTTCCGTGGTTATGACCTGATCTACACCGATGGCTCAATGGTGGATGACCGTGTTGGATTTGCCTATACGCACGGTGACCATGTGGGACAGCACTCTCTGCCGAATGGCTGCAGTGTTTACACTGCAGAGCTGGTGGCCATTCACAGAGCTCTTGTGCATATCCGGTCTTGCTCAGGCGAGTCTTTTGTTGTTTGCAGCGACTCCCTGAGCAGCCTTCGAGCTCTGGAGCAGTGTTACCCACGGTCTACCCTGGTGTTGGCCGTTCAGGAGACACTTTATGCCATTACACGGTCCGGGCGATCGGTGGTGTTCGTCTGGTCTCCAGGTCATGTTGGTATCCCGGGCAATGAACGTGTTGACAGGCTTGCCAAGCAGGCTGTAGGTATGTCCTGTCTAGAGATCGGCCTCCCAGCTTCTGATCTCCGTTCATTGTTGCGCCAGCAAGTACGTCAGCTTTGGGATACTGAGTGGCGTAGCCTGCGCACGCCCAACAAGCTCCGGGTGGTCAAGGAAACGACGGTTGCATGGCGCTCCTCCATGCGCGGTTCACGACGGGACTCAGTGGTTTTATGTCGCCTCCGCATTGGGCATACGTGGCTCACCCATGGACATCTCCTTCGGGGTGAGGACCCAGCCCAATGTCGGTGTGGCTCCCATTTGACAGTCGTCCACATATTGTTGGACTGCCCCCTTTTAGCCGCCTTGCGGAGACATTTTAACCTCCCTGCTGTTTTATCGGAAGTTTTAGGTGACGATGCCACAATGGCAGATACAGTTTTACGTTTTATACGAGCGGGGGGTTTTTATCATTCGATTTAACTGGAGATTTCTGTGTGTTACCGAGTGGTTGACTTTTCCTTTTTTTTATTCTTATGGTCGGTCAACCACGGCCATCGGTTTATTTGTTGTAAGTTGTGTTTGTGTGACCATCTCTTCGTTTTGTCTTGTTCTTGATTATGTTTTATGGACTCGGTGGGACTCCTCTCCCACATCGCAATTTTAAACTCTGTGCGTGATATCTTTCACGTGTATGGTTTTACTTTTGCCGCCTAGAGGTGGAATGGGGGACTGATGACCATTGTAGTTTTGTCCCCCTTAAACAACCTAACAACAACAACAACAACCCAGGGTGGCGCCGTTACCCTGGTCTCCCCTACTGGTTTCGCTTAACTGTGCACAACGGAAACTTTACGTTCTCACTGCTCTCTGCCACAAAAGACAATAATAAAAATAATAAAGCCAAGGATGCTAGGAGAATTCGAACTACGTTTTCACAGGTGTGAAAAGCGAAACCATTTAACTACAAAGTCCATCTCCATCTCATGAAAAATATTAAAAAAGGAGAAATGTTGTTCGGGGATCTCTTCAAAAGATAATCACAATAAAATTGCATTATGAAATTGATGAACAAAAAAATATTTTTATTACACAAAACGTATACTTGTAACGTGCCTGACAAATTATTAAGCCGCGGTTGAGTATCCGAGCGGTCTAAAGCGTCTCGCTGCGGAGCGTGCGGTTGCTCGCCGTGGAGGTTCGAGTCGTCCCTGGGGCATGGGTGTGTGTGTGTGTCTGTAGGTTAGTTTACCTAGGTTTGATTGTAAGCTACGGACTGATGACCACGAAGTTCGGTCCGATTGATTTACAAACATTTGTACAAACTTTATTAAGCATGTAATCGTGAAACGAAAGCAATTGTGAAAATAATGTGTACCTTTGTTATTCATGAGACTTGTAAAATTTGAGAAAAATTATTAAATTACCCGGCTTGAATGTGTCTGAGATGGATAAAACCACGAGCCGCCAATAATCACACTAATCAAAATCTTCTTACATTAACATAAAATAATTAGTATTCACATCATTTCAGAAATATTGTAACAAATAAATCGTCATCTATGACATCACGTTAAAACTCTTCTCACACATCTACTCATAGCAATAATTTTCCCGCCCTGCAAGTTGGTTGACAGGGAGCAACCTTTCACATACGGAGCTGGAACTGAAAATCGCTCTCGGCGTCGAACGCGCAAACGATAACACTCGGGGGGTTAAAGATCTCAACGACAGATATTCCACATCCCAAGACCCAATTGGACTACTTTTAAAATCTGAATGCGGACCTGGCGCCATTGAGTTGCTAAAGGTGCGAACAGATAAATATTGTTCATCATTAAAGCAATCATGACAATTTTACAATTCTTTGTTATGTGAAGCCTCTTCGATTTACGAACTTCCAGGATGATTGATGTTCTTCAGTTTTAACGAGCTGGGTCACCCTGGGTGTTGTATAAAATTACTTTTTCGAGCAACAACTTCATTTTCACATACAGTGTGTCAGGAGGAGGAGTATTTTTCACAGAGCACAGAATGCAAAGCATTTCAGTTTCGTATGTTGGTACAATGGTTGCTGCGTGAACGATGCGAAAGACTCTTTATTCAGTCGAAATCAGTACGTTGTCTTCGACAGCGAGTGCTCATCAGAGACAATGATATCATCAGGATTTCCCATGGAAGCACGATAGGATGACTATTATTTTCTATCTACAGAGGATGGACAAAATAATATGAACACCATGCAGAATACTACGTAGCTGTTGCGACTTTCGTAACTCGTCAAAGCACGAATCAGGTTAAAAGTAGACAGAATTAATAGACCTGCCTAACGTCTGCTCCCCAATTAACAGGAACTCTTACCTAATAATCTCGTGCTGCTATGAGCGTTGCCAGTATCGGTTCTCCTGGCTTCTACTACGAGTTTCAATGGATAAAAATGATAACAATAGGGGAAGACTATAAAACAGAAGTCTGAAAATCCACTAAAATTTTATTATGAATTTGAAACATTGAAAGGTAAGGTAATCTGTTACATCATTATATATAAGAGTGTCCGTGTCTTTGTATGTACGTGTTGCATACTAATCAACATTTTCGTTCCAATATTTATGACATTTGGCACATTTGCCCTTCAAACCAATACGACGGTCCCCGTAAATCTCGTAAGTGTAGTTCGTGAGATATGACGTCATAAACAATAAGATGCGCGAACCACTGTTGCAACACGTACAATGTTGCACATTTCCTCCTAAAGTAGTGAACCGATTTCAACCAAATTTCATACACATATTACTTACCATGAGGTAACGATTGCTGTAAGGATAAGAACCACAAACGGCACGTGGTTCAGGAGATATAACAACAATATCAGTTAAAAGAAACTGCCACAAAATGCGACGAGACTTTAAAATTACACTACATGAGTACTAGAATACTTAGCGACTTGCAATAAGCTGTAAACATAATTTCAAAGCTTTATTAATATTTTGCTCGCTGACAACCACAAAAAATGATTAAAGAAAGAGTGTCTCACTTACTACTATTCCGATGTTCATGGAGTAAAACTATGGCATTGAGTATTACGTTACAATTTATAATTTCTACACTACACATTGTACTCGCATGAAATTTTACAGACCGAATACACGTAGAGCTGAATATTCCTTCGATTTCAAAACACAGTAGTTCATGAAATACGATGACATAAACAGGAAAGTTCGTGGGAAACCACTCTATCACGCATCTGGTTTTAATCTGTTACTTCTTTACTACTATATGTTCTCGCAACAGGTTTTATAGACGTACAACACTTATAAAAATCAATATACACCTGTAAAAATATACAACTGTACAACACTTAATTTAATAAATATATCATATTTACAGCGGTGGGTAAAAACTGTTACATGATGCACCACGTTTTATTCCATTTCTAATTTACTTCTAAGACACTCCTGTATTCCATTCAAGCCGGCCGCGGTGGCCGAGGAGACTGAGGAGCTTCAGTCGCGGTCTGCACGGCCACTACGGTCGGGGGTTCGAATCCCCCCTCTGGCATGGATATTTGTGCCGTCCTTAGTTGTAGGTAGTTCATAAGTAGTTTGTAAGTTTAGCGACTGATGACCCCGTAGTTAAGTCCCTTAAGCTTAATAAACATTTAAACATTTGTAATCATTTGTTGTATTCCATTCAGCTGAAGTAAATTGCTGAAAACTGAGAGTGCTGCTGACAATTTTGAACGTGAAGCGCACACGGCTGCAGATGAAAGCAACAGACTTCTACAGGGCTATAGGGAAAGGAAGAGAGTGAAACAGTGTACAGCCAACGAATACCCATTATTTTCCACAGACCTACCCCTTTTACTTCAAGACATTGCAGTTTCCAGTGAGATATTTTCTATTACGATTACTAAATCACAGCGAAATCTATTAAATACTGCGGAGTGGCTCTGACATCTCAATGTTTCTCACAGGGACAGCTTTTTGTCGCTTACCTAAGGGTAGACTCACCAAAGAAATTATTCATATTACATCCTGGACAACTAACAAGAAATAATGTTTATAGCGAAGTTTTGAATTAAATGAATGATGAATGTTATATGTCATTTTTGTTTTGATTACTAACTTTCTTTGTTTGGATACTGTACTGTACTGATTTCTAATATATTCTCCGATAAACTTAACATGTGAATGGAAAGGAGAAGAACTAATCAAGGCTTGATTATATAAATAAATACACGGTCAACGCTGGGTTTTCAGCTAGACCTTATATTTCAAGGTGAGTACGAATTGCATACAAATCTACAGTTTCGGCAGTTATGATATTTTGCACTCGCAAATTTCAGTACATGTGGACGCTCGCCGCAAGTGTAAGAGTCACATACAACACATATTTCAGGAAGTATGACGTCATAAATAATTAGATGCGCGAAAAACCGCTGTATCAAACGCCAATGCTGCATATTCCTCCTAAAACATTGGACCGATTTCAACAAAATTTTATACACATATTCCTTACGGAGAGGTAACAATTACTGTAGGGGTTAGAACCACATACCACACATGATTCGGGAGATATAACGTCATATAGAATAGGAGTACCGGCCGTGGTGGTCGAGGGGACTGAGTCGCTCCACTCACGGTCTGCACAGACACTACGGTCGGGGGTTCGATTCCCCCCTCGGGCATGGATATTTCTGGCGTCCTTAGTATTAGTTAGTTCGTAAGTAGTTTGTAAGTTTAGGGACTGATGACCCCGAAGTGCGTCCTTAGTATTAGTTAGTTCGTAAGTAGTTTGTAAGTTTAGGGACTGATGACCCCGTAGTTAAGTCCCATAAGCTATACAATTTTTTTAGAATAGGAAATCGGAGTCGTAAAGAACTTTCACACCATGCTTCAAGAGTATGCCTCTTCTTTAAATGTTTCGTGTTGGCAACTACATATGTTGCTTCACATAAAAACTCAAGAAAATTTCCAGGAGTTCAGTTACTGGAATTTTGGTGGCTATGTCTTAAACCCACCTCCGATATTCATGGCGGGGAAAATGTGTCATCCAGAAAATCTCGAAATATTCTTACCTAGTGTCGAGGAGCGCTGTCTTGTTGGAGGATGACACCTTTAGGTTTATCTGAATTTATTTTGGCATTGCGTACAATTGCCACGTGTCTAGGTAGTTGTTTGACGTATGACTTTTCTCCGCAAAGAAATGGGGATCTATAATTATAGCTCGAATAAGGGCTCGCGAGTCGTTCACCTTAGGCTCTCAAACTGTGATCGTTTCTAGTGCATACAATGTAGCGTTTTTAATACCTGCTGTTTAGTGTCGCAATTTGGCATCACGTGACAGATTTTTCATGCCACATGTTCATCCCACTCCATACCGAAGCCTCTGCCTTTCTACTGCGTTACTGCTGCTCTGCATTCCACTAGTTATCTTCTTTCCCAAATAACGAAAACTGTCGAGTTTCTCAACCACTTGGCGATCTATCTTCTAGTTCAAATGTTCAAATGTTTGGAGAGCTTATGGGACTTAACTACGGGGTCATCAGTCCCTAAACTTACAAACTACTTATGAACTAGCTAATACTAAGCTATTGCATGTACTGTTGTATCCAGTCCTATCTTCCAACACACCAAGCAGAGTATATGGACATTTATTATACACTAATGTTAATCTGTTCATTCGTATGGAGTCTTAAAATCCACTGGGGAGACTTTCAGTGCAGAAAATGTTCAAATGTTTGTTAAGCTTATGGGACTTAACTACGGGGTCATCAGTCCCCAAACTTACAAACTACTTATCAACTACCTTATACTAAGGACGGCACAAATATCCATGCCCGAGGGGGATTCGAACCCCCGATCGTAGTGGCCGTGCAGACCGTGACTGGAGCGGCTCAGTCCCCTCGGCCACCGCGGCCGGCCTTTCAGTGCAGAGTTCGAATTTCCGCGAAGCAGTGGTCAGCCAGTCTTCCTCAGGACTAGAAACCATAGGACACAGTGACGACGTCGCATCTTGCGGTGCGGAACAAAAACTATCTAACTCATTTAAAAAGTGTTCCACTTTTTCACAGATCAGTAATTTTGTTAAAATTCAAATGTTCGTAGAGCTTATTGGACTTAACAACGGAGTCATCAGTCCCTAAACTTATGAACTACCTTATATTAAAGACGGCACAAACATCCATGCCCGAGGGGGGTCTGAACCCCCGACGACGAAATGCCGCACGCACCGAAACACGACGCTCCAGTACACACGGCTAATCCGCCGCGGCAGTAATTTTGTTATACAGCGCTGTTTGTCTAACGGTTCCTGCTCTGTTGAAAGGGACTCTTCTGACGATGCAATCCCCAGTTACGAAATGTAGTTCTACTTTACAAAGTGTAGAGTGTTGTAAAATATACTTTCCGAGATGTCGCGTTCTTAAATGCCATATGGAGGATAAACAAAAACTAAAACCAGAATGAAAGTCTTTGACCTAATTTTTTCTGTATACAATAACTGCTGTAAATTCCAAGTGAACATAGCCATTTCCAGCGATCATCTTCAAATATATAAATACAAATCACATTTAAGTGCATGGCAGAGAGTTTATCAAACTCGCTTCATATTATTTTTCTACCATTCCATTCTCTAACAGTGGTCACGGAAAAGGAACACCTGTATGTTATTTCACATATTGTAAGGGAAGCAGCTAAATATTTTTGATGAAGTAGACAATGTCTATAGTGTCACCGCAAAATTTATTGACAATGATGACCGGTTTGAACTCATTTTTGAGTCATCCTCGAATCGGTTTTCTTGTATGTCAATAGTTGTATCTGACATCAGATAGTATAACATATTATAATTTATGGAAGCCATAAAATGCAGTATAACATTTGAAGAAATCAGATTGGGTGTTGCACATATATGATACTAGTTGGTTAAAATATTTTGGAAAAACAGTAACTAAAACTAAGTATTTCTGGTCAAAATTCACTGACAGTGTCTTGTACATCAAGCACATGGTATTTAAAATTACGTTTATGATTTGTAGCACTATGTGACTATGTTTTTTGTTAACTGTGCTTCAGTAAGGTGTTAGCCACCATGTGTCTCACTTATCTTACACAGTTCATGGAGCTAAAAAGCAGAAACGTAATTTTAAATTCCATGTGGCTGATGTACAGAACACTCTCAGTGTATTTTAACCAAAAATGCTTAATTTTAGTTACTGTTCTTAAAAAATATTTTAACCAACTAGTATTATATATTTGCAACAACCAAGCTGATTTCTTCAAATGTTATACTGCATTTTTATGGAATCCATAAATTATAATTTGTTGCCTGGAAGGTTATATTGTCTGATGGTAGACACAACTATTGACAAATAAGAAAACATATCCGAGGATGACTCAGAAATGAGTTGAAACCGGTCATCATTGTCAATAAATTTTGCGGTCAAGACTATAGACATTGTCCAATTAATCAAGAACACCTATATCTTTCCGTTTTCGATCTTGATTTGTCTTTTTACGATCATGTCCATCTTTGTAGGTGTATGCTAACAAAATTTGTTCCTATAAAGAGGAGAATGTTGCTAAGTGAAATTTTGCAAATAAATTGCGCCAGAACGAATAAAGCCTTTCTTTTAACATTTCCACCCCAGCTCGTGGACCTTTCTTGCTTCGGGCAGGCTTACCTTCTGGTAACCCCACCGCAAGGCGTTGCTGTCAGTTATTAAAGATCGCGGTCGTGCCTAACACGTCCGTGGGTTTGGAGCAACAATGTGTGGTTCGTTTTCTATGGGACGAAGAACGAACGTCTATCGATATCCACGTCTTGAGAAACTGATTCGTTTTAGAACTGTGAGGCATTGAAGTTATGAGTTAGAAAAAGATTGTGAAATCTTACATTCAGTGAGCTGTACGGAACGCCGCGTTCGTCGCTAACTGACGTCAACATTTGCCATTTGGATGAAATGGTGAAACAGTTTCGCCGGAAGCTTAGCGTACTGGATAGTTACATATACGTGGGTGCCTAAGTGCCTAAGATAAGGGAACGGTGTCTCCACTGAATCCTCCAAACAGTACTCTAAGCAGGGACAACGTTTCCTAGACTGCCGATGAAACACCGTTTTCACGCCAGACCCAAGCAGTAGATCAAGGCATGGAAACATCCGGGTTCATTGTCATCTGATGAGAAAGTGACGTTCACGGGCATGTGGGAAAGACGTGGATGCTCCTGCAACGTGCGTCCATCAACGCCTTGAGCGGTTGTTAAAGTCTGTTATGCGAAAGCGCCCAGAGGTTCTCGACGTGGACAACATAATATACCTCGTGTGCCAATCAGAAATGTCAGAAAGGTCCGTACGTTTCACTGGGAGGAACTGGTCCACCCACCACGAAGTTCAGACCTCCTCCCTGGTGTTTTCCAGCTTTTCTGGCCGCTGAATAAGTTCCTGGATGGACAGAAATTCTCAAATAACAATGAAGTCAAGAGAGTAGTTCGGATGTAGTTTCATAGCTATCCGGATGATTTCTACCGCTTGGGTGTCCCATAAACAATATGTTCAGTTTAACCACAAACATTTAAATATCACGGAAATAACACATCGGATAAAAAAGTACAGTGCTACTTTGTTTGCGTCGGAAGGGGACATCTAATGCTACTCCACTCGCGTGGGTGGGTGAAAACTTTGAAACCTAAATAGGAATCCACGCTTCTTACAGCATATTAACATTGTACGGCAGAACCTACATAATTTTCGCTTTAAACATTTTTCTGTGTCGCTACAGATGATGCAGTAATCAAGGGGAATCGGAATGAGTTACCAACTGTAATTTACAACATGCAGCTCAATGTTCATTTAATATTCAAGTGCAAGGAGGCCCCACATCCATACTGCGAGAGTATGGCACGTCAGTAATTCATAACGTTTACATTGACGCCACATCCGTGACGTTGTATCCATCTGACATATTCAACATGCGACTATAGTATGAGCTACTGTGGCCGTGTAGCGATCTACGACGTAACGTAACAAGCAGTACAATGTGATCGAAGCTCATTAATCTAGCGGAAGTAGAAAAGAAAGTAACTCTAAGCATTACGCGTTCAGTGTCAATTTCCTGTACAGTTAGCTATCATTCTAGACAAGGCGTGCGAATAGGTGATCCACACTGCAACCACAGATGAAAAAACTGAATTGATCCTGATTTACGCCTAATGAAGATAAATGTTGACGTTGCTGTTGCCACGTTTGTCGAACGTATTCCACAGCATGTTCGCTCTCGTCCGTTCTATCACAAGGTTGTGAACGCGTTTGTATTTCATCGTAATAAGTAATATCCACACCACTTTTCACTACATCTAGAACACCAAGTGGACAATTTCCATAATCCGGTAGTGTCTTGTGAATGGGCACTTCAACAAACGCGAATGAGCCTCACGATCTTTGCCGGGGTACTATGTTCAAACATCTGTAAACCTTGGTTGGGTGGTTTGTTTCGTTGGTTTAGGGGGACTAAACTGTTGCGGTTATCAGTCCCCTGGTGGGGAGGAGAAGGAGTGATGATAGGAAAGGAGGGGAAGGGAAAAGGAAATGCACTCCGGAAAGAAAAGAAGGGAGGAAGACTGCATTAGTTCGGGTTCCCTTGCTCGCCACGCACGTACTCACGAAAGAACCGTGAGCCCCCGGGGATTCTGCAAACCTGTTGGACCAGACTGCAATGGTCATCAGTCCCTAGACTTGCAAAATAGTTAGCTAACTTACACTAAGGACAACACACACACGCACACACACACACACACACACACACACACACACACACACATGCCCGAGGGAGGATTCGCGCGGTGAAGACTGTTTTCCGAAGGTCTACCTTAACAAATCATGATAGCGTTAACCGGAATAACATGTATTACTGGAGTGTAGACAATCCTCACTGGTTACGGCAAGTCGACCGTCAACGCCCTTGGTCGGGTAACGTATGGTGTGGCGTCATGGGGAAGAAACTCATTGGCACGCATTATTAATGGCACGCTATATGGAGGCAAATATGGAATGTTTTTGAAATAGGAACTACCGATACTACACTACGATGTTGCCCTGGACTTACGGCAACGTATGTGGTTTCAGCACGACGGCTGCCCCGCGCATTACGCAAGTAAAGCACGCGAAGTAATGGACCATGTTTATACTGGTCGGTGGATCTGCAGAGGTGGCCCTATTAATCAGATTTTACGCCATTAGACTTTTCAATGGGGTGGGGGGGGGTATTGAAAGGTATGGTATACCAACAAATGCTAATGGGTTGTATGTCCCTTTACGATACAAACAAATTAGTATTGTTAATTTATTTTTCATCCAACGTGTAGTTTCCGTGATATTTGAGTGCCTTCAGTTAAACTGAACACTCTGTAAATTGCTGCGACAGGATAAATGTGTTAACAAGTGTGGAGAATACCGAGTGTGCAATGTAAATAGACTACGATGTATCACTGTAATGACATGTAGGTTCCTTATTTTTAGTGATACAAACAGGTAGCAAGAACTTTCTCTTTTGACTTCGCAGTAGACATAGTCAGGCATTGACGGACGCCAGCGACTGAATGCTTTCCTATTATTACTTAACTCGTAGCTCCAGTGGTCATTATTTAGAGATACTCACGGTGCTTTAAGATAACGTTTTACGCCGTTGCAACTGGCCGCATAAAATGTCATTATCATCATCATCGACATCATTAGAGACTGATTATTCCTTTTAGCGTTCAGACTGGAGCAGAGTCCCCGTAATAAAATTCCTCTATAATCTGTTCAATGCTAACATTGATGTCTCGTCTTTTAATTCAAAATAATTCCTCACAGAATCTAAGTACTTTCTCCTTGCCGGTCGCGGTGGCCGAGGGGACTAAGGCGCTCCAGTCACGGTCTGCACGGCCACTACGGTCGGGGGTTCGAATCCCCCGTCGGGCATGGATATTTGTGCCGTCCTAGTTCGTAAGTAGTTCATAAGTAGTTTGTAAGTTTAGGGACTGACGATCCCGTAGTTAAGTTCCATAAGCTTAACAAACATTTGAACATTTTTTAGTTTCTCCTTGGTCTACCTCGACTCCTCTTACCCTCCGCTGCCGAGCCACGAGCTTCTCCCATGCGTGTAACATGAGCCCACATCTCAGCCTGTTCGCTCTGTTTTATTTATGGTGTTCATCCCCAGTTTTTCTTTTATTTCCTCATTATGGACACCCTCCTGCCATTATTCCCATCTATTAGTACCTGAAAGCATTGGAGCCCTCGAACTTCTCCCATGCGTGTAACATAACCCGACCATCTCAGCCTGTTCGCTCTGCTTTAGCTATGGTGTTCATTTCCAGTTTTTCTTTAATTTCGTCATTATGAACACCCACCTGCCATTGTTCCCATCTATTAGTACCTGCAAACATTGTTGTTACTTTCATATCTGTTTCTCAACCTTTGAGATTTACTGCCATACAACAAAGTAGGTTGAAAGATAGAGCGGTGCACTGCTAACTTAGTCTCGGCACTGACTTTCTTCTTGAAGAAGAGAGTAGATCTTAGCTGAGTTCTCACTGCATTAGATTTACTGCACGTTGATACAAGTTCTTTCACTATGTTGCCACCCTGTGAGGCAATACATCCCAAGTACTTGAAACTGTCTACCCGTCCCAACTCTGATACTTCTATTTCACACTTAATCTGTTTAAATCTCTTCCCCCACAACTTGTGTTTTAGAGATTCTGATTTTCATATCATAACCCTTACACCTCTGACACAGTTCTGAAGTAATAGATTACAACCGTTCAATCGAATTTGCCATCACAGATAAATCTGCATATGCGACACTGGTTATTTCGTTTTCATCTTTTTAACCCGCCCGGCCAGTCTACTGTTTTCAACAATTGATTCATAAATAGTTTGAACAACGGTGGTGACAGATTACAGCCTTTTCTTACCCCTGAAACTACCTTGAACCGTGAACTTAATTTGCCCTCAATTATAAATGCTGGCTGACAGTGTACGTAAAGACCGTTAATTGCCTGCAGAAGTTTGCCTCCTAACCCATAATCTCTTAGATCTATAAAACAAAGATACAATTCCCCGTTCTACTCATAGCACTTCTCCATTATCTACCGTAAGCTAAAGATCTGGCCTTGACACCCTTAAGAGGCCTAAACGCACACTGATTTTCATCTAACTTCAACTAATATTCGCACTCTCCTTTCAACAATACCTGGGAATATTTTCCCTAAAACGCTAATTAAAGAGATACCTCGATAGTTGTTACAACCTTCTCTTGTTTCCATGTTTGCAAATTGGCGTGATTACCGCCAATTGTCAAACATGGAAACAGAAAATATTGCCCTGGGCAAATGAGGCTAGCAGCCTGCTTCCCAGGTACTTCAATATTATTCTGACAACAATCAGAGCGAAAAATAAATAAATCGAAAATAGAAGTGTAAATGTGGTACTTATATTCCTTACTAATCGCCGAAAAGCTGCAGCTTTCCAAGCAACCTGCAGAGATGGACCCACACATGTATCTCATCTCATCCGCGTACAGATACTCCGTGGAGAGACCTCTGTCTTACTAGGACGTGGTATTTCGGAATCGTTTGCAACTTGCAGCGACAGTAACTGATCCCTCGCTGTGTGAAACATTAACTGCTGCGTCGCTGAAACATAAACCCTGGCACTATTTGCCTCATTTTATTCAGCAATTTGCCTGAAGCTGCTTTCAACATTTCATGAGGGAGTGCACTTTGCCACGAGTACAAAATAGGCGAGAAGGTAGCGTAGCACGAACAGGAAGCAGTGGTGTACGGAACATCTCTTTTTCTCTCTCTCTTTTTCTCTTTTCCTCCTTTTTTGCTCCCAAGTTGTGTTTGCTGCTGCTGCTGTTTAGAAGAGACTAATGTCAGTGGGGTGAAGGTAAGCTAAACAAGCACAGCACGTGAAGAGCGATTGCTTGCTCTAACAGCAAAGCGAGGTAGCGCTTCAGGCTGCATCCCGTACACCTCTGCCGGTGCAGGCTGTAAATCACGATTTGAGCTGCAAACTGAGACATTGATTAATGTAGTACTTCGCTTACTACAGGCAATTGACTGTAAAGGTCGTAATATTTCACATAATTAAAAAAGTTTTCGACTCCGGACATAAAGTCTTTAAAAAGAGACTGTGTGACAAGTCTGATTTTATATCTTTTCTGATTTAATAATAGTTTTCAGAGAGCTTAGTTTGGACTTGTAAATTTTATAGAAGCCAAGTATCTGGCATGATGCAATCGATGTAAGGGGTGGTAAAAGCATAACGGATGGCACAGATCATGTATGAACCGTGAGAACGCACGGCAGTGTAGCATAAACGTGATGTGATTGGCAGCCGCCTCCCCACTTGGGGCTATCATTCCTACATTTCATTTTTCAATATTTAAGGCAGTAAGCATTAGATAATATCGTAATTTCAATGTAACGCTATCCTGTACTTTGTTCATTGTAATTTATATAAAGCAAATACGAGCGACGAATCTAGAAGGTTCGTATGGCGCCAAAAAGACAGAGGCAGCAACTAACAGCCACGCTTGGCCGAGCACAGTCCAGTACCGACCTTCGAAGTGTTACACGTAGCCGCGGTGGAGTAGCCGAGTGGTCTAAGGCGCCTTGCTGCGGAGGTTCGAGTCCTCCCTGGTGCATGGGTATGTGTGTTTGTTCTTAGGTTAGTTAAGTAGTTTGTAAGCTACGGAATGATGCCCAAAAATGTTCAAATGTCTGTAAATCTATCGGACCAAACTGCGTGGTCATCAGTCTGTAGCTTAGACCTAGGTAAACTAACCTAAGGACACACACACACCCATGCCCCAGGGAGGACTAGAACCTCCACGGCGAGCAACCGCGCGCACCGCAGCAAGACGTTTTAGACCGCTCGGCTACTCCACCACGGCACGGATGATGACCACGCAGTTTGATCCAATAGATTTACAAACGTTAGAACATTTTTGTTAACACGTAGCACCTTGTTTCATTACAAAATATTTCAAAACTTGTTCATTTATCATCATGGCACTAGTATTTATTGTAAAGTGACTATCGTTCAATCTACCGCGTAGATTTGTGGATTTCGCTGAGGCGCTTCAGTCACGGTCTGCACGGCCACTACGGTCGGGGGTTCGAATCCCCCCTCGGACATGGATATTTGTGCCGTCCTAGTTCGTAAGTAGTTCATAAGTAGTTTGTAAGTTTAGGGACTGATGACCCCGTAGTTAAGTCCCATAAGCTTAACAGAAATTTGAACATTTGATTTCGCTGAGCGTGTGTAAATGTTCGAAGAATAAATTTGAAAACACTGACATCCCGTGTTTTATAAAGAAAATCTTAGTTAGAGCCCTTAAATCATTTTCACAGCATTTTAGCATCAGACATCAAGAGTCTGCGACCTGCGTGCTAAAATTGCGTGGGACTTTATCTACTTCGAAATCTAAGGTCAATAATAAATACAAAAGAACTTTGTTTCACCACTCTGAAGGATTGGTGAAACCTACGGCTCCTCATGCAATATGCGTTACCTAGTGCAAATAGGACTGTAAGTGCATACATCCCTAATACCTAACAGGAGTGAGGGAAAAGCAAGGGAAATTTATAGGAGGTTAGAAGATTGTGCTGAGAGACTGTAAGGAACTTCACAACTAGACAGTGTTAACATCATATATGAAGATGTACTCTCGGCCAGTGACTATTTTCTCGCCTCTTGATGAACACTTTTATTTCATTAGAAGAGTCATTTAAAATAAATTTTCTAGTAGGCAAGTTGTAACTGACACCAGGATTCACGTTTCTACAAATGCGTCATCAAGTAATATGGAATCTCCTTTATCTCACCTGACCGACCCCAATTTTGTTAAACCACAGCTGCAACCACATATCACAGGAATATCTTTAAAATTTTTTGTTCATTGTATTGTATGATTTTCGCACCAGGATCATTAGCTTGGAGATCAGACGACTGGTGAGTAAATCATTTTCCAAGTTCAATGCGAACACATTAATAAGCTCGGTGTTTTGCAGCAGATTCCCAGAAAAGCTAAGACATGGAAATCTAATTTTAGCGCTGCCGGAATTTTTTTTACCACGGAACAAGTCATAAGTTCTACAAAAGAAAACGTTTGGCGCTTTTTGATTGAATAAGTAGTTATCTCAGCATACCGCCGCTGTGGAACGGCTAAGGGGCCTTGCTGCGGAGCGCGCGGTTGTGCCCCATCTGAGGTTTGAGTCCTCCCTCGGGTATGACTGTGTGTGTTGTCCTTATGCTAGTATAATGTAGTTTAAGCAGTTTCTAAGCCTAGGAACTAATAACCAGAGCAGTTAAGTTCCAAAGATTTACAAACATTTGAATTTGAACCTAGCGTACTTGCATATTTCAGATCAAATGTTCAAATGTTTTCAAATCTATGGGACTTAACTGCTTACTCACCTAAGAAAAACACGCACACTCATGCCCGAGGGAGGACTCGAACCCCTGACGGCGAACGACAGCGCACACCGCAGTACGGCACTTCAGTGCGCTCGGTTGTTCCTCTGCGGCTCTCGCATATTTATTTCACGGTAAGTCAGGGGTTTGTTTATAACATTCCACAGCATTTTGCAGACGGTATATGAATGACTGTTCGGTCTCGGACACAAAGATCGATAGAGGAATTCAGTAAACGGTATGTTTATTGTGAAAGCTGTAAGACGTTTATACAATAGTTTGAAATAATAGTTACAAAAGCTGCTAACAGATGGCACTGTACGCTGTACAGCTCATATCAGCATACATAAGTGAAATAATCGTATGAAAACCACTCTTCGCAAACAATCAGATCACAATGTTTTCAAAATGTTCACCATTGGCACTACAGAGATGGCGCAAACGAAGAATGAAATTCGCCATCACATTTCGTAGTGTCTCAACCTAAATGAATTCACAAGCCACAGAGATCGCCGAGTCAAGCATGTCTTTCACTGTGCCCCACAAAAAAAAAAAAAAAAAAAAAAAAAAAAAAAAAAAAAAAAATCACAGCGAGTCATATCCAGAAAATTTGGGATATTCCAAAGCAATGACTCAATTCCCGAAGTATTCCTCAAGAAAGCGAAACACTTTTTCGGTCCGATGTGGTCGGTCTCTATCTGGCATAAACCATTCAGTACGTGGTCGATCCTCTAACTCTTGCTGTGTGGCGACAAATTGTTCCAAAATTGCAACGTAACGTGCACCAGTGACCGTTTCTCGAATGAAAAAAGAACCAATAATGCCTCTGCTGCATACTGCAGCCCACACAGTAACTTTAGGAGAATACAGGAGTTTCGCTTCTCACCAATATGGCTTTTCGGAACCCCAAAATCGCCAGTTCTGCTTATTCACGTATCCATTCAGGTAGAAGTTTGTTTCATCTGTAAACCATATGCAGCCAACATCAAATCATTCACTATCAATCATTGTGGGCATCTGATTAGCAAAGGAACCCTTTGTTGCACAGTTCGTACGGGTATGGCCAGGTGCGTTTGAATTTTAAATGGAAACATGTGTAGGCTCTTCCTCAGTATTTTCTGGGTGCTGGAACCCTTTAAACCAGTCTCAGATGCAATTCTACGGACGGATGACATTGGATTTCGCTGAGTAATTCCATAAACTGTGGCGATATTTTTAGGCGTAACTGCGGTTTGCTTGCGGCCAACATGCCCCACTAGGTCATCAGGTACGCTTCCTGTTCATTGAAATTTTGCGAAGAGCGTACGAATGGTTTCCGCATCGGGTCCTTTTGGAACATTAAATCGTGCTTGAAAACTTCGAGTTGTTGCCGTAGGACTTTCATCTAACCTGTGGTACTCTACCACCAGACAAACGCGTTGTTCAATGGAGTACATGGTTCTAATCTCTTCCTTCGGTACGCTAACCTCCTTTCACGTTTCCATAGTGGAAATGATCGCTCTGGGCTTCGGATCACTATTTATACTAGGCATTACGTGTGGCGATTACAGTGCCATCTGTTAGCAGCTTTAGTAACTATTATTTCAAACTGATGTATAAACGTCTTACAGCTTTCACAATAACCATACCGTTTACTGCATTCCTCTATCGATTTTTGTTTTCGAGATATATAATTTTGAAATCAGGGTGTCCTTTTCTGGGCACCCTGTAGCTTTTCCTGTTGAGTTTGTGTAAATTAATACTGGCGACAATCATAGTGTTAGCCGGAAATGTGACGTTACTTTTCGATATACTTTCTGAAGCACTGATGGAAGTTGATTTACTGACAGGAATGAATCCTGTTAGTCATCAGTTTATATAACAATTTTACTTCGCTTAAATATAACTTTTGTAATAAACTAATGAACAATAATAATTTTAGCGAAGAGATACGAACACCTAAGTTACGTCTGGCGGCGCCAGGACCTATCCTGTCATGCTCTTAAATTTTGCTTAAATGTGAATGTTGTGGTAAAGTGTAAATGTTACTTTGAAATTACAGCGTCGTCGGCAACAAACGTATCGTAATTAGAATCCCGGACTTTATGTTGAGGAGAATACTTGGTCCTAACAACTCAGTATATTTTAAACTGTTCTGCTTTGCACTTAATTTATAAATGCAAAGTGCTATGAGAACTATGAGGGAAAACGACACAGCTCCAGTAATAACAGGTAAGAGGTATTCGTTTGCGCTGGCTCACAAATCCAACTTAAGCAGAGGTTGGATTAATGTTCACAACTGCCGAATGGAAAGTTTACGCCAGTACATTTGTGCGCCTTCTATTTTCATCTTCTACGGACTCCTGTTTAAGCTTAAACATACTCATGAAGGCTTATTACAGGGAAACAGTGTAGAAAATTGTGGGAAGACTAGTGATTTTAACTTAAATACGTAAGTTTCGGTTTCACTTTCGGGCGAAACTAGAAGCGGAACCGAATATTCGGTTACGGTTTTGATTTCAGTCGGACTTTAATGAAGTGAATGAAAATACGGCCCATCCCGCATCAGACAATTTCATTACGTTTATCCAACAAACTTTGTGGGTCCCTGGCCACTCGGGGATCAGTGGCAACGAACAGATTAGCCAGGATGGGGGCAGAGACTCCATTTATTGGACCGGAACCTGTCCTGACAATCACCAAGGCAATGATCAAATTGGAGCTACGTAACTGGCTCAGAAGACAGCACGTGGAATATTGGATCAAAGTCCATCAACAAAAACATGGCAAGGTAATGATGCCAAAGCTATGTTTTAAAAGAAGCTCTGCAATCCTGGGTCTGAACAGGAGAGAGATTAGACTCATGGTTGGGTTGCTGACAGGCCATGGGAATTTCAAAAAACACCTACATACAATGGGAATAACAGAAGAGGACCCTAAATGTAGGATCTGTGATGACGGTGATGAAACTGCATCACATCTAATCTTCGAATTCATTGCATTGGAGAGTAAAAGGCGCAGAACATTTGGGGCAACCAGATCCGAAAAAATTGTGTCTAATAAAGAACTGGTAAAGGGACTCCTTGCACTGTTCAAGGGCATTGGTTGGCTTTACTAGACATACAGGGAGCGATACCGCACAATAAACTCAGTTTCGGTGCGGGCAGTGGCGGGTTGGACCAACACTGTTTTGGCTTCCCTGGAAAAAATCAAATCAAATCAATCCAACAAACTCCATTGATAACATATTTCACTGTCTCCTAATATTCCATTGCTCGAACCTGGAAAAATGTAATACTTCAGAACATATAGTTTAAGGTATATGGTGGCACAAGAATTGAGCTTTAGGAAAACTGAACTGAAATGGATAGAGAGAGGTAGAAATCGATAGTTACTTGGTGATAAGCTACCAAGGAGACCACATGGGTATCGGATTATAGAACTTCTTTATATTTATGGTACGTGAAGTTCAGAGCTTAAATAACAATCAGCCAAAGCCATTCGACGCAACTCTCAAAAAATTTCGAGAAAATCGACTTTCATGTTTCGCAAAGTACACCTAAGTACTAAATACCAATAATTAAAGCGATTGCTGCATCGGTGCGTGTAGCTCAGGTGGTCATGCCGGGCGCCGTGGCTCAGCGCGCCCGGTCAGAGGGCTGAACGCTCTCTGTAATAAAACAGCTGAGCCAAAGTACACATAGAACCAAAACCAACATACACGATCAGCGTCCGCAAGGACGAGAACTACCCGTCGATCAAATAATAAAAAAAAAAAGAAGGTGGTAAAATTCTGGCCTTCCACCCTCAGGGTCAATGGTTCGAATCCTGTCAGGAAATCTTTCCCTATTTTTTCCGTTGTGTACGAATACAATTATAATATCTAATGCTAAAATTAACAAAAAGCGCACGTGTTTTTTATTCGTAATTTTATAAGGTTGTTAATAATGATATTCAAAAAACGTAAGTTACACTTTTTACAGAATTGGTTTCACTATTAGTTGACAACGGTAGTCTTTGATTATTCAGTTTGTGAAGAGCTACGGCACTGTATTTGGAGAGTCATCTCCCTAGATGGTAACGGCTTTCCAAGCAGCTACCCTACTCAACCACCGTTTTACGTGATGACAAGGTTTTTCAATTCGTCTACATACACATAAACAAAAATTGACACAACACTGTGGAATCAGAGATCCGAAAATGTTTTATACAACCGAATGCGAAAACGAAAAACCTCCGACTCTATGGTTGTAGCTCCAGTAAGCTACGACCTGAGCTAAGCCGACAGATGCAGCAACCGTTAATATTACTGATACGTAAGTGCACTTTCCAAAATTTCAAAGTCGATTTTCTCAAGAATTTTTGAGAGTTGCGTCGAATGACTTTGGGTGATTCTTATAGAAATTGTGAACTTCACGTACTATAAAAATATAAAGAAATTCTAAAATCCGATACCGATCTCGTCTCCTTGTAAGACTAGAAAGGAATAAATACACACCCAGTCAGCGCCGCGTACTGGCGCAAGTTACACTATGTTTGTCAGACGGAAATCCTTGTCGTCTTTACGCATGTCATGTTCAAATGTTTGCATAGCTTATGGGACTTAACTACGGGATCATCAGTCCCTAAACTTACAAACTACTTATGAATTAGCTAACACTAAGAATGGCACAAATACCCATGCCCGATGGGGGATTCGAACCACCGACCGTAGTGGTCGTGCAGACCGTGACTGGAGCGCCTCAGTCCCCTCGGCCAGCGCGGCCGGCTACGCTTGTCATCAATGATCCTCACTCCATACTGAATCTTTTAAGATTTATCTACCTTTCCTACTACGGTCAAAGTTTTCACAATCCATACTCCACATCAAAGCTTGATGTAACATCGTTGTTTACTTAGTGTTTCTCTGTTGGCCACTTCTTCCAAGTCAGTACCGTCGAGAGATCCGAATAGGAGAGTTTTTCGGAGCCGTTTTCTATGGCGACATCCACATGTCCCGTGGGTGCCAACTGTACTTCTTTCACGCAGCAGTTTCTGATGGCGTTTTCATAACAGAGCCATTGATCATTACTGATTCTTCCGTTTTTAGAGCACTTTCCCACCCCAAGGTCCAGACAGACCCCTGGACTTCTGTGTCCTCCTCCTTCTATAATGAGGCCGGTGGCACGTAGTGACCCCTTATATCGGAATGCTTCTGTCACCACTACTAATGAGGTTCACTTAAAATTTAAGCTGTAGTGGGTTTGAACCCGGGACCGAAAACGTTCGTTGGACGTATCGAACACCTTTCACCTAGACCACGTGTGTGACTCATTCCAGTGCTGTCGACTGGCAACACTGCAGTGGTATTGACTGGCCAGTGTCTGCCCATCCGTATCTGCGCGTGTGTTGAACACAGAGACTATGTTACGCGAATGGGCAAATAATTAATGTTTAACATGTAAATACATTGCTGTAGAGGAATGTTTACGTGTCACTACGGGTAATTATTTGTCCATATGGATATTATGAAGCAGTCACGTTTGTTCAGTTCGAAATACCTTTAAAACTGGTAAATGGAATGTGCGCCCTATTTGTAAACAAAACATATGTATGTTGTCAATGCCGTCAATATTGTCAACAGCATCGACGGAGCGTCTTTCGTCCTGTCTCCCAGGGTTCACACGTACAGGAAACATTACAAAGCAGCTGCGGCATTTGTCAGCGCACTGGAGTCGGTGTTTTCTAAGACGACGCATAGTGCAGAGTTTGTACCAAAGTCATGGTCAATACTGTAAAACCTTAAGTTTGCCAACTATTACAGATCCTACAGTTTATAGTAACTGGGAAACTGGTTGGTTCGTACGTAAATTTTCAGGGATCGGAGGCAAGTCTTTTAACCCTTAACAACAGCAGAAGAAGAGCTTTACCTCGAGAATGATCTTGTTTGAGGTATTATCTTCATCCTAATCCTTTTGTTGCTTTGCTAAATCATTCTTTTCAACTAAAGCAGATCAGAATTAAATCACAGTACAAAATTTAAGTGAAGTATGTGTGGTGTCGCACAAGTCTAAAGTGCGCGCCACCTACTTTCGCCGCGCGCCGCCATGCACGCACGGCGCGGCGTTCTTATGACGTCAGCCACGAGCGCCCTCTGCTACAACTCCGCTCGTGGCCACCACTGAACGACATCGTTCACTTGGCACTCAGATAGGAACCAGTTAACACTTCGCAATCAGATAGGCACCAGTGGAGACTTGGCTATCGGACAGGCACTAGGCAATCTTCTAGCTCAACTATGTATCAGCATTATGCAGTACTGAGCTATGTAAAAGTTAAGTATTACTAAGTCTTATCTCGTTCTAATTTACTCTAGTGTTTCTAGTTCCTGCTGTCCCACTGGCTGCTCACCTCCATACCGCACAAGCGTGCATCCTTTATTCCTGTGTCGGTCTTTCTACTCGGCCACCGACACCTACGACGGAAACGAGACACAAAAGCGGCGAAGAGACTGGGACACAACAGTATGTGCTAATGTAGTTAGTTGAATTTCGTAACACAGTAACGACATTGAAAAGTTTTGCTGAAAACTGTTTTAATTCATCTGTCATTTTCTATGGCAGTTACGAATGTGTACGGTGCTTCTCGTACCTATTCTAAGCCGGCCGCGGTGGCCGAGGAGACTGAGGCACTCCAGTCACGCTCTGCACGGCCATTACGGTCGGGGGTTCGAATCGCCCCTCGGGTATGTATATTAGTGCCGTCCTAGTTCGTAAGTAGTACATAAGTAGTTTGTAAGTTTAGGGACTGATGACCCCGTAGTTAAGTCCTATAAGCTATACAAACATTTGAACATTTTGAACCTACTCTAAACGATGGTCATGATTGATCTCGTATTAAGAGTTAGTTCCAAAGGAATTTCCTTACCTATATAAAATTAAAAAAATAAATAAATTATATACTGTTTTTACTTTTATCTCTAAAATATTGCGTGTGTTTCTATTAAAAACGACTTCAGAACTAAATATTTAAACTCTATGGCTCATGTGTATGTCCAAAACTTTATTTATCGACACTAATGACTTTTCAATTCGTAACAAATATTTTAAATAATATGGAGGAAATGCAGTATTTAACATAACTAAAAATGAGATAACTTTAATGATCTTTTAATAATAGTATGTTAGAAAAAGGCAGATAGTAATAGAATCAAAGCTGTATACCTTCCTTAAATATGGCATCCCATAACTGCAATTATGCATCAAATTTTAACTGTGAGAGGAAGCTGTGGAGTCCAGGAATTAAAATTTTACATTGCATCGTAGAAATTGCCTCAGAAACCAAGAGACAAATTTCCGACAGTAATGTCTTACACAAGCTTCTTAGCAGCGGCCCTTTATATAAGTTGCTCCTGAAGACGGCAAATTAAAAGCAGTGAGCCGTATTGCAGTAATACGTTGCAACAGTTTCTTCCTAGACGTCACAGATTGGTCCTTCTGATAAAAGTTAAGAATAGAGTGGCGAGGAACATGAGTTTGTAGGTGATGAAGCTATGAATCTATGAGAGAGAAATTGGAAATGTCGGTAATTTTGTAAATAAATGTACTGTTGTGCGAAACCGATTAAAGTTTTAAACATTTCTAAATTAACTTCATTTGGTAAGACGTCATTAGAGCTCAACCAATATTTCTTTCCCCATTTAAATAATAAGTAATGAAATTAATGTTGTACATTACTTTTATATTGAACAGAATAAACTCATACTTTCGTATTTATCAGCAATCAGTCTACAAACCAAGAACCTCACACAAATTCGTACATGAAAAATTTGTAGTATCTACTGTAATAATGCGTGAAGAATACTGTTACATAAATAGCGAGGCCTTTAAATGTTCTCTTTCAAAATATAAATATCTTATATATTAAAAAAATACGAGCGTAAGATGAAAAATCTTAGAAGCCTGTTACAAGCCTGAAAACCCTAAGACATTTTGGTCATATGTTAAATATACTAGGAGCAAAATACAAACAATACGTGATAGTAATGGCAATCCAGTCGATGATTGCGCTACTAAAGCAGATTTATTAAACATAGGTTTTAGAAACTCATTCACCAAAGAAGATGTAACCAATACTCCAGATTTCGAATTACAAACAGAGTAACGTTGAAGTAGATATCCTCGGAGTAGTGAAGCAACTTAAATTACTCAAGAAGAACAAGTCTTCAGGTCCGGACTGTATACCCATTAGATTTCTATCTGATCATGCTGAAGCGATAGCTCCTGACTTAACAGCCATATACAACCGCTCTTTCAAAGAAAGATCTGTACCAAAAGATTGAAAAGTTGCACAGGTCACACCTATATTCAAGAAACGTAACAGTAGGAGTAAACCACTAAACTACAGGCCTATTTCATTGACTTCTATTAGCAGCAGGGTTCTCGAACGTATCCTGCATTCAAATATCATGAATTACCTCGAACGGAATGATCTAACGATCCAAGATCAACAAGGATTTCGAAAATATTCATGAGAAACACAACTAGCTCTTTACTCACATGAAGTGATGAGTGCTATCGACAAGGGTTCTCAAATTAGTTCCGTATTTCTTTATTTCCACAAAGCTTTTGACAGCGTACCTCACAAACGGCTTTTAATGAAATTGTGTGGTTATGATATATCGCCCCAAGTTTGCGAGTGAAAAGAAATCCGTTAAATCAATCAAAATTGAAGGCCGTAAACCAGTAAATACCTAGGAATTACTACTACTTCAGACTTAAACTGGAAAGAACACGTAGATAATGTCGTAGGAAAGGCGTCCAGAGATTGCGTTTTATTGGCAGAACCCTTAATACGCTTTTCCGTCTTTTTTTCGAGTATTGCTGCTCAGTGTGAGATCCCTATCAGGTGGGTTTGACGGAGGACAGGGAAAGAGTTCAAAGAGGAGGAGCTCGTTGTATATTGTCACGATACAGGGGAGACAGCGTTACGGAAATGATACAGGCCCTGGCATGGGAATCATTACAACTACGGCGATTATCGCTGCGGCGTGGTCTACTTACGAAACTCCAATCACCAACAGTCTCCTCCGAATGCGAAAATATATTCTTGACTGCCACTTACGTAGGTAGAAATGATCATCAGAATAAAATACGAGAAACCAGAGCTCGAACGGAAAGATTGAGGTGTTCTCTCTTCCCTCGCGCTATTGGAGAATGGAATGGGAAATAAATACATAGTATAAAGGAAGTTCGATGAACCCTCTGCCAGGCACTTAAATGTGATTTGCAGAGTATCCGATGAAGATGAAGAATCGCCTGTTGTGACAGGCATCATAAGATAATTTTATGTAATAGTAACGCCAAACAAGAGTACAGAAATTAAGACTGAAAATCAACTTTCAGTTGAAATCTTGGGGTACGCCGGCCGCGGTGGCCGAGGGGACAGCGGCGCGCCAGTCACGGTCTGCACGGCCACTACGGTCGGGGGTTCTAATCCCCCCTCTGGCATGGATATTTGTGCCGTCCTTAGTATTAGCTAGTTCATAAGTAATTTGTAAGTTTTAGGGACTGATGACCCCGTAGTTAAGTCCGATAAGCTCTACCGACATTACATTACAATCTTAAGGTACCGAGAAATGTAAACGGAATTACATTGTGAAACCGGGTGCAAGATTCAAAATTGTGCTTTAACATATTGTGTGACACGAAAGAAAAATAATTTGTAGAGGCAGTAAAATCCTCCCCACAGTACACAGCTAAAGTTAAATAATCGTAAACTGTATTCAAATAACAATGTGCCATCAATATGAAACTATTCACAACGTTGTTGTTGAGGTCTTCAGTCCGCAGACTGTTTTGATGCAGCTCTGCAAGCTACCCTATCCTGTGCAAGGCTCTTCATCTGAGAATGTGAACGGCAACCTACATCCTTTTGAATCTACTTACTGTATTCGTTCCTCGGTCTCCCTCTACGATTTTTACCACAATCGCTTCCTACTTATGCTAACGATTTCTTGATGTCTCTGAATGTGTCCCACCAATCTATCCCTTCTCTTTGTCAGGATAAGCCAGAAATTCCTCCAAAATTCTGTTGAGCACTTCCTCATTAGTTACGTGATCTACCCATCTAATCATCATCATTCGCCTATAGCACCACATTTCGAAAGCTTCTATTACCTTTTTGTCGGAACTCCTTATCGTCCACGTTTCACTTCTATACAGTTCTACGCTCCAGACAAATGCTTTCCGAATGGACTTCCTAATATTTAAATTAATATTTGATGTCAACAAATATCGTTCTTCAGAAACAATTTCTTTCCCATACCCATTCTGCACTTTACTCCGGCCATCAGATGTTAATCCAAATAACAAAACTCATATACTGCTTTTTGTCTCATTTGCTAATCTAATCCCTTCATCATCGCCTGATATTTTGGCACTACATTCCATTACCCTCGTCTAACTCGTGTTAATGTTCATCTTATAACTTCCTTCCAAGACACTGTCCATTCCATTTAATTGCTTTTCCAGGTACTTTGCTGTCTCTGACAGAATTACTATGTCATCAGCAAACCGCAATGTTTTTATTCCCACTCCGTCCCTCTCCAAACTTCTCCTGGCATTCCTTCACAGCTTCCTCAATGTACAGATTGAACAACAATGGGGAAGGGCTACAACCCTATCTTCCCAATTGCTGCGACACCTTTCATGACCTTCGACTCTAATAATTGCTGTCAGGTTTTTCTACAAGTTGGGCGTAACTCTGCGCTCCCTATATTTTACTCCTGTATTGAAAGAGTGTATTCCAGTCAACATTGTCAAAAGCTATCTCAAGTTTTACAAATGCTAGAAACGAAGCTTTCTCTTTACTTAATGTATCTTCTAAGATAAGTTGTAATGTGAGTACTGCGTCGAGTGTTCCTAAATTTCTCCTAAATCCAAATTGATCTACCCCAAGGTCGGATTCCACCAGTTTTTCCATTCGTCTGTAAATAATTCGTGTTAGTATGTTGCAACTATGCCTTGTTAAACTGCGAGTTCCGTAATTTTCACTTTTGTCTGCACTTGCTTTCTTCGGAATTGGAATCACGATATTCTTTTTGAAGTGTGCGGGTATTTACCCTGTCTCATACCTCTTGCATACCAGGCGAAACAATTTTTTCAGGACTGGCTCTCCTAATTATATCAGCATTTCAGACAGAATGTCATCTACTCCAGGGGCCTTGTTTCGACTCAAATCCTTCAGCATTCTGTCAAATTCTTCTCGCAGTATCATATCTTCTATCTCATCTTCCTCCACTTCATCTTTCATTTCTACTGCCTTCAAATTTATTTCCTTTGTATAGGCCCTCTATATATTCCTTCCACAGTTCACCTCTCCCCTCTTTGCTTAGTACTGGTTTTCATATAGCTGCTTTACTTGTCTCCAAATATCTCTTGTTTTCCTGTAGGCGGTATCTATCTTTCCCCTAGTTATACAATCTTCTACGGTTCTGAATTTGTCCTCTAGCCACTCCTGCTTAGCTAGTCTGTCTATCTCTTTTTCAGACGTTTGTAATCCCTTTTGCCTTCCTCACTTGATACATTTTTATATTTTCTCCTTTCGTCAATTAAGTTCACTATCTCCAGTTATCAGGGATATCTGTTTGTCCTTTTGCCTATATGATCCTTGAGGCCTTCACTAGTCTATCTCTCAGAGCTACCCATTCTTCTTCTACTGTGTTACGTTCCCCTTTTTCAGACAATACTTGCCTAATGCTCCCTCTAAAACTATCAACCACCTCCGCTTACTTCCTTTTCTCCAGAATCTTTCTCTTTAATTTTCTAACTTTATGCAAAATTTTAACCTATATTAAAGTATTAAAATGCCAAAATCGCAAATATTGATTTATTTTTGCTGACGACCGGTAAAGATACACTTAGGGTGTCATCATCTGGTAACTTGTGCCCCATGTTTTCTTTTTGTGAAGGCGCATGACATTAAAATGGTACGTCAATCATAAAACATTTAACATTGACCAATGATACGTCATACATCAAACGGTTAAAATACTTAAAACACATTTTCAATTGTGTCATGTTGACAGAGATCGCCGTTCCACCAAGGAAAAATAAAATTTTAATCTACAGTTCATAACCAATAAGTTATGGCCACATTGTATTTCTGCCCCTGGATGTGACACAGTTTAAAACCTAATTTCAAAATCCTTTGCCTTACGATAATAAAGTCAATCTGGTAACTACGAGTGTCTCCTGGTCTTTTTCAAGTATATAACCTTCTTTCATGATGATTAAACCAAATGTTTGTGATTATTGTTTGTTTGTATAGTTTATGGGACTTAAATACGGGGTCATCAGTCCCTAAACTTACAAACTACTTATGAACTACTTACGAACTAGGACGGCACAAATATCGATGCCCGAGGGGGGATTCGACCCCCCGACCGTAGTGGCCGTGCGGACCGCGACTGGAGCGCCTCAGTCCCCACGGCCAGCGCGGCCGGCTGTGATTATTAAGTTGTGCTCAGCGCAAAATTTTACCAGGCGATCTCCTCTTTCATTCCTTTTCCCCACTCCATACGCACCTAGGACATTTCTTTCTCTTCCGTTTCCTACTACCCAGTTCCAGTCCATTATCACAGTTAAAGTTTCTTCTCCTTTAACGGTCTGAATATTGTTTTGTATCTCCTCATACATTTCTTAGATCTACTCATCATCGGCAGAGCTTGTTGGCAAATAAACTTGTTCTACTGCGGTCGCTGTTGGCTTGGTGTGTATCTTTTCTACAACAACGCGTTCACTATACAGTGCATAACTTGCCCGCATTCTTATTTTCTTATTCAATATCAGACCTACTCCTGCATTACCACCAATTAATTTTGTATTTATAATCCTTTACTCATCTGACAAAAAATCCGGTTCATCTTGTCACCGAACTTCACTAATCCCTAACATATCTAACTTCAAGCTATACATTTCTCTTTTCAAATATTCAAACTTACATACTCGTTTATGGGATAAAACAGTCCACGCTCCGATTCGTAAAACGATTGTTATTTCTTTCTCTCTCTCTCTCTCTCTCTTTTTTTTTTTTTTTTTTTTTTTTTTTTTTTTTTTTTTTTTTTTTTTTTTTTTTTTTTTTTTTGATTACGACATCCTCCTGAGTAGTTCCCGGCCGGAGATCCGAATGGGGGACTATTTTACTTCCGGAATACTTTACCCGTGAGGATGCCATAATTATATATTCATACTGTAGAGGTGCATGTCCTCGGGAAAACTGACGACTCTAGTTTCCCCTTACTTTCAGCCGCTCACGATAACAGCATGTCAAAGTTACGTTAGCTGATGTTACAAGGCCAGCTCAGTCAATCATCCAGACTGTTGCCCCTGTAACTACTGAAAAGGCTGCTGCCCCTCTTCAGGAACCACACGTTTGTCTGGCCTCTCCACAGATACCCCTCCGCTGTGGTTGTACCTACGGTACGGCTATCTGCATCGTTGAGGCACGCAAACCACCCCACCTCAGCAGTGCTGTGGTTCATGAGGGTGGTATTCACACCAGTGGAACAAAATAATCCAAGTAAGAAATCATAAAGAAAATGTTGTGTTAGCACAAGAAATTAACTGCCAAAAGAAATACTAAGCATTAGGGAACAGAATGTGCGTCAAAATTTTCTCACAATGTAGTCATGACATGTCTGAAAGAACAGACGGGCAGAAGAATAATTAAAGCATAAAAAAAAAATGTGTTTCAAAATTTTATCACAACATCGTCATGAGATGTCTAAAAGAACGGACGGTCGATGATCCTTTCTTCAGTGCCGAAGCACACCAGAACCTAACTGTTACGAAAATCGGCTACATGTCGCAATTACTAATTGACGATAGGTACTACAGTCCGTCAGTAGTGTTTAAATAGGTTGAAAATATGCTCATGGCGGGAGTGGAGCAGGCGTATTAGGCGCGGAATCTGTGTCTGCTGTGCCCCCAATACCAAGTATCTACTAGGATCAAATGCGGTGCCAAGTCTTCAAGTAACTCATCTACACGAGGAGCAGAAGGAAACGAAAAGTGGTGTGGTCAGCGCTACTGCCGAGTAAGTGCGAGGACCCGAGTTCGAATATCGGCAAGGCCGCAAATTTTCAACATCCTCCATTGAATTATTTCAATGCCCAGTCTTGTGTCCAGACTGATAATAACTACAGTATCAAAAAGGACGTTGTTCTCTTCGCGAGAACAGACACCACGTATACATACTTCAAATAAATTGACACTTATATTACCTTCGCCGTTTGCTGTCAAACGCGGTAATACATATTGATTGCTCTGTGTGACTGCCGTCAACCGACGTGATGTACCCAACCAGCCTCCTGATTATAGAAAAAAAAACTCAAATTAACGTCACCGGGAACATTCTTCATCCGTCGATTAATCGATTGCCGTCGTCCTGCTGCCATCCTCCCCGTAACTCACCATTACCAGACAGCGAATCAATGTGAAATGCTCAAGATGCTCGTGCATTTGTAAAACCTATGTCTATCATTACCTTTTTCGATCTTATTTTTCTGGTTAATTCGCTACACTTTCCTATTTCGAGTCACAGTTGTGACTATTCTCTGAATGATGCAGATGCTGATTCAGATTTTGATTACTAACTTTGCCTTGTGTGTTGTCAGCAATCTCTGTCACAAACAAACTGATAAATCCGATTACTCCAATTATGCCACTGCGTCGGTAACGCTTGCTTTCAGTTTATTGTTCATCATGACAAATTCTATCTCCCCTACCCTTTACAAATTTCTTTTTACTCTCCTGTGCCAAAAAATGTTCAAATGTTTGTACAGCTTATGGGACTTAACTAAGGGGTTATCAGTCCCTCAACTTACAAACTACTTATGAACTACTTACGCACTAGGACGGCACAAATATCCATGCCCGAGGGGGGATTCGAACCCCCGACCGTAGTGGCCGTGCAGACCGTGACTGGAGCGCCTCAGTCCCCTCGGCCACCGCGGCCGGCTCCCCTGTGCCCAAAGTCGTAAACATATAATACAAATTTTCTATAAAACTTAGATACCTTCATTACTTTAAGTGGGGTTGTGCAGTAGATTTCACTGTAAGTAATTCGGCAGCCATGTTTTAGCGTCATAAATTGTAATTAGTCCACACAGCAATGGGTCCAGTTGCAGTAACTTTCGCAATCCATTTTGTCTAATTCTTACAAAGTAATTTCATTGACACTACAAGTGGTTCCATTGCAGGGAACACTCTGCTTTTGCTTTACTGTGCATCCGTATTCGCTTAATAAAAGCATCTCAAACATGGCATGATCACAAAACAAGCCTTTACTGGTGCTAATATACGTGGAGTTAGCTGGGCGTTGGCTTGTATAGTTTGTTAATCGCAACAACTGACCGCAGCAATGCCTACTTGGCGTAGACCTCGTCATGTGAAGACATATGTTCATGTTTACAAGAGCTTGAAAGTTGTTGAAATTGTACCGGTCAGTTATTGCGATTAGCGAACTGAACAAGCCAACGCCCAGTGAACCCCAAGCTCACCGCACGAGAGTTCACGAGCCATTGCCTGCCTCTGCCAGAAACATGACATATACCCTGACAGCAACCGGATGTAGATAAGCGCCGCACGGATAGTAAAACTAGATGTCGCGAGCGCGTAAGCAACCCGCTGAAGACCGCAACAACGACAAATCAAATACTCCCTTTCCATCACATAAAATGTTATTGGTCCTATGAAGAGCGCCAACTATTAATGGAAACACTCAAAAGAATTGGTGTGTAAGGCTCTCAGGGCTAGTGCCTCAAATTACAACTTATTGGGTTTCCGAATAGTGGTCACCAATAACAGTCAACAGATATGGCACACACAGTACATGCTTCGTAAGATCGACCTCTCCACAACTGATGATCGGAAACTCCTTTCAGTAGAGTAAGCACGGCGAGAACGAGGAACAACTCTTTATCACTTTCGACCCCCTACACCCTCGGGATGTAATATGGGGTTGAATACCACAAAAAATCACCAGTTTCTGAATCTGCAGCAAAGTATTATATTACAATTTAGGCACTACGAACAGTCAGAATGAAAGGTCGAAAAATGTAGGCCGAAAAAAGACACCACATCAGTAACTATAAATTTGTCCCCAAAGGGCAACTTAGAATTTCAGTGTGGATGCATTAATACCCTCGACCCCTTGCGGGATCCAGTGTAGGGTCCGAGCAAGATGAAGGAAAGGTCAGGGTGCGCTACAAATGCAGTGTGCTACAAGGTGAGAATTTGGGTTGGTTAAGGCGACCGCTGGCCCGAAACGGAAAATTCGGTTTCGAATTGCGGTCCAGTCCAAGTGTTGAACTTCGCTGTTGAACATATTTCACGAACAGACACCATGTCAATAATAATAAAAATACAATATCGCTAACTTGCAAAAGGATGCCATTTACTGAATGGTCTTCATATTAGCTTATCCAGTCTAATGTTTGTAAACTTATGGGACCTAACTACAGTGATCTTTGGTCCCTCAAACTAATTTACAAAAAAAAAAAAAAAAAAAAAAAAAAAAAAAAAAAAAAAAAAAAAAAAAAAAAAAAAAAAAAAAACACAAACAGTCATGCCCGAGGGAGTACTCAAACTTCCGACGTGGAACGACCGCACGCACCATAGCAGGGCGTATCAGTGTGCACGGCTATTACGCCGTGGCGCTTATCCAGTCGCTGAAATTTTCGGTCCCGTAGCAAGTTATCACACACCAGCGTCGCAGCCGCTGGGTAAGGCGGTTCTGGCAGTCCCTGTTTGTCTTCTCAGGATCATCGGCCTCACCGACGAGAATCTGAGATATAATTATTGAAGGGAAACTTCTTCGTAGTTTAAACTGGAAGATGTGAAATTATTAAGACCCTGAGCTTCTGTAGGCAGCAGAAGTTCGCAGCATGGTTCTGCTCAATGCAAGGTTATTAAATTGCTAAAGGCCCTTCCGGCATCAGACCGAATCCGCTGAAATCATGTAAACATATATGACGATGTAGAGAAGTGATCAGGAAAAACTTTCGTTTGCTTATTGAAATAAAGATTATAAATTAAATTGTATAACAGTTATGTTACTCTATTACGAATTTACTCTATGTTTTACGGCGTAAGATTAATAGAGTTAAATAAGTGCCAGGATTATATTTCAATAAATTGATCGACACAGAATGTGGTCGAAATCGCCCATGTTTCCGTAAGTTATTTTAATTCCATGCTTTCTTTCTGTTTGTGTAAAACTTTGTCTATTCCTCGAGTAATTATCATTTATTTCATAGGAATGCCTTCTGTGTAGCAGTATCACGATAACTCCCTTTCCTCCTCGCTAATGATAGAAAAGTGACCGTAGTCACAAATTGTACACCCCCTAACAATTTATCTAAGCCGCATGTTAGATACCTTTTTCCTAAAACCGGTATACCATCTGCCATTCTGAAATATTTATTAAAATTTTGAGGAAAGATATTCCTCGTGGAGACTTTAAGTTCACTGCGTCCTTTATTTGTAGCTGACATGACGAGGAATTTCCTTTCCAACAACTGGATATGGTTTCCAATAGCTTTATCTCATTTTGAAACAAAACAAACCCTCATAATATCAAGTTAATGTCAGTTGTATCTCTGTTGTTTTCTTTAACACGCTAGTACTTCGTAACGGATGTTAAAGAAGGATCTGTACGTATCTCTGTCGTTTCAATTACAAGACAGTTACTTAAAACTAAACCCTTATCATCTTGGGTCATCAACACATTCGTTTAACCTGTCGGAGAAAAATGTAGATACACTTTCATGAAATTTTTAGTAGACAAAATGAAGTGTGTGATCTTTATATCCTACTCACGTAAATTCAAACCTACTTCTCCATTTTTAAAGATAAGTTGATATCGCTGAATCGAATTAGTAAGAAAACACTATGAGAAAACGACTCTTATTGGGGTACAAAATCTAAAAGTGTATCTCTTGTTCCTATGGTGTACTACGAAACTATTATGCATTGATTCTTTGGTGCGCTACACAGTAACGGTCGTAATACTAAAGTAAACATCCGAAATACTACGTTGATCAGACATCTACAACTTTAAGTTATCATGTTTCTCTTTTGTTGTTTGTCTTCAGTGACATAAAGTATATAACGTTCCCTAAAATATGCTGGTGTTGCCGGTAAAAATCACATGAAATCCGCCTAGTAGCTTTTGATGCTGTCCTGTCCAAGCATACAAACAGGCGTGAGATTTGAAATTTTATTTGCTCGATGCTATATACATACACGTCGTTGCTTAACGTTGTTGGCAATGTTCAATTTTTTACCGGATACACCCACGAACAAGCCGCTGGATTTAGGTTTTATGGTATATAATTTAAAAGTACACTCATTATAAAAAAAGGAAACGAACAGACTAATATTCATTACGATGACGATTAGCATAAGAAATGAATATATTATTCACCTTGGTTCGGCTCAGCATGAATGTTGTTGCCTGTAAGTTCATGGTCTGCCAAAGTGAAACTGATAAAAGAGCCCAGGAAACACAGTAAATGTGGCTTTTGGTTGTACTCAGTACCCACACACACCATTAGACATGGGGGAGACAGGATGGGGGAGGAGTTCAGGGTCTACAGAGGGTGGACAAAATGTTTTGAACAACAAATTACGTACGATGTCTTGGACGTACCTTGCACTAAATTATACGTTTCGTTATGCGACGTCCAGTAAAAATGATCGATAAAATGCGTGATCTTTCAGATTTCCAAAGATTACGCGCAGTTCCTGGGAACACCTGTGACGAAAAAGGCAGCACTGGTTATCGTTTCACTAACAAAAATATCGTCGGTAATGAGAGGGTACACAAAACAATGTAAAACACCACTGGCGAAGTTGAATATTGGGTGAAACTCTAAGTTAACCTGAAAACGACCAACGAGCAGTGAGAACTGTGATGACCAGACAGCATATAACTACGACGACAAAAGAGACTGTAAGATTCAACACTCGCTTGAGTAACACTCTTCCAAAGAAAAGAAGGAAGAAAGGAAGCTTAGGGTTTAACGTCCCTTCGACAGCATGATCATTAGAGACGGAGCTCACGGAGTTCTCGTAAGGATGGGGAAGGAAATCGGCCGTGACCTTTCAAAGAAACCATCCCCAGCATGAAGATGATTTAGGGAGACCACGGAAAAATCTAAATCTGGATGGCCGGAGGTGAACCACCGTCCTCCCGAATGCGAGTCCAGTGTCTTACCTCGCTCGGTCCCAAAGACAAGAAAAGAGTACAGCTGGAGATTATTATTCTTGTAAAGGATGCAGTTGCTAAAAACTCAAAGCCGTGTAGCCAGCCGAAAGCTGCGAACGAAATGTCACGACCATGAAATCTGGGCACTAGTTGAAGTTCTTAGTATGGTTCGACGAATCATCTTTTACAGCGCTTTCTACAAATATCTTGGTTTTTGTGTTGAAAATCCCAAAACAAGCTTCCTTTATTGAAGTTTTTGAGAGGTTCTGTCACGATTTGAGCATCAGCATCCTGCGATTCGACAATTTCTGCCATTTCGGCCTCTGTTCGAATAACTGTGAATGAATATCTTACTGTAATGAAGAACAAAGAATTACTAACATTTTGCTAACAAACGCAGCCATATTTTAAAGTGATAGTACACCCTAGCATAGCCGCAAAAAAGTTTCAGTGGTAACGTCACGTACACCGTCATAAAATAATGAAACATCGCTCCTGGAAATCAAAATATTCATGTCTCAACAGAACCATCATGATCACTTTTGCAGCAGAGGGTAATAACCACTTTTGCACCTGTAACATAGTTGAAGTAATTGAAGAATGTTGTATTACTAGAGTGGATAAATTCTATTGTAAACTGGACAGACATCTTACGAATTTATTTCTCGAATAGTTGCAACCGATCTCATAGCTAATGGTGGACAATCTCTTTACTAATAAATAAATACTGCATCTATGGTAGATGGTCATATTATTTTGGTATCCTTACCGAGCTGGAAGAGGAGGAGGAAAGGACTGTGATGCACAAAGTGTTCTTCGCCGCACAGCGTGAGATGGCTTACAAAGTAAGGCTGTAGATGTATCTGTAGGAGAGAGGGTTTTACATAAACGTTTCGTTGCGGCAGGATATATTTATGAAATTTGAGTCACTAAGTTTCTCCTGCATTGCGAATGTTCAAATGGTCAAATGTCTGTAAATCTATCGGACAAAACTGCGTGGTCATCAGTCCGTAGCTTACAAACTACTTAAACCTCGGTAAACTAACCTATGGACAAACACACACACACCCATGCCCCAGGGAGGACTCGAACCTCCACGGCGAGCAACCGCGCGCTCCGCAGCGAGATGCTTTTGACCGCTCGGCTACTCCACCGCGGCCTGCATTGCGAGAAAGTATTTTGTTAACCACCAGTTAAAAGGAGAAAAATAATTTTCATCATTAAACGAAATCAGAGCCCGCACGGAAAGATTTAGGTTCTCGTTTCCCTCGCGCGTTATTCGAACGTGGAACGGTAAAGAAATAGTCAGAAAAAGATTCAATGAACCTTGTACTAGGTGTTTCAGAGTGAAATGAATAATAATGATGCAGCTGAAGATGGTAGACGCCTTCCCACTGTGCCATCCTGGACGTCTTTTCACAGAACTTGTATATTTAGATACTGACAGCTCCCAAAGAATCTATCGTAGAAATGGAAATGCGGTGCTAAGTGTCCACCTCCTCAACTCACGAAATAACAACTGGTTAAGTAAATGGGTAATTATTACGTGAAATGAGAAGTCACTTAAAATGTGAAAGACTCAAAACCATACAAAACGTGGCATGGAGTTTACGCACAACGCATTGCGTTTCGAATGCCGCCTTCGTTCAGCAAGCGTTCTGTTTGACAACAGTAAGAAAATTCAAATGACCATAATGCTCCGCCGCACGGGAGTGGCCGAGCGTTCTGGAGCGCCATGTTACGGACCGAGCGGCCTCTCGCGTCGGAGGTTCGAATCCTCCCTCGGGCATGGATGTGTGTGTTGTCCTTAGGCTCTTTTAACTTAGTTTAAATAGTTTGTACGTCTAGGGACTGGTGACCAAATTAATTTGGCCCCATAGAATTACAAACATTTGAACAATGCTCCGCTTGTCCGTCACCACTCCTATTGCTTTTCATCAGTAACGGTATACCGAACTATCTGAAAGGATGATACTAGCCACATTACTATTTTACGTTCGCAAACGCGGGTACAGCGTCTGTTTAAATATTGATTGAGTTTCCTACATACTCTGAATTTCATAGCTCGTCACATATTTTATGTGTCGGAGCACACATTTTTAAAATTTCAGCACCTTATAAATCGTTAACCGTTTCTATTTATCACCGAAGAGAACGGGAACAGGTCTTTTTGTTACAGAGAGGCGAGTCGGTATTAATTGATGAGTTACGACACAAAGGAACTAGTTGAATTACGTCAATGGCAAAAGTTGAAAATTTATGCCGAACCTGTATTCAAATCTAGGTCTCCTACTCGCTGGCAGGTACATTGACCATTACGTCGTTGGGACAGGGTGTTCACAGCACCTGCACGGAGTTCTCGAGCACGCCCGCCATCAGACCCAAATTCTCAACATATCCACAAATTACTCGTGGTGTTCAGCCGATTCCTGTAAGTAGTTCACCTGCACACATCCGAAAGAAAAGACGATTAGACGATGACAGGCCAATAAGTCATCCACTTCAAAGGAACACCACGTTCTGACTTTTATCGGCGTAAGTAATGGCATAACGGGCAGGAGCATTACGTTACTATTGTGTGTGAAGAAGTTGAGATGTTGGGTGTGACGGGAAGCGTTTTAGGTGGTCCCAGCAATTATGACGACCACTTCGTCCCAATGACAACAGTGGACGGCGTACCTGCGTACTGAGCAGGAGATGCGGGTACGAAACCAGATTCTGCTGGAATGACCAGTAGCCCTCTGGGACCCAGTGGGTCTTAGTTGCTCTTATACAGTGTTCCGTTTATAAGTTGAAACCCTCTTTGGATCGGTTCTCCTTTCTCCAAGGCCTGTATGGTTTGGAATAATGCTGGATTTTCCTTCTGTTCAGCTGTAATGTCACCCAACGAGGGCGGATGTTTCACCACGCTGTTTTGTTCCACTAACGAATTCCTCGAAACGCAGTCGGCGTCCTTGTGTTTGCGCCCGTTTTTGAATACCATTGTGACATATTAGTGTCTATCTTGCTATTCGCCCTAATGGCTCTTTCAAGCCAGTTAGCCAGTATAAAAAAATGATGGTCTGTCAAGACGGTGAATGGATTGCCGAATGAATACGGTCGGAACTTTTTGATAGCCCAGATAACTGCGAGACATTCTTTCACGGTAGTAGTTCATCTGGGACTTTAAGAGTACATAATCCCATAACTGCTATAATCAGTATGAAGATTGGTTTCTGCATTCTCGTCGTATAAGGTTAGAACTGGTGCAGAAGTTAAAGCCTCCTTAAGTGCCCGCAGAGCTCTCTGTTTCGCCTCATTCCAGTAAAACTTGGATTATAACTGCAAAAAAAAAAATGTTCAAATGTTTGTATAGTCTATGGGACTTAACTACGGGGTCATCAGTCCCTAAACTTACAAACTACTTATGAACTACTTACGAACTAGGACGGCACAAATATCCATGCCCGAGGGGGGATTCGAACCCCCGACCGTAGTGGCCGTGGAGACCGTGACTGGAGCGCCTTAGTCTTCTCGGCCACCGCGGCCGGCGATTATAACTGCAGAAGTTCTTCAAAGGACGTGCCATGTTCCAAAAGCTTTTAACGAAATGCCGGTAGTATGAGCACAGCGCGAGAAAACTTCCTCATTTTATCATTTTTGACTCAATGCCCCAATATTTCTTCTCTATGGCGAGGAAGAGGCACTTCTTTGGGTTGAGGCTGAGTTATGCAGTCAGTACGCATTTCAATACATTTGACAGGCGGCTTAGATGCTCCGCAAATGTCCTTGAGAAAATGACAATCTAGGTAACAAAGACATGTAGTCCATTTAAGATTTCGAAGCAAGTTGTCCATCAAGCGTTCGATTGTGGCAAGAGTATTACATAGTCCAAACGGCATGACTTTGAATTCATAGAGGCCGTCAGGTTCGTCAACCTCTAATTAGTCTGCATGTCCATAATTGAGAAGTATGCAGCTCCTTCGAAGCAGTCTAACATGTCTCATTGCGTGGCAATGGGTAGACACCTTTCTTTGTGATTTTTTTCAGCCGCCGATAGTCGGCACATAAACGCCACGTGCCATCCTTTTTTTCACATGAACCAACGGAGACGACTAGGATCACTTTGAAGGTTAAATAATGTCTTCATGCAACATCTTTTCCACTTCCTCCCGAATTATGTCTTTCAGCTGGCGACACTATCCACTATCCACTAAATGGTGGACAATCTCCAGTATTATCGTCGGCAACTTCATATGTCTTTTCCTGTCTGGCCCTGAATGCACCTGAAAATTGGTGTAGTAAGGCTAACACCTGCTTACGCTGTTCCTGGGCCAGACCGGGCCCTAGATGCAATACCATAGTAGTTACCTGTAGTGTGTTACCAGCAGTACCAGCAGAGCATGAGACTTTGTGAATGACATTGAGCTCACCGTCCTGGATTGCTTCCTTTAAGGATAAGTTTCGACTGCTCGCGAGAGTTAGCTCTTCTCGACCACCTGTAACATTTATGATAGCCACTGGAATGTATATTTCCTGCGTTATACTCATTAGCTTTTTACTATCAACAAGCAGTTCACAGTTCAGCTGGTCATCTCGGCTACTGACTGACCTCTTCTCGTTGTTAATAGCGAGATCTCAACATTTTCGACAGCAAATATCTCCTAGGGGAGTACGTATTACGTGTACTCGACGGGACAGGTTCCTCAGATCTCCCACAGTCAGCATGGGATTCCTGAAGGAAGTCCCATACGAGGATGGCGTTATGGCTACATTCCGTTAAAACGACCAAATGACTACGTCCTGTTGTTGATGTTTTTTCTTGCGATACATGTTCCTGCTGGCCAGATGTATTTTGTGTTGTATCTAAGATGGCACACAACAATTAACATTACACGTGGGCTTTTCCAAAATACGTGACACAGAGGTTTGTCGGTGGCAGGCAGCGAAAGTCCATATTTGAGTCAGAATCCATTACGTCAAAGAGTAGCGAGACGTCCTGGTGGCGCGGAAGTCGAAGACAAGCACAAGAGTGCCCGATGAGGTCGTGCGTGGGCTTGTAATAGCCGGGTGGAGTAGGAATACGTCCACCGAACCTAGTCAGCTGTGGCGTGTCTGCTTGCGATTGGAGCGACATCAGCAGGGAGCTATATTGCGAGGCGACGCCGGCCGTAGTTGTGTAGTTCATATTGTCAATATCCCTATCCATCCCCAGCCATGCACAGTGCCGCCATGCCAACTGTCTTACTCGGACAATGCCCCGATGTCCTTTATGCAGTAACCCCAAGACTCGACGCTACAGCGATGCAGGGATGAGCAACCGAGTTTGTTCATTCGGTTTGCGTAACAGGATAACTCCCTTTTGGATGAAAAATGCGTGGCGCTGAGAAAACCAACGTCGAAGAGAGTAATTGGAAAACTGCTTTTTATTTGTGGGCTAGGCAGTCAGGATGAATTGCCAAAGGAGCTTGAGTGTACTATCTCGCTCTGTGGCAGAAGCACTTTATGCGTGCGGGCCGCACCGATGCTGTCCGAGGGTACGGTGCTGCGCATGTGCCGGCGGGAGAGGAGAGGTGCCCTCTGCAGGTCATGGCGCGAGAGACATGCGGCAGGCACCACGGCGCGGGCTTTGACGATATCACACCCCCCCCCCCACCCCCAAATGCCGCACAGTGTAGGCCTCCATGGAGGCGATGGGGATGTCGGGGCTGGGTGTAGGACGATGCAGCCAGACCAGAGGCTGGGTGTAGACATGGATCTACTGCATCTAGCTCCTTGGCATGAGTGCCCCTGCTGAAACGAAAAGCTGGAGGCAGGATGTGTGTCCTGCTCAACGATAGCGCGCGATCCCCGTGAGATGTTGGGGGTCCAGATCCGTAGGCGTGAAGGGAGCTGAAGGCAAGGAAGGCTGCAGCTGCGGTTGAGCTGTTTGCGGAGACGGCTGAGGTGATGGAGGTGACGTCCCAGAGAAGGCCGACCGAGATTGCAACACTCGCGCCGGTGACGACTGGAGCCGTGGTTGGGCAGTGTGTGACAGCCGCGGCGCTGGTGGTGCCGGATGCGACAGCGGATGTGCGAGCGGTGGCCTGGCTGGAGGCCAGCCCAAGGTGCCCAAGGTGCCCGGTGACTGGGAGGAAACTGTCTGGTGGAGAGGGCTGCGATAACCCAAACTCTTGCTTCCGTTTCAACCCTACTGCAACCCAAATTGCATTGGGAAATTCTCCCACTTTGAAGAATCTTGGTGGAGCATTGTCCTTAAAGGTAATGTGCGCGAAAAAATCCTGTGCCATACCCACAGAGTCTTCAAAAACTCGTGGGTATCTGTCACATGATTTTCTGATTCTGTCGTGGAGGACGTGGGAATGGATAGTGGCAACGTTGTCTGTGATCTGAAGGCCAAAAATATCAAAGGCGTTGAGGCAAAAGATGTTGGGGCTCTCATAACATAAGCTTGGAGGACTATGACTGGAATCATCTTGGTGGTAGTTCTGTACTGCATCGGAGGGGAGCACCTGCGAGGACAGCGGTGTAATCTCCTTTGTACGTGGTGAGGGTCTGTTCAGAAGTCTCAAGTGGTGGGGAGCCGAGTTTCTCGATTGTGCAACTGTGGACTGAGGTAATGGAAGCCCGAGTATCTGGCTGTCATTTAACGTCCTGGCCCCAAATTCAAAGCTGAATGAAAATTTTCTTTTGTTCCCGAACTAACTTAGAAGGCCATTTGCATATGGCAAACGCTCTGTGAAGGTCTGAAATTATTCGTGTTCGTCCGACACCGATTGGTATAGCAGTGTGGCATCATCAAGGTCAACTTTATTCATATCCATTGCTTCAGACCAGCGGTTGGCTGCGTTTGCAGCTCGCCTCTGTAATTTCTTCTAGCACAAGGTCTAAATGTGACCCACCTTATTGCCAAAGAGGCATTTGGGGCAGGATTCCAGTTTGCCGCCACTACGTTGCTGCTATTGGCGCGTCATAAGTGGTTTGCGGCGTCTACAGGTCGCCCACCCCTGTTATGCTGGGACTGTAGTGTATCCAGGGCCACTACCACAGGAGATGTCATTTCCAGCTCTGCAGAATCAAACAATTCTTGGGCTTCAGTTATGCGAAAGACATCCTCGACGATGGGGTCTGACAGTTTGAGAGTCTCTGCCCTGAGTCTGGAATCCGTGGTATTTTGAACTATGGTGTCCCTTAGCTTGGCGTCCGAGTATGACTGTCTGTAGATACATTCAAATATGCATGCGCGAGTCATGCCCATTCAATCCATAAGCCCTTGAACTATGGTGTCCCTTAGCTTGGCGTCCGAGTATGACGCCAAATATGCATTCAAATATGCATGCGTGAGTCATGCCCATTCAATCCATAAGCTCTTGTCGCTAAGACTGCGTATGTTGGCGTTTCGTGTGAAAGAATTTGTACTGCGTGGTGGAAACCAACATCTGGGATTCAATGTTCAGCGCCGCAATGAGGTGAAGGAAAGGAACTGATTCAGGTTCAGTCTGAGGAAAAAGCTTGATGCAAATATGCAGTACATCTACGCCAACCTAAGAAAAAAAATATTTTTGAACGTCACCCAAAAAGTGTTTGAACAACTGCTGTTTGTACTCGACGCACTCTCCTGTGGCAGCGTCAAACGTGCGGAACGGTATGACCGTCCGGTTTCTGCTTCCAGTTCGTCCAACTTCGTGGTGTGTTGAAGCAACACTTACTGCAGTAGTTGTCTGTCCTCCAATAGCTGCTTCACCGTTTCTATCAGTTTCAGCGACTGAAAGTTTTAAAGCTCATGTAACGATACAAGTTCCCCGGCTTTTTGGGTTGTTATGGCAAAGGGAAATTAAGCAGCGCGCAACATGCTTGGAAACGGCACACAGAGAAAATACGTCGTCTACGCAAAGCGAGCTACCGTGTGCTCCCGAAATCCAGAAAACACGAGAACCGCTGTAGATAATATAACGTGGAGCGCAACGCTGTCCTTAAGACAGTGAAAATCACGACGCTGCCATATGTCACTGTCATCGACAGTAAACAAGAACCAACCTCTGTCGCCACTTAATTGTTGTATCCAAAGTGGCACCCAACAACAGTAGGCGTGGGCGTAACCTGAACGCAGTTTATTACAATAATTGTTGTGACACAATCCGTTACATAGAAGTTTGTCGGTGTCAGGCAGCAAGAGCGAAGTCCATAATTGTATCTCATTCCAGTATATTGAAGCGTAACGAGACGTCCTGGTGGCTTGGAAGGCGAAGACTAGCACAAGGCTGCCTGATGAGGTCGTGCGCGGGCTTATAAAAGCGTAGGAATACGCCTGCCATGACCGAGTCAGCTGTTTGCGATTGGAACGGCCTCAGCGGGGAGCTACACTGCGAGGCGACGCCGGGAGTGGTTGCCATGGAGTCGCTGAGGCACTCTATGTGCGCGGGACGCGCCGGCTATGGAGGTAAGAATAAACGCAGGCGTCCTGACGCCACAACCGCGAAGCTAAGGGTAGCCGTCTTGATCCGACCAAAACACTACGGAATTTACCTTGTTGCATATGCTTTGTCGTTCGTATCTGGAAGGATTTTGCACTGTTATGGTGACTTGAGTGGTGTGTATGTGTACGAACCGTTCTAATCGTATATATATATATATATATTTGACGAATTAAAGCGTTCAAATGAATGAAATAAATCGCAATTTTGCGATGTTATGGCTTCACTGTATTATTTTTAGATGAAATACCAAACAGTGGCGAATGAAAATTTGTTCCCGGCCGGTATTCGAACCCGGGATCTCCTGCTTACTAGGCAGACCCGTTGACCACTCCGCCACCTTTTTTTTATGTTTTTTTTACGTCTTAACTTTTTTTTTTAATCGAACCCCGGTCTCCCGCCTGACAGGCGTGATACTAACCACTATACTACCTTTTTTTTACGTCTTAACCGTTTTTTTTAAACAGTACTCCAGCCCTCAAACCATCCTCCACACCCGACCTCCAAGTAGCTGGATTACAGGAGGTTTTTTTTTTTTTTTTTTTTTTTTTTTTTTTTTTTTTTTTTTTTTTTATGTCGGCGATAGCAATACAATCTGCACAGCTTTTCAAGTTCTTTCATAATACGCTCACGGAGATTGGAAGAAGCGTGATGCAACGAGATCTTGATCTTTCAACGTCGCAACATGCGTACCCATGCTGCGATCGGAATTGCGGTCCGTTATCGGGTATAACCTTATGCACTTCTTTTAGAAAATATTTCTCAAATGCAGTTGAAATGGAACTTTCCGTGGCACGGCGAACAGGAACAAAAGATAAAAATTTTGGCGTTAGGTGGACTCCGACAAATACAAAAGAATGTCCATTATCAGTTCTTGGCATTTTTTTTATTATTATTTTTTTTAGACGTCTTAACCGTTTTTTTTCCTACCCTTTACTTGGGTATCTGCAGTGGGCAATTATGCAAGTAAAAGAGCTGAACGTTTTTCCTACGAACTTAGTACTCCTTGCTCGGAATTAATTTCTCCCTTTCTCTTCTGCAAGGAGCCACAAACAAAAAGCTATTTTCCCGTATTCTACGGTTTGATAAAACATAAAAAAGGTAAGCAAAACTAAACATGTAACTCCCTTAAAATGAAAACAACTTTAAATACCTGTCAACGGTATATGGGTTCTATATTTTCCAAGTTACATTTAATCGTCGGACAAAGCGTTTTCAGGGTTCTACTGAGGCCTGCACGGCTACCGTAGCGGCCCCGGGGCTCACGGAGTCCCCACCGTACTTCACCCTCAGCAGCAATCCCCTACTTAGCTTTTATCCAACACAATGCCACTATGCCATTATGAAATCCTTATCCTATGCCTTGTCTTTCGAAAAGAATTTTTAACATATTTCCGTAATTCTTCTTGTGATTTTTTTTTTCCTAAATATTTTATGATATTCCTCCTGCATATATTGTCTATATTCCACTATACAGTCCTTCCCTTTCTTGTTAATTACATAATTAATGTAATTACCATATATCCATAATAACACGTTATTCTTCTGCGGGGGAAAACTATTTCCTCTGGAAAGAATTTGTTGTTCAAGGTGATTTCCCGTCCATCACTCCGTTTGATATAGGCGGCCTGCTCCGTGCTATCTTTCCATATATCTGCGTATCCTTCACATAAGAAGCGATGTCTCAACAAATCAACATTTCCGCACTTTGAGCATACGTTAGTTGTTCTTCGTCCTATGGAATATAATTTTTCGTTGGTACTAACGATATTATTGATGACTTTGTACCACGCCGACTGAACTTCCGTTGTTAGTGTTGTATTGTTAATATTTTTCCATATTTTTTCCAGTTTTTCTCAGGATATTTTAATTCCATCCTGTTGCGGATTGTAGTTGATTGTAGTCCATTCATTATATGTTGGCCTTTCCATTTGTTCTTATCCCCGATGATACCTCTCATATAGCTTATTTCAAGGTAGAACATTTGTATGTGGTTCAAATTGTCGTGTATTTTTCCGACATTTACTGGAGGCGACATGCAAACGGGCTTAAGCAGGTCAAATAAAGCAGCAGTGATGCTATCGGGATGATTATCGATTAGTTGTAAGGTGCGTTTGATGGAGAGGGCCTTACTTTTTTTCTCAACATCTGTTAGTCCTAGTCCACCCTTCTCACTTTTCAAAGTTATTACATCCCGTGCTACTCTGAAAATATGCCATACATAATTGCAAATTGTACGCATAATAGTTTTTGCTATATCTCTCGGAACCGGTAATATCTGACCGACATATGTGGCTTTCGCGAGGATTGCACAATTTATGAGTTTTATCCGTTGTTTTAGATTCAAATCCCTTGTCAGATTTAATTTTAAGACACCTCGAATTTTGTCCAGTAGCTGTTTCCAATTTGAAGCTGCCGTTCTTAGTGGGCAACTGTAGAAAGTTACGCCTAATGCAGTATGATGCTCCACTCGCTTTGCCCATGTCAGCCGCACATCATCGAGACTCTGCAAATTTAAGAAAGAACTTTTGGTCTCGTTTAGTTTCGCGCCCGTTGCGTCACAGTAAATCCGCAAGTGTTCTGTCAGCTGGACATTGTCTGCATCGCTTCTTATGATGATGCCGACATCGTCCGCGTGTGCGTTACTCACTCGTTTTGTTCCACGAATAGTTATGCCCTCTAAAGTGGAATGCAGAATTAGTAAGAGGGGTTCTACGGAAACGACGAATAAAACCATTGATAATGGACTGCCTTGTGGTACTCCATTTAAAATTTTGATGTCTTTGGTATATTGGCCATTAATAGAAATCCTAGTGGTTATTGCCGTTATAAAGTTCCGTATTACAGTCAAGCTTTTCTCATGAAAACCAATATATTTCAATGTATGATACAGATATTCGTGGTTTACCCTGTCGAATGCTTTTGCGAAGTCTATGAAGGCTAGGCCGCCTTTCGCCGACGAAGTCGAGAATATTGCAATTATGTCTCTATATTCACATACCGTCTTAAATATGCTCCTTCGAGGAAGGCAAGTCTGGTGGCTCCCAATTACATGTTCTAGAATAGGTCGCATCCTATCTTTGAGCACCCTCGCGATGATCTTATAATCGGCGTTCATTAAGCAGATGGGTCTCATTTTATCAAGTTCTTTCGTGTCTGTGGTTCTTCCTTTTGGTAGTAGTATAGTAACACTTTCTTTGAAAGTATCAGGAATAACAACACCATTGAGGACCTCGTTAACCACTGAGGTAAATGCATCGCCTATTAAATGCCAAAATTTTGAATAAAATTCTACTGGCAGGCCGTCGGGGCCAGGAGACTTATTGCGTGGCGAAGATTTAAGAATTTACGAAACGTCTTCGTTTGTTATATCTACAGTAAAATTTGAATTTTCTTCTTCAGTCACAAGGTTCCCTATTCCGGAGTTCTGCAGCAAAACTTGCGTTAAGTTCTCATTATTACCATTATCTTCGACATAAAGTTGATGGTAGTACCTATGAGCCTCGTTTAAAATATGCTTTTGTTCCGTCAGGATTTCATTATCGACCGTTCTGAGGCTGTTAATAAAACTTCTCCTCCTGTTTTTTGCCATTTGTATTAAGTGGTAGATGGAGGCATTTTCATCTTCCACTGTTGTCCTAGTGTGGGACTTTATCTTCAAACCCTCCAGCTGCGCCCTCTTAATACTGATCATTTTGGATTTAGTTCTCTTTATATCAAGAAGAACCTCTTGTGAGGTTGTTCATATAGTTCTCGAAGACAGGTGTAATAAAACTCCATTGTTGTCCTTGACCATCTTGCTCGCTCTTTCCCATATGCGATTAATGTTGAACGTAATCTTTTCTTCGCGACCGAAGTCCACCATTCAATGTGGGTTCGGTATTTAGCTCGGTTTCTTAAGACAGCCTGCCAAGTCTGTTGTATTTCTAAAGTTAAGGCTTGTTCTGCGAGCATGCTTATATTTAATTTCCAAAGCGGGCGGCCCCAATATGTCTTTTGTCTTGTAAGGTTGATACTACATTTTACACCTAGGTGGTCAGAAAAGGCAGCGGGTATTACTTCAATTCCGCGTATTTTGGCCTCTAAGTTAGGAGTGACATACATCCTATCAATTCTACTTTGTGAGTCACGAGTAAAATATGTAAATTTGACAACTGTTGGATACTTTACTTCCCAAGCGTCTTTCCATTTCATCTGTTTGACCAATGCGTCCAATTCGCGAGAGAAATTAAAATTTGGCCGTTGATCCTTTTTATTTAAGACGCAATTCCAGTCTCCTCCTATTAAAATTTCTGCAGGGTTGTCCTTGAGGAGAAATAAAATGTCACTCTTAAAAAATTTTGCCCTCTCTTCCCTGGCATTATTTCCTGAGGGTGCATAAATATTTTTAAAGGTGGTATTAAAAATTTTACAGCTAATTCCCCTCCCTGATTCCAAAAGACATACGTTTGTAAGTTCCTATCCATCTTTGGCAAGTATCGCCGTTCCACAAGCCTTCTCAGTTGCGGTGTTTAAAATCTCTTTGTAGCCGGAAAGATAAAAATTCTTGATGTTAACTTCCTGTAAGAAAGCTACATCAGTATCGGACTGATATAAAAAATCTTTGAGGGCGGCTACCTTCGAAGAATTTTGAATTTTGTTTATGTTCAAAGTGGTAACGTTGTATGTGTATTCCACTTTGAAATTTACTTTACAAAAGAAGATAACTTCAGGGCAAACTTTCGTCTATTAATTTATTTCGTCTATTTTTTATCTTTCGTGAAAAGTTTAAAATATCTTTCCTCAATCAGTGAAACACAACAAAAAATCATTCTCGTTCATGCGGTCCTTTCTGTGGATCTGACAAGTTAAAAATCGTTAATAGAAAACGTCTTCCTCACTCTCCTGGTCCGTGTCCATTCCGTCCGTCCGGTTCTCGACATCTTCCGCCCAATCACCCGTCTTTTCTGCTCTTTCACGACTAAGCCGGGATACGTCATCCATGTCAGGATTGTTTGTGTCAGGCACAGTGTTCAATTTCTCTTGCGGTTCTGCAGCATGTGACGAACCCGTTGTTCTATCACTGCACTTGCAGACTTCTTCCTTGTGGGATACTCGTTCCTGTCTTCCTCTTTCTTGAATGTTTCTAAGCCGTTCCCTTAAAGAAGGGGCCAAGTTTTGTGCCGCTTCGTGTGCAATTCGCCTTTTCTTGTTCTTTTTACGCAACGATTTCGCCAATCTATTTGGAGAAGACCCTGGTGAGGTGTCAGGGGATCCCGTAGGCGATCTCTGACATGGGGTCTGTTCCTTCTTGTTCGAGGGAGCGTCCTGAACGCCTCCGGTTTTGTCATCGGCATTTTGTACCACTAACTCTTGAACCTGCGGTGTTGTCAGACTGTCGTGATCTTCTTCTCGTTCATAATTGTTTTTCTTTCCTGTGGTATCTGTCTTGTCACCTTGTTGTTTTGGCGACGTTTTACGATTATTCCCTTGACTAAGTTTCCCTTGCATTTGAGACAATGACGCTATTTGGTCTTCAGCATGTGCAACCTCGGAAGAGTGCTCCGGGCGTTCAGCCTCGAGTAACGTATCTGGTACGTGTGAAGTGCTCGCAGTCACCTCAGGTACGAGCGTTTCGTCCTCAGTCGAGTGTCGATTTCCAGAGACGGGACTTCCTCGTCCGTTGTCCAGTTGCGCGCCCTCGCCGCCGGCCGCTTCCTCCCGCTGCTCCGCGGTGGTCAGTGGAACGGGGCCGCGGCTGTCTGCCGCGGCGGCGTATGTCAACTTCATGCTCACCACCGGCCCCGGGACAGCCGCCTCGTTAGCCGGGATCTGCGGGACACGACGTCTTGGACACTCGCTTCGCACGTGATCAGGTGAATTACAGAGAGCACACGTCTTCGGCTGTCCATCGTAAATCACGAGGGCACGATATCCACCGATGTTTATAAAAGATGGTATGTCCCTCTCAAGTTCAATCTTAATTTGTCTCACTCCGTTCAACACGGGAAACATGTATTGCTCAGACCATTTCTCGGCAACATTCGAAATAACCCGGCCATACGGTTGGAGGGCGATACTAATTTGTTCAGCTGGCATTTCGAACGGTAACTCGAATATTCTTACTGTTCTAAGACCAGCATGCGACACAAGAACGTCACTTACTCGTCCGTCTGAATGATTAAACTTCATTTTACCCCCACTTCTTTCGATAATTCGACAACATAAGTCAGCAGATCGTAATTTTACGTAAACAAAGTTCGTAACAAATGAGAGATGTACTCCAATTACATCTACATCCGTAATTCCGACTGTTTCTACAAACCATCTCTTTAACTCGAAAGCCTTCGGTCTAATAAAGTCCCAATCGAAAGTAAACTTAATTGTATCTTTTCTTTGACAACTATTCAGATTCATTTTGTCCTCTGGTGAAACATTTCAAGTTACGAGGACGCAACTAGAAGGTTACAACTGACCTGCTGCACTGCCGCACGCCCGTTGTTTACATCGGGCCGCCGCGCTGCCTCCAGACATCCGTCCCGCACTGCGGCGTCCACTCGAATGGGCTACCGAGGACACAGTGATCAGCCCGACTGCAGAGGACTCTTTCCTGCACGTCTCCAGCCACACACAAATCTCCATTCGTCACGCTGTCTCTTTCCTATACCACAGTCTATTTATCCTATAATGCTCGCAGCCACAATACTGTATTCCCGCATCAGGGAGAACAGACCATGAGGTATCGAGACACAATTAATTGTCGTCAGGAGCCCAGCCTCGGCTTGTATACAATTATATATATTTTTGACGAATTACAGCGCTCAAATGAATGAAATAAATCGCATTTTTGCGATGTTATGGCTTCACTGTATTATTTTTAGATGAAATACCAAACTGTGGAGAATGAAAATAAATAGGCTGTGGTGTAGGAAAGAGACAGAGTGGCGAATGGAGATTTGTGTGTGGCGGGAGACGTGCCGGGACGAGTCCTCTGCAGTGAAGCTGATCACTGTGTCCTCCATGGCGGAGTGGTCAACGCGTCTGTCTAGTAAGCAGGAGATCTTGGGTTCGAATCCCTGCCGGGCACAAATTTTCTTTCGCCACAGTTTGGTATTTCATGTAAATCTGATACAGTGAAGCCATAACATCGCAAATTGCGATTTATTTCATTCGTTTTAATTGTGACGTGAAATCGAGAGAGATACCATTTAGTGCGTAAATTGCCTCGCTAACGTGTGATTTTATCACATTTACTGTGAACGAACCTGTACAACATCTTTACTTGTAATGTAGCCTATTTTTCTCTTTCGATTTTCGATTTCCTAAAGATGAAAGTTATTTACCTCACTTAACATACTGCCGGCCGCGTTGGCCGAGAAGACTGCGGCGTTTCAGTCACTGTCTGCACGGTCACTACGGTCGGGGGTTCGAATCCCTCCTCAGGCAGGGATATTTGTGCCGTCTTTAGTTGTAGTTTGTAAGTTCAGGGACTGATGACCCAGTAGATAAGTCTCACAAGCTCTACAAACATTTGAACTTAACATACTATTTACGAATGAATAAGGAATATAGTATAAATTTGATTTTTATTAAGTCAATGATCTGGAAAGAAAAACCTAATTTCAATATTAATGAAACTTACTACTCAAAGAAAAGTTATCGTCACTGTGCTCATAAATCTGGCGTTAATTCACTCAATTGAAGTATTTTATCCAACGATCGTCAGGTTAGCTAAAGAAAGAACCAGGTTTGTGATTCGTAATATTGTAGTAACAACAATTTTTAAAGAGAATAAATGCGAATTTTTTGCTTTATTTTTTGATATTTTATTTTAAATAAAAATTTGAAACAACCAGTTTGAGGACGTTACATGCGTATATGATGCAATCAGCCACTATGAGAACAGACACAGCTATAACAAAAAATATACAAATGTTTGTAAATCTATCGGACCAAACTGCGTGGTCATCGGTCCGTAGCTTACACCTAGGTAAACTAACCTTAAGGGCAACACACACACCTATGCCCCAGGGAGGACTCGAACCTCCACGGCGAGCAACCGCGCGCTCGGCTACTCCACAGCGGCACAGCTATAACGCATTGTCAGTGTTTTGTTCGGAGTGTCATGGCGGACAGGGCTTCAAATTTTAGTACGGTCAAGCCCCTACAATCGCGTAAGCGGCCGACTGCGAACAGCGGACAAATTGAAGAGCGCCTCGGCGGCCATTGTGTTGGCAAAGTTCAGCGCGAAATTTAAATGTGAGTAAGATTCTTTTGATTAGAGACGAATTGTCCACAGGAGAATGGAAAAACTGGTAGAAGCTGACCTCGGGGAAGATCAGTTTGGATTCAGGAGGAACGTAGGAACCCGGGAGGCAATACTCACTTTACGTCTTATCTTAGAAGATAGATTAAGGAAAGGCAAACCTACATTTTTAGCTTTTGTAGATTTGGAGAAAGCGTTTGACAATGTTGACTGGAATACACTATTTCAAAATCTGAAGTCGGCAGGGGTAAAATACAGGGAAAGGAGAGTTATTTACAACTTGTACAAAAGCCAGACCGCAGTTATTAGACTCGAAGGGCATCAGTTGGGAAGGGAGTAAGACAGGGCTGTAGCCTTTCTCCGATGCTATTCAATTTGTACATAGAGCAGGCGATGAAGGAAAGCAAGGAAAAATTGGGAATAGGGATTAAAGTTCAGGGGGAAGAAATAAAAACATTGCGTTTTGCTGACGACATTGTAATTCTGTCAGAGACAGCAAAGGACCTGGAAGAGCAGTTGAATGGAATGGACAGCGTGTTGAAGAGAGCGTATAAAATGAACATTAACAAGAGCAAAACAAAAATAATGGAATGCGGTCTTAGAAAGTCAGGCGATGCTGAAGGAATTAGATTAGGTAACGAAACAATGAAGGTGGTAGATGAGTTTTGTTACTTGGGTAGTAAAATAACATGCGATGGTCGCAGTACAGAGGATATAAAATGCAAAATGGCAATGGGAAGAAAAGCATTTTTGAAAAAGAGAAATTTGTTAACATCGAATATTAATTTAAGGGTAAGGAAGTCTTTTCTGAAGGCATTTGTGTGGAGTGTTGCCTCGTACGGGACTGAAACATGGACGATAAGCAATGCGGTCAGGAAAAGAATAGAGGCTTTTGAAATGTGGTGCTACAGAAGAATGCTGAAGATTAGGTGGGTAGATCGCATAACTAATGAAGAGGTACTGGACAGAATTGGTGAGAAAAGGAACTTTTGGCATACCCTGACTAAAAGAAGGGATCGCTTGGTAGGACACATTCTTAGACATCGGGGAATCGTAAATTTAGCATTGGAGGGAAGTGTGTGGGGTAAAAATCGCAGAGGGAGACCAAGAGACGCGTATAGTAAGCAGATTCAAGTGGATGTGGGTTGCCGTTCTTATGAGGAGATGAAAAGGCTTGCTCAGGATAGGGTATTATGGAGAGCTGCATCAAACCAGTCTCCGGACTGAAGACCATAATAATAATAGAGACAGTATTCATTTAAGTCGCGAAAACTACGTCTCATTTAAATAAACAACTACAAAATAGCTTCAGAGTCTTTGAATATACAGCAAATATCGGTTGTGTGTAAATTTATTACACATACGGTGTAGAAATTGGCCAACAGCGTTTTCTGTTCCCAACGAAACCGAACTATAACATGTAGTTTTTTAGCGTTCTAAGTACAGCATATGAACGTAATTTATCGTCAGACACGATTTTTGGCACTTTCTCAGTATATTCTATGATTGTGAAACTTTTGTACAAACATTAATTTCGGAGGAGTTCCCCGCTTTACGTCTTTGCTTTAGTCCTGTTTTCTCTAATATTTAGATATTTCATAGCACCAAAAAATCAAACAGGGCTGCCTCAAACAGCTAAAGTTAAAAATCGATTGTGAAAGTGAAATATGCCATCAGATACACAACACAAATAGCTTCTTACCTTGTGAATACATCAACCAGCCACTACAAAATTCTCTTAAGAACAGGAACTATGCCATAACTTTTTCTTAACTAATACATCTAACTTTAGCATTAGGGTATCTAGCTGGAATATTGGCATTTTTTATGCTGTAAGCCAAATACCTTACAGTAGCGCGAACTGCTCAAAAGTCAGCAACTGTCATCTACATCTACAAGGGATACTCTGCAAATCACATTTCAGTGTCTGGCAGAGGGCTCATCGAACCACCTTTATACTATTTATCTCCCATTACATTCTCGAATAGCACGCAGGAAGAAATAACACCTGAATCTCTCTGTTCGAGCTCTGATTTCTCGTATTTTATTATGATGATCATTTCTACCTATGTAAGTATATTTTCGCATTCAGAGGAGAATGTTGGCGATTGGAGTTTCGCAAGTAGCCCACGCCGCAGCGATAAGCGCCGTTGTTGTAATGGTTCTCATCCCAGATCCTGTATCTTTTCCGTAACGCTGTCTCCCCTGTATCGTTACAATACGAAACGAGCTGCCCTTCTTTGGACTCTTTCGACGTCCTCCGTCAAACCCACCTGATAAGGATCCCACACTGGGATGCAATACTCCAAAAATGGGCGGACAAGCGTAATGTATGCAGTTTCTTTAGTAGTTCTGTTGCATCTTTTAAGAGTTCTGCCAATAAAACTCAGTCTCTGGTTCGCCTTTCCCACGATATTATCTACGTGTTCTCTCCAATTTAAGTCTGAAGTAATAGTAATCCCTAGGTATTTTGTGGAGTTTACGACCTTCACGTTTGATTGATTTATCTTGTAAACAAAGTTTAACGGATTTCTTTTCGTACTCAAGTGGACGACTTCACACTTCTCATTAATTAGAGTCAATTGCCAATTTTTACACCATACTGATATCTATTCAGTTCGTTCTGCAGATGGTTTTGATCTTCAGATGATTGTACTAGACGGTAAATGACGGCGTCATCTGCAAACAACCTAAGAGAGCTACTTAGATTCTCCCCTATATCGTTTATGTAAATAACGTACAGCAGCGGGCCAATAACCATCATAGGGTTCAACTTCAGTATGGCTATATGTCATTCATATATGGAACTATACACAGTTCTGGAAACCCCTTTCAGTTGTTATACCTATATGTAAAGCAGATTACCTTTAAATTCTGCGTTACAAGTTGCTAATATTAATTTCATAAACAAAATTCGAACTGCTGTGAGGCAACTAATTTCATGACCCCAATAGATATTTTACACAGTCATAAAACGAAAGTTTTTGAACTTCCTGGCCACCAGTACTGCCTAAAGCAGCTCCTTTTTAAGAGTTACCGGTATTGTAAAAGCCTGTTACTTATTTTATTCAAAATGTTCAAATGTTTGTATAGTCTATGGGACTTAACTACGGCGTCATCAGTCCCAAAACTTACAAACTACTTATGAACTACTTACGAACTAGGACGGCACAAATATCCATGCCCGAGGGGGGATTCGAAACCCCGACCGTAGTGACCGTGCAGACCGTGACTGGAGCGCCTTAGTCCCCCTTTTTTCTTTTTTTTTCTTTTTACGGGCCTCCATCCACCCCTTTAGCCCGGCCTTGCGCTCGCCAAAGGTCGCCTTCTTCGGCGTCGGCTTCACTGGCCTTCTATTTTCAACAGAAAAAAAAGAAATTTATTTCTCTCAAGTATAGTAATGTACTTAATCTCTTCCTTCTGTTCCCATTTTGATTTAGTATGTTGTTATGATGCACTCTTCTTTCCGTCTTGTGCGGCAGAGATGCTTGGATATGGTTTGCGGTGCATCTCAAGCTGGAAATTTTTCTTTTTCTACGACGTGTTTTTGCATCGATATGAAAATCAAAATTAAATAAGTATAAAAAGAAATAGCCATCTTTTTGGCGTAAAATGAAATAAAAAGATAATATAAAATATACCTAAATGAAATTGTATCGTTTAATTTTTCTCTCCCGTTGGTCTATATTGTTGTTCGTTTTAGATAATTTGCGTACTTATCTTTATATTTTCTGTGACGTTCAAGCTTCTGATGTTCTATCAGCAGGTACATCCAATAATCTTCTTTATTCTTTGTCTTGTTTGTTAAAATGTAATGAACAGTCTGGCCTTTGACCCAATTGACTGCTCTTCGTCTAGTATTAGGGAACGGTAACGTCATCAGGATGAAGTACTTGTACCGGTGTTATGGTGATTGGTGATGTGCGGAGAATAAGTGCCAGTGTTTTCCTGAATAGAAGCCACACATCTTTCGCATCTTCACACACAAAACGATGTTCTTCGGTGTCAATTAGGTTGCAGTGGGCACAGTTTGGTTCGGCTGCCAGATGTATTTTGTGCAATTTTGAGTTGGTGGGGACTTTTCTAGTCCCTCGGCCACCGCGGCCGGCTTATTTTATTCAGTCCTATATTGTCTTGACTGTCTGTTAAGCGAGAGTAACTATCTCTGAACACAAGTAGTAGGGCTACTTGTATTCCTGAGAAATATAAATGGGAAGACAGTATTCGATCTTTTTATTCCTTTCCTAAATTGATTTATGCGTTTAAAAGCTGAACAGCTCTTCACCATCGTGCTTTATGTACACTGCAATAGTAAAACAATACAGACGTGACTATAAATTGTGTATATATCCCGCAGTAGCTATTTAATACACGATTTACCTGGTAACAACACTTGTATTGATCTGACGCTTGCCACTACCTTGGCGGTCGGGGGAAGGTTCAAATTATCCCGCGACAGCAGCGCCGTGGAGAGGTGCCTCTGCTCGCCATGTCGCGGGAGACTAAGGTTCTGTATAGGGAAAGTATGGCCAGCCTGCCAGCGGCAGCCATGTTGGGCCTATTCCGCTGCTGCCTACGCACTGACCGCCACAAACGTTTCCAGCGCTTAAACAATTACTTATCAAGCAATTTTGAGAAAACTATTCAGTGAAAAAATTTAAATTTTTCATGTCTTATAGTGACATATATTATCTCTTTAAAGATCTGATTTTCTTTTCATTATTACGTATAGTTTCCGTGGTACATCAAATTAAAGTAAACTACTGCGCAAAATTTTGAAGAGTTTGCAGAGGAAAGATAGCATTGCGTATGGTTGCTTTTAGCACATACAATGCTGCGCACGAAATGTAGGTAAGACTTCGAAATATTATTCAAGGTTGACAGCAGAAACGATTTTTCATTCTCGACATACAGGGACAGATCCGAGGGACAGATGCGGCAAACTTTGCGTAGTTCTGTCCATGCGAACCTGGCAGCACTACGAAATACTTATCCTCCGATTTTAAGGAAATAGCTTGGTTTGTGGCTCCAGATCTAAACAGTTCACCTATAAATTCATACTGGCCTGTACCGTAGCCAACTATACGAATAGTCCACGAAACATGTCATCATCGGAGCATAGCGTAAGTGAAGAAAACTATTTAGATTATGGATAAGTCTCGGATGATAATTTTCTTGCGTATTGTGTACTTATATCTTATATGAACTACGAAAAAATGCAAGGGGACACCCACTACATGACTACATGACCAAAAAGAGAAAAATTAAAGGTGCTTTTACAACGCCAATTACATATGAATGTCTTAATATTTGCCTTGTTTCAATTCTTTGTTTCCTGTAACGATACACTTAACACATCAAAAAGAATGAGAAAAGCTTGATTCAGGAACTATATATTAATTTCATATCTAAACGAGAATCTAGTTCACTCACTCATATATGTCCAAAATTTGTATGTTTTCGCATTTGCACCTTTCAGCACAGTGCCTGTCGTATCACAGAACATTGTCTTTTTTATGATACAGATAAACAATTAATTCATCTAACTGGGGAGTTATCAAAGATGGGGTCCCACAAGGTTCGGTCTTGGGTTCTTTGCTGTTCTTAATATATATTAATGACTTGCCATTCTACATTCACGAAGATGCTAAGCTAGTACTTTTTGCTGATGATACAAGTATAGCTATCATTCCTGACAAACAGGAATTAACTGACGAAATTGTAAATGTTGTCTTCCAGAAAGTTATTAAGTGGTTCTCTACAAATGGACTCTCATTAAACTTTGAATAAACCCAGTATCTACAGTTTCATACAGTAAATGGCATGACACCATTAATAAATTTAGACTTTGAACATAAATCTGTAACTAAGGTAGAATATTCAAAATTTTTAGGTGTTTGCATTGACGACGGACTAAATTGGAAGAAACATATTGAAGATATCCTGAAACGTCTGAGTTCAGCTACTTATGCTATCAGAGTCACTGCAAAATTTGGTGATATATGTCTCAGTAAATTAGCTTACTACGCCTATTTTCATTCACTGCTTTCATATGGGATCATATTCTGGGGCAATTCAACAATGAGTTAAAAAGTATTCATTGCACAAAAGCGTGTAATCAGAATAATTGCTGGAGCCCACCCAAGAGCATCCTGCAGACATTTATTTAGGGATCTAGGGATACCCACTGTAGCTTCACAATATGTACATATATATTCGGTCACGAAATTTGTTACTAACAATCCGACCCAATTCAAAAGTAATAGCAGTATGCATAGCTACAACACTAGGAGAAAGGATTATATTCACTATTCAAGGTTAAATCTAACTTTGGCTCAGAAAGGGGTGAATTATGCTGCCACAAAAGTCTTTGGTCACTTACCAAGTAGCATCAAAAGTCTGACAGGTAGCCACCTAGTAATTAAAAAGAAATTAAAGGAATTTCTGAATGGCAACTCCTTCTACAATGTAGATGAATTTTTAGATGAAACTAAGGTATGGACAACATTTACTAAACTGACACGTTCGACATCATTACGAAATATCGTATATATGATCTATGGAACAAGTATTAATCTAATCTAATCTAGTTCGCGGAGGTAATCATTCGACAGTACAGATAAGGAAGCTCCTGAATCGACTAGTGTCTTGACTGTTTGGCCGTCGTTGATGACGTCAGTGTGATTTCCCGACATCTTAGTGGCTGTAGTCCGTGGAGGATTTTCATCTATGGCGGCCTCACCTACGTAGATGGTCGCCTCACCTAGTTTTCCTGAACACGGCGGCTAGGCGAGCGGTTAGTACCGCTCTAAGGCGACGGTGAACAGCGGCGGCATGTTGGAGAGCGGCCACGTCCAGGATACGGTGACGGGCTTCGCTCCATATCTCGACAGTATTCATGTGCAGCTGACAGCCTTTGAAATAACTGCATCAGTGTAGGGAACAACAAAAGGTCGAAGGTTGTCGTGTGTATTCCCGAACGACAGAGATCCGTACGCGCTCCTACACTGACTGCTGCCGACTCCAGTCCCCCACCACAATGATATGGTGTTGTTCCTGCCCGTAATCAGGACTGTTCCGTGTTTCGCGTTGCCTTCAGATGAGGTAACAAAGATGTCCAACAGAACACAAACTCTTGAAATGGAATCTGCAAAAGCAGAGGAACCCAGATAGCTAGTTTCAATATTTTATTTACTTATTTTTATTTTTTAGACAGGTTTCGGCAATTCTAAGTTGCCATTTTCATGTCTCTTACCATTTAAATATTATATGGTAATATTTCATCACATTTATATAATACTAGCTTAAACCGGCGGCTCCACTCGCGTGTTGGTTCATTATGATAGCACACTACTGAAAGATAGCTTTCCATGAGACTGGTTTTGAAGGATGAAATGAAATACAATAGAAACTTTTGAAACAAACATTTTAATCAACATTTAAATAAAAAAATAAACTTATGTGAAGTGCTTAATTATTTACAATAAATAATACATATATTATTCTTTATAGCCTGTGCAGCAATATCTCAAAACGTATTGAGAGTAATGTCCAAATTCATTTTAGGGCATTCTGGTAAACTACGTTATTTTTATTAAAAGAATTTTCTTTTTTACTGCTTTATTTATTTATTCTTATATTTCCATATTCGTATTGCTTATCCTTACATAGAAAGAGATGAAGACATTGTAGCGCGTATAGACCTAAGATATGGTCTGTGGCATTACGTTTCGCTGTATGTAACCTCCTTGCTATAGTCGCAAACGTCATCGCTGGCCTTCAGTCCAAATTTTTTTTATAATTTGACGACTTTCAACCACCATATCGTCTTCCACCCCCTTATAGCTATCGGCATGCAACTGCTGTGTTGTGCAAATGGAGACTTCGACAACAATTACACACAGACCATTCGTTTGTGTTCAGTAGTTTTCGCTGCAGAGTGAAATATTAAAACACACACACACGTAGAATTTTGTATACAACGATTACTTTCAATCCTAACATACTCCACCCTTTTATCACTATCAATACTCAAGCAACAATGCAAACAAATAAAACCATTTTCAAAGAGTAAATATAATTTTCAAAGAGTAATTATTGTTCCGCATTTCGCGTTATATTCTTCAAATTACAAAATATCTATCATATCGCTATAAAACCGTGCCTAAAATCTTCCTCAGGTATAAATTAGTAACTATACAAATAATTAAGTCTCTACGTCTTGTCGTTCGGACGTGATAAGCGTACACCGAACAGGCAATATATATATATATATATATATATATATATATATATATATATATATATATATATATATATATATCGATAGATAGCTATCCGATCGCCATAAAACCGTACCTAAAGCCTTCCCCGGGAAGACATTTGTAACTGTACACATTTTTAGCTCTTTATGTCTTGTGGTTCAGACGTGATAAACGTACACCGAACAGACTTTCACATTTATAGATATAGATTTAAGTGATAAGAGACTTGAAGACGGCAACTCAGAATTACCGAAACCGTCCTAATGCTTCTTATAGGGTGCGTTGCAGGTGAGTGGTATTCGGCATTCTGTCTCGATGATCTATTCACTGCAGAGAACGGTCATCTCTTGCTGATGTTGCCTTCTTTTAACTATTCCTGCTGTCTAAAATCGCGTCCAGGTTCGGGATATTACACTTCGGGTCACTACAATAGCTGCAGCCACCTCCCTTTGTGTCTGTCCCGCTTCTAACCGTCGTATGGTACTCCACGCCATAGCTTCGTGTAAGTCACGTTGTTGTTGCATTGCAGTACCTGCTCACTACACTGTATGAACCCAGGTGCTTGTGTAATTCGTTTGGTAGAGTAAACGGCTCACCTGAAGATGGGGATACCGGCCGTCAGCTTTGACCTGTGACGTCATCGCAATGCGATAGTTTTGAGGCGCGTGAGTGTTTGTTGGAGGCTTCAGTAATTATGTGGTGGCTGAGTTAAAGATGATTGTTTACAAACAAAATACATTATAGATTAACAATTTGTGTTTAAAAAGTGATCTGTAGTTTCCCTCTAATGGTAAGGTATAGATTACGTTAGAGTTTTTTTTTTATTGTTTTTTTTCCGCTTTTTAGCACTGTAGGTGCCTGGGACCTGTGATCGATGGTACATACTGTTATCTCTAATTCACACGGTTAACTACAGATTATTTACTATGTACAATACACAAAATATTAACATATCCCGTATACGGGATGACGTCATGGGTCAATGCTGACGGGTGGTATCCCAATCTTCAGTTATGCCGAGTAAACACAAGTCAGCACCATCTCCCTCTGCAGAAACTGTTATTACCACTATCTGGCTTGCCTCCTCAGAACCGACAGAAAGACTAGTATTTTCGTTCATTCTGCCGATGACAATGGTTCAGAACCTAGATATTTCATCTGATCCCTTAATTGTTTAGACCAGTCTAAATAATCGTGCTGCTCTCCGTTAGATCTTCTCCCCGTCTTGCATTAACCCTGTAGATTGCTATATATGTTTATGTGTAACAGATTACAATGACAACATAACTCTTACGTAACTCCTGAATGTTCGATCAGACACTCTTCCTCCAGTAATTTCTTTCAGACTTGTCTTTCAAACTCATCTTTTGTTCTAAAAACAATCCGTATATTACTTCGTCAGAAATTTTACTTACATACAATAATCGTCAATTGGCACTGTCCTATTTGGGATACACCTGTTTATTTCTACTAAAGCCCCCATAGGACTTTTACTTCCTCTTCCAATAGATAACGAAGGAACTCAACAGACTACGATAAACAGTGTATGGAAGAACTTACGAAAAGACGATACCATAGCAATTCCAGATTCAGAGTGCAGAAAAAGGTACACTACCGTTGGCACTTGAAATAAAACTTAACACATCTTTTCTAGGATTTATACAAAATTTGGTTCCCAGAAAAACGAATTCCCATTTTGTAAGAAGTATACGGAAATAGTGATTTTCATCCCCTCACGTACGCCTGACTGTTGAATGGTTCGAAAGTATTTTGGTTGCCAGTATTAGAATAGAAAAAAAATAAAGGAATGGTTGCCAAATGTATTGACTCTCAGAGAAACGGCTTTAGGTACAATAAAAAGGCCTGTACGAAATAATTTCTTAACTCGTTTGCTGCTCCCTTTTGTTTCTGCCTAAAATACTAAAGTATTACTTAAATAATTATTGAGACAACAAACAGAAAAACCTTTACAGCATTAATATCTTATAAACATTAACGCTAACTTCCACATCACTAAGGAATACTTTTATGGTCAATGGGATCTACCGAATGTGAGATATAAATAAAGTGAACGGTGTATAGTATAAGGCCAAGATATGTTCTTGTTGAGAACTTTCAGTAGCGATTTAGCTTCGCCCTGTACACTTCCTAACTCAATCATTCCCGGCGACAGATCGAACACGCAATGCTGTTACAAGTTTAATTGCATGTTGCACATCCTGACTTGGTTATATCGGAAAGCCATTTATCAACAACTCCATGTTCAGACTTTGGATCTCATTTTAAGATGGCTCATCTAATTGCTTCCCTGTCGCTCACAAGAACAGAACTACTAGTCTTATTAAAGGTGACAAGCAATATTCCCCATAAATAACATGTCGCATTAAGCAGTAAGTTTAATGGCCCAAACTAGAGATAAGTTCTTCAGAATATTCGAGTAACAAACGCATATTTCATTGACATGGCGTCAAATATGGTATTATATATTTAGCAAACAGTTCAAAACAAGATGGCTTCTCCACAACTAGTACAAATAAAACATAAGTCCCGTTTTGATATATCATCGCAGGAGTAAAATAATAAGCCATGAAAAATTTTACAGTTTATTTTACAAAAAGTAATTTGTATTTTTTCGTTTTATTTTGTACTTGCGGATTCGGCATACAATGCATTGCTAACACGTATGGGAATTGGATGTACACCGGTGGCGGCTGGTGCTTCAGGAGACTGAGAGTTCACTTCTTTCAGTGTGAGTCTTGATAATGGTCCCGTCCCCCTGCTCGGCGCATCCATATTTCAGCCTACCAAGTTTCTTGATTTCACACTTTTCTTCCAAGCTTAAAGCTGAGAAATTTGTTTCCAAGAGATACTGAACGTTATTCATTTTTTAAAATAATAAACAACAAGAACATATGAATTTACACATAAACACCCAAACACAGATAAGTACATTATTACACTGATAAGTGACTGTTACAAAATGAATATGTTACGATGAAGAGACCTTCGGGTCACGTCACACTAAGCATCACTCCCTATGCATGCGCAAAGGATGTTCTTCGCCACCTCATATGACACAGTTAAATATTTGTTACAATGAAGAGTATAAATGTCATTTGCCCTCAAAAACTTGACACACTCGCAAAAACGTCCAAAGATATGTAGCAAGTATCAATAACAAAGTCATTGTTGTTCCCTGTCCGAATAAAATAGGCACCCTAGGCAAATTATTTTAATGGCGTCCCATGTAATAAAATCGCAATAAAACGTCAATGTAAAATACACATTGCTTTTTTTTAATTCAAATACGTAATCACAGCATATACATTACATTAACATATTTCCTCATTAAAATGGGACACACCATACACTTCTATACGACAATGTTACTTTTTGTCTTTTAAAACGGTTTTTGTTGATAGTTTACAATAAATGATACAATTATAAGCTTCATTATACAAAAGAGTCACACAAATTTCATTGTTCTTGCAGCATTCTTCTTGTCTTTTGCAGTATCTGAGACGATCTCCTTTAAATCAATCGTGTCTGTTGTTTCTCGTTCAACTGACGAAGTTGCCAACACCACAACTCGACAGGTTTTGAAGATGGCTTCCAAGTAAGACGAAACGTTATAACAGTCGACTTCAATTTGTAAAGATTTTGCAGAAGGTCATTCTATTTAGCTTTACTTCCGTAGGGTGAAGAGAGTCATGTAGAAGTTTTTCAGCAATGAGTCGTAAGTATTACTTATGGGCCGATCTAGATTTCGAGCACTGTGTGGTCATTATCAATGTTTAAAAACGATTATAATACATAAAACCTCCAAGATGGAGGTCAAGTTGTTTTACGTATTTTAAGCGTTTTTAAGCATTGATAATGACCTCACAGTGGACGAAAACTAGATATGCCAATAAATAATACGACTGATTGCTAAAAAATTTCTACAAGTAAAACTACAGTCGTTGAGCACAAGTTCCACCTTGGAATCAAGCCTTATGAAGAGAGGCAGTCTGGTCGTTGCAAGCCCACCTACCTCGTAACACAAAGGAAAGTAATTTACATTTTAAATTAAAAAATAAATGTAGTAATTTTTGATGGCGCAATTAAGTAGACACTTCGGGAAATTTTCTGTCGTGATAAGCATCCAGCTGTGAGAAACGCTACACACCAAGATTAAGAAGCACGTACTAAAACAATACGACAGCAACTTGAAGAAACGAGCTGAACCACCATTAAATTAAAATATGCGTGCCGTTTTACTAACTGTCAAGCGACAGTTTCATCAGTAAAATGGCGTTTGTTGCGTATTCCGCATGTTCCTTATACCACTGAATATCACCAAGATTATGCACCACTCAACTCAGTAACAGTGCAGAGCCACTAAGAAAATGCAAACCGTCTTCTCCTCCTAAAGTAAGGTTTTACTCCTCTGTTTTCAGTTCACAGTCGTCGTTTCAAGTTAGCGTTGTGATCAGGGTCATCTTCCGTACAGTCAGGACCTCGCACCTAGTGACTTTCACTCTTCTTAGACCTGGTCCTTGGTGGTCCACACTTCAACGATGATGGCAAGCTGCAAGGACACGTTACCACATGGCTGAATACACAGGCGGCAACCTTCTATGAAAATTGCATACAAAAACTTGTGCCATACTATGACAAGTGCGTACAAAATTTCGGAAGCTATGTTGAATATAGTTCTAGTTGTAGGTTTTTGTACAATAAATATTTTTCTCTATTTATCCAGGTTTGTTTTATATAACAAAACGGAGCTTTGTGGACACATCTAGTATTTCAATATCGTTTCGTGATTTTGGTTCTCCTTGCGTTCCGTTTCATTGGACGCTTATGAAATTCAACTAACTCGTTTGGATTCTGACTCATTAGCATACTTAACATAATTAATTAATGAAGTTTTCAATACCACATGTGTCACAAATTCGATACGATGGTGTTATGGATTAAGCACGTTATTATTTTATATTTCGCCCCGGGCGACTCTGTAATTATACCACTTATTGTGGCAACCACGCAACGCTTGACCGTCGCAGTGGTTGATGGGGAATCGAATGCAAATTTCCATTAACACATTAAAAAATAAAACTTTACATCACTTATATATGCCATAAAACGTGTTACCGGGTATACGTTGACAGGATTAAAATATTCGATTCTTTTAATTGTTATAAAATGTAATTCAACTGGCCTATAATCTCATCTAGTTAAAGCAAACGTCTTTCGTTTAATTAGTCGACGTAGTAGCATTCGTAAATTCACATTTACTAAAATATTCCAGGCTACAATGCCGTGATCTGAATCATTTCTGATTGAAATCTAACATGCAGCCATGGATAATAGCCGGGAATATTTAATAACTCTGAAATTTCAAGACGTTAAAGTTGACATAATACATTCGTAATAATATGGACGTTTCCTCGGTCGTACAATTTTTTTTTTTTTTTTTTTTTTATGTCAACAATGTCTTTTATGTTAAAACAATTCAAATATTCGTAAATCTAAAGTAAACTGCTGCCGTTAGCAGCCCGTAGGCTTACAAACTAACTTATGCTAAGAACAACACACATACCCATGCCAGAAGGAGATCGCGAACCTCCGACGGTTAGAATCCGCGCCCTCCGCAGCAAGGCGCCTTAGAGCACTCCGCCAGTCCATCGCAGTACTTTGATCAAGGGAAGTTTCAAGGCGCATAGTTCAGAGTGCGTGATGTCGTAAGGAATCAAACTACAGGTAGAGTTTGCCGCGGTGGAGTAGCCGAACGGTCTAAAGCGCCTCGCTGCGGAGCGCGCGGTTGCTCGCCGTCGGAGGTTCGAGTTCTCCCTGGGGCATGGGTGTGTGTGTTGTCCTTAGATTCGTTTACCTTAGTTTAAGTTCAAATGTTCAAATGTATGTTAAGCTTATGGGACTTATCTACGAGGTCATCAGTCCCTAAACTTACAAACTACTTATCAACTACCTTATACTAAGGACGGCACAAATATCCATGCCCGAGGGGGGATTCGAACCCCCGGCCGTAGTGGCCGTGCAGATCGTGACTGAAGCTCCTTAGTCCCCTCGGCCACCGCGGCCGGCTAGGTTTAAGTAGTTTGTAAGCTACGGACTAATGACCATGCAGTTTGGTCCGATAGATTTACGAACATTTGAACAGGTAGAGTTTATGACTTGCCCGATACTGATTACCCAAGAGCAACAACTGCGCCAGACAAGGGGTATCCCCTAAAGAGACCGTGTGTTTGTGAGAGCCACCAGTAAGGAATATGACACCAGCCTATACGAGAGAAACTGCACTAAAAATCTGTGTGTTGTAAAAGGCCACAAAGAGACCCAACCTGAAACACTACAGCTGAGCCCAATATCGGCAAGAAATATGTAATACTGATTACCCTAGCGCAGTAACTGCGGTGGACAAGGGTCTCTGCAAAGAAACCATGAGTTTATGAGGGCCACCGGGAAGCAAGATCACCCCAGTCTGTGCGAGACATTTTGCCCTAAACATCTGTCTAGTGTAAACGGTCATAGATATACCCAACCCTGAAACAGTACAGATGGGCTCAATATGGGCAAGAATAATGGAAATTAGGGGTAAAATTCTTTTCACAATTGATGCTGCATATGTCTGATACCACATTAACGTCGACAACTTACCGCCGAACCTCATCAGAATTTAAGGAAAGAATTTAAGTTAGTTAGTTAGTTATGGTCTTCAGTCCGGAGACTGGTTTGATGCAGCTCTCCACCCTACTCTATCCTGAGCAAGCCTTTTCATCTCCTCATAAGAACGCCAACCCACATCCATTTGAAACTGCTTACTATACGCGTCTCTTGGTCTCCCTCTGCGATTTTTACCCCACACGCTTCCCTCCAATGCTAAATTTACGATTCCCCGATGTCTAAGAATGTGTCCTACCAAGCGATCCCTTCTTTTAGTCAGGGTATGCCAAAAAATCCTTTTCTCACCAATTCTGTTCAGTACCTCTTCATTAGTTACGCATTCCTCTGTAGCACCACATTTCAAAATTCTCTATTCTCTTCCTGTCCGTACTGCTTATCGTCCATGTTTCACTCCCGTACAAAGCAAAACTCCACACAAATGCCTTCAGGAAATACTTCCTTACACTTAAATTAATATTCGATGTTAGCAAATTTCTCTTTTTCAAAAATTCTTTTCTTCCCCTTGCCATTCTGCATTTTATATCCTCTGTACTGCGACCATCGCATGTTATTTTACTGCCCAAGTAACAAAACTCATCTACCTGCTTTTATGTTTCGTTACCTAATCTAATTCCTTCAGCATCACCTGATTTTCTTAGACTGCACTTTATTACCCTTGTTTTACTCTTGTTAATGTTCATCTTATATGCACCTTTCAGAACACTGTCCATTCCGTTCAACTGCTCTTCCAGGTCCTTTGCCGTCTCTGACAGAATTACAATGTCATCAGCAAAACGCAATGTTTTTATTTCTTCCCCCTGAACTTTAATCCCTATTCCAATTTTTTCCTTGCTTTCTTTCACCACCTGCTCGATGTACAAATTGAATAACATTGGAGAAAGGCTACCACCCTGTCTTACTCCCTTCCCAACTGATGCTTCCCTTTCATGCCCTTCGAGTCTAATAACTGCGGTCTGGCTTTTGTACAAGTTGTGAATAACTCTCCTTTCCCTATATTTTACCCCTGCTAACTTCAGAATTTGAAAGAGTGTATTCCAGTCAACATTGTCAAATGCTTTCTCCAAATCTACAAAAGCTAAAAATGTAAGTTTGCCTTTCCTTAATCTATCTTCTAATATAAGACGTAAAGTGAGTATTGCCTCCCGGGTTCCTATGTTCCTCCTGAATCCAAACTGATCTTCCCCGAGGTCAGCTTCTACCAGCTTTTCCATTCTCCTATAGATAATTCGTGTTAAAATTTTGCAACCATGACTTATCAAACTGATGGTTCTGTAATTTTCACACCTGTCTGCACCTGATTTCTTTGCAATGGGGATTATTACATTTTTCTTAAAGTCTGAGGGTATTTCGCCTGTCTCATACATCCTACACACCAGTTGAAATAGTCTTGTCATGGCTGGATCTCCCAGATGCTTTAGTAGCTCTGAGGGGAATGTCATCTACTCCTGGGGCCTTGTTCCGACCTAGGTCTTTCAGGGCTCTGTCAAATTCATCTCTCAGTATAGTATCTCCTATTTCATCTTGATCTACTTCCTCTTCCTACAACATCGTCTCTAAGTTCATTTCCTTTGTAGAGCTGCTCTATGTACTCTTTCCACCTTTCAGCTTTTCTTTCTTTGCTGAGAACTGGTTTCCCATCTGAGTTCTTGATATTCGTAGAGTTGCTTTTCTTGTCCCAAATGTCTCTCTTATTTTCCTGTAGGCAGTATCTACTTTTCCCCTTCTTATACATTCTTCTACAGATTTGCATTTGTCTTCTAGCCACTCCTGCTTAACCATTTTGCACTTTTAATCGTCTGTACTCCATTTTGCCTGTTTCATTTACTGCATTTTTATATTTTCTCCTTTCATCAATTAAATTTAGTTTTTCGTGTGATATCCAAGGATTTTTTGTAGGTCTTTGCCTTTCTACCTATTTTGTCTTCTGCTGCCTTCACTATTTCATCTCTCAATGCTACCCATTCCTCTTCTACTGTTTTATTTCCCCCTGTTCCTGTCAATTGTTGCCTAAATCTCCCTCTGAAATTCTCCAGAACTTCACTTTCCTTCAATTTATCTAATTACCATCTACTTATTTTCCTACCTTTCTGCAGCTTTTTCAGTTTCAGCCTACAGTTCATGACTAACAAGTTATGGTCAGAGTCTATATCTGCCCCTGGATATGCCTTACAGTTTATAACCTGGTTCCGGAATCTATGTCTTACCATTATAAAATCTATCTGATACCTTCCGGTGTCTCCTGGTCTCTTCCACGTATACAACCTTCTTTTGTGATTCTTAAACCACGTGTTTGTTACGATTAAATAATGTTCCGTGCAAAATTCTACCAGGCGACTTCCTCTTTCATTCCTTCTGCCCAGTTCATATTCACCTACTATTTTTCCTTCTCTTCCTTTTCCTACTACCGAATTCCAGTCTCCCAACACAGTTAAGTTTTCCTCTCCCTTAACTGTCTGAATATTTTCCTTTAGCTTCTCATATATTTCTTCGATCTCCTCATCATCGGCAGAGCTAGTTGGCATATAAACCTGTACTACTGTTGTCGGTGTTGGCTTCGTATCTATCTTGACAATGATAATGCGATCACTGTGCTGCTCATAGTAGTTTACCCGCATTCCTATTTTCTTATTCATTATCAGTCCTACTCCTGTGATACCCCCAACTGATTTTGTATTTAATATCCTGTACTCACCTGACCAGAAATCCTGTTCATCCTGCCACCGAACTTCACTAATCCCCACTATATCTAACTTCAACCTATCCATTTCCCTTTTTAAATTTTCTAGCTTCCCTACCCGATTAAGGGATCTAACATTCCACGCTCCGATCCGTAGAATGCCAGTATTGTCTTTCCTGATGACAACATCGTCCTGAGTAGTCCCCGCCCGGAGATCCGAATGGGGGACTATTTTACCTCCGGAATATTTTACCCGAGAGGATGCCATCATCATATTTCCATACAGCGGAGCTGCATGTCCTCGGGAAAAGTAACGGCTGTAGTTTCCCATTGCTTTCAGCCGTTCGCAGTAGCTGTGTGGCAAAGCCACATTAGCTGATGTTACAAGGCCAGCTCAGTCAATCATCCAGACTGTTGCCCCTGTACCTACTGAAAAGGCTGCTGCCCCTCTTCAGGAACCACACGTTTGTCAGGCCTCTCCACAGATACCCCTCCGCTGTGGTTGCACCTACGGTACGGCTATCTGCATCGTTGAGGCACGCAAGCCACCCTACCTCGGCAATGTCTGTGGTTCATGGGGGTGGGAATTTTGGTTAGGGGTTGACAATTTAGAGTCCATCGTGTTGGCATCGTTAACGATTTCCTCATTCGTGCTGCTAGAGCGTAAGACCCTCCCACCCTCCACCCCTCCATATAAATGCAACTGTGCATGCTTGGTTGATAAGAGATATGTGAGCACGTCCTGATCAACAATGAAATCTTATGGGAGTTACAAAGTATTACGGTTACGTGTCGCCTCTTTCAGAGTACAGTCCTGGATTAACTACGCACTAATCGCAGCCGTTAGTTCATTAATGGAAGCATTCCTTGGATGCTGCTTTCAGAAAGGCGGTTGCCGCGGCGGAGTGGCCAAGCGCATTGAGACGCTATGATCCGATGAGTGAGGCTGCTTTCCGTCGGGTGTTCGAATCCTCCCTCGGGCATTAATGTTTGTGCTCTCTTTAGTACAAATTAGGTCCTAAGTAGTTTGTAAGTTTAGGGATTGATGACCCCGTAGTTAAGTTTCTTAAGCTTAACAAACATTTGAAACGTGCTTAGTGACTGTATCGTGGACGTCTTAGTTACATGAACGGTGTCAAAATATTTTCCAGAAGCACGGTTTTAAGTTTATAGAAGAACTAGGAGTGACACGATGCTAACCGAATTTGCACAAACAGGAATTTTCTTACCGGCGAAAACCTTACGACTGAGAAGTGACGTGTGGCACGGCACGTTGTATTACTGAATAAGGAAGGAGCGTCAAATGCTGAGTCATTAGGTGTGTTCGCGAATAGCTATTCACCCATTTTCCCGAAAATATTTTATAACTTTGCACGGTTCCTTCTGATTCCGGTGTTATTGTACAGCCCGAAACTTTCTCTTGTCGAACCAACTGTCAGGTGTGTTTTAACTCATTCATAATACTTCTTAATGGTCTTAATAGACATAGCATCATTGCCATACACCAATAGTAATATTTAATGATTTTCTCTATTTTACTTTTTATTTTTCCTCATTTACTTTTTCTACATTGTATCTTGAAACAGAAATAAAAGTTTGCGTGTTATACGAAGCCGATAATGCGAGACAGATACGGCAAACATAACGTCGCACGAGCGACTCAGACCGCTGACTGAGAAGTCAAAACGTGTTCCAAGTTTACTCCACCTGTCTCAGTGGATCAGGCTAACAGAAAAGTTACATGTAATGATTGTAGCGTCACCACTTGCTGCTAAAAATTAATTCGCCAGAGTTTTAGACCACACTAAATGTATAGCTGAAGTGTAGTCTAGTATAGAAATGAAACCTAGGTGGATTTTTCAAGAATAGGTAATAAGATCGGATTAGTAATGCAAACGAAAATCGAGTCGCGAACAAAAGAAATTTGTAGCGCAGCTTGACTAAATGTAGTGGTTGGTTTAAAGGACATAACGGATCACGGCATCGATAAATTCGTAATGGAGAGTGTTGCGCCAGTTACAACTGGGAGGAGGAAATCAGGACACATCGCAAACTGGTTCAAATGATTGCAGGTCTCTGAAGTTACGCAGACATGAGGGGCTTGTTAAAGGTAGACTGGCGTTGAAAACTGCATCGAACAGACTTCTGCTTGAACACTAATTCCATATTCATGGTGAAGCTGTCCCTCCTGCGTAATTATATCTTCATTCCGTGTCTTCCTCCATGTTACCATGAATTTCGAGTTACTGAATTCGGTTGTAACGAAATTGCAGTGCTCGTGAGTTGCCGTAGTAGTTTTCACTTTCCTCATTGAAAGTAAAATAAATAAATAAATAAATAAAACTCCAAATAAAATGTTCACCAGACTGATGTCTTCTTAGATTGCGTCACCAGCTCAGAAGACATCAGGCAGGTCGTTGGGTCTTGATGAATAGGTTGTTTATTAGTGAGAAACCAGTCTTATGAAACAAATGTTCGAAAGCTGCCACTTTGGTTATTTATGCAGAATTAAAGGAACTGCACATTTAACAAACTGAATCTGATTAACATGACGATTGATGTTGATTTTATAAGACTGAATTTCACCATTATATGAACTACTACTACTTTATGACCGATCGCATCGTTCTGTCCACCACATGGACGAAGGAATAATGAGCTACCCGGTAGTTCCCTGCTTCAGTTCAGTTTGTGGTCTATCTGTTGGCCCTCGTACAATCGTTTTAATATCTTACGATTGTTTTATGGTTTTCTGTGTATTAGACGTGTCTTTTTGATCTTAGATAATTTTGTTATTAACGTACGCAGTGGAACATGAGTTCACGATGGTGTTCAGTTTACTTGTCCCAACCCTAATTTTTCCGAGAGCTCCTTTATCAACGACCAGGTACCTGTCTGCTGTTTAGTATGTAAGATTAATCTACTAGTTGCATGCTTTGCTTGGTTGAGATTGAAGTCGAGAATATGCACCCTGACATCATGACGTGTGTGTGTGTGTGAAGCTTGGTGAAATTATGTTCACTTCCAGCCCCATCTGTTAGCCATGGGCCGTGGTGGAGTGGCCGAGCGTTCTAAGGTGCCTTGCTGCGGAGGGCACCGCTACTCGCCGTAGGAGGTTCAAGTCCTACCTCGGGGATGGGTGTATTTTTTGTCCTTAGAATAAATTAGTGACTAGGGACTGATGACCAGAGTATTAAAGTCCCTTAGATTTGCAAACATTTGAAAATTTCGTTAGTTGTAGTAAATTTGACAATGTTGATTCAATTTTTTATTGAGATGAGGTTCAACAGCCGTAAGATATTTGAGGAAATGCATACTGTAAACCATAAGCTGTTTATTATTTTTCCAAACTTCTACCGGTTTCGGTTATAAACCATCTTCACGGAAGAGAACTAGACAGAATGATTAAACAGGTGCATTATATGCCTCCTTATGCATAATGACATGCAAGTCACACAATAAAAATAAATAAGACGTCACTAGGCATCAAGTATTGGTAAAAATTATAAAAATGTAAAACCAAGGTCTATTACAAGAGAACCTCTTGAGGTCTATTGCAAGAGAACCTCTTGAGGTTCTCTTGTAATAGGCCTTGGTTCACCATCACACCATTGCTTTTATATTTCCTCAAATGCTGATTCAAATGTTCAAATGTTTGTAGAGCTTATGGGACTTAACTACGGGGTCATCAGTTCCCAAACTTACAAACTACTTATGAACTAGCTAATACTAAGGACGGAACAAATATCCATGCCCGAGGGGGGATTCGAACCCCCGACCGTAGTGGTCATGAAGATCGTGTCTGGCGCGCCGCAGAAAGCTCGGTCACCGAGGACGACAATGTTGATTCATTAAGTAATTATGCTGTACCGATTTGTTTTAAAAAGTGAGCCATTTAATTAAAAAAAATTAGCGTTTTACAGAAATCACTCCCCCTTTAATTTTCGATGTAATCATCACGCTGCTCCAGTAAATGTTCAAATGTTTGTAAACGGATGGGACTTAACTACTCTGGTTGTAAATCCCTTGGCTTAAAACCTACTTAAACTAACTTAAAATAACCTAAGGACAAACAGACACAGCCATGCCCGAGGTAGAACTCGAACCTCCGGCGGAGATCTATCGCGAGCTCCACAGCAAGGTGTCTTAGAGCGCTCGACCACTCCACCGCTGGCTTGTTCTAGCCCCCTGTCAATGATAAGAGAGGTCAGATACCTTTTGAAGAAATTAAAGCAACTAGAGAGTTGATAGCGTGCCCTATATATCAGGCAGGCTAGGTGATAAAGGGCAAACGTAAATTAAGACGACACCCTACTGAGCAGTTTATTATCAGAAGTTTTGACTTGCGAGAAAGTGTTTTTCATCCCGCCAATGTTACATATTCTTTCACTGATGATTAGAGTTCACCCATTACTCTTCGTGTCAAAATACCATGCTTCAATTGTTACCGGATTTCGTGAGTCGAAACAACTGATAGGGAGGCTGAATTGATGCAAGAATATTAAGAGGAATGTATCAGATTGCGTCCTTGTACGAGATTTATTACATTGGACAACATTCTTGCAGGGGTAGTTTCGTTTCAGTGATATAGCAATAAGACACTGCACTCGTATTCGAGGGACAGCAGGTCAAAGCGTCCAGCCATTCACATTTAGGATTGTTGTTTCTCAACAACGCTTAATCTTTTTGTAACCTTATCAACTAAATTTTAATGTTAGAATTTTTTCGTGCTTTTGGAATGCATAAGTAGTTAATTTTTCTAACTCTCGGTTCTTGTTTACGGTTTTATAATTTTTTATGTGTAACGTACATGCCCCCGTGGACTCGAGGACAAATGGAATTGCCGCGGCGGAGTGCCCGTGCGAATTGAGGCGCTATGCTCCGATGCGCGAGGCAGTTTCCCATCGGGGGTTCGAATAATCTCTATAAGGTAGTTTATAAGTACTTTGTAAGTATAGGGACTGATGACCCCGCAGTTATGTCTCATAAGCTTAAGAGTAACATTATTGAACAAATGAAATTACGAACAAAATTTATTTACTGAAAATAGGGCTTTTAAAAACAAGACTTTAAGATGGATTATTATATCAAACAAAATACATATTTATTCACAGACCAATATTTAATGAAATGTCTGAAAACTTGGCTAAACATATAGTGATCAAAAATCAAATGTTTGTAAATCTATCGGACCAAACTGCGTGGTCATCAGTCCGTAGCTTACAAACTAATTAAACCCAGGTAAAGTAACCTACCGACAAACACACACACCCATGCCCCAGGGAGGATTCGAACCTCCACGGCGAGCAACCACGCGCTCCGCAGCGTGACGCTTTAGACCGCTCGGCTACTCCACCGCGGCAAACATATAGTGAGACCGCTCAGAATCGCATATTGAATTTATCCCTATCTCTTGCTTCTGTGTGCTGCATTGTCACCCTCAGCTCCTTCTCAGAAAATGTTTTCCAATTACATAAAAAAACAGATCAGAAAACCACAACCTCATGGGTTATTTTGTGTCGAATGCTGACGTACCCTTCTCCCAATTGAAGGCTGCCTTACAAGTGAAAAGTGAAAAGGAAGTTCGGCAAGTTTTCCTTCGTTATTACACTTCCAAAACTATTAACTACTGAAAGGCACAGAAGGAAAAAAATGGAAGCTCGCTACAATTTAAGTGACCTTCACCTCAGAGCATATATTTTTCTCCGGTGGTCGATTCTGTACCGTATCGAATACATTAAATAAATGCCACCAGTGCCACATCGTAAACAGCGCTAAGTATCTGAATTTAATTTGTGTCAAATTTAATTTGCCAGTCTAGTTCATTTTCGTTAGTACTCTGTTTTAAGAGGTTTATTCCCGCGTATTTGCAGATTTCGTTTGTACTACTGTTTTAATAGTTTATTCTATCGTATTTGATAAATACCGTTGTGTTTAGTCTTCGTCTTTGACCGGTGTATTTCAAAACAAGTCAGAGACCGTTACTAAAGCTCGTTATCAGTCAGTCCAGTGCCAACTGCCACCAGTGCCGCAGCTTTAACAGCGCTAAACTGCCGGACTCAGTTTTGTTGATTTGACAGTGTAGTTACCACTGACCACAGTTAAGTCAGCAGCCAGCTGCCTTCATTAGAGTACTAGGCTTCTTTAAAGTTGTTAATTGCAGTTAATTGTATCGATAGGATGGATAGTATGTGTGCCTGCTGTGTGCGGACGCAGGAGGAGTTGGCCGCGGTTCGCGAACAGCTGAGTGTGCTGTTGGCTACGGTCAGCCGTCTTCAGGCTGCTGTCTCGGGGTGCAGCGATGGTGGGGAGTCTGGTGCGTCGAGTGGGACACCTCAGGTGTCTCACGCTTCGCTCTCTGTCCCTGCTACCGAGGCACCTTCAGGTGTACCGGACGTCGTCGAGCCACCTTCTCCGCAAGGGAAGTGGCGGGTTGTACAGCGTTCGCGTCGCTCGAGGCGGAAGGCCAATGTGGAGGCTGGACGTCCGTCCGCGCCCGTTCGTCCTGTGAGTGAAAGTGTGGCCACTCCTTCAGCAGGGTCCGAGTAGGTGCAGGGGGGGAGGGGATTATTAGTTATTGGGAGCTCAAATGTTAGGCGCGTGATGGAGCCCCTTAGGCAGATAGCGTCCAGCGTGCACTCGGTGTGTCTGCCGGGGGGCGTCATCCGAGATGTGGAGGCGGCCTTGCCGGCAGCTATCGAAGGTGCGGGGTGCTGTCGACTGCAAGTCGTGGCTCACGTCGGCACCAATGACGCTTGTCGCTTGGGTTCTGAGGACATCCTCTGGTCCTACGAGCGGCTGCCTTCGTACGCGGGGTGCAAGCAGAGCTGTTGATTTACAACATTGTTCCCAGGGTTGATCGGGGTCCTTTGGTTTGGAGCCGAGTGGAGGGTCTGAACCAGAGACTTCGTCTACTCTGTGACAGTCATGGCTGCAGATTTCTGGATCTGCGTTATCGGGTGGGGAATTGTAGGGTGCCCCTAGATAGATCAGGGGTGCACTATACTAAGGAAGCGGCTACTCGGGTAGCAGAGTACTTGTGGAGTGCACATGGTTTTTTTTTAGGCTAGGCGCTAACTCTGATGAGCACTCGCTTGTCAGCATTCAAACAGCGAATTCAGGCCACGTCCGGAACAAAAATTCGAACATAAAAATATTAGCCGCGAACTTACAGAGTATTAGAAACAAAGTTCCCGAATTTGCAGCGCTGCATGGAAATTATTGCGCTCAGATAGTTTTAGGCACCGAAAGCTGGCTAAATGATGATGTGGCAAGTTCAGAAATATTTAGCGAAGCGTGGAATGTATATCGGAAAGATAGATCTGATACAACTGGAGGAGGAGTGTTCATCGCTGTGGACAAAGATATTGTTTCTACTGAGATCGAGGTTGAAAGTAACTGTGAAGTTATCTGGGCACGTATAACAGGTCTAAAAGAAGTAAAGTTAGTAGTTGGGTGTTTTTACCGCCCCCCCCCAGTGCTGCTGTAGCAGTTTTAGAATCATTCAAAGAAAGTCTACACCAGGTAGTGCATAGGTATCTGGACCACGTAATATTAGTCGGAGGTGACTTCAACCTTAAGAGTATAGATTGGGACCTCGCTAGTTACCAATAAACCAATCAAGAAGGCTAGGAGCGTGTTTTTGTTGGGAAGAGCCGATAAGCAAATGTTACGATCGCACTTAGAAAATGAATGGGCATGGTTTAATTCTGGGACTATGGATGTAGAGGAATTGTGGACTAAATTTAAGTGCATTGTTAATAAACGGTTAGAGAAATATGTGCCAGTAAAGACGATTAAGGATGGAAAAGATCCACCGTGGTATAATAATAATGTTAGAAAGCTGCTGAGAAAGCAAAGGCTGTTGCACTCTCGATTCAAAAAAGAACACGCAAATGATGACAGGCAAAAGTTAGTAGAGATTCGTGCGTCTATAAAAAGATCGATGCGTGAAGCATACAATAATTATCACAGCCATACCTTAGCAAAAAATCTTTCGGAGAACCCGAAAAAATTCTGGTCCTATGTAAAATCGATAAGCGGGTCAAAGCCCACTGTCCAGTAACTAGTTGATCATTCCGGGGCAGTAATAGAAGAAAGCAAACGGAAAGCTGAAGTTCTAAATTTAACCTTTAAGAAATCTTTCACGCAGGAGGACCGCACAAATATACCATCATTTGATCAACGTACTAATTCCGAAATGTAGGACATAGCAATAGGTATTTCCGGTGTAGAGAAGCAGCTGAGAGAGCTAAATACGAAAAAGTCTGCTGGTCCGGATGGAATACCAGTTCGGTTTTACAAAGACTATGCTGCGGCATTGGCCCCTACTTAGCTTGCATTTATAGCGAATTTTTAATTCAGCGCAAAGTCCTAGTGATTGGAAAAAAGCGCAGGTGACTCCCGTGTATAAGAAAGGAAAGAGAACTGACCCATACAATTACAGGCCAATATCGTTGACATCGGTTTCATGTAGAATTTTGGAGCATATTCTCAGTTCGAATATAGTAAATTTTCTTGAAACGGAAAAACTTCTTTCCATGAATCATCACGGGTTTAGGAAACATCGATCATGTGAAACTCAGCTTGCCCTTTTCTCACATGACATCTTGCGAGCCATGGACGAAGGGCAACAGGCGGATTGTGTTTTTCTCGACTTCAAAAAGGCGTTCGACGCGGTGCCACATTGCAGACTGCTAACGAAGATACGAGCTTATGGAATAGGTTCACAGATTTGTGACTGGCTGGTGACTTCCTAAGTAATAGAACGCAGTACGTTGTTCTCGACGGCGAGTGTTCATCAGAGACGAGTGTATCGTCAGGCGTGCCCCAGGGAAGTGTGATAGGACCGCTATTATTTTCTATCTATATAAATGATCTGATGGACAGAGTAAGTTGTAATTTGCGGCTGTTTGCTGATGACGCTGTGGTGTATGGGAGGATGTCGTCTGTAACTGACTGTAATAGCATACAGGTTGACTTAGACAAAATTTCTAGTTGGTGCGAAGAATGGCAGCTAGCTCTCAATGTAGAAAAATGTAAGGTGATGCGCATGGGTAGAAAAAACAATCCCATAATGTTCGAATACAGCATTAGTAGTGAGCTTCTTGATGCTGTCGCGTCGTTCAAATATCTAGGCGTAACATTGCAGAGCGATATGAAATGGAACGAGCATGTAAGGACAGTTGTGAGTAAGGCAGACAGCCGACTTCGGTTTATTGGGTGAATTTTGGGAAGATGTACTTCACCTGTAAAGGAGACCGCGTATAAAACGCTTGTACGGCCACGTCTTGCGTATTGCTCAAGTATTTAGGACCCGCAGCAGATCGGTTTGAAGGAAGGCATAGAGGCGGTTCAGAGGCGAGCAGCTGGATCTGTTACCGGTAGGTTCGACCAATGCGCGAGTGTTACGGAAATGCTCCGGCAACTCAATTGGGGATCGCTGGAAGAAATACGACGTTCATTTCGTGAATTTCTGTTAAGTAAATTTAGAGGGCCGGAATGTGAAGCTGAGTGTAGTACGATCTTGCTGCCGACTACTTACATTTCGCGTGAAGATCACAAAGACAAGAGAAATTAGGGCTCTTACGGAGGCATATAGGCATTCTTCCTTTCCTCGTTCAATTTGGGAGTGGAATAGGAAAGGAAATGCCTAGTAGTGGTACAGTGTACCCTCCGCCACGCACCTTACGGTGAATTGCGGAGTATGTATGTAGATGTAGAATTAAAAAAAATAGCCGCGGTGGAGTAGCCGAGCGATCTAAGGCGCCTTGCTACGGAGCGCGTAGTTGCTCGCGGTCGGAGGTTCGAGTCCTCCCTGGGGCACGGGTGTGTGTGTTGTCCTTACGTTAGTTTACCTTAGTTTAAGTAGTTTGTAAGGTACGCAGTTTGGTCCGATAGATTTACAAATATTTGAACATTTTTTTGAAAAAAAAATAGACAAAAATATGAATAAAAGAGCACAAACAGCAATTCTCTGACCACACTAGCCATAGCGCAAAATATTCCAACGAAATTCAAATTGTTTTATCAATTTTATGCAAAATATTTGCACACATCTGTATATTTACAACAGACCATTTGAAGAGAGAATAAACGTCTTTACTGAGGTTATTAGAACATTGTACACAGGAAAACAGTACTAAAAACACCAAAGAACAAGGCACATAAAATACAACTGAAACAATAGCTCTGCCATTAGCTGCCAAACATTGAGTCGATTGGCTGCAAGCAACTGACACTTTTTACAGTAGATCGCATTACCTCACAGATGTCGTACTGTAATATTCGTCTTAACTTCGGAAGTAAATTTTTGTGAGTCACGCATGTACTGACGGTTACGAAAGGGTTTGTTCCTCAAAAATATACACGCCTAATTTCCTTGTACATTTTTCATCTCTAACGACCGCTTCGTAGACAGGATGTTTAATCTTCTCGCTTTACGAAGCCCCGCTAACTCTTTCGTAAATTAATCTCATTAAGTCCTCGGCACGATTTCCTCTTTTCCGATAGTTCACTGCTGACCATTAAAACTGCAACACCGACAAGGCAGAATGCAAAACTGGCGGGAAGTGTATAACACACCTGGATGCGCAGAACGTATCAAATTGGTAGTAATAATGCCCTTGATATATTGTATAAAAGCAAAGATAGTCCAGCGTGTTTGTCATGCAAAAATCGCATTTGAATTGTTTTTGTTTGTGATAGCGCATGACATGCTTTAAAGAGCACCGGAATTGTGGACTGTAGATCCTGTTGCTTATCGTTCCGTGTAATTACTGCTCCCGTTTGGCGCACGAGCACGACGGTCATGCGAGTGTGGAATTTGAGGATTCAGGGGCGACATAATCAGCGTTATGTGACATTTCACGGGCAACACACGAGTAGCACTTAATAATATTTATGAGGGAAAGGACACTTTTGTGCAACACAAAAGCGCTCGTGTGGTACAAAGCTTTCTCGTTTCTCGCATGGAGTCATAACAAACGAGGGCGAATGAAACAGGATGACTCCGTATTCATCGATTTACAAAAAGCGTTTTATACGGCTCCTAACTTCAGACTACTAACGAGCTGACTTCTTAAGCAATGGAACCAAATATCTTGTCGAAGGTTGTAGCGTTTAACAAAGGGTAGCGTCAAGAATACCACAGAGGAGTGTGATAGGACCTTTATCATTCTCTACTCACATAAAAATAAATAAATAAATAATCCTATGGATGGTAGGAACTTGAGAGTGTCTACTGATGACGCTTGGACAGAGGAAAGTTTCATGGTTGAGTGACTTTAGCAGGGTGCGTGATGACTTAGTAGCGATGGTAAAAACCGACCGGTTAAAACCAATACCGATATTTCAGTTCTGAATAACCGTTCTTCGGTATTAATTCGGAACCGGTTGTACCCAATATTTTTAGTTATTGCCAATAACCGTGAAGAAACACCGGTTTAACTTCTTTGTATAGTAGTGGTTCTTAAAGTTTCCTGTTCCTAAATAATTAAAAAGATTTATAAACTACTAATAATTATACCTAAAATTTATCCGGCATTGGTTATCGCAGAAACTAGGAAATGCGATCAGTGATAACAAAAACACAATCTCAAGTCGGAAACGAGGAACAAACGCATGGGATACGAATTAGTACAGCAGTTGTCGAAGCATCAGTGCACCTGTTGCCTTGTGGCGTGGCCTATTAAACGACGCGTACGCACGTGAAGTGTACAAGACTCGCATCCGTCTGGCCATACGGTAGTTCCTCGCCGTCGTCGCCAGACATCGATTGTGTTTTAAATGGCACCACTCCCTGCGTAGAGGTGCAGTAGAACGTCGATTATCTAAAGTAATTGGGGGACGTGGGTGTTAGGAAAACTGGTTTGTCCGGATAAACGAACTGTACATGTTTATTCGCCAAAAAGAAGTACTGTACAGCAAATTTATTCATAAAAACAGGCATCTCTTTTAAATGAGTGACCTGAATAATTATTATCATGACTGTAAGACTTCGCCATGAACGACTGATTATTTGTGTTACATGGAAAATACCTGATTTTTCTACCACTGGAACCTAAAGCTATTTCAATCCCAACCAACATGTTCTGTACTGTTGGACATCAGCATTAAGTACATAAACGTGTTGGAATAGATCCCATAAAATTACTCCGATCAGCTTTATCCCTTAGGCACGGTCATTACGAAACGAAATATTAGCTGTTTTCGGCAATACGACATTATAGCCGGAGTGTTTCAACCTGCCCCATTTTCCCATATTTTGGAACTCTACGCTCTTCTAGAGACCTACGGTACACCACTGCAAGAACAGGGCCAAGTTCCTTCGCGTACTCCGTGTAAAAACGGACTGGTATCAGGCCCTGCAGCCTTTCGTCTTTTTAGCGATTTTAATTATTTTTCTACCCCTCTTTCAGTTATTTCGATATCTGCCATTTTGTTATCTGTGCGGCAATCTAGTGAAGGAACTACAGTGCAATCTTCCTCTGTGATACAGCTTTGAAAAAAGACACTTAGTAATTCAGCCTTTAGAGTGTTATCCTCTGTTTCAGTACCATTTTCGTCACAGTGTGTCTGTACATTTTCTTTTGATCCCCCTACCGCCTCCTCCACGTGCGAACGACATCACTGTGATTCACCCCGAGACGTCTGGAAACTTCCCTTGAGAGTCCCACCTGACACAAAGTAACAATGCGTAAAACATCAACCTCCGGAATGAACCTTCTAAGCATGGATAAACTGCAGTCCTAGTGTAATACCTAGGATTGATCGACCGCCTTACCCGCTCGGTCGCGTCGTCACTGACAATGCGTGGTTGTTTATATCTTTGTGCGGGTTGAGCGACATCTGTGGACGATTCGTGAGATTGTGTTTAGGATGCAATACATGCATTCAACGTCAATGTCAGCTGACCCTGGAACCAAGGTGTTGTAACACTTATGTGATTTGTTTTCATATTTTTTGCGTAAAATCTTTTTCGTAAAAAATGGCCAAATTTTACATTTACAGGATGGAAATATTCCGAGAAAATACAGAGACTGAATTGGAGATCAGTCTCTTTCCTTTATAAAAGGAAAATAAGTTTTTTTTCAGGTTCATGACTCTGATGATGGGTAAGAAAAAAACATTCTAATACATTCCCATTTTTTTATATAGTATGTTGTTGTTATAGTCTTCAGTCTGCAGACTGGTTTGATGCAGTTCTTCGCCCTAATCTATCCTGTTAAAGCAGCTTCATCTCTTCATAAGAACGTCAAACCATATCCATCTGAATCTGCTTACTATATTCGTCTCTTGGTCAAAAATGTGTCCTACCAATTGATCCCTTCTTTTAGCCAAGCTATGCCAAAAATTCCTGTTTTCTCTAATACTGTTCAGTAGTTCCTCATTAGCTACGCGATGTACCCACATAATTTTCAGCATTTTTCTTAGCGCCATAGTTCAAATGCCTCTATGTATCGTCCAAGTTTCTCTCCCGTACGAGGCAATACTCCACAGAAATATCTTCAAAAAAGTCTCCTTCACACTTAAATTGTGAGATATTTGTGTGGAAACATTTAAGTGGGACACACAATATATGGTCGGCCGCGGTGACCGAGGAGACTGAGGTGCTCCAGTCACGGTCTGCACGGCCACTAAGGTCGGGGGTTCGAATCCCCCCTCGTGCATGGATATTTGTGCCGTCCTCAGTCTTAGTTAGTTCATAAGTAGTTTGTAAGTTTAGGGACTGATGACCCCGCAGTTAAGTCTCATAGACTTTACAAACATATGAACATTTGAACATAATATATGGAATTCGGTCGAGCCATTTATGAGTCATAGCAAGACTAAGACACAGCAACATAGACTTTTCATGACAACGTTATTTCGCATTACAATCTTAAAATTATCATTGTATTTGGCCCAAAAATTAAACCGGGAAAAGTCTATCGAGGAATTTGGCAATGTCTCTGGCTAACCATAAAGACACTTCTGAAATTCAGTCACTTACCGAATAACATACTTTCTTCCTCTGTAGCGAGTAATTCCTTCGCTCTTATTTTAGAAAGTAAGCTTGGCTGTGAAACCCAATCTCTCTCTGTAAATGGGCTCGGCGTTAAGTTCCTAATAAAATGTGCTTAATAGCCCTCCGTTTCGGCCAGCTGTCGGCGCTCAGGGCAGCAGCAAACTAGCGAAATACGAAGACCCAGAGCGATTAGCGAAGAAAGCAGACGGTAGAAGGGAGAGGGAAGGGGAGAGGGGATTTCCAGGGTCGGATTAGGTTCGTTCGAGTTCTGAGAATTTTGCCAGAAGCCACTGTTTCTTACTTCCCCGACTGTGCATGCGCGGTCGCCGCCAATTGAAACTGCAAACGCCAGCTCTATGGCCTATTCCTCGCGTTTCGCGGTTTGACCACCCGTAGCACCAGTTGACACATTTCCTCCTCCACCTCTATTGATGATTGGTTTATGATTTAAATAATGAAGCACTGCAACAGCATCAGTTTTTTTTTAAGTTTAGCACTAGGTGTTTTGAGACTTTAGTTGTTGGTTAAGTACAAATATTTATGTGGGGTTTACATTTGTGGCTTTCTGCTTACTTTGATCTATGCTGTGTCGTGTTTATAGGTTATAAGATAAATTACACATGGTAAAAAGTGGTGATTGTGTGTGTGTGTGTGTGTGTGTGTGTGTGTGTGTGTGTGTGTAATGGAGGAGACAGTAAACGTAAGCCCATTACAGTGCGAGATTTGCTTTGGTTTGGTTTGTAGTTTTTGAAAGGGACTAAACATCTACGGTTATCAGTCCCTTACAGTGCGAGAGAGAAGCAGTTATCTTACCGAAATAGCTTACATTACATACGTAAATATTTGATCCTGATCTCGAGAAGTTCTCAATATGCGTCATGTACAGGATAAAAATATGCATAACTCTTTCAGTGTTTCATTATATATATATTGAATAAAATGATGTCAAATTGTCAAATAAAGTTCTGAATAAGTCCAGATACATTTTCCCCATGAACATGCTCTTTTACTTTAAATTCTTTGATGAAACGAATTGGACAAATTTAATTTAATTGTGGCATTTATTTTGTCATAAATGTCCCCTTCGATTGTTACTAATTTTTTTTTTTTTTTTTTTTTTTTTTTTTTTTTTTTTTTTTTTTTTCGTTAAGGTTGATAAACTAAAATGTTCGTGCCCTAACCCAATCAACGCTGTAAATGGTCTACTTCCCAGAATGATTAACAATCAGAACTCATTAAGTTGATAGGAATAGGCTACAATGTATCTAGTGAGCAAACTTACGAGTGGTGCTAGAGGTATTAGGTACATTAATGAAGTTGTATACACGCTACGGACAATGAATATTCGTGTTTAAAAAGGAACAGTGTTCAGTATCGTATCTCAGTATGCTTTCCTAAGGTACATTGTTGATTTCAGAATGTGGTCATTACACAGGGCAAGCTTTTTGTAGTATGTTAATCAGTAGTAGTGTAATTTTAATTTTTAGCAAAACATTTAGCTCTTCTGTTTGTTCGCAAGTGGGTTAAACGAATGTGGTTTCGTGTGAACACTGAGAATGTGATTTCGTGTGATCACTGTAATAGTGGTTCTGAATCTGTGTTCATCTCAAGTTCATCGATTTAAGTATAATGCATGCAGTTTGGTACCTAGGCGGAATTCCCTCTGAAAAAGTGGATGTTTATGTGCACAGGTCATTAATTTTATAGTAACGAGTGTAGTATCTTATCCACAGTTGTTGGATTTGGTGATCCGATCCTTGTATAAAAAAAGCAGTTTTTTAAATTTAATTTTATTATTATTATTATTCATAAAGGAGATCTTACGAGTACTTTCTACATCTACATAGGATACTCTGCAAATCACATTTAAGTGCCTGGCAGTATCATGTAAAAGACAGAATCTGTAGCAAAATTCTTCAAGGGAATAAAATAATATTGTTGTTGTGGTCTTCAGTACGGACCCTGGTTTGATGCAGCTCTCCACCCTACTCCGTCCTGAGAAAGCCTCTTCATTTCCTCATAAGGAAGGCAACTCACATCCGTCTGAATCTGCTTACTGTATTACTCTCCTGGTCTCACTGCGATTCTTACCCCACACAATTTCCTCCAATGCAAAATACACGATTATTTTTATCTGCGAATGTGTCCTATCAAATGATCCCTTTTTAATTAAGGTATACCAAATATTCCTTTTCTCCCCAGTTTTGTTCTGTACCTCCACGCCGCGGCGGTGCGGCCGATCGCATTGAGGCGCTATGGTGCGATAGGCGAGGCCGTTCGCCGTCGGAGATTCGAATCTCCACTCGGCAAAGTTAATAAAGCAATACAAACGGCTAGGGACGTGTTTTTGTTGGACATCGTTTAGTCCGGTACAATGGATGTAGAGGAATTGTGGATTAAATTTAAACGCATTGTAAATCAAGGGTTAGGAAAATATATGTCTATAAAGACGATTAAGGATGGAAAAGATCCACCGTGGTATAATAACAATACGAGGTAAGACCACAAAGTAAATTCTGTTTGGTCATATTAAACAAACGTGTACAGGTACAGAAAGAAATATTTACTGTACAAAAATCTACAACTGTTAAAGTACTTTTCTACATAGCTAGGCACTCGTCATAGCATGGCACAAGTTTTTGTATGCCTTCTTCATACGAGGTTGCCTCCTGTGTATTCAACCATGAGGTTACATGTCCTTTCAGCTGGTCATCATCGTTGAAGTGTTGACCACGAAGGACAGATTTTACGTGCAGTAAGTGTAAACTTAAAGGTTGTGCTTGATCTTTCGGGCTTGATCGTTTTTCAATTGTGTGAACTAGTTCATAAGGCCCGCAGCGGAGCGGCCAAGCGCATTGAGGCCCTATACTACGATGTGCGAGGCCGTCCCTCATCGGGGGTTCGAATCCCCGCTCGGGCATGGATGTTTGTGCTGTCTTTAGTATAAGCTAGTTCGTAAATAGTTTGTAATTTTAGGGACTGATGACCCCGCAGTTAAGTTCCATAAGCTTTACAAGCATAAAAAATAATTCAATAAATTCATTAGTAACCACAGCCACTTGGTCCTTCATCGTGCACTTGATGACGTTCTTCATTTAACAGTCTGACCCATCTACTAACGACTTAATCACTCATCGCATATGTCCGTAAACCTCGCTGATTTGCCGGTGAATTTCCTCTGGTTCAACTTTCTTTGCATTTAGAAAATGAATCACAGATATGATGTCACACTCGGTGGCATTTTCACTTACGGCTGAGAATTTAAAGAAGCACCACAAAGCACACGTTGGCTGCAGCGATCTGAAAAAGACGTACATTTCTTCTCCTTGAGTCAGAGTAATTGCCGCGCATGCTCGGAACTGCGATTGTCGTACTGCCGCGGATAGAAATACAAAGCGGCACTTACTTTGTTAACGACCCTCGCATTAGAAAGCTAATGAAAATGCAAAGACTGTTGGTACTCTCCAGTTCTAAAAAGAACATGCAAATCAAGACAGGCAAAAGTTTGCAGTGATTTGTGTGCCTATAAGGGCAAGGTTTCGGGCGAATAATTTCACGTGACTGATTTCCGAACTTAGAACAAATTACCTAAGCAAAATATGTTAAAATGTTTGTTAAGCTTAAGGGACGTAACTGCGGGGTCATCAGTCCCTAAACTTACAAATTTCTTATGAACAACCTTATACTAAGGATGACACAAACATCAATGTCCGAGGGGGGATTCGAAGCCCCGACGGGAAACAGCATCGCGCATCACACCATAGCGCCTCAATGCGCTTGGCCACTCCGCCGCGGCTTCCAAAGCAAGACAGGTTCAAATGTTCAAATGTCTGTAAATCTATCGGGCCAAACTGCGTGGTCATCAGTCCGACTTAAACCTAGGTAAACTAACCTAAGGACAAACACACACACACCCATGTTCCTGGGAGGACTCGAACCTCCACGGCGAGCAACCGCGCGCTCCGCAGCGAGACGCTTCAGACCGCTCGGCTACTCCACCGCGGCGCAAGACAGGTGATAATATTTTAAGGGAAAAAGATAATGAAAATGTAGGAGAGACATTAAAATAATAGCTAAAATAATAGCTAAACACAAATCTCTAATAATTTTGACTTTTTGTTAAAATACGGTCAGAAAAATAATACGTGTTGGGTGCACAGATATTATCACAATAGTAGAGTCGTAATCGTATCGTCCATCAGTTTTTATTATTTAAATTTTTATCTTAAATGTTTGCAAAAAATCATAAAACAACAGCAAATCTGAAATGGGCCGTAAAATACGACATCCCAACGAATTGCAAACGTAGACTTCTTTATCGCATGTACACAAACTGGAGAGACACTTTTACAATGACTGTTATAAATGAAGTAATGAAAATAGTAACTTTGTATATAGATTATGTTCTAAAGCTTTGTGGAATTCGGTATTATCACATTTATTCAGTTTGTTATTTTAGCTGTAAAAGAAAACTTAGCCACGATTTGAAATATAACATTTGCTCTTTATTTTAACGCAGAACAAAGTAACATGAAAAAAGTCATATGTGAACTACAGGAAAGGTAATACCATCAACGTTAGAAGCACCCATTCCAAAGGTAAACATTTTAGTAGATGCATTGATTCTAATTAACGACTTTCAACATATTCTGTTTCAGAGCTAAAGATATTAAAATCAAGCCACAACCTATGCCAGAAACTCACAATAGAAGAAAATTACCATATACAAAAAGCAATACAGAAGGAAAATCAGTCATGAACGAATACACCACTCTATGCAAAATTACATTATTTCACCCATTAAATGAATTGTACTGAAAGGACGACACAGACAGCTAAAACACACACACACACACACACACACACACACACACACACACACACACACACACACAGACACTACACACAGAGATAAAACAAACATTATTGAAATCTACCGCCATTCCACTGGAGAACAGTTGAAAGTCAACTGATACATGTGCTGTTTACCAAAGTAAACACAGACGAATTTTTTAAAGTGGGAAGTGGTTGTGATAGAAAAAGTCCGCAATATGCGTGTCTTACATGTGAGCTATGTAAACAGCGCGGTAGAAGAAGTGTTTGCCAAAAGAAACTGTAAGTAATAGATAATAAGCAGACGATAGAAATATCTCCACATAACAAAATTACGTTTTCGCATCATAAGTAGCGGTCTAAATACCTCACAAGTTGTTAAAAGAGATCATTTATGTTGCAAATGACAACGCTACCACTACATAAATATGTAAAAAGGATCCCACATGACCATACAATGTAAAATAAAGTAAAAACCAAAATAAGGCTGACGACTTTTTAGGCATTAATTTACAACTAGCACAGTAGTAAAATAAATGTAATTTGTTTTCACGGCATCAAATAAATTGGAAGCCCACTGATGATGGCACAGAAGTGCTGAAATTAGTTTGGGTGCATAATAAAACAGTGTTTTGCATATCAGACGGACCTCATATCCAGAATTTTTACTGCAAAAACGGCAAAAATAAGAGCTGCAAATCAAGAAAATGATGAATATAACCGAGAAAACTGGTATCAAATGAAACAGTGGCCATAAAGCGATGAGAAATTATCTGTACGTTTGGAGCATAGCTTTGTAAGGAAGTGAAACACTGACGCCGGCCGCTGTATCCGAGGGGACTGAAGCGCTCCAGTCACTGTCTGCACGGCCACTACGGTCGGGGGTTCAAATCCCCCCTCGGGCATGGATATTCGTAAGTAGTTCATAAATAGTTTGTAAGTTTAAGGACTGATGACCCAGTAGTTAAGTCCCATAAGCTTAACAAACATTTGATTTTTGAAACACTGACTCTGGGGAAAGTAAAGCACTTGAGACGTGGGGCTACAGACGAATGTTGTAAATTACGTGGACAAGTAAGTTGATGAACGAAGAGGCTTTCTGTAGAAGCGAGGGAGAGAGAACCGCGTGGTAAACACTGACAAGGAGGAAAAGGATGATAGAGTATGTGGTAAGGCACCAGGAAGATGTAAAATCTTAGGGTTAGAGAATGAGTGGCGTACACAGAGCAAAAATAGAAGATATTGGGTGCTAGGGGTGCTCTGAAATTATTAGGTTACCGCAGGAAAGGGATTTGTGGCGGGTCTCGTCACTCCAGTGGTAAGACAGATAATTCAAGAAACAAATAAATAAATATGTCTGCTCTTTCCGCTGGAAGAGTAGATAGCATACATTTCCAGCTATCGTTCCATTACGCCGAAAAGTAGAGACCCTTTTCCATATTCAATTCAATATAAACGTGAGAGTAGCAAAAGCAATACCATCGAATACGTCAATAAGTAATCAGTTCTTTCGAGCGAGATTCATTGTCTTTGTGCGGCAGCTTTTTCACTAATTGACTGCGATGGAAACAGGCTACTGCCACGGGCAAACCTATTTGAACGCTAGCTATTTTAATTACTACGACTGATCGTCCAAAATCCAATAAGGTAAGAAGAAATGAGTATGTCAATGGTTGAAATGAACAATGACATACTGCATATTACTCTCTGACGAACATTCATTAATATTCTGTCGCGAGACAGCGCTCAAAACAGAAAGGAATTATGCTCATTGAATACTGAATTACCTTTGAGAATGTTGGGGTGAACTGTAATTTCTGTAACAGTAGGGATGTTGGAATAATGTTTAATGTTTTTTCGTATTCCATATCGCAACTGCTTACTGATTAAAAGCTAATGAACCGAGCTGCGTCCCGCAAGTTCCATCATTAAGCTGTTTAGGAAACTATGAGGCCTAAAACCCTCTCTAACTTTTACAACCCATGAAGTCTGACTTCCATTACACTTTGGATGCCATGTAATTACTTACTATTACAGTATTGAAATACTGTAAAGAGAAAAGAGAGAAAAGATATTTTTTTTTTATTTTAGTAGATAAACAGGTTTTGGAAAAGTTGCCCCATTTTCAGTGGCTGTTTTTTACCTTAACAAAAAGTTACTGAAGGTGAAGAACTTCGCCAAGGTAGATTTGGGTACTAAATTACAAGAAGAATTGTATTCCCTCTAGACGGAACAACATTTCCAAACAATATATTAAGAAGCAAACATAAGAAAGAAGAGCTTCAACTACAAAATGATTCATAAACTACTATTTGGCATGTTTAAGTAAGGTAAAGCAGTCAACAATACTAAGATTGGTTTGAACACCACAGTGCATGGTCCTATTTGGAGGTGGTATGCCGTTGCCTTCCTCCGACCTTCGAAGTGACTTACCCAGCCAGTTATAGGAGGACCTACAGTTTAACGTGGGATGCGAACCACGGTCATGTTTAAGAAACCATTGTAAATAGGCTTGAACATTTGTATGCAAGTACTACAGTACACTTTATACCCATAGTCGATAATGCTGATTATTTTAATGGCGTAACCTGCGAGTACTCAGTGGTGTGCATGAATTCCAGAGACCGGCTTTGTAGGAGGAACAGAATGGTTAGCCAGGCCTAGGGAGCAGGTAAAACCGCAAGTGTCCGGACACCGCTCTACGCAAGAAAGTCGTCAGCGTAGGCTCTTCGTCATCTGCCTGACCGATTGACGTGGTAGTCCAGTAGAATTATCAAAAAAACAAATGTTCAAATGTTTGTAGAACTTATGGGACTTAACTACGGGGTCATCAGTCCCTAAACTTACAAACTACTTATGAAACTACTTACGAACTAGGACGGCACAAATATCCATGCCCGAGGGGGGATTCGAAACCCCGACTGTAGTGGCCGTGCAGACCGTGAATGGAGCGCCTCAGTCCTTCGGCCAACGCAGCCGGCGTAGAATTAGCATTTAAATCGAAAATAATTGCTACAAAAGGTTTTATTGTTTAATGGCTTAGATTGTGTCCTAGTATGACTATCCTCGGTTTTCCCCCTCGGCCATCTTTAAATGCTCTCACCCACTTTCTTCCCATTCCATCACTCATAATGTATTCTCCGTAAACTTCACAGCACTCACCATGAATATCGATCGCTTTTAGGCTTTTAGCACTAAGCATAGCCCATAATTCACAGTCGGCGGGACACATGATTATCGGAGGCACCTTACACATTACACAACATAAACAAGGAAGCATCAGACTGTAATGGCGTCAGTGCGTAGGTAACAGATGTACGTACCCAGTGTGATTAAAATTATTGAGATATCTTAGCACGTCTTTCTTTTAATTTCAAAACGGTACATACATAAAAAACACGCCTCGTAACTGTAACTGTAGCGATAGGTTTTATTGCTTTAAACTTTTTTATACTGTAAAACACATAGTTTTCGAGATATAAGCAAGAAACTTAAAGACGTGCGAAAATTTTGAGGTTTTTATGAGATTTTAGTTGTGAAGCCGCCCTCCTACAAAGCAGAAAACTTAGAATTCGAATTCAGCGCCTGCAGAAACATATAGGACCGTTGAGAAAAAAACTTTAGGAATTTTGTTACGAAACAGGCTGTTTTGAGCACCAGTTGACTTTAGCTTTATTAGGGAGAATGCAGCATTTTCGTTTGCCTAGAATCACAATGACCAACTAGTCCTGGCCGAGGAGACTGAGGCGCTTCAGTCACGGTCTGCACGGCCACTACGGTCGGGGGTTCGATTCCCCCCTCGGGCATGGATATTTGTGCCGTCCTATTTCGTAAGTAGTTCATAAGTAGTTTGTAAGTTTAGGGACTGATGACCCTGTAGTTGAGTCCCATAAGCTTTTTGAACATTTGAACCAACTAGTCCAGTGGACAGCGAAGTGTCCGACGTTTAGGGACTGGAAGCTTTCCGAATAATACAATTAGCTTTACCCACTCACTTCGTAGGTAACTGTATGCTTTATGCTTGCAAAACTGCAAGCTATGTGACTTCACATAAATTGATCTGGAGCTGCAGTCATTCAGTAATGAATATTTAGTCATGAACAGTCAAGAACACCATAGTAAGTTGTGTGTGAGGAAATTAACACATGAATAAGATGAGATCGAAAGTAAACTGCTCGAAAGCAAATAATTGCTTCTCTATTTCCATGTAAACCCTTCGAAAGCTGATTTGAAAAAGTTGTTGGATGACAAAGCTTTTCATGTTGCCAAGTCACCACCATTCACTCACAAGTGCACTGGGAGTGTGTAGCTGCCTCTGATTTGAATATTTTTATTTCCAACACGTGCCGAATGTTTGGGCGTGTCTGCACAGTATCAGCTGCTGACGTATACAAGCGATGAACTAAAAATACATGCTCAGAGGATATTATTCAGCTTTCTTTAGACTTAGTAGAAGAAGAAAGGCTTCACTACTCCACGGAAACCTTCAAGTATACAAACGTTCACGGATCAGTTATTATAATTATTAAATAAAATTTTGGCGAATTTGGAAAATCTTATTGATAAACTGCAAGATAATATTTCAAGAACTTTCCATAACAATTGCTGAGCTACTAAACTTAATTGTGCGGAACATTACAACTAATTATTATTTATTATGAATCCAATGCCATTTGGTATTTGCAACTAACCACACATTGTGTTTATAGACGATTTGGCACTATTCGTTTCTTTATTTCTTATTTCGGTCATTTCGGTAGCATGTGCTTACAATTTATGAACTTGTGGGATAAATTAACCCCTTGCGGTTGTATGAAAAGATCGAAACAATGTTTGATCGGCGACAGTGGTCGGTGATTTTTCATCATTACACTCCTGCAATAGTTTTTTTTTTTCATCATAACAACGGTGACTATAGTAAAGCAAAACAAGGGAAACATTTAAAACCGGCTGTCATTGTTGTTGTAGTCTTCAGTCCATAAATTGGATCGATGCAGCTCTCCATGTTATCCTACCATTTTCATGCTTCTTCATTTCGGAATAAGAACGACAACCTACAATCTTTTGAATCTGGTTACTGTATTCTTATGTGAGACTCCCACAGTGATTATTACTGCCCTACGCACACACACACACACAAACACACACACACACTTCCCTCCAATGTTAAACTGATGATTCCATAATGTCTCAGAATATATCATTCTAATCAATTCGTTCTACTAGTCAAAATATACCAGAAATTTATTTTCTCTCCAAATCTATTCGTTACCTCCTCATTAGTTACAATCTACTCATCTAACATTCTGATTCAGTAGTTTGTTTTCATTTCTATCGCGGAATAATCGGTACACGGGGTTTAACTCGAAAATTTATGGTAAAAGGAAAGGTGAAAGGCGAAAAAATATATAGAAGGAAATATACCCAACGCAAAACATTCTGTCGGTGCTACATACCATCACATTCTAGCAGTTGTCATCGCCATGAAATACGCATGGTTTTGTAACTCCCAAGCAATCTTGATGTTGCGAACTTTGGTGATCAATGTCATTCGGTTTATGGTGCAACGTAATGGTTCCTTAGAACTTATATTTTATGTCTTTGATATAGTGTAAATCCGGGAGAGATGGCGCACATTTTCAAAATTATTCATTTAAAGTCCCGTAATGCACTTAAGTAAAAATAATTTCTTTTACAAGTAAACAAACCAGTTTATTATTAAAATATAATATTTGAAAATTTTACTTGCACTTATTCGTCATGGTATTTGACCATCTATTCCTTAAGCTACGGGTGAGATTCCGCGCCCTTATGGGTGACATGCTTGTTGAGGCACACGTCTCGTATGCACAAGTCATGCCGCCTCTGAGCGTCCAGCCGCACGTTGGACTCGGCATGTTAGCCACACACGTTCAGACACCCGCACAGATGTAAAGAAATTCAATTTTTGTGACCTCGGAGAAGTTCTCTACCAAGAAGAACACAAACTGCTTCGCTGTTTCCATGCTTGACATTCGCTTTATGTAATGAGTAGAAACGATAAACATTATTTTGTTGGTCCTTTCTGTAGGAATTTAGTTTGAAAATAAATAAATAAATAAATAAAAATCGAAAAAGTATGTCGTGCATTGCTAATATCAATGGAAAGAAAGTCTTGTCACGAAAAAATAGTGCGTCTGCGACGCTACAAAGCGCATCGACTTGTGGTCATTCGAATGCTTTCGTGACACTCAACTGGAGCCGCGCGTACTGGGGCGCCGTGCTGCGGTGCGCGCGGCCTTTCGGTGTCGGGAGTCCAAGTCCCCACTCGAGAATGGGTGTTTGTGTTGCCCTCAGGTTAGTTTACCTTAGTTTAAGTAGTTTGTAAGCTAAGGACTGATAACCACGCAGTTGGCCTCCGCGGTGGCCGAGGAGACTGAGGCGCTTCAGTCACGGTCTGCTCGGCCACCACGGTCGGGGGTTCTAATCCCCCCTCGGGCATGCATATTTGTGCCGTTCTAGTTCGTAAGTAGTTCATAAGTAGTTTGTAAGTTTAGGGACGGATGACCCCGTAATTAAGTCCCATAAACTATACAAACATTTGAACATTTCAAGCAGTTGGGTCCGGATGATTTATAATCGAACATTTCCCTGTAAACTGACACATCAGACTGAAGTTCCCTTCTAAAATACTGAAAACATATTTTCTTTTGTTCCGTTTCCAATGCTTCCTTCCAAGAGCGTTCAGCCACACACATTTTTGAAACACAGTGGTGGGAAATAAGGAAGGAAAATTGGCGTTTTAAGCCCCGTCTACATCAACGTCATTAGAGATGAATCTAATGCTTGGTCGTTGGGTGAAGATAACGGAAGAAATCTGGCATGTCTCAGGGAAATGACGGAAAACCAAATCCTGATTGTCCGGAGGCGGATTTGAACCACCGACCTCTCAAATGATAGTCCAGTGTGTTACCGCCGCGGTGGAGTGGCCGAGCGCTTTAAGGTGGCTTGTCGCGGATGATATCTCTCTATATTTATAGCTTGGTCCACTACGTAACTAACAGGGCATCTATTGGTTCTGTACTGTACTATACCGTTTTCTAAGCATTTCCTCACAGAATGGACTCAAGATGTAATAAGTACGCACCAAAATCAGAAAGGAAACTATATGACTTCGTGTTTCCTCGCAAAGAATTCTTAGTAAATATAAACATCGATAGACGTGAAAGAAAGTTGTTATGTTTTAAATTAAAATGATTCGCGCGGAATAAAGCTCTTTCTTTGTTTCAAAGGCATTGCGAGGCATGCGGGATACAGCTAGTAAAAAAAAATATTTTTTTCTGTCACACGTGGGTTAAATTTTACTTGCTGTGACAGCGGTTAAGTATGTTAACGTTGGCAACGAAATATTCATTTTAGGGGATCAGTAATTTGGCGATCGGAACAACATTAATTATTTATTTCATTATCAACACAATTCCCCTCATTGTAGTGACTGACTTTTCTAAAAGGATTCAACGGCCGTTGCTAACATCAGAACACTCCCCGTTCTTGCAGTGTATTACACCATATTTATGAGAATGAAAAATACGCAGAACGCCGTAATTGGTTGTTTGGTATAGTGCGTAACAGCGCCTCTATCGGATCCTTGCTATACTACGCTGTAATTCAAGCATAGAATACACCAGAAACTACAAATTACAATATTATTTCTTTCCCTGATCCGATTCTAATGAAATGAAGTTTATACGTTGACCTATGAAACCCAATGATAGTTCGGATAGTACTGTTGGAGATTTGCTGTACTACACCATACTTTTAAGCAGAGCGTTCACATAAAACTTCAAATTACGATATCTTTCCTTCCTATGATCCGATTTTGAAGAAATGAAGCCTATGTTACTCTTCAAACTATTCTCAATTTACCTGTGGAAAAGCATGAAAGTTCGTATAGTACGTTTCTGGATCATCCTCAACAAAGACGCATACACGATGCCTTTTAAACAAATGATTAAATTATGATATCTTTATATTCTCCGATCCGATTTTAATTATAATAGCCTTTATGTGACCGTACGATATGTTCATGTTACGTGTGAAAACACCATGAAAATTCGATAAGTAGTTTTTAAAAAAAACGTGTTCAAAGAGACAGACATGATGCGACGAGATTTAAAAAAAAAAAAAAAAAAAAAAAAAAAAAAAAAAAAAAATTCAAATTACGATATTCTTTTTTTCCGTGGTCCGATTTTTATGAAAAAATCTATATGTTTTCTAGAGTTCTGCTCAAGTTATCTTTGAAAACCCCATACAAACTTGTGAAGTAGTTTTGGAGGTAAGAGATTTTTAATAGTTGACCAAACAGACACGACGGTTACTGAAAACACTTAAAATTACGAAACCTTTTATTTTGTGGTCTGATTTTGATAAAAATCAAGCCTATACGTTGACCCAAACTTTTCTCTAGTTTGCTGTGAAAACGGCATGAAGATTCGTCCAGTAGTTTTGAAGATTGAATAGCGACAGGCCCACATTTATAGATTTATTATTAGTATATAGTATATAATAGATAGATGTAAAGCTTTTCGGGATTGTCGTAATGTACATAAAATATTGCGTTGTTGTATACGGAAAGACTATGCAAAGTTTGCAAAGACTATTTTTCTAATAAACGAGCTGACTAAACTGCAATATCAGTGCATTAGTTTTCAGTTTTCAACTTAAAAGAATAATTTATTTCTCTGATTCATGGCAATGAGTGGGTCTAATACGGAGAACAGCATTAATTGGTTACGATTATGAATGTCAGTGACTGTGGCAACGTAATTAAGCGACAGTTCTAATCCATTACATTTCACAAATGTAGATTTTAAAGGACTCAATCGGTGTGGATACATGTAAATATTTTGTATTACTTTTCATACAAGTAAACTCTTTAGGAGAAAGTAAATCTGTTACAGTGAGATATCAAATAAGCAAGACTGTGTCATAAATGGTTGTTTTCTTCTACTGCTTGTACCGTATTCTTAAGTATGATATTTTATTTTAGGCGAATGCAACAAGATATTTTTATTATATTTCTGGTGTTTGTAGCTGTGTTCAGTTCTACGTCGATTTTTTTAATATTTAAGTAGAAATCAGGGGAATGAGATGTGATGTTTCCACAAATTTGCGGCTTCCTCACAGCAGTGCCAATTTGACAGCTGCTATCCAGTATATACACTGAGAAAGAATTGTCTGTTGTGTATGTATATACAATGTAGGAAAAATCTGGAACGATTACGGATTTTTTTGTGACACTATATACTGCAACAATCATCATGAATGTCAGAAGGAAATATCACTGATTTGATTTCTGAAGGAGTTTTAAAAGTATGTCAAGAACGTTATGAATAAAAAATGCTCATTTTAAGACATTAGTTACATGTTTTATACATGCTATTTAACTTTAACCCTTAAACAGAAACACCGGTCTGAGGGACCGTTAATGATATTATAATGTGGCCTGCGGCAACACTGTTCTTCTTGCGACCATCCCCTCCACAGTACCTTCACACTGTTAAATAATATAGGTTGCAGAAGCATTGTAGTCCACGTTGTGGCTTTTGGCTGTCATGTAAGCATTAATTTTATAACACTTGCAGGTCTGTCGGACCGGATGTTTCGGATTACGTTTGTAATGGCTCGGTCTGTTAGACCGGATGTTTCGTATTACTTTCATTTTGTTTTTTCTATTATGTCTTTTCTTGTGTGATATGCTTTTTTTGTATATTTAGAAGAGGCCATGGTGGGTAATGCTTCAGAAGGCACTCGTAAACTTACGAGAGGCTTAAGATATGAGAGAATGGGGTGTAGTGATGCCAACTTCGAGAAAAAAAATTCAGAATGGTTGCAGGAGAGCGGTGACGAATCCGAGATGGAAAATAATTTCTCAAATGCTGATTCTGACTTTACAATTACCGACGCAAGAGAAGACGATGAGAGAAGAAGAAACGATGGTAACAGGCTGATAGTGACAGCAGTGATGTGAAGATGATGATGACGACGACGATTGTTACAATCTATTGGAAGATGAACAAGAAATAATTGGTGACAATACGCGTGGAGAACAAAAACGGCATGGCACTAATTTTTTTGGGAAAAAGAACAAAAAAGATTTTCTATGGAAATCAGTGGAACCAACAAGAACAATAATCTCGTTAATTTTGAACAAGTGAAATTTATTTAATACTCAATTTGATATTTCATTTCAAAACCACAAAATATTATCCTAAACACATTTATAAATTATAAAAAATAATAAATATATAATAAAATATTGAGGAAAAAAATCCGGTATGTCAGACCGGATGTTTCTAATAATGTACTATCGACCTATGTTTCCGTTTAAGGGTTAAACATTCCCATTACTTATTATCGCCTACAGAACGTCTGTCGTTAATAAGATTGGAAACATTTCATGTGTCTTGCATGTTTCCTGAATACATGGTGAGACTTTCACTTAAAGCCTCGGCGCCGAGGTTTGCTGATGTTGGCAACTACCTTTGAATGCTCTTTGGAAACTCAATCACATACAATGCGACCGTGTTAACCATTGAATAAATAACGATGTTCCTGTTTTATCTCTGACAGTTAATTCTTTGAAGCCTTGTCCAGTCAGTAAATTAATTATTCTCGTATATCGATCATTTTATTGCCAACATTGACACATTAAGCTTTTGATGCCGTTGGTAAAATTTTAATGAATGAACATACGCTTATCAGTTGACACCTGCTTTAGTATTAGGTTTCATATTTCGGTATCACAGAGATATAGCCACATTTAGTATCTATGTAATAGCCTGAATCAGGAAAGGCGAAGTTCCATTTGTATGTAATTAATGTGATCAGGAATAACGTCAAGTAATTGTTAAAATCAGCAAGCCACGAGAAAGTTCTTGACAGCAAGCAAATTTTAGAATTGGATCAAATTATTTATTATTTATTATTGATAACCTAACGGATAGTGTAAAATATTACATTTCATTTCTCAATTTTCATGACGCGTATGTCACTAGATTAATTTGAAGTTAGTTTGCTTAATGGCAGATTTCAATATTGTACTTGGACAATATTAAGTGAGGTTACATTAGTTATTGTGTACTGAAAATAGCAATTTCCCAGTACTAATCGATGGTTGCTTGTCGTACAGCGTATTTTAAGCAAGAGGTACGAAAAGTGTGTTATATTCAGAGTTAGAATTTATTGTTTGCGAAAGAGCAAATTCATGGCAGCTGTTGGTTACGTAAACTTTTGTGCTGTCTTTGACAATTAAATGAACTGTTATTTTCTACTTGAATTTACAAAACGTATTACTTACAAGATGTACGATTATTACACTGTACTCGTAATATGTAATTGCATAAGTTATAAAAAACATAACTATATTGTGTGACCGATACCTCATGTACACGGCAAATAGTGTACAAAATATTATTATAATTGTGGGAAAGGGATTGTAATTTTGATGAATATGTTCACTCGCAGGCAATAGTAAATTTCGATGTGGATTGCGTTATTAATGGCCACGCCATTGCGCAATGAGAACTAATCTAGTATAGTTCCATCGTGTTTAATCAATGCCACCTTGATACAAGGCCTGTGCGCTGCCTGCCAAGAGTAGTCATAACACAAGACAACTATTTGTCTTACGTAGCATTGTAGTGAGTTTGGTAATATATGCACAGTTTATTTCAGAATATCCTTAATATTATTTATGTGATTATGTGATTCAGAGACAAATGTGTTTTGGTATAAGGTATTTATCAGGTAAGTATCAGTAAGATATGCTGCCGATGTTGGAATCGGACGATTCATATTAGGCGTTTTGACTCATACCAGCAAAAATCTGCACGGAGAATCCCAAAGATAACACGAAAAACATTCTGAAACACAGTGTGCAACGTGTACGTACTCCCAAACTCAGCACAACGCTACGTAAGACAAATAGTTTGCTTGTGTTATGACTACTCTTGGCAGGCAGGGCACAGGCCTTGTATCTAGGTGGCGTTGGTTTAATCCCACTGCTCACAGTTAATATTTCATGGTGTACATAATGTAATATTCATGACTTCTGGCTTCTAGCTTTCCCACATTCCTATGCACAAATAGTGTCTTGCGTTAGATCCCGGCAATACCTGTATTTATTTCTTTCTTATATTAGTCCATCTCGTACTTCCCTCGGTCCAGTGGCTTTTACACTACCTTCTAATCATTTCAGTTTTTGAAGCTTCCTGGCAGATTAAAATTGTGTGCCGGAGCCGGTACTCGAACCTGGGACCTTTGCCATTCGCGGGCAAGCGCGGGCGGAAGTGAAGTTGTGAGGCGGCATCGTGAGTCATGTCGGGGTAGCTCAGTCGGCAGAGCGCTTGCCCGCGAAAGGCAAAGGTCTCAGGTTCGAGTCTCGGTTCCGGCACACAATTTTAATCTGCCAGGAAGTTTCATATCAGCGCACACTCCGCTGCAGAGTGAAAGTTTCATTCTGGAAACATCCCCTAGGCTGTGGCTAAGCCATGTCTCCACCATATCCTTTCTTCCAGAAGTGCTAGTCTTGCGTGTTTGCAAGAGAGCTTCTGTGAAGTTTGGAAAGTAGGAGGCGAGGTACTGGCGGAAGTGAAGTTGTGAGGCGGCATCGTGAGTCGTGTCGGGGTAGCTCAGTCGGTAGAGCGCTTGCCCGCGAAAGGCAAAGGTCCCAGGTTCGAGTCCCGGTTCCGGCACACAATTTTAATCTGCCAGAAAGTTTCATATCAGCGCACACTCCGCTGCAGAGTGAAAGTTTCATTCTGATTTCAGTTTTTGTTTCATGCAGCTCAATACTTATGGTGTGCAATAACCTAAATTATGTGTCCTACAGTATTATAAATGTCCAGATTCGTAGAAAGGAATTTTTAGAAACAGAGCGTGAAATGTGCTGCGAATGAAGCTGGTGGTAAGGACTTGATGAATTACAGTCCCATCCGTGATGGACCAAATGTTTATGCGTTTCAACATATTTTATTTCATGTCTCCTGAACTATTGCAACTCAGCAACCTGGTTTGTTCCACCGAAAAAAAGTAAATTCGTACTTTCACTCTCCTTGTGACGATTCTTTTCTTCAGCAGTCCATCCAGTGCTGACCTGACTAAGAACGAGAACCGTAATTTCACTGTAAAAATCTGTGTAGAAAAACTAGGTGGAGGTTCTGGTTTTCATTCAGTAGCATTTTTCTTAAACTGTTTATAAATTATGGGATCTATTGCGTTAAAATGATGTTAACACTGTATTTGGTACAATATAATTATTATTTAACTCTTTCTTCAGGATGCAGTTCACTGGCAAACCCGTGCTAAATGACATAATAGTAACACCTACACTCCACACTCATTAATAAAGCCAGTTTATGGTAATTAATTTACCCTGTCACCAAAAACGTTCATAAAAGAGATGTTCAATATGCTCGCAAAATGCTACGCAAATCAGTCCACATAAATCTTCACTCATTCGTGATGAGCGTAACACCCCACGTGGTTTCAGTGTTGCATAATTTCAAAAAAAAAAAAAAAAAAAAAAAAAAAATTGAATTTCACTACTCGGGTGTCTATACGATATGCTAAGCTTCTTGATGCACTTCTTAATCCAATAAATGAGCACGTTCAGCAAAGTAGTTCCAGTAAGTTCGGAGCACAATCATGGAGATATTAACAATTTCGTGTATAAACTCCGACTCCTCTCTTGCACCAAAGCTAACGTGAAAGTTCCCGAATAAACTCGTATGTAAAAAGTTTTTTGCAAGTCGCGAAGTGCTCTCATTCTCAAATAGAGGGTTACTAAAATCCCATTATTCACGAATCGTATAATGGTGCAGTCTTCGTGACTCACGTTGATTATGTCATTATATGGGTTTTTTTCCCCTATAGCGACTGGTTCCCGTCGATAAAGAATATTTGTACCAAATTCTGTTGGAGTCGGTCCGTTAGTCCAGGAAGAGAAGCGGAACACATGTGCACACTCACTTACATTTTTATAGTATGTAGAGATAAAGATTCAGAAATTCTCGACTGATAATAAATATCTATTTTTAATCTATATATACAAAACAAATTGTACAAACCTTTTGTCAATTACAGACCACAGAGGATGTTTTAAAAATAAAACATCCTCTGTTTGATGTAAAATAAATGTCTGATGTAAAATAAATATCTTAATTGCAGTCAGCACAAGACGGAATACTTCATACAGTTAATAAAAAAATAGTTATTTTTTGGCAGCAAAAAAGTGTTTTCTGATCTCTCTGGGTAATAAACTATTTAATGAGCATCATCTAGTTATGACCTCCAGACAATTTTATTAAGTACCCGTCTGCTTCTCAGCAGCTGTAAACGGAAACTGGATTGGAAGGGTCGGCGCTATCTTCGTAATTACAACGCCGTAACTTCGTCGCCTGTAGAAATTTTCGAGCTAAGTCACTGTGAGTGTACTCCTGGTCTCCTTATTAGTATCTGCAGCAATGTGTGGCTTTCTATCGCAGATTCACTTTACGACCAACCATTTCTGGCGAGAATCTTTTATTTACTTACTTATTTATTTATTTAATTTTTATATTTTGTTACTCTTCCAGGGTAACATTTACCCGAAAGTTTCATAATTTTACAGCGCATAAGAATAAGGGATTACGTCTCAGAAGCCCTGTAACTGACTCAAATTATGATGTAGGTATTCGGAAGAAATGTGCTTAAAAGCGTCTGTGGGAGAACTGGCGATGACTGCGAAAAACGGCGAGAGTTAAGTGATTAAGGTGGGTTAATGATGTCACATAATCTGGCCAATGGCACCATGGGAGTCTTCTCATCTTGTGACGCGTCGACGGTGGTATTATCACTATTTTGGTGTCATGTGGTGTCGCTATGACGTATCTAACCAAACATTAACAGTCAAGAATGGCCTTTTTTTCGCAATCATTGACACATGAAAGAAGAGTCGCAAAGCGAAAGGATGACGTCAAGGGACGCCGTACTAATGCAGTATTACAGAGGAATAATGTAAATACTTCAGCGGCTAAATTGGGACAATTAACAGAGTTTCGAATGTATTAGTCTCTAAATGTGACGCAGAGAGTAGTGAAAATATTTATGTATTATTTTGATGAGGTAGTGTTGCTATATAATTAGTTGAAGGTTTATTCAATATGATTGACTGTTCTACCACATCTATTTGCTCGTTTTCATATAGTTGGCTAAAACGTAATATCATGAAAGCCGTTTTTATTTATTCTTGTCTCGTTACCTAATAAAAGTCCTTCAGCATCATCTGATTTTCCTAGATTACATTCCATTATCTTTCTTTTCCTCTTGTTACTGCTCCTTTCAAGAAACCTTTTATTTCGTTCAATTGCTTTTCCGGGTCCTTTTCTGTCTTTGAAAGAATTGCTTTGTCATCGGCAAACACAAAGATTTTCTTTCTTCAACCAGAGCCTTCTTTCTCCAAATTTGTATTTTCTTTCCTTCACAGCTTGCTCAATGTACAGATTGAATAACAATTTCTTTCCCAAGCAATGCTTCCCTTTCATGCTCTTCAACTCTTATAACTGGTTTCTGTACTAGTTGTAGAGCGCCTTAGACCATGCGACCTTTCCTGCGTGGCAAAACCCGAAGGAATTCTGATTATTTGTATAGACTGTTACCCAAAGAAAGTGTCCACCCACTCGTAAGCGAGACAGTATGCGATTTTTATCATAGAAAAGAAAAACCCGCAACGTCTAAATCTATTTTCAAATCACCAATTTATAGCTTCGTTGTAATTTTGAAGAAATTTTGAACATTCGACCAGGGACGTCACTGTTTACATAATGTTTCGTACGACTGATGTCAGAATTGCCTTACAAAACACGTTTACACCTGTATACCAAATACCATCCCTCATACATCTATGTTACCATGGACAGGGTGTTTATAATCCGCAAAACACGGTACGAATAGGCACTGTAACAATGAACCATCCAATTTGCTAGAACACATTCCTGTCAGATCCCCGTTCTGTTATTTCTATTGATAATAGTTGTGCCTTGTGCCTCTTAATGGCGTTCGAATTATCGTCCAAAAAGTGCTGTATATATATAATTTTTTTTTAATTTCTTTCAATGTCAAAACATTTTAATAATCAGGTTTTGTATCCTTTTCATATTTCTGGGAGTGAGTGGAAAAAAATAGAATGCTGTGCAAAACCGATGAAATTTTCATGAGGGGCACAACTCTATATCATAAATGTGGCCGCAGTTAAAATTTTAGCGCGCAAGTAGAACATCGGGAGCTCCCTCGCAGCCGCGTAATTGAAGTAAAGAGGTCGCCTCTGAAAGCAGACAGTTGTGAACCGGAGCAGCACTAATGATGGAGGACAACTCGAGCGTCGATGAAATAGCGCGAGGGCTGACTTGAGTGAGCGCTGGGACAAAAGGACGGTAAGCATACCATTTGTAACGCGCGAAGGTGAGAGCTCCGGCGTCACTAATGTTATTAAAATGCCCTTTAAAGATTACTCTTTCTACGGTATGCTCGTTAAAGACCATTTAATCTTGAATTATAGTGAGTAGATCGAAATTAAATTTTGTAGATGTAGCAATTTAATGAGTTTAGTCCTGTAACTAACTACTTACAAGGGAAATGCGGTTGTTCCATAGTTACATATTGCTCTCACTCCCCTCCCCCCTGAGGGGGGGGGGATTGGAACCCCCGGCGGGGAACGCTTCATTAGAAGAAACGTCCAGGATTGACATCTTTCAGCGATGCAATTTTTTTTAGTATTTTTTTAGTATTTTTACTATTTTTTTCAATCACAACAACTGTTATTCAATTGGTTTCCAAAACAGCAAATGCAGTTTCAGTTTAGATTTAGATTACATTAGTTTTCGTTTCGTAGATCTATGTTGAGGAGATCCTCGTGGATGTGGAACATGTCAGGAAACAAAATTTACAAGATGAATAATAGATAATGCTAATAATATAAATACAGATACATACATTTTAAGTGTGTTTTTTATCTGATAATATAATAATACTAATATAGTATGAGTATGAGTACATGCATCATTTGGTACAATCTAGAAATTCACGAATTGAGTAGAAGGAGGTGGCCATTAGAAAGTCTTTTAGGTTCCTCTTAAACTGATCTTTATTTGTAGCTAAATTTTTTATACTTGATGGTAAATTATTGAAAATGTGTGTTTCTGAGTAGTGGACCCCTTTTTGAACAAAAGTAAATCATTGTGTAGTCATTGTGTAGATCATTTTTATTCCTAGTATTGTATGTATGAACTGAGCTGTTTGTTGGAAAAAGGGAAATATTATTTATGACAAATTTCACTTAAGCTGAATTCATTCGGTTTTGAAAACAGGAAGAAGCATTTATGCCCCAGGGATGGATTGGAACCCCCGACGGGGAACGCTTCATTAAATGAAACGTCCAGGATTGACATCTTTCAGCGACACATTTTTACAAAGTATTTCTTTCATTCACAGCAACTGTTATTCATTTGGTTTCTAAAACAACAACAATGAGCATTTAAGCTGAATTCATTTGGTTTTCTGAACAGCAACAATCATCCATATCCGAGGGGGGGGGGGGGGAATTGGAGCCACTGACGGGGAACGCTTTATTAGAAGAAACGTGCAGCATTGACATCTTTCAGCGAATTTTTTTTTTTAATTTTCTGAATTAGAGCAACTGTTATTCATTTGCTTCTCAAAACAGCATCAAGCAGTTGCACTTAAGCTGAATTAATTTGGTTTTCAAAACAGCTACAAGCAGTTGCACTTGATCTGATTTTATTGACCTGTTCAGTCTGATGTCCTGCAATCACTGTTAGACTATACATATAAGGGTTCCAATAGGTGCCACAGTCGACACGCCGGTTGCCGTTAGATAACCGAACTTACGCAGTGTCGGTCTTGGATAGCACTTGGATGATTAACCATCCGACTCTGTCGAGTCCTGTTGGCAAGCGAGGTGCACACAGCACTTGTGAGGATAACTAAGGAGCCGCTTGATTGAGAAGTAGCGGCCGGGAGTGCGTGACCCCCTCCATACTGCATCCGATGACGCCTTCGTGCGGAGAATGACGCGGCGGTCGCTCAGTACCTACAGCCTCTCGGGGCCTGTCGGACGGATATTAGTTTAATACATGCATAAACTTTTTTTGAAAAGTCTTGGTAGCACTGTTTTCATTTTATCATTACGCGTTTCGATACATCACCATCAGATCTGTAGCAAAAAATAAATTACATTTCGGATGTTTACAGTTCTTAACCCAAATAGGGCTGTCGTCCTTGAAGAAGGACGAGAACGGCAACTTATTTTTTCATTCTTCTATTTACGAATTCGTGCACAGTGTCTTATTTCCTTTCTCTGAGTAGCCTGCTCCTATTGCAGATTAATTTTAGCTTCATTGGTGGTTGCAAAGTGATTGGATACGACTTCGAAATTGACATTCACACAGAAGCTATTGAAGACTTCAATTTTTGCGACATTTATATGTATATATTTCATTTTATATGATATCTTAATAGTAATGATTCATCAGATTAAAATTCTAAAAAAATTATTTTGACTCCCTTCCAGAAAGAAGGGCAGTATGGCAAAACTAATGGCGGATTGTGAAAAATATCACTTATTATGATCATATGCAGTTATATGAAGATAATTAATAAGTTTTGAAATAAAATTTAAACCAAAAATAATTCCGCTCTATCTGGGTTAATCATAAAATTCATATGGAGCACAAACACATTATATGAAAATATACTTACAACTTTTTTTTATAACGATGGTAATTAAAATACATCTTATTGCAGATGACTAAAATATAAACCATCATCGTTGCTGTCTAATTAAGGTGTGTCGACTAGAATCTCATGCCAAACTGTGCTGAAAAGGTGGGAAAACCGTAATAGGTAAATTAGATCCAATAGCCGCCAGATGGCGCAAGGATAAACATCATCTTGCGCCCTCTGCACTGTCAACTGACATAGAAACTACCAAAAACATGGCTACAAGATGTGTTGAGTCAAAAGAAAATATCAGATACCTTATTAAAACATATTACTGGGACTGGGCGTGCAAAAAATCAATACAACCAACTAACAATATAATATGTATAAACAGGCAATGTGCCAATAATGCATGCTTATACTCAGGTATTGCATTACATATCATTTGATTAAGGTAGGGAAGAGTAGGAAGCTGAAAGAAAGGGGGGAGGGGGAATCAAGATGGGGATAGGAGTAGGTGGGGAGTTTCTTCTTCTTCTTTTTTTTTCTTTTTTTTTTTTTTTTTTTTATTACAAGATATTATTTATCAAGATAAATGTCACATAAAATTACCATCGTTTAAAAAAAATTGTTAGTATATTTTCATATAATGCTCCATATGAATTTTATGATTAATCACTGTAAACATCTGTAATGTAATTTATTTTTTGCGACAGATCTGATGATGATGTATCGAAACGCGTAATGATAAAAATAGTGCGACCAAGACACTTCAAAAAAAATTTATGAATGCCAACTTATAGTCGCTGTCCACAAAAATGGAAGGTTTTATGAACCAAGTGATAATGTTTAATACATGTCTAAAGATGGAAACCCAGTGTCCAAAACCAATGTAAGTATAGCGGATTGCTGTTGTTTTAAAAACCAGGATTCAGATTTTACTAATATTACCATTTGAAATACTGAAGACGGGTTCGTTTCCTTCATGTTGCAGCCGATTCCAAACTATTTAACCTTGATAATCAGTTCGCTTATTTCGGTTTACGCCAAACGCGTCTTACCGAGAACAATAATATCACTGAGAAAACATTTCAATCACTTTTTTAGTTTGACGTTCTTCGCGTTTTACGTCTTGAAACACCATAATTTCTGATTCGAGGCAGGATTACCTTATTTGTATGTTTAATTGCAGATGACAGTCAACTATTTAGTTCAGGAAGCCTCAGTTGGATGTAGTCGCAACCGTGTATTGAGCATGAGAAGACAGATACCTCAGCAGCTGTATCTGACACGCCCAAAAAGTGTTTTGTGGCCGCCTGACATATAAGCGCTACGGACAGCTCTGGTCCACACAAGCGTTTCCGATGCATTATAAAACAATTAGCAGAACTGCAGTGTGGGCACTGAGCTATTTTAAATCTAGGTTGGCTACTGTGGCAGCTAGCGTGATTGCGTGTCAAGTGGGCGGGGGCGGGGGAGGGCAGCGGTAGATTCGGGGAAAATAGCCACTTCATTCTTTTGTCGTCCGGCTCGCCAGATAAAACCGCTCGAAAATTATAGCCGAACCAGTGGAAAAAGAGTCTTTTTATTCTGCACTCCGATCATCTGTCAAACTGATGGGAAAATGGGGATTCAAAATGAAACTTCATAGGCAGGATTATATTTCGTTGTTATGTGAAACACCTACAAGAAGAGAAGATTATACTAAAACTTTGATGCAGGCAACATCCTCTCACATTGCAATACGACTACATAAGCTTTTGCGGCCAGCGCCAAAGTAATAAAATTCTTCTGAATTTTTACGCTGCGCTATTTGTAGTGGTATTTTAATATTTATATATCGTTCGTAATTGTTTTATATTTTTTAAAATTTATTTATCATCATTTAGAATATAAGGCGGAAGGGACACTGTGGTAATGGTTGTTACTGAAAGGAAATGCCCTGAGAGTGTCTTCTTCAGTATGCCCTTTTCTGTAGCTGTTGAGATTATTAAAAGAACAGTACTGATGTCTTAGCTCTGTTGAAAATCGGATTTTGTGCAAGAGGTCTCCTCCGCGTAACATCGTAAAAAAATAAAAACTTTATTCAGTTGTATGTGATTGAACAGTGGGAGTCTTTTCTAGGTATTGAATCGTGTTTGCTGCAGAAAATATTTCTAACGTAACAAAAGTGGGAAAAAATCCTAATGAAGAATCGTAATAAATGGACAAACACTGCACGTTATGATAATCTCAGTCGGTCAATTTTGTGTAAACTGAAGTTATATATATCATATACGAACAAAGACCATTAATATCTAATCAAAATATACAAGGAGTCACAATCATATTGAACCCTTTGAAATTTAAGTCATTAATTAAAACTAAAACCTTCTCCTCTCTTACATTCTTTTTCAGTATATATTGTGGAAAACATGAAATCAAAATAAACAGAGTCACAGTCATATTGAACACTTTGAAATTTAAGTAAATAATTAAAACTAAAACCTTCTCCTCTCTTTCATTCTTTTTCAGTATATATTGTGGAAAACTATGAAACTGAAATATGAATCGATTTTTCCAACGTATTACGGCGGTCTTTGTGTTTCTGGAACAAACGTACCTCAAATGATCGCAAATTGTCGGTGACAATACGCCGTGTTTCTCTAATATTAGTGGCTCTGGAACACACAAAGAAAATAGTAACGCCATGACATATTGATATGCAGAGTTATGGTGGTGGCATTGAGTAAACAGGATGTAAGCTAGCAGTACATTCATAGTGCTGTCATTGAATGCAAAATAGCATTTGCAGCTAGACGCATGAGACGCTGATTTCAGTAATCGTTGGGGGATTATTCCCAGATGCGCAGGCTCAAGATTGTGTCGAAAATACCGATTTTCAGGCATTGGCTTTCACTACGCACGAAGCTCGAAAGGAGACTTGTACAGTCCATTTACAATTCCAGCCTCTGCTGCGAGTTTAATTGGGAATTTGTCCAAATTCCTCACACTTACTACTGGCTACACGAGATGCTGCGTTACGAGCCGATAGTGCTGCTGTTCGGCAGTCAGTTACATCCTAGATTACACTGGCAGATTAAAATCCATTAGAACAACAATGGGATGAAAAGCCACAGCAAAAGAGAAATACTAGAGTGAAAATAACGTGACAAAATCTTACAAATAAAACAGTTAGATTAACTCATTTCATTAAGTTAAAGCAATAAACAAAGTAATTTGATTGAATTCAGAAAAAAAAATTATATTGTCCTCGGCGGGATTCCAACCCACGACGTAATGCAAGAGTATGTGCATTAAAAAAATATTTCTTGTTTATTTTACACTAATAGCCATTAAAATCGCTACAACAAGAAGAAAGGCAGATGATAAACGGGTATTCATTGGACAAATATACTAGAACTGACATGTGATTACATTTTCACGCAGTTTGGGTGCATAGATCCTGAGAAATCAGTACCCAGATCAACCACCTCTGGCCCTAATAACGGCCTTGATACGCCTGGCTAATGAGTCAAACAGAGCTTGGATGGCGTGTACAGGTACACATGCCCATGCAGTTTCAACACGATACCACAGTTCATCAAGAGTAGTGACGAGCCAGTTGCTCGCCCACCACTGACCAGACGTTTTCAATTGATGAGAGATCTGGAGAATGTGCTGGCCAGGGCAGCAGTCGAACAATTTCCGTATCCAGAAAAGCCCGTACAGGACCTGCAACATGCGGTCGTGCATTATCCTGCTGAAATGTAGGGTTTCGCAGGGATCGAATGAAGGGTACAGCTACGGGTCGCAAAACATCTGACATGTAACGGCCACTGTTCAAAGTGCCGTCAATGGGAACAAAAGGTGAGCGAGACGTGTAACCAATAGGTGATACGCCATGACGAATACACGCTTCCAATGTGCGTTCACCGCGATGTCGCCAAACACGAATGATGCTGCAAACAGAACCTGGATTCATCCGAAAAATTACGTTTTGCCATTCCTGCACTTATCTGGTTATCATTACGTACACCATCGCAGGCGCTCCTGACTATGATGCAGCGTCAAGGGTGACCGCAGCCATGGTCTCCGAGCTGATAGTCCATGCTGCTGCAAATGTTGTCGAACTGTTCGTGCAGATGGTTGTTGTCTTGCAAACGTCCCCATCTGTTGACTCGGGGATCGAGACGTGGCAGCACGATCCGTTACAGCCATCAGGATAAGATGCCTGTCATCTCGACTGCCAGTGATACGAGGCCGTTGGGAACCAGCACGGCGTTCCGTATTGCCCTCCTGAACCCGCCGATTCCATATTCTGCTGACAGTCATTCGATCGCGACCAATGCGAGCAGCAATGTTGCGATACGATAAACCGCAATCGCGATAGGCTACAATCAGACCTTTATCGAAGTCAGAAACGTGGTGGTACGCATTTCTCCTCCTTACACGAGACATCACAACAACTTTTCACCAGCTTTCAAACAGTTCGACTTCGCATAAGTTCTGTGGAAGTCGTGTTATGTAAGCGGGTCACGGTGATTATAGTAACTACGTAGGACGTTATAGCGCAACAATTATGAAAGCATCCGTTTCCACTATTGCTTGGTTAGCAATTTCATTAGGATTGTTGTCGTGTATTGTTTTTACTATGGTTATGATGCGTGATGAAGTGCGAAATAAAACTTGAAACCTATGAAACGGGTTCAAATAAAGAAGGAGGAAAGCCTGACGCATAACTGGAAGTGAATTGACTACTTGTGGTGGGCTGGTAGCGGCGAATGGTTCTGGGCCGGTCATGTTCTCTCATGAGAGAAAAACAGCTCGAACGCTCAAAGTGCCAACTAGCAAATAATTTTAATAGGACTGTAAGTGTTCTTTCTCCTGCGCGCTTACGGTGAATGTTGGACAAATATACCACGAAGCCGTATCAGCAAGGCGTTGTGCAAGTTGAACCGACATTTGGTGTATTTAGAAGGAGCATGATTATATGGGCCTTACTGGTCTGAAGCCGACCTTCACTGATGATTCACTTAGTCTTTTTCTATAGTGGGGATGAGAGGAGGACAGAATCTTACAATTCCTTCAACAAAAGCGACGATTTTTCCGAGGATGTCTGGTGTAGCTGTAATTATGGCAGCAGCGGCCTGTATTGTAAAAATACTTCTGGTCGAAAGGGAAGTGGCAAAAAATTCACAATGCCCAGACCTTCGTCGAGATGCTGCAGCTGCGAAGGTTCTGTCTGATAACCGACGCCACAGCGAACGTGGTCCACGGTTATCAGTCGTGACCTCGTGGTGGTGATTGTACAGCCTTTGACCTGGTCGTTTCTCGAACTCTTGTAAGCGTAACTGAAAAGGGTTTCAGTACTGTTTGGTAGATCGGGCAACCCCTGCAACTTTCAGGGCGTCCCACCGTGGCACAAAGTGCACATGGTTTGTTTTCCGGTTTTAGAGTGCAGTCCGAGGCGACATGTGCACCAGATCTGGGTGGATCAAGACAAGCCGCGGTGGAGTACCCGAGCGGTCTAAAGCGGAGCGCGCGGTTGCTCACCGTGGAGGTTCGAGTCCTCCCTATGGCATGGGTGTGTGTGTTGTCCTTAGGTTAGGTTACTTAGGTTTAAGTAGTTGGTAAGCTACGGACTGATAACCACGCAGTTTGGTCCTATGGATTTACAGACATTTGATCAAGACAATATTTAGCGGTGTAACGAAGTCGTTGGCAATTCCGACATTCAAGAGAGCGTCCTTTGGCTGATAATTTTATTGTAAGCACTTGTATCGAGGAGACACCGTTCCGATTCAAAGTGTTCAAATGTTTGTAAATCTATCGGACCAAACTGCGTGGTCATCCGTAGCTTACAAACTACTTAAACCTAGGTAAACTAACCTAAGAACAAACACACACACCCATACCCCAGGGAGGACTCGAACCTCCTGCGGCGAGCAACCGAGCGCTCCGCAGCAAGGCGCTTTAGACCGCTCAGCTACTCCACCGCGGCGACACAGTTCCGTGCAAATCTTGTCCGTTTGTCTCCCCTTTGGTAGGGAAACAATGATTGTGGGAGCAGCAATAAAATTCTCTGTTTGGAGATTGCGTCGATAGTAACGGTGAAAATTACGAACTTGATAGCCTTTGTGTGGCAATTCATCGTGGAATTCCTGATCACGACTCGTAGAAGCCGGTATTGTAGTGCCTGGTAACAAAAACCTGCAACTGGTGTTCTCCTATGAATTTAGTAGCTCGTAGCTCGTTGATAGTCTGACATTGTGTCAAACAGATACTTGATGTGATCATCAAAGTACACGGCCCGCAATGGGACTCTGATGACACATTTAATGTCCGTTAAGTTTTTAGTCACCGGTGATACTATACATCACCAATGATGGTGGTTTTGCGCCTTCCGAAGTGGTCAGCGGTTAATCGACGCCGGTGTCGACATCCATCTCTGAAGCTGTGCCAAGAGCTTCAAACATGCAAACGTAGGCTTCCGCGGTTGTTGTCACTATCAATAAAATTCTTCCGGGTCGTCATTTTATAAACTTTACAGAGGTACTGAACAGAATTGTGGAGAAAAGAAATTTCTGGCATACCTTGACTAAAAGAAGGGATAGATTGGTAGGGCACATTCTTAGACATCAAGGAATTATGTGTGTGGGGTAAAAACCGCAGAGGCAGACCAAGAGAGGGATACAGTAAGCAGATTCAGACAGATGTAGCTTTGCCGTTCTTATGTGTAGATGAAGAGTCTTGAAAATAATAATAATAATACTAATAAATTGTAAATCTATCGGACCAAACTGCGTGTTTATCAGTCCGTAGCTTACAAACTACTTAAACTTAGGTAAACTAACCTAAGGACAACACACACACCCATGCCCCAGGGAGGACTCGAACCTCCACGGCGAGCAACCGCGCGCTCCGCAGCGAGACGCTTTACACCGGTCGGCTACTCCACTGCGGCGAGAGGCTTGCTCAGGGTAGGGTATTGTGGAGAGCCGCATCAAGACCACAACAACAGACGTCTCGGCCACTGTTGCACGCGGCCTTCATCAGACACAGACCCTGATGATGGCCGCCTGCAACAGTGGCCGAAACGTCGGTATAGTTTATAAATGACGACGCGGTCTCATACCCGGAAGAATTTTATTGATAGCTTCAAACATGTTTAGCGTTGGAACCGTATTAGTCAGCTGCTACGGACGGCGTGTGCTTTCTTCTCGTTGTTGTGGCATCAGAGAAAGCGCTGCTTTGTTGGTCCGCCTTTTCTTTGATTTCCGTGTTACGTCGAGGAAGTCGTGTGATCCTGTACCCTTAATCTAGAGGAGCGCCCTTTACCTCCGGGGATAGAGGCGTAACAGCGTTACTCGTCTCACTCAGAGACGAGCCAGTGTTCGTGAGTCGTCACTATTATCTTCCGACGGATAGATTTTCATGTTCTGGGTCGCTTCGGCGATGTGATCCTATCGTTTCAGGATAGAGGCGCGCCGGCGCCCGCTGTAGAATGTCTCTGACTCGTGCTTCATTAGGAGTTCTTCTATTACCGCTGAGTGTATCGTGTCATGTTGCCTGTTAGTCAGCTGCAGCGGCGCAAAGCTCCTCCCGTGGCACTGACGAATCAATCACGCCATCCCTTTCCACCTCCGGACTCCCTTTGCCCATCTCCTCCTCCTCCCAACTGTCCATCACCTTCACAACACACCCCGTTCATCTCTTATCCCGTAGTCTGCCCATCTCCTCCTTTCTGCTTCAACATCCTCCATCCCTTTCTTTATTTCCATTTATTTGCCCTCTCTCTGTTTATTTCCTCCTCATCCCTCTCTTTGATATTATCCTAATTAAAACCGGAATCTTTATTGGTAAAAGGAGAGAAAATAAACGAGTAAATCGGCTGAAATCATCAGTACAAGGGTTATTAGAAAGACCTTCAAATGATAGTAGGACAGACGATAGTAGCTTTTCTTTACCATTTTTCGAATAAAGTTGGCCGTCGTCATACTTCCTGTACATTCGCTTTTACCTCCTTTTCATATAAGTAACGTTACCTGTATTCCCAATAACAATTCCTACATTGTACAACTTGTACAAAAACCAAACTGCGGTTGTCAGAGTTGAAGGGCATGAAAGGGATTCAGTGGTCGGGAAGGGAGTAAGGCAGGGTTGTAGCCTTTCTCCAATGTTATTCAATTTATACATTGAGCAAGCTATAAAGGAAAGCAAGGAGAAATTTGGTGAAGGAATTAAAGTTCAGGGGGAAGAATTAAAAACATTGCGTTTTGTCGACGACATAGTAATTCTGTCAGATACAGCAAAGGACCTGGAGGAGCAATTGAACGGAATGGACAGTGTGCTGAAAGGTGCATATAAGATGAACATTAACAAGAGTAAAACTAGGGTAATGGAGTGCAGTGTAAGAAAATCAGGTGATGCTGAAGGAATTAGATTAGGTAACGAAGCAATAAAAGAGGTGCATGAATGTTGTTACTTGGGCAGTAAAATAAAAAATGATGGTCGCAGTACAGAGGATATAAAATGCAGAATGGCAATGGGTAGAAAAGCGTTCTTGAAAAAGAGAAATCTGTTAACATCTAATATTGATTTAAGGCTAAGGAAGTCCTTTCTGAAGGCATTTGAATGGAGTGTTGCCTTGTATGGGAGTGAAAAATGGACGATAAACAGTGCGGACAGGAAGAGGATTGAGACTTTTGAAATGTGGTGCTACAGAAGAATGCTGAAGATTAGGTGGGTGGATCGCGTAACTAATGAGGAGGTACTGAACAGAATTGGGGAGAAAAGAAATTTCTGGCATACCTTGACTAAAAGAAGGGATAGATTAGTAGGACACATTCTTAGACATCAAGGAATTGTGAATTTAGCGTTGGAGGGAAGTGTGTGGGGTAAAAACCGCAGAGGAAGACCAAGAGATAGATACAGTAAGCAGATCCAGACAGATGTAGGTTGCCGTTCTTATATGGAGATGAAGAGGCTTGCTCAGGATAGGGTATTGTGGAGAGCTGCATCAAACCAGTCTCCGGACTGAAGACCACAACAACAACAATAGATTAAAACTTCATATTTGGTTGGGTGGTTTTCTATGATCGTTACTGTTTATGTGCTCATATCTCATTAACTACGTGTCGTACTGTGATAAAAATTCTAGGCGCATTCAGTTATATGTGTGTGTATACTGTCTGTAAAATTTCCTGTGACTACAATTTGTAGCGTAGAAGTTATAAATTGTAACGCCATACCGAATGCCGTAGTTTTAGTCCATGAACAGCGGAAAAGTGGTAAGCGAGAAACTTTTTTCCTTTCATTATTTTGATGTGGTTTTCAGCGAGAATATGTTGAATAAAGATTGAAATTATGTTTAAAGTTTGTTGCAAGTCATTAAGTACTCTCATTCTCATATAGCGTATTTAAAAAGTCTCGCCGCATTGTGTGTCAGGGTTTTGCGATGCCTATTGTTTATGACGTATCTTCTGAACCATGTGTCGTATGTGATTCTTAACGCTGCAGCAATTGTTACCTCACGGCTAGGACTGAGTGTACCAGATTTGGTTGAAATCGGTCAAGTGGTTTAGGAGAAAATGATCAGCATTGTGGTTAAATGCAGTAGTTTTTTGCGTATCTCATTGTTTATGACGTCATATCTCGTGAACTATGTATCGTAAGTGATTCTTACACTTACGGCGACAGTCCTCATGGATTGAAGCCTACGTGTACGAAATTTCACAAAGATTTGAAGAAAACTGTAGATTTGTATGCAACATGCACACAAATATACGGACACTCAGCTTTATACAAGGTGTTTTACTAAGTGTGTTTGTCTCTGTAACTTATAAAATAATAGGTGACGGGAAATTTTAAGTCGATAGGTCAACACAAGAAATGTTACAATTTCTGCGGAGCTATGAACATAGTTTATTGTATCATTTTCCAAAGATTTACAGCACAAAGATATAATTTTTTAAATGGAACAATAGTTTTTTTTCTATCGTGCATTGGATTCGTTGAAACCATCTGCGTCCAAATCAATTTAAACTACATTCCTATCACTGTTAGTTTGGGAGCTACAACCCTTCAAATATTCAGGGGCAGATACCACAAATGCTGCGCATAATGCAATGCGCCTTCTAAATGTGGTGCGGCCGAGTTGTAACGTCGCCGGTGTCACGGAGCGAGAAGCTTCCTCGATGCGCTGTTAAGACTGCCGACTGTCGCCGCACACGGCCGTATACCCCCGACAGTTGGAGCTACACAAACAACCGGGGCTCAATATACCACAGTTACTGACATCGGATGACGATGGCATACACGAACAACGAGTACGTTGACATGTTGCTGATGGTCGGCGAGTGCCATTACGATGCCACTGAAGCAGCCACGGCGTATGCCGTGAGATATTCTAGGCGAAGAGCCCCAGCAGCCATTACGTTCTTATGTGCCGAACAACGACTTCGGGAAACAGTCAGCTTGGTAATGCGCCGCAGTAACAGACGACGACTTGCAAGAAATGAGGAGACGGAGGTGTTTGTTTTAGCTGCATTACATCACGATCCTCATGTCAGCTTACGAACCGTTGCTGCAGTCACTGTTGTTAGCTCACATCTGTGTGGCGTATAGTACACAGCCACAGGTTTCACCCGTACTGCCTGTCACTGATCCAGGAGCTGCATGGGAACGATTTCCGTGCAAGAGTAACATTCTGTGAGTGGGTCATGCGTAATTTCACGCTGGAGTCTTTACAAAGTGTTACGTTCTCTTATGAGTCCACTTTCACAAATTATGGTGCAGTGAATCGCCATAACATGCACAACTGTGCGGCAGATAATTTTCCGTGGGTACGACCTGTCGACCGTCAACGTAGTTGGTCTATTAACGTGTGGTGTGGAATCCTTGGGGATGAAATCGTAGGTCCACACTACTTCCCAGGTACACTGACTGGTGAGTTCTATCGCGCTTTTATAGCCGACAGTATGGGTGGTCTCCTTGAACATGTTTGTCTACACACGAGAGTCTATACGTGGATGCAGCACGATGGTCACCCAGCCCATTCTGCGGTGCTGTTGTGGAAGAACTAAACAAAAGGTTTGCAGGAAGATGGTTGGAGCGCCATGATCCTAATTCATGGCCCGCAAGGTCGCCTGATTTAACACCAGTAGATTTCTTTTTGTGGCGATATCTAGAGGATTGTGTTTATGTCACTGAGCCCACATCCCCAGATGATCTAAAGCGGCGCATCAAGGACGCATGTCGCTCCGTCACACCGGCGATGTTACATCTCGTCCACAGATCCTTTCGACGGCGCATTGCATTATGCATTGAGGAACATGGACACACATTTGAACATATGTAAATCAACTTCCCACCGCCATAACATCCATCACCCACCACACAGCCATGTATTACGTACAGCATTTGGTATCTGCCCCTGAAACTTTGAAGGGTTGTAGCTCCCAAACTAACAGTGATAGGAATGTAGTTTAAATTGATTTGGACGCAACTGGTTTCAACGAACCCAATGGACGGTAGAAAAAACTATTGTTCCATTTAAAAAATTATATCTTTGTGCTGTAACTCTGTGGAAAATTATACAATAAACTATGTTCATAGCTCCGCAGAAAGTGTAACATTTCTTGTGTTGACCTACCGCATTAAAATTTCCCGTTACCTATTATTTTATAAGTTACAGGGGCAAACACACTTATTGAAACACCCTGTATATTAGACATATACTGTTTTGTCAGGTTAAACCGAGCTGGTCATTTATCAGACGGTTATGTTCGGCTTCGGTGAGACAGTTCATAGTTACTAGTGAAGTTCATTTTGATAAAGAAGGGTGGAATTTTTGTGGATCAATATGCACAATGTCATCTAGTCAGAACTGCTTTAAAGAACTTTTGAACTACCCCAATAAATGATTTGAATACCTATATCGGTCGACACGAATCCCATAGAAAGTTTCTGGGATATTGTTCCTGCACTGAGAACTTTTTACCTATAGCGACAACACGGTTTAATATCCCTGCAGGCGACTACCATGGACTTGTGTCCTTGCCAGCCCAGGTTGATGCCCTTCACCTCGCAACATGAAGACTGTCACGTTGTCTGGAGGCATCCTATTACTACGGACACGTAGATGTAGTACGCTGTTCGTGAGCAGATATAAAGGAGGATACTGCTTGTCTGTGGACAGTTATTGCATGTGGCGGGTACCTTCTCCTGCCCAGCCCGTGTTTTGCGCTGTCGTGTGCGCGACTCTTTCGCCAGTGCCCGGGCTTCAGACGACCAGACAGGTTGTCCAGTGTGTCGGAGTGCCCCGCTATCGCAGATTTACGGTGTCAGCGCCAGTCGCGCGCGGCGCTGGTGTTGTGCTGCACGCGAGCCACTTGGCATCCGTGTCTCAGCGCCCATGTAAGCAGTCCGCAATCGTACAACGTAGCTGAGATTTTGCTGCAGAATCAACGTTGGAGCAACCGGACATGTCGTGGATCATCTGTATGCTGCGGATCATAGCTTTGAAACCCTTCCAGTGGAAGACAGCGCCCACTCCCGCCACGTACGGTACGTGCACCGTCGGGAACTTATCTTTTTTCATCTCAATTTTAATGTTATTAGCATCACTTTGATTATATTAGTATCCCACAAGGATCCATCTCAGGGCCTTTGCTTTTTCTTTTGTACATTAATGAACTCTTATCAGTTACACTACCAGAAGAAGAGTTCGTTAAAGTACGTCAAGCATAGTTATAGAAAGGTCTGCTAATGATATTTTCATGAACATTAATAAATGGTTTAAAGCCAACTCATTGACATCAAACTTTGAAAAGACTCACTACATGCAGTTCAGAACATGTAAGAGATTTCCTGTCAGTATATGCATTCTACATCTACATGGGATACTCTGCAAATCACATTTAAGTGCCTGGCAGAGGGTTCAACGAACCACCATTATACTATTTATCTCCCATTCCATTCTCGAATAGCGCGCGAGAAGAAAGAACACCTGAATCTCTCTGTTCGAGCTCTGATTTCTCGTATTTTATGATCATTTCTACCTATGTAAGTGGGAGTCAACAATATATTTTCGCATTCGAGGAAGAATGTTGGTGACTGGAGTTTCGTAAGTAGCCCACGCCTCAGCGATAAGCACCGTTGTTGTAATGATTCCCATCCCAGATGCTGTATCATTTCCGTAACGCTGTATCCCCTGTATCGTGACAATACGAAACGAGCTGCCCTCCTTTGGACTCTTTCGATGTCCTCCGTCAAACCCACCTATAAGGATCACACACTGGGCTGCAGTATTCTAAAGATGGACGGACAAGCGTAGTGTATGCAGTTTCTTTTGTAGTTCTGTTGCAGGTTTTAAGGGTTCAGCCAGTAAAACGCTGTCTCTGGTTCCCCTTTCCCACGATATTATCTACGTGTTCTTTCCAATTTAAGTCTGAAGTAATAGTAATTCCTAGGTATTTTGTGGAGTTTACGGCCTTCACATTTAATTGATTTATCTTGTAAAAAATGTTTAACGGATTTCTTTTCGTACTCATGTGGACGACTTCACACTTCCCATTATTTAGAGTCAATTGCCAATTTTTACACCATAGCGATATCTTATTCAGATCGTTCTGCAGTTGATTTTGATCTTCAGATGATTTTACTAGACGGTAAATGACGGCGTCATCTGCAAACAACATAAGAGAGCTACTTAGATTTTCCCCTAAATCGTTTATGTAAATAAGGAACAGCAGAGGACCAATAAAACTACCCTGTGGAACGCCCGATATCACCTCTGTTTTAGTCGATGCCTTACCATCGATTACTACGAACTGTGTTCTCTCTGACAAGAAATCCCCTATCCAATCGCAAATTTGGGGCGATATACCATAACCACGCAAGTATGAAGAAGAGCAGATAGAAGAGGTTGACATTATTAAGTTCCTGGGATTACAGCTTGATAATAAATTTAGTTGGGAGGAACACACCACAGAACTGCAGAAACGACTCAACAAATCTGTATTTCCAATACGAGTTTTATCAGACATAGAAGACATAAAAATAACAAAGCTTGCATACCTTGCTTACTTTCATTCCCTAATGTCATATGGTATAATATTTTGGGGTACCTCTTCAAGTCAGTCAAAAGTCTTCAGAGTCCAAAAACGTGTAATATGTATTATTTGTGGAGTAAATTCACAGACGTCGTGCAGAAGCCTCTCCAAAGAACTGGGTATATTAACTACTGTCTCTCAGTATATTTATTCCTTAATGAAATTTGTCATAAATAATATATCCCTTTTCCCAACAAACAGCTCAGTTCATACATCTCAATTCTAGGAATAAAAATGATCTACACAAGGACTTAAAAGCACTTACTTTAGTTCAAAAAGGGGTCCACTACTCAGGAACACATATTTCCAATAATTTACCATCAAGTATAAAAAATTTAGCTACAAATAAAGATCAGTTTAAGAGGAACCTAAAAGACTTTCTAGTGGCCAACTCCTTCTACTCCATTAGTGAATTTCTAAATTGTACCAAATGATGCATGTACTCATACTATATTAGTATTATTATATTATAAGCTAAAAAAAGTAAAAATGTATGTATCTGTGTTTATATTATTAGTATTATCTATTATTCAACGTGTAAATTGAGGATCTCCTCAACATGGATCTATGGTACGGAAAACTAATCTAATCTAATCACTTATATGGTAGACTGGAAATGTGTAATGTTATCTATGAAAATGGAATTTGTTATTTATTCATGTTCCCTGTAGACTTTAAGACCGCTGGAACAATTTTGATGAAATCTTCAGAAAATTTTCCAATCATTTTCCAATCCGGCAAGGTATAGCAGCATTAATATATTTATACGCAAAAGTTTGCGTATAGCATTTGGAACGTCGCTAGCTCCCCTGGCGGAGAAAGAGGAAACAGCCATTAACCTCTAAATATAATGCTGTTGCTTGGAACATTAGCGCCGCTTCCTTGATTGTTGTCTGTAACAAAACACGAGTTGAGTTCTGTGGATTATTGTTTTTCTTTTTCCGCGGCGGAATGGACAAGCACATTAAGCACATTGAGGCGCTATGCTCCGATGCATGAGGCCGTGCCCCGTTGGGGATTCGAATCCTCCCTCGGGCATGGGTGTTTGTGTTGTCTTTCGTATACGTTAGATTATAAGTATTTTGTAAGTTTAGGGACTGATGACCCCGCAGTTAAGTCCCTTAAGCTTAACAGACATAGGAACTTTTTTTCTTGTTTTTCTTTTGCAAGCTAAATATTTGTCATATGCTTGTGACTTATTGTTTTGTTTTATTGTAAACAGCGAACAGTCAGTGCACTACATAATTAAGTAAATACACATTCATGATGACGAACATTGACCAGAAAGTCACACAGAGACGTACACGACAAATCTGCTATTCAACACAATTTTGCTAACGGAAACAAAAGAAAGGATAATTAAAGCATACTCCTTTAAAAAATCCAAGTAGAAGAAGATATCCCTTTGGAATAATGCCTAATCTCTCCCCATACTTGCTTAATACAGAAAAACGCCAACGTTAATCGTAAAGTGAGTCTATTGTAATGAACTAAATCTTAGTATATAACTAAAAACAGTTATCTAAATAAGTACTGATATTTATCGCAATGAATTGTAATCTCCTTCATTGTCACAACCCTGAATGCAGCCAATCAATAAAGCGAACCCTGAGAGTAATGTAAAAATCAAGACATCCTTTTCCGATTTTCGGTAAGACTTTGGTACGTGAACCATATTCACACACACACACACACGCACACACACACACACATAAAACCGTACACCCAGCGAGTGATACCACAACACTAGCAATTTCGTAAGTAACTGCCACTGCCGGCCGCGGTGGCCGAGGGGACTGAGGCGCTCCAGTCACGGTCTGCATGGCCACTACGGTCGGGGATTCGAATCCCCTCTCGGGCATGGATATTTGTGTCGTCTTTGGTATAAGGTAGTTGCTAAGTAGTTTGTAAGTTTAGGGACTGATGAACACGTAGTTAAGTCCCATAAGCTTAACAAACATTTGGTTTGTAACTGCCACTCACACCAATGTCGCATCTAGCCAAAACGCTCTAAAGATACAAGAACTAAGGTTCAAACCAAAGACCATGGCAAGCACTCAGGCAGTGACAACCTTGCATAGCGTATGTCACCAACCTCCTACCTACCCTCCCTATTGTCATAGTTAGATATATCTTATTGTATATTAAAAGAATCTACGAAAACTAAAGTCACTCGGCCAAACTAACTAATCTATTTCCTTCGTTTTTGATATGAACGAAAGGTGTTCATCCACAGATTTGTCATCAAGTATCAGAATTTACATTACTCGCGCCTTCCTTTTTCTAAACTCAAACGAGGTCTCCTTCTGTATATTTCTTATCGGGATGTTCTTGCTGTAAACTAGTCAGTCGGCCGTTCTGTCCGACCGATTTCCTTCATTTTTACTTTAAATAAAATGTATTCATTCCCAGATCTGTCATCAAGCCTCAGAATTAATATGTCTCTCCATCCTTTATTTTTATTCATACGCGGTATCCCTCTGTCCTTGCATGGAACATTTTAATCGGTTTGTTTTACAATATCTTCGGTTGTAATTAAGGTACGCAGTTCTTTTCGACCAAACAACACTCATTGGATCAAGATCTTTCATTTGTGCTTTTAAACACTTGCATTGGTTGATTCTGAAGAAAGCTAAGCGTGAACATTCTGCTTTACTTCCATTTTTCCCAACATTTTTGTCATTCCACTAACGGTGCGAAGTTTTCGCCCGGGTCCCCTAGTTGTATATTATAGTACCAATCAAGTTCGAGGAATGGGACACATTGATACGGATGGTTTGCAGTAAATAGAGTCACCTATCCCCAAGTGAAACCATCCTTGTCCGGAGGAAGGCAGCTTCACTTTGTACATTTCATACAAGGTATTTGGAAATGTACGTTTCAGACTTGCAAAAATTGTGGCTTGAGTATGTTACATTTTGATAGGAAACCATGTCCGGATACTTCGTTCCGTGAAGAAATGACCACTTTCTTTTCTTTGACACTGCAAGTTCTTTGCTTTCCATGTATTGGGATACAGCAGTATCTACCAAAACAAGAAAAAAGTCTAATGTGCAAGGAATCCAAACTAAGTACCTCAAGAGCAACGAGCAGTTGACCAGTAGAAAAGACGTAATCACAGTATCGAAGATCATGACGTGTTGAAATGTCTTAGGGATGCATTTTAACCTTTATTTTTTTCGTCCATTTTCCGAAAATGTGGATAGCAACGAGCTTCTAGTGCAAGATGCGATAGATTCTGAAGGGCTCACCGCGTCACAGGATGACGATTTCGGAGGAAGGTTGTTAATCAAAAGGTATTACGAACTCACTCTCCTCTACAAGTCTTTGAAATCAGTAACAGGAATACCCACACACTCTATAAATTTCTTTCATTCTTTCACGTGGTACTTGATCAGAAGCATTGTAACGGTCTCCACATTTCAGCACTGTTAAATGTGGCAGTGACTTTACTTTCCGAAAGAATCTGTGAAACGTAGGAGGGGTGTTCAAATGTGGAGGTGCGAAACGTCTTAACAACCAAACCGTTTGCAATTGAATATGCCGCTGTGGGATAATGTAGTGCCTCCCACTACAAAATTCAACGCATTGCCCTCAGCAAGGTGATGCTCACTGTGTTCTTCGACGCAAAAGGTCCGATACTCATCGAATTCCTCGAGCACGGAAAAAAACAGTGACGTGTATTGTCAGACAATCCGTATCAAGGAGGGAGTTATTGTGCTCCATAATAACGCGCGTCTACACGTGTCAAGGTTCACGCAAAATGAGCAGCTTGAGAATCCGCCCTATAGCCCGGACATGTCGCCTTGTGACTCATCTATTTGGTCAGCTAATAATAATAATCCAGAATGAAACTTTCAGTCTGAAGCGGAATGTGTGCTGATATGAAACTTCCTGGAAGATTAAAATTGTGTGCCGGAACCGGGACTGGAACCTGGGACTTTTGGCTTTCGCGGCCAAGCGCTCAACCGACTGAGCTATCCGACACGACTCACGATGCCGCCTCACATCCCTTAAGCTGTGGCTAAGGCATGTCTCTACCAGATTCTTTCCTCCTGGAGTGCTAGTCTTGCATGGTTCGCAGGAGAGCTTCTGTGAAGTTTGGAAAGTAGGAGGCGAGGTACTGGCGGAAGTAGTGAGGCGGCATCGTGAGTCGTGTCGGGATAGCTCGGTCGGTGCAGCGCTTGCCCGCGAAAGGCAAAGGTCCCAGGTTCGAGTCCCGGTTCCGGCACACAATTTTAATCTGCCAGGAAGTTTCAATAATAATAATAATAATAATCTCGAAAGGAAGCGCTTCAACTCGGACTACGAACTGGCCTACAAAGCAGAGGACTGGCTCTTGTCACGGCCACATGAAATCTGGGAACGGGGAACCTTTGGGCTCGTTAAACAGTGGGATTCTTGTGCTCAGGCCTCTGGTAATTACTTTTGACTAACGACTTGAATTACACCCTCAGTGTCGTTTTGTACCCTTTCATTTGGACACTCCTCGTATATAATTTAAGGTAAAGAATAATTTTAAGTGTAACATGTTGGAAATTCCATAAAAGTTCGTCATATCTGTGGAGTGACCTGTTCAAAAAATGTATTATGTAAACAGCCAAGATCGCTAATTACCTTTATTAAGATGACAGGTTTCTGCAAATTAAGCTGCCGTCATCGGAACTTCCATTTAATGCACCACATAACAAAGGAAACTATTTAAACAGGTAATTGCCAGCATAATTGTTGGCTTGTTTTGTTTTAACTGCGGTGTGAATATATCACACGAAAAATTGTGTGTTTGATGTTTTATTAGTATTGTGACAAGGCGAATAATTATATTTTTTAATGTTTTCCTTTGTGATGTGGTGCATTAAATGGATAAATCCGATGGTGGCAATTTAAGCTGCTTAATCCGATCAGATTATTTACATTATTTTATTGTTTATTATATTATTTACAAAATGTTCAAATGTTTGGAGAGTCTACGGGACTTAACTACGGGGTCATCAGTCCCTAAACTTACAAACTACTTATGAACTACTTACAACTAAGGACGGCACAAATATCAATGCCCGAGGGTGGATTCGAACCCCCGACCGTAGTGGCCGTGCGGATCGTGACTGGAGCGCCTCAATCCCCTCGGCCACCGCGGCCGGCTATTATTTACAGAAGGATGGAAAAGCTGGTAGAAGCCGACCTCAGGGAAGATCAGTTTGGGTTCAGGAGAAATGTAGGCACACGGGAGGCAATACTTTACGGCTTGTCCTAGAAGGCAGACCTACATTTCTAGTTTTTGTTGATTTGGAGAAGGCTTTTGACAATGTTGATTGGAATAAACTCTTTCAAGTTATGCAGCAAGCAAGAGTAAGATATAGGGAGCGTAAGGTTATTTACAACTTGTACAAAAACCAGACAGCAGTTGTCAGAGTTGAAGGGCGTGAAAGGGATGCAGTGGTCGGGAAGGGAGTAAGGCAGGGTTGTAGCCTTTCTCCAATGTTATTCAATTTGTACATTGAGCAAGCTATAAAGGAAAGCAAGGAGATATTTGGTGAAGGAATTAAAAACATTGTGTTTTGCCGACGACATAATAAATCTGTCAGATACAGCAAAGGACCTGGAGGAGCAATTGACGGAATAGACAGTGTGCTAAAAGGTGCATATAAGATGAACATTAACAAGAGCAAAACTAGGGTAATGGAGTGAAGTCTAAGAAAATCAGGTGATGCTGAAGGAATTAGATTAGGTAACGACGCAATAAAAGAGGTGCATGAATGTTGTTACTTGGGCAGTAAAATAAAAAATGATGGTCGCAGAACAGAGGATATAAAATGCAGAATGGCAATGGGTAGAAAAGCGTTCTTGAAAAAGAGAAATTTGTTAACATCGAATATTGATTTAAGCCTAAAGAATTTTTTTCTGAAGGCAAAACAGTGCGGATAGGAAGAGGATTGAGGGTTTTGAAATGTGGTGCTACAGAAGAATGCTGAAGATTAGGTGGGTAGATCGCGTAACTAATGAGGAGGCACTGAACAGAATTGGGGAGAAACGAAATTTCTGGCATACCTTGACTAAAAGAAGGGATAGATTGGTAGGGCACATTCTTAGACATCAAGGAATTGTGAATTTAGCGTTGGAGGGAAGTGTGTGGGGTAAAAACCGCAGAGGAAGACCAAGAGATGGATACAGTAAGCAGATTCAGACAGAAGTAGGTAGCCGTTCTTATGTGGAGATGAAGTGGCTTGTTCAGGATAGGGTATTGTGGAGAGCTGCATCAAACCAGTCTCCGGACTGAATACCACAATATAATTAGTGATCTTGTCTGGTTTACATTATAAATTAAAAGGTTGGAAATTGGTGCTACTCACATATAAACATAACTTTTTATTCACTTAAATTCAGTAGATAGCTAAAGGACCAGAATTCAAATAATATTGTAATTGTTCCTATTGGTGAAAGGAGAAACGATTGCGCAGTCAGGTTGGGTGCTTACGTGGACGGAAGATGTGTCGTAGGAAGAGCTTAAGAGGCTTCTAGAGTATTCCTGAAGACTGGAATATGAACACACTTTCGGTAAAACCAGGATGTAAGACACCTGGGGAGCACCAGAGTGGATTCCTAACAGGAGGGAAAAGCAGGACATAGTCTGTCAGTAAACCGCATTAGTAAGAAATATATACTACTAAAATTCTAAATGTTCAAATGTTTGTTAAGCTTATGGGACTCAACTACGGGTCATCAGTCCCTAAACTTACAAACTACTTACGAACTACATTATACTAAGAACGGCACAAATATCCATATCCCGAGGGGGGATTCGAACCCCCGACCGTAGTGGCCGTGCAGACCGTGACTGGAGCGCCTCAGTCTCCTCGGCTACCCCGGCTGGCTACTAAAATTCTACAGGTAATTGAAGTTGGTATAAGAGTGAGTCACATTTGATGCTAACAGAACTATTTTACTTGTTTATACTGTGAAAAATTGATATACTTGACCACAAAGGAAGTGAATAATGTACTATTAGGGGTACTCAAAGTTGACTTACAAGTGCAGATTTTGATACCTGCTCATGTGACACTGCGTAATGATCCGAGCTATTTTGCGCACATGAGTTTCCTCTGCTGCTTCCTGAGTAAGAGCCGGCCGCGGTGGCCGCGGTCGCCGAGGCTTCAGTCAGTTAGGGACTGATGACCCCGTAGTTAAGTCCCATAAGCTGTACACACATTTCACTGAGTAAGACAATACGTTGAGAATTATTTAGTGGAGTACGTCTTCCCTGAGCCAAACTATTAACTTCCACTTGTTTCAGCGATATTTTTGGAAACGATAAACAAGTGGTACATTTGAGCCCGCGCTGCAGGCGAAACTCTAACACACAGGTCCGGCTGGAGCAAATTCAGTGCCCTAGGCAAATTATTTTAATGGTGCCCATTTAATGTAATCGCATTAAAATATCAATGAAGATACAAACTGCATCGTTTTTATTAAAATGGGACACATCCTACACCTCTCTATACAACAATGTTCATCGTTTTTACGTTTTCTCTTTTAAAAACGTTTTGTTTGATAGTTAACAATAATTGATACAATTATAAGCTTCATTATACAAAGATTCAGACAAATTTCATTTTTCTTGCCTTGGCTTTTGCAAAATCTGAGATAATTTCCTTTAAATCAATTATCTGCTGTTTTTCGTTCAATTGACGAAGTTGTCAAACCCGCTAGTCTTTCTTGAGTCATTGTTGATCGCAGATATGTTTTTATGACTTTTAATTTCAAGAAGCTGCGCTCACCACTGATTATAGACACATGAAGAGTAAGCAACGCTCTTAGTGCAGTAACTAAATTATGTACAATGTCTATCAGACTATTTTTACAAATGTAACTCACAACGTCCTGCGGCCCTGCATCATTGGGTACTCTTCTAGCAACGCCATGTAATTAATTGTGTAGATCAGTAGCATTAATATCTTTAGAATCTTTGTGATTTAGAGACTCTGTCCAATTAACACATTCTTCAAGAGCAACTTTGGGGTTTTTATTTTATACATCATATATGTTGAACAGACAAATACACGATCTATATAATAGGTTGTTAATCTGATGCAATCTCACGTCAATTGAATTTATAGTAGTCTCCAACTTTGCAAAATGAAAATTAATTTTGAAACGATTTTGCTCGTCACGAATAGGTTCTGCTTCATAACAAAATTCTCTTATCTTGTGTCGTAGACGTTCTGGTTAAATATCTGATTAAAATTATGTGGAAATGTTGGCTGCTTCTGAAATTTCTTTTGCTTCTATCAGCATTTTTTCAAATCCCAAATCACTTCTACAATCTTCAAGAAAGGTTTTTGTTTTTAACAGACATTTGTACCAGCGTCAAGATTAGTTTGTTTTCATTGAAAAAGTCTGCTAGTGAAATATACTTCGAACAACATATTGTACCATGCAACAAGTGAAGCAATAAACTTGAAGTTATCTATATTTTAGCAATTAACTGAGCGTCAATAGGCGTATGATATCCAGCTGAACCAGTCAATGTATGGTCTTCATAAATATTCATGAGTGCTTGCAGCACATCAGCTAGCTGATAAGGCAAAGGAAATCCAGCTCTGCCATCTAGTATCTCTCACTGGTTTCAGCATCAAAGCAGTCATATGGTGCAAAGGATATTTCATCGATATGTTGAAGCAGAAAATACACGTACGAGTATATTGTTTGGATCTAGTTGAGGAGGGATGTGTCAGCGAAACAACATTTAGCAACATCATTCACCCCAAGATTTAATGTGTGCGAACTGCACGGTACGAAGAACGCACGTGGATTTTTATCCTAAATCCGCGCAGTGTCCTTTTTGTTTCTCTCGTCAGGATGACATCTATCGAGATAAATTTGGAATTTAATCCACTAGCTAAATGTGTGTGTGTGTGTGTGTGTGTGTGTGTGTGTGTGTGTGTGTAAATTCCTGAGGGACCACACTGCTTGGGTCATCGGCCTAGACGCACACATTAGTTAAGCTAAGGACAACACACACACACACATGCCCGAGGAAAGACTCGAACCTCCGGTGGCAGCGGCAGCGGGCATGCAATACATGACATGTCGCCCCAGACAGCGCGGCACTAGCTAGTAATAAAGTTTCATGTTCAAATGTTTGTAGAACTTACAGGACGTAACTACGGGGTCATCAGTCCCTAAGCTTACCCCCGAGGGGCGATTCTAACCCCGACCGTAGTGGCCGTGCAGACCGTGACTGGAGCGCCTCAGTCTCCTCGGCCACCGCAGCCGGCAAAGTTTCATGAAAATCCAAGAAGCTATTACTGAGACACAAATGGCCAACATTTGTTCGATTAATACTACTATAATTAGATACAAAATACTGTTAAGAAAGATTAATTTGTGCGATTTCATGATCACAGAAAATCGGAAAAGCAGTTACATACCCAGGCCAATTGTTTGCGGAATGTCCCATGGTATGTGTTCAAATGTTGCACAGTTAGACTCCAAGATGATAATGATGTTGTTGATATTTAAAAATGGATTCATTGAAGAAAGGACGTCGGTGTTGTCGTAAATAGGAGAGGTTTTGTCACACCCGATTAAGGCATGAAGAAGGAGACGGGTGGCTTCACAAAAGACAGTTGCTAGAATTTGCTTGTTGAAATCAATTTGGATTCAGGCTTGACCCTGCCAGGATTGATGATGTATCTGTTAGTGCATCGACATATGCAATTATTACCGTGACAGTGGAATACTAGGCAACTTTCTCCCTATTGTGACAAAGTTATTATTATATGAGTTTTCCGATTCGTGAGCCTATCTATCTAAATCATTAGTTCCTGTAGTCTGTGGACGTATAGATTCTACAGAAACAAAAATACATAGTTGGGAAAGCCCTTTCTTCAATGAGAGAGGCACAACACGAAACCATACTAGCATATAGTGTCATTATGAACCAAGAAATCGACAACATGATGTTATCAGTAATATACAGAATAGCTTTATATATATATATATATATATATATATATATATAATGTACTTTACCCTTTGCTTATGTATAGATGTAAGGCCGTCCTGTGTTATTTGGCGCCCTAAACCTTCTACTGTTTTTTTTACCACTGAAGATGTGTGTGGTCTTATTAGCGCCCATCGTTTACTAGAGACATATTTTTGGAAACATTTTCGTTTCACTGTGTTTGGGTCAACAGCACTCTTATTTAAATTTGTGAATAAAGAACAGTCTAGAATGCAATAATTGATTTAATTCAACTAGTTTCAGTCTTTTGTAGACCATCTTCAGGAATTTTGATTCCATCGATGTTGTGGAGCTGGCAGGTAGCTGGGAGCCTTCCAGTGACGCATTGGAAGGCTCCCAGCTACCTGCCAGCTCCACAACATCGATGGAGTCAAAATTCCTGAAGATGGTCTACAAAAGACTGAAACTAGTTGAATTAAATCAATTATTGCATTCTAGACTGTTCTTTATTCATAAGTTTACCAGAGAGACTGCAGAGCGGCGGCTGCGCATGAGGACGCCCCAGCTGATACAATGGGTGGTACGCCAGCTTTGATCTCGGGTTGACTGGTTGCAAACTGATATTCGTCTTTTCATTAAACGCTTACTCTCAAGAGTCAAAGAGAATGCGTGTAACATTGACTTACGTCTTGTTTCTTGCCTGTCGCTCTGTCTATGTGCAGTAACCGGGAATTCGTGGCTCCTGAAACCGCAGCGCAACAGCACAGTAAACCGCAACGCGAGCGGGCGGGGGTTCGTCGCGCACCACAAATCTGCCGCCCCCCAAATTCGAGCGCCCTAGGTAATTGCCTAGATTGCCTATATGGACGTGCTGGCCTTGTTAACACATCTAATTCGACATACAGGTGATATGTCAATTACCATTAACTAATTAAAACAACAAAAATAATATATCGATAGTTTCCGAAACACACTAGACACTGCCTTGACGAAAAATTATTCCAGAATCGTATTCCTGTATCGATCTTCACACACTAAATGAGGTAAATATAGGAAAGGTTGGGGAAATGCCAGCCGACTATATTATAACCCCATACAGCTTCAAGAAGCCTTTCAATATAACACTTGGAAGTAGGGAGCAGTGAGATAAAATAGTTCGACACCGTACGGGGGATATTGTCTGGTTCACTGACGGGTCAAAATCAAACCAAGGCGTTGGGGCCGGGATATAAGGGGCACAGCCAAGACTGGAGGGCGTCATCTCTCTAAGGAAACTGGCCTCAGTATTCCAGGCCGAAATCACTGCCATCAGGGCATGTGTGGAGGAGAATTTGCGTAGGTACTACAAAGATCGTAGCATCCATATCTATTCAGACAGCCAGGTAGCCCTGAGATCACTGGCAGCTCCTGCAACAAGGTCTAAAATTGTTGCAGAATGTGACAGGGGTCTCGTGGAGCTAGGGGAAAGCAATAGAGTAAACCTATTGTGGAGCCCTGGCCACTCGGGAATCAGTGGCAACGAACATGCCAAGAGATTAGCCAGGATGGGGGCAGAGACTCCAATTATCGGACCGGAAACTGTCCTGACAATCACCAAGGCAATGATCAAATTGGATCTACGTAACTGGCTCAGAAGACAGCGCGTAGAATATTGGACCAAAGTCTACCAACAGAAACATGACAAGGTAATGATTCCAAAGCGATGTTTTAAAAGAAGCTCTGCAATCCTGAGCCTGAGCAAGAGAGAGATTAGACTCATGATTGGATTGCTGACAGGCCATGGGAATTTCAAAAAACACCTACATACAATGGGAATAACAGAAGAGGAACCTAAATGTAGGATCTGTGATGACGGTGATGAAACTGCATCACATCTAATCTTGGAATGCATTGCAATGGAGAGTAAAAGGCACAGAACATTTGGGACAACCAGACCCGAAGAAATTGTGTCTAATAAAAAACTGGTAAAGAGACTCCTTGCACTGTTCAAGGGCATTGGTTGGCTTTACTAGATATACAGGGAGCGATATCGCACAATTAACTTAGTTTCGGTGCAGGCAGTGGCGGGTTGGACCAAGACTGTTTTGGCTACCCTGAAAAATCAAATCAAATCAAATCCTGTATCGATCTAATTATATCCAATATTTATTCGTTCAGCTGGGTGGGAGTAGCCTCGAAGTCAAAGGCATGGTTCTACGGACTGGGCGGCCATTGGCTCCGGAGGTTCGAGTCCTCCCTCGGGCAAGGGTATGTGTCAGTTAGTTTAATCCTTTAATGCGTAGTGTAGATGATCAGCTGCATACCTTATTCCCATTATCTCTCAAACTGATCAAAATTTTACCTGAAATTCATTTGTAGCTGCTTGTATACATAGTGTTACATATGCTAGCCGCTCGTCCTACAAATTATAAATTGCAGAATGCTAGTGACTCACTTCGACAGTTAGCTGCATTTGTTTACGTTAGTATTCATCCTTTTCCATGTAAAAGTAGACAGTCACATACTACTGTTGCATTATGAGTTACTTTATGGAAATATGAGAGGCATAATAGTGACATTTACTAAATCGGGTGCATTATGGAAACACCGTACACTGACCAGCTATGAACCTTTCGTTGCTAATAGTGGATAATAGTTTTAAGGATATTTTTCAATATTTTGCTCAGTATACATGCACTATACATTAATCGTGGTATTTTTATAGCTTTAAATAAAAGGTCGTGCATCAAAGGGTTAAGTAGTTTGTAAGTCAAAGGACTGATAACCATAGGAGTTTGGTTAAATACGTTTAGGAACATTTGTTTATTCATTCAATATCGTAGTTAAATTTCGTTTCCGTATGTTTTAGCGTATCCATCAGTCAATCTGCATCAAATTCTATTTTCCTGCGAACAAAGACTGCACTTTGTGAACTACGTCCACTTCTGTTTTGATGAGCTGAATCATGTAGAAACCTAACGTTCAGCTTATTTATATAAAGCACCAATCATTGTTTGTAACAGGGTTCACGCCTAAAACATGTCCACATAACGTGTTCCATTTAATTGACTCTCCATGAACAAATATTGAAGAGCTTCAGATTTTTTTTATTTATTTTTTTTTTTATTTTATTTTTTTTTTTTTTTTAGTGTAGCAGGACACTCGCAATATGCGAGATACCAGGCATTATATATTGATGTAGTTTTATCTGTATTCTAAGTGTCTATGTTGTACATGAAGCCCCAAATATGTATTAGTGTGTACTGTAATGTGCTCGCACTGGCCCTGGCTTCCACAGAATGAAGGGAACTTTGTATGTAAGAAAGTTTAGCAAGTGATAGACGCGCCTCGACTGTGTCGTCGTTTCTTTCAAACGCTGGGCGTTGACTGTCTCTGGGCGAGAAGTAGGTTTGCCAACTGCTGAGCAGAACCCAGTCTTAGCAAAGATTTCCTAGGTTTGCCAACTGCTGAGCAGAACCCAGTCTTAGCAAAGATTTCCTAATGTAGCTTGCTCTTAACCTCCTTGGTTGGGAGTTGATCAGGTTACCTGCCTGACAAAGGGCGACTCTCTCTTGGCTCCCCTCCACTACCCCTTCTCTGGTAACGGTTAGGCAGTGGTCAAGAGAGCTATTCATTCTCTTCTTGGTTCTGGTAGGGTAAGTACCTATGGGTTTGGTTCTGCTGTGGCCTCATGGCTTGATCAGTACAGGCTTCATAGTTGTACTAATGGCTTTTCGCGAGTTTAATTCTGGGAGTAGCAGCTAAACTATGTGTAGTAGTCAGATTTTGCTTAATTTCATAAAGGATTGCTAATTTTGTGTCGAGGCTCTGATGGTGTTTCGTTAGCATAGTTCTTGCATTTTATAACATTTAAATCATTTCTTTGCCTGTTTAAATATGTTGTGTGTCTTTCGCATTCTTATCGTAGTTGAATCCTAATATTTTCAGGGACTCGCGGTGCCTATACTGTTCGTACTTTGTTGACACAACACATGGACGATATCAGACTAAGCCTTCAGCTTTTCCATCATTCAGTGCACATGAGTGGTTAATAATTGTATAGCTAAGTTGCTAATGTGTTTCCTAGTGAATGTAGCGTGATAATTTTCTCCCAAAATTGTCCGTTCTAACTTGTGTCTGTATACTTGTCCGCCCACGTGTGCGCCGATTAGCATGGTTATTATCATTAAATAGATTTTTTTCCTCTGTGTAGAAGGAACCATTGCACGACGTATAGGATTATTTCACTTCTCTGAATTTTTGTGACCGAACTCTGTACTGTGCTGTAGCAACCTGTAACCTTACTTATCTAATAGATATCATTTCTCTGATCAGAAAGAATGGTTACACGATATATTTCACGATCTTATTATCTTCGAAATTGATTTTGTTAACTTGATGCATATTTTGTGTTCCGACTTAGTAGATTGCTATTGATCTAACAACTTTAACCTTCTGTAGTTATCTTCCCCCTGTGCTAAAGGAACGCCAGAGCGACCGTTTTTAGATATTATTTAATGAAATCTTGATTTAATGTATAGTTAGAAGTTCTAGGGAAACTTTAACTTCCGACTGTACACCACACCTTGTGGTCTTAAACCAAGTGCGTTTGTTTCTGATAGCTTATCATGAGCCTAAGCCACTAGATTGACACGTTATGGAAGCGAAGTACTATTTCATTGTGGGCGAGTGAACCTTCGATCTGCAGTCTCCACATCGCTTGACTAACTTCTTGGTGTATTGGTTTCAGGTGCTTGGTAAGTACCTGCATGGCTTGGCGTATGAATCTGTGTGTGAATGTGCTGTAATTCCTCCGTTCACCCCTATGAAACGTGATCGTAATTAACCTGTACTCAACTTTGCAGGTGGGCAAGTTTTGGGCCATGTAATTGTGGATATTTTGAACATTTTGTAAGGTGTGTTTTTATTGTAATTTTAAAAAAAATTGTCTTCCCCCTTGCTGTTCTTGTTTTCAACAAGACATTAATTCCTAAAATATAATCCTTTTGTGATAATTTAAATTCTCCCCACATCATTTATTTTTGATTAATGTGCGGTAATTTGTTCATGTATCTTGTGTCTCTGCTCCCTTCTGGAGGAGAGAATATTTGCGTTTCCGTTGCCAACATTTATGATTTTTGTTTTAGATCCATGACTACGAATCATTATTTAATTGTGTGCAGTTTCCTCTAAAGATTACAGTAAATGTAGAACTGTTTGCTTAACTTATAGAATCAGAGTTTTGCTTAAGGGAACTGTATATTTCCGCCGCTGTGTGAATATCGCCGTAATTAGATTTTGTGAGCAAGCAGTCAGTTGTTAACTTCACAAACACGGCCAGTTAACAGACAAAAGAACAGCGTGCGATTTTCACGCCATAACGATGAAAGCAGGTTTTTCGAAGGTGTTCCCTGACAAGAGAGGCAATACATATCTGAAGTTGAGAGAGGGAGTTTAACTACGAATAAATTGCTGCCATATGTTTTCATGATAGTTTTATGGGGGCTTATGTCAGCTACCTCGAAGAAAAAAAATCGAAATGTGCCTGTGTTTCTATATGGTTCAATTTTTGCTGCAAGGGAAAGCAGTGGTACATTTTATGAATCTTCTGTCGTGTTTTATCGATAATACTAAGGTAAAATAATTTGAGAGATTAAAATAATACATGGCCATGCACCTCTCTACAAAAGAGCAATATGAAAGAGGCAAATATAGGTACGGGAACTGTGGACTTTGGAAGCTCATTTAGTAGCCGACAATAAAAGGAAATCGCGCACTGTATTATCCGCATAATATGCTGAATGAATTTCCTTTTTAAGAGCCGTTTAACAAACGGTCAAGTGTTTCACTCCACACTGGCGTCGATCCACATTTTTCATTCTCTGTTTCGCAATATTTTCCACATAAATTCCGCCACAACTCGGACAGTAAACAGAACTGGAAGACGATTAGCTGGTAGACGAGTATAAATCGGTAAAAAGAGTGAAACAGGGCACCATATCTCGCTCGCTACTGCCACATTTGTAGCTGAGCTCTTGGGCTGGCTTGAAAGCACGCGTTACTCTAGCGTGGCACGCAACAGTACACCCGCGATTTCCTGAGGCGCGGATGACGGTGGATGACCCTGCCACGTGCAGCGCCACACGTGTGTCGGTTTACTTGGGGTTTCTGGTGGCCGCAACTGAAGCCGATCTGTTGCGCAGCTGCAGGGGGTTTGCGTAAACTTGCGTCAACCAGCGGATACATTTGCTGCGGCTGCTACAGTTTGCGAAGAAGCACAAGCCCGCTCCTTGTCCAGCCGTCATAAACATAAAATTTAGACACACTTTCGTGGTCCTGGTTTTTTTGTGCTCCACTAAACGTTTCCCAATTTTCCAGGGTTACGCCATACAGAAACATTCTCGCAAACGCAACTTCGCGTGAGAATGTATCAAACTGGCTATTATTTGTCACTAGCGAACCACGCGATTCTTCGTAGTTGCTAATATGTATGGGAACTGTATACGCAGGGTGATTGGATTTAAAGCTGAAATTTCAAAACGATTTAAAAATCGCACCGCTGGTCAGTATGACGTTAAATTACAACGGAATATTATCGGATAAATGTGAAAAGGAAAAATCAAAATAAACAGTGTCGAAATTAATCAATAGATTGTTCTGTATGTGTACGAATATGTAAATGAAAACACCTGTCATGCGTACTACCCACTGAATTTGATATTAACACGCCGGATACATTTCTATTTCTTATTTTGCGTTCGCCATGACTGTCTCAAGGCTGGATCCCGCTTTGCTGGTAAAGCTGTTTTACAAATGAGATGGCAGTGCAGAAGTCATTCTGAAGAAATTCTGGGCACTGAAGGGTTTGTGAAGAGTCGATGAACCGTAGACTACCTAGGAGGTCTGCAGGAAATGATACCGTAATTCGAAAAGACCGTTTCCTTTCGTGTGCAACCTTGTAGAGAGATGAAGCGAATTGATTCGACATTAGTGGAGGAAGTGGCTACAGCAACGCGGTATGAGTCGAGTGGTGGTGTGTAGTGTACGGAGAATATCCCGAGGTTTGGACAAACCTGTGACCTCGATGCATAAAATCCTACGAAACATCTTTCTCTTATATGCATTCAAAATTATCCAAGTGCATGGGTTGTTTCCTGTTGACCTGCCAGGAGGAGAGAGTGTTGCTTTAGAAATTCTTGCTCGCATGGAAGTTAACAATGTATGGCAGAGGAATATGTTACAGACAGACGACGCTCACTTCCATCTGACAGGATATGTCAATACACAGGGTTGTCAAACATGGGCAACATAAAATCCACACTCAGATCAACCAGTACCGCTTCATCCTGCAAAGATCACCGCGCAGTGACGGTTTACGGCGTCATTTATCATTCGGCCATATTTTTTCCCACTTCCATCTGGAAGAATACGTTAACATTGTTTGTAAATCTGTAAGACTTAACTACTCTGTTCATCAGTCCCTAGGCTTATAAAGCACTTAAACTATGGTAAGAACAACAAATACACGCTTGCCGGAGGGAGGACTCGAACCTCCGACGGTGAGCGGCTGCGCGCCCCGCAGCTAGGCGACTTAGAACGCTATGCCACTCCAACGTAGCAGAATTTGCCAATATACAGAACTTTCGAACATGCGCAACATAAAATCCACAAGCAAATCAACCAGTACCGCTTCATCTTGTGAAGGTCACTGTGCGGTGAGAGTTCATGGTATCATTTGTCACATGGCCATATTTTTTCGAAGAGACGGGTGCTTCCGGTCCTGTTTGCTGTACCGTCACTGGTAAGCGCCGTGAGTGTCTTTTGCGCAACCACGGCATTCCACCTAACCAACAGCCTGGATGTGCGGATGGGATCATTTGTATGCGAGATGGCGCACCTCCGCACATTTCAAGTTCAGTTTAGCAGCTGCTGAAGCGCCGATGCGGAAACGATAATATTAGCAGCTGCCATTTCCCTACAACCTGGCCGTCCCGATAACCGTTTTTTAATACGTGTGACTTCTGGCTGTGTGGCTGTCTGAAAGATGTTCTGTTCAGTGTTCTGATTGCGATCTTCGCTGCAGTGAAGGTACCCATTGCGCTACACATTCCGAATGTCACGCCTGAAACACTCCGATCAGTTGTGGAACATGGAGTTTCTCGATTTCAATTTGTAGCAGAAGCAGGTAGAAAACGTATGGAACACGTTTTGTGCCAATCACACGGAAATTAAAAGTACGACTGGAATTTGATTGATTCTTTTGATGCGGTTTTGGCCTCGGGACAATTAAAAACCTATGTGATTGATGTTGGTTTTGCAGTTTTTGGCCTCATGAATTATTATAAACAGATTTTTCCCATCCCATGTGACATGACTTTGCTGTGGTGCTTGGGCTTAGGTAGGTATCACAGCTGTACACACATGCACAGTGAGTAGTACATTTTGTTTAAGGTTTAAATTACAGCTTAGGCACTGTTGCGTTACTCGTTTTTTCCTTGCTAGTAGACAACTATTAAATTATTGTGCTTATAGCGTTATCTTTTTGATCAGTTTTCAGATTATTTATTTTTCTTCTGCTATACGTTGTTCCCTTTCTCCGCCAAAATTCGGTTGCAATTTGACGTTATTCTAAACAGTGGTGTTATTTTTACAGCGTTTTGGCAGTTACGTTATAATCAGCCTGTACATCCTAATCTCCTTCTCCTCCTCTCTATTTCGCTTCTCGTCCCCTCTCTATTTGTTCATGTCCTCCTCCTCCAACACTATCGCCATCTTCTGCTCGACCCCCTTTATTTGTGTCGAACACCTTCATGTCTCTCCCTAAAATCTCTTATATTACACTCTATCCAGCCTCTCTTCTCTGCGCCTATACCCTTCCCCCCTTTCTACGTCTGTTTAACCCCTCTCTCTGATCATATTTATCGTTATTGGGTCGTAGAAACTGGACATAGAAATCAAAATGAATAGGTAAATCTGTTGGAATCATTAGTAGAAGGGATATGAGAGAGACTTTACGTATCTGCAAGGACTGTAGCTTTAATGACCATATACTAAATGCAAGCCCAATTATTAACAATGTACAATACCTTATGATGGCAGCTTAGATGTACCGGAAACGGACAAGAAAATAAAAGTATTCTAATTTGCGCAATATTTTTTTTTTTTTTTTTTTTTTTTTTGCCGTTTCTGGAAATCAAGATAGATCGCCGCCAAAAGACAGAGATATGTACTTATTGATCTTTGTACGTCTCCATCCTTCTTCTGATACAAACAATGTTACTAACAATTCAGAGTAACATTCCGTACAATATGCTTTTATTGGAATCTCCCATTGCTTCGCATCCTCCTTCATGCTCCGTCTATGTTTCCCTGCTCCGTCCCCTTTCCCTACTTATATCCTTCTGACCCTTTCTCTGTACATCATCTCCATCACCTCTACTTCTCCCCGTTATCTACGAAAAATGAAATATACCTGCCAAGTCTCATGATAAGTGATTAGACTGTGCCGAAATCTATTGCAAACCACCCTCTGCCACGCACCATCAGCGGCTTGAAGAGGATAAAAAATTTACACCACAGGTGCCAAGTATCAGGGTGATCGGTAAAGCATTGATGAAATCTGTTGAACGGTCAGAGGCCGTCGTAGTGTCTTGGAAGGTACCTTCTACCATGCACCATCGGTTGGTTGCACAGTATGAAAACCTAATTGATAAAAAAAAAACACAAAAAAAAAAAACAGAAATGTACAAAATTTGATGACCAGGCAAACCAAATGTGTTTCCTACGATCAGCTGTGATACTGAGGGCATACAAAAGTTATATTCTTCCTGTGCAACCATCCCAATAAAAACACAGTTATCTCTCTCCGTCGTCCGAATCGTGAATAATAGTATGAGTTCTTTAAAAATCACTTTTTTTTTTTAAACGCAATTGCTCAAATTTTTCAGTTTTTGGGATATTTTCCAATATTTATCTGCCGTCCAAACTGCGTATTGAGAATTACGAAATAAAACAAAAGGACACTTACACGAATCTGTGGAACCGCTCTGAAGTAATGCTCTTACATAATGCGGCCATTCATTGTTATTTATACAGGTATTCTCTCCCTCAGCGATAATATTAGGTAGTAAAACAGCAAATAAAGATCTTTAATCCGTTCTTGAGAAATTTGAGAAGTGAGGGATAAAGTGAGACAAGAAATTCTCTTGAGGACTAATTTTGTGTCAATATTTTGGTTGTTTCAAATGTTCAAATGTTTGTAAAATTATCGGACCTAACTGCAGTGATCATCGATCCATAAACATACAAACTACTTACAGTAACTTATTCTAAGAACAACACAAATACCCATGTCAGAGGAAGGCCTCGAACCTTTGACCTGGAACGGCTGCGCGCATCGTAGCAAGGCGACTCAGTGCGTACGGCTATTCCGCCGCGGCTCTTTCTTTTTCCGAGTACTGCCAAGCCTCTGTTATTGTTTGCTGTGTTTGAAAATAATTATAAACCGGGACAGCGCGTATGCAGTCCCGACTAACAAAAATTATGCTGCCGATTTCTCTCTCTCTCTTATTTATTTATTTTTGTTTTGGCAGGGACTCTCCGGAAATTATTGGGCTTCAGTGCCACTAGCAATGAACAAAAACACAAGCAGACGCCTACTCTGCCACTGGCGTATCCCTGCCAGTGAGGCCGGACGGAAAAGAAGGAAGGCATAAGAATTTCAAAAACATGAACCGAACAACACGTCTGTTGGACATTGACCAAAATGCATTCTGGCATATGAGGAGTGGATGCTTCTTGCAAACAGTAAGTACAGATGTAAAACAAAGAACTGGAACAACAACAAATGGGTTCAGGAAAATTTAGTCTCTACAGTGTCGGTACAGTTCTACCACAACGCACGACACTGAGGACACATGTGCCCTGCACAGGACGTTTGTCATTGGCCTGTGGCTTAGTAAAACTTAAAACAAGGGCACTGCCTTAAAAAAATAAATAAATAAATAAAGGTAAACTAAGGTCCATAAGAGACAAAGAAAGAAGAAATAAGGAAGTACATATTTCCATATTCGTTTTTGTTTGCCTTCGTCGACCATGAACTTAATATTCTCCTGATTTCATTGCAAGTCGCCTGCACATGCAAGTACCAAATAGATGTTAGAGTGGAAAAAAATAAAAGTCCTCCTCAAATACACCATGTGGGAAAATAAAAAGCCGGCCGCGGTGGCCGAGCGGTCTGCGGCGTGCCAGTCACGGTCTGCACTGCCGCTGCGGTCGGGGGTTCGAATCCCCCCTCGGGCATGTATGTTTGTGCCCTCTTTAGTATAAGCTAGTTCTTAAGTAATTTGTAAGTTTAGGGACTGACGACCCCGTAGTTAAGTCCCATAAGCTCTACAAACATTTTAACATTTTTTGAAAATAAATCAATAAAATACGCCTTTCCTAAGGAGCTCTTGTTTGTGTTCGCAACTTGCTGGTAGTTGTCTAAATTTAAAATAGACCGATTCTGGCACACTCAGTGATATGAAAAATTAGCCACCAGCCACTCCCACAAGGGAACAATCTCGCTGCAGCCAGTGTGAAGGCTCCGGCATGCACGTGTTAGGCTGACCGTAAACCATATTAATAATGAAGCTTATCAAAAACATTTTTTTAAAACTTTGTCTAGTGTGACATGAGACCCATTTTACATACCGACTGAGTTCGTTTGTAGCCGTGTATCAGGGTTACGTAGGGAAATTACCAAAACGATCCACATACTTGCCAAGTTGCCACAGGTAAGTAGGAGATGATATACTTGAACCCTAGATGGATAACAGCATGTGCCCTGTGTCCCAGGATCCACACCGTCGCATTTCACCTGGTTTTGGGGGACGGCTTCATATCCGGGGCTCCTAACCCAGCTGACCTCGACAGCCGCTGGCGTCGTTTCATTAATACAGCGCCCATGCCACTCACAGGTCCAACACTGGGGTAACTCGCCGGCACAGGAAGCTGTGTTCCCTGGTATCAGTCGCAGTTTAATGCGCCGCAGTCCGTGCAGGCAGCGGGACTTTGAAGGCGGATGTCCGCCCGACACTGGTTAGTGACGATCGTGTTGTTAATTACGAAATACCACGTCGCCGGGTTGTGGTTGTGGATTTTGGACAACACGCGGTTCCAATTCATAGCAGGCTGTCGGAGTTCCAGTTTGTGAGCAGGTGGACGCCCTCGTATGGCCGCGTATAACCGACCGACCGTCTTCAGCTGCTCAGTAGCCACCTCCAGAACGTAACTGCGTTCGAAGTAAAAGTCCGTAATCCATGCGAATTTGAAGGCAATGGCCCTCACTGATATCGGTGCACGTACAGATGGAGGACGGTATCGGGCCATGATAGCTGTTAGGGTTTTTTTCCACCCACAGTGGCTGTGCGGTGTATGAGTAAAGCGCTACACTTGCTTGAGAAGTCCACCAGCCCTAAACCCCCTACTGATTTTTTCAATAGATGTGTGGCTGCCCGTAAATTTAAGAGCGAATGGCGCCACAGGAGCCAAGATACGGCCTTTGAGACGGATTTTGCTCAGCACTTGAGCGACGTACAAGGATTTTGCCAGGATCGCCGTATTGATCAGGTGGACCCTCTGATGCAAAAAGTTGAAGCGGCCGTTGGCGTGCATCTTACAGAGGTCTTTAATGCTCCCAAGTAACCTTTCCAAGTCTTTGCCTGCATCTGTCGGCAAGAGGTGATGGTCAACTCCAGGATGGCCTGTTCCCCCACGACCTAATACCATGGCCCTTCAGGACGGGATTCTTCGGGACCCATTGCAACGAGGACCGTCTTTCGAATGTTCAATGAAGCTCCATATGCCCGATCGTATATGTAGAAGAGGGGTCTCAGCTGGTCGTCTCAGAAAGACACCCCACATCATCTGCATGAGGTACACACATGAGTTGTGTATTGTGGGTGCTGGTGCCAGTGGTTCTCGCCACCAAACACAGGCAGGAGGGTGTCCTCTGCGAGAAGAAATAAAAACATCGATAGTCGGCACCCCTGGTGAACTGACCTCTTGATTGCAATGGGGGGAGTCGACCATCCGTTTATGGTAACTACTGAAGAAGACCCTGTGAGAATCTCCTGCAACGTAGTGATGACGTTCCATCCAAAGCTGAGCTTTGCAAGGACGCACCGCAGATAGCCGTGTCTAATCCTATAAAAATAATTTGCGAAGTCTACGAACAGGATGGCAGCACTGGAGTTGGTCACGGCTGCATGTGCCACTGCGTCGCTTTAGTTGGAGGTGGCAAAGAATATATTGCGGTTAGTAACGTCACACGATTGTTGGAGGCTGACACATTAATCAATCACCCGTTTCAGCTTGACTGCAACACATCTGTCCAACATTTTATATGGTTATTTACTGCTGTGGCCATATTTCTCACCAAACAGCACATAGTTTCAAACAATTAGGAATCTTGGAAACTAATGTGGAAACGGTGAAGACGCGGAACAACAACCAGGAATAAGAGATCGAAGTTAACTAGCCAGTGGGTGTTTTTGATACGGAGATATCAGAAGAAAACCTTCTAGGAAATGACTTCATAGAAACATCCAGCCACGGTGGAGTAGTCGAACGGTGTAAGGCGCCTCTCTGCGGAGCGCGAGGTTGCTCGCCGTCGGAGGTTCGAGTCGTCCTTGGGGCATATATATATATATGTGTGTGTGTGTGTGTGTGTGTGTGTTGTCATTAGGTTAGTTTACCTTAGTTTAAGTAGATTGTAACCTACAGACTGGTGACCACGCAGTTGGGTCCGATAGATTTACAACCATTTGAACATTTTTTAGAAAATTCAAGTATTTGTACTTTTAAGGGCGAAATTGCTAAGGTAAACAATCCTTTCACTCACAAACTACTTAAACTAACTTACGCTAAGGACAACACATACACCGATGACCGAGGGAGGGCACGGACCTCCAGCGAGAGCGGCCGCGCAATTCGTAACGTACCTCCACCCCCGCCCTCTCCGGCCTGCACCCCAGTCCTCATGGCCATTCCCGTGCGTCGAGACTTATTCGATTAGAGGAAAACTGAAACAACGTTTCTGTGACAGAGCTTTGCGTTTATTTCGCTTTTTCTAAATCGGCCGTATATGGCTTGGCAACGACCTACTTCATCGATCACGTGACTGAAAGTTGAGAATATGTCGTCATAAAATAATGATGACTGCATTTTGTGGCTTGAATGCTTTTTGTAAGTAAGCTAGTGAGAAAGTTGAACTCATTACTGTATTCCGTTTATAATAGTGCTACATCTCGGTACTCTAATTTGGCATTCGTTATCATTTAAGTTGATAAAGAAGTTATTTCAGCAATTCATACAGTGCTTTTGGCACGAGGTATTGTTGTGAAAAAACATCATCTTTTTCAACCAGTGATCGATAACTTGTTTATGGAGTAAACTGTATCGAAAGTATGCTGATATTGACTGTGGTCAATTCGTATAGCTTGTTGTTCTTAATCACTAAGAAAACTATATCCTCATTGGATTAAAATTATCGTACTCGGTTGTTTACTAAGTGGTGAAACATTTTGATACAATAAGGAGGTAATATATAGGTCCCCAGGTGATGTCATACTAGGAAAAATAAAAGTCTCCTAACAAAATACATTTTAGTCGTAAAAATAGGAATGGGGCCTGAATTAGAAATTAGCTACTAATAATACCAAAAATACGCTTCATTGTACAACAATGACGTCACAGAAGGTTCGTAGGCTGCAAAGGAAATAATGTAACATCAGGAGTAAGATTTTTAAGCTATCGATATATCATGAAACAATTCTTATTGGAAATCCAATTTCACAGAATTAATGAAGCACGCTAGTTCAGCTACAATTCCAGAAAGCATGATTACTGCCACTCGCTACATACAACGGAAATACTAGTGTGATCGGCATATTAAAATTCATTGATGAGTCACCCCTTCTTTTTGGGATAGTGCTTTCAGGATACAAAGACATTGTATAATTTGAATTTATCCTTAGAACATCCCACTCAGGTCTCTTAATCTAAAGAACATTAAAAGCGCCGTGTCTGTTATCTATCTGAGTACATGCGACTTCCAATGTCCTCAACGAATTTCTGTGGGTTTTGACAGATAAATTATTATTTATATACTGATCGTGCTTGACGCAATCAAAACCGGTTTAATGAACAAGTTGCATAATATGCAGCTTAAGGCTTAAAATGATTTATTCAAAATACTTGAAAGCTGTAAATGGTCACCGGCAGAAAGTTCTGAATTTTAATCTAATGATGCTGATCTCTTAAATATTATTCAACTAGAAGGAACTCGCCTGATGACCACTAGCAAGATAACATCGTTTTATATGCACTCTTCGGTTCGCTTAGATGCAGGTTTGAAATTGTGTAAGGCTTCAATTTAACTGATGCCTTCTAACTGATTCTTTTCCAGCGCTTAAGTTGAAATCATTATCTTTGACTTTATTACTGCATGAAATGGCGTGATTGTACTATTTTTATGTTTTTAAGTAGGAACTTTCGTAGTTCCTTGGTACTTGTGATGTGGCCGAATAACTCGACACAAGATGACTGGTTATGGTTGAAACATAGCCTTCGTAGTGCAATGTGTGTATGATTCTGACTTAGTGTGCAGGTGCTTACATTCTTGCCCGTTTTCCAAGTTTATTTGAGATTGCTTTTGTAATCCTATTTGTATGTTTTATGTGCTATACCCATGAGTTCAAGATTCGATAACTAAGCCATCAGCTCGATGCTTTCTCATCTCATTCATAAATATTTATCTCTTAAGAGTATTTTGTTCCCAATGGCTTCGCTGATTCAATTTAGTTATGAATTTTGCAATAGTTTAGAATCTTATTTGGTTCAAGTGCACCGTATGTTCCTTTGATTTTATTTCATGTAGGAATACTCCATCAGCTATGACATCGTTCTGAAGCTATCCTCGAAGTTCATTATTAAGTACTAGTCACTCTGTAGAGATTTCTTTGTCTTGCGTGTCTACTGCAGGATGTTGCACGTGATTCCTACCGTTCTTCAACCTTGAATGTGAGAATCTGGAGCGTATTATGTTTGTTTAAATGATACAGGAAACGGACACAAGAGTTTCATGATACGATGCTTAAATGTTTGATTACTCAGCACGCTAAAATAAGTAATTGTGGAAACTTTACCCTTTGTGTATCTCTTAATTTAACTCCAATCTCACATGAGTATTAGATGTTTCCCTCCTGAACGTTTTCACGACGCATTTCAATCAGAGCCCCTTTAGAAACCTGAATGATGACACGCATTTATATCTTTCCCACCGAAAGCACTCAATACTGCATCGAACCCTATCCTCTCAACCACTTATTGAATGTTACTTAGAAAACTATGAAGGTGTAATAATGCCACCAGAAACTTTCGGTGCCTTGTCTACTCTGGAAAAATTCGTGAATTACGATCTTTCCATTTGTTATAGACCAGGTACACAAGTGGAAACTTGATAATACGTTTTCATATAGTGGTTTTATTTTACTACAGTCAGATCAGGAAATCTGCAGCTAATGTACTTTAATATTTTTATGTAAAACTATTGTGTATAACTTTTTGGCTGAAAACATTAATCAGCAGAACTAGAATTTTGAAGGAGTTTATACAGGTAAATTGAGAAATTCTTTGGGAAAGGAAATGGCTTTATTTAATCGAAATCGGATCACAGAAACAACTGATATTGCAACGATATTTTTTGGTATAAAACAGTCTTGTCCCATTTTGAATAACCTAATATGAAAAGGAACCATAGGAGTTTCCTAGGAGATAACTTTAGGGTATCTTGGGTAATAATATAGACTTCACCTCATCGCAATCGGATCAGGAAAGGAGATACTAGTAAAGTATTTTCAAATTTTACAAATCTCCTCTGTTTCTGTGTATGGTATAGTACACGAGACAACCAATAGACAGTGTAATTAATTTCGTAGTACGATAAAAACCAACAGATTGTGCTATTACTTTCTTTTCTCTCACAGTCAGTGACAGAAGCATTTTAGGCAGCTTATATGAGCAACATAATTATGCGCCGTAATCTAAACTTTTCAAACACAAATTAACATCGAATTTGCCTCATTAGGCATACGGAGTCACTGATTGTATATTAAAATCTTAGTGATACGTCTATGCTTCTTTTCGTTATATTAAACTTCTTGATTAGCAGAAACGAATTTTTGACTCATGGTTCTGTTTTGGCCAATAGGAGGACTGAAAACTAAAAAGATAGGAAGTGCGAAAGTCCGTTGCAGAGTATGGGCTTGTAGTTCGTTCACAGTATGTCCTCCAAATAGCCTAAATTCTGTCCTCACTCCTTCCCTATTACAAAGTACCTTCCCCGAAACTCCTAAATCTTATTTTTGTGCAACTTTTAAATTTACCACAATATAAAATAATTTCATTGTCTTCTCGTTAGACAGTTATTATGACACCTGAATCTGACAATGGCGTGCGAATTACATACATGACAGACTCATTAGTACGTACTATATTTAGATAAAGTACAATTTATACATAAAGAAAACCTGTACTTTCAAGCCATTGGTACATTTTTAAGAATAAAAACACATTAAAAACCTAATACGTCTGTTATGGGCATTACTCATGTGACTGAGCTTTTACACTTGTTTCTGTGAATAACGCTCTGCCGCTGAATGACTCCCACATCCGATATTCACTTGAGCTATAGTTTCCATTTCTGAACAACGTTTCGACGAGCGACCCAGTCGCCTTCTTCGGATTTGTTACGTACCTCGCCCTCCGTCCCCACCCCCTTCGCCACTATTTATAGCCATAGACCAAAGATGAGATCGACTGCTCATGACGTAATTATACTGAATCCAACACGCAAGTAACGTGACATGGGGCAGGCAGCTGTTTCCGTCATTTCGAGCAACGTGGAGTGCAGCTGACGATTGTAGTACTCCTCACTTATAGCTGGAATTAAGGGTACATATTCTTACTAGACATGTGGTCGTAAGGTTAACATTTTTCTCCACAATGTCTTGTATTAAAGCGATTGTTATAATTTTCAGATGTACCTGGATGAAACATATTGACACTTCTATTTACAAACAAAATGGCCGCAATTCTTATGTGAATACTAGTTTTGTTTCGCTGTGAATGTTCTACATTGCTGCTTCCGCATGAATAGATGTCGGAGTATCTGTTTGAAAGACATATTAAGTTTTCTTAAATGCCTCAACAATCCGTGTAAAATGCTTTCCTATTCTGTAATGGGAACTTAAATCGGCCTGTATCTATAATGTCAAATTTTCAAACAGTACTAGTGTTGTATGTTATGACATAGTCATACCAATACGTAATCGAAGCTACATTTTGGCTATTTACATTAAAATACTGTAATGTAAACGATGTACTCTATAAGTAGAACTGATTTTGCAGGTGTGATGTATAATTTGTATCCATCTCTAGCTGTGCATGACGCCATTAAAAGTATATTTCAAGAAGAATTGTCTTATTTGCTGACACATAAACTGCAACAATACAAGCTAGAATAGACTTGACGTAGATAATTACATTCATTATATGTTGTCAAATACGAGGCGTGTTTTTAAAGTAAGGTCTGTTTTGTTGTAGACACTAGTAGTTCCCGTGCATACCGCAACGAGCGCGTGCGTCGTTTACCGGCATGCCTCGGGATCAACTGTGGTTTCAGCTCTGTACGGTTCTGTTCTTTCAAAATGTTTGAGCCTTTCAACTCGCCCGCAACGTATGAGGTTCCCTCAATGATACGGTTTTTCCAGCAAGGAAATTTTCTGCTGCTGAAATTCATCGACATTTGCCAAGTGTACGGTGGTACTGTTATGAGTGAAAGCCATATACGAGAATTGAGAGATGGCAGTGAAAACTTCCATGATGAGGACCGCTTCGGTAGCCCTTTTCGATTAAAGACGATTCGGTGGCTTCAGTTGAAGCGAGGATTCGTGAAAATAGGCGCTTCACAATAACAGGCCTTCCGAACGATTTTCCTGACGTTTTGAGATCAGTGCATTACAAAGTTGTTTCTGAGCACCTAGAGTGAACTCTTGATTATCGGAGGAGGCGGCAAGTTTTAATGAAGAGAATATTTTAAAATTGGTTGAGAGGTACCATAAGTGTTTGAATAAACCTTGCAACTATCTACATCTACATGGGATACTTTGCAAATCACATTTAAGTGCCTGGCAGAGGGTTCATCGAACCACCATTATACTATTTATCTCCCATTACATTCTCGATTAGCGCGCGGGAAGAAAGAACACCTGAATTTCTCTGTTCGAGCTCTGATTTCTCGTATTTTATTCTGACGATCATTTCTGCCTATGTAAGTGGGAATCGACAATATATTTTCGCATTCGGAGGAGAATGTTGGCGATTGGAGTTTCGCAAAAAGGGCAACGACGCAGCGATAAGAGCCTTTGTTGTAATGATTCCCATCCCAGATCCTGTATAATTTCCGTAACGCTGTCTCCCCTGTATCGTGATAACACGAAACGAGCTGCCTTTCTTTGGACTCTTTCGATGTCCGTGACACCCACGTGATAAGGATCCCACACTGGGCTGCAATACTCCAAAACTGGACGGAGAAGCGTAGTGTATGCAGTTTCGTTTGTAGGTCTGTTGCATGTTTTGAGGGTTCTGGCAATAAAACGCAGTCTCTGGTTCCCACGATATTATCTACGCGTTCTTCCCAATTTATGTCTGAAGTAATAGTAATTCTTAGGTATTTTGTGAAGTTTACGGCCTTCAAATTTGATTGATTTATCATGTAAACAAAATCTAACGGATTTCTTTTCGTACTCATGTGAACGACTTCACACTTCTCATTATTTAGAGTCAATTGCCAATTTTTACACCATACTGAAATCTTATTCAGATCGTTCTGCAGTTGGATTTAATCTTCAGATGATTTTACTAGACGGTAAATGACGGCGTCATCTGCAAACAACCTAAGAGAGCTACTTAGATTTTCCCCTAAATCGTTTATGTAAATAAGGAACAGCAGAGGACCAATAACACTATCCTGAGGAACGCCCGATATCACCCCTGTTTTAGTCGATGCCTTACCATTGATTACTACGAACTGTGTCCTCTCTGACAATAAATCCCCTATCCAATCGCAAATTTGGGGCGGTATACCATAACCACGCAACTATGACGAAAAAGAGAGTAAAGTATGTACTTTTTGAAAATTAATTCACTTTTTGAAATAACCGTTAGTTGGGTACTTACGTTCAGACGGACATTACTCAAAAACCATACCTTGTATACATTTCAAGATTGCTGTTCGGATCTGCAACTTCCTTGCATGTACGTATCAAACTATAGCACCTCTCCATACATATTAAATATTCCACAGTACTATCATAGTGTCTTGAATTACAACAATTTTGTATTTGCACGTCATTTACAGAATATATAACGTCATACAGTTGTATGGTGTACGCTGGGTTTCATTCATTCGCCTTTCAAATAAGAAGAGAGCTGGAAATGTAATCATGCTGTACTCCACATAAAAATTTAAAGTTGCTTGAAAACATAAGAGAAGTCTGATGTTAGTTTCGCTTTAAATTCCAGAGTATATTCCGCTAATTGCATTTACACAGCGGGGTTAGCTAATTAAAACACTGACCTCGCAGAAATTAACAATACCGCCCAGTGGAGCAGAGAACAGAACAAGTTTTCCGTGCGGAAACCGCTGTGTTCGTTAATTGTAGCGTTGCAGGTTGCAGGCGGTTAACATAATAGTTCCTTCAAACACGATGGCTTTTGAATTTATATTCATCTATTGCTTTTATTTTTTATATAAGTTAAAATCAAATCAATTTGTTTCAAACTTCGAATTAAAGTGTAGCTTACACAGTGTGTAAAATATTCTTATTGGCTCTCTGTGTTCGTCTTTGATCAGAGTGAATCTTTATGGGGGGGGGGGGGGGGGGGGCGCAGCTTTAAATACGATAAATACACATAATGCAAATGAGTACTAACGAATTTTGAGCTGCAAGGTGATCGCTAATTTGGTGGCAAGTGGCAAGAGTTTCTATGTACGATATTGATTTATACAAAAAGAATTACTTCTTTATTTTCTAGTCATTCATATGATACTTGATTCTCATTTAGTCATAAATAAACACATCTCTAAGAGACTGATTAGTGAACTTATTGAAGATATAATTCTGCTACTATTTGAGTGCTCGATCACTTCCGAAGGTGTTACTTATTTGATGTTTCTATAATGTTCAATTTCTTCTCGTATATAACTTACCCCTCGTATATTACCATTATTGTCTTTCATTCGCAACACGTGCTCCTCTGTACTGGGCATGGTTCTCACTGCATACTTGCACATACATTAGAACATTAATTCCAGTTTGGGCAGCCGCCATTCGCCTCTGAGGTCAATGCCGCCCTGGAAGACCCATCGCATGTCGATCCAGTGGACGTACCGGTATTTCAAACACCGCCGTCTGCCATGCACTAACCCAGTGCGTAGACATGTTGCCGAGTTGCATGTGGGAAAAATCATGTCACTTTACTTAAGAGTACGTTAGTATTGCTTATCAAGTAACTGTCCTCGCTTCTATTTTTTGTAGAACTTCTTCAGACATTCTGGGGTTCAGATTTCGCTTATGTAAATTCACAAAGATTTTCTTCTTGTGCCAATGGCCAATTAGCCCGATGACCACAAGTGACATAATTTTCCAGGGTGTTCGCTGTGCTAATAGATGTACAGGATTAGGATATGGAATTCCTTCCAAGCGAGCAAACAAAAACATGGTAGTGAGCACCAGCTACTGCGACATCTCAGCCCCCAGATAACTCACAGATAGATAAACTCTCGAATGTATCTCAAGCTATAATCGAGATGACCAGCATCAACAGGGAGTCCAAGATTTTGTGGACGGACTAAAGTGATTAGCCGAGACGTAATGGTATATAGTTCCTTGAGGCATTGCGCCTCAATGCGCTCGGCCACGCCGCCGCGTCCGGTGGCTTTGTCATAACCTCTTATCGTAATCTGACGCGGCTATAGAAAGCAACTGGATAACTGAATTTGTTTCTTAGACATTATGGAGGGAAGCAGAAAAAGTTGTAGACTGACATAATTGGTTGGACCAGAACATTGTAATAAATTTTTATATAATTATATTTACTTTATTTACATATTTTCATTATCTGACTAAAATTCGTAGATTGATGTGTAAGATTAAAAGAGCACGTCATAAACATGGAATAAGTCAGGTAAAGCAGGGTACAGCCTCTGAATATCAGACACCTGACGACGGCACTTCTACGGAGATATATCTAGTGACTGAATAAATAAAAATATATTACAGTGTTCTGTTCCAACCAATTATAATTATATCAAGTTACGAAATCTGCAACACTGTGGGTTCAAATGTTCAAATGTTTGTAGAACTTATGGGACTTAACTACGGGGTCATCATTCCCTAAGCTTACAAACTACTTATGAACGAGCTAAGACTAAAGACGGCACAAATATCCATGCCCTAGGGGGGATTCGAAACCCCGACCGTAGTGGCCGTGGAGACCGTGACTGGAGCGCCCCAGTCCCCTCGGCCACCGCGGCCGGCAACACTGTGGGCCCAAGGTATATGAACTTAGAAAAAGTTTTACAACGAGATGCACTTTGCACGACACATGCGTATGCACAACTCATACATTCCGAAGTAGATTAAGGGAACGTCGTTCATGTTCTCACATTGTCCCCTGGATCTCATCAACAACCGATTCCTAATTGACAGTCTCCGTTCGGAGCAGACAACTACCAATGGCAACTCCGAGTGTTTACGTCGATCTACCAGTGTAGTTCGCGTGATTACTGCTCTATGAAAATCTCGCCAATGAAGAAGTTTACATTTGCCCTCGTTAAATCGCGCTCCCGAAGTACGGCAATAAAAATCGATTATCGCCTTTACCATCTAAAGTATCTTATAAAGTTGGCAGAGTAAAATCATCACCTAATCGGCATATGCAGAAATTACAATTTCCTTCCAGTTAATGTCCAACCCAAAAGGTGAGCGTAATCTTCCGAAGCAATAACTCCAGAGAGCAGACACCGATAGAGCACTTACCTGGCGGATGAGAATCGTGGTGTCAGCCGCACATTGATAACTACCGTAAACACTATGTCCATGAAAAAATTAGATAATATTCTACGAGTCGCAACACTGAACACCATCATCTTCAGTATCCGAAGTACGTAATGATTACTTAAATGATCAAAGGCCTTATCAAAATCGAAACAGGCAAATCCCCAAAATGTGAAAGAAACGAAAGCAACTAACACCGTGTCACAATATTCGGCCACAGCAGTAAGAAAAGAACGACCAGGAAGATGGTATTCATAGTCGCGAACAACAATCCCCAGCAAGACAGACAACCAGTGACTTATCGGCCTCGCCTTGTAACCAAAATTCCGTAACGTGATAGCAAGAAAATTAACAGCAGTGTTACGACTGAGACGTTTAGGTGCCAACACAGTTATCCCCAGTATGAATGGAGCGGGTGCAATTGCACCCCTATCACATCGTTCAACATGTACGTAAAGGTGATACCCAAGAGGGGCCAAAATTGATATAAAATGTCTTTGGAAGCCCATCCATACCTGGCAATTTACGAGAAGTGGGGTTAACAAACAGACCATATACTTCATCCCGTTGAAACTCAACCAAAAAATCACGAGTATTGCTGGCAAGTGATCGGTCTGTCTAGCATCTCAATAGTCGGATCGGCTGGAAGGTAACTAGCTGCATCTACGTCGAAAAGATCCACGAAGTACTTATCTCAGGCGTGAACTATGCCAACTTGTCGGCAGACGGCCGTCGCTTAATGTAAAAGAAGTAATACAAGGACAGCGACGTCGAACTTTATGCCGAAGCAAATGATACATCAAAGTCACCTCGTCTTCCACTAGTGATCGTGTTTTCGATCGCACCCGCAAACCTTCCACCTATCGCACCTTCAACAATTTTGCTTTAATACTTGGTACGTCTGCAATTCGCAGGCGAAGCGGTCTTCCTAACCAACGGCAAAGTAATTCAACAGAGTTTGACTGTGGTTCGGCTTAGCTACAACGCCATTCTAAAAGGTGAGAATCTTCCGACGGACCGCAGACTGCGCTCCCACACGTGGTGAATCACATCATCCATGGAAGGGTTTGCCAAATGAGCGACAGTTCACGTCCACGAGGGACGAAATAGTTTGCAGTGTAACGTCTACGGCACATTGATTAGAAAAACTGCTGGGGATAACGTCGGCTCCAAGAATGCAATCACGAATACAATCCGATAAGTAGAATCGGACAGTCCTGCTACTTTCACTTACACAGGATATTCACAGAAACAAACATCGAGCATACTTACTAATTTTAGTCGCAAGAGTTAAAATTACGATATTGGGTAAATGGGTGCAGAAGACAGTTAAAATCTCCACCTAAGAAAAGACCCCGAGGAATTCTACGTAATAGATAAATAAGCCTCGCTTTTTTTATTTTATAACATTTGAAAATGGATTTTGGAAGCCTTTGACTGTGAGATAATGGGTTTGTTAATAAATAACAATTGTGTTACCAATCACGATTTTTGTATTCCAGTTAGGACGACGCGTATCGGAAAATAATTGCCATTTTAAAGTTTGCTTTGTTTTGTGCTACCCTGTGTAGTTGCCGTGTTTATGATATGTGAGGTTCTGCATTATTTTTACGACTTCATTCCAATGATTACATGTACATATTTTAGTTATTGGTCGGCTTTTATTCACAGTAAATGGCGAAATATTTGGAAGAACTTGTACTTTCAGTTTCCTGATGGTCCATGCGTGTAAAAACCTCACACATACTTAACATCGCAACTTAAATTTTATGGAAAGTATACATAAATGTTAACAAAACAAATGTACATATATAAAAAGTTACAAAGATCTTCGTATATGGAGTTAACATAGATAAAGTACCACATTCTTCGTACTGTATTATACTTATGGAACAAGGTGTATTTTCTTAGATATTGTCTGTAACTTACGCACGCCTATTTGCAGTAGAGCTTATTTTTTTTTTTTTGTTAACATACAACATCTATCAAGAGCCCATATTACAAGCTGTCGCAGAAGCTGAATACAACACTGATCAAAACTATATATATGCTAAAACAGTCTACAAAAGTAGCATGACTGAAGAACAGAAAAACAAATAAGAACCCTAAGGAAGCCCAATTAGCATCTTTTGACATAATCAGACTGTACTCAAACATAAGCTGTAACAATAATCCAAAATAATCTCACCAAATACATAAAAATTGCATACACAGAGATTGTTGAATTCATGGAAACCCTTCAGCTAACACTAAGTTACAATTATTTTACATTAATGGAAACAGCTTTAAGCAGGCAGGTGGCCTAGAAATTGGGTGATGTACATCTGGTACCATAGCTGACATCTACAAAAATCATTTTGAACAAAAGTTATTTTAAACAAAGAACTCTGCTTACATGAGATTGAATTTAACAGAAATATGTATACAGCACACTACTGTTAGTGAAAGTAAATTTCAGGGATGTAACTGACATCCTAGACGTATTCAATGTCCTACACCAGAAAATTACATTTACAGTAGAACAAGAAAAAAAAAACATCAATTTTCTGGACCTAAACACTCACATGCACTTTTAAGGGAGGATGTTGATGAAATTGACCAAAAATGTTTATTTTGTATTTCTTTTTCCTTTGTTATTACAACTCATGGACAATAAGTTCCCAAAGTTTCAATGTTGAAATCGCATCCGAAGTTCCGGAAAATTAATTAAAAGTGTGATGCGGCCTCCCTGCCACGCCCATGGTTTGAAGCAGCACTTCAATACCAGCTCAGTGAAAAACTATTATGTGTATTACTTTCAACCAAACATGTGCGGGATACATCTAGAAGGCAGTGATACATAGTCTTTGGTTTTATAGATCATCTTTGACTCTGTTCCACATCTTATAAACAATTTCAAACTCGTTGCATCATTTATGACGAAGCAATTTTAGTGATTAGAATATGTTAGAAACAACGATAAACCAGCCATGAGGCTACATCCGAAGTAAGAACATCTGCTCAAAACGTTAACTCGTCTCCTAGCAGCTCCAAGCGAAAAATTAGTAAGGTCTATAGTTCATACATGACATTACAGATACAGGGGGAAGCTGATTATTTCCATGTGCAAGGCGGGTTTTGCCAGGCTGTTGGATTCCCCAGCCAGCCAGCTAACAGTTTTGGAATACAGGTAGTCCAGGTTTCCCTAATGTGCTCGGAATCAGCAAGTGACTGTCTTGGATGAGTGAGGCGGCTAACCAAGATTGCAACTGAAATACAATATAGCCACACTCATTATTCTAAAAATGCAAATAAAATCAGGGAGTGATCATACGGCAAATATAATTATATGAGTGGCTTCAGGAGACTTGAGAGAATCAAACGCTGTAATTACAATTACAATATCCCTTACAGATATAAAGCAGACAAATTTCAGTACTATAATGATATTATAAGACTTATATTTACAATTACTGATATGTAACTGTGGTGTCGCACAAGTCTGAAGTGCGCGCCACCTACTTTCGCCGCGCGCCGCCATGCACGCACGGCTCGGCGTTCTTACGACGTCAGCCACGAGCGCCCTCTGCTACAATTCCGCTCGTGGCCACCACTGAACGACATCGTGCACTTGGGACTGAGATAGGAATCAGAGAGGCACCAGTTAAGACTTGGCAATCGGATAGACATTAGGAATCATCAGTAGGCAGGCCTCCATCTACTTCAACTATGTATCAGCATTCTGCAGACATGAACTATGTAAAAGTTAAGTATTACTAAGTCTCTATGAAATATATATCTCGTTCTAATTTACTCTAGTGTTTCTAGTTTCTGCTATCCCACTGGCTAGTCACCTCCGTACCTGCACCCGCGTGCATCCTTTATTCCTGTGTCGGTCTCTTTCTACTCGGCCACCGACACCTCCGACAACCGGGAAAACGAGACACAAAAGTGGCGACGAGGCTGGGACACAAAAGTAACGATTTAAGAAGCAAATGGGCAGCATTGCATCACGCTACCTATCTAAATAGACGTACCACGTTATTTCCGTATTTTTTCAATAAACTTTATTTTCCTCTCTTGTTCTGCTTTTCGTTGAGGTAGTAATATTCTTGTGTCAGAACATAGATCAGACCACAGAAACACAAAACATGAACCCAGCAAAGCGCATTACATTTATATATGTATTTTATTATATTTAATATTCTTAGTAACGTTCGTTTTTTATGTTCTAGACTGTCAGTTAAATATTTCATGGCCGACTAAAATAGTAGATATGCAGCAGATAATTTATATATAAACAATTATGTATATTTGTGAACAAGAACTGTCTATATTAGCATAAAAAGCTATGATAAATTACATATTAATTGTGTAACTATATTTCGGCAGCAGCAGTGTATTTGAACAGTGAGACACCACGCTTAACAGCAAAGAGCTTCAGTCTCAACCGGTTTTAGTATTGTTAAATATATATTTGTTTGTGAAATGTAAATAACATTTGTAGGGAGGTGGTCAAAGCATTTAATTCTGTGATGTTCAAATGTACAGTATTTTGGAAGGGAAATTGTATTTTAAAGATGAGGCGATAGGATGCTCGGAAGGATACAATTTTGGGAGCAGGAGACCATGCTTTCGAACGCTTGGGAAGGGACTCGTAACTAGGACGTGATGGTGAAAGGTTGCGACGCTGGGCGGTCTGAAGCCGCGTTACGAACTTGTCATTTGAAGAGATAGGCATGTGTGTACCTAGAAAATTTACTGGACTGTGACTGCAGAACTTAGTCTCTGATGAAAAGTGGTAAACTATGCACGGCAGTAGGGCTGTGGAACTGTGATAATTCAACAATCATCTACACGTGTGATGACAAACTGTGTTTTATAACAAATACTGTAATTAATCAACAATTAATTTGGAACTGCAAAGTTCGATTGACTTCATTAATCTACTTGTGATAATTTAGAACTTTTACTCTCGGGTGCATGTGATACTTATTGTGCCTCTGATGAACAACAGTTGGGGAAATATTCAGTTATTTACCGACATATAAAGTAGGACCACCTCCACATTTTCATGTCCAAAGGAGTAATAAACTGCATTTATAAAGAATTACGTCGTGAGTGAATCACTTTTGTAACTTACAATCCATTTTGTTGGTTATTCAGAAGTTTCATTTAGGTTTGTTAAAATATGTTTTCACGTCATCATATGCAGATTGATAGACTTGCTAAATTACAGATTAATTATTGGTCTTTTTTTAAAGAGATTGGGTAGCTGTTTAGGGCATAGAAGCTGACATACATAAATCACTCCTATGAACAGAGACAACGAGCCGTAAACTTTTTACTACCCTGAGTTATGTATTGCACAATTATTATTGGTTAGTACCGACAGGATGGTCGCAATACTACATTGATGAATCTCTGTACACTGGATGCAGATTAATTGACCTTGAAACCAAAACCCATCCATATGGAAACGATGCCCTAAAATTATATTTTCATCTGCTACACTTTTCAGAATTGTAACTGATGATGCAGTTTTTGTATTTAATTATGGAAACGTCGGTGGATGAAGCTATTAGGAAGAATGGTCTTCAGGATAAGAAATTTTACTGAAGACATCTTGAGAAAAATAGATTTACAGCGCGTCTCTGCAGCTGAAAAGTCCGTTGAAGACCTGGTAAAGGAAAGAAGACAGACAACAAAAACCAGAAGAGAAGTCTTGATTGGAAAGACGACCCACAGTATAAATATGGTGACTTCTGAAGAAATTAAATAAGGAAAATGTTAGGTTGAACTGTAAATTGCGTTTCCTGAAAAGTTTCTTGTTTAACGTTAATGTAATTTTTCCTCAGATTCTGTGAATGCTAGAATTATTAAATTTTGTACACTTATATCTGTGAACCTAATGAACGTTGTCTCAAGAGAAAATTTTAAAATTCTCATTGCACACTGAGATATGGGACAAAGTGCTTCGAATTTTGCATGAATTTAAAATTGTGCTTGTAAATTATAATTCAAAAATTATGAAAAATTCTTCTATTTGACCTGTTCCAATAACCTCATGAGAGAAGTTTACAACATATAGAGAGATGACACAGAGAAAGTTTAGTAGAATCTCTTGAATACTTCATGAGAAAAAGGAACATTATTTTTTTAATAAAACATCAAATTTCATTAAAAAGTTTAATATACATAAGCAAAGGATTTTATATGCAAATGTGTTATTTTCTTGTGAATCGTGGCACAAAATTTCATTGCCTTATCTCCAAAACTGTGGATTTAGTGCATTTTTGAAGTAGTGTGTGTTTTACATCAATGTCACCCCTTATTGTTTACAGAAAAAGAACAGTGACAAATGCCATAACCCTGCAACATCATGTCACCAAAATATTCATAAACAGACAGCGTAGTGGTCAATGCTGCATAGGGAACCCAAAATACACCTGACCCACGAAAATAAGAAACAGGAAATATATATTGAAACAAAATGCAATAATTAACGATTACACATCATCCACGGTACGCACAAAAGTAAACAAAATGAAGAAAACCCGAGACACAAACCACACCACAGAAGAAAAGGACAAAAACAAATATGTTCCAGCATTTCATATGTTGTCAATCTACCACAGAAAATTGCAAACATTTTTCAAAACCACGGAGTAAAAGCAGGATTTTCCACATCCAACAGACTGCAAAAGAAAGTAATACAAAACATTCAATGTAATCATGCGGCATTGCGGCGCTATGCTCCGATGCGCAAGGCCGTTCCTCGTCGGGGGCTCGAATCCTCCCTCGGATATGGCTGTTTGTGCTCTCTTTAGCATATTAAACTGATGTCCCCACAGATAAGTCCCATAAGCTTAACAAACATTTGTACATTTGAATATACAAAAAATATGCCAGGACTGCTCCATGTTCTATCTGGGACAAAACAGGTCGAGATATCAACACCAGATACATAGAACACAGAACACATCAAAGCCTACTTACACAAGAGAGACACGTATGATCAGCAATAGCAATACACATACACAAAGCAGGCCATCCATTTACTAAAATCGAGTAAAGCATCAAAGTATAAGACTAAACTGGACATTAAACTGATCTGTTTCAAGAACTGAAAGTATATTCACAAGAAAAACTGGAAAATGAATCAATTGACTCCTTTCGATAATTCGACAATATACTTATATAAAGTGCTAAAAAATAGAAATAAGCGACAGTGCAAACAGACAAAAGCAAATTATAGCGAACATCTTTTTAGAAAAAGATACATATCCATCTCACAGTCCAATGATGAGCACCCGCTCCAGCTGCAACTTTATACGTGGTCGTTTTGTGCGGGTTTTCGTGTTTACGACGGCTGCGCGGCATTGCAGCCTCTGCAGTCGGTGACGTAGGTGGATCGTGTATTATTTCCACAACAATCTGTGACATCCCAGGAATAGCTGCCTCCCCCACAGAAAGGTTATTCTCCGAGACGTCCCGATTCTCAGCATAAGGGCAAACAGAGTTGTTTTCATCAATTTATGAGCTACGAATCCTGCATGCGATTCGTCGTATACTGCAAGACACGGTTTCCATCCGCGAAAGTAGACACAGCGTATTGCTGTATTTCCGATTGCGGTGGAGGCGTCTCCGTCACAGACTTGCTTCGGGGAGGTTTCTCAGGAGTCACATCTGAAGCATCAGAAATGTCAGAAACTGCCTCCGTGCCCTCCACCTCATCAGAGCCGCATAGCTTGAGGATGTAACAGTCAAATTCGGCTCAGGGGAAAGATGTTCGGAGGACGGCACAATTCCACTCCAACCGTCCCTGTGTGCGGCGACGCTTATTTTGAACTGCGTGTGACGTCGCCGTAGCAATAGAATAAATTGCCCCAGTTTTGCTGGCAACGGCGGAAAATCTTGGAGAGTTCTACTAGAAACTTCGTCTGATTACTACCAGGGGAGGGGGAAAATATCAACAGTCGTTAACCTATGGAGCTGTTCATAGGAAGACCGCAACACAAAGCCTTTACGCGAGCAGTTGGTTCTCAGATGCCCACTTTCTTTGGGTAGAAAATATGTCTACGCTTGTTCACTGAACGTAAAATGAATACGATATCCGGAAACCTGCAAATGAGACTGGAACATTTTGGTGTAAATTTTAATGGAATGTATTCAAATACAACATTGGAGCCTGTGTTGACTCGTTCATTTTGAATGCCTTTTACGTAACCATATTGAACCAAAATTTCTTTATGATTGATATCCTCTACCTCTGGAGGAAGATTTATATTGGAACATGGGTATATGCAAATGCGTTCATTGAAAGGAGTATCATCCTAACAGAACTATCTCTATGCTGAAAGGAACCTCATTACCATGTTTTAATAGGAAATTACCTACTTGAAGGGATCCAAAAATTTCACAAGAAACACATTTCGGTGTCAAAATTGTCTGTATGCACTTGGTGCGAGGTGACATGTAACATATCAACTAAACAGCCCTGGATTTCCATAGTTACGGACTGCACATTATACGTCGACTAGTCAGACGAAAAACTTTCACAAGTGACACCTTTCATCTCGAACGCTCGGAAACAGCACTGAACTTTTCCATTAAAAACTTTGCATTGTACCTCAATAACTTTTTAACAGAGAGAAACAAAGCAATATGATATCAGTACTATAGGAAGGAAATTATATATAATTTATTGGTGTCATACTCCATCAGCGGCTCCAAAACCTCTCTGCTAAAAGCACGTACAATGGCGCAAAACACCCAAGGCACAACTACCAACTGAAGATATACCACTCACGCAAGCGGAGCACAGACTAGTTGCACCTACGCCACACCACCATCCAGTTGCGCTACCAATAGACTTGCGCATAATAGTTCGCGATCGGGAGCACTGACTTTAGTTCGCGGCCCTGCCGCGAACTACTTCGTTCTTTTAGTTCGTCCGCTCCTACTGACGGCCGAGCGGCGTGGTCTGCGCATGCAGAAAGCATTTGACTGGACTGAGTGAAACGTCTAAGATAAATAGTTCAGACAAAAAGATGATAGAAGCTTTTCATATTGAAATGTTGTGCTACATACGAATGATGAAAATCACGTAACCAATGAGGAGGTGCTCAACAGAATTGGGGAGAAAAGGAGTTTCTAGCATATCCTGACTAAGCGAAGGGATAGACTGTTGGGACACATTCTGAGACATCAAGGAATCGTCAACTTAGCATTAGCGGGAAGTATGTAGGGTAAAAATCATAGAGGGGGTCCGAGGGACGAATACAGTAAGCAAATCCAAAAGAATGTAGGTTGCCGAACTTATTCTCAGATGAAAAGGCTTGCACAGGACAGGGTAGTGTGGAGAGCTGCATTAAACCAGTATGCGGACTGAAGACCGCAACAACACCTACAGTACAGGAAAAGAAAATAAACTTTAAAAAGTGTGCAAAGTACCACGGCAAGACAGGTGATAATATTTTAACGGAAAAAGATAATGAAAATACGGAAAAGATATTGAAATATTGGCTTAAAAAGGTAATAGTTCATACAAGTGAATGTTTGTCAAAGTTAAACTCAAATCTAAAATAATTTTGGATGTTTGTTGAAATACTGCCAGAGAGAATATAATGTGTTGAATGCATAGATATTATCGCAATGGTACAGTCGTAATCGTATCTTCCATATTTATTTTTTTTTATTTTTTATGTGATAAATGTTTGCAGAAAATCATAAAAGTGCAGGGAAACCCAAAGTGGCCCAAATAAAAGGCGCCGACACCATCTGGCTGCCGTGGAAGGAGTGCGTTGAAGTGCGGGCGGGAGGCCAAGAAGTCTCTGGCATAAGGGTCGACCATTAAGTATTTCCGCTGTACTTCTGCTGACGTACGGAGGGGTTTTGAGTGATGAAGGTTCGCACAAAACGTTTTGCCAGGCCGTTAGTTGCTGAGTGCAACGGGGAGGAACGTACGAGGGGAATTCCATTGTTAACAAAAGACGGCTTAGACTCGAAGTAAATTGGGGGCCGTTATCCGAAAGTATCGTTTTGGGGGATGGTAGGTATCTGTTCGGTGGACAACATAAACGCTGGTCTGGTTACTGCTGAAATGTCTGTCTGGGAGGCACTTTTGCTTGATCGCGCATCACCGGCTCAACCCAGTTATTCCTAGCAGTTGAAGTCGAGTCATGGAAGAGAGTACTTTGACTTCCAGACGAGATGGGACTAAGAAGAGGTATGATGGTGGAACGTTTTTATCACCGTTTGACAAACTGAATGACAGTGATAGCGAATCAATGTGTACGAGATGAAACGGTTTTTGAAATAGAAGTACGACATTTTTCTTAGTTTGCGGCGTGTATAGGATTTCGTTTATCATTGTAAGATGTTTTCACAAAACAATGTTCTCTTCTGTTCAGTCTTTTATCTTGTAATCGTGCAACTCACCTTTCTTATGGTAAAATGATTGTATGATACCAAAAAAAAGTGACATGTTCTACTCGTGTTATTCCAATAATGACAGTCAATGCTTTAAGAACGGTGAATACGATTTTGTTAACGCCCATGCCAGTTAATCAATGTTCACTGAAATCATCAAATGGACGCTTGTTGTGTTAGTGTCGTTTCTACCTGTTCATGTAAATTTTTGTCTGAGAAAAGCCACGTTGTCAGCTTGAATTCCTTTCTAGGAAGACTATTATCTGTAGCCTTAACATTACCTCAGCACTGTCGTACCTCCAGCATCATCAGTTTTTATTTGCAAAATCAAATGTCATTTAATTATGAAAATATATTATCAGATGATCTGTTCATATACAAAACAAATTAAGTCAGATTTGTAATAGTCACTAAATTTCAGTGCCAACTGCAATCCAAACAGTTTCAGGAGCTAGCATTCAAATGAAATTAGAACAAATTAAGAAAATGTTTTGGTATGAGCTCGTATACAGTTATTATGCTGTATAACAGTCAGTAACTGTCAGTTCCAAAACAACTCTAGGAAAATTAATTTTAATTTTCCTTACTTTTCAAGTGCTTGGAGATTGTTTGTTGTGCTTTCGGTCAGGAGTAGTTACAGATACACGATACACACACATTCAACACCAGAAACGAACTATATTGTAGAAGAATTTTATTGTTTAGAGGTACCAGCAATCTATTTTTTTGTATTAGTATGATAGTCAACCAATGTTTATTCACACACAGTCATATGCAACAACACACTAAAAGGTATTTTCATTTAAACATCAGCACAAGTCTTTTATAGACAAGTTTCAGGTGACCCTCGATGGAAAAGATGCGCCAGAGCATTTTGATGTTCTTGGCCAATGTGTTGGCTGCCATGCATGATACACACGGGTACCACGACCCGGAGTTTTTGGTAAGAGGCAGCGGCATCTGTGAATAAGAGGCCCTGCGAGATCCGGGTGGAGACGTTCCTAATGAGCAGCAGTGTCTGCCTAAAAAAAGCAGTCCTACTGATCGGGGGTGCTGCGCGGCGTGTTTGGCACGTGGTGCAGGCAGACACGAGGTGGGTGGTATCGTTGTTTTCAAATGTTTGTAGAATTTACTGGACTTCACTGCGGGGTCATCAGTCCCTAAACTTACAAACTACTTATGAACTACCTTACACTATAGACGACACAAACATCCATGCCCGACGGGGGGGGGGGGGGGGATTCGAACCCCCATCCGCAGTAGCCGTGCAGACTGTGACTGGCGCTTCACAGCCAGCTCGGCCACTGCGGCCGGCGGTGTCTTTATGTAACCCGCGCTAATAAAGGTGTCTGGGTGTAACTTCGTAGGCTTTCCCGGCGTGACAAATCTTCGAAGTCTCTGCGGGTTTTCTGCCGGATAATAAAATGAAACTGATTCAATATTTCGACGGTACAGCTGTCCGTCAGCTTCAGGAAACTGCTGCTGCTGAGTCCTGCTGAATACTGGTGCAAGATCGAAGTACCACGTCCTATATAGGCGTCAGTAGCGTACACGGCGCATGCGCCGGCCGTCAGAGTTGCTACCTCCTAGACGGGAGCTGCAATGATTTAATAGTGGAGAAATGGCAGTGTTGTGTTCTCTGCTATGGCCCTGTAAGCAAAATTATAACTTCTAAATGTTACGGAATTTACAGATGATGCCCTAAAAGAGATGGCGAAGCTGGTATGTAGGACATTAAAGGATTGAAGCAAGAAAACGGCAGTTTCATTACCAGAAACAGCGTTTAGTTATACCACGTGACTGGTGCTAAAAGTAATGGTGTCTTGCTGAGGTTAGTATTAAACGTAGCACTTTACATAGTAACAAATTTCACGTGTAAGTGTAAAAACAGTGGCACATATTGAAAACTACTGAAAACTACTGTTTTCCAACAGTCACGAGGTTCCATGATGTATCACGCCGGATGTGTAGCAATTCCGTTTTGCCGGCCTATACTGCCTATGGTCAAAGCGGCTTCCATACAAAGGCATGACTCAGACCCAGAGTTGCTCGACAGGGTTAGACGAAAGAAGAACATATAAGAGGGGCTAGCCACTAGGAGCTACACGCTTGCACGGAGTCTGATGCCTCCGTGCAGACGTGCAGACCCTGGTGGCTAGCTCCTCTTATATTTGCTTTTTAAAAATTTTTTGACGTTAGCTTTACAGCTTTTTGTAACTTTTATGACGTGAATTCTTTCATTTATATTTTCTGATGAAGTTAAATTATTTTATCTTCGTGACCGAGGGCTGCACTTTTATCCTTTGATTTTATATGATTCGATTAATGGGAAAGTAAAGGAAGTGTTTCTTGAATTGTTTTTTTTTTCCTATTAGTGTAAGCAATAACTTTTTACATGTATGCTCGATCATTCAACAGGATTTTCTTTTCTTACTTCGTTTTATGGACGTGGTGATTTTCTTGTATAGGCAGATGAAGAAAAAAACGTTAATATACAAACACACTGTGCGATAAACCTGCGAAGCTACTCATTTTAAATAAAACATGTGGTGCTTATAATCTACAAATACTATGTCGAAAACCAAAACGGCAATTTCTAGATCAACTAACACATTTATGGTGCCTCGAAGTAATAAAAGGCGAAACGCGTCTTGGTAATAAAACGTTCAGCAGGAAAAGGGCGTTTCCGTTTACAAAGATAATAATTCGATGCTTGCTGCGGAAGATGGTCTCACAAACAAACTATTAATTGCCACTGAGATTATATAGAATGCTATGAAGTACGCAATTATTGTAAAAACCCGTAATAGTTACCAGTTCATTACTATACGTGTTGGTAAAGACATTCCGAATTTATAACTCCGTCTGACCCACAGCTATTGGCAAGTTAACATAGGGAATTGTTAATCGACCACATATTTCGCACATAAATGTCTCCAAGCTATGTCATATAATATTGTGAATATTTCACCAAACGTATTAAATACTTTTACGGCAGACGAACTGAAAGAATAAGTAGATTCCTTCATTCTAGCCGAAAGTCGTGAGATGCGGGTCTACATGCTCTGTATCTTAACACTGCAGCCGACTGATACATAGAATGTCTGAACATTGTTTGTTGATCTAACGTACCAATCGGAAACGTTCTTGCTCGCAAATGTTCACCGAATTGCCTTACTTTTCTAACAATATTACCGAAAATAATTTACGTAAGAGAATGTCAGTATAAGGTATAAGAATTAAATAAAAATTAAACACAATCCGTAACTGCCCCAAAAACCAAATACTAGCTCATTTCGCTCCTAGTGCCAATCCTGGCCTCACATTGCACAACGCAAATCCATCACATAATTCACTATATTAGAACGTATTTTCCACGCGTACGTTTATAAATGAGAACAAACCTTCATCGCAAAATGTAATTCAGTAATAATTTTTTTTAGAAGGAATCATTATTTCTGCACTATTATAGTTGTACCTAGTAATCTCCTGATTGTGAGCTAATTCTGTAGTTTTATATCATCCTATATATTCCTGAACCTAACTGATTTGCATTATTTCAATTTTTAAACCAGCTGCTGCAGTTTCCAAACAGCTGTAGATAACGATTTGAAACTTGAAAAACGCTGTACAGGTTTTTTAACTAAAGAAGACTGCCTGCTGTGGATGAAACCAATAGCAGACAAATTCATACTCTTTTTAGAGATATTTAGGAAGCAAGGTTGTAAGTAACCGCCCGCTAGACTTATTCAGGTATTCGACAGAAAAGTGTTTGATAAATTTTGAAATCTGGACACTCGAAAAGCACAGACGTCGCGTTGTATAGCTGACACATTTCAAGTGGTATCAGATTTATTTCTTATACCAACAAAATCAGCCACGTGTGGATTTATAGCGTCCACCGTCGAATAAGACAATGTTGAAGGTAAGTAGGCTAATAAAGCACTTCATTCGTCGGAGCTTAATCTGTGTTTGAGTCTACATTAATTCCGAAAATCTGTGGCGTCTGATCCGAGTAACCTACATCGCCGAAATACGGTGCGATGAGCATGCAGCATTAATCTAGCGTGTATTTCTCTCGCGAACAGTGAAGCAGCACGAGAAAGTACGTACCATTGCACTAAAACGCCAGTTTAGACAGAAATCTTTTTCACAACGTAGCTGTAAATATTTACGTAAAAAAGAGGATACTGCTACAACAGCTTCTAATCCTTCAAACAAGGACAAAGTTTAATGCTCTGTGAAGGCTTCACAGCAGCAGAGAGATAAGTTATTGTCGTGGGTACAAAGCGCCGCTCATCTGCAGTGCTTCATCACACCATCTTCCGGCTGAAACGCGAACAAAACCAGCTACAACAGTATATGCACAGGAGGGTGCGTGTTTTTGCCCGCATACGAAAGCCGATTCGAAACTTTCAAACATTTCGACTGTTACAGGACACTTATATACATTCAATGGCCAAGTTGAAAAATTCGCTGGTCCGGGATACGAATACGAATTTCCGCCAGCAATCGCCTTACAATTAGAAATATAAATGTAGTGCAGCTGCAGCTTGATTTGAAGGGAATATTGTCGTTTACAACTGATAGATGTTTACCAAATAAAGGAACAAATGTGCACCTAATCCTCCTTGGTACACAAATTAGAAAACGTATAAATGGATTCTCCCGTCACTTCTTGGTAGAACGTTTCCATATTGACGGTTGAAAACAAAATGTTTCTGTTCTACTAATTTTTTGTTTATTTACTAACTAGTTTTCAGCTTATTAGGCCATCATCAGGTAAACTGTTGACATGCATCGACAAAGCCGCTATTGCTTAGGTTCTCAAAGATGGTAAAACAAAGATACAACACACACAGAATACTCGGTGTTTGCATATGACATTTGTTGGAATTGCGAACAATATCTATTGCCATGTAGAATTATGTTCACGTAATCGGTGGCCTCGTTAATATTTTTACACTGTAATTTGCGAGTGAACAGGGTGAAACACATTACATATAAAAAATTAATGAATTAAAAACTATGTTAACATTATTGACACTGTAGCATATGTTGAGATTGTCACTTAAGGTGTACACTAAACTCGTTTTCTGTACAAATGCTACAGTGTCAATAATGTTAACACAGTTTTTAATTCATTAATATTTGATATGTAATGTGTTTCACCCTGCTCACTCGCAAATTACAATTTAAAAATATTCAGGAGGCAACCGATTACGTGAACATAATTCTACATGGCAACAGATATTGTTTGCAATTCCAACAAATGTCATATGCAAAGGCCGAGTATTATGTGTGTTGTATCTTAGCAATAGCGTCTTTGTCGACGCATGTCAACAGTTTACTGTCCTCCAGTAACCAGTAAGAGACGCCGTGACAACACGAAGGTCTTTACCACATTTTGCCTTCAGCCAATGAAAAAATGTCTCTTTCCCCTGTACGGTATTCCGTTCAAAGTCACGGTGTGTAATCAGTGTGTGCTATCTGTAACAATTGTGTGTGTGTGTGTGTGTGTGTGTGTGTGTGTGTGTGTGTACCATAGTTGGGTAGCTCTCGTGGTCGTAAGAGGTTGAGAACTGAAGTGTTGAAAATATTTTCACGATATATTAAATATGCCGCGTCTTTATGACTGGTGCGACTGGTAATCATCTGCTGTCGTCTACTGGATGTTGCCGTTGTATTTGTCATGTGGAATTTTGCGTCACCACGGTTGCTGTTGAAGCAGCAAGGCTGTTTATTCTTCGTTTCTTTGACGCTCCACGGAACTTATTGTAAATAAGTACGGCTGGAATATTCTTGTTTAATACTATAACAATTACGGAACGATTATACAATACACATGCACGTAAAACGTTTCTCATTTATATTGAATATTGTATGACATAATGGTTCGACGTTCTTCAAAATAAAATGTTAATTCTCATGGACTCATCTATGAATAATACCGCGCTTTAGTAGCGTAAAAGATACAATTTAACAAAAGTAACCACGCGGAGGGCTAAACGCTAGGCGGACGCGATGTCAGACCTAACTGCCATTTGACACAATCCTGAAGCATAGTGTACATTTTCTTACATCAAGCTCAAACTATTGAAGTCATAGACCAGCACGGAATATGAAAGAGGTAAGCCGAGCGATTCTGAAGATAACTTAATGTATTTCTTTGTGTCAAATACTATGGAGGAACCAGATTATGATTCACTGAATGACTTACATGTACGTACAGTCGGTAACATTAATATTATGTATAAAATGCCACTATTGAATTACCACTAATAATTAATTATAATAAATAGAGCAAAACAGATGCACGTCAGAAAGGCAGTTGGCAATTACAGGCATCGTAACATACAGTTGACGTGATTAGATTATATTATTTTTTGATTGTTTATTTAAATATGTTCTCCTGATTTAATGTTAATAATTATTAATAAATACCCTTAATTTCTTTAATTTTATACGCACATTGAATCTGAACAGTGCATGCTAAAGAGTAGTAAAAGACTTTCTGAAGAACACTTCACTTGAAACACTGCATTGATAATTAAAAGTGCAACGGGCAGAAACACCAATTTAACAGACGTGCAGGAAATGTGCATTTGTTAAAAACTAATATTTTGGGGGAACTGTTACACCTAGAAACTAATATGATGTATTGATTTGAATGAGATTTTTAGCGGGCATCTAATGCAGCCATCAATGTTTCAGCCATCATGTAAACAGTTATGTAATGAACTGGTAGAACCAAAGGTTCATTAGGTGACGTATCCTGGAATTTACGCCGGCACGGCTATACATGGCAGGTCGAAAGGAGGCCTAGGGAGAGTCCTGAGTTAGTCATTTTAGACGACAAAGCTACGTCGGTCGGTGCCGTTTCAGTGATATGTGTGAACATAACTGCATAAACGTTCGCGTAGGACTAGGAAATATTTTTGCGACTTATGACTGAGTCTTTGGACAGTTGTGCTGAGTTAAAACAATAGAAAGGAACATCGTTGGAACATGAAATAAATGTAAAACCGCGGGCCGCGGTGACCGAGAGGACTGCAGCGCCCCAGTCACGTTCTGCACGGCCACTACGGTCGGGGGTTCGAATCCCCCCTCGGGCATGGATATTTGTGCCGTCCTTAGTATTAGCTAATTCGTAAGTAGTTTGTAAGTTTAGGGACTGATGACCCCGTAGTTAAGTCCCATAAGCTCTACAAAGATTTGAATTTTTTGAAATGTAGAACAAACGGCGTTTCGGCCATTATTGCAAGTCGGCTTCTTCAGGGTATGCGTCCCAAGTATACCCTGAAGAAGGCAACTTGCAATACTGGCCGAAACGTCGGTTCGTTTTACGATGCGGTCTAATACCCTAAATATCTTCATTGAAAGTGTCAGTGGACACGGAAGCCTACGCCTACATTAAATAAATGGTTGAATATTACATAGCCAGATTATTTCCTGCTATATTGAAGGTTCAAGCGAATTTTGTTTACGGAAACAAGTGGTTTCAAGGGATTTCGCCAGTGAACTTTTTAAAATGGAAAATCAACTTCATTAGTTAAATCTCAAAGATCATGTTGTAGCCCTTAATATACCGCCGCCCTAGTTGAAATCCCTGGCAATAAATTATGAACTTTGATTTTAGTAATTTGCACGGAGAGCACCGAACCACAGCAAAGAAGAGGAATCCAGCAACAGTCATCCCTGTGATAAGTCGTGTGCTAGTACGTACCGCCACGCGTCTCAGTATCTCATGCATTTCCGAAGCAGGGCATATGCTTGTATGGTTCCTGGAAACTTGTGACGCACAATTTGGAGCAGCCGTCTGCCGCCACGAGTTAAAGTGATGTCTCCAGACGCTGTAGTGGGACTCGCGGCTACGAGAGGCGACCACGCCAGCCAGTGTTATTCTGCGCCGTTTCGGGAGCAGCCACCAGCACGGCAGCAGCGTCGGCGGTCGCGCGCAGCTATTAAGGTTCATTAGCAGCGAAGGTGGACGTTTTTACCAACTCAGTGAACTGAAGTCTTGCAAAAGCGCCAGCAAAATCAGAAGGTCTTATCGACACAGATTCAAAAGTAGATCGGAATGCACTTCGTAATCTGATTCGGAAATTTGGTGAACAGGCAGATTAACGTACGAGTCGTTGGTCTTTCTCAAATGCTAGCGGCGGTCGACCTTATACGCAGTCGACTGCCATACCGGGTCACAGTGCCAGTTTATTAGCCAAAGGACGTCTGGATTAGCCGGCCGCGGTGGCCGAGGTGACTGAGGCGCTCCAGTCACGGTCAGCACGGCCACTACGGTCGGGGGTTCGAATACCCCCTCGGGCATGGATATTTGTGCCGTCCTAGTTCGTAAGTAGTTCATAAGTAGTTTGTAAGTTTAGGGACTGATGACCCCGTAGTTAAGTCCCATAAGCTTAACAAACATTTGAACATTTCGTCTGGATTAAAATATTCGATAGGCGCAGGGTCCGATTTAAACATATGCGACGGACTGCGGTACTTCGCTGCCGCCCTGCGGCCAGTCTTTTATATACGGCCACGAGTAATTGAACCATTTCAACGTATGGACCGCAGCGTAAAGAGCTCAACTTAAGGCGATGATTTGCGATTTCACAATGCAGGGCACAGATGATAACTGTATGTAACGACGGCTCACAGAAATCATAGAAGCGTAGTTCAAAATGTTCAAATGTTTGTAGAGTCTATGGGACTTAACTACGGGGTTATCAGTCCCTAAACTTACAAACTACTTATGAACTATTTACAACTAAGGACGGCACAAATATCCATGCCCGAGGGGGGATTCGAACCCCCGACCGTAGTGGCCGTGCAGACCGTGACTGGAGCGCCTCAGTCCCCTCGGCCACCGCGGCCGGCAGAAGCGTAGTTTTTAATCATATTTCTTACCAGTCGCTATGCCCGTCAACACGTTGTCTTTTCATTAGTGACTGCTTTTCGTACAGATGCCAGTTTATTTAAAGTGTTACATTAAACTACTAATTCACACTTACCTGTTGTTGCTGTGCCTAATTTAAAATGTTCAAATATTTGTAAATCTATGGCACTTAACTGTTTGGTTATTTGTCCCTAACTTACAAACTACTTAAACTAAAACTAACCTAAGGACAAATCACACACACCCATGCTCGAGGGATGACTTGAACCTCCGAAACGGGAAGCCGTCCGATCCGTATCGTGGCGCTCCAGGCCTCGCGGCTTCTCCCGCGAGACTTTGCCTAATTTCAGACCACTAGCATACACCTTAACTTTGTCCAGCTGGTCGTATTCGGCGTGATCCGGAGATTGCTGCAGTATTGCGAATCCAGATGTTCAGTTACCGTAAGTTAAACCAAACCGCGACGTTAAAAATTAATGCTCTAAATTCACCACAAACATTGTTGAGGATTGTCAAATTTTAACACCTAGACTAAGTCGACCCGCTACGTCGCAATTGGTGATGTGAGATTTCATCCCGCCTGCTGCGGTGGCCGTGGGGACTGCGCCGCGCCAGTCACGGTCTGCACGGCCACTACGGTCGGGAGTTCGAATCCCCCCTCGGGCCTGGAGATTTGTGCCGTCCTTAGTATAAGGTAGTAGTAAGTAGTTTGTAAGTTTAGAGACTGATGACCCTGTAGTTAAGTCCCATAAGCTTAATAAACATTTGAACAGCCAGTATTTGGTTCTGGGCGAGGCCTCATTTTTAAAAAATAAATGCTACAGAATTTATTAATGGTAAAGGGTTCTTACCGTTCACGATCAGAAATATAAGAATCTCGACGATGTTATAACTGTTTAATAGACATGAGACTCTACGTGTAAAATTTGAACTAATATTACCCTATTGTTATTCGTAGTTAGTTGCGGTCTTCATAAGATTCCCCTCCGTGGTGCCGCTGTCCTGCGAAGCAGCGGGTCGCCGTATATGAACAATCGTCTCGTAACTTCACCATAACAATAGCGCCAGCATCAAAGCTGTTCGCTGCGGCATTAAAACCGCTCACAGTGACAGCAGCACACATTCTCACTTTTCAGTAGGGGCATCACGTTAACTTGTGCTTGGCAAATTATAGTTACGATGTGATTTATTACATCTACATCTACGTACTCCGCAGTCCACCGTAAGGCACGTGGCGGAGGGTATACTATACTAGGCATTTCCTTTCTTACTCCACTCCCAAACAGAACCAGGAATGAAAAAATGCCTATATACCTCCATACGAGCTCTAATTTCTCTTTTCTTTGTGATCACTACGCGAAATATAAGTAGGCGGCAGAAATATCGTACAACACTCAGCTTCAAATTCCGGTCCTCTAAATTTCCTCAACGTAAATTCATGAAAAGAGCCTCGTCTTTCCTCCAGCGATCCCTAATTGAGTTCCCGGAGCATTTCCGTGACACTCGGAGGTTAGTCCAACCTACCAATAACAAAAGCTAGCTGCTCGCTTCTGAACTGCTTCCATGTCTTCCTTTAAACTGATCTGCTGCGGGTCCCAAATCTTGATCAGTACTCAAGATGTGGTGGTACAAACGTTTTATAAGCGGTCTCCTTTACAGATGAAGTACGTCTTCCCAAAATTCTTCCAATAAACCGAAGTCGGTTGTCCGCCTTACTCACAACTGTCCTTACATGTTCGTTCCATTTCATATCGCTCTGAAATGTTTCGTCTAGATATTTAAACGACGCGACTGCATCAAGAAGTTCACTACTAATGCTGTATTTGAACATTATAGGATTGTTTTTCCTACTCATTCTGATCACCTTACATGTTTCTACATAGCTAGCTTCCAATCTTCGCACCAACTTTTATCTAAGTCATCATGTATGCTATTACAGTCAGTTGAAGACGACACTGTCCCATACACCACAGCATCATCAGCAAACAGCCGCAAATTACAATTAGATCATTTATATAGATAGAAAATAATAGCGGTCATATCATACTCCTCTGGGGCACGCCTGACGATACAAACGTCTCTGATGAACACTGGCCGTCGAGAACAACATACTGCTTTCTATTACTTGAGAAGTCTTCCAGCCAGTCACAAATCTGTGAACCTATTCCATAAGCTCGAATCTTCGTTAGCAGACTGCAGTGTGGCACCGCGTCGAACGCCTTCTAGAAGTCGAGAAAAACACAGTCCGTCTGTTGCCCTTCATCCATGGCTCGCAAGATGTCATGTGAGAAAAGAGCAACCTGGGTTTCATATGAACGATGTTTCCTATACCTGTGCTGATTCATAGAACAAAGCTTCTCCATCTCAAGGAAATTTACTACGAGGCGCTTCCAGAAAGTAAGTTCCGTTTGGTAATAAAATGAAATCGTACACAGATACAGAAGAAATTTTTACTGCACAAAATTCTACAACTCTTAAACTACTTTTCCACATAACTAGCGAAATTTTGCAGGCATTTGTCATAGCGTGGCACCAGGTTTTATATACCTTCTTCATAGAAATCTGCCGCCTGTGTCTTCAACCAGTTGGAAACAGTTTCTTTCAGCTCGTCGTCATTGGTGAAGTGATGACTGCCAAGGAAAGACTTGAGATGTAAGAAGAGATGAAAGTCGCTAGGAGCGAGGTCAGGGCTGTACGGAGGATGGTCAAACACGTCCCAGCCAAATCCCTGTAGGAGGTTTTTCGTCACGTTTGCAGTGTGATCGTGAAATTTGTGGGAAGTCCATAGCGAGAGCACTAATTGTAAACCTGCGGTTTCCCTGGATCTTGTCATCAATCGAACCAGTTCTTCTGCAGCAAAAGGTGGACGGCCACTTCGTTCTTCATCGTGCACATCACTACGCCCGCCATTGAACTGACGGACCCATCTTCTCACAATCGAATCACTCATCGCATTTGGTCCGTAAACATCGCAATTTTACCGATAAATTTCACTTTCCTCGCATTCAGAAATCGAATCACCGATCTGATTTCACAGGCGGCGGAATTTTCAATCAACGCCGAAATTTCAAACAAGCAGAACAAAGCGTATATAACTGCCAGCGATCTCCAAATGGCGCACGTTCTTCTCCTTGATACACATCGTCTACAGCGCATATACTCAACTGCAATCGCAACGCTACAGCGGAGATAAATTGAAACGGAAATTACTTACTGGACGCGCCTCGTATATTGAGAATATGCTCCAAAATTCTACAGGAAACTGATGTCAACGATATTGGCCTGTAATTATGTGGGTCAGTTCTCTTTCCTTTCTTATAAACGGATGTTACCTGCGCTTTTTTTTCAAACATTAGGAACTTGGCGCTGAATTAAAGATTAGCGATAAATGCAAGCTATGTAAGGGGCAAATTCCGCAGAAACCGAACTGGTATTCCACCCGGACCAGGAGACTTTTTCGTATTTAGCTCTCTCAGCTGCTTCCCTACACCGGAAATACCTATTACTATGTCCTCTATTTAGGAATTAGTACTTGCTCAAATGATAGTACATTTGTGCGCTCTTCCTGCGTAACAGATGTCTTAAAGGTTAAATTTAGAACTTCAGTTTTCCGTTTGCTGTCTTCTATGGCTGCCCCGGGGTAATCAAGTGACTGGATAGTGGGCTTTGATCCGCTTATCGATTTTACTTACGGATCTCGGAAAAATCTTTTGCTAAGATATGGCTGTGGTAATTATTGTATGCTTCATGCATCGATTTTTTAAAAATTTTGTTTTATAGACGCACGAATCTCTATTGTTTGCCTGTCATCATTTGCGTGTTCTTTTTTGAACTGAGAATGCAACAGTCATTTTATCAGTAGCTTTCTAACATTATTATTATACCACAGTGGATCTTTTCAATGGCCGAGGGGACTGAGGCGCTCCAGTCACGGTCTGCACGGCCACTACGGTCGGGGGTTCGAATGCCCCCTCAGGCATGGATATTTGTGCCGTCTTTAATCTTAGTTAGTTCATAAGTAGTTTGTAAGTTTAGGGACTGATGACCCTGTTGTTAAGTCCCATAAGCTATACAAACATTTGAACATTTGAATTTGATCTTTTCCATCCTTAATCGACTTTACAGGCACATATTTCTCTAATCCTTTATGTACAATGCATTTAAATTTAGTCCACAAGTCGTCTACATCCATAGTACCGGAACTAAACGATGCCCATTCATTTTCTAATTGCGATTCAAACAATTGCTTATCGACGCTTCCCATCAAAAATACGCTGCTAGCCTTCTTGATTGGTTGATGAACTTTGGTCACCATCGAGGCTATGACGATATCATGATCACTAATTCCTGTCTCTACACAGACATTGTTAATAAGGTCAAACCTGTTCGTAGCTATATTGTCTAAAATATTTCCATTGCGTGTGGGTTGCCGGTTTTTCAGAGAATGTGTCTAAAAATAGCTCGCAAGATTGTTTGTCTGTACCGCCTAAAATGAAACTAGATGTTCCAATCTACAGTCTTAAGGTTGAAGTCCCCCCCCCCCCCCCCCCCCCAGAATAATTTTACATGGCCCGGATACCTACGCACTACCTGTTGAATTCTTTGAATGCCTCTAAAACTGCTACAACAGCACTGGAGGGCCGGTAAAAACACCCAACTATTAATTTTACTTCTTTAAAATGTTCAAAAGTTTGCAAATCTGTCGGACCAAACTGCGTGGTCATCAGTTCGTAGCCGCGGTGGAGTAGCCGAGCGGTCTAAAGCGTCTCGCTGCGGAGCGCGCTGTTGCTCGCCGTGGAGGTTCGAGTCCTCCCTGGGGCATGATTATGTGTGTTTGTCCTTAGGTTAGTTAACCTAGGTTTACGTAGTTTGTAAGCTACGGTCTGACGACCACACAGTTTGGTCCGATAGATTTACAAACATTTAACCTTTTAACCATCAGTCCGTAGCTTACAAACTACTCAAACTAAGGTAAACCCTGTCAACTTATATACTGTACTTGTGTTTGCAAGTAACCGCCTGAATCAAACCATCAAACATGTAATATTACTATGTAATGGGGCATGTTAAATAATAAATAAATAAGGTAAAGTAACCTAAGGAACACACACACACACACATATAATATATATATATATATATATATATATATATATATATATATATATATATATATATATATATGTCCCAGGAAGACTCGAACCTCCGACGGTGAGCAACCGCGCTGTCCGCAGCGAGGCTCCTTAGACCGCTCGGCTACTCCACCGCGGCTTTACTTCTTTTGGACCTGTTATATGTGCCCAGATAACGTCAGTTACTTTCAATCTCGATCTCAGTAGAAACAACATCTTTGCCCACAGCGATTAACACTCCCCCTCCAATTGTGTCCGATCTATCTTTCCGATACGCATTCCACGCCTCGCTAAATATTTCTCAACTAACCACATCATGATTTAGCCAACTTTCGGTGCCTAAAACTATCTGAGCACAATAATTTCCATGCATAGCGGCAAATTCCGGAACTTTGCTTTTAATACCGCGAAAGTTCACTTCTAATTTTTTGATAGTCGAATGTCTGAGCCGAACGCGGCCTGAATTCGCTGTCTGAATGTTGGCAGGCGAGTGCTCATCAGAGTTAGCGCCTAGCCTAAAAAAACGCGTTGGAAGTTAAATTCTTAATTTTCGTTAGTGCTTCTGTTTTTAAGAGGTTTCTTCTCACCTACTTGGCAGATTTCGTTTGCGCTACTGCTTTAAGAGTTTATTCTCGCGTATTTTGATAAATACCATGTGTATAGTTTTCGTCTAGTGGAAGCTACGTGATTGAAGTGTCATATTGTCACTTCCTTATTTCGTGTTCTGCTTTAAGAAAGCTTATAATCCCGCGCATTTGATAACAGTGTGTTCCATAGATTTAGAAAACTGCCGGACTCAGTTTCGTTGTTTTGACAGTGTAGTTACCACTGACCACAGTTCAGTCAGCTACCAGCCGTCTTTATTAAAGTACTAGACTAGTTAAAAGTTGATTATTTAGTTTTCCACTTTTTACAGTTAAATGCATACTATTTCAAATTTACGGTGCCGGTCTGCTTTTTTCTTTGATTATAAATAATAAAATTTTAAAAATCTTTGGGATGTGCTGGGGGGGCTTGAGCTCCATTAGCCACCTCCCCCTCCCCCCCCCCCCTCGTGGCTGTGCCACTGATCAGGAGCTCATTTAATAAGCCCGAAGGCATCATGCAGAAAACTAGGAAATACCTTTGGGAGACGTTGCAGAGAAACGTTTAGAATCACCTTATGGGCTTCTCTCAAAGTTACAAGAGCGCAGATATATTGGTTCTTCCAACGTACATCACGCGAAGTGTCCACAAGGACAAACGTATTGACGTTAGGCTCGACACAGGCATACCGGTAGTCATTTTAATAGACAACTGGAAAAGGAGTAATTGACAATGGTATGCGAAATACGCTCTGCCACACAACGTAACGTGGCTTGCAGAGTATGGACGCAAATGTAGATGCTGACATATTTTTAAACATTCCCTGTATCTTCACCCAGTGAAAGGCTTAGTACAAAAACGACTTATGAATATTATGTACGGTTACATAACTGACCAAACAGAGAACTATGTATACACGGAGCCACAGATGCTGCACGTAAGCTGGAAATGTATAATAATGTCGCATTTCTGGCCTACATAGTGGATATCTCCGACGAAACCCTTATTATTCACACGTCCATGAACATGCCCTACAAGACGCAGTGTGCTCACTATATACGTTTCCTTAATATTATGACGTTACTTTACGTGATCAGACCCAGTGGACCACAGTTAAGAGCTCTCCATATATCGCTGCCTTCTGCTATCTGTCTCGAGTTTTATGTGACCACTGCAACAAGTCTTCCTAGGTCTGCTGCCTGACGGGACCCAGTTCAATGCAACTTTGGGCCACCTTCAGTCCGTATCAGTCCTTCTCATCACTCCCAAGATGTTAGGCTCCTTGTACAGCTCTTTTAATTCTATGTCATGTCTATTCTCCAGTGGTCTCATCTTTGACTGGGCCACATACTTTCCGGAAGACCTTCATTTCAAATGTAAGAAGGAGATTAAGATCTCGTTTTCGAGAGCTCCAGGTTTAAGAACCATAAATTACTACTGACATCATTAATGAATACAATCGTAGCTTTAGCTGCTGAATGAGACTTCTATACCTTAATATATGGTTTGGAGAGTGATCGCATGTCTCCCGACTGCAGACATATTAACTTTCACGTGCTTATACCTGGTGTGGTTCACTATTAAAGCTTGATACTTTTGCGTCTTTCTTCATATTGTCATATACTCATCTTTTCCAGTTGATTTGTAGACCGATCCTTGCTGACAGTAACTCCAGGGTCTGAATACTTCTTTTCAGCTCTTCCTGTGTGCATGCTAATAGTGCAATGTCATTTGCAGAAGGCCATATATGTAATTTTTTCGTTATCAATTTGTATGCCATGGGAATTTTCTTTGTTGAATTCCCGCATTACCTTCTAAAGTGCCAGGTTGTAGAGGACCGGTGATAGCCCATCCCCCTGGCGTAATCCTGTTACAATTGCAAGCTTTCTGTCATACTTCCTACTTTAAGGTTAACTTTTGTGCATGATCAATATCTTTGGTATACCAAACTCTATGAAGGATCTAATCAGGTTAGGTCTATGTATTCTGCCGTAGGCATTCTTGGCGTCTACAACCAGGAGATGAAGTTCTCGGTCGTATTCGTACATTTTTTCACAGACCTTTTCTAAAACAAAAATCTAGTCTGCAGTTGAACGTCCTGCTTGAAAACCCTATTGGTATTAGGGGTTTAATTCATTCTACTAGAAAGTTGGGGAAAATCTTATAACATATGCTGAGTAGTTCTATGCCCCTATAGTTGTCAAATACTGATCTGTCTTTCTTTTTATGTATGGGGTATATCACCGCGACCTGATATTTCCCGTTTTTCCGAAAATATCATGATTAGCTTGTAGATTCTGAAGCAGAGGATTTACTCTCCAGCCCTGAGAAGTTCAAATAGAATACCATCCTCTCTTGAACTTTAACGTTATGGTATTACCTCCAAAAATTGAGGATTTCTCACATTATTCTGATAATGAGAAATATTTATGAAGAATGACTTACTCCAGCGTCTGTTGATTCACTTTTAACACGATTCTCTGATACGTGGAGGATAGTAAATCAGTAAAATATGCGCACTATCCTTTCACTGAATTTTTTTCGTCCACCTTCAGATTTTTCTGGAGAAAACCTTTCCCATTGACATTAACATCTGACAGTTTATGATGATGAACCTCAAGTGGACCTGTATCGAGTTAAAAAATCATGTAGTGTACACATTAATCGCTCGAATAATACTCCTGTTTATTTCCCTCTAGACCGTCTCTTTTCATGCTTTATGTTCCGTTTGATGGGGAATGCAAAAATAAGTGAATAATAATTAGCTTCTGGAAGATGTTTTCGAGACTTTTATCCCTGAAAAGTTTTCTTTTATATTAACGTGCTTTAGCTTAGCAATCCGCAGCTTATTCGAAAAGTTGAAGTTTTGTAACATTTTACAATTTCGTCGTTAATACGCTTCTGGTTCTTCTGTTAACTGTCTGCAGATAAGACAAAAATTGTCAAAATTTATCCTTTTGCGAGGTACGTTCAATCGGTCCTCGTGCAAAGAAATTTTGTTTTAGTTCGTTAATGAACGCACCCGATAAAGGCAGCTTGCTGCCTTGTTCTTTATTTTCCACAACGGTTGTAACCCCAAGCTAATAAAATGAGAAGCAGCGACAAGACACACAGCTTATTTCCAGTAGGAAAGGTCACGCTATTTACCACGCTCATGGTTTAGAATATAATCTGATAAAACTCACTAAGAAATCTTATTTAATTAATACTAGTAAAATCCCCTTCACTTTCTCAAACAACCCCTTGAAACTTTTAGCACAGATGGTGATTTTATCGCTAAATAATTACTATCTATATTAGATTTAACCTTCAACCATTATTACAGCCATATTACAGACTGAAGATGACGGTTTTTAGCTACTAGTGGCAGGAAATGAACCATACTAAACACAACCTGGTAGAGAGTGCCCTAAACTACTGTCTACCTATTGTACTTACAAAATGTCGTAACAAATTGAGCTAAGCTATGCAAAAGCATCAGCAACTTATTTAATTGCAAAAACTTACTAAGAATTTCAATCTCATGCCAATCATATTAATATGTAAGCTAGTGGTTATTCGTATAACCATCAGAAGGATGGGCATACTGTAGCTATCAGCTATCCTACGTTTCCTACGTTACAGACTATAAAAAAAGGGGGCACTTACTGAAGACGCGTCAAATTGAGCCAGTCGAATGGTTTTTTGTACTTTACTTCAAGAGTGACCGCTGTACGGGTTATAAACAGCCGATTTGTTCACCACGAAAAAGTATGATTTTTGGGCATTAAAATTACAGATTATGGATGCTTGTATTTCTATCCTTACTATTCAGTACAAGAAGTCGCCGGCCGCGGTGGCCGAGCTGACTGAGGCGCTCAAGTCACGGTCAGCACGGCCACTACGGTCGGGGGTTCGAATCCCCCCTCGGGCATGGATATTTGTGCCGTCCTAGTTCGTAAGTAGTTCATAAGTCGTTTGTAAGTATAGGGACTGATGACCCCGTAGTTAAGTCCCATAAGCTTAACAAACATTTGAACATTTTGTACAAGAAGTCGAAATTTTTAGTATATAATCATAAGATGATATTCTAAAATAAGTTACTATTTTTTCGGTAATATTAACCGTTACTGATATCGAGAGGTTGAGGTACCGTAGCTATGCGCAAAAGTACAAAAACCGATTTTTGTACTGTGGATCAAAAATATCTAACAAGGATAGTACATTGGCTCGAACAAACATATCTGTATGAACGTTTGGTTACAGGATCTCTACGTACACCTCAATGTGCTGGTGGGTGTCGTTTTTCTGCAAAGCGTTGCAACCATGCTCTAGATAGCACTGTAGATGTAATTGTAGACGCCGTACGTAATGCATATATTTATGTAATAATCATCGTACATGTTCTCTATCGAATTGTCATCAAAATCCGTGATGATAGTTGCAACTTTATCCTTCTTTCCGAAAGACTGCTTCCATCGCCTCTTTCTGCACTTACCGTAGCACTACCGCTTGCAATGAGTTGTTCATCATTTTCATCCCTATTATCATTATTATGAGTTTTTAGCAACAGTATCTAACTTATGCTCATATTTCTGTACCATAACGGATACGAGAAAGCATGTAAATGATTCATCTTCTACACAAATACCATCTCCTTGAAGAAGGGTTCTTCGTAATTTGATCTCAACTAATTGCATACATTTGCAGAATTGATTAGCAATCGCCACCCCACCTGAAGCTTCACCACACAAATAACATAAAAAAACGCAACTTCGCAGGCACATTGCACCGTCCCTACTGGCGAACCGACAGGTCAAAGTGCAATACGGCATGGCACACGCGGAGGCCTCTAACGGACGACTGCAGAGTTTTGCAGATGCGGGAGTATCACTAGTGCAACAAGGAATATTTACATTCTCTCTCATACGATTTTGGTGTATATGTGTTTGCTCGACCCCAAGTACTTTCCTTTTAAGTAATAATGGTAAATGGCTCAAGTTTTAACAATATGTTCTGTAGACATTTATCTAGAAACAGCTTTGCTTTGTTGTAAAATCAGTTATCCCTTGTCAAGGTACAAACGAAAAACACGCCAGGGCTCCCAAAGTGCTGACTGTGGAGAGAGGTGGCATTCCAGCCCTAGTCGCGATGAAACTTAACACCCCGTTCTGAGAAACATACTTCAGAAAATATTTGACTTTTGAGAATGTCGCTTTGTGGTAATCTTGCTGTAAGAATTGTTTGTATTAGTCGTTCGGCACAGCTACTGCTTAGCATCAAATTAAGAAAATTATTACAACGTATTTTAAAGATAGATTTGGTTGTGTTATTTTTCTCACCTGCGGGTACGTGTAATCAGACAACACGGACGTAACATAAAAACCATAAATTGCGCCGGAGCGGCGTTCGAACTACGGTTTCCTACGTACTAGGCACGAGCGATCAGCCTTGGGGCACATTTATTACAGCGCGTACCCCCCTCCAACCCCAATTTCTACACACCCTCCTACTTTTACAATAGTGCTACATGGCAGGCCGCTGTCCGTGTATTCCAACATGTTCGAAAGAAACAGACGGCGCACATTTTCATTGTAATCCACAATGGCGAGGACTGGTATTTCAGTGCGCATACACGCGAGAACCGGGCTCCTGGAGGGAATACAGGATAAGCTGCGAGCCACACAGCTCAATAATCCAAGTAGGAGAGTATACGGAACTTTGATAGCACTTAAGCAGTTCACGCAGGTGTGCTAAGCTCCTGTGCGTTGGTGGCGCGAGAGTTAGGGAAACCGCCTGTAAGCAGGAGACCCGATTTCCACCCCGGGGCTCGGCACAAACTTTCACATGTGCATGCCGTTGATTTACATTATCTACCGGCAGCTGAGAAAAAAATTGACAGCAAAAATATCTCGTTGCGTTCTACACATACTGGTGTCATACCCAATGAACGAATGGACTCCGTATGCCCAGTTCCGACTAAGCACATTTTCTCCTCTTAAGAAATAATTATCATTCTATATTCATGGAATAAATCTATGAAGAAGATTGCTTTTGGTCATTTTACAGTCTTCTTTCGATATATATATATTGCTTTTGGTCATATATTGCTTTTGGTCATTTTACAGTCTTCTTTCGATATATATATATATCGAAAGAAGACTGTAAAATGACCAAAAACAATCTTCTTCATAGATTTATTCCATGAATATAGAATGATAATTATTTCGTAATATATATATATATATATATATATATATATATATATATATATATATATGGGGATGTTGAAATGGAACTAAAATTGGCCACTAAAATTGCTACACCACGAACATGACGTGCTATAGACCTCACATTTAACCGACAGGAAGAAGATGCTGAGATATGCAAATGAATAGCTTTTCAGAGCATTTACACAAGGTTGGCGCCGGTGGCGGAGCTGACATGAGGAAAGTTTACAACCGATTTCTCATACACAAACAGCAGTTGACTGGCATCGCCTGGTGAAAAGTTGTTGTGATGCATCGTGTAAGGAGAAGAAATGGGTATCATCACGTTTCCGACTTTGATCGTAGCCTATAGCGATTGCAGTTCATCGTATCTCGACATAGATGGTCGCGTTGGTCGCGATCCAATGAATGTTAGTGGAATATACAATCGGTAGGTTCAGTAGGGCAATACGGAAAACTGTGCCGGATCCCAACGGTTTCGTATCACTAGCAGTCGAGATGACAGGCATCTTATCCGCATAACTGTAACGGATTGTGCACCCACGTCTCGATCCCTGAGTCAACAGATGGGGACGTTTGCAAGACAACAACCATCTGCACGAACAGTTCGACGACGTTTGCAGTAGCATGGACTATCATCTTGGAGACCATGGCTGCGGTTAACCTTGACGCTGCATCACATACAGGAGCGCCTATATGGTGTACGCAATGACGAACCTGGGTACACGAATGGGAAAGCGTCATTTTTTTGGGATGAATCCAGGTTCTATTTACAACATCACGGTGGTCGCATCCGCGATTGGCGACATCACAGTGAACACGCTTTGGAAGCGTGTTTTCGTCATCGCCATACTGGCGTGCACCCGGCGTCATGATATGGGATGCCATTGGTTACACGTCTCGGTCAACTCTTGTTCGCATCGACGGCACTTTGAACAGTGGCCGTTACATTTCAGATGTTTACGACCCGTAGCTCTACCCTTCATTCGATCACTGAGAAACCCTACATTTCAGAAGGATAATGCACGACCGCATGTTACAGGTCCTGTACATGTTACAGGTCCTGTACATGTTACAGGTCCTGTACATGTTACAGGTCCTGTACAGGCCTTTCTGGATACGGACATGTTCGACTGCTTGCACTGGCCAGCACATTTTCCAGATCTCTCACCAAGTGAAAACGTCTGGTCAATGTTAGCCGAGCAATTGTCTCGTCACTACTCTCGATGAACTGTGGTATCGAGTTGACGCTGCATTGGCATTTGTACCTGTACACGCCACCCAAGCTCTGACCCAATAACCAGGCTTATCAAGCCTGTTATTACGAGCAGAGGTGGTTGTTCAAAAATATTCACATGTTTGTAAATCTATGGGACCAAACTGCGTGGTCATCAGTCCGTAGCTTACAAACTACTTGAAATAAGGTAAACTAACCCAAGGACGACACACACTCTCATGCCCCAGGGAGGACTCGAACCTCCGACGGAGAGCAACCGCGTGCTCCATAGCGAGGCGCCTTAGACCGCTCGGCTACTCCACCGCGGCAGAGGTGGTGGTCCTGGGTACTGATTTCTTAGGATCTAGGCACTCAAATTGCATGAAAATGTAATCACATGTCTGTTCGAGTATAATATATTTGTCCAATGAATATCCGCTTATCATATGCATTTCTCCTTGGTTTAGCAATTTTAATGGTCAGCAGAGTACGAACTTCTTAACAAGCAAATCAGTGTAAATTGAATATGTCGCTTCGGGATAATGCAATGCGATATCGAAGGACGCAAAGCATGCGTGGTAATCTCCTAAGAAATACAAGGCTGTGCCCGCAGCAGGCAATATGCTCACCGTCTTTTTTCAACATCTGATGTCCGATACTCAGAATTCCGCGAGCACGGAAAAACCGTTAACAGTAACATGTACTGCGAGACAATCTGCAGCCTACGCAACTCCATCAAGAGCTGCTCTCACGAAGATACAGGTTCTGCTCCCTTAGAAAGGGCTTCAACATGTCTCTTGCGTCACGTAAAGTGTACAGGCCAAGTTGAAATGGGTGGAGCTTGAGCATCCGCCCTACAGCCCGGACATGTCACCCTGTGCCTTCGATTACTTTGGCTCGCTAAATTAAAAAATTTAAAAAAAAGTACAAATAGATTGAGAGCTGGGAATTTCTCAACTTGTAAAGCAGCAGGAAATTTCACCACCTTACATACTACGCTTACGTATTAATAATTTATAACGTGCTTTGGTTTATAATGTAATTACTAGTATCAGTTTGATTCCGAATAATCTGAGAGCAAAAGTAGTAGGATGGGTGGGAATCCTCATGTTGACTAGATCACTGAGAAAACTGGTTGATGCTGGTAGGCAACATTTAATATTAACAATATTTGGATTGGTTGGAAACGGGAAAGCAGTCAAGTCAGTGAGGGAGGCCGGCAAGTGACCAGGGGAGTTGTAACGATACCTTGAGGGTGCGGCATTTTGACCAGGCGATGAAGAGTCACAGGTCACTTCGCGGCAAACCTCGCGGGCAACGCTATGATGGGGAGTTGATTTCAGCCGCTAAGCGATCGTAATGTTCTAGAACTTTCTAGAAGCTTCTTTCCCGCGGGAAAGATGTTTGGAAGGAGCATAGGTGGGGAGAGAAATTTGAAGCTGTAGCTGTGATTGGCTCTTGGGAAAACGGCCTGGAGAGACTTATGGCTTGCTGAAAAGTAAGTCAGGGATTCGGCTAGCCGAGTTCGTGGTGCGAGGATGCAGGTAGGAAGTTGCTGGTAAAGCGTCCAATAACTTAGCTCACAATCAGTTGCAAGTGCAGATTGTATCGCTTGAAGCATTCATAATTGTTTCTCTGTGAGCAGATGAACAAAATTATTACTTCAGTGCGTTGTATTTGCATTTCGAAGCATTTACAAGCTTACAATTGAGCTTCTCTTCTGCTTCTGGCCAGAGAGGCAATTACTTTGCAAGAACCCATAGTTCGACTCTGATACTTAGTTTTTTAACGAAGTAGTTCGTTCACTGTGTAGCCATCGCCATACAGCCTTAGCTTCACGGCGAACCGACCCATCCACGGTGTCCAGCCTCCATTCGTGTCATCAGAGCAGTATTACGAGTTGGTGATATACGCACATTGCATTTGGTATAGCGCGGTTAAATATAAATGTACCTTCCACTAGTTGGCTGTGTTCTTGAGCTTTTGGTTGTATTCTCTACCGAATTGGATAGCGATTTTTCATTTACTTTAAACAATTAATACGTCATCAGTATCAACCATTTTTCATAATAGGTAGAGGATGTACCATCCTTGTTAGAGATTCATTACCTTTGTATCATAATTAATACCTGAATCTGTGCACCGTCCTTTTTTATAATTAAATAACTATACTGAACATTGATTCCTCAGATTTCTTATTTATTTGCATTACGAATCCCGGCTATCCTTAGTGATAAGAAATTGTCTTGGATTGAAAACAAGTGGTTTTGTGTCGATAATTGCCTAATTGAAAGGAGTGATTCACATTTATTTTCGTAGTGATACCGTAAGTCTGGTGAATCACACGCAAATTAGTGATAGGGGCATTCTTCAGTCTAACCAGCTGCAGTACAAACATTACACTGTTAAAGAGTGGGATAATTTTTCTTAGGCCTCTTATGATTGTTTCTGAATAAAAAGTCAATTTACACCCATAGTGTCGTTCCGTATCTTTTTATTTGAACACACACACACACACACACACACACACACACACACACACACACTAATATATATACAGGGTGTCCAAACTATCTTGTCCACCCAAAATATCTCTGGAACAATAACAGCTATTGGAAAACGACTTTCACCGGTATCAGTGTACGGCTGGGGCCCATGAATGTACATATTTGGAAACATTCTAAAACGGAAGCAAATGTGTTTTTTAACACAAACTTATGTTTTTTAAAGGGACACCCTATATTTTTTCTTCGGCAATCCATAGCATGACAAACCACATAAGCAAAATGTTCAAATGAAACTTCCTGGCAGATTAAAAATTGTGTGCCGGAACCGGGACTCGAACCTGGGACCTTTGCCTTCCGCGGGCAAGCGCACTACCGACTGTGCTATCCCGACACGACTAACGATGCAGCCTCATAACTTTACTTCCGCCAGTACCTCGCCTCCTACTTTCCAAACTTCACAGAAGCTCTCCTGCAAACACGCAAGACTAGCACTCCTGGAAGAAAGGATATGGTGGAGACATGGCTTAGCCACAGCCTAAGGGATGTTTCCAGAATGAAACTTCACTCTGCAGCGGAGTGTGCGCTGATATGAAACTTCCTGGTAGATTAAAATTGTGTGCCGGAACCGGGACTCGAACCTGGGACCTTTGCCTTTCGCGGGCAAGGGCACTACCGACTGTGCTATCCCGACACGACTCACGATGCCGCCTCACAACTTTACTTCCGCCAGTACCTCGCCTCCTACTTTCCAAACTTCACAGAAGCTCTCCTGCAAACACGTAAGACTAGCACTCCTGGAAGAAAGGATATGGTGGAGGCATGGCTTAGCCACAGCCTAAGGGATGTTTCCAGAAGGGCAAAGGTCCCAGGTTCGAGTCCCGGTTCCGGCACACAATTTTAATCTGCCAGGAAGTTTCATATCAGCGCACACTCCGCTGCAGAGTGAAGTTTCATTCTAAAATGTTCAAATGTCGTAAATCTATGGGACCAAACTGTATGGTCATCAGTCCGTAGCTTACAAACTACTTAAACCTAGGTAAACTAACCTAAGGACAAACACAAACACACCTATGCCCCAGGGAGGACTCGAACCTCCACGGCGAGCAACCGCGCGCTCCGCAGCGAGACGCTTTAGACCGCTCGGCTACTCCACCGCGGCTGTTTGTAACTACTGCACATTATAATGTCTTTGCAACTGCGATGTAGCGTCTGCGCTACAGCAGCTTCTTTGACCGATGAGGCGAGTAGTAGAGAGTATATTGTATCGCAATATTCCAATTACATCCCGAGATATTGCGACGAGAAGTTGACGCTTGAAATACGCGAAACGCGCGGCTAGCGCTCGTCCTGAGCAGCATGGGGTTCTCGCCTTAGCATCAGGACGTGCGCTAGTCGCGTGTTTCGCGTATTTCAAACGTCAACATCTCGTCGCAATATCTCGGGACGTAATTGGGATATTGCGATCCAATCAACGCCAGTTAAAAAAACATAAGTTTGTGTTAAAAACACATTTGCTTTCGCTTTAGAATGTTTCCAAATAGGTACATTCATGGGCCCAAGCCGTACATTGATACCGGTGAAAGTCGTCTTCCAATAGCTGTTATTGTTCCAGAGATATTTTGGGTGGACTAGATAGCTGGGACACCCTGTATATACAGGGTGTTTCACTGTGTTTGCCTCTGTAACTTATAAAATAATAGGTGACGGGAAATTTTAATGTGGTAGGTCAACACAAGAAATGTTACACTTTCTGCGGAGCTATGAACATAGTTTATTGTATCACTTTCCAAAGAGTTACACGACAAAGATATAATTTTTAAGTGGAACAATAGTTTTTTTCTATTGCGTATAGGATGCGTTTAAACCAGCTGCGTCCAAATCAATTTAAACTAAAGTCCTATAACTGTTAGTTTGGGAGCTACAACCCTTCAAAGTTCCGGGGGCGGAGGCTGCGATAGCGTATGTGACTGGCTGAGTGGCTATCCCTTGGGGCACGGCCCACTGTCTCATGACCACCAGCCAGTCAGATACGCTGTCGTAGCCTCTGCCCCCTAAACTTTGAAGGGTTGTAGCTCCCAAACTAACAGTGATAGGAATGTAGTTTAAATTGATGTGGACGCAGCAGGTTTCAACGAATCCAATGCACGCTCGAAAAAAACTGTTGTTCCATTAAAAAAAAATATATATATCTTTGTGCTGTAGCTCTTTGGAAAATGATACAATAAACTATGTTCATAGCTCCGCAGAAAGTGTAACATTTCTTGTGTTGACCTACCGCATTAAAATTTCCCGTCGCCTATTATTTTATAAGTTACAGAGGCAAACACACTTAGTGAAACACCCTGTATATATATATATATATATATATATATATATATATATATATATATATATATATATATACGCCAAATCTATACTAATCTAGGTAATATATTTTCATACATAAGGTATACGTTCATTCGCTCACACAGCGCGGCTTATCGAATAAAGGAACGAGAATACTAGCTCGCGGTTCAAACTATTGGGACTCGGTCATCAGCGAGGTGTTTTAAAGACGATTATGCGAAAATAACATTAACAGAGACTCCGGACACGACTCAGCATTGCATGTAAGCACTCACTGGAGTAGGAGAAAGGACAGCTGACCGAAGAGCAACCTTTGTACGATCCGTTGTCGTCAGTGCAAAGCCATCATTGGTTTATAACAGTATTCCGCTCTACATTTGTTACTAGCAATTGCTTCATGTATGGCCAGAGAAGGATAAATCATAGGAAATCACCACGGCCCACGTAATCGCATATGTTGGCGAGACTGTGGTGAGTGCCATTCCGCTAGCGCCTGATGCCAACTTCCGCTCCCAGCAGTTGACCTGAGCCGGCTGTAAAGTCCCGCGGCCGGCAGCGCTCTGCAACTTCGGCTGCCGATCCTATCGCCGCTCGGCCGCCCTCTTAACGATCCCCAGCCGCTGCTCGAAACACCCAACTGGTCCGCGGAAGGAACTTAGCAGAGGCCGTCCAACAAGTTTTGCAGAAACTCGTAAGCTGCAGTCAACCGTGCTAAGCACTTGCCTCCGTCTGGTCCAGTAATGAACTAATAAACTTCCGGTGACACTTCAGATGGTAGCGTCGGCGTGGTCACCCATGTTCGGGAGGACAAAGGGATAGGAAAGAACTCAGGTGGTTCAAGAAAACACCTTGACAGTCGATATTTAATAAGTGAACGAAGTTTGAACGGCGCCTTATTTATGGCTACGAGGCGCGTCCAGAAAGTATGTTCCGTTTGGTAATAAAATGAAATTGTACACAGATAAAGAAGAAATTTTTATTGCACAAAATTCTACAACTCTTAAACTACTTTTCAACATAACTGCCGCAATGTTGTAGGCACTTATCATAGCGTGCCGCATGTTTTTGCATGCATCCTTCACAGAAGTTTGCCGCCTGTGTATTCAACCATGTGGTAACAGCTCTTTATCATCGTTGAATTGTTGACCACCAAGGACAGATTTTATGTGTAAGAAGAGATGAAAGTCGCTAGGAGAGAAGTCCAAGCTGCATGGAGGATGATCAAACAGTGCCCATTGAAATTTCCGTAAGAATTGTTTGGTCACATTCGGTGTGTGAAGTCAGACATTATCGTGAAAAAAAAATCTTTTGACATTAATCCTCTTCTTACTCCTAAAATCTGTCCTTGGTGAATAACACTTCAACGATGATGACGAGCTGAAAGAACATGTTGCCACATGGTTGAATAGACAGGCGGCAACATTCTATGAAAAAGGCACACAAAACCTTTTCATGCTATGACAATGGCCTACAAAATTTCGGAAGCTATCTAGAAAAGTAGTTTAACAGTTGTAGATTTTTGTACAATCAATATTTATTCTGTATCTGTACCCGTTCGTTTTATATAACCGAACGGAACTTAATTTCTGGACGCGCCTCGTATTCCAAATACGAAAAATGTTAAAAACTGGCAAACCCGGCAAAGCTCTACTATTGCTAATGTGTATGGAAGTACTACATACATCGACAATCTCTTCCGATCCTCTCCCTATCCTCATCAGCTTCTACCCTCACTTTTTCTATCTCCTCCTATTCGCTATAGCTATCCATCGCCTTCATCCCATTCACTGCACCTCTCTTATTCGGCACACTATTCATCTCCTTCTTCCTCCTTGTCAAGGCATTTATGAACAAGCAATAATACAACAGAATCAACCAAATCTATCGAATTGTTATGAATGGGTTATAATTCATACACATGGTAGTCCATCTTGAAACCTGACTTTCGATTCCTCCTGGGTAACCTCGTTCTGAAACTCGGAGTTCGGCGAAACTTATCTTTTAAATAAATAGTTGCGTCGCGCTGAAACCTATCGTAAAGAATTATATGAATCGTCGTAAAACAATATGTATCTGATCCACTGCTACTATAGTATAATTTTGATCCGCGAAAAAAATGATTAATTGATGTGAAACAATATTACTGTATCCAACGTCCCGCTCTTTAAATAGTTTCAATACATGCAAATAAACAATAAGTTACCTTGTGGATACATGTGACCAGAATATAATTTCTGTGCCTTTTAGAAACGTCTAGATTGTTTTCACTGTAGTAATTATAGCGTTGCCTTTAAGAAGTTCAGGGCGAAGTTAAACTAAAGCAGTTAGTCCCGCAACTGCTCAGGGTTAAGTGAGGTCAGCGACTTGTCATAAAATTCTGCTTCTGCTTCCCGCCTGTCACGGAGTTTCGGCAGCGGAAAGTAGTTTAATTTACTCTTTAAAACCACTCTGGTGTGAATGTTGTCACTGCAGTTTCACGACTAACTACTTAATTAATTTTGAACCAAAGACATACAGACGTGTTTCAGTCTCCTATTCACTCCTGTCTCCTCTCCTCTCCAGTATCTATTTCCTCCTTCATGCTACCTGACTCCGCCTTCGTCTTCTCTTCCTGGTCCTCCATCCATTTCCCTCGTTTCTTCACAACTCCCCTCTATCCAATATAAACAACACACACATGAGTGAAAACTGGAAATGAATACTAGATGTTATATTGTAAGAAGAGGTGTGTATTAAAGGGGGGACAGAGGCCCCAGATGTAATAAATATAAAGAAAAATAGCTGTATTGTTATGATGTAATGTCATCAATAAAAATGCTTGATCTCGGGAAAGTGAAAGGGACTTACCGCCAATTCTCCTCTGAATTTGAGCAGCATAACTGATACAAAATATGATTGGGTGTGTACGATTACTTATCTTTACATTAATCTTGCCCTCCCTCATATATATTGATGAAATATGGAAGAAATTCCAGACATGCTTCACTAGTCCGAGCAGCAACATAAGGTGTCAGGCAAGAATCGTTATAATATTGTTACCAAATAGCATTTAAACACATTGTTTCATATGTATGGTGTTCCACAAGACCGTAGAAGTGAGCATATTTTGTGAGAAAAACCTAGATTTGATAGTAAAATATAAATAATATCTCAAAAATTATATGCAAACTTTAATTCTAGATTTGGTCCCCTCGGGACATCTGAAACTATCCATCTTCATCTTTAATAACGGCTTCACTGTACCAGATTACATTATTAACGTAGATGTATGTTCTACCTGTGATGAACTTAAAACAAAAATAAAAATAAAAAATGTTCAAATGTTTATATAGCTTATGGGACTTAATTATGGGGTCATCAGTCCCTAAACGTACAAACTACTTATGAACTAGCTAACACTAAGGACGGCACAAATATCCATGCCCGAGGGGGGATTAGAGCCCCCGACAATAGTGGCCGTGCAGACCGTGACTGGAGCGCCTTAGTCCCCTCGGCCACCGCGGCCGGCCAAAAATAAAATCTCCGTTTTCCAATTACATTTCAAAACGTGTGACTATTGAAAAATTGATGGTTGACAAAAAAGGAGCATCGAAGTATAATAAAAACATCATAAGTGATTGTACGCTAAATGATGTAATTGGCCTATTGGTTGATTGTATGCAAAATGTTGCCCATCCATGTCTTCCTCTGGAGGAAATGTTCTTTTAGGAAAAATGTGGCTTTTTGTGTTTAGAATCCATAATCGTAAAACAATACAGCACAGTTTTATTGCTACCGTGAAATACATGGAAAGCGAGATCCCAGTTAAGTGTGTACTTTTCTCAGTGACTACATACAGGATCTATTGGACTCATTGAACAAACTACATTTGTTTAGTGACTCTTGTGGCGGGCAAAATCGAAAAAAAAAACACCGTTTTGCGATACTAATGTATCGACTCAATCGAACTACGACTGGAAAATTTCAAATAATTCAGCATTATATCCCTGTAAGTGGTCACTCTCTCTTCCCACGCGTATGAGATTTTGTCATAATATATACTGCGATTGCACAACATGATATAAACATTTTTGCCAAACAGTATGTTGGAATGACAGTTACTTCAGGAAAAACGCTGAATTAGTTTCCACTCAAAATTATTAAACATCAAGATATAATTGACTATAAAATATGATGCCCACATCACTTTCAAACCATCTCACTTGTTCTACATTGTCAAAATAAAGAAATGATTTCGCTTGCTGATTTACGGCGTCAGTTGGCCCACGCACATCAAAACCAAAGATGTCGGTTGTAAATGTTCAAATGTTTGTTAAGCTTATGGGACTTAACTACGGGGTCATCAGTCCCTAAACTTACAAACTACTTATGAACTACTTACGAACTAGGACGGCACAAATATCCATGCCCGAGGGGGGATTCGAACCCCCGACCGTAGTGGTCGTGCAGACCGTGACTGGAGCGCCTCAGTCCCCTCGGCCACCGCGGCCGGCTGTCTGTTGTATGGGAAGGATAGAAGTACTGCTTCGCAATACGCATCAACTTCTAAAGGGGGAAAATACCTGATTGTCAGAGAAATGTGGCATACATCATGCTAAGATTTCTATAAATCACAGCAAGTCGCAGGATGTTAAGAAAATATAGAAGCATATTCCATCAGAGAATCAGAAGTCTTATAACAACATTCTTCAGTGGCCTACAGGAAATAATGATATCAAATCTGATGGAGAAGATTAGTAGTTCCAAGAAACATGGATGTACGAGGTGACGAAGTACAATAATTTTTAAAATATCAATAAAATTTTCTCGGGTTACAAGCCGAGTCATGTGGTTTACTGCCCAAGAGCTTTCGACAGACATCTCCTCTGCCATTGTCAAATTTTTATTTTATTTTTTATGGCTGTACAAAGTGACTGAAGTACCATCGTCATGGACGATTTATTCTTCACAGTTGAGGATATGGGTGTTTACTGTAACCTTATTCATGACAATAAACTTTAGGGGTTAACTTGTAAGGCCCTTTATTTTGGTCCGTAAGGTACCCTTCTCGATGTATTCATGACAATTTCAATTCAACTTTGTATTTACATCTAATTTAAGACATTATCGATTAGTCAAGGCCCGTGGCACTTTGTATGCCATTGTCAAGGCGGCTGCTGTGCTTATATAGCCGCGCCGCCGCCAGTGACGTCACTGGTGCCATATTCTTTCACCATATATTGCAATGTTTTATCGCGCGTACGCCGCACCCGCTTCAAGTCCGCAATTAAAAGATCCCATGGTGTACTCAGCTGCAAGCAACGGTGTTTTCAGAAATTTTGATCTCTACTGCCTCGTTTATTACCGTGTCCCAGAAATTAGAAGAATAGTTAATATAATAAACATGTAGAAATTACAAGTGAACATAAGAAACATGTAGAACGTTCTGGAAATTACAAAGAAATAAAATTTTGTTGGTGGACGGGATTAAACCGGCGACCTTCAGCACTGTAGTCGTTGACGCTATCCAGTAAGCCACGCCAGCAGTCGGTCAATTTCGGTTCTTGCGGCAATACAGTAAGTGTCCATTAGCTCTTAGTAGTTTTCTCAGAAGAGATTTGAATATTCTTTTTTTCCAATCAGTTCACAGGAACATGTCCTGCTTTTAGTATTTATCCGAATCCTACGTTAATCCATCTCTTTCCACCCTTCTGTCTCTTTGTTCACCTGTTCCTTTCCCCTTTCTCCGTACACCTCTTGCTGCACTTGTCTCTGTACAGCTCTTCCTTCCCCACTCTATCTCTTCCTCACCGATACCTATGGAAAATTATATGTCTGACAGCTTTCATGGTGAATGACCAAACGGTATCTGCTGCAACTTACCCTCCAGTACTCATCGTACAGCGGCTTGCAGAGTGTTAACACACATTTATGTGTCAGGTTTTATCTTTTTCGGGGAAACGTTGATGAAATCTATTGATTCGTCAAGTGGCTTCGAACTGTAATGCAAAGTACTCTCCTCCAAACACAACAGCTTTGGTTGCAAACTATAAAAGAATTTAGTAATTTTTGAAAGCATTTTTTTTTTTTTTGGCACAGCAATCTTAAAAATTTTTACAATTAAAATAAGAAAGTCTAGATCGCTATTTGTAGCTTTTATTGCTGGCAACTTGTTTCGGTTCTATAAACCCATCTTCAGGCCTTTGGCACCTAGTTGATGGACGGTGGCAGTAGCCGGAGCAGGCGTGAACTGCAACAAATTGCGGTATATACTGTATTATCTTAATTATATAAGTATTTGGAAAGAAAACCCTAAAATTTACCAAATTTCATGATGATATGTAAAAGTAAATATATCATTGTTATCAGCAGTTATGATAGTGTGCAACAAAATTTGTAGTTTTTGCACATAGTTTGAATTTCACAACTTCCCTTTTAAACTGTCTCGAATTTTTTCTGAAAACTCTTCCAGCACCATAATGAACAAAACAAAAAACTGAAGCCGGCCGCGGTGGCCGAGGGGACTGAGGCGCTCCAGTCACTGTTTGCGCGGCCACTACGGTTCGGGGGTTCGAATCCCCCCTCGGGCATGAATATTTGTGCCGTCCTTAGGATAAGCTAGTTCATAAGTAGTTTGTAATTTGAGGGACTGATGACCCCGTTGTTAAGTCCATTAAGCTATACAAACATTTGAACATTTGAAAAAATCGGAATTACTCCTCTTCATTGTGCGAATCGTAAGTTACAGTGTTGATTTCGTTCGAAAACATGTTGGAAATCACACTTTAAGTCATGTCAACTGTTCCAGTTTTCTAGTATATTTCCCAAAATAAGAAAAAAAAAATCATTGTATACAAACCTTATGCCGAGAATTGCAGACATAACAAAATAAAAGGTCAGCAAACTGCACGGCCGTTCTCAAGTCTAATTTTTATTAATAGTAGAAGATACTCAATAATATTAGTTTTGCCTCCCCCCCCTCTCTCTCTTTCCTGACCCTTACAATTTAATATATGGGTGCTATTTAGCCTCGCGGTAGATAATATTTGATGAAAAGAGCATCGATGATCGATAATAACAAAGTAAATAATAACAATCATAGAGATTTAAAAAACATCATTCTGGTGCCCAGAGCTGTATAAAATTTTTATTAGTTATACTCGGCAGGTTTCGGCAATTGCTTCAGTCAACAGAAGAGTAACAAAATATTATACATCAACAAAAACAACAAGATAATATTTTTTTCCGAATACGGCAATGTGAAATTTTTGGGACTGATTCTAAAAAACTGTCTATTTTACATCATTTTGAAAGTATTTCTTCTTTTGATGCTTAACTGTTAGTATTATTACTAATCACTATTATTATTAGTAATTACTATTATAGTAATCGCTAAGGATCAGTTGCCAAAAACAGTGGAGTATATCGAGTAAAAATATTACGCTGCCCTGGGGAGAAGTACTTTTTCCTGTCCTAGGTGTGTTGCTATCGTCAACTGCTGTAGCAGCTGTAAATGTTACCATTTGCGATTCATTTTCTACGTTTCCATTCTGTCACAGTGCCTTTTTCACACGATAGAATTCAGAAATGTAGTTGTGAAATTGCAGATTAAATTGTTACGACTGTGGCCACCCCAGTAAGCAAAGCTACCTACACGGGCTATCGGGTAGTTTGTGAATATTGTGCTCGCGTAATCCATGCTGTCACCTGTCGCAGCGGCTGTTGGGAGCAATTGTAATTGCGAAACACCACTGCAGTCTATCACATGGGCCACCGTGCCGATTGTCAGCTTTGATTTCGCGGATTACGTTGAGAATAGAAACGCTCGCTATCGCTACAGTAGTCGCATTATGTGCATATACGACGCGGAATGGGTAATATCGCTTACTGCACTGACCGTTGTAATTCAAATCTGCTGTTTTGATCGAGTCAGAACATTCACATAATAGAAAAGTAAGGAAGGTTTTTCATGCGGACTTGTCTGATGTCACCAGGGTACATTTTACACATGAATGTAGACGGAGAGATTTGGTTCATGTTAACTTCCTAAATTTCATCAAAAGCTTTCTGTTTATTGTAGTAAGAAAGAAATAAAACTTCAAACCGCACGTTTACTCACTGATATATCTTTCACTTATGTTAGGGAATTATTAGTTATGTATATCTATATTTCGTCATAAGTATATTTTGATTAAACTTCATCGCGTTTCGCAGCTACAGCTCCATTTCCCATGACTAGAGGCCATTACTTTTTTCAGTTTATCACCGAACTGTAACAGATCGAATAAGTGATGAGATTTAATGATATGAATTATATTACCGGCAATTGACACCATAACTTTCTTCTTTTACATTGCTGAAGAGTTTCCGTACATGAACTTTCGGAAACTATGTACATATTTATAGGACTCACATGCTCAAAATTTACTCTGTTATTTGATTTGATGGATTACGGTTTAAACCATTATTTCTGTTCACATAACTGACGAAATAAACTAGAAGTTAAAAAATTACTTAGAGACGTAACAGTTAAGTTCTAATCTTAAATGCTTACTTATTCATATTTAGATCACGGCCTTCTCCGTTAAAAGCGACATAATACACTTTGCACTATTGCTGACGTGTATGTACAGTCAGTGGTAGAATTCGCGAGACCCCTCGCCTAATCGGTATACACTACTGAAAAATTTTGCTGCTTTGTGGGAAATATGAACAGCTAGGGGACACGATCGTACATACTGTCTATTACACGTGTATCGACACGAAATCTAAGAGGAAAACGGTTATCTTCCAGTATCGCAGCCAGTTGTAATAACACGCGTGTCTTCTATGCGGACGGAAGGCGACTTCTAATAATGATTTTATAAAGTGCTTTCTGTTTCAGCCAGGTTGTTTTAAGCTATTCTTGACCGACAAATTCCTTCTTACATTGCTTTTCTTAGAGATTCAGTGAACGTAGCCAGCAATTAGAATTGAGATGCTGCAGTCCGTGAGCATTGTCGGACGTTACTGACACATTCAAATGGAAAATGTGCATGCGTAACATAGAATTAACGGAATTACAAGGCAGGAAGCAAATTATCGACATTAGTCACTACTTACAGAAACTTTCATCACACAAGCGCAAGTCCATAAATGTCTAGTGGGTGTTACAGCGGCACACTTTCTGGAATCACGTTACAACACTTACTCATCGAGCGAAGATACAAAACAGATCTTGTTCTAAACAGTTTGTTATGAAGCAAAGGGTCAGTGCACTATGTTGTTCAGAGATATCGCGTGATGGTTTCCACCCACCGCCTCGGTTGCGCTATATAGAAAACAATCATTTGGCGTGACAGATCACTGATGGTATTTTCAAGAGTGAAAATATCGTTCTATATGTCATTTCCACTGCTTCTCTTTCGATTGATGTTGCAACTAAGATATCAGCATAAATTTAACAAACATAACCCACCTGTGTTACCACAAATTAGTTTCCCTCAGATTTTTGGTACTGCTGCAATAAGTCCACGGACGTAGTTGATCGACCTTGGAAAAAAATTTCTGACGGGAACGAAAGAAAAATAAAAACTAGAGTTGCAGGATATAGGAATTTTATAAATTGCACATATAATACAGAAACGAATATCACAATTGCTCTAGTAATAACAGCAAACGTCATCAAAGCTACCAATGTGGACAAGTGATTGTGAACACCCACAGCTGCAACTAACTCATCCATAGTCCATGTCTTATTGAAATATCTAATGGTAGGCATTCGACCCCATATTGGGCCGTTATAATACCAGACACGATTATGTCAAATGAATGTGCAGAGAACCGAACTATGCTAAAGATAAGCTTATTATCTGACCAGATGGCCAACTATTGATCAACTAGCGACAGTTAAATTACTATCTTTTTCATACTTTACTTCTATTTCGAAATATGGCTCATTTGGTTGCTCACGTAACAAATAAATAAATAAATAAATAAAAAATCAATAAATAAATAAAAAGACGCACCTAAAAATCGTGGTTTTATATTCTGCACAGTAACTGAAACCCATAGGTGTGTAATGCTGTCCTACTACACCAGCGTTCGTTCGGAATAAACGGCGTCGGCTTCTAAATCCAAAAAATCCGCTTTCGAAATCTTTTACTGCTATAATATTTCATCATTCTCTCCTTATTTTGACACTGTAACGCTCTTAATACCGTGAAGGAACACCAAACGGCGATTCTTAGGTTCGAGATTTTACAAATTACTGCACCTCCTTGGTTTTTCTGTTAGCATTTTCAAATTAATGCCTGCTTCTTGGAATAGATGACCGACTTGATTCTAAGGTGACTGTTCAGACGTCTACTTCCTGCATGATGTATTCGTAGGTGCGGGTGGTTTGGCAGGTTGATATTTTTGATTAGTACGCGAAACGTCTCGTGTTCGATATCGCCATTGACAAACTGACACTAAAAGATCTCCTAAACCTCTAGGGATACCAAGTGGCGAACGCCGAGGTCGCTGTTATTCGGAATTCGTGTCCGCATACTACCGTTTGGAGTGAAACTGGATTAGATTAAACCACTAAGGATTTGAATGTCACAGAGGTGTAATACTGCTGACGTTGCATACGCAAAAAAGTAGCTTGAAATATGTGGAATAAAAATATAAATATGGATGGACACGATAGTTTAAAGAAATTAATTTGATGTAACAATTCTCTGTTGTATATGCTTCATTTCGTTTTATCAATAAATATTCATGGTTACAGAATAAGTGTGTAGCTATCAACAGTTATTACCTCAAAGTTTGTGATACAGCTTATTACTCGATTATCATGTGTGTTTGTTTTTGTTACGTCAGAAACAAAATGTGAAATCCTGCAACTCTGGTGTTTATTTTTCTTTCGTTACCGTTAGATCTTTTGTTCCAAAGTCGATCAAATATGTCCGTTGACTTATTACAGAAGTATCAAAAATCTGAGGGACTCTGTAATTTGTGATAACACATCTGGCTTATATTTGATAAATTCATGCTGATATCCTAGTTGCATCATCAACCGAAAGTGAAGCCTTGGAATTGGCATATAGATCCTCATTCTGGAAAATACCATCAGTGATTGCCGCGTCACATGATTGTCGTCTTTATAGCGCAACCGAGACGGTGGGTGGAAACCGTCGCGTCATTGTTCCGAACATCATGGTGCACTGTAATCCTTAGCTTCATAACAAACTGTTTAGAAGAGAATCTGTTTTGTCTGCCAGCTCAGTGAGTAATCGTGCCGGCCGCGGTGGCCGAGGGGACTGAGGCGCTTCAGTCACGGTCTGCACGGCCACTACGGTCGGGGGTTCGAATCCTCGGGCATGGATATTTGTGACGTCCTAGTTCGTAAGTAGTTCATAAGTAGTTTGTAACTTTAGGGACTGGTGACCCCGTAGTTAAGTCCCATAAGATTTACAAACATTTGAACATTTTTTGTTATAGCGTGATTCCAGCAAGTGTGCCGCTGTAACAAGCACTAGACATTTGTAGACTTGCACTTGTGTGATGGTTTCTGTAAGTAGTGGCTAATGTCGATTATTTGCTTTCTGCCTTGTAATTCAATTAATTCTAAGTTAGGCATTCACATTTTCCATTTGAATGTGTCAGTAACGTCCGACAGTATTCACAGACTGCAGCATCGCAATTCTAATTGCAGTCTTCGTTCACCGAAACTGTAATATGGAGACCACATGGATATTGGTTTTTAGAATTTCTTTATATTTATGGTACGTAAAGTTAAGAACGTAAATAACAATCAGCCAAATACATTCGACACAAGTATAAAAATTCTTGAGAAAAATCGATTTTCAAATTTTGCAAAGTGCTCGTAAGTACTGGTAACTAGAAATGTGCTGCATCGTCTGTTTAGCGCAGGTGGTAGCGTACTGGCTTGCAACCATAGAGTCGGAGGTTCGAATTCAATTTGAATGGTTCTTTTTTTTTTTTTTTTTTTTTTTTTTTTCTCCGTTTTCGCATTCAGTCATATCAAACATTTTCCGATCTCTAATTCCGCGTGTCGTGTCAATTTTTCTCTATGTGTATGTAGACGAGTTGATAACCTTGTCGCGTTAAACAGTTGTGAGTAGGTTAGCTTCTTCAGTATCTAGGTATATAACTTTATTTATAAAGTGCCGTAGCAATCAAAGATTACCGTAGTCAACTAATAGTGAAGCCAATAGTGTAAAAAATGTATTAATAATCATTCCATAACATAAAGAAAATTACCAATAAAGAAAACACAGGCACTTTTCGAAAAATTTATCATTAGAAGATATTAAAATTTTGTAAGTATTCGAACACAACGGAAAAAAATTGGTTGCGACAGGTTTCGAACCCCTGCCACTAAGGTCGGAAGGCGAGAACGTGACCACCTAAGCTACACTTACAAATGGAACAGCCTTTTTAAATATTGGTACTTCGTACTTACGTGTGTTTTGCGAAAATTTAAAGTTGATTTCTCTCGAGAAATTTTGGAATTTGCGTCGAATGGCTTTGGCTGATTGTTATTTAAGTTCTGAACTTCACGTACTATAAATACAAAGAAATTCTAAAAACCCGATACCCGTGTGGTCTTCTTGTAAGAAAAGAAATGTTACAAGGAATTTGTCTGTCGCGAATAGCTTAAAACACTGGCTCAAACGCAAAGCAGTTTCTAAAATCGGTGTGCGAAGTCGCCTTTACGTTGCATAGAAAGCAAGCGTGTCGTTACAACTGACTGCGATACTGGAAAATAGCTGTTTTCCTCTCAGGTTTCGTGTCGATACATGTGTAATCAACAGTATGTGCGGTCGTGTGCCCTAGCTGTTTATATTTCCCACCAGGCAGTAAAACTTTGCGGTTATGCATAGCAGTTAGGCGAGTGGTTTCGCGAGTTCTGCCACCGACTGTATCTTACAAATTTATGCTTAAAGGAAAATGGTTTACAAAGTGGCAATGACGATATCTTGGGGGTTGAGTAGGGGGGAAGTAGAGGCAGGCAACTAAAGTGAGAAAGAGAGAGAGAAGAGCGGGCAAAGAGGTGCAGATGATACAGTGCATCTATTTAACACGTTCTCTGCGTCTCGGCTAACCAGCCGCGGCGGAGTGGCCGAGCGTATTATCCTACGATGCGATAGGCCGTTCCCCGTCGGGGGTTGGAATCCCCTTCGGGCGTGGATGTTTATGCCGTCTTTAGTATAAGCTAGTTCATAAGTAGTTTGTAAGTTTAGGGACTGATGACCCCGTAGTTAAGTCCCATAAGCTCTCCAAACGTTTCGGCCCACCATGTGTTCGGATGCAGTTCTTTCTCCCCGTTGGCTTGAATTACAGCAACTTACCGAAATTGCGGAGAGGGTTATCACGTAAAAATTTAAGCTAAAAAAATGTATGTATTTATTCAGCGTGAGATAAATAACACAATTACGATATTTCCGTTCGGCCCACCGGTGACCTGATTATTTTTTCGTCCCAGTTTTCAATTGTTCGGGTCACCTTGTGTCCTGATTGTCGTGCTGCGCGCATTTAGCGCTAAGCGAGGCAGACAACAGACGAAGAATTGTTGGACATTAAAATACACACAATATCATTCATTTGTTGGTGTTAGCAGACTAGTATAGCTTCTTTAAGGGATGTAGGAAAATACTGTTTGCGGTTAGAAGACGAACATTTATCTACTATAATAACTGTCACTGGGCATCAGGATTGGGTTGGGTTGTTTGCTTTGGATAGGGGGACTAAACTGTTTAGGTTATCAGTTGTCCGGTGAAGAGGGGAAAGAGTGAGGATGTGAAAGGATGAGAGGGGGGAAGGACATGCAGTCCGGGAAGTAAAGAAGGAAAGAAGGAAGAAAGGAAGGGAAGGAAGGAAGGAAGAAAGGAAGACTGCATTAGCTCGGGACCCTGGTCGCCTCGCACGTACTCACGAAAGAACCGTGAGAACCCTGGGGGATGGGTTCAATGCATGTCTAGTTAGAAATGGATCCTTTAGAAAGATATCGAGGACGCAGTGCACTATTAGATGAAGAGGGAGTACGCTACTATCTGAACTACTACCTCAATCAAAGCGACAATTACATCTCCACTGTATCTATCGATGATTCAGCTTACAAACCCCAAGACTCAAGATCCTTTTCAGGTTTATGGTAAGAGATGATGACTCCTGTTTCTATGAGTTTCACTATACTGATTTCATTATTATACACAACAAAGTTTGCGTGAAAATGGATTTTTGTATTGCTTCCTGTACGATAAGTATCCACTAAATAAGGCAGTTGCATAAGGATCTCTGACAAAATAAATAAAAATATAAAATAAAAATAAATTCGGAGTCATTTCGGGGGCCGCGGCGGACGGTCGAGCGCATTGAGGCGCTATGCTCTGATGCGCGAGACCGTTCCCCGTCGGGGGTTCGAATTCCCCCTCGGGGATCACTTTATTTGTAAAGATACCTTTAAGTAATCACGGTTGACAGCAGCAATAACATGGTGGCAAGTTGGTTGAAAGAAAATTTCTTGGAAGTTTCAGCACATGATATAATTCTTGGATAAGCTTCAGAAATTAAATAGTACCAACTAACTATTTCCTGTCACAGCTACACGTAGACAGATACGAGAGGTATATAGATATTGAAAAAGATGTCCATTTTACGGGCATATTCAGAATACGTAGTCAAGCCTCTTGTTTTGAATGGCACGTTCTTCGGTCAGAAATTTGACAACGAAGGAGAGAACCTACGGCAGTTGCGTAAAATTTCGTGAAGCTTCCCGTTATTGCGTCATAATGGCATGTAATTTTGTGGCCTTTGGGGTAATGTGCACCATCACCTACGTCATCGCATGAATGCCAAGGGTTTCTTTCCACGGTAAGGCCTTTATCGTCCATTTTAAGACTTTATTCAGCACCGGTTGTAACTGATCGCGTTTCGGGTTTGAGGGAAGAGCGTGTAACTTGGCCTGGAGGACGGTAGGTTTCCACAGCTTCAACTTAGTGGCTTTCGACAGTTTTTTTTCTTAGAAAGAATGGCATTAAGGCTCTCCCAAAAGAGTTGGAACGTTTTGTGGTAAAATACTCCTTAACGAACACCTTCTAATAGAGGATCATACCAAGGTATTTTTAGCAAAATTGGTCTTCTTATTCTAGATGCGAAACGTTGGTCCTACGGGGAAAGGGAAGGGGGAGCTTATAAGTCCGATATGCCTTTGTTAACGAACTCGAAAGTTGCCTACAGGTTGTATATAAAGCAGTCTCGTTTGCGTACCGGAATATCTCGTCTCCGGCCTCCTGAGGAATGTCATTGATGAAATAAAGGGTAGTTTACACGATGACACTACGTTTCATGAAACTGCGCTACAGAACAGTGCGATGCGCGGCAAATCAAATGTTTGTATAGCTTATGGGACTTTACCACGGGGTCATCAGCCTCTAAACTTACAAACTACGTATGAACTAGCTAACACTAAGGACGGCACAATTATCCATGCCCGGAGGGAGGGGGGGATTCGGACCCCTGACCGTAGTGGCCGTGCAGTATGCGCATCAGGCGTTTGCTCATCTCGGTGGCGAAACTAAACAGTTTCGGCACCTTCCAACTTTGGCGAAACTGATTGCGCCTGTTTTTAGGTTAGGTTATAACCTATACATAACAAAATATAATATAAAGGGGGGAACGGGTTTTGAACAAATAGGCTTATGTGATGCGTAGGTGTTTGTGCGATTTTAACGATGTGTTAGTGCTCTTCGAGCAATTATTCGTGAAATAAAATATGACTAAAATACATCCAATTCGAAATACCTATAAAAACGAAGTATGGATTTGGAAATACGGTAGAAGCACTGCAGAGACGAATATCTACCTGACAAAAACGTAACGCAATATGTATTTCAGTTCTGGTAACAATGTTTCACGCATAACAGTAAGTTGTCTGTTTATTGTATTACTAACTCTGTTTAAAAGTAACGTTAACTGCTATGGTGACATTCTAAGTTGATTAGAATAACTTCTAGCGTCTTCAATCATAATTTATCCCAGGAAGGTCGCTAAGCAACAGAGCTGACGTCTTTTTTTAATCTATCCACATACCCAAAAATATCTCCTATTATGTTTATGTTTGGTTTTATGCAGCGACTTCACACAGACAAGCAATAGATCCGCCACAATTCTTACAGCTAGCAACACTCATTTTACGGCTATTACGGCACTCACAAAACAACGAAACTGAAGTGTGTAGTATTGGCACCGTGTCTACAAACATTCACGAAACCAATTGCGAGGCCGGCCGCGGTGGCCAAGGGGACTGAGGCGCTCCAGTCACGGTCTACAGGGCTACTACGGTCGGGGGTTCGAATCCCCCCTCGGGCAAAGATATTTGTGCCGTCCTTAGTCTTAGCTAGTTCGTAAGTAGTTCGTAAGCTTAGGGACTGATGACCCCGTAGTTAAGTCCCATAAGTTCTACAAACATTTGAACATTTTTGAATAAACTGCGCGCAATTCATTTCGTGCAACGAGTTTCGCAACCTAGTGACGTCGTGTCGACTAGCCTTAAGGCAGGCGGCAAGACGGAGTCCTGTGATATGTCACCCTGGATATGTATGCCTGTTTGAGGTCGATCTCTGACCGGTAGGGGGAAGAATATTGGCTGGGAGCTGACGGACACGTGACCCGCTAGCCGCTGCGCCGTTTGTGCCTCTGTGTGCTGCTAGAGTATATGGTGGCGTCTCTTGGAGGGGCCTGAAACAAGTGTCATGCAAACACCGCTGCTAAACCGTGCCTCTTGTAACGTTGATGAACAGTTCCTGGAGGAGGAGCGCCGCGGAGCAGTGGGACGGCAACCCGCAGGACAGGGCTCTGCTGCTTGCCTCCTGGGCGTTCAGCCTGTGTACAGGGCTCACTTGTCAGTGGTAGCCTCGTTCGTCCTTCCCGCCTTGGCTTCTGTAATGTCACGCCCTGACTAACGCCAGTCTCATTCCAGAACAAGAAACTGTTACCCATACTTGGGATAAGCTTATTTAGCAAGCAATGCTCGCAATACTGTGTTATGTTGTGATTATCAGTCTAAAGATTGCATTAATGCAGCTGTACTCGATTCCCTATCCCGTACAAGACTGTGATGAAATCGAGTAGCAACTTACATTCTTTTGAACCGTCTTACTGTATTCGTCTCTCGGTCTCACTCGGCGACTTTTAAAAACGATTGTTCAAGCTTGACTCACATGAACAATGCGTCTCTGGTATAAGAGTTGATTCAGCACTCAAAATGTAAATATAGTTATATTTAAAGCCATTTTCTTTTGTCGCTGACTTCAGTAGAGCAAATTTTATTATGAAGGTGGGAAATTCCGTCTTGTACAAGTAAGTAATTATTCTACAGTACCTGACACATTTCGCCCATACAATTTAAGATATCTTCAAAGATAAAAAATGTAAGGTCCTCTCAGTTCTTCTAATTTCCATGAAATTACACACGTAATTAGTTTTGTACGTCAACATATTTACTCTGCAAAATCTCATTTAAGTTCATTGCAATAGGTTTCTCGAATCGTTGTCATTATATTTCTCTATCGATCTGTTCTCTTATAGCGCTCGGGTAAAAACTAAATCGTTCGATTTTCCATCTAATTTTTCCTTTATTTTATTAAGGTGGTCATTTCTCACTTTGTTAGGTGGGTGCCAACAATATATGTTAGCATTCAGAGAAGAAAATTGATGAAAGAAATTTCGTAATGAGATCTCTTCGCAACGAATAACGTCTTTTTAAAATATTGTTTCCACCCCAACTTGTGCATCATCATTTCTGTGACACTCCCCCCCCCCCCTCTCCCGTATGGCGATAATTTAGAACGAGCCGCTCTTCTCTGTATGTTTTCTATGTCCTCCATCATTCATACCTAATAAGGATGCAACAATACACAGCAATACCTTTAACTAGGACGTCCAAGTGTAGTTTAGACAGTTTCTTTTGTAGAACAGTTGCATTTCGTAAGTGGTCTTCCAACGACATTCAGATCTTCATCTAAGGTAATAAGGTAAAGCATTCAACAATCCGAAGATTGGTTTGAACAACACAGTGCTTTACTAGGCATGGTCCTTTTTGGAGGTGGTATGCCGTTGCCTTCCTCCGACCTTCGAACTGACTTACCCAGCCAGTTATAGGGGGACCTACAGTTTAACGTGGGTTCCGAACCACGGTGCTACACAGTATTTTTCACATGAGCAATACTGCTAGAGGTGATAGAAGTGGAAAGTGACAGATAAAAATCCTAGGACCTGGCGGGGATCGAAACCGCGACCTTTGGAGTAGTAATCTGCCGCACTCTACCACTGTACAACCGAGGTGCACTGATCTTCACCTATCAAATAATATTTTCTGTATGTTTTTCCATTAACAGTACAGGGTGTTCGATAAGTAACTCTGTAGTTCATAAATTTGTCGTACTTCAGTCGTGGAAGTTGTAATAGACGCTAGAAGAGATCCCCTGCACACGTTTCTGCATGTTCTTGAAGACTTTATGCAGAACACCTGGAGTGATGTTTCGATTGTGACCTGCTTGGTGTACTTGTTTGGTGTGCAGATGACATTTCCCCTCAAAGTTCCTCATAGAAAGTAATACTCGAAATCCCAGTCGGGTGAACATGGAGGCCAAACTCCACGAAGATGATGCGGTCACCAAAAGATGTTATTTAAAAAGTTCACTGCCTTGTGCATTATGTGCAGTAGCCCCATCCTGTTAGAATCAGCCATCCGTGGTGCACAGTCAAATGTTCAAATGTTTGTATAGTTTATGGGACTTAACTACGGGGTCATCAGTCCCTAAACTTATAAACTACTTATTAACTACTTACGAACTAGGACGGCACAAATATCCATGCCCGAGGGGGGATTCGAACCCCCGACCGTAGGGGCCGTGCAGACCGTGACTGACGCGCCTCAGTCTCCTCGGCCACGGCGGCCGGCTAGGAGTTACAGGTAGGTATTTCTTCTGAATAAAATTCGGGTTGCTAGTTATGGGGCTTTATTGATAGCCTCTCTATAATACAATGTTGAAGAATTTTAATTTTACTGAGGATACTGGGAGCATATTCCTACTTGTCCGGTACGGATTAGGTCCTAGCGCCGACTGACTGCAGTGGCGCGCAGCCAAGATCTCCTAACAAATTTCGTGTGTTATCGTACGTGTTCGGAAGAGTTCGTTAAAGATCTAGTCATTCATTTATTTAGTTATCCGAACGATATTAAACATAGTTACCAGCACCGACTTTTGATGACCTCTAGGCTGCTACTACAGCTTGTATGGCACTAAACATTGTTAAATAATAAATTAATTATAACTTCCCGCCATATGTTTGGGACTTCCCTGGCGTATAGGCGCGGCAGCCGCAACGGAATATCTGACGGCAGCAGCGATCTGGAGCTTTGGTTACCCCACCTCCTCGGCTGACGCCATATGGTGCGTCTCGGCCGTGGGGAAATACAACGGCTCTTGCTGTCGGCGAGCTGCCTAGCTGTGCCTAAAGAAGTATTTGTCGCCGGCTCGCGCACAAAATCTGTCTATAAATTAATGAAATAAAAAATTATACCTCCATATAGAACCGTCACAAGTTCATGCATGACCAAAATTTTGTACGGGTACATGGACAGTGACTTTCACCGAGTCATTCGAGTTTAACCAATGGACACGTTGTCCTGTTGAGCTAGTCATCAAACCAATTTCTTTGAACTTTACAACATTTTGTATTGCACTTCCGCCACCTTCTCTTCGGATGTTGATGTCCTGTCTGATTTGGAGCATTAAGAAGGCGTACGCTGTTTCTAATGTTCAAATGTTTGTAAAGCTTATGGGACTTAACTACGGGGTCATCAGTCCCTAAACTTACAAACTACGTATGAACTACTTACAAACTAGGACGGCACAAATATCCATGCCCGAGGGGGGGATTCGAACCCCCGACCGTAGTGGCCGTGCAGACCGTGACTGAAGCGCCTCAGTACCCTCGGCCACCGCGGCCGGCACGCTGTTTCTAAACGTGGCTATGGGTTTTCGTACAGCATTGTGATTAAGCAACTTCTCTCCAGAGAACTTTTTCTGCTGTGGTAATCGTTTCTCCACTGCGAAACACTTGCTCTACAAGAAATGATCTTTGTCTATCGCCAGCATGATGATGTGGATCACATTGCTGAGAAAAAAGACTTAAGTCTTCAACAAACTGAACTTGTGAACAAATACAAATATTGAATACAATTCAGATAAGTTGAAGAATGGACAATATTGTATTAATAATTGTCAATCAAATCACTCTTAGGATAATTACTTTCTGAACACCCAAAAGCAAATAATTAAGTTCTGCAATCTTAAAGGAGGACAGAAGAAAGGCTTACATAGCACAGTTGTAATTTTGAGAGGGATGCTAAGCCGGCCGCGGTGGCCGAGGGGACTGAGGCGCTCCAGTCACGGTCTGCACGGCCGCTACGGTCGGGGATTCGAATTCCCCCTCGGGCATGGATATTTGTGCCGTCCTTAGTGTTAGCTAGTTCATAAGTAGTTTGTAAGTTTAGGGACTGATGAACCCGTAATAAAGTCCCAAAAGCTATACAAACATTTGAACATTTAGGGATGCTAATTTTTGTGACTGCTGCTCGCGAGTACTGTGGCCGACAAACTGGGCTTGACCAGCAACCTGCAGCTGGTGGAGTAAGCGTTATAGAGGGCGCTCTTCTCTTCGGCGGCTGTGATCGTGCCCGCACGCCTTCTCGTGTTTGTTGCAGCGCCTGCCGAATGTCCCTCTGGCGTTGTTGCGCTGGTGGGTCTGCAGTCGGTACGACGTGTCTGCACGCGTAGGAACGGCTTGAAGTGTGCTGCACCCGCTCGAGACATCTTGAAGCAAATTGTCACACAATTTGTAACAACTGAGAAATCTATCAAAGAAATAATAAAAGAATAGAAGTCTTGCAGCAAAGGAGTATACCTAGTACAGTTGTCGAGCCTTTTGATAAACAGAATTGCTTTTTCTGACACTCACCATTTTCATATTTCAGGGACGTTTTCTCTGATGGTCAAACGTTTTGTTACGCTTATGGGACTTATCTGCAGGGTCATCAGCCCCTAAACTTACAAACTACTTATAAACTACCTTATACTAAAGACAATACAAACATCCATGCCCCAGTGAGTATTCGAATCCCCTCGCCAATGGCCTCGCAAATTGGAGCATAGCGCCTCAATGCGCTCGGCCACTCCACCCCTGCGGACTTTTTTTTTTTTTTTTTCAGAAAAAGGGAAATATGGGAGCCACGATTTTTGGCATACCGTTTGCTGTGTTAAATCAAATTTTCAAATGTTTGTATAGCTTATGGGACTTAACTACGGGGTCATCAGTCCCTAAACTTACAAACTACTTATGAACCAACTAATACTAAGGACGGCACAAATATCTATGCCCGAGGGGGGATTAGAACCTCCGACCGTAGTGGCCATGCAGACCGTGACTGTAGCGCCTCATTTCCCTCGGCCACCTCGGCCGGCTTGATGTGTTACACAGAACACATACTCAATACGAAATTGTAGACATGGATGGGAAGGAGGTCATCAATCAGGCTGCGTCATTATTAGATAAATTGCGTATACACACCCCCTGCTGGCTGTTCCAGATACTGCCTGAATGGCTTCGTCATAGTGCCAATAAATTGCATGCGACGTACTATTCTGAGTTGCGCCGTTCTATGGAATATTGCCCGATCCTGACATGCGGTGAGCTAGCTCTCAGCAGAAGCGAAATGGCTGATGTAGTAGTAGTGTCGGTCCGATGTTTCAGCTGATGAGTGGATTAGTATATTATAGAGCTGTAAGAATGACCCCTTTCCTTGATGGAAAATCCGTACTATCTGACTGGTCTGCTGTTCCCAGCTGAGTGTCATTTGCAACACCATATGCAAAAGGACATGTTTTCATTTCAAAAGTATGTCATATTATTTTACTCTTCTGAAGCAACTGTATCACGAAGCCAGAGTTATAATACTACGTTTCTTGACAAGTTTCAGTTATTGAAGGATGTAAGAACTGCAGGTACTTCGGGTAGTATACCAATCCCTTATGTAGGTATTAAACCTGGAAAATTAAAAGATGTTAAAGAATTGCTAAGATTTATAAGCGAAGATAAATGTGCATGTTTTGAGAATATTTCCCGGAAGGTTGATTCTGTAGGAGTAGGAAATTCTGTACAGTAACATTTTGTGACCTGTGAAATGTGAAATGTAAAACTTGTCTACATGGTTGTAAGTAAATTAATGCAAATATAAATACAAAGAAATTTCAGTGAAAATATTTCTTGAAAATGGAATAAGGGCGTAACTCGAAATAAAAAACAAAAAACTAATATCAATGCTCAAAGATTAAAAATACTATTATTTGCACATTATAAAATAATCAAGATTATAGTTAAGTACAATACCTCGAAAATCACATCGTTCTGATAAATGTTTTTTATTGTAAGTCTTTAAACTCATTTGTCTCGGAAGAGTGTATTTTGAGTTACCCTGTATTTCCATCCATGTCTTCAATTATAATAGCGTTCTGCACGCCGAGATATACAAGAAACAACACAGAAATTTTACGGTTATTTCTGAGTTGAAAAAGTAATTAAACGTGAAAACCATTAAATATCAATGTATTAAACATTATTCTGTGGTTTGTTTCCAATACCTACTGAGGCTACACTGTAGATTTTACTCGACTAGTTTTTCGAATATTTATGAGGAAAGAATAGATCTAGTAATCATATGGATATTAAATTTGTAAATTGAAAAACACTAAAAGGTAATTGAAAAATAGTTAGGAAAGTCTTTTAAATATGTTCAACACTCGTAAAATTTCAGATATGTGGCTTTCAAATTGTGGATTTGGTGAATGGTTATATCTACAGATATATTTCGTTTACGTTCCCCCTGCGAAGAGGATAGATTGAATAAGTAGGCACTGCAACACTGCGTGACCTGTGCTCTTAGTGCGTGCGGCTCTGCTAAAAATATTCAAATGTTTGTAAACTGTGTTTGTGTGTTGTGGTCTTAAGTCCGCAGACTGGTTTGATGCAGCTCTCCACGTTACCCTGTCCTGTGCAAGCCTCTTCATCTGAGAATTAGTTCGGCAACCTATATCCTTTTGAATGTGCTTACTGTATTCGTCCCTCGGTCTCCCTCTACGAATTTTACCCCCACACACTTCCTTCTAATGCTAAGTTGACAATTCCTTGATGTCTCAGAATGTGTCCAACCAATCTATCCCTCCTCTTGGTCAGGATATGCCAGAAACTCCTTTTCTCCCCGATTCGGTTAAGCACCTCCTCATTAGTTACGTGATCTACCCATCTAATTTTCATCATTCGTCCGTAGCACCACATTTCAAAAGCTTCTATAATCTTTTTATTTGAGCTCCTTATCGTCCACATTTCACTCCCATACAATGATACACTCCAGACAGATGCTTTCATAAAGGACTTCCTAACATCTAAATTAATATCGGATGTTAACAATTTTCGCTTCTTAACAAACGCTTTTCTTCCCATAGTCATTATGCATTTTATATCTTCTGTACTTCAGCCATCAGAATTTATCTTGCTACCCAAATAACAAAATTCATCTACTACTTTTATTGTCTCATTACCTAATCTAATTCCTTCAGCATGACCTGATTTTCTGACATTGCATTCCATTATCTTCGTTTTACTCTTGTTAATATTCATCTTACATCTTCCTTTCAAGACACTATCCATTCAGTTAAATTGCTCTTCCAGATCCTTTGCAGTCCTTGACAAAATTACAATGTCATCGGCAAACAGCTAAGTTTTTATTTCTTCTCCCTCAACTTTAATTCCCTCACTAAATTTCTCGTCGAATTCCTTCACTGCATGTTCAATATACAGATTAAACAACACTGGGAAAGGCTACAAGCCTATCTTACTCCCTACCCAACCTCTGCGTCTCTTTCTTGCCCTTCGACTCTAATAACCACTGTCTGGTTTTTGTATAGGTTGAATATAATTCTTCGCTCCCTATATCTTAGGCGTGCTACCTTCAGAATTTGGAAGTGTGTGTGCCAGTCGACATTGTCAAAAGATTTCACCAAATCTACAAATGCTAAAAATGTAGGTTTGCCATTCCTTAATCTATCTTCTAAGATAAATCGTAAAGTGAGTGTTGCCTCCCGTGTTCCTACGTTCCTCCTGAATCCAAACTGATCTTCCCCGAGGTCAGCTTCTACCTGTTTTTCCATTCTCCTGTAGATAGTTCATGTTAAAATTATGCAACCATGACTTATCAAACAGATGGTTCTGTAATTTTAATACTTGTCTGCACCTGCTTTCTTTGGAATGGGGATTATGACATTGTTCTTAATATGAGGGTATTTCACGTGTCTCATACATCTTACACACCAGGTGAAATAGTTTTGTCATGGCTGGCTCTCCCACAGACTTTAGTAGCTCTGAGGGAATATCTACTCTCGTGGCCTTGTTCCAACTTAGGTCTTTGAGGGCACTGTTAAATTCATCTCTCAGTATAGTATCTCCTATTTCATCTTGATCTACTTCCTCTTCTCTTCCTACAATGTTGTCTCTAAGTTCAATTCGTTTGTAGAAGTGTTTAATTTGGTGTATAAACAATATTCCGGCCTGGTCTCTCTTTCCGTTGGTAGGTTTCGCCGGCCGCGGTGGCCGAGGGGACTGAGGCGCTCCAGTCGCGGTCTGCACGGCCCCCCTCGGGCATGGATATTTGTGCCGTCCTTAGTGTTAGTTAGTTCGTAAGTAGTTTGTAAGTTTAGGGACTGATGACCACATAGTTAAGTCCCGTAAGCTTGACAAACATTTGAACATTTTGAAACGTAGGTTTCCCTTTTCTTAGCCTATCTTCTAAGATTAGTCGTAATGTGAGTATTGCCTCCCGTGTTCCTACATTTTTCCTAAATCCAAACTGATCTTCCCCGAAGTCGGATTACACAAGTTTTTCCATTCATCTGTAAATAATTCGTATTAGTAAAGCTATGGGACTCAACTGCTTGGTTATCAGTCCGTAGCTTACAAACTACTTAAACTAAGGTAAAGCAACCGAAGGACAACACACACACACACACACACACACACACACACACACACCAATGCCCGAGGGGCGACTGGGACCCCGATGGTTACAGACCGCGCGCACCGCAGTACGGAGCACCAGTGCGCACGGCTAATCGGCCGCGGTGCGGTCCCAGTGGCTGGCGCCAGTGGCGCGGCGGTGCGGCGCGCCTCTGCTGACTACGTACGCACCTGACACGGCCACACGCAGCAGACTGCCTGGCGTCTGCCCTATCGCGGGTCCGCTGGCTACGCAGCCCGCCGGCCACCGCGACGTAGCCTCGTAGCGTCGCCGCGCCCGCCACGTCAGTCCGCGGTTCGCGGCCAGCCGCCTCCACAACGCTCGCACCGCGTGTCACGACAGAAGCAGCGTTCTTGAACGGGTGTAATACCGTACAGCCGCACGGGAATGACCGTTCACTTCAAAAATGTTCAAATGTTTGTATAGCTTATGGGACTTAACTACGGGGTCATCAGTTACATACTACTGTAACGTTCCTGCTATGTTGCACACTCCATACAAAAATCAGTTGCCAACATATAAACACGAAATATCTGACACCTAAATTAAAACTTCACTACCGGACGTGTAAAATATCACATTTTCGCCTTCAGTTTGAAATTCTATTAACACTATTAGTACGACGCTTTTAAGAAATAGTACGTTGATTTAAACATAACTTTGTCTGTCCTTTTGCGTAATTTTCAATTTTTAATACTTTCGTAAATAATAGCTGCAAACACTAAAAATGCATTACACTTAGTTCCGGAAATTGCTGAACCTATATAGATACTAATTTGTTTAAAAACAACAATACTACACGTTATAACTATTGCACAACATGACTTCATATATACCTTTTGTTTAAATAAATTAGAGCAGACCATGTTTTATACATCACTGGATCCTAAATTAAATACTGATCATTTTTTCATGCACTAAAATTAATAATCCGTTTGGTACTAAGAAACTATCTTCCAAATTAACAAAACTACGACAACCATATACAAATCCGTATTAATAAAAAATTAGACCGAAAACTAAAATACATTAAAATTCCATGTCACAATAATAGTACGCCTACACAATATTGGCAAAACAAATATGTGTGCACTTCGAAAACACAAATAATGTAAATAATTTGACCACTGTAAACACTAGTCAAAGGATGACTTTAAATCTGTGTACCAACATTAAATACAAATTTCACGAAACATGCACAAACATTGACATAAATAGTTAAAACTTAAATGTAATGTTTTAACTTCTGTATTTTGGCATATTTAATGTAAAATGATATTGTTTAATTGTGAATTACAAAACTTTGTCATCAATCTTATTACGCGGTTACGTAGAAAGGTGTTTGAGAGAAACCATGTTTAGTTAGTCTTCTAGCAGTCACAAACCTGTAAGCACCTCTGTTGGCTTGCCGCTACATTTTTTTTTAAATTGTGTAACAATGCGATTGATTTAAACTTTATTTAAATGGAAATAAAAATCGTTTCCATATCAACTGACATGTTTATGATTTACGAAAAGATCCTGTAACATCAAATCTTTTAGTGAATGCCGAAGACAGCTCACAACGCAATGGACTTCAGCCAGCATATAAGATCAACTTCACCCACAGTGTAATGACTTTGTTATAGAGACTGTGAACTAATAAAACTTTCCGTGATTTAGGAAAATATTAGGGCTCAGTTTAGACTACTTATGAACTAGCTAATACTAATATCCATGCCCGAGGGGAGACTCGAACCCCCGACCGTAGTGGCCGTGCATACCGTTACTGGAGCGCCTCAGTCCCCTCGGCCACCGCGGCCGGCGACCGTTCACTATAAGTCGCCTTGCTGCGGAGTGCACGGCTGCTCCCCGTCGGAGGTTCGAGTCCTCCCTCGGGCGTGTTTTTGTGTGTGTGTGTGTTTGTGTGTGTGTTGTCCTTGGCATCCGTCAGTTTAGTTTGTAAGTATGGGGAATCAGGACCACTGCTGTTTGGTCCCATTGCTTTACAAAAATCTGGACATTTGAGTATCGAAACATGGTGGTGAAAAGACTGCGACGTCACATCCTGTTAAGGCTAGTCTACGCGACGACACCAGGTTGCGACACTCGTTGCGTGAAATAAATTCACGCAACTGGTTTCGAGTATGTCTGTAGACACAGCGCCAATACTACATACTACAGTTTCGTTGTTTTGAGTGCTGTAGTCGCCGTAGAATGGAAGTTATGGTAGCTGTAAGAGTTGTGGCGGCGCTATTGCTTCTCTGTGTTAAGTCGCTGCATAAGACTAACCATAAAAAGAACAAGAAACGTGGTTGCATTCGTAACTAGATTTAAAAAATAAAATAAAATAAAGACGTCAGCTAGGTTGCTCAGCGACCTTGTTGAAAGAAATTGTGCTTGAAGACGCTAGAAGTTATTTTAATCAACTTAGAATGTCAACAGACCATTTCACGTTTCTTTTAAACGGAATTAGTAATGCAATAAAGAAAAAAGATATTGTTATGCGTGAAGCATTGTTACTAGAACTGAAATTACAAATTACGTTTTCAAATGGAGATTACTATTCGTTTCTACAGTATCTGTACCGTGTTCCAAAATCCATAATCGCCGTAATTCGTTTGTATAGGTATTTCGAATTGAATGCATTTTAGTCTGCAATTAACTAATCGTTAACCCAACTATATTTAATTCACGAATAATTGTTTCAACAGCACCAACATGCCGCTGCTTATTCCTAAAATTTTCATCGTTGAAATCTCACAAACACCTTTGCATCGCATATATGTCTAAAAACTGAACTATTTCTCCTGTTCCCCCCTTTATGTTGTATTTTGTTCTGTTTTGTTTATAACCTAACCTATAAACACGCGCAATCAGTTTCGCCGAAGTTGGAAGGAGCCGAAACTGTTTAGTTTCGCCAACGAGTTGCGTGTACGCCTGCCGCGCATGCGCACTGGCCAGTATCGCAGTTTAATTAAACGTAGTGTCGTCGTGTAAACTAGCCTTTAGACTCGGTGGGTGTGTACAGGTCGCGGCGTAATAGCCGTGCGCACTGAGGTGGCTTGCTGCGATGCGCATGGCCGTTCCCCGTGGAGCTTGGAGTCTTCCCTCGGGCATGGGTGTGTGTGTGTGTTGTCCTTAGGTTAATTTAACTTAGTTTAGATTTACAAACTTTTTAATTTGGTCTGTACGGAATATTCCTGAATGCTGGGTGCTTCTGCGCCAAGACAGGAAATCTGGAAATATGACATGGGGGTCAGAGCTGATAATGTAGCAGCCATCAGAAGACTTGAAGAAGAGTTACGGAAATTGTTCTACCATCGATATTCGCCACAACTCCGGCGGTCTACACAAGTCGCGCGCAAGAAGAGGCGATAAGTCGCTCCACAGTACTTTGGCCGACGGGGGTACCCGCAGTCTCGTTACCTCTTTGCCTTCTTCGCGCGCTGGCCAATAGGAAGAAGGGGACTCGGCTAGATATTCCGGCGCACCACAGCCACTACAGGCATTACGGGAGATTACAAAAGTTCTAGTCAGTACGAGGCAGCCCCAGGAATATTACAATTCCAGTTCATCATAGAAGATCAAGTCTTCCGTCTATTCAGAAGCCACGAGAATGTTTGTATAGATTATGGGACTTAATTAAGGGGTCAGTAGTCCCTACACTTACAAACTACTTATGAACTAGCTAAACCTAAGGAAGGCCTGAGGGGGCATTCGAACCCCCGACCGTAGTGGCCGTGCAGACCGTGACTGAAGCGCCTCAGTCCCCTCGGCCACCGTGGTCGGCAAGCCACGAGAGTTTTCTGTTGTGTAGCAGAACTAAGTAATAGCACAAGAAGTTTGTACCGTCACAGGCACATCAAAGTTAAGTATTGATTTCGCCTGTCAATAAATTCTTTGACGACTAATCACTTCTTTCAGTTGCAGACCTTGACCAAATTCTTGCTAGTCACGGCCCACCTTCTACTACAGGAATCAAGGAGTCGCAACACAAATAATTGTGGAATAGCTGAGATACCGGAAAGAGTGAGAAGGAAACATTGAAAAATGAGATATTTCCAGCCCAGCAGACACATTTTGCATTTTGGCCCCTAGGCTGTTTGGCAAACGTGCCGTGGCGGAGCGGCTGAGCGCATTGAGACGTTTGTGACCTCTTTAGTATAACCTATTTCATAAGTAGTTTGTAAGCTTAGGGACTGGTGACCTCGCAGCTAACTCGCATAAGCTCTACAAACATTTCAAAATTTGGTACACGTGCTACACTGGAGTGAAGCCGCAGAGGAGTCTCTGGTCTAATTGGTATACAAGTGACCCAAACATCATAATAATGATTTTTTTATTAGAAAGAAATTCGTCACATAACCTAAGTAACTATGTAGGAGAATGGAAAGCCGAGATTACTGTTTGCTAAATGATGAACAATCGCAAGTAGTTTTATATTATGATAAAAGGAATTTAATGAAATATTAAAAAAACATATTTTAAATTTATCCACCCATGAATGTACGTAATTATAACATAAACAAATAATCTATACATTTAAAAATATTTGTATGTTCTACACTTCCTTCTAAGCTACTTGTCCGATTTCAATCAGTCGTCGTACAGTTTCCTTACTAACGGGAAACTATATCTGTGAAGTTAATGACCACCTACGACGCATATTTAATGAGCTATAGGGCCATAAACAACGATGTTCGTGAAATACAGCTACATCATTCGGCAGTATTCCACGTCGCCTCCTAATAGATAAATATCAACCACATTTGCTGCAAATATTCTTTAACACTAGGAACGTACTTTTGATTAAAAACCAACAGATACAATGTAAACTACCCCATCACGCGACGCATTAATAACGGGACTCCATTAACCTACTTACTGAAAGCACTTGGCTGCTTGCAACAAACTTTATAGGCAATTTGTACATTTACTGGACTTTTTACCGCTGAAAATTCCAATAAAGTTAAGGAATGGAAGACGTCCATGTCAGTGCAGTTAGACTAAGACTTTCGGCATGACGTTATACAATTCATTACTACACTAGTACTTTCATTCGTGAGATATTTTACAGACAATATAGACATTTACCATTCAATGTACCTTCGTAATTGTACCAAGCGGTAAGACGTAGTTTAGAAGTATGACATCAAGAATAATTAAATGCATGAAAATCAGCACCCTCACGCATGATTTAATGTGTAACATCTTTTCTAACTACTCCATTCACAACATATTTCGCAGACAGTTGTCTAACATTTCACTCTATGGCGTTGCTTCATTATAGAAGGAATATTTTTCGGATGATATGACATCATACAGATTGAAATGCATCAAAACGAAACGTAAATGGATAGTGTGTTGGGTCGGAAGGAATGCCGGAACTAACACTGGCATTTTGTAAGTAGAATACCTTTCACATTTTCAGCACTTATTAGGATTATTTAGTCTGAAGCAAGTGAAGTTGAGTTCCGTGAAGGTTCTAGTGGCAGAACTGCGAAAATATTCCGTGTCACTGTCCTCTCTGTCAGTTAAACGAAGTTTCTACATAAGTTTTATGTTGGGCATAGGTACGACGCATTTCGATGCTCCCCTGAAATTTAAAGTTTTACTTTTAGAAATCATTTTTCTTGTTCAGTAGAGAGATCTTTCTTCACGGTAATGAATGGGTCAGCACAAAGTCGGCAGCTGAATGCTCACAGGCTCTTAAATAATTTGCTGAGATGTACACTTCAGTTTAATCAACTCTGTAGCCAACTTTCTGTTCCAATCAGCAAAGTGGTGTATTTCTGCACGCTGAAGTACTAATTCAGCGATTTCTCCTATTAATTTTGCAACTGATTCCTTTATGACAATAACTGGTTTAAGTCGTGTCTGCACAATCGTACTCATTGTGTTCTCGTGTAATTTACTTACGCCACTTATTTTTAAGCGACCCGTCACTTTCTGTAAATCTGCAAAAAAATTAGCAATTTTTGAGGTTTGATTCCATTTTCAGGATGGTGCTCACGACCACACAATGATGAACACACCAGATGTATTGAGCAGCATTAGCCGTTATTGTTTTATTTATAAACAGATCGATTTCAATCACATAGTAACCATCTTTAGGTAATTTTATGTTTGCCGAAACTTATGTCGACACAGTTGCAGTTACATTCAGTGCATTTACAATGCTTGTTTGAAGGATACACTGAAGATTGTCACTATGTGATTGAAATCGATATGTTGCTTATAAATGAAACATTAACGGCCAATGCTGCTCAAATTAGCAATATTTCAGCTCTGTCTCTCTAAGAAAATATATCATCGGAGAATCTCTGACGTACAACTTTCGCAAAAATATTTGCAACAGAACGCAGACGTCTAAATTCTGATAGACAACCTTTCAAACTTGGTCAGATCTATAATGAGCACGGCATATTACAAGTCATCAGCACTAATATCGTATGTCTTTATTTCGGCAATTTATTGTCACCTAGTATTTTTTTCTTTTTCTTTTTATACAAGAAAATTCAGTTGTACATAAAATTCGAGACTTCATTTCGGAATTCTTGGTTCTTTGGCTATGTTCTGAGAATTCAGGATTAAATAATTACTTTGGTAAATTTCATTGACTCTAAATCAATTTCGAACACACACATTACCTCATCGAAACAATGCTTAGTATGTGATGTCTTCAAATCACAGAAAACTATGAAATATTTTCCTATGTTGTTGATAGTAGGTAGCGACAGGAATGTATCCTGGCTACTCCTTAACTGGCATGACAGATATCGTCTACCTGGACAGAAAATAAGAAAAAGGAGAAAACGATTGTTGATGGGTGGGATAGTATTTCATTGCCATTCACACGGCTTACTCTTGAATACGAGGAATGTACAACTATTCGGAATTATGTATATGATTAAGCACTACCTGTTAAACTTCTTGGTGACATGAAAATATGTACCGAACCGCGACTCGAACACAAGTTTCTCGCCGGCCGCGGTGGCCGTGGGGACTGAGGTGCTTCAGTCACGGTCTGCACGGCCACTGCGGTCGGGGGTACGAATCCTCCCTCGGGCATGGATATTTGTGCCGTCCTTAGTCTTAGTTAGTTCATAAGTAGTTTGTAAGTTTTGGGACTGATAACCCCGTAGTTAAGTCCCATAGACTTTACAAACATTTGAACATTTTTGAACAGGTTTCTCATATGTATTAAAGTGCACATCATCGATGTATTTATTAGATTCTACATAATTAAAGCCAAATTTTAATTTCCACACAGTCTAACTCTCGTGCGCCTTTGGCGTTATTATGAATTCGTTATGCTAAGATTTTTATTTTGGTTATACGGTACAGAACACACAAACTTGAGAAAAGAAAATGTCTTAACCGTGGGACTGAACTTGTGATAACATTGTGCAACTGTCTTTATAAAGTAACAATCTTCGAACATACAGTAGTTACCTAATGAATTAGACCAGCATCGTTGTTGTTGATGGCAGTTTCTTTGTGTGACTTACAGTATGACTGTTTATAGATCAGCTTGTGTTGGTGCAATTCTTATTCCTTCCGCTTGCTACAATCGATTGCTGAGGAATTCTGCCTTCTGTAAGACACCTTGCTTTATTATTATCACCCAGACATGTTTCGGCACTTATTGTGCCATCTGTGCACAGTATTGCACGGAGCGTGCGACACAGGAGCGTTACAAACATGTCCGGCGATAGGTAAAAGCCCAAAAGCTTTCCTCCAGCTCACTGATTCATGCCAAATTGTGCCGAAGCCGCGATCAGGGGTAACATCTGAGCTGTATTGCTACCAATAATTGCTGTTACAGAAGTTGAAAGTACGTCGGTGAGGGATTGCAAATTCGTCAGTTAAAATGCTTGTAAAGATTATAGGACTTAACTACGGGGTCATCAGTCCCTAAACTTACAAACTACTTATGAACTACTTACGAACTACGACGGCACAAATATCCATGCCCGAGCGGGGATTCGAACCCCCGACCGTAGTGGCCGTGATGACCGTGACTGGAGCGCCTCAGTCACCTCGAAATTCGTGAGTACGAGTCTCGTTATTTATGATCGGTGGAAAAGTCGTTCACAAAACTGTACTCGTCGAATGATTTCTTAAGGCATCTGTTGTAATAACGTACAAAGATAGACGCAGTTGTTCATGATACAGCACTTCAACAACCAGTTTTCGAAATTTCTGGAACTGCCTTGCAATAATTCCCGCACTTCATCTATGTGACTGGTACCAAGAAAAGCGACCACTGTTTATGGACTACATCTTTGGACGACCTCTGTCCTTTACTTGTGCACGAAGTTTACAAGTTTTCCGAAGGTTCTGATCCAAGCCACGGAAAACTTTCTTATTGCATTGACGACATATATGGACAGTGCAGCAGATTGGTTTTTAGATGCATCCAGTATGTCGACGTATTCTCGACTCCCTCGACTCCACAGGGAAGCCGCCGTATATGGAGTTGACAGGACCTGTTATGATTGTCCAATGCGCGATTGTTAGCATGAGCATCATTTTCAGAAAATAAATATTAAAACAGAACAGAGTATCTCGAAAGATTATAGTAAGGTTATATTCACATAAGGTATATGGTATGTTCCAAAAAAATGATTAGCATTTGAATCGTGTCGGCCCCGGTTTCAAGGTCAACAGCGATTTCGCAGTGTAAAAGGTAAAAGGTGTCTGCGGCTCGTCTTGTCATCCTATATTGAAGGTAAAGCATCTGTGTGACTTGAACAGACGCGCAAGATGCCTAGCAGACATGAGAACAAATTGTATCGTCTAATCAGTGATTTTGACAGAGAACCCATTGGCATAAGAAAATGTGATTCATCCACCCGTGAAACTACTGCTCGTATGGGGCGAAATGTTTCGTCAGTGTAACAGGTGCTTGTAGTATGTTTCCCGGAAGGTCGTAGAACATGACGACATGCGTCACATAGTACCACCCAGATCGACACCAAATATTCAAATGTGTGTAGATCAATCGGACCAAACTGCGTGATCATCAGTCCGTAGCTTACAAACTACTTAAATTAAGGTAAACTAACCTACGGACAACATACACACCCATGCCCCAAGGAGGACTCGTATCTCCGACGGCGAGCAACTGCGCGCTCCGCAGCGAGGCGCCTTAGCCCGCTCGGCTACTCCGCCTCGGCTCGACACCTAATCCGAATGGCATTGCTGGACACAGCTGCGTTCTCCTCTGCTCTTTGTAACACATCGTGCGCAATAGGGGTGGCATTGCGTCGCCGTTTATTTCGGCATTGGTTAAGTGCTCGTGCTACATACCGCCAACGACTTCTAACGTCCCTGTCAGAACTAGAGGACCAATGCAGTAATAGCTAACACTGTTTGCCGCGAGCCCACTATCAGCAGAAACTATCACTGCGAGCGAACAACTAATTGACCCACTAGCTGCAACCAGAAGAGAGAAGTGGTTGAGGACAATAGACGAATTGGCATGAAAAGGAGCAGTCAGAAATCATGACACTCCTTACCACTCCTTACTCAACAATGACCCGACTTCCTCCCGTCAGATACAAATTCCCAGCTTCGCCCTGCTGAGTGTACTATGAATAGTAAATAATAACAACTGCAGGATAAGAAGTGACGTCTGTTCTATCGGAACAGACGCCACATGTATATATATATATATATATATATATATATATATATATATATATATAATATGCCGGTGACGGCCAATGATCCTATCGTTAGTGGGGAGGGGTGGGCAAAGTTTGAAGCCCTTACTCTTACGGGAATTAGTTCATAACTACGAGTTTGAGTACTGTGGGCAGGGCGAAGCTGGGAATTTGTATTTGACGGGAGGCGTGCTTAGGTAGTCCTTGCAGGTGCGGTGATCACTGTGTCCCCAGTGGTGTAGGGGTCAGCGCAACTGCCTAGAAAGCAGGAGACTCGGGTTCGAATCCCGGCTGGGTACACATTTTCAGCTTTGCCCAATCGCAGTTGATGTCATATATTCTATGAATAGTAAATAATAACAACTGCAGGATCAGAATTGATGTCTGTTCTCTCGGAACAGACGCCACATGTATATATATAATATGCCGGTGACGGGCAATGATCCTATCGTTAGTGGGGAGGGGTGGGCAAAGTTTGAAGCCCTTACTCTTACGGGAATTAGTTCATAACTACGAGTTTGAGTACTGTGGGCAGGGCGAAGCTGGGAATTTGTATTTGACGGGAGGCGTGCTTAGGTAGTCCTTGCAGGTGCGGTGATCACTGTGTCCCCAGTGGTGTAGGGGTCAGCGCAACTGCCTAGAAAGCAGGAGACTCGGGTTCGAATCCCGGCTGGGTACACATTTTCAGCTTTGCCCAATCGCAGTTGATGTCATATATTCTATGAATAGTAAATAATAACAACTGCAGGATCAGAATTGATGTCTGTTCTCTCGGAACAGACGCCACATGTATATATATAATATGCCGGTGACGGGCAATGATCCTATCGTTAGTGGGGAGGGGTGGGCAAAGTTTGAAACTCTTAAGGGAATTAGTTCATAACTACGAGTTTGAGTACTGTGGGCAGGGCGAAGCTGGGAATTTGTATCTGACGGGTGGCGTGCTTAGGTAATCCTTGCAGGTGCGGTGATCACTGTGTCCCCAGTGGTGTAGGGGTCAGCGCAACTGCCTAGAAAGCAGGAGACTCGGGTTCGAATCCCGGCTGGGTACACATTTTCAGCTTTGCCCAATCGCAGTTGTCATATATTCTATGAATAGTATTTAACAATTGCAAGGAAAAGTGTCAGATTCCCACAATATGAAAGAAGGTTAAAGGTACTATCGTACTAAAATCAGGCGAAAGTGCTGATGACCCCAGAAATTATCGAGCCATATGGTATCTCTGTCATATGCTTACACACTCCTTTAAGGAGTTCTCCAGGATTGCCCCTACAGTGTCATATAAACCATAGTTCCCCAACAAGCAGTTTTCCGTCCAGACAATTAACCTTATTCGTCTGATTGAAGAAGGTAATGAAAACCGGAAAAAAAACTGCTGTCGCCTATATAGACTTGGCAGCCGCATATGATACCGTCAATTTATGTCTGCTAATGAAGAAGTTGTATGTAATTACTACGGGGCTTTAATTTACAGCGATAATTTGAAGTCTGTTAGAGAACCGTAGGGTTTCTGTGCAATTCTAGGGGAAGCAAAGTAGGTATCGGGTTAAAAAAATGGCCTTCCTCAGGGCAGCATTCAGTGACCCTTACAGTTCTACATATATTCCAACGACCAACCACTGCCAGCTGGTACGGAAAACTACAACTACGCTGATGACCGTCCTATGAGTGCATAAGGTACTCATTTGAGGAGGCCGAGATGAAGCTTGCGAATGCGCTGGATGCGCTCTGTCAAGACTACGCCGATAAAAAGCCAAATCCCGGCAAAACACAACTTTGTGCCTTCCATCCCCGTAACAAGGAGGCATTCCCCAAGCTGCGCGTCTTCAAAACATCACTCGAACACTGTGCTGAGTCCAAATGCCTAGATGTAACTTTGCACACCAAAATGAAGGTAAGCGGTAGAAACAATATTCTCCGGAAACTTATAAACTCTTCTTTGATCTCAAAGCCATAGGTGGTGAGGACCATAGCCTGCTACTCAGAAGGCGAATATGCGAACAGCGTCTGGTACAATTAAACCCACGCTAAACAGGTAGACTAGGTTCGTCAATGGATGTCTTAAACCTATGTCAACAAACAATTTACACCATCTTGTGTGAATTGCACCTTCTGCTGTGCGTAGATAAGTTGTAGCCTGCAGCGAAAAACCGAAGACTGAGATGTCTGATATCCACCTCCTCCACAACATTCAGCGTGTCACGAAACGCCTGAAATCTAGACGGACGCCATTTTGCAGTAAGACAATGCACGAGCCCATTTTTTTTTTAAGGAATAAGTACGTTCCAAGTGTCACAGGATGTTATCCTTTTGCCCTGCACCACGAGATTACCAGACATGCCGGTAACATAAAATGTGTGGGATGTGTGAAACGGCGGATGCAGTATTGTTACCGAATGTGGACCAGCACGGACCAACGTTGGAACCTGGTGAATGCGGCATAGATTGTTATTCACAGGGACGCCATTCGCAACTTATACACGCCGATGGCATCATAGATGGAGCAGTTTTTCATGGCACTTGGTGCAAGCTTTTCCTATTAGGGAACAGAACAGGACTGAGGTGACTATTCTACTAATCATTTCTTCAGAACGTCCTGACAAACATGCCTTGCAAATATGAACTTCCTATCTCCTGTCTTTCAAAGTGTTCTCTTTCTTTTGCACAAGAGAAAAAGAAGTGACAGCGTTGTCACCGCGTTGTTATCATACACGTTACAAATTCAAAATGTTCAAATATTTGTAAAGTCTATTGGACTTAACTACGGGGTCACCAGTCCCTAAACTTACAAACTACTTATGAACTACTTACGATCTAAGACGGAATTAATATCCATGCCCGAGGGGGGATTCGAACCCCCGACCGTAGTGGCCGTGCAGACCGTGACTGAAGCGCCTCAGTCCCCTCGGCCACCGCGGCCGGCACGTTACAAATGAGAGAGAGAGAGACGGACTTCCAAATCCGGCATTTTATCTTCGCCTCGCATGCAGGTTGTCTCTGCTAACATTCCCCAGGCGTGTTGTCTCTACTGCTTCTGGAGATATTTACAAAGCTAGCAGAGTGAGTCGGCGAAATACAAACATTATGATAAGACTGTTATCGGTCTTATACATGTACGTCTACATAAATACACTGCAATCCAACCAAAGGTGCGTGGTTGAGGGTACTCAGTACCACTACTAGTTATTCACGTTGCTGTTCCACACCCATATAGAACGAGGAAAAAACGAATACTTGTATGCATCCGTACGAGCCCTAATGTCTCTTATCTTGTGAACTTTACCCGAAATGTAGGTTGGTGGCAGTAGAATCGTTCTGGAGTCTCTCAAATTCCGGTCCTCTAAATCTGTTCAACAGTGCTTCTCGAAAAGAACGTCGCCTTCCCTCCAGCGACTCCCATTATAGTTCCCGAAGTATTTCGGTAACACTCGCCTGTTGATAGTCGTCCAGTTACAAACTTCGGCGCCGGCCTATGAAATGTCTCTTTGTCTTCCTTTAAACTGATCTGGTGATGCTCCCAAACACTCAAGACGAGGTCCTACAAACGTTTTGTATGCGGTCTCCTGTACAGACGAATCACACGTTTCCTAGTAAACCAAAGTCAACCATTTGGCTTCCCCATGTCTGTCCTTATATGCTCGTTCCAGTTCATAACGCTGTGCAACGTTACGCGTAGGTATTTAATTGGCGCGGCTCTGTCAACCAGCACACTTCTAATGCTGTCTTCGAAAATTACGGTATTGTTTCTTCTACTCATCTGCATCTCCTTACATGTTTCTACATTCAACGCTAGTTGCCATTCCTAACACCACCTAGATATTTGGTCCCTGTCATTCGGAATCCTACTACAGTCATTCAATGACACCCTTTTGTACACCACAGCATCAGCAGCAAACAGTCACAGATTGCAACTCATTCTGTCCGTCAGATCATTTGAATAGATCTAATCGAAAAGTGTAAGAGAGAATTTGTGGAAAAAATGCGAAAAGCAAAACGGATTAGATTCTCTAATGAGAACAAGGAAAGAATGCGTATGGCAGTTAATGTGTAATTCATGTGTACTAAATAGATATTCCTTGTTTCTTCTCCCCACGCTATTTTCTATTAAATCTCTTAATTGCGCTCCCAGTTACTTTTCGCAAATGGTTCACTTTTGATATCTGGGAATTAACACCAGGTTGGTAATATTGATAGCAGGCTAATACATTTTTCATCCCCTGCTGAAAATACCTTTAAGTTTTTGAAAATCTTTAGAAATGATGTGAGTCTACAGATAGAATTTTATGCCTTACATACGGAACTCTGAAACCGAGACGTTCCATAGACATGTCAGACGACATACTTTGCTATTCTCAAGGCAATGGCAGGGTGTGGTCTTGCCGAAATATCGGCCGAAGTAGTGTTTCATACCTGGCTGCATACCGTCCGTTTTTCAATAAGAGATGTTAAGTAATTACTTTGTAATTACTTAAATGAAATTAACACTCTGTAAGCTAACATCAGAATGTAAATGTAAATATAAGAAACAAGTCACTGTAGGAGAAATAGATAGGCCGTAGTTTAATCCATCTGAGGTCTCAAACGAAAATGTTTGATTCAAAAACCCACCTAGTTAGGTAAATCGTATAACGGATGACTGACTCGATGCGTTCATTTTCCTCCACAGTGCTTGATAGGTATCTGTTCGGAGCACAACCAAAACGTTTGTTAGATTACTACTGAAATATCTGTCTCTGAGACTGTTTGGTTTAGTAGCGCATCGGTAGTGCTTCCCGGCTATTCGCCGAAGTTGCAGTCGAATAACGACAGTGAATAGTGTGTTTGATTTCTATCGAGTTGGGACTTGGATCACAAAGCTGATTAAACATTTTAAACATCGATTGAGGAAACTGATTGTTGACGATCGCAAAGCAATTTCTATGAGATCAAAAAAATGTTTGTAATCGAGGTAAGAATTTTATTTAATTAATTTGTGGCGCATATAGGTTTTTCTCAGACAATCATTGTTAGGGTATTTTCACAAAACAATGTTTTTTTTTCTCCTGATCAGTCTTTTATCTTGTAATGGTCTAACTTATTTTTTTTTTTTTTTTTTTTTTTTTTTTTTTTTTTTTTTTTTTATCAACATGGTTGTGTGATAAAAAAGACATTTTACTCCTGTTCTTCCAATAATGAGAAGAAATTGAAATTCCTGGCTGATTAAAACATTAAAACTTTGTGCTGGAACCGAAACTTGGACCTGGGACCTTTGCCTTTCGCGGACAATAGCTCTACCACCCCCCCCCCCCCCCCCTCTCTCTCTCTCGGTAGTTCTGTTCATTGTGGCCACAGATCCTCTTTTTCCGTAATTGTTCGGTGTATTCTTGGCTCAGCTATTTGATTACAGAAGGTGTTCAGCCCTCTGACCGGGTGCACTGAGCCACGAGCCACTGAGATATCCCAACACGACTCACGAACCGTCCTCAGAACTTTACTTCTGCCATTCTGCCAGTACCTCGGTGGTTCACCTGACTAGCGGACAACCCGCAATGCACGGTACAAGCGCATGGATGCATACCAGTGAGGCGTTTCACAGCGGTGGTTCCGGAGTCACCAGAGGACGCGACGAGCACCACCAAAGAGCACACTGAACTGTAACTACGCACAGTCGCGTGAGACCAGCTTGAGACTGCCACGTACCACTGCACGCCGACTATTTAGGGGGGCGCAGTGCAACACGATGGCAGTTCTTCGTCGACTGCCTACGAGAACCATACTTGAAGGATCCGACCGACGCCTCCGGGGAAGAGTCCCTGCCAGCGACGCCTCGCCCCCAGGATTTCCTGCAACGGAATACGTCGTCCGGTTCCATCTCCCTGGCCTTTCTTTCAAGGCTGTCATCTTCCAGGCTTGTACCTAATTGGTGATGTTGATGTTTGTTGTTTTTGTCTTCGTTTCAGAAGTTCGTTAGTTTGTTTTGTTTGTAGATAATGATTAGTTTGTCTTGTGAATCAACACAATTTCCGTATCAGCCCGTGTCAATTATTATCTATTAAGGCGAGATATAGCAGTGGTGATGAGGATTTTTTTCGGACTCTGGTGGTCAAGTAGGTATTGTGGTGTTGCTCGTTGTTTACCATGGACGGTCAACCAGTCACCGCAACCCCTGATGTGTCGCAGCATATTTTGCTCCTCTTACAGGTCATGCAGTTGGTCAAGCAGGAACTTTTACAGGCAATGGCGGCCGTTAGCGCTTCAGTTACAGACAGAGCCCACCGTACGCCTCGTTCTCTTCCTGATAACAAATGGTCCCGGAGGGCCAATCCACCCTTCACAGCGTTTGATAGGCAGGTGGAATCTCAGGCAAACTACATGACCTATCTTGATCAACATTTCTTGCCGTACGGTATCTCTGGTGATGCCCACCATAGGGCTTTCTTCCTCACCTACATTGGGCCTGAGATTTACCGTCTTCTTCGGCAATTAAAACTGGAGCATGAACCACATGCCCTACTCTATAATAACTTGAAGTTTTGCTTGCATGAATACTTTGACTCACAAGTTCATGTTACGACAGCTCGACACAAACTTTTTAGCTGTCATCGGCAATGGGTCGCTGCCCTCCAGAGCTTATCAAGGGACTGCCGATTTCGACGTACTAATGAAAGCTGCCAACCATTGTATGGGACATCGCTTGTGAGGGATATGATCTTGGTTCATGTGCCCGACGAGAGCCTCCGGAAGGACTTACTAAAGCTTCGGGGCTCCTCCTTCGAAGCATGTCTTCCAGTTTTTTGGGCATTTCAACAGTCCCTCCAAGCGCCCGCCTCCTTCCATGAGCCATTTCAGGTGCATGCGGCCCACTCCACCATGTAAGTTGACTGTACTCTCGTCGATTCTGCTGCAGACGACGACCCCGGCACAGCTTATCAGGAGGATCGCCATGTTCATTCAGTGCTTCCTGTTCAAGATAAAAAGGTAACCCTGTTGGTGATGGTCAATGGCCACCCTGACGACATCCAGGTAGACATTGGGTCTACCTCTTCTATCATTGAGTGGAAAACGTAGCAAGGTTTGAACAGTGACTTAGTGATGGTTAAAGGCCAGTTTACAGCACTCATCAAACATGGCGCCACACCTAGCAGGATGCGTATCCTTGGCGTGGATACACCGGGACTTGTTTGGACTTGACGTTCTTGATGCCTTGGGGCTGGAAGTCCGCGATGCAACTAGGAGCATCCAGCCAGGCTCGGCCAGTTCCTATCTCCAGACTCTTAGCACAAATGTTTGAGCCTTCTACAGCTGGTGTCCAAGGGTTTGAGGCACACATCACGCTTCTTCCTATGGCCATATCCCGTTTCTTAAAACCCCAGCCGGTACCATTTACTCTTCGCGACAAATTGTAGTCAGAGGTCCTACGTTTGCACGTAGCTGGTGTCTTAGCACCCGCCTCTAACAGTTTATGGGCAACGCCCATAATAATGGTAGAAAACTGGATGGTTCCATCCCTGTGTGTGGTGATCTCAATAAAATCATCAACGCCCAGTCGATTGTTGATACATATCCCATTCCCAAAATATCCTTACTCGCTTCAATGGGAGCAAACTCTTCACGAAAATCGACCTCAAGGACACAATTTTACAGCTTCCTTTAAACGAGGCGTCTGGCAACTCTCTGCTTATCAACCCTTCTTTTGGTCTTTTCCGCTATAATAGGCTCTCCTTTGGGATCGTGAGTGCGCCAGTGATTTTCCAGAGGTACCTCGAAACTCTTACAAGGGACGTGCCTTGCACCACCAAGTACCTGGATGAAATCATTGTTGCCGGACAGTCTGCTTAACACCTAACGGACAACCTGGACATCCTTTTTTCTGTTCTCCAAACAGCCATCCTTCACTGCAATTTGTAAAAATGTAAATTTTTTCCTTCAAGTCGAATACTTACGCCATGTCCTCAGGGCCACGGGTATTCGGTCGCTGTCCCATCATTATTGGCATCGATGGCACGATTTCTCTGTCTGTGATAGTGTTCTACTCATCCAGGGCGAAAACAGCCGACCACGGATTGTCATTCCTTCTTCCCTACAAGGTGCCTGCTATATCGTGGCCATTGGGGAGTCGTGCTAACAAAACGCCTCGCACGTCACCGTCTCCTGTAAGGGGATCGAAACAGATATCGCGTCTATGGTAGCAGCCTGCCTCTCCTGCCAAAGCAAACAAGTTGCTCCTTCACGTCGGTATTTCCCCGGCTCCATTTGGCATTCGCAGGCCATTTTCTGGGCTCCTCATGGTTTATTTCAGTCGACGCCGGCTCTGGGTTTCCTTACGCCTCCTGGATGTCCTCCACATTATCGACCCACGTCATCCAGGCGCTCACTCGCATTTTCGCCACTGAAGGCTTACCAGAAGCAATTGTGACCGACAATGGCTCTCAAATTACGTCCACAGAATTCACAGCCTTTTGTGCTTCCAATGGCATTGCCCTGGTACACACAGCGGCTTTCCACCATGCGTCCAATGGACTAGCAGAGCGGTTCGTACGGACTTTTAACAATCAAATGTCGAAGCTCTCTCCACACCACTCACCGGACGATGCCTTGTACATCTTTTTGGGCTCCACAGAAGGAAAGCAGTCCGGCGGAGCGGTTACATGGGCGCCCACAGCGTTCGCTCCTCTTCCTCCTTCATCCACACTGTATAGCACACTGGGCGAGGTCAGCGACACCGGTTTGTTATCCACGGTGATGTCTGGGTCCTGATGTTCTCCCGCCGCGGCCGCCGGGATACGGCGGTCGTCACAAAACTACTGGGATGAGCAATGGAGGAGATTCAACTTTCAGATGGCTCCCTTTGCCGCAAGTATCTGAACAACGTGTGCTCCAGGAGCCGTTAGTTGATGACAGCAGTTGATTCACCACCTCTTGTTGTTGCAGGCCCGCCGGCCCTGCAAGACCAACCCCTTATACGGCCCCTCCAATGTCAATGGACGAGGGTGGGCAGCCAACTCCTGCACCCTGACCCATACCGATGGACATCGACAACACACCTCAGGCGAACCACACTGCCAGGCTTATCCGATGCCATGGACGTCGATCCAGACTGTGACACTGGCCGTCAGGGGGAAGCGTGACATGTACCAGTGGTTCGCCTGACGAGCGGACAACCAGCAATGCAGGGTACAAGCGCATAGATGCAATCGAGTGAGGCGTTTCACACCGGCGGTTCCGGAGTCACCAGAGGACGCAACGACCACTGCCAGGGAGCGCACTAAACCGGGACTATTTCCCTTCGCACCGTCACGTGAGACCGAGACTGTCACTCATCATTGCACGCCGACTTTTTAGGGGGGTGCGCTGCAACACGACTGCGTGTGAGAACCATAGCTGAGGGATCGCGACCTATGCATCCGGGGAAGAGTGTTGCCAGCGTCGCCGCGCCTCCAGGACTTCCCGCAACGGAATACGTCGTCCAGCTCCGTCTAGCTGGCCGTTTTCTCAAGGCTGTCTTCATCTCCCTGGCTAGTACTTAATTGTTGAAAAAGAAAACTTGTAGTTGATGTTTGTTGTTTTGGCCTTCGTTTCTGAAGTTTGTTAGTTTGTTTTGTTTCTAGTTATATATAACACCTCGCCTGACGCCTCCTACTTTCTGAACTTCACAGAAGTTCTCCTGCGAACCTTGCAAGACTAGCACTCCTGGAAGAAAGGATATGGTGGAAACATAGATTATCCGCAGCCTAAGGGATGTTTCCAGCATTGAACTTTCTTCCAGGAGAGCTACTCCAGCAAGGTTCGCAGGAGACCTTCTGTGAACTTTGGAAAGTTGGAGGCGACTTACTGGCGGTAGTAAAGTTGTGAGGAAGGATCGTGAGTCGTGTCGCGATAGCTCAGTCGGTAGAGCACTTGCCCGCGAAACGCGAAGATCTTAGGTTTGAGTCTCGGTTCTTGCACACAGTTTTAATCCGCCGCGAAGTTTCATATTAGAACACACTCCACTGCAGACTGAAAGTTTCATTCTATAAAAATAAATGTTTGGAAAGGAAACTTAGGGTTTAACGTCCCGTCGACAGCGTTGTCATTAGAGACGGAGCTTACGCTCGGATTTTTGGGAAGCGATGAGGGCAGGAAATCGGCCGTGCCCTTTGAAAGCAACCATCCAGACATTTGCCTGGAGTGATTTAGGGAAATCACAGAAAACCTAAATCTGGATAGTCGGAGGTGGATTTGAACCACCGTCCACCCGAATGCGAGTCCAGTGTGTTATCACTGCGCCACCTCGCTCGGTAACGGAAAGTAGAAGTACAGCGTATAAGATTTTGATTTACGTTCATGCCAGTTAGTCAATGTACACTTAAATCGTAAAAGGAATTTTCTTGTACCAGTGTTGTTATTTCTACATGCTCGCGTAAATTTATGTCTGAGAAAAGCCAGGTTGGCGGCTCGGATTGTTTTTTGGAAAGACTGATTTGTAGCCGTAAGATAATCTTAGCAGTGCAGCATTTCCGGCATCTTCATCACGCACTCATAATCCTTGTAGGTTAGTCCTCTTCAAAACCAAATACCAACCAACAATCAGCATCAGTTTTTATTCAAGTAATTAAATGAAATTTAACTATGGAAATATGTTATCAGATGATCACTTCATACAGATAAATATTATCTCAGTTTTGTAAGAGTCAGTAAATGTGAGGGCCAACAGTTATGCAAAACTGTTTCAGCAGCTGGAATTCAAATGAAATCTAATTATGAAAATTCATTTGGTGAGCAGCTCATACATAATTCATCTTTGTTGCATTGTCCGATCCAAAAAAATTCCAGGAAATTAATTTGAATTTTGCCTGTTTAAATTTAAAGTGCTTAGAAATCCTTTTTTGTGGTTTCGGTCTGTAGTAGCTTCAGATATACAATAGGTACACACCCAAAGTCTGTAACAAACTTAGCCAGACTGTATTATAAAGCAGTTTTCTTGTATCAGTCTGTCAGTCAACCAGTGTTCATTCACACACGCAGTAAGATGCACAACATATTAAAAGGGATTTTCATTTAACGACAACGCAAAATTTTTTTAGACAACTTTCACGAGGAAAGAATGGCCCTAAGGAGAGTCCCAACTCCAAAACGCCAGAAACCTGAAAATGTCTGTTGCTCAGTGATCCCTGAAGAATGTGATGGAAAGAAAAGAGATGCTCTTGGCAAGCGCGTCCGCATAATGAAACAAAAATGGAGTGTTGCTTTTCTACAGAAAACATTTTTTGAGTGTCACGGGGAAATCAGATAGGGGCCGCATGATGCTACACAGATAAAAACAATAACAGAAGCTTGACGCATAGTTTGTTTTCGAATTCACCGCGGTGGAATTGTCGTGCGCAGTGAGGCGCCGTGTTGTGCACGCGGCCATTCGCCGTCGGAAGTTCGACTCCCCCCTTGGGCATGGATGTATGTCTTGTCCATAGTTTAGTTTAACTTAGTTTAAGTAGTTTGTAGGCTAGGAACTAATAACCAAGCAGTTAAGTCCCATAGGTTTACTAACGTCAGAACATTTTTCCAGTTTGTGTTTCAAGTTCGAATTTATAAGGTAATTCATTTAACTCATCACACATAGCCCCAGTACTAGCAACACGATAGCGTCTGAGAGATATGAAGGTATTATTTTAAAGAGACAAAATCACTTGGACACCTAATGCCAAGCTGCTACGCTACTCAGACAGAATGACTAATATTTTTTCTCTCGTAAAGTGTCAGTGCTTTGAATGGGAGTTATGTACCATGACTTGCTTGATAATTATTTGTGTCTAACATTGGTCCATCAGCTTGAAGTTTTTTGACAGTCGTGAGTAGATTGCACTACTTGCGAGAATTCTCAATGCAGAACTTGCAACGAAACCAACTACAGTTAAATGTTTTTGTGACTTTCTGAATTAGGAGACAATGGAAAATAGACGTAATTCTCCTTCACGAAAACGTAGTGAGGTTTACGGATGACAGAATACAGTCAATAACGGAGAATAATTAAAAGCTCACAGGTCACAGAGGGCCAGAACCACATGACAAACACAGACGAACAGACAGACAATGTTAGTCAAGATAAAAACAGGATTTATTTATTAGTTGAAGAAGGCATAGCTTCAAGTAATTGTCGTGTGCCGCGGTGGAATAGCCGAGTGCACCAAGGCACCTTGCAGTGGTGCACGCGGCTGTGCCCCGTCGGAGGTTCGAGTCCTCCCTCTGGCATAGGTGTATTTGTCGTCCTTAGATTACGTTAGTTTAAGCGATTTGTAGGTCTATAGACTATAACGTAAGTCGTTGGGACCTATAGTGTTAGATAAACCTTTTTCATTGTTCTGTAAATGTCGTACTATACACTGTACTGTTTGGTAGAAATTAACTTTCACGGTAGTATGTAACATCCACAGACCTGTAGTATATTAACGAAGCCGCAAATTTTTGGTGACAGAACCAGATTGAAGGTAATCATTGATTGGTTTTGATACGTTTTTGATTAAAGGAAGAGTTTAATGTGTCAAACAGAGCTTGTATAAAGAATTTATCAATGACGAAAGTAAATAATTTGTTTCACACTTACTTTTCTATAAGTTCAAGTGAGAGTTCATTTGTGGAAAGTTCAAAGAGACGCAATCGTGAAGGACACGGTTAGTTTTTTATTGATTCCAAATTAAATCAATAATTTAGATAAAGTTATTTGTATCAGAAAGTGAGGGCTTAGAATTGCAGGTGAATAAGAGGTGAAATATCGAATATTTAGGAGGAGACTGCTATTCATTATTAATGTAGTAGATCCTTCCCATCAGTATCATAAATTTAATTTCAGCTAATCTCGAATGGATATTCATCTTCCGAGTAATAGCTGCTTCCAGAGTATAATGTAAGAGTATCTCTCTTGACAGGGAACATCGAGCTTGGAGAAACTGACAAGTAGTCAGTGCATGTCCTTTGTACTACTCCAGAGGTAGATCCCTCCCCAAACTTATAAATAAAGTTTCAGCAAAACTTTAAAGTTACAAGAGTACCATCTGCCCAGACATAAAAACTCAAAACGCAGAGTAGAAAAGGAATTCTCATATAATGTGACGTATATTAAACAACGTCTAATGGCTAAAAGTGGACGACGTTTATAATGAAAGTTGAGATACGAGTTTCAAGAAGCAAACGAACTAAATACAAAGCGCAAATAGCGCCAATAACACAGCAACTATATTTGACTTTAAGCATGCAACTCGGCTTTACAGGTGGAAATAACTCAGGCGGGGAATGAGACTACAAAACAGGGTCACTGCCACTTTGCCGAGCATTTATAACTTTGTGGACGTCTTTCGACTATTTTAGCGAAAGATGTGTTAACAGTGCTCTAGGTATAATTTAGTGTTATTAAGGATATAGAAATATATATTAATTAACAGCGAGCTGTGAGAACCGTTTCAACATACCAGTAACAATGAGTCTATGGAAGAGACACTTCCCAGTTAGTTACAGACATACTCCGTCATTTATTTCAGAGTGAAATACCGCTGTAGTTACTATGAATGTATACTGCCGGAAAAAATAGTATCCCCGAAAAGACGACGTCCATTTTGTTCCGATGATGGCAGATGTCACTTGTGGAATCAACATCATCCAGCAACAAATAGCGTAGTGTCGTAGATGCCAGAGTAACATATGTGATTACTTTTTAGTAGGGAATGTTTCCAGACACACAGCTCAGTACCATATCAACAGGTTAAGCAAACAGGCGTCATGCCACAGAGAGTGTTCCTGCTTCTTATAGCCGAGTGAGCGAATTTGAAGTGGGTTAAAATTGTGGCCCCTTAGTGGCAGGATGGTCCTTTCACTTAACTGCAGCTGTAATAGTGAACGTGCTGCCTTCAGTTGTGCAATGGTTGAAATTGTCACGTGACTATTCTGTCATCCCCAAATGAGTTACTATAGTCCGTGTCACGTAGGAAGACACCTCAGTTGTCAGCCGTTATGCGCAACCCCACCCCCCTCCATTTTCGCACTGGCGGCCAATAATACTCACCCTCTAGTCGTGTGGCTGGCTGCATGTTATGCAATGTTTCTTTCGCAGGCTTTACAGTTGGTGCTCGGTCGTAACTCCTCCCCTCCTTGCCTCCCTCTATCGCTCCACCTGTGCGCGGAAGCGCCTTCTTACGTGACGCAAACTATAGACGTTCTCATATCACAGACGTCCACAAAGTTCGTCGTGTTGTAAGGGTAGCAGAGGCATATCGTGTAGTTACCACAGAACAGAAGTAAAGTTTTGTGAGCCCAAAAGATTTCAACTCGTTCTGGTGCCAACGGGTTAATGGGTGTGGGACTACGGCAACGCACACCTCCACTAACGCTGTAGCGTCGACGTGTATGGTTAGACTCGTCTAAAAATTGTCCCGAAATGTAATAGAAATGAAAAGTGCTATTGATGTGTGGGTTCGTTTAGGTAGCCAATAAACAGATTTTAATAACAAATAGAAAGTAAATTTTTGTCCAGACATACACTATTTAAGGGAAACAATGCCTACTGATTATTACAAGCTTAGAGTAGTCAGAATCACAGTGGTGTTTATTGCAAGAATCTAGATTTCAAAAATGTTCAAATGTTTGTTAAGCTTAAGGGACTTAACTGCGGAGTCATCAGTCCCTAAATTTACAAACTACTTATGAACTTATACTAAAGAATACACAAACATCCATGCCCGAGGGTGGGAATTCGAACCCCGACCGTAGCGGCCGTGCAGACTGTGACTGGCGCGCCGCAGATTGCTCCGGCACAGCGGTAAGATTCTAAAGCCTTACTCTTACGAGATACCGTATTGTGAAAAGTTTTCCTATCCGACACTTGTTTGCCCCATGCAACCTGCTCATGATGTTGTGATGTTTATTTAGATCGTGATTTTACGTTCCTTTCGCGCACTGCAACTTTATAATTAGTGTGTGCCAGTCCAAATAGTGGCGATGAGATTTAGCGATTCAGAAAAGCGCGACATTCTCATGGTGTATGCAGTTCGTGCTTGTATGGGTAAACATATCTGAATAGTCGTCACTCATCTCAAAACATATTTATTAACCTCTTCATCCAGTTACTTGAATATGGTAATGTAACACCTAGTCAACATAACAGAAGGAAATGATTATCACTTGGTTCATAAAATCTTCCATTTTTTGCGGACAAGCGACCATAGGTTGGTATGCATTTTTTTCAATGTCTTGGTCGCACTGTATTTTATCATTACACGTTTCGCTACATCATCAGCAGATCTGTGGCACAAATAATCTGTGCTACAGATCTTATGATGATGTATCGAAGCGCGTAACTATAAAATAAAATACAGTGTGACCAAGACATTTCAAACCAAATTTTATGCAGAAGGAAATGAATTATGACAGAAGTGGGAGAAATCAACGATTTTGGGTAACCTTTTGCAGTTGATCCACACGTTTGTTACCGCTCAATCTCACGAGGAAATGGTAAAGGAAGTGTTCTCCAACAACGTCCTTATAATAGGTTTCCATGACAGCTGCATGGATAATCGTGTTATCTTCTGTATATGGGCAGTACGACAGGCTACTCATGATGTATTTTATTTGGTGATTAAACCACATTTACGAAAAGTGGCCAGGTTAATCGCAAACACATGCATTATTGCTTGATGACAATCCCAGTTACGAACGTTAAGTGTGACGTCGTATGGAGTGTGAAGTGTGGTGTTGGATAGTTAACCGCCGGCCGCGGTGGCCGAGGTGACTGAGGCGCTCCAATCACGGTCAGCACGGCCACTACGGTCGGGGGTTCGAATCCCCCCTCGGGCATGGATATTTGTGCCGTCTTTAGTCTTAGCTAGTTCATAAGTAGTTTGTAAGCTTAGGGACTGATGACCCCGTAGTTAAGTCCCATAAGTTGTACAAACATTTGAACATTTTTTGATAGTTGACCATCAGCTCAAAGACCCATTTTTGATAGACGTTACACTCAACGTGCAGAAGTTTCGTAGCCTCGTAACAAACCAACTGCTACGGTAGCTAGCAGACGTTCCTCTGCAGGCTTGGAGGAACCTTTGGTACCAACATGATGACCGCACAGTGTGATGGGATGAAATTTTATTCTGCCACAGCCTTATGTCAGCTACGTTTCGCAGGTAAAAACTTTTTTTTTCCTTGCGTTTCATGTGCGGTGACAACAGCGCAAAACACGAGAACAGCATTTTCTCTGACGGACCCAGAGATGGTATTCTTGGCCGTCAAACATCACGGGTTGATAGGAGATTGGAATAAAGGGAGGTGGCGTTACCTATGCTGAGAACAGGCATTAGTTGAAGCCAGAGGAGCCATGCTTTTGTGCCCAAAACAAAGATTTCTCGATTAAAACCTTGTGTGAATATTGCCTTCTTTAGTAAAGCAGCTAAATTTTAAATATAAGAAGCTCGCCGATGTTGTAACTCCTTAATATGAGACTATTTGTAAAACTGAACTAAAATAACACTAGTGTTGTTCGTAGATTTTTTCGCCTTCGTAAGATCCCACTAGGTGGGGCCGCTGACCTGCTAAGCAGCGGGTCGCCGCATTGGAACAATGGGTTCGTAACTTCAGCTAAGCAGTGACAATAGCGGCAGCATCAAAGCCGGTCGCGGCGGCATTAAACCCGCTCACAGTAACAGCATCACACGTTCTGAGTGGCGGCATCATGTTGGCGTCCCATTATCAAGTTCACTTGTGCTTGGCATATTATAGTTACGTCGTGATTTATTACCTGTGCACTATTTCAAAATCCCATTGCCGGCCTGTTTAAAAACAAATTAAACATAAAAAAATAAAATTTTAAAAAGTCTTCGGGAGGTGCCGAGGGCGGGGGGGGGGGGGCCTTCAGCCCCACCAGTCATACCCCCATCCCCCATCCCTTCGGCGTGGCTGCGCCACTGTAGAAACGGCCAGGAACGAAGTCTGTTACGGTCTACCTAAAAACTTTGATTTACGAGCTTTAAAACGTAAAGCAGTTTTCGTGAAAGTTACTAAAACCACAATGAGAGACTCGTAAATCGGCCGTTCCGGTACACTAGCCTGTAGTGTACGGATGACTACAGCATGTCTTCAAGAATTGTTTGCAAAACGTTGGACTGAAAGCAGAAGCCTGTACTTTTGCCTGCCCGTTTCGCAGACTTGACTCCTGTACACTTTTTCTGTCTGAAATCAGTTGTCTACAACGACATATCGACTGCACTCGATGATATGCAAAGGCCTATTACCGCAGCTAAAACAATCACACATGTGTAGCAGTCATTTCATACCAGACCGGAAGCGTTATTGACGCTGCCGGAGGACATTTTGAAGACAATATGTGATGTCTTTATACTGGTTAGAATCCACATCCTTAACGTACGCAACAGTGGCGCAATTACGGCTGAGCTTTGGGGGGGGGGGGGGGGGGGAAGGTGGAAATAGATCTGCTTGACGAGCAAAATTTTAATCAGTTTCCAGACAGACTACCATCTACCACTCCCATTGAAGAAACTAATTCAGTCCCATCCAATGAAAGCTTATGGTAAAACACCCCAAGTTTCCAATCTTTACCTTTACCGGATTGTTGTTATACGATTTCTTTTTTCTTATTTTCTTTCTCTCTCTATCTCCCTCTCTCTCTCTCTTTTTTTGCTTTTCTTGGGGGGGGGTGTTCTATCCCCCTCATCCCCCCATAGTTACGCCACTGGTACGCACCCGTATTGTTCTTTAGTGCGTGGTACCACAGGTATTGTACAACTGTTTCTTTGGAAACGTTTCACAATACATCTCTCAAACAACTTGCCCTAGAGTCGTGCAACAATTTCTACTGACATTTCAACAAGCATGAGCCTATTTAAAAAAAAATACATTAATATAAAATGCATTTTTGTACAAATATATTATTAAAACCTGTTTGGAGGCTAACAGGACAAGACCATGACTATTAATTCATATTACGAAAACTGTATATAAATAACACCATATTTGCCATGCAAGTTTTGAGTGAGTCACCCTGTGTAAATAAGAAACAGCGGCCCCAGAGCAGACCCGTAGGGCTGCTTCCACTTAAGAGGGGTCGTACCGCCATAATTCGAAAATGTGAAATTAGCTATATAAATACCCGTTTTCTCAGGAACTGTTGAGTATATAAATGTGCTATTTTTATCACATGTTGTAACGTGTTATTGCAGTACAATCACTTTAAAATAACTAAAAAAAAAAATAAGTTGTCTTTTCCCCTAAACATTTAATTTTTGCTGAAAATTTTCACAATTTTAATTTATCGAATTTTAACTATTATAGAAAATACTACTGAAGTCGAGCTACATCGTTGTAGTATCTGTTATTTGGTAAATGATTCATTGATGTAGATTCAAAGAAAAAGGGGCATTTATAGTGAAAAAGGCATTGAAAAAACTGCGTTTAAAGAAAAATAGTAATATACAGTCAACTAATACATAAAAATTATGTTCGGATCTTCCTGGATGGTAGTCCTCATCTCCCTCCATCATCTTTCTCATCCAGTGCTGTCCTTCTCTTGGATCTAGCTTATTTTGACATATTGTTTGTTGTAATCTCTTCCTTCATGATTCGCAGTTGGTCCAAGACCATCACACTTTCAGTGGTGTTGTAAACTTTATGAATTACAAGATATTCCGAAACCGGTGGCCGACCAGAATAGGCGTCATTAAAAGTAAGAATAGCTTCGAAAACACCAAGTTTGGTTTAGCCACGATGAAAACTATCACAGGAGACACAGGAACGAAAACACGGCAAGTCTATAACTGTTGTTGCAAACACAAACAAATGTAAGTTCAAAGAGTTTACTGCGAAGTACTGCTGTTGTAGGTAACTTACGAAACGTACAGGTTTCTACAAAACAAAAGAAACCACAGCCTTCTAGACCAGGGTGACCATATTTTTCTAACGGGAAAAGAGTACATATCAATTAATTGTTCAAAGATGTAATATTTATTCATTCATTTACTTATTTATTCATTTCAAAATACATACATTTAACATTTTATTTCCTGATTATAGCACCAAACCATTTAAGGTTGTTGTCCACTGAATATTAAGTACAGTTTGGCTATTGCCAAGGCTACAAAAACCGAATACAGACAGCTCTCAGAAAACGAAAATTTAAATCCTAGGGGAGATTTCAACACGGGACCTGCCGTTTTACAATCAAATACTATACCACAGGACAACGATAACACTGTCCTTCATGGCTATCAAATGGTACATATCTTGCGACTGATCCGTTAATTTTTATATTTTTCTTATTTTTTCGTGCTTCCCTTCAACTTTTGCCTGTTTTCGCGCTTGGTCAGTGTTTTTGGCGGGCTATCCATTCCACCATCGTATCATTAAATCCGACGGGGCTGCTGTGGATAGTTTTCTTTGTGAGAAGTTAAAAAAGAGTATAACATACGTAAAAAATGGAAGGTGTGGAGACATAAAGAAGTTGAAAAAGTGTACTTGTACTCTATACAGAGTATACAGGCGAACTACGCGAACTAGTTCGCAGATTCCTCGCCTCTTAGTTCGTCCGCTCCTTTCCTGAAGACTGGCGGGAAACAGCGAGAGGACGCGAGAGCGCGCAGAACCCGTATGATTCCCTTGTGCCAGTCACCTTCATTTCGAGCTGAGATGCAGCTCAGCTGTAGTTTCATTGGCATTGCCCAAAAATACGGGCAATAGCACACGCTTGGGCATACTGATCATTATTAAAAAAGCTCTCATAACAAAAGAAAGTGCTCTTTTAGTAGTGGTAGCAAAAGCCAAAACGAGCGGACGAACTAAAAAGAGTGACATAATTCGCGACCAATCTGCGAACTAAAAGGAGAGCAACCGGTCGCGAACTAAAATATGCACGATCGGTCGCGAACTAAAATATGCGCGATCGGTCGCAAACTAAAATATGTGCAATTGGTCGCGAACTAATATATGTGCAATTGGTCGCGAACTAAAACGTGCGTTATCGGTCGCGAACTATTGTGCCAAACGTATCTTCTTCTTTGTTCGATGGACTCTTTTCCGAAGACTGGGGCAATAGCGAAGGGCGTGCAGCAGAATTAAAAATCATGTGTTTGACTTCTTCTGATGAGATTCATTTCGAGGTGAGCGTCTGCCTGGTAGATTACATAGTTCAGTGCTACAAAATTTCTGTTTAGAAGTATTCTGCACTCTGCAATATCTGACTAATAAGTTCCACAATGCCGAGATATAAAGATAACTCAAAACTTAAACGCGAGAAATTATCCACAAACTTTTTCTTTTTGGTTTGCCTGAAATCGTTAGCGGCTCACACAGCAAGCGCTTGAAGCAGCTAGGTGGGGGAACATCTCCCTCGTCATGCATGCGCAGACCACGCCTCTCAGCCGTCACTGGGAGCAGACGAACTAAAAGAACGAACTAGTTCGCGGGAGAGCCGCGAACCAAAAGTGAGCGCTCCCGATCGCGAACTAGAATGCGCAAGTCTACTATACAGTTTCAGAGAAAAATGCCAAAATGAGCAATGATAGCAAACAAAATTCTCTGAAATGTCACTGCATGATTGTTTTCCAATATTTGTTTAAAATAGTAAATAATCGAATATTATAATATCAACATCAAATTAAGAATAAACTTGCATACTTTCATAATTGGCATAAATGTAAAACTGTGAAATATTGTCGTTTTGGCCTGTAGGACACCCCTTAACTACTTGCCATTGTGAGCACACATTACCGCCTACATTGTGATTGTGGAGCTGAACAATCCGAGTCTCATTCTCGTTGAATGTCCTCTCCATTTGACACTTCATGGTGACTATGGCCTACCGCCTTCGTTGCCTCTAGTTTTGGCGGATAACCCACGGATTATTGATCGCGTCCTTGCCTTCCTCCATGACAGCAGGTTTTATTCTCAGCTCTAGGACTTGCTTGGTCGGGGTGAGTGGGTTTGTGACTCTTGGCTGTTTGCAGGGTTTAGAGCCTTCTCCTCACCCCCCCCTCCCCCACCCGCAGTCCCCCACTCTTTTACTTTTTAACGTCGTTTTATTTCTCCCTACTCTGAAGCTGTGATCTGTTGACAACTGTGCCGTTAGTAACTTGTAGTTTAGAAGGTTGTCGTCCCTTCCGGAGCTATGGGAGCGGACACTGTAGCTTTCGCTACCCTAAGTTGGTTTTAGTCTTGGTGAGATGATTTTAATTCCTAGTGGAATGGTCTTTTAGCTTTCCCACGTTTTACGTTTGGGTTCTGTGGCATGTAAAATTCGGAGTTAAAGGGACTGGTGAACTCGTTGTTTGGTCCCTCATATCCACCAACACACACACAATTACCGTCATGTTAAACACTGCAAGTTGTTATTAAAATAAGAGGTGAAGCAATTTTGAGCTACTTTCCTTATTCGATAACTAGCTGAATACCCGGCGTTGCCCGGGTATTTATTTGAACCTTGAGTTAGTACTTTTCCTATCCGCACTCTCTCTCTCTCTCTCTCTCTCTCTCTCTGTCCATCTACTTTTTTCTAAAAAATGTTATGTTACATTTGTCAGAGAATAAATAAGAAATCACAGGTAAAAATGCACTCGTTTCGAAGAATACAATCACGAAATTCAACAATAATGATTGTAATAATATCACAGATGGATCACTTGATGTAATGCGCGAAACTCAAATCGATTCCTTTTAAAGAGATGTATCAAAAGAAATTTCTTATTTACTGCTTTATTTATGTATTCTTATATTTCCTTATTCGTATGCTTATCGTTACAGAGAAAGAGATGAGCAAATTGTAGCACGCCTAGACCAAAGATATGGTCTGTAGCATGTTTCGCTGTACGTAACCTCCTTGCTATAGAGTCGAAAACGTCATCACTGGCCTTCAGTACGAATTTTTTTTATAATATGACGACTTTCAACAACCGTATCTTCCACCCCCTTATAGATGTCGGCATGGAACTGCTATGGTGTAAAACGGAAGACATCGGGCAACAATTACACACACACACCATTCGTTTGCGTTCTGTAGTTTCCGCTGCAGAGCGAAATATTAACACACACACGTAGAATTTTATATACACCGATAACTTTCCATCCCAATACACTCCACCCTTTTATCATTATCAAACCTCAAGCAACAATTCAAACAATAAAACCATTTTCTAAGAGTAAATGTAATTTTCAAAGAATCATTATTGTTCCGCATTTCGCGTTATATTTTTTAAATTACTAAATATCTATCAGATCGCTATAAAACCGTGCCTAAAACCTTCCTCAGGTATAAATTAGTAACTGTACGAATATTTAAGTCTCTGCGTGTTGTCGTTTGGACGTGACAAGCGTACACCGAACAGACTTTCACATTAATATACAGGGTGTTTCACTAAGTGTGTTTGCCTCTGTAACTTATAAAATAATAGGTGACGGGAAATTTTAATCCGGTAGGTCAACACAAGAAATGTTACACTTTCTGCGGAGCTATGAACATAGTTTATTGTATCATTTTCGAAAGAGTTACAACAAATTATATATTATTTTTTAAATGGAACAATATTTTTTCTATCGTGCATTGGATTCGTTGAAACCATCTGCGTCCAAATCAATTTGAAGTACATTCCTATCACTGTTAGTTTGGGAGCTACAACATTTCAAAGTTCCGGGGGCGGAGGCTGCGATAGCGTGGCTGACTGGCCGAGTGGCTATCCCCTGGGGCACGGCCCACTGCTTAATGACCACCAGCCAGTCAGCTACGCTGTCGTAGCCTCCGCCCCCTAAACTTTGAAGGGTTGTAGCTCCCAAACTAACAGTGATAGGAATGTAGTTTAAATTGATTTGGACGCAGCTGATTTCAACGAATCCAATGCACGATAGAAAAAAAACTATTGTTCCATTTAAAAAATTATATCTTTGTGGTGTAACTCTTTGGAAAACGATACAATAAACTATGTTCATTGCTTCGCAGAAAGTGTAACATTTCTTGTGTTGATCTACCACATTTCAATTTTCCGTCACGTATTATTATATAAGTTACAAAGCAAACACTCTTAGTGAAACACCCTGTATATAGATAAATAGCTATCTGATCGCCTAAAGCCTTCCCCGGGTAGACATTCATAACTGTACAAATTTTTGTGCGCCTCGGTTGCACAGTGGTAGAGTGCCAGACTACAAATCCAAAGGTCGCGGGTTCGATCCCCGCCAGCTCCTAGGATTTTTATCTGTCACTTTCCACTTCTTTCACCTCTGGCTGTATTGTTCATGTGAAAAATACCGAGTAGCACCGTGGTTCGTAACCCACGTTTAACTGTAGGTCCCCCTATAACTGGCTGGGTAAGTCAGTTCGAAGGTCGGAGGGAAGGCAACGGCATACCACCTCCAAACAGGACCATGCCTAGTAAAGCACTGTGGTGTTCAAACCAATCTTCGGATTGTTGACTGCTTTACCTTTTTTTTTTTTACCTTACAAATTTTTAGCTCTTTGTGTCTTCTGGTTCAGACGTGATAAACGTACACCGAACAGACATTCACATTTATAGATATAGATGTTCCAACTCGTTGAACAATATTTTGCTACAGTGTATTTTCACTTGTTTCCCATTCCCGTCTTCCAGCAGTGCGTTGTTCTCCTGAACACAATTGCGCTGTTAATGGGGCGGGTGCGACAAAGTGCAGCGAGTGAGGCTCGCCGCCACAGCGCCCACCGGCGCGGCCCGTGTGTGGCGAGACCTCATTACAGCAGGGCAGGGCAGACGTGTGTTCCATTACCCGGCGGATGGCTCCGCCGAGTTGTCGGCGATAAACGCCACCGACAGCGCCAAAATAAAACCCTGTGCAGGTAGCTAGCAAGCAGCTGGCGTACCTAAAGGGGCGGACGTGTGGAAGCAGGTCGCACACGTGGCCCGCGGGCGCTAGTCCAATTAATGGAGCCAGAACGGAGAACGGAGCTGCAGGCAACGCCTCCGCAGCGCGCCTTAATCCCCCAGGCGCGTAGGTGCTGACGGCCTGTACGGCGGACTCTCGCGGATTAATTAGACTAAAATCTAGTTCTGATTGCGTGCGAGGCAGCGAATTCTTTAGGAGAGGAGAGAGAAAGATATCACGTTTCTTTACCCGACTTGTTGCTGGATTCAACTTCTGCGTCCACACTCTGCGCAAAAAAAAAAAAAAAAAAAAAAAAAAAAAAAAAAAAAAAAAAAAAAAAATGAAAATCATATGGCTCAGGGATTTCATTTCGTTTCATTGCTCTAATGTCTCATTATGTCAACTTAATACGCTGTCGTTGTAATTAGTCACACATAAGCGAATAAAGCAATCGACAGCGTTAATGCAAGACGGGAAGAAAATCTAACGGAGAGCAGCACGATTATTTGGACTGGTCTAAACAATTACGGGATCAGTTGAAATATCTAGGTTCTGAACCATTGTCATCAGCAGAATGAACGAAAATACTAGTTACAAAAATGTTTCAAATGTTTGTATAGTTTATGGGTCTTAACTACGGGGTCATCAGTCCCTAAACTTACAAACTACTTATGAACTACTTACAAACTATGACGGCACAAATATCCATGCCCGAGGGGGGATTCGAACCCCCGACCGTAGTGGCCGTGCAGACCGTGACTGGAGCGCCTCAGCCTACTCGGCCACCGCGGCCGGAAACTTAATGAATGAAATTGGAATTGATTCACTTGGGAATGGCTTGCAACACTTTGTCGCAGGTGTTGAAAACTGAAAGAGCAATTGTAGAAATAGAGATGGCGAAGGTGTACATTTTATATCTTTCCTGTTATAAGTCACTCTCCTCTTTTCCCCATCCTTGTGTACTATGGGTGCGAGTGGAATGTATTAATATTTCTTTCGGTGTTGGTAACATGGGCAGTATTGTAATCTTTGGTTGTGGCTATGTAGTTGTGGCAAGGACTGCCTTGTAGCAAAGGTTTTGTTTGAGGGTTGAAGTAGATGGTCGATCTGGTCAAGCCAGGGGTTGCGAAGGCGGTGGAGTAACAGACCCTCGGTGTCCAGCCAATCGGGACGCTCCGCCCTTGCGAATTTGAAGAGGGGACGGTTGGCCCGGGTGGCGCCTAGGGAGAGAAAGAGATCGGTTCCTGGCCTGGTGGAGTACTGATGTGAGGAGAGCTGCTCGCTGGTGTCGCGGAGGATTTGGTAACGATTTGGTGAGAATATTCAGCAATGTTGCGCATGGTGACGCTTTCACCACCGGTTGTTAGGGGACGCAATTAATAGGTGTCAATTTTAACATTTTTTGGTGAAGTATCTTCTGGTAAGGAATGCAGTATACTGAAATTCCTTTACTTTGGGGACTCTGAAATCATTTTAAAATTTAATGATAAAAATAACAGTCTAGTGCGAAAAATTTTACAATTTATTATTGGAAGTGACCGGTTTTGATCTAAGATTAGATCATCTTCAGACCTCTGAAATTAGAATAAAAGACGATATGCTATAGAGGGAAACAGGTACACTATTAGTAGCTTGGTAGCTTCGGAGGTCTGAAGATGTTCTAATCTTAGATCGAAACCGGCTATAGTAGCTACTAATAGTGTACCTGTTGCCCTCTATAGGATATCGTCTTTTATTCTATTTTCACAGGTCTGAAGATGATCTAATCTTAGATCGAAACCGGTTACCTATAATAATAAATTGTAAGATTTTGCGAATTAGACTCTTATTTTTATCATTAAATAATTATAAGTTTTCAAAAATGTTCAAATGTTTGTAAAGTCTATGAGACTTAACTACGGGGTCATCAGTCCCTAAACTTACAAACTACTTATGAACTACTTACAACTAAGGACGGCACAAATATCCTTGCCCGAGGGGGAATTCGAACCCCCGACCGCAGTGGCCGTGCAGACCGTGACTGGAGCGCCGCAGTCCCCTCGGCCACCGCGGCCGGCCCCACGTTTTCCAATCTGATTATCATTTTAAAATTACCTGTACGACCACTATGTTATACACTGAGAGTTGTTGCAAATTAGTACATACGGTACCAAATTTCGATACGGTTCTTAAACTTTTTGACGGGTGATCATGGAATTATTGTGCCTGTGTCGAGTGACAATCATATTATTTCAGCATCTCCGTGTCGTTGAAAAAACACTCATGAGTTGTTACCGTGTTTTTTTCATAAAAAGTTACTTAAACTAAGGTATACTAACCTAAGGACAACACAAACGCCCATGGCCAAGGGGGGGGGGGGGGGGGGGGGGGGGCTCAAACATCCCACGGCGAACGGGCGCGCGCACCGTAGCACAGCGCCCCAATGCGCATGGCTAATCCACGGCGGCGTAGGTTTTTCATGTCTCTATTAATGGGCATCAATAACACGAATGAAAGACGAGATTCGCAGCGAGCTGACTACGGCTGTATGTTGCAAAAGTGGTAAATAGCTGTGGAATCACTAGAGAATATATGCATGACGACCCTTAAGAGAAAGACACTGCATCTGCCATTTATCATGTATTGGTTGTGTTTCTGGAAGAGGATAACTAATAAGTTTAAATTTTGATACATTTTAACCCCCCCCCCCAAATGAAAACGAATTTCATACAGCTAGTATGTTTTAACTTACTGATTGTATTTATTATGTGCCTTAATTATGAGAAAAAGAATAAAGGTTGGTCATTTGTTGTGTGGCAACAGAAAATTTGTGGAATATTTTCAATAAGGAAAGACTAAATAAAATACTACGAAATCGTTTGAAATTAACGAAAAACGTTGGTGGATTTCGTAGAATGAATATCTTGCTGTGGTCTTCACTCCGAAGACTAGTTTGCTCCGCGTCTCCGTGCTACCCTATCCCGTGCAACCCTCACCCTGTGCAACCCTCTTCATCTTTGAATAAGAACGACGACGTACACCCTTTTCAACTCCTTTGTTAGTTTATTGGTCTGCCTTTGAGATTTTTAACATACACAATTTCCATCAATACCAAACTGACGATTTCTTGATATCTCAGTACGTGTCCTATGAATTGATCCTTTCTTTTAGTCAAATTTCTCTGGTAACAAGTGCTTTGAAGCTAAGAACTCTGATTCTCTTTTTATTTATGATTTCCGGTTTAGACGCTCTAGTGACATCACGTAGTTTTATAAGACTTCTAAAACCCAATTTTGAAGAAGAGATGATGATGGCAGAAGAGCATCGAAACCAATTATCATGATTAAAATTAACGAACTTGACCTGAGACCATTTGTTAGCATAGTATTGCATCGCTCCCACTAGCGCCTAAAGTGCTCCATACGAATGTCATTGCTCAACAATTCTATTGGGTACCTTTTCATTAGTTACGCAAGTTACCCACATAATATTCAGCGTCTCACTGTAGTACCACATTTTAAAAATTTCAAACCGAGCGAGGTGGCGCAGTGGTAACGCACTGGACTCGCATTCGGGGGAATGCTGGTTCAAATCCACCTTCGGCCACCCAGATTTAGGTTTTCCGTGATTTCCCTAAATCACTCCAGGCAAATGCCGGGATGGTTCTTTTGAAAGGACACGGCCGATTTCCTTCCACATCCTTACCTAAAACTCCGAACGTAAGCTCCGTCTATAATCACCAAGCTGTCAATGGGACGTTAAACTTTCTTCTTCCTTCCTTTAAAAGTTTCAATCTAGTATCTGTGTGGCACACAGAAGAGCGCACTTTTATATCTCGTACGTGTAACCGGCATCTCATAAGAAGAGACGTATCGTAATTTGATTCTTCAGTGCTCTTTTATCTTTTATGCTCAATTGTGTATTAGACTGAAATTCGCTTTTACGTAACATGCAGTCTTGCTGTGAGTGAATCGCAACAGTAGTTTGCCTTCATACCTCGTGTTACAGGCCTTTCACTACACCCTACATATTTTGTCCTTTTTCGTGCGGTTCTTCCTTCAGTTTCTGAAATTTATCGTGTTTTCGTGTGTACATTTGATTCAGATTCGTGTTAAGTTTCTGGTTCCGTACTGTTTCGACATACGAATCGCTATAGTTATTCTAGATTGGTGTGGAGTCTGTTCTTTCGGACACACAGGAAATGGCTACACGGACTGCGGGGCCTGTGTGGCGTGGACTGGGCGGCTTCTTTTTTAGGTAAGAGGACACCGGGAACACCCAAAAAGGATTACAGTTACAAAGGCTACAGCTCACAGATAGGACATACACAGATCTCTAAACCAGTGCTCTAACTGTTATAAATTGTTACATTTGTGTGGGTAAAGCACAGGATTTCCAAGCGCTAATAGGAAGTATAGAAGCTGAAATCGTAAGGTTGCGAAAGGCGGCTGAAGCCGGAGATCAGTTTTGTCTGAGGGACAAATAGTGTTCCGAAAGAACTGATTGAATGAAGTAGGTTCTGTCCTATTTAGCGCTGTTACAAGCGGTTTATCCTGTAGGGAAGTAGATCGTTCCTTTGAATTAGTATGGGGGGGATATATACCTGACAACCGGAATAAACTAATAATTCGTTCTTTTTACTTTCTCCCTGACTCAATCTATTAGACTGAAGAAATGTTCCAGGTAAGCATTGATCAAATTTGAAAACTTTTTACAGCTATTGATATCTTGCCTTTTCTTTTCTGACATATCTGGAACAAGAAACAGTGCTTGAAATTAACGTCCGTACCTTTACAAAACCAAAATATTGAAACATTTGGTCATTTTGGAGCACTGAAATAAATTCAAAGGTAAAGTTGAAAATTTGTGCTGCACCGGGATTCGAACCTGGATATCCTGAAACAACACAATTTTAAACGTGTTATTTAAATTATCCTCGATATGTTGGAAAAATTATGTTCCAAACAGGAAGCAAACATACATCGGTCAAAATGGTACTGGGCGAATTCAGAGAAAATTATCTCGAGTAATTAGCCTAAAGATCCACAAGAGTTGTAAATGTTTGTGAAAACACGCTTGACCTTGTACTACCAACAACTAACCCGGAGCTAACAGGAAGCTAAAAACAGACACAGGGATTAGTAAAGACAGACTTGTTGCAGCGTGACTGAATGTCGAAATTCCCAAATCCATCAAAATTAAATGAAAAATATCGCTCAAAATACAGATAAAATTTTGATTAACTCTTTCCAGAGTAAGACTTTTCAGTCTTTCCAAACTAAGTGAGAGTGTAGATAAGACCTGGCCTACATTCAAAGAAAAATTGTCAACACCTATTGGGTTTTATACCAAATAAATTAACAAAAGAGGGGCTTACACTCCGTGGTAAAAAAGACGATAGATCACTGTTGCAAAAGAAAAGAAAGAAAAAGCCAAATTTAAACAGACACAACATCCCAAGACTGCAGTTCACTAATAGAAATTCGCAAATTAGCTACAACTTCAATGCAAGAAGCTTATAATAGTTTCCAAAACGAAACCAGGTCTCTCAACTTCGTAGAGAACCCTAAGATACGCTGTAAGTGTGTATACTAGATGCAAAAAACAATAAATACCTTGACTGTGCGTTTGCCGTGGTGGTGCTGTGGATGACATGTGCTAAAGCAGAATTGCTAAACACGGCTTCACCAAAGAAGACGAAGCAAACAGTCCAAAATGCGCACTAATAATAGCTGGCAGCATGCGTAATTTAGAAGTAGATAATCTTTGGTGTGTTAAGGCAACTTAAATATCTCAACAAGTGTGGCGGTTCAGATTGCATACCAATTAAATTTCTTTCAATGTATGCTGATGCAGTAGCTCGGCGAAAGTTTCATACCCAAAGGCTGGATAGTTGCACAGGTCACTCCAGTATTCAAGAAAAGCAGTAGGAGTGATCAAAAATTCAGGGCTACATCATTGACGCCAGTTTGCAGTAGCATTTTAGAACATATACTTTCCTCTAACATTATGAAGTACCTCGAAGAGAACTACCTGTTGACCCATAGTGAACATGAATTCAGAAAGTGTCGTCTTCTGAAACTTAGCTAACTCTTGAAGTAATGAGTGCTATCGACGAAGGATATCAAATTGATTCGACATATCAAGTTATTAAGAAGGCTTTTGACACTGTACCCACAAGCGTCTTATCAAATTTCATGCTTATGGTATATCGCCACAGTGGTGCGGTTGCATTCACGATTTATTGTCAGAAAGGGCACAGTACAAACTAATTGATGGAAGTCATCGTGTAAAACCGGAAATAATACGAAGATTGTAACTTAAATAGTGGCAAATATTTATTCACAACCGATACAAAAGCGTTACATGTTAGCACATTTTCCGGTTATTCATAGTAGTCACAAGCGTTGTGTAGAACCTGTCACCAGCGATGTGAAGTCTTAGTATACCGTTAAGAAAGCCTGGTCTGTTGATAGTGCGTATGGAGCGACCTACTGCCTGTCGAACATGTGCAACAGTTCTAAGGCGAATTCTACGAAGTGGTACCTTCATATTCGGAATCAAACGAAAGTTTCAAGGACTTATGTCCAAGGAGCATAGTGGATGGTACAGTACTTCCCAGTCCCATCGATCTAACAATCACAGCTTGCGCTGTATGTGCCCGCGCATTGTCGTGCAAAATGATGGGTGGGCTGCGTAGAAAGTGTTGCCGCTTCTTTCGCAAAACTGATAGCAAGTGGTGCTCAAAAAAAAAAAAAAAAAAAAAAAAAAAAAAAAAAGGAAAAAAAAAAAAAACCGGACAGTAATACTGTACATTGACGGTCTGCCGTTGAGGAACGTAATGCGTTAGTATAACACCATCACAGTCGTAAATCAACATGAGTTGTAACATAATGGGGCTCTGACGCACTTGTAGACCTTGATGACACTGTCGCGCCGTACGATATCTGGCACATTCAATCTTGATCCAACTCTGTTGTTCCAGATTCGAAAGCATAGTGACACCGTTACGTTAAACCGCTCGCTCGCATATGACTGTTTTCCTCGATTGTGCGCACACCGGTGTCGGGGGCAAGTCCATTTGCTCGGAGGTAATGTATGAATGTCAACGACGTGTGCTATCAGCGACAATAGTAGATTTCATTGCTTAGTGTCTCGACAGCAGTGTTGCCACTATTTAAGTTCCAAACCTCATATCTGCTTTTCCAGAGGGAAGTGTAAAAGTAGGCAGCCATAGGCTGAAGTTCATTATTTATGGATTTTTAGCTTTATTTTTGTGAATCTGAACGTGTATCCGACTTATAGCTTTTTGTATGTGAAAGTCATCCATGATCGATAATCTCAGCCCATCTTTGTAACTAAATGTTTGTTCAAATGTTTGTAAATCTATCGGCCCAAACTGCGTGGTCATCAGTCCGTAGCTTACAAACTACTTGAACCTAGGTAAACTAACCTAAGGGCAACACACACACCCATGCCCCAAGGAGGACTCGAACCTTCACGGCGAGCAACCGCGCGCTCCGCAGCGAGACGCTTTAGACCGCTCGGCTACTCCACCGCAGCTGTTTGTAACTACTGCACATTATAATGTCTTTGCAACTGCGATGTAGCATCTGCGCTACAGCAGCTTCTTTGACCGATGAGGCGAGTAGTAGAGAGAGAGCTGTTGAGCAGAAGAGTCGATTGTGGGCTAGGCTAGCTGACAGACGTATGGTGACTGTGTTGTGTACTAAGGTTGAATTAGTCAGCAATGACTGTATTGAGTTTGATTTATTTCACTCTATATTTATGAATACAAACGTATTATATTGGACAGTGGATTCTGTATCAAGAGGAAGAGAATATTTGTATGGAACGGAATTGTATAAAACCATTGTATTATATTGAAGACTCAACAAAGGTATGTTTCTTTGATTCAATAATTAAGTTAATGATTACTAATTTTTCTTATTTCCGCTCAACCTCGTCTATCATTTTCCTGTTTGTGGCATTTTTTGTTTGTTGTATGGTACATGTTGAGTTTTATGAGAAGATTTCCTTTTAAATGTAAATGTTCACGTACCACTAAAGTAATCAGTCCTTGCTTGCCACTGAATCTGACTGTTAGAAATAATGTTCACAGAAGTACAGATTGTTTTACTTGCAGGGCCTAATTTTGTTTGTTAAATCCGTTGAGCACATATGATTAGAGAAAGTACTTGATTTAAATAGAAAGACTTAATAAGAATAGGAACCTCTCACTTAACAAACTTTCATCAAGCTTTTACTTTCACTTAATAAACTAACAACAAGAAGCTTTCAAGTGTTATAGGGCCCTTACTATTCCTGCCTTCATAAACGATTTAGGAGACAATCGGAGCTGCTCTCGTACACTGTTCGCGGATGATGCTGTTGTAGAGGCATGTTGCCTGGGTACTTATTTATTTATTCCTGCCATTTTTCAGGTATATATTTATTTGTATAAAGGCTGTATGCCTGTAAAATCTCTTGGGAATACAATTAGTGGTAAAGAAGTAATAGATTAAAAATTGGTGCGTGATGGGGCGGTTTTCCGTGAACGTTACTGTTTACGTGCTCATATCTCATGAACTACCTGTCGTACTGTGATACAACTTAGAAGGTACAGTCACCTATATGCGTGTATACTGTCTGTATAATTTCCTGCGGCTACAATTTGTAGTGTACAAATTATAAATTGTAACGTCATACCGAATCCCGTAGGTTTATTCAATAAACAGCGGAAAAGTAGTAAGAGAGAAACTTTTTTCCTTTCATCATTTTGCTATGGTTATCCGCGAGAGAAAGTTTAATAAAAGTTTGAAATTATGTATACAGTTTGTTGCAAGTCGTTAAGTACTCTGATTTTCGTATAGCGTATTTATAAAGTCTCTCCGCATTATGTGGCAGTTTCTTGCAAATCCTTTGTTTATGACGTCATTTCTTCTGAATCATGTGTCGAATATGATTCTTAACCCTGCAGCAATTGTACCTCATGGCAAGGAATGTGTGTACCAAATTTGGTTGACATCGGACCAGTGGTTTAGGAGAAAATGAGTAGTATTGCCGCTAAATGCAGCAGTTTTATGTGCATCTCATTGTTTATGACGTCATATCTCGTGAACTATGTATCGTACGTGATTCTTCCACTTACGGCGACCGTTCTCGTGGATTGAAGCTTACGTGTACAAAGTTTCATAAAGATTGGGACAAAACTGTAGATTTGTATGCAAAACGTACAAATATACGGACACTCTGGTTTATATATTAGACAAGCGAAGTTATATTGTGGTTCTCGTGAGTACATGTTCTAGCAGCAGAAGGCGGAAGAAGCAGAAGGTGTTCAAATAAGTCTGCTGATGACAGTAACTCGGAAACTGGGATACGCGGTCTTGACACTGAGACCATTAGCCGGCGGTATGCAGAGCCTCTGAGTTCGGTGGGCCATGCTGTACTGGGCAGTAGGCGTTCGGGAGGGGGGGGGGGGGGCAGAATGCATTGACGGTAACGTCTCTACGCCGGATGTCGCCGGCGCGATCTCACAGGGCAGCACGCCACCGACAGCGGGCGTCGAAGTGAGGACCTTCAGCGGCGCGGCTGTGGCAGGCTGCCACTCCTCCGACGTCATCACGCGGGCCGCGCTGGAAGCGGGGTTCCACAGCGGACGCCGCCAGACACTACGACGCCGGTAGGCTGCGTGACGTCATCAGCCTACATCTGGGAGGGGTCGGCGCCCCCGGGACGTACAGCAAGGCGGCGCGTATCTTCAACGGCAACCTCAGCCGGCGCGGTACTGTCCGATCAGTTAAGCGGATTCCGAGCTGCATCTGCCAGCCGGCCTGGCGCCTACATCTACATGGGATACTCTGCAAACCACATTTAAGTGCCTGGCATAGAGTTCATCGAACCACAATTATACTAGTTATCTCCCATTCCATTCTCGAACAGCGCGCGGGAAGAAAGAACGCCTGAATCTCTCCGTTCGAGCTCTGATTTCTCGTATTTTATTCTGATGATCATTTCTACCTATGTAAGCGGGAGTGAACGATATATTTTCGCATTCGGAGAGGAATGTTGGCGATTGAAGTTTCCTAAGTAGTCTCGCCTTGGCGATAAGCGCCGTTGTTGTAATGAATCCCATCCCAGATCCTTTATCATTTCCGTAACGCTGTCTCCCCTGTATCGTGACAATACAAAACGAGCTGCCTTTCTTTGGCCTCTTTCGATGTCCTCTGTCAAACCCACCTGATAAGGATCCCACACAGGGCAGCAATACTCCATAACAGGTCGGACAAGCGTAGTGTATGCAGTCTCTTTAGTACTTCTGCTGCATCTTTTAAGGGTTCTGCCAACAAAACGCATTCTCCGGTTCCCCTTTAACACGACATCATCTACGTGTTCTTTCCAATTTAAGTCTGAAACGGTAGTAATTCCTAGGTGTTTTGTGGAGTTTACGACATTCACTTTAGCTCCATTCCTGTAAACAAAGTTTAACGGATTTCTTTTCGTACTCATATGGACGACTTCACACTTCTCATTATCTAGAGTCAATTGCCAATTTTACACCATACTGATATCTTATTCAGTTCGTTCTGCAGTTGGTTTTGAACTTTAGATGATTTTACTAGACGGTAAATGACGGCGTCATCTGCAAACAACCTAAGAGAGCTACTTAGATATTCCCGTAAATCGTTTATGTAAATAAGGAACAGCAGAGCACCAATAACACTACCCCGTGGAACGCCCGATATCACCTCCGTTTTAGTCGATGCCTTACCTTCGATTATCACGAACTGTATCCTCTCTGACAGGAAATCCCCCACCCAATTGCAAATTTGGGGTGATATACCATAACCACGCAATTTGATAAAAACCGTTTGTGAGGTACGGTGTCAAAAGCCTTCTGGAAATAAAGAAATACGGAATCGATTTGCGAACCCTTGGCGATAGCACCCATCACTTCGTGTGAATAAAGGGCTAGTTGTGTTTCGCATGGACGATATTTTCTAAATCCGTGTTGATCTTGGGTCAATAGATCATTCTGTTCGAGATAATTCATAATATTTGAATACAGGATATGTTGCAAAACCCTGCTGCAAATTGACGTCAGTGAAACAGGCCTGTAGTTTAGTGAGTTACTCCTACTGCCTTTCTTGAATATAAGTGTGACCTGTGCAACTTTCCAATCTTTTGGTACGGATCCTTCTCTGAGAGAGCGGTTGTATATGGCTGTTAAGTAAGTAGCTATCGCTTCAGCATAATCAGATAGATATCTAATGTGTTTACAAACCGGACCAGAAGACTTGTTCTTGTTAAGCGATTTTAGTTGATGATATCTACTTCTACGTTACTCATTACGGCGTCTGTTCATAATTCGAAATCTGGAATATTGGTTTCGTCTTCTTTGGTGAATGAGTTTCTAAAAGCTATGTTTAGTAACTCTGCTTTAGTAGCGCTGTCATCGGCAGAATCGCCATTACTATCACTTAGTGAGGGTATATTTGTGTTTTGCCCCTAGTATATGTAACATATGACCTGAATTTCTTTGGGTTTTCTGTCAAATTTCAAGAAAGTTTCGTTCTGATAAGTATTGTAGGCATCTCACATTGAAATCCTCGCTCAATTTCGAGCTTCTGTGTAGGATCGCCAATCCTGGGGATTGTGTGCGTTTAAATTTAGTTTGCCTTTTCCTTTGCTTCATCCTGCCACTCGTAACGCCTGCCCGAGCCACGGGCAGAGGAGCCATTCAACCACAAAAAACTAATACAGAAATAAATTGTATTTTTCCTAGGCACAGCGAGTCTTAATCTCCCACTTCCCCCACCCAACCAATCCGCTACGGCCGTCCCCGTTACACTGTCGTTTATCTGTTAGTAAGATCACCTGAAAGTCAAAAGTATCTGCAAAACGACGTAGATATTTGCTTTGTGCTAGATTGTCAATTGACGCTAAATAATGAGAAGTGTGACGTTATACATATGAGCACTAAAATAAGATAAACTTTTAAGAGGCAGCCCTCAGTCGCAAAGTACGAATGTAATCGTAACCACCAGGTTTCAATGCCGCTATGGGCACCTCCTTCAGACGAAGATGAATATCTTAAAACTACATGTCAAGGTATAAAATGATACAAAAAAATATCTGACAATTAGATAGTCATACCTAAAAGGAAAATAATTGTGGCCAGGCGAAGCAGTCACTAGGGGCTGCAATGTCTCCGCTGCTAACGTCGACAGGTAACTAACCGCGCATGTGTACAAAGCGCGTATGTTAGCCTATCGCCATCTAGTGGCCAAGTTATGATACAATGTGGCAGGTAGCTTGCGTACCAAATCGATAGAGGTCAAACATTCTACACATTATACATGTTGTGGTCTTCAGTCCGGAGACTGGTTTGATGCAGCTCTCCACAATACCCTATCCTGAGCAAGCCTCTTCATCTCCACATAAGAACGACAACCTACATCTGTATGAATCTGCTTACTGTATCCATCTCTTGGTCTTCCTCTGCGATTTTTACCCCATACACTTCCCTCCAACGCTAAATTCACAATTCCTTGAGTCTAAGAATGTGTCCTACCAATCTATCCCTTCTTTTAGTCAAGGTATGCCAGAAATTTCTTTTCTCCTCAATTCTGTTCAGTACCTCCTCATTAGTTACGCCATCCACCCATCTAATCTTCAGCATTCTTCTGTAGCACCACATTTCAAAAGCCTCAATCTTCTTCCTGTCCGCACTGTTTATCATCCATGTTTCACTCCCATACAAGGCAACACTCCATACAAATGCCTTCAGACAGGACTTCCTTAGGCTTAAATCAATATTCGATGTTAACAAATTTCTCTTTTTCAAGAATGCTTTTCTACCCATTGCCATTCTGCATTTTATATCCTCTGTACTGCGATCATCATTTGTTATTTTACTGCCCAAGTAACAAAACTTATCTACCTCCTTTATTATTTCGTTACCGAATGTAATTCCTCCTGCATCACCTGATTTTCTTAGACTGCACTCCATTACCCTAGTTTTGCCCTTGTTAATGTTCATCTTATATGCACCTTTAAGCACACTGTCCATTCCGTTCAACTGCTCTTCCAGGTCATGTGGTGTCTCTGACAGAATTACTATGTCATCGGCAAAACGCAATGTTTTCAATTCTTCCCCCTGAACTTTACATATAGAAGCATAAGTGGTACATCATGAACAATATTTAACGAAATGCAATAACCAAACATAAATACGAACACTTATTAATGTGCCAGAAAAGGTATCACGGAACCTGCAAGAGTAGGTCAGTGAAAATTAAATTGACTACCTAAAGTAGTGGCTTGATGCCTTTGAAGAATCCTCTACCACGAAGTTGCACCTGTGCATTCAATAACGGTCTGTCATGCAATGACTCTTCCCAGATGTCAAGTTTACGCCCCTTCTTCTCTATATGCAAAATGTCTACATTTTCAGTTTTTTCGGGGACATGTCCTGCAATTAACAAATGATCTGCAAAAGAGGAATTAGGGGTCAAAAAATGCTCCTTGCAACTAACCGAAAAGGGTCGACTCGTTTGTCCGATGTACTATGCAGAACAGGTAGATCATGAGAGCTTATAGACAGCGGAGTTTTGCAAGGGGTCAGAGATACACTTCAAATTATGGATGACATTCTTTTTCAAATTGTTATTAGTGGAAAAGGCGATATTGCATTTGTATTTTTGTCGAAGCAGTTTTTTAATCCGATAGGAGACAGGACCTAGTAAAGGGATCGAAAAGACCAACTTTTTTGTATCATCTGACATACTTGTGACAGAGCCAAGAGTAGTGTTCGTTAGTCAAATTTTTTTGAGGATTTCATCAACCAACCGAGCCTCATAACCATTTTTGATGGCTACTGTTTTAATGAGATTAATTTCTTTATTGACGTTTTCTTTAGAGAAAGAGACTGACAGTGCTCTGTGGACAGCTGAGAAAAAGAGAAGTTGGATGTGTAGAAGAGGCTGGAACAATTTGGTCTGTTTGCGTCATTTTACGGAAGATATTAAATGAAATTTTATCGTCGATTATATCCAGTATGAGGTCTAGATAGTTTAAATGGTTAAATTTCATTCACACGATAAATCAGTCCAATCTCCAGGTAGTAAAATCAACGAAATACGTAGGAACTACAATTACGAAGAACTTAAACCGTGAAAACACATAGGAAATATTGTAAGGACGGCGAACAGATGGCTACATTTCATTGGTAGAACAGTTAGAAGATGGAACAGTTCTACTAATGAAACGTAAAAATGTTCAAATATTTCTAAATCTGTGGAACTTGAATGCTTGGTTATTAGTGCCCAGCACGGTGACTCAGTGGGCACCGCCGTCGGGTGTTCGAATCCCCCCCTCGGGCATGGATGTTCGTGTCGTCTTTAGTATAAGGTAGTTCATAAGGAGCTTGTAAGTTTAGGGACTGATGACGCCGCAGTTAACTCCCTTAAGCTTTACAAACATTTGAACATCGGTGCGCACGGGGATTCCGCCACAGCATGAAACATCATACACTAAACTTGTGTGTGCTATTTTGGTTTTGGAGTATTGCTGCCCATACTGGTATCCAAGTACGACTGACGGATGATATACTGAAAGTTCGTGGAAGGGCAGCGCATTTTGTATTATCGCGATATAAGGGAGAGAGTGTCACAGAAATTATGCACTAGCTGAGGAGAAAATCATTAAAATAAAGACAGTTTTTGTTTCGAATATAATGACTGAATTTCTGTCACCAACGTTCTGTTCCGAATGCGAACATAGATCGACTTCAGTTCTAGAAACGGAAAGATTCTGTTTTTACCGTATCCCGTGCGCTATTAATGAATGGAACGGTAGATAAATATGAAAGCGGTTGTATGAACCTTCTGCCATGCGCTTAAATGTGATTAGCAGTGTATTTATGTAGAGGTAGAATCCTCTTTTTGTCTTTAATATTTATCGTGCATGTTTTACTCTGGTACACCGTTACAGTCCAAGCAAATGCCTTCTGAAAAGACTTACGAATACTTAAATTAATATTCCAAGTCAAACAATATCTGTTTTTCTGAAATGTTTTCCTCCTCTAGCTATTCTGCGTTTCATATATTGTCTGCTGCAGCCATAAACATTTATTTCACTACGCAAATAACAAAAACATGTACTTTATGATCCGTGTACTACGCTTCACTAAAAACTAAAATGAGCAGATCGTAAGAAACAAACCCTAGATTTTAGTCTGCAGGAGAGGCATTGAATTGGGTGCCACGGCCGGGATTCGAACCCGGGACCTCCTGCTTATTAGGCAGGCGCAAATTTTGATTTAATGCCTCTCCTGCAGATTAATATCTATAATATATGTCGAGACTAAATATGTCTCTGGACTTTGATTTATTTTTTGATATTTATAAAATGTAGATGCTTTCTGTTGCAGTATACCTGTAGCTAAGTACTAACTTTTTCAATACTGTACCACATGTCTACTTATTCTTTTTAAAGGAATTAATATCTTAGAAGAAGGCGATGGGCTGAGAATAAAAATTACTGTCAAATTAAATGGGGAGATATATACGACAAATCATCAGTAGGACTCTTTATTTCACTCAGTTGACTACACAAAATTTTCTTTATTAAAAGGAAAAAAATAGCGGACGGTATCACGTACTGTGCCACTTTACGATCACTGAAAGGCCAACTGGAATTAATTTGTTTATATCTACCAGATACGGTCTCCAACCGAATGGGACAATGTTTATTTTGTATTCAGTTAAGATTAACAAATATCGATAAAGCGATTGTTCCATAACCATCGTGCCGATTGAAGGAGGTCTTCACACATGCACGAAATTTCAACAATACTCTACTCCAGAGGCAATAATGAATATGTAACCTTCACTGCGTGGCAAAGCGAATAAGAGGGAAGGTAAATATGTGTAATAGTTAATTAAGCGATTATTATGTTATTTAATAGACTGGAGAAATTTTTACTATGCCACGACAATGGCTACGTATCCTCGCAGTAATTTTTACTGTTATTAACGTAAGGAATCTGGTCATTTACTTCACGAAAACGTATTTGATTATCGACAAACTGTGTTAACAGTAAACCATTAATGAATTTCAGCAGTGTAGCAACACTACTGAACTTGCCACCATAATACATAACACAGTATGTACTATAACACGTATGATAATGAACCAAAATAAAAATTACTTTTAAAAACGATTTCTACAGAAAAAAACCCTATTACCTTTTTCTTTTCTTCTGTCTCTCAAACAAATTGTAAGTGAGGCCCAATAAATACATTTTTGTAATTACCCTTTCACTCAAAATCAAATCAAATGTTTGTATACCTTATGGGACTTAACTACAGGGTCATCAGTCCCTAAACTTACAAACTACTTATAAACTACCTCATACTAAAGACGGCACAAATATCCATGCCCGAGGGGGGATTCGAACCCCCGACCGTAGTGGCCGTGCAGACCGTGACTGGAGCGCCTCAGTCCCTTCGGCCACCGCGGCCGGCTCAAAATCAAACCACTGGCAATTAACTCTCAAATTACTCAACCTTCTTTCAATTTCTCAAAGACAGTAGGGTTCATTTTCACTCGACAGCATAGGACTATGTCTAGGCATAAGGTCTTAGGAAAATTATCTGGTCTACATTATTCGTTTGCTAGTTATTATTACCAAAAGAAAAGTCACATAAATCACTGGGTAATTTCTTACTAATCAGCTAATGGAGAAACTAAAAAATTCTTACTATTTATCGTGCTTACTAAGTTGACGTCTTGGCTGTCAAAGAGAATGCTGTGGTGCCTCCACGTAGAATTTTGCGCACATATGATATGAGCAGAAAGTTAAGTACTGTGCAGGGTCTTGATGGTTTGGAGCGTTACTATCTATCCTCAGCTCTGCCCTAGTGCCACAAATAATTATTGCCACATCATATAATCCTTTGCGCACAGAACACGCCTCTAGGGCGTAAACACTCTATTGGGACAAGCTATGGAGTGTGCAAAAACCCCCTGACGCCACAGACCATCGTCAAAGTAGTTTCTACCTAGCAACTTTCCGTATCTGACAAAGGCAATATTTATACTTAAAGTTTCCTGTCCTCTTCTTATGTATTTACCCAGTATCATAAAAAAATAAACTTAGAGGATTAACAAAAGTAGAATTAAGCTGAAAAAAACAAAGAAACTGGTATAGGCATGGTTATGGGTACACACACACACACACACACACACACACACACACACACACACACACCTCATCGCTATCTCGTAGATGTTGTGTTCCATCTCTCGTTAACCGACTACAACGTTCTAACTAACATCGTGATAACCTGTCATTGAATCTAACGTCAGCGCCAGACACCAAGCAGCGCCCTCCAGTGTTGTTTACACACACACACACGTCGGATGGTCGTGTGTACGGGTGGGGAAACAAGGTCATGAATCCGTGGACCTTGCATTTCAGCAGGGGACTGATACAACAAGGTACGACTCGACAGATGAGCGGTACGTATTGTTTCTGGCTAATCACCTGCATCCATTTATGTCCATTGCACAATTCTGACGGACTACGGCAACTCAACCTCAGCAGAACAATAGGATACCAGACACGTTCAGAATTGCTACATAGTGGCTCCACGAACACACTCAGCTGGCCAACAAACGTCCAAGAAGAGAACATTATTGAGCATACCCGGGATGTCTTGCAACGTACTGTTCAGAAGAGATCTCCATCCCTCACACTATTACGTATTTCTGCAGGCTGCATGGTGTCAATTCCCTGCATCACTAGTTCATGTATAACTCCATTGCATGACGTGTTGCAGCACGTGCGTGTACTCGCGGGGCTTCTACACCATGTTACGCAGGTGTACTGGTTTGTTTGGCTCCTCACTGTACATAGTTATATAAAATTACGATTTCATTTTACAAAATTTATACACAATGTTTACGACATACAAAATTGAAATAAAAAAAATGTAAGGTGAAATACTGGCGAAAAATTAGGAGTATTTAGCTTTTATAACTTCACACTGAGCTGCACAAAAAGAGAGGAAAGATGAACAAATGAAATGGCGCGGAGATTACGAGGGTGGAATGGGGGGAGAGGTGGTGGACAGGAAGCGTGTGGACGGGGACGTACACAGAGAGAGAGAGAGGAGGGAGCAGGATATTGACAAAGCGAGAGGTACAGAGAGAGAGAGAGAGAGAGAGAGAGAGAGAGAGAGAGAGAGAGGAGGTGTGTGTGTTTGTGTGTGAGAGAGAGTGTGAGTGTGAGTGACAGAGAGAGAGAGCGAGCGCGTGCGTGTGGAGAGTGTGTGTGTGAGAGAGTGTATGTGTGATAGAGATAATGGAACCGCAAAAAGGCAGCGAGTATGTCCCGCTCATTTTACTAAGAACTGTGAAATTAGTCGCATACAGGAAACGCGAATTTTCTGTTTTCTCTTTCTTCCGCACAAAGCCAGACAGACATCGCCATTATTTTTGCAAATATCTCTGAAACGATACGACATATGGAGGGAAAAAAAAAAAAAAAAAAAAAAAAAAAAAAAAAAAAAAAAAAACAGAGCAAAGTTGTAGAGAATTTTCTCCTTTACAGATTAGGGTATTCAATTTTCGTGTCACATGAATTGTTAAACCGTTATCAGGCTCGATTCCATGTTGGAACTGGTACTCCACGACTGTATTTGATTTGTGGTAATTCTTTCAGCAATCAGCCGTAAAAAATATATGTTAACTTGTTTTCAAATCTAGATTTCGATCACTGTGTGGTCATTATCAATGCTTAAAAAACAATTAAAACTCGACCTCCATGTTGGATGTTTTAAGTATTTTAATTGGTTTTTAGCATTGATATTGACAACACAGTGGTCGATATCTGGATTTGAAAACAAATAAATATATATTTTTACGACTGATTGCTGAAAGAATTACCACAGGTTAAGCCGTTATTTCATTTAAATTTCAGGCTGTCAAAAGACGATCGCAAAGGCCCACTTTTAGTGTAACTACCGTAACCTAAAGTGGGCCAAAATTATACGGTTCGTACAGTTGATTTTTCAAGAAAATGACGTGGAAGTGACTACTGTGGTCGTCATTGGAATATCTTAATGGTTACAAAAACTCTGCATTTGTCTTCTAAAATATTAGAAATTCTCCATACACACAGATCTTGCTCCCCCACACAGTAAAGTCATAAGTGCGCCGTTTTCTGCCAATGACACTGGAGTTTCTTTGAATAACATTAAATATATTAACATTCTATGCATGGGTGAAGTAATTACTAATTTAAGTCAAAATAATAATAAAATCCAATGAATTCAATATTTTTACTGAAACAAATTTTATTGTTACTTCGCTTCTGAAACAAATATACAGGTCAGGGTACAGTAATAACTAAACAAGGGAGAGAGTAGTTGGATATATAATGTTCACTTTACAGCAGTCGTTAATAGGAACCAAATCTGAATTAGCAGTGTGATAAACTACGTAATTTTGCAGAAATCACAGGGGTTTTGTGTTGCAACTAGTTGTTCTATGTTGTTGTGTACTTGCGGGTAATCTACGTTAAACGCTTCGTAATTAATTTCAACGCTTTTTAGTCATCGTGTCTCTGCATCCTTGCTTAAACTGCGCAGGTTTAGTCCCGTTCCCGCCTAATCAGTTCCAGTGAACGACCATTAATTAGAATTGGCAAGTAATTTAATTTTCCCTATCAGATCTTTAGCACACAGAACGAACTGGCGACTGTGTTAACAATTCGTGTTCAAATTTCATCAATCTAGTAACTACGTTTCGTTAACTTTTCACCTAAGAATAGAAAAATTTTCCCAAGGAATTATATCGATTTTTTGTTGCGCGTAGTAGCAGCGCAACAATGATATTGTTCTGACGTCCACTTCATTTACCCCAATTTCCTTCGGAGCAGATGAATTTTACATTAAAGAGTAACGTTAGGTACGCGAGTCAAATAAATTGTCGGGTTGGTTGCAATATGTGAAACACAGTGGTCGTTTCGCAGTACTCTAGACTAGCTGCGGAGTTTAAGGTTGAGACTCTTCCCTCCACTCCCTCCCCCCCCCACACACACACATACACACACAAGGATTCCCACGATATGTGATGCATAGCACATAGGAATGAGGGGCCTCAGACGGAATTTGTGGAGAGGCACTGATAAAGAATGGCTGATATTGCGAGGGTGAAGGTCGGGGTGAGAGTTTAAAATAGGAAAAGATTAATTTTTAAGACTCACAACCACCATCTGCGAACCAAATTCCTAAACATGCAAAAACACTGGAACTGCGATTGCGAATGTTTGACTCGATTTCTAGGGGATGATATCACACGTTCGCAGCTTTCCTTCCCTGCATATGATTAACAAAAACAAATTCATAATAAAATCAAGTTCATGAGAGAAAAAGGGTGTACTAACTACTATTTTTGAAAACACGTGAAAGTTCACTTTATGTTGTTTATTTCACAATATTTGGACCCTGTGGCTGATATGTCTGTACGTCGACACATTTACCAAATAAAGTTATAGCTCGTGAGCCCCAGACAAAAATGAATATTTGTCGCGAATTGTTTTCACACCATGTGGCTGTCTCAAACACCGTTTATGTTCATGCCTATGCGACGACACGTGTTACATTAACAAATCACAGTCACTTTAATTCAATGCGATGCACATCTTGTTCCACCGGCTAAATATTCACAAACACACAGTAGCACTCGATTTAACTTGGTACAGCCTACGACGAGCAACCACACGTGGCGATTGCCACAGACCAATCTCAAGTCACCACCTCGAGATCCACATGCCGACTGATTGCAGAGCGACGCCGCCCGGCCAGCTACACCACGTGCTCGCGTTTCGTCACTTCCTGCCCTCGCGCGGGCACGCGCGCCAAAAGCTCAACTGCCGTGGTTTTTTCCCCTAGTCATCGACTTCCCCATGTGAACTGTTCTAACCGATTTGCCAACGTACAGCGCTCAGCCAATACATTTCTAAAACTTTACTTAAAATCAAAATAATTACACTACACATTAAACAAATATTTTCTTACGTTTTTATATTACTATAAACATCCTTTGTACTGCTTATCATAATCGTGCAAATTCTTATATCACAGATAAGTGATTTAACTGAATACTTCAAGATAAAATACAAAAGATTGATTGAAAATGAAATGAAAAATAGTTAATATATTATTTTTATAAGCAAACATTGCCATGCTAGTTGTGTAACTGTCTTGTATTTATTGGTAATTTATTACTTTTCATTGTCAATTAAACATATTACGTCAGATGTGACTATATCAGCTAATGTATTGTTTATTTGTCAACAGGCTATTTTGTACTGAGGGCCTTAAAGGTTCCTAACTGCATCGTCTTACTTCAAATGCCAGTAGTATTACAATATTTGTGCACTGCACTGTGCCTGGCACTCGCCATTGTCCCTCTGTCCCCTCACCGGAAACGAACTGGAAAATCCTAAGTTGGAACAAGCCACCAACGTCGGCCTGCTCGCTGGCCTCCCGTCAGCTGCAAGCACACAGCAAATCTCAACATGGAGAATTTCTACCTATGACCTAACTATAAATGTTGTCACCCAACTGTGTACATACATTGCTACCATAATTAATAAGATTAAAATTGTGTAACATTTAGTGCATTGGCATGGTCAATGTTTGCAGTGAACTTCATACTGTTTAATTATCAAATGCTATTAATTACCAGTATTTCTATTGGGCTATAGTCTCATAATATGTAGACACTCTGTAGATTTGTCGTTGATGATGTAGAAAATACTCGATTTTCTTCGTCTTGCATGTGCTCATGGTATTGAATCGCAAACATTTCTGTTCCCAGTAGAGACTTTTTCCACTGCACGAAGATAAAATGAACTGGTCAAAGGATTATCGATCTCTTACTTGTTTCACGATCGAGGGAAGAGCGTGCTTAATTTTTGGACGTTGCTCCGTGATACCTTCACGCTTATAATACACATCTCGAGACACTGGCAGTATTAGGCCAATTTTAGGTAGTGTTTCCTTAGATACTTCCTGCAGCTATGGATTTGCCAGAAATGGGAAAATAATTTGAGTTCGTAGATAGGAAAAATGCATATAAGGGAAAATCCAAATTTTTGGACAAGTCGTGCCTGGAACTTGCTGTAGGGACTAATTCAACTGAAATCTTTCCTTATATCGTCGGTGTGCGGTTGCTGTTATGTGGTTTTTTTTTTTTTTTTTTTTTTTTTTTTTTTTTTTTTTTTTTTTTTTTTTTTCAGCGAGAAGATACTCTTATTGAAATCAATTATATTACTTATTATCAGGTGGTGGTAATAATATGTTTTACAGATAATTTAACTTAGTGGTATCAATCGGCAGAGAAGATACTTTTATTTATCTCTCTACTAAAAATTTTGTCGTGCTTCGCAGAGGATGGTCAAGAATGGTCTCCGTATACCACCACTTTCAAGGGTTCCGGATCTAATTCAATAAAAATGTAATCCTTGTTGGACCGTTTTGTCAATAAACTCTGTTCTACGAACCAAGACACCGCACAATCCTAAACCTTCTAAGCGCTCTTGTGTACTGCGAAACACTCGACCGTTCTCTAGGCATGGTTATTCATAAACAACAAACACCGAACTCACAAAGCAAAAAACGTGCCTTCGATTGTCTTTAAAAATAATTCTGATATAAATGACACCTTTTGATAGAATCTATGTTATTTAAGTACAAATGATACCTTTGAAAGCAATGAAGACATGTCGTTTTTAATACACCAAGCAGAATCGGTAAATCTTTGTTCAATGATTGTTTGTATACGATTGCAGTGCTTAATAATTAAGCGCAACAATTATTGTCACTGACATATGCTTACCGAAATACTTATGTTATAAGCCGCGGTGGAGTAGTCGAGAGGTCTAAGGCGCCTTGCTGCGGAGCGCGCGGGTGCTCGCCGTCGGAGGTTCGAGTCCTCACTGGGGCATGGGTGTGTGTGTTTGACCTTAGGTTAGTTTACCTCAGTTTAAGTAGTTCGTAAGGTACGGACTGATGACCACGCAGTTTGGACCAAAAAATGTTCAAATGTTTGTATAGCTTATGGGACTTAACTACGGGGTCATCAGTCTCTAAACTTACAAACCTCTTACGAACCAGCTAACACTAAGGACGGCACAAATATCCATGCCCGAGGGGGGGGGGGGGGGGGTCGAACTCCTAACCGTAGTGGTCGTGCAGACCGTGACTGGAGCGCCTCAATCCCTTCGTCCACCGCGGCCGGCGCAGTTTGGTCCGATTTATTTACAATCATTTGAACATTTATTCTGTTATGAGGAAGTACACGTAACAGCGGCATCAATTGTTATTTTGTTGCACTATGAAACTACTACTCAGCATAGAAAAGCGAAACGCAGCAGCACCATCTATCAGTTCTTTAATTCACTACATAACTAACATCACCTGTATTGGTCCTTTGCTCTACTACAGCATACTTTTAAGCATGCGAAACTACCTGAAACTTTAAACTGTGACAATTTCCTCCCCCTGAGTTGACTTTGTTGCAAGTAAGCCTGTGTGTTGTCCGGACTATTCGAATTCACCTGTGTAACCCCATCAACTGTATTACTTTACGAAGTCTGTCTGTACAACTAGACACACATGATTGCTTTTAGACAAATGTTTTTGTACTGATAATGTGGTGTCGCACAAGTCTAAAGTGCGCGCCACCTACTTTCACCGCGCGCCGCCATGCACGCACGGCGCGGCTTCCTTACGACGTCAGCCACGAGCGCCCTCTGCTGCTACTCCGCTCGTGGCCACCACTGAACGACATCGGTCACTTGGGACTGAGTTGGGAACCAGTTAACACTTCGGAATCAGATAGGCACACGTGAAGACTTGGGTATCGGACAGGCACTAGGCAGGCCTCTAGCTCAACTATGTATCAGCATTCTGCAGTACTGAGCCATGTAAAAGTTAAGTATTACTAAGTATCTAAGAAATATATATCTCGTTCTAATTTACTCTAGTGTTTCTATTTTCTGCTTTTCCACTGGCTGCTCACCTCCGTGCCTGCACAAGCGTGCATCCTTTTTTTCTGTGTCGGTCTTTCTACTCGGCCACCAACACCTACGATGGAAACGAGACACAAAAGCGGCGCCGAGGCTGGGTCACAAAATATTATTGTGTGTGATGCAAACCTATACGTTTCCTCATGATACACTAAATTTATCTCTGAGAACTCTATGGAAAGAACATTTTTGAAAATAACTGGTTTCCATTAGATAAACAGACAAACGTGATAGTTACCGTAAACGCCTAAATATTATTTATTTATTTTAATCCGAATTTGATTATGGAATGCCCGTATGTTGACCCAAACTTCGGTCAACTTTACTGTCAAAACGACCTGAAAATTCGTCCAACTTTTATGAAGATTGAAGTCTACAATGGTGGCGTAAATTTACAATTATATTAACAGTATTCCTTGCCTTTTTTATAAGAAAAATATATAAAGAGTTAAAAAAATTAAAAAAGACACGTCGCTTTCCGGTACGGCCAGGTATACATGCTCAGATTCGAATCCGCCCACCCAATCAGTAGGCTGCTAAGCGTGGATGTTGTTTCTATTTAAATGTTCAAATGTTTGTAAATCTAAAGGACTTAAATCTAAAGGCTTACAAACTATATAAAGTAACTTACGGTAAGGATAACACAAATACCCATGCCCAAGGGAGGACTGGAACCGCCACGACAGATTAGCCGCGAGTACTGGAGCGCCGTCCGCCGTCCGCCGTCGGGGATTCGAATCCCCCATCGGGCATGGATGTTAGTGTCATCTTTACTATAAGGTAGCTAATAAGTAATTTGTAAGTTTAGGGACTGATGACCACTCAGTTAAGTCCCTTAAGCGTTACAAGCATTTGAACTTTTTGGACTCGAACCTCGGGCGGCGAGCAACCGCGTGCTCCGCTGCGACTCGCCTTAGAACGCTTGGCCACTCCACAGTGGCGATATGGTTTTCAGGCAATTTTCCAAATCCTCCAGTGAATACCTCATTCGTATCCATGTCATGCCTCAGTTCCACTATTCACAAAGGTTTAGAAAAGCTTTCACACAGTTTCACATATATCGAACTACATGCATAGTACCACATTTTTTTTTTTTTTCCAAATTCAAATGTTTGCAGAACTTATGGGACTTGACTACGGGGTCATCAGTCCCTAAGCTTAGAAACTACTTATGAACTATCTAAGACTAAGGACGGTACAAACATCCATATCCGAAGGGGGTATCGAACCCCCGACCGTAGTGGCCGTGCAGACCGTGACTGGAGCTCCTCAGTCCCCTCGGCCACCGCGGCCGGCATTTTTTCTTTTTCCAAGAGAGTGTAGGGGGAAAGGGTTTATCGAGTGGTGACAGGAAGGCCATCCGGCTGAACTCCGTCCCACCCATGCCTCAAATGACCCATCGGGTTCCGACCGGCAGCCATGTTCCGTTCACAGGCGTCACTGAAAGCAGTACAGGAGTTGGAGGGGGGCTCGTGGTTATCGCCGCGCACTCCCGGCCCTTGTGTAGCTTTTCGCGACCGATGCCGCTACCTCTCAATCAAGTAGCTCCGCAAATGAAACTTTCACTCTACAGCGTAGTGTGCGCTGATATGAAACTTGCTGGCAGATTAAAATTGTGTGCCGGAACCGGGCCTTGAACCTGGAACCATTGCCTTTCGCGGAAAAGCGCTCTACGGACTGAGCTATCCCGACACGATTTACGATGCCCCACACAAATTACTTCCGCCAGTACCTCGCCTCCTACTTACCAAAAAGGCAAAAGTACCAGGTTAGAGTCCTGGTTCCGGCACACAATTTTAATCTGCCAGGAAGTTTCAAGTGGCTCCTCAGTTGGCCTTGCAACGGGAGACCCAGACGGTTATTCATCCAAGTGCTAGCCCAGCGCGACAGTGTGTTTCAGTGGTCTAAAGGGAACTCTAAAGGGAACCGGTGTCTGCGGCACGGCGGTTGGCTCTCCCCATGACTAACCACCCCCAGCCAATAGCTGACAACGCTGCCCACTCAAAGGGAAATATTTTCGGACAAAGAAGAAAACAATTAAGGCTCTGCATAGAAAGTAGAGGTCTGCAAATCGCTAGTTTCGCTCGCTCGTACACGGTCGAGTGCGCAACGCTCGGTGGTGTCGCGCCGAGTGTGTTGACACTGGAACGAGGCTGCGTGGGGCGGGGCGGGCAGAGGCCGCACAGCGTGGTGCTGCCGCTGTACTCACAAGCAAACCTACCATAGTCACTCTCCGATTTTTATGAGATTTGAATATTTTATAATATATGAAAAACTGTGGGACACGTAATTTTTTTAGCGACGGAAAAACATATTTAAGGGGCGAAACGGTCCCTCAAAAAGTGGGGCTAAAATAGAAAAATGGCGATAACTAAGAGATTAGTGAAGCGATTTTCAAACCTACCATAGTCACTCTCCGATTTTTATGAAATTTGAATATTTTATAATATATGAAAAACTATGGGACACGTAATTTTTTCAGCGACGGAAAAACATATTTAAGGGGCGAAACGGTCCCTCAAAAAGTGGGGCTAAAATAGAAAAATGGCGATAACTAAGAGATTAGTGAAGCGATTTTCAAACCTACCATAGTCACTCTCCGATTTTTATGAGATTTGAATATTTTATAATATATGAAAAACTATGGGACACGTAATTTTTTTAGCGACGGAAAAACATATTTAAGGGGCGAAACGGTCCCTCAAAAATTTGGGCTAAAATAGAAAAATGGCGATAACTAAGAGATTAGTGAAGCGATTTTCAAACCTACCATAGTCACTCTCCGATTTTTATGAAATTTGAATATTTTATAATATATGAAAAACTATGGGACACGTAATTTTTTCAGCGACGGAAAAACATATTTAAGGGGCGAAACGGTCCCTCAAAAAGTGGGGCTAAAATAGAAAAATGGCGATAACTAAGAGATTAGTGAAGCGATTTTCAAACCTACCATAGTCACTCTCCGATTTTTATGAGATTTGAATATTTTATAATATATGAAAAACTATGGGACACGTAATTTTTTTAGCGACGGAAAAACATATTTAAGGGGCGAAACGGTCCCTCAAAAATTTGGGCTAAAATAGAAAAATGGCGATAACTAAGAGATTAGTGAAGCGATTTTCAAACCTACCATAGTCACTCTCCGATTTTTATGAAATTTGAATATTTTATAATATATGAAAAACTATGGGACACGTAATTTTTTTAGCGACGGAAAAACATATTTAAGGGGCGAAACGGTCCCTCAAAAATTTGGGCTAAAATAGAAAAATGGCGATAACTAAGAGATTAGTGAAGCGATTTTCAAACCTACCATAGTCACTCTCCGATTTTTATGAAATTTGAATATTTTATAATATATGAAAAACTATGGGACACGTAATTTTTTTTAGCGACGGAAAAACATATTTAAGGGGCGAAACGGTCCCTCAAAAATTTGGGCTAAAATAGAAAAATGGCGATAACTAAGAGATTAGTGAAGCGATTTTCAAACCTACCATAGTCACTCTCCGATTTTTATGAGATTTGAATATTTTATAATATATGAAAAACTATGGGACACGTAATTTTTTTAGCGACGGAAAAACATATTTAAGGGGCGAAACGGTCCCTCAAAAATTTGGGCTAAAATAGAAAAATGGCGATAACTAAGAGATTAGTGAAGCGATTTTCAAACCTACCATAGTCACTCTCCGATTTTTATGAAATTTGAATATTTTATAATATATGAAAAACTATGGGACACGTAATTTTTTTAGCGACGGAAAAACATATTTAAGGGGCGAAACGGTCCCTCAAAAATTTGGGCTAAAATAGAAAAATGGCGATAACTAAGAGATTAGTGAAGCGATTTTCAAACCTACCATAGTCACTCTCCGATTTTTATGAGATTTGAATATTTTATAATATATGAAAAACTATGGGACACGTAATTTTTTTAGCGACGGAAAAACATATTTAAGGGGCGAAACGGTCCCTCAAAAATTTGGGCTAAAATAGAAAAATGGCGATAACTAAGAGATTAGTGAAGCGATTTTCAAACCTACCATAGTCACTCTCCGATTTTTATGAGATTTGAATATTTTATAATATATGAAAAACTATGGGACACGTAATTTTTTTAGCGACGGAAAAACATATTTAAGGGGCGAAACGGTCCCTCAAAAATTTGGGCTAAAATAGAAAAATGGCGATAACTAAGAAATTAGTGAAGCGATTTTCAAACCTACCATAGTCACTCTCCGATTTTTATGAGATTTGAATATTTTATAATATATGAAAAACTATGGGACACGTAATTTTTTTAGCGACGGAAAAACATATTTAAGGGGCGAAACGGTCCCTCAAAAATTTGGGCTAAAATAGAAAAATGGCGATAACTAAGAGATTAGTGAAGCGATTTTCAAACCTACCATAGTCACTCTCCGATTTTTATGAAATTTGAATATTTTATAATATATGAAAAACTATGGGACACGTAATTTTTTTAGCGACGGAAAAACATATTTAAGGGGCGAAACGGTCCCTCAAAAATTTGGGCTAAAATAGAAAAATGGCGATAACTAAGAGATTAGTGAAGCGATTTTCAAACCTACCATAGTCACTCTCCGATTTTTATGAAATTTGAATATTTTATAATATATGAAAAACTATGGGACACGTAATTTTTTTAGCGACGGAAAAACATATTTAAGGGGCGAAACGGTCCCTCAAAAATTTGGGCTAAAATAGAAAAATGGCGATAACTAAGAGATTAGTGAAGCGATTTTCAAACCTACCATAGTCACTCTCCGATTTTTATGAAATTTGAATATTTTATAATATATGAAAAACTATGGGACACGTAATTTTTTTAGCGACGGAAAAACATATTTAAGGGGCGAAACGGTCCCTCAAAAATTTGGGCTAAAATAGAAAAATGGCGATAACTAAGAGATTAGTGAAGCGATTTTCAAACCTACCATAGTCACTCTCCGATTTTTATGAAATTTGAATATTTTATAATATATGAAAAACTATGGGACACGTAATTTTTTTAGCGACGGAAAAACATATTTAAGGGGCGAAACGGTCCCTCAAAAATTTGGGCTAAAATAGATAAATGGCGATAACTAAGAGATTAGTGAAGCGATTTTCAAACCTACCATAGTCACTCTCCGATTTTTATGAAATTTGAATATTTTATAATATATGAAAAACTATGGGACACGTAATTTTTTTAGCGACGGAAAAACATATTTAAGGAGCGAAACGGTCCCTCAAAAATTTGGGCTAAAATAGAAAAATGGCGATAACTAAGAGATTAGTGAAGCGATTTTCAAACCTACCATAGTCACTCTCCGATTTTTATGAGATTTGAATATTTTATAATATATGAAAAACTATGGGACACGTAATTTTTTTAGCGACGGAAAAACATATTTAAGGGGCGAAACGGTCCCTCAAAAATTTGGGCTAAAATAGAAAAATGGCGATAACTAAGAGATTAGTGAAGCGATTTTCAAACCTACCATAGTCACTCTCCGATTTTTATGAGATTTGAATATTTTATAATATATGAAAAACTATGGGACACGTAATTTTTTTAGCGACGGAAAAACATATTTAAGGGGCGAAACGGTCCCTCAAAAATTTGGGCTAAAATAGAAAAATGGCGATAACTAAGAGATTAGTGAAGCGATTTTCAAACCTACCATAGTCACTCTCCGATTTTTATGAAATTTGAATATTTTATAATATATGAAAAACTATGGGACACGTAATTTTTTTAGCGACGGAAAAACATATTTAAGGGGCGAAACGGTCCCTCAAAAATTTGGGCTAAAATAGAAAAATGGCGATAACTAAGAGATTAGTGAAGCGATTTTCAAACCTACCATAGTCACTCTCCGATTTTTATGAAATTTGAATATTTTATAATATATGAAAAACTATGGGACACGTAATTTTTTTAGCGACGGAAAAACATATTTAAGGGGCGAAACGGTCCCTCAAAAATTTGGGCTAAAATAGAAAAATGGCGATAACTAAGAGATTAGTGAAGCGATTTTCAAACCTACCATAGTCACTCTCCGATTTTTATGAAATTTGAATATTTTATAATATATGAAAAACTATGGGACACGTAATTTTTTTAGCGACGGAAAAACATATTTAAGGGGCGAAACGGTCCCTCAAAAATTTGGGCTAAAATAGAAAAATGGCGATAACTAAGAGATTAGTGAAGCGATTTTCAAACCTACCATAGTCACTCTCCGATTTTTATGAGATTTGAATATTTTATAATATATGAAAAACTATGGGACACGTAATTTTTTTAGCGACGGAAAAACATATTTAAGGGGCGAAACGGTCCCTCAAAAATTTGGGCTAAAATAGAAAAATGGCGATAACTAAGAGATTAGTGAAGCGATTTTCAAACCTACCATAGTCACTCTCCGATTTTTATGAAATTTGAATATTTTATAATATATGAAAAACTATGGGACACGTAATTTTTTTATCGACGGAAAAACATATTTAAGGGGCGAAACGGTCCCTCAAAAATTTGGGCTAAAATAGAAAAATGGCGATAACTAAGAGATTAGTGAAGCGATTTTCAAACCTACCATAGTCACTCTCCGATTTTTATGAAATTTGAATATTTTATAATATATGAATAACTATGGGACACGTAATTTTTTTAGCGACGGAAAAACATATTTAAGGGGCGAAACGGTCCCTCAAAAAGTGGGGCTAAAATAGAAAAATGGCGATAACTAAGAGATTAGTGAAGCGATTTTAATGATTGTTGGTATGAAAGTATCTTTAGATAAAAGACAAATTTCATAGATTCAACTTTGTTTAAATCAGAACAATTTTTTGAGCACAAAAATTGGTCGCTTTAGGTGTAATTGCCCCCCTAATTGTCACGTCCCCTGCAATAATTAAAATCGTCTCATTAATATCGAAGTTATCACGATTTGTCTATTTTAGGCCCAATTTTGAAGGGACCGTTTCACCCCTTAAATATGAGTTTCCACCGCTTAAAAATAAATAAATAAATAAAAATGAAAATAGGGGTCACAGTTTTTCATGTATTATAACAAATCCAAATTTCATTAAAATCGGAGAGTGACACTTGCATAGGTTTCCTTGTCAGTCGCTACGGCAGCGGCTCTGTGGCTCTGAGGTGTGGGCTGCTATTGCGTCTGACGCACTCCCAGTAACTAAAGGAACTTAAATCATTTATGCTGCACGGTAGCATGTAACCGCGATATCATTATACCGCAAACGAGTCAAAAAGCTTGTTTTCACTAAATGCAACATTTGATAGTAATGTAAAGGATCTAAAGAGAAACTACGGAACGAAAACCTTTTTTATTGCAATATACAAAAGTGAAAGTTACCGTACAACAAAGTATACATCGAAAAGTAACATTATCCACAAATTATTCGTTAGTGGCATTATAATTGCAATGTATTGTTAAAATACCATTGACACTTTGAACATCGAGTCGAGTTCTTCTATCAGAGAACAGGTTCCCTGCCGCACTGAAAGTGCGTTCACTAGGTGCATTTGAGGTGCAAATACTGTTGGCCAATACAGCTAGCTTAGGAAAGAGTACTGTTGCGTTTCCACCATTCAAGCAGATCGTCGTTATCACCATCAATTCGTGCTAAATAAAGGTCCACGTCATTGGTGGATTGCGCCTCGCGCATTTCACAGTCCAGCCATTCCAAAAACATGCACTTCATTATTTTGCCTGGTGCACACGGGTGACATTCTTCAGACGGCCCTAAATAAATATAACACAGATATCACTGAAACAGCAGGAGCACCATAAATTCGTACAGCTGTGTAAAGTAAAGAGTTGGAATAAGAGGATTTAAAACAGTTACAGGATATGTGAGGATTAGACAGGCATATGACCCTGACGACGGAAGAAAGCGCGGATCCTATATATTACACAAAAGATTGCATGCGTTCTTCATTATGTAGATAAGAAATACGACATGAATATTGCAATTGGAAAAATTCCCGTTAAGGACTCACTCGGAAAAGGTAGAGGCGCCGCAACCACGCACAGTGCCAAAATGGTACGGGAGTATGTATTAACGAGGTGCAACAGAGAGAGAGAGAGAGATGCACAAAAATAACCTAACGAATGTACATCAATATCGCAGTATTTATTATCAATATAAAAGACGGAGAAAGTATTCGAGGACTTGAGTGATAAGAGTAATGGATATAAAATACAATCATTTGATCTTTAAGACGGCAAGTAACACCTACCACTAAACAGGAACTAACAGACCACAAAATGGGAACAAGAAAGTAAGAAAGATCATGGAAAGTTTATTCAGTAAATGATCTTAGCACAGAAACTTCATGTTAATCACGTATAGTAACTTGTATGGTAAATTGTTAATAAAACTCTTCTGGGTATTGGACCGCATCGTCAATAATCAAGTATTTCACCAACGCCCAGGATTGGTGTTTATATTAATATAAACACCAATCCTGGACTCCCTTTTCCACCAATAAGAAGAAATAAAGCAAACACCAATGATAAGAGCCCTGAAACCACCAATGATAACTGCCAACATTTAATATTTAAGACACCAGCTTTCCCTCATCCAGCAGTAAACATAACACCCAGAAGATGGCCGCTTGCAATAGCGGCCGAAACGTTGGTGAAATACTTGATATATTGACGATGCGGTCCAATACCCAGAAGAGTTTTATTAACAATGACAACGGCCGCGGAAGCCTTCGTTTACATTGTATGGTAAAGTACAAAATGCGAAACTGAATAGCTAGTTCAACTGGATCGAGAGAACAGCTTTCGAAGCACCCGGGATAGGAAACAATTCCAAATTTCGCAGTCAGGATGTATTCTCTAGAGTCTACTTTGCTCCCGACACTCGCCTTGGACTCGAGTGGCAAGCGGGCAGCGTGGAGGAAGTCGAGCGCAGCCACACGCCTTGCCGTAACCTGCAGTACCGATACCTGTCGGACTGTCAGAGAACGACATGTATCACGCGATTGGAGCGAGCAACCGAGCGAGGTGCAGACTTCTATTAGAAAGGCAAGGAAAGCATCAGAGTGGTCGACAATGTTAAACTGATTTGGCAGTCATTGAAATCATGACGCCTAGCTGTTGGTGGCTGACAGCGATCACGTCACCGGGCCTAAGTACCGTGTTGAGCCACTGGTCGGTAGTGGCGCTGCTTTCGGCCCACTTGTCGCTACGCTAACAGCATTGGCGTCGCGGGCCGCGGCTATTGTCTGCGAGCCATCGATCTTGTCAAGACAGGCCGGCCTTCCGACAGGCTTCGCGCGGGTGGCCACGGCTGTCGCCGCCATTGTTCCCGCTCGTCGGTTTGTCGGCAGGCCGGCCAGGCCCTTGTTTATCCGCCCGCTTCCAATGCGGGACACGTCAAAAGCTGCGTGTTCCTGTCGCCGTCGATGCGTAATTGTGTATGATGCGTTTGGAAGCTAATAGCGTCCAGACAGTTGCAGCAAACATAATCCCCAGTATAATAACTGCGTTCTGGTTGCTAACACGCATTTCTCTCTCTCTCTCTCTCTCTCTCTCTCTCTCTCTCTCTCTCTCTCTCTCTCTGTGTGTGTGTGTGTGTGTGTGTGTAGTGAGTGAGTGAGTGAGTGCGTGTGAGGGATGGTGGAGGCTACGCCCCGCGATACTGTATGTCATGAATGTTGGATCTCAAATCACACCTCTCCACCAACAAAGATTGTCAATTTTTATCAAGCAACGACAGAATCTAGATACAAATAACGTTGAATCACTTAAGTTCTGGTTATCTGTCAAACAAAGCGGATATCGACTGTGGAGAAGAACAGAGGAAATGGGCGAGCCCTAAAGCACTGCTGGAGGCATTGAAGGTTGTGTGTAACTACGTGTGGTGTTATAACGCCAGTCACCCCTTTTCGGAATGACTGAAACTGATCACTAATATTTTCCTAAATCACGGAAAGTTTTATTACTTCACAGTCTCTATAACAAAGTCGTTCCACTGTAGGTGAAGTTGAACTTACATGCTGGCTGAAGTCCATTGCGTTGTGAGCTGTCTTCGGCATTCACTAAAAGATTTGATGTTACAGGATCTTTTCGTAAATTATAAACATGTCAGTTGATATGGAAACGATTTTATTTCCGTTTAAACAACGTTTAAATCAATCACATTGTCGCACAATCAAAAAATGCAGCGGCAAGCCAACAGAACTGCTTACAGGTTTGTGACTGCTAGAAGTCTCAATAAACATGGTTCCTCTCCAACATCTTTCTACGTAACCGCGTAATAAGATTGATGACAAAGTTCTGTAATTCACAATTAAACAATATTCTTTTACATTAAATATGCCAAAATACATAAATTAAAACATTACATTTAAGCTTTGACTATTTATCTCGATGTATGTACGTGTTTCATGAAATTTGTATTTAATGTGGTACACAGATTTAAAGCCATCCTTTGACTAGTGTTTACAGTGCTCAAATTATTTACATTATTTATGTTTTCGAAGTGCACACATATTTGTTTTGCCAATATCGTGTAGGCGTACTATTATTGTGACATGGAATTTTAATGTATTTCAGTTTGCGGTCATTTTTTTATTAATACGGATTTGTATATGGTTGTCATAGATTTCTTAATTTCGAAGATAGTTTCTTAGTACCAAATGGATTATTAATTTTAGGGCATGAAAAATTATCAGTATTTAATTTAGGATCCAGTGATATATAAAACATGGTCTGCCCTAATTTATTTAAACAAAAGGTATATATGAAATCATGTTGTGCAATAGTTATAACATGTAGTATTGTTGTTTTTATACAAGTTAGTATCTATGTAGATTCAGTAATTTCCGGAACTAAGTGTAATGCATTTTTAGTGTTTGCAGCTATTATTTACGAAAGTATTACAAATTGAAAATTACGTAAAAGGACAGCCAAAGTTATGTTTAAATCAAAGTACTATTTCTTAAAGGTGTTTTAATAATAGTGTTAATAGAATTTCAAACTGAAGGCGAAAATGTGATATTTTACATGTCCGGTAGTGAAGTTTTATTTTAGGTGTCAGATATTTCGTGTTTATATGTTGGCAACTGATTTTTAGGAGTGTGCAACATAGCAGAAACGTTACAGTGTGATATTTTTGTTAAATGAAAATAACTTTTAGTGTGTTGCTGCATGTGACTACGTGTGTGAATGAACTCTGATTGACTTCCATACTGATGTAATATAATGAATTTCTTGTACTTCTACACAGTGTCTGTTTAGCTACCAGCCGATAAGCAGCAGACGCCGCCTTCATTATTCGTAAGTGAAAACGGCTTCCCATTACAAGCGACATATAGTATTTTGATTTTTGTCGGCGCGTTTTCGTTTCAGTTATAAATTTATACTGTGCTCTCGTGCTTATTACATTCAAATTCATGTTTTAACAAACAGTGTGTTCTGACATCCATTTACAATTATAGTTGGCTCATGAACTAATTGTTCGAAGTAATTCTCTGAGAATGCTTTGAGTTCAATTTCGCACGATGTTTTATGCGTGCCTACTGATTTGAAAATATAAATAATGAGAGGAAAAAAGTTTCTCCGCTATTCATGGAGCAAAACTACGGCATTTGGTATAACGTCACGATTTATAATTGCTACACTTCAAATTGAAGTCGCAGGAAATTTTACAGATAGTATACACACATTCAGATGAATATACTTTAGAAATTGTATCATATTACGACACGTAGTTCATGAGATATGTGGACGTAAAGAGTACCGTTCAGGGCAAACCAGTCCATCAAGTCTCGCGTTAAAATCTATTACTTCTATCCTACTAACCTCGGTTAAACAGCTAGAGGCTGCGATAGAGGGGCGTCGTTGTTGTTGGCCGATAGTAGGGACCGAATGGACTCTCGTCGTCTCTACCGATCGACCTAAAGCAGCGACCTGCCCTGATACTGCCAGGAATGTGGCCGACATCCTACCCGTGGTTGCGTGGTAGGTCGCTCTAGTGCGTGGCAGGCGGCGCAAGACATTCCGTGGGATCGATCGTGAGACATTCCCGATTCGTCTTGCGAACGGGTTTGAGGCGCTATCTGTTCAGGACAGTGTTCTTGAGCCGGATGGTGTCTCTCGTCTTGAAAACACCACTCAGCTTGCAAGACCCAGGCAGAGAGTGGGTTTCCTTGTAGTTGGGAGCTCCAACATTGCTAGCAAGGAGGGGAAGAAGACCAACATGCACTTCGTGTGTGGTGGAGTCATTACAAATGTGGAACGGGTCCTTCTGGATGCCATGAAGGGTACAGGGTGTAGCCAGCTGCAGGTGGTGGCTCACGTCGGTACCAATAATGTATGTCGCTTCGGACCTGAAGAGATTCTCTCAGCCAGTCTTGCTTTCAAGACGAATGCAGAGCTCACCATATGCAGCATAATTGAAAGGACCACTGTGAACCTCTGGTACAGAGCTGAGAGTCTGAATCAGAGACTCAGAGGGTATTGCGACCGTTTGGGCTGCAGATTCACAGACTTCCGCCGTCGGGCGGTGGGGTTTTGGGTTCCACTGAATAGGTTAGGTGTCCAGTAGACGCAGGAAGCGGCTACATGGGTAGCGGGGGCTGTGTGGCGTGGACTGGGCGGTTTTTTAGGGTAGAGGGCTTTGTGGGGTGTTCCGCAAAGCTCTCTCAAAGGGCGCAGGTCGATCAAAGGAAAAATATAGATCTATGAACTACCGGTATAACAGTTGTAAATTGTCGTAGTTGTGTCGCGAAAAGTAGTAGTCTATCGTGTAGTGAAGTTGATAGTTAGTGTGAGTTGATATGGGTAGAGGCATTACTCGAAAATCGCAAAAAGTTTATAATAGGTTACCTTTACCAACACCCGACTCTGACGGTATAATAGCAGAAAGGTTCAAAGGAAACCTGTGTCTAATAGCAAACACGTATCCGACTCACACAATTATAGTAGACGGTGATTATAATTTACCCTCAATCTTTTGGCGAAATTATATTTTCAAATCAGGAGGAACGCATAAAACATTGTGCGAAATTGTACTCAACGCATTCTCTGAGAAATACTTCAAACAATTAGTTCATGAGCCAACTAGAATTTTAAATGGATGTCAGAACACACTTGACCACTTTGCAACAAATAATCCTGAGCTCATAACGAGCATCAAAACGGATACAGGTATTAGAGAACACAAAGCTGTTGTAGCGAGAAGGAATATCGAAAGTCCCAAAGTTACCAAAAATAGACGAAAAGTATGTTTGTTCAGGAAAGCAGGTAGAAATGCAATATATTATTTCCTGATAGACAGTTTCTACTCGTAGCTAACACTAAACGTTCGTTTAGATCAGATGTGGCTCAAATTCAAAGACGTGTTATCAACAGCAATTGACAGTTTTATACCAAATAAATTAATAATATAAGGTGTGCCCCCTTGGTGCACCAAACAAGTCAAGACACTGTTGCAAAAGCAACGGAAGAGGCATGCTAAATTTAAATAAACACAAAATCCCCAGGATTGACGACCCTACACAGAAGCTCGAAATTTAGGAAGGATTTCAATGAGAAATGCCCTCAGTACTTTTCACATCGAAAATCAATCTCGAAATTTGACTAAAAACCCTAAGGTATTTCGCTCATATGTTAAATATACCAGGGCAAAACACAAACAATTCCCTCACTACGTGATAGTAATAGAGATCCTGCCGATGATAGCGCTGCTAAAGCATAGTTACTAAACATAGCTTTTACAAACTCATTCACCAAAGAAGACAAAACCAATATTCCAGATTTATAATTACTAAGAGAGGCTGTGATGAGTAACACTGATATCCTCGGAGTAGTGAAACAACTTAAATCAATTAAGACGAATAAGTCTTCTGGTTCGGACTGTATGCCCATTAGATATCTAACTGATAATGCTGAAGCGATAGCTACTTTCTTAACAGCCGTGTACAACCGCTCTCACAAAAAAGGATCTGTACCAAAAGACTGGAAAGTTGCACAGGTCACACCTATATCCAAGAAAGGCAGTAGGAGTAACCCTCTAAACTGCAGGCTTGTTTCATTGACGTTATTTTGCAGCAGGGTTTCGTAATATATCCTATAAATCACCTGAAGATCAAAACCAACTGCAGAACGATCTACATATGATATCACTATGATGTGAAAATTGGCAATTGACTCTAAATTATGAGAAGTGTGAAGTCGTCCTCATCAAACGAAAAGAAATCCGTTAAACTTTGTTTACAAGATAAATCAATCAAAAGTGAAGGCCGTAAACTCCACAAAATACCTAGGAATTACTATTTCTTCCGACTTAAACTGGAAAGAACACGTAGATAATGTCGTGGGAAAGGCGAACCAGCGACTGCGTTTTGTTGGTAGAACCCTTAAAAGATGCAACAGAAGTACTAAAGAGACTGCATACACTACGTTTGTCCGTCCATTTTTGTAGTATTGCTGCCCAGGGATCCTTATCAGGTGGGTTTGACGGAGGACATCGAAAGAGTCCAAAGAAGATCAGCTCGCTTTTTATTGTCACGATACAGGGAAGACAGCATCACGGAAATGGTACAAGATTTGGGATGGAAATCGTTACAACAACGGCGCTTATCCTGTGGCGTGGGTTACTTACGAAACTCCAATCGCCAAACTGCATTCTCCTCCGAATGCGAAAATATGTTATTGACTCCCACTTATAGGTAGAAAAGTTCATCAGATTAAAATACGATAAATTAGAGCTCGAACGGAGAGATTCAGGTGTTCTTTCTTCCAGCTCGCTATTCGAGAATGGAATGGGAGATAAATAGTATGAAGTTTTTTCGTTGAACCGTCTGCCAGGCACTTAAATGTGATTTGCAGAGTTACCCATGTAGATGTAGATGAATAAAATTGTTTCTCAAAATAGAGTAATTTCGTTTAAGGTGATGTATGTGTGTCGTTCGTGTACCTGTAAGAAGTAGCTTATAAGGATAACAGCGGAAACTGCGTGGCATTTACATGTGTTTGTCTGTCGACTGCGCTAAAAATGCCATCTCTTGGTTCGAGTTGTAGGCTATGCTTGCCTTGACGTCTGTGATTACGTATTTTGTTTCGCTGTTTACGAAAATTACTTTGCAAGAATTACGTTTGTTCCGCCATTTAAAATGATAATTTCTTTGAAAGTATAGGGCAGGAAAAGCCAAATCAATCTTCTCTGACATGAATTGTACAACACCATGGCGCTTCATTATGTACGTCGAAAATCTAAGACAGTTCTGAAAGTCAAAATAATCAACATTTTACAAATTTTATCTATCTGTTGTCGATCTACGTTTATTAAATGTAAACAATCTCAGTAGGTGTAATAGTAGCCTCCTTAAACTCTCATATGGGGTGACTTAAAAAATCATGAAACACTTCAGTCAGAATGGTTGAGGGTGGGCCAGAACCGACGTCCTCCAGTTTGGAAGTCCAGTCTGTTACCAAGAGGGGAACGAGTATGCAGGGCCGATTTACAAGTAACTATAATTACTGGAATTTTAAGTGTTATGGAACTGCTCATTTGTGCGTTTAGTACGCCACCGGGCAGTGCTCAATCCGAAACTTGTTATCATTGTGTTACAGCAAACTAAATCAGTAATTAAATGATTGGTTTGAACACCACAATGCTTTACAAGGCATGGTCCTGTTGGCCGTGCTGTGACATCGTATTCAGTGCTGCCATCGTAAGCAGCAAACAGAGGAACAGAAAGCAGTGAGTTTGGTCCCAAATCAATGCAAGGGGAGGTAACTTGTATGTTATTAAAATGAATTTATATATTTCAGAGAGCGAAACAAATTCTAAATCTTATCCCATGTGATTTTTCTGCTCCAATGTTTCTTTTTAACTTACAGAACGTAGGCATAACATGTAACTTCTTGGGTTATCCCATTTTAATAGCAATAATTTCAACTACAGATCTATGAAATGTTCAATTATCCCACTCGTCCAATTACAGATATTCTTAATTTTGTCAGTCGCTACTTTTCTTCCTACTTTAAGTATACGATATTTTCGTATATAATTTTAGAACAACAGAACAATATTTCAAACTCTTCAAAATGTTCAAATGTTTGTATAGTTTATGGGACTTAACTAGGGGGTCATCAGTGCCTAAACTTAAAAACTACTTATGAATTAGCCAACACTAAGGACGGCAGAAATATCCATGCCTGAGGGGGGATTCCAACCGCTGACCGTAGTGGCCGTGCAGACCCTGACTGGCGCGCCTCAGTCCCCTCGGCCACCGCGGCCGGCTCAAACTCTTCTCTCAGCATCATATTGTCACTGAAGATGATAGTATATAAAAGTTGCAAGAAAGATAGTCCACATTACTCTGTGTTTCTACTTATGATTTTGAATACCTCTAATATGAAGATGCGTCGATGATTACACTTATACAGGGTGTTTCACTAAGTGTGTTTGCCTCTGTAACTTATAATAGGTAACGGGAAATTGTAATGCGGTAGGTCAACACAAGAAATGTTACACTTTCTGCGGAGCTATGAACGTAGTTTATTGTATGATTTTCCACAGAGTTACAGCACAACGATATAATCTACTGGTGTCAAATCGGGCGACCTTGCGGGCCATGAATGAGGACCATGGTGCCCCAACCATATTCCTGCAAACCTGTGGTTTAGTTCTTTCACAACAGCACGCGCAGAATGGGCTGGGTGACCATCGTGCTGCATCCACATATGGACTCTCGTGTGTAATGTTCAAGGAGACCACCCAAACTGTCGGCTATAAAAGCGCGATATAACTCACCTGTCAGTGTACCTGGGAAGTAGTGTGGACCGATGATTTCATTGCCAAGGATTCCATACCACATGTTAATAGACCACCTACGCTGACGGTCGAGAGGTCGTACCCACCGAGGATTGCCTGCGGCCCAGTAGTGCATGTTATGGCGATTAACTGCACCATAATTTGTGAACATGGACTCATCAGAGAACATAACACTTTATAAAGACTCCAGCGTGAAATTACGCATGACCCACTCACAGAATGTCACTCTTGCACGGAAATCGTTCCCATGCAGCTCCTGGGTCAGTGACAGGCGGTACGGGTAAAACCTGTAGCCGTGTACTATACGCCACACAGATGTGAGACTGACACCAGCAACTGCAGCAACGGCTCGTAAGCTGACATTAGGATCATGGTGTAGTGCAGCTAAAACAAACACCTCTGTCTCCTCACTTCTTGCAGATCTTCGTCTGTTACAGCGGCGCATTACCAAGCTGCCTGTTTCCCGAAGTTGCTGTTCGGTACGTAAGAACGTAATGGCTGCCGGGGCTCTTCGCCTAGGATATCTCACGGCATACGCCGTGGCTGCTTCAGTGGCATCGTAATGGCACTCGCCGAGCATCAACAACATGTCAACGTACTCGTTGTTCGTGTATTCCATCGTCATCCGATGTCAGTAACTGTGGTATATTGAGCCCCGGTTGTTTGTGTGGCTCCAACTGTCGGGTATACGGCCGTGTGCGGCGACAGTCGGCAGTCTAACAGCGCATAGAGGAAGCTTCTCGCTCCGTGACACCGGCGACGTTACAACTCGGCGGCACCACATTTAGAAGACGAATTGCATTATGCGCAGCGTTTGTGATATCTGCCCCTGAAACTTTGAAGGATTGTAGCTCCCAAACTAACAGTGATAGGAATGTAGTTTAAATTGATTTGGACGCAGCTGGTTTCAACGAATCCAATGCACGATTAAAAAAAAACCCTATTGTTTGTTCCATTTAAAAAATTATATCTTTGTGCTGTAACTCTTTGGAAAATGGTACAATAAACAATGTTCATAGCTCCGCAGAAAGTGTAACATTTCTTGTGTTGACCTACCGCATTAAAATTTCCCGCCACCTATTGTTTTATAAGTTACAGAGGCAAACAGACTTAGTGAAACACCCTGTATATGTGATTCGCCAGCATTACAGATAATTTTAATGGATGAGTAAAACTATTGGAATTGCAACTCTTTGGTTTTAAATGCGTGAGTCCAGTTGAATCCGTAAGAGATGTAGGTCGCTTCTAAGTAACCAACTTCTGCACGCTAGCAGGCGAGACGCAAGATAATGTGCAATTTAAGTGCATCGGCGGCAGTGGAGCGGGGCCTACAATTCTGTCCGTCGCTGGACGGAAAGACGGGTGGAAGTGACAACAGGAGGGCGACAGGGCCAGAGACAGCAAATTACGGCGTTAACGAATCGATACCAGCTCGTTTGGAGCCACGTGCCGGAGTGGGCCACTGTACATCTTCATCCATTCCTAACTGTGATGAGCAAATTTAACATTATTAGTGTAGACAATATTGTAAGCTCACATCATACATACAATAAAATTTTATTCCAAACTTTGGTAGAATATTTACTCATTAACCTAGAAAGAGTACATTAATTAGATAAGTTTTGGAATTTTCCGTAACAGAAAAGTACCACGATATTTATCATAACTTTCATAACTCAGAAATGTGTCAAATAACAAGCACAGATAGTTTGTATTAATTTCAATCAAATGTTCAAATGTTTGTAAAGCTTATGGGACTTAACTACGGGGTCATCAGGCCCTAAACTTACAAACTACTTATGAACTAACTAATACTAAGGACGGCACAAATATCCATGTCCGAGGGGGGATTCCAACTCCCGACCGTAGTGGCCATTCAAACCGTGACTGGAGTACCTAATCGTGGATTAGACATATGTCAGACGGGAGTAAATTGAAAGAATCCTCAGGATGAGTAGTCAAATGTTCAAATGTTTGTTAAGCTTATGGGACTTAACTACGGGGTCATCAGTCCCTAAACTTACAAACTACTTATGGACTACTCACGAACTAGGACAGCACAAATATCCATGCCCGAGGGGGGATTCGAACCCCCGACCGTAGTGGCGGTGCAGACCGTGACTGAAGTGCCTCAGTCTCCTCGGCCACCGCGGCCGGCTATTAATTTCAGTTCTAATGTTGCTCGCATGCATGATTTCATGTAAATAACGATTCTTCAACGTCATCTTCATTGTTGAAACTTCTTTAACCCTTTGGAAAATGTGATGTAAGTAGGAAAAAATATACTGCATATATGGCACGGATTACTGATTTTCATGTCTTTGGATGAATGACATATCTTGCATCAGTGTCGTGGGTACTGTAACCTCATAATAAATTTATTACTTCCAAATGCTAATGACAACATGTGCTGTCGCACAAAAATACAAGTAACCACTTGTACTGCACGGCCCCTACGGTCGGGGGTTCGAATCCCCCTCGGGCATGGATATTTGTGCCGTCTTTAGTATAAGGTAGTTCATAAGTAGTTTGTAACTTTAGGGACTGATGACGCCGTAGTTAAGTCCCATAAGCTTAACACACATTTGAACTTTTTTTTTTTTTTTTTTTTTTTTTTTTGAAGCACTTGTAGAATTGAATTAGACAAGTTATGTCCACAAAAATGAACGCTTTCATTTATTTATGGAACAATGATCAGAGGACCAATAACTAAGTTCACCGAAACTACTTATTTGATAATAACTGTGCTGGAGACGAATTTGCAATATTGTAAAATAGCTTCGTGCGAAGATTTTTGCATCAAAATTATACTAGTCGCCCAGGTGAGCTTGCTACCTCAGATAATTTTGAAACACGTCCACCTAATTTGTATCCGTGTTCCATATTTTATTTCACACACAAAAATGTATTAGTACCGTCGTTGGTCAATTTAAAATTCATCTATTGTGTATTTTACTCATTTAATTAACTGACTAGGATTTTAATTAATTTATTGAAATTGTTATTTATTTTCTTGCCCACACATTTATGAATATTTTTCTCCAGTGTGTATTTATTTGTATTTTCATATTATGTGTAAGGTAGCTTTAACATTGAATAATTGCTGTGCAATGGTTAGCAATCGGTACTTCGACCTTTAGAGCCTCGTATTGTAGTTATTAGTGCATGTCCTCATTCATCGTCTGCTCAGTCTTCTACTGCAGGCTGGTCGATCTGGTTCTGGTAAGATTGTGCCAACCTTGCTACACCTGATGAAGCCACTCCGAGCAGTTAGGGGAGGTAAAAGTGTTTCCCTGGTAGCTTAAGTTGGTAGTGAATAGCGCTGAAGGCACCCCAACGGAAGTGTGGCCAGGGAGCGTCCTGCGCATGGTCTGGGGCTTCATTCTTCCTTGGGCCTTCGCAGTGAGTACTTGTCTGGGATCATGCTGAGGAGTGCATCTAGTTAGAACTTACAGCTTTTCATATTGCTAGTTTTGTACTTAGAAATTTTCTGAATAATTCTTTCTCCGTGTGGGGAGAAGTGTTCAGTGGTTATCTGAAGTTCTTTGAGTCTAGTAAATTTAGATTCACGCTATTATTTTAAATTTTGAGTTTCTTGCCCTGATGAGACCGATCGCACAACGTGCGTTCGCAACGGTCTGTGTCGGGCTGCAGCCATGAGAACCAGTTGGTTGGTTAAGTGTTTTATTTCTTCTTTTTTTTCTTATTTAATTCCACACGTGTATTTTGCAATAATGTTTGTACTGTTGTAGAGTTTCTTTGATCGACACTACACGTGGTATTTACTGATTTTGCATATGTCTCCTCGAAAATGAATCCGCTAGGAAATCAGTTTAAAATTATCATGTAATCAAGACGACCGCCATCTCTCCTGCTGCTGCTAGCATCGCCGTTGTAGGATTGTAGTTTGAGTAAGTGTCGCTAACCACTGGCGTCTGATTGAGTTTTTGAATGTGTGTGTTTTTATTGTTAAATTACTGTGTGTATGGGAACGTTCTCCACATAGCTCCACGTTCATATACGCGCAGATTCAGCTTTTACTATAGGCAGTAGTAATAGTAACTTGTCTAACTAAATTGTACAGGTGGTTCATTTATTGTAATTTATCTGGTGTTCCCCACCCCTATGTTTTTCTTAGAATACATAGAATTTATTTAAAATTAATTACTCCCTGTGTTCTTCATTTCAAATGTTTGTAAAGCTTGTGGAACTTAACTGCGGGGTCGTCAGTCCGTACACTTACAAACTACTCATGAACTACCTTATACTAAAGACAGCACAAACATTCATGCCGGAGGGGGGATTCAAACCCCCAACGGGGGACGACCTCGCGCATCGTAGCATAGCGCCTCAATGCGCTCGGCCGCTCCGCCGCGGCTCCTCATTTCACACCTCTCATTTTTCATAATAGGGATTCTGTGGTTTTATTGTGTTTTTGATAACATTTGGCTGCTCGCTTCACACGTTAAGAATATAAATTTCCGTTGCGCTGAAACAGAGGCTAATTTCATTTTAGTTTTTGGAGCAGCCATTATTAAGTTGTCGCTATTGCCAGAAAGTGAATTTCATCTTTCGTGTGCTGTAAATGATTATATCTGGCGACGACTACAGTAATTTATTTAGCTGGTTTGTGGTTGATAGTGTATTTGAGTTCTATTTGCAGTCGAATTATGAATCTGGGTGCCACAGCCAGGTTATTTCATGACAGAATATCTGTACTTAATTTGTTTATATGAGTTCAGTTAGAAAGTTGGTTACAGCTAACTTGCAATTTATAACAACCACAGCCAACTTTTTTGCAATTTTATCGACTTCATAATATATTCATCATTCTCCATCAGCTCTGAAATCCAAGGTTCCCCTACCTAAAAATTTACGTCATAATTACAGCTCACCGTACTGAGGAAAAGTGAATAAAGCCACCTGGTGGGATGTGATAACTCATATCGAGAAAATGAGGCTCTCTTTGTCCAAAAGACGAAACTAAAGAGAATTCTAATTCCTGTGTCCGTAGGACTGTTCTTCCTACATTCGCAAGAGAACTACTATGAAGTTTCTATGGGTGGTAGGGTGGCTGAATTTTGAAAAGTACTAAACTGCAAAGCACAACCGTCCCTTTATGCAGACATTACATTAAAATTCACTAAACTCTACGTTAAACAATGTGTTAAACTACAGTCAAGCCTAGAAAGTATCACCTCAAAAATGAATGCACCAAACAAAGAAATGATTCGAAAGGAAATAGCGGCATGTCTTGGTAGCGCGATTACAAAAATAAAAATGGATGACCCCACCACACATGAAAAGCTCCTGCCTAAGGATATCAGGCAAGTGAAGAGCAGATCGATAATGGACACTCACTGAAGTTCAAATGGAAAGATAAATCCCACTTTCAAGAATAAAATTTGAATCAGCCGTTGAAGCATTGTCAGCTAATCAGCTAAACAGAGAGGAAGATTAAAAGTTCGCATCAGAGCGTCGAAGTTGGGGTTTCAGTAAAATGTGGGCCACTGTCAAATTTGCACCACGGCGGCACTGAGGAGGGTCCTCACGATGGAGGAGTTGACCGTATATCAACCAAGCATGGGCGATGCTTAGCCAGCGGAGACCCGCATGAAGGACCTCCACACTTTCGTTGTCTCCTTTATTGTTCTCATTTTATTGGGCGTTGATAGTGTGCGCCATCCATTGATCCACGACTCGAGATCTCGGTTACTAATATCTAACGGAGTTCCGTTGCCGGTATACTGATTTCCAGAGACGGTTTTTGGGTAGCCTCTTTGTCTAATCTGTTCATTTCCATCTGTTCCGACGTTATCTGGAGTCCAGAGAGATACTACAATCGTACACATTGTTCGACGGCAAAAATAGTGCTTTAACTGTGTAACCGTGACGTTATCGACACTATGGGTCAGTATCTCTTAATTCACGTTTCTTGCAATGAGAGGGAGAAAGTCTCGTGAGATACTCGGTGGAAGTAATGTCGCAATTGAGAGAAAGGACTGTTATTTCGTAGTAAAGTGAAGAAAATTACAAACAGTGCATAAATAAAATTAAGAATATTTTATTGCTCGATAATTCAACCGCACTCTGACAAACACCATGTATTATTCATAGAAAATATGACATCAACTGCGATTGGGCAAAGCTGAAAATGTGTACCCAGCTGGGATTCGATCCCGGGTCTCCTGCTTTCTAGGCAGTTGCGCTGACCCCTACACCACTGGGGACACAGCACAACTGCCTAGAAAGCAGGAGACCCGGGGTCGAATCCCGGATGGGTACACAATTTCAGTTTTGCCCAATCGCAGTTGATGTCATATATTCTATGAATAATAAATAATAACAACTGCAGGATCAGAAGTGACGTCTGGTCTTTCGGAACAGACGTCACATGTATATAAACACCATGTAGTTGCTTCCTACCGACGCAGGTATGGCTCACAATGAACTTGTTTGCCCCTTTCATCTACCAACTCTGATGGATCCATTTACCAGCGCAACCATTGCAGCTACTGCTACACAGTTCTGAAGAACCGATATAAGTGGCTCTCAGAAACCATTGCGAGGTGTGATGGGTTTGCACATTCCGAACGCATCTTCAGGTGTACAGCTGTCTGTTACAACCAGAGGCTGGGACACATCTCGCTGAGGAAAGTGGACTGTTTTAATCAAACCATGGTCCGGAAATCTGTCACACAAAATGGTTCAGGATAGCTTATACTGTTATCACATAGGTTAGTTAAGAGCAGTGATACTGCTTGTAAGGGAAGAGAATAACACTATCAATAGATGCTTTTACTAATTGCGAACTACGAGTAACAGTGTTAAATCATTTTCTCCGTTTGTATTTCATGCTGGATTGTGATAAGTGTTAACCAGAAGAGACGTTACACCTTGCTCCAAGCTTCTACTTGTGCGCCTTTGTTTCTACCCATCTTGCTTCATGATGCTGATAGGGATCTGTCCGTTGCACAACATAAACGTTAGTAGGTTTACTACTGAAATGTCTGACTCTTTGAATTTGTCGCATATCACTGGCATAGCCCACCTATTCGCAGCAGTTGTGGTCGAATAGTGACTGAGATTAGTGTGTCTGATTACCAAACGAGATGGCACTAGGGAAATATACGCTGATGTAACATTAATCATAATTTGAGGAAACTGATTAATGACGATCGCGAGGTAATCTTTGTGAGATGAAAATGTTTTTGTAGATAGGTAAGAGATTTCTTAAATTAATTTTGCGGCACGTATAGAACATTTATCAGATAGTCATCCTTAGGGCATTTCCAATGTTAGTTTCTGCTGATCAGTTCTTTATCTTGATAAGGTGCAATTTACCTTCCTTATGTCAATATAGTTGTGTGATAAAAAATCAAGCGACATGTTTTATTCATATTCCTCTAATGCTGACAATCGCTGCTTTAAACACAGTATAAGGTGAAGTGTAATAAATGTTGTAAGTTCATGCCGATTAATCAATGTTCATTGAAACTGTGAAAGCAACCTTCGTCTGTCAATGTCGTTATTTCTACTGGCTTACGTAAATTTATGTCTGATATAATCCAAGTTAGAAGCTTGCATTGTCTTTCAGAAAAAACTATTAACTGTAGGCTTAAGATTATATCAGCTCGAACATGTTCATCAATTCAATGTTCAAATATTTGCAAATCTATGGGACTTCTTTGGTTATTAGTCCCTGGTCTTACAAACCATTTAAACTAAGTTAACTAATCTGAGAACAACGCACACATCCGTTCCCGAGAGAGGACTCGAACCTCCGACGGCGAGATACCGCGCGCTCCGCAGCGAGGTGCCTTAAAATGCTCTGTCACTGCACCGCGACACATGTTTATCAGCAGTATCTCAATGATCAAATGAAATTTTATTATCTGGGCATGAACTGCGTCTCTAAGAATTACAATGTCGTCGGGATGTTAAACCTTAATCCTTCTTCCTGTCTTTAGTCTGCTCGACAGTGCAATTCGTCGTGACAGTAAACAGTAGCGGTCCAAACATACACGGTTCATAACTGCAGTAGATGAAGTCCTTAAGATCACATCATAAAAGGAATCTGGGTAGCCCCTTTACACTAGCAAACCTGGTTAGCACTAGTATCATTAAGGATGCTCAGGCAATGATCAACTACTACATTCACCTAATGAAAACTGACTACTGCGATGATGCAAGTCCACCACACTTCACCTGCCTGAGTGCCCAAAAATAAAATGAAAATAGTTTAAATAACTAGAGAAACATCCCTACCAAATTAGTCAACCGAAAACGATAAATCACTAATGTAACACATTCCGATACCTTCCTCCCAAGAACAGACGTGACACCCCGTACATCGGCCACGGAAAGCCAAATTGCACGCGGGTCAATTGGCCGAGTATGGGCGGAAAAGTTTTGCTCGCTGTGTGGACGACCGTACTAAAGCCGTCGTCACACGGAACGAGTGTGGCCAACGTGGCGAGTTTCTGACGTCACAACATGCGAACCGAACGTTAGCGAGGCTTTCCCAACGTGTGGGGTAGTATCAAGCATGCCACATATTCTCAACGAGCGTCTGAACGATCACCAATAAGGTGGGAGAACGCCCCCGACGTCACACCGCGTGGCTATCAGGGAAGGGGCAGCTCTTTTCGGTAGACGAATACGCCATGTTGGCCGTCGTATTCTGTGGTTTTTATCTATATAACTTAGGTCTTATGAATGTATGACATTTCAAAACAAAAGTAACTGAGTAAACTGAGAATCTCTCGGAAAACGGCCATTAAGGTCCTATTTGTTAGATTAAATTACTGGAAACGTCTTATAATAGTTAAAAAATTTCCGTATTACAGTAATCTGCCGTTTAAGGGAAGGCGGACTGAATATCTATCAGCACGAATAGTTCTTTGTAACATTTGTTGTAATTACATTTCAGCAGTAGCATATACGACACGACTAATACCGTAGGTGAGGTTACATTGGTAGTGTAACTGGCTGTAGCGTGGGGGGTTAATTTGTGGACTACAGATATAAAATATATATTTGGAAACATTTTCGTTTCACTTTGTTTGGGTCACCTGCACTCTTATTTAAATTTATGAATAAAAAACAGTCTAGAGTGCAATAATTTATTTCATACAACTAGTTTCAGTCTTATTTAGACCATCTTTAGGAATTTAGACTCCATGGATGTTGCGGGGCTGGCAGGTAACTGGGAGCCTTCCAGTGATAAAAAATCAAGCGACATGTTTTATTCAGATTCCTCTAATGCTGACAATCGCTGCTTTAAACACAGTATAAGGTGAAGTGTAATAAATGTTGTAAGTTCATGCCGATTAATCAATGTTCATTGAAACTGTGAAAGCAACCTTCGTCTGTCAATGTCGTTATTTCTACTGGCTTACGTAAATTTATGTCTGATATAATCCAAGTTAGAAGCTTGCATTGTCTTTCAGAAAAAACTATTAACTGTGATGCACTAGAAGGCTCCCAGTTGCCTGCCAGCTCCACAACATCGATGGAGTCAAAATTCCTGAAGATGGTCTAAATAAGACAAACTAGTTGAATGAAATAAATTATTGCACTCTAGACTGTTCTTTATTCATAAAGATTTAAAATAGGTCGCGGTGATGCTTCAAGGCTCTACATAAATATTATATCTTCTTTTATTCGGTTTCCTGCATAATATTCGGTGCTATGAAGAAATAAGTACGCACCCTCTGAGGAGTGAGTTTGTTGGATTCTTTTTATGAACAAGACAGTTTGCACCTCACTTTGAGTAAAATACGCATTTATTGTTTCACGTATTACATTTTACACGTTCTTAAAATTCTTGTACTGAATAATAACATTGACCATGAAAGCATGATCTTTTAAGATTTACTAAACAGCGAGACTTTTGGAATAATCTTTGTTATGATGGCCTATTCTAATTTTATGTCGCACAGTTCGTCATGAAACTTTTATTATTCGCAGCACTTAGTGATATAAAATGCAACTTTTGTAACAGTCTTATGTTCATAGGTATTTTGTTGTTACTTATTTAGATCTATCACAGAACATAAAGAACAGAAGCGCAAGCGCTGAAGTAAGCGATTCAATAGAGGTAAAGCAGGAATTCCACTATTTTGATTTGATGAACAGTGTCATTCCAGCAACTGATACCGCCGACAACTGTCGCTGGAGCGCGCTGCGGTCGCGTGTAGCTCGTTGAGGCACACGTCTCGTATGCTTAAGTCGCGCCGTCTCCGAGCGTTCAGCCGCACGGTGGACTCGGCACGTTGACCACACACGTTCATGACACACGCTCCGTGTGCCGATGGCTTAAAGCCCCTAGGTGCTAGGTGTGGTGCGCGCGGTTGCTCTCCGTCATACGCTGGAGTCTACCCTAAGGCATGGGCGTGTGTATTGTCTATAGGTTACTTGGTTTAAATAGTTTGTAAATCTAGGGACTGATGACAAAAAAAATGTTTAAATGTTTGTAGAACTTATGGGACTTAAGTACGGGGTCATCAGTCCCTAATCTTACAAATTACTTACGAACTAGCTAAGACTAAGGACGGCACAAATATCCATGCCCGAGGAGGGATTCGAACCCCCGACCGTAGTGGCCGTGCAGACCGTGACTGGAGCGCCTCGGCCACCGCGGCCGGCTGGGGACTGATGACCATAGCAGTTCGGTTCAGCAGGTTTACAAATAATTGAATTTTGCTCGGCACTTCTCGATAGTACTAACATTTTGCTTAGCAGTGTCATATGGCTCTTTTTCTTTCCGACTTATGATGTGATATTATTTGAACTTCCAGCGGCCATTTTCCTAAACTCTCCGGTGCTAAAGTACAAACTTCATTTCAGTAATGGAGAAAATTTACGGTTTCAATTCTTTTTCAGGTTGCAGCCAATCTTATTTAAGGATATTTTCAAGACTATGTGCAGTATTTGAAAATATCCTTGCCCATTGGCAGATGTAACTGATAGGTACAGCGTGGTTGCCGAGATACTGACAACATCTATCGTGTTAAACTTTCAGGCATTTTACAAAGTGTTTCCTCGAGATGAATTTCTCCGTCTTTGTAAAATGACTAAAAAAGTTATATCCATTTTCGGCTCAACTTGAGTTGGAAAGTCTTACTTCAATAATGAAATTGAGTCGCTTATTTTAGCGGGGCCTTAAGTCCATTTTTTCTGACAATTTGTGCTATCTACATTTCTGTGTTCTTTAGGGGCCGCCTCATCTTTAAGTGTGGAAAGGTCATCCACGTTTTGTCAGATACCCGAAACATACAGTGCAGAAATTCTGCTTTATTTTAATAATGCCCCATTTCCAAGAAGTAAGGCACTTTTTCTTTTAACTTTTCTGTATAATAACTCCATGTACTTTATTGGGATTCTTTGACTGTGAGAAACCTAGAAAGAACGATATAAATAAAACATCTACAGTTTGTTTCAAAGTCATACGATCTGTTATCCATAAAAAGAGCAGGAGGAAAGGACTACTGAACAGTGCGAATGTAATCAACACTGATTAAGTAAAGGGACTGGATAATACCAATTGCCGAGCTGAGCTAATATTAGCAAAATCTGCCGGACAACCTAGCACATGCAGATCTAAATTTTTTGAATCCATTATACAAAATAACCCATTAGCAGTTGAAGCACATTTTATGGATTTTAATACTAAAGATGAACAAGATCGGTTCCTCCAGAGCTTAATACAGACGAAGAAATGACACAGTAAAAGGTATACGGATTACACTAATCTGATCATATCATACTGCAGGAAGAGCACATCCCAGAATTCTGAAATACTATTCGTGGCTAACTGCTGCGGAAACACCAATTAGAAAGGATTATATTGATTTACAATATTGATAAATGGGCAGATTTTTTGAATTCTTAAATATTGTCCATTAAACAGCTTTTTGTGATGTTCTAACCACGAAAACTTGCTATTGTGAAACTCTGCATAAAGTTCCAACTAATTTTTATTGTGCAGTGGCTATCTAGCAATGTACCCTTGGTTCCTCCATGGAAGAATCTAACATCAAGTCACGTAGAATTCAGCAAGATGCTCGTCGTCGGTGACATTACTTAAATAAAATTAAATCACATCTCTTGTAAGAAAAACACACCTATAATAATAGTAAGGTCAGAATGGGTACAAAAGTTACGTCACTACCTGCTGAAAGTAAACAGTGTAAGTTTATTTAGAAAAAAGAATACGTCTTTCTCACTTGTGCCCGAACGTTTTTCATTTTCCTATGTGGACTTTCTAACTCTCTTTCGGAAAGTGCCTTCCTTTAAACATCATAGTTTGATATGTTAGTTTTACTTCCTATCTGATTCTGACCTGTCGTTTCGACCACAATATTCTGTAGACAATCCCGAGCCCTTTGTTTCTGTTGCTCTACTTCTTGTTCAGATGTTTATATAGCTTATGGGACTAAACTACGGGGTCATCAGTCCCTAAACTTACAAACTACTTATGAACTAGCTAACACTAAGGACGGCACAATTATCCATGCCCGAGGGGTGATTCGAACCCCGACCGTAGTGGCCGTGCAGACCGTGACTGGCGCGCCTCAGTACCCTCGGCCACCGCGGCCGACTCTACTTCTTGTCTACTCGCCACTACATCGTCAACCTGGTTACCGAAGTGTTTATCTCCCATTTTTTTCGACCTGTAGTAACGATTCTTGTAACTTTCTCAGCTGAGATCTCGTTAGCATGGACCTATTTCAGCGTACTTTGGAAACAGCAACTATCTACAAAACTGCACGCCCACTTACCAGTTGATTAAACCAACAACACCAACATAGAAAAATTCTCAGAAATACTGCAACTGCACAGCAACAATCTCCGATGCACGACCTGTGAACTTGCGAAAGTAGTGAAAAACATGTACAAATTACTAATTTGATGTCCTATTCAGCATAGTTTGCAAGCCTATGAAATACAGTTTTCAAGCACTGTCTGCAGTGGCGTCCTAAATGACAAATTGTGACCTAACATATTCCCTTTATGTATTTGTCAGAACTGATAATTGCTGCAGCCTCGAGAAAAATTAATTAACGCACTTGCGATCGAACGCTATACTCCGACTAATAATTACTCTGAAAGAAATGAATAAATGAACTAAGCCGTCAAGACATTACATGCAAGCAATAAATAATGTTTCAAAGGTCCGAATATGCAGGGAAATATGTCTCAGTGACTTCACTCCTTACAATGTAAAGGTTTTTATATTTTTAATTGTAACTTATTTCACAAAAGTCCTATGTTAAAGAGAGATATTGAGCTGTGGTCGTAAATCGACATAATATTTGATTATATAATAAGTTGTAATAGTTTTTACTAGTGATATCTCTCCTGTGGTTACTGCAAGAAAAAGAAAATGCCTTGTAAACTATTAAAACACTTTTTCCACTTTTCTCGAAAACTATATTAGGCCCCTTCTGAAATAAGCGACTCAATTAAATAAGTTACAACTACGTGGTAGCTTAAGTGATAAAGTTGGTAGGGTAAGATGGTACAATTTCGATCATTTCGGACAAATGTCATTGTAACTGGAAATATATTGAGAAAATAAATAATTTTAACTATTTCACTTGTTCCCGGATGTTTAATGAATATATAACACAAATATTAAACAATTACAATTGTTGGTATAAACACTATAAAAGGTTACAGAATTGAGAAAAATCGATCGAAAATGTACCACACTAAGTACAATTATGATCACTTCCTCATACAATTTTGATAATGGGCATCTTCCACATAGAAAGCACTTTTTCTTTAAGGCACCAGTGTACACTTCGTGGTAGCAAACATTGCATATTTAGCAGCGAATCCAATCACCCTTAACCAGAAAATGTATAAGTAGCTTCACTTACCTCTTAAAAGGAAAAAAAAATTATATCTCCTTAGCACAAAGTGCTACATTCTTGGAAAAGACAGGAGGAGCTGTAGAAAACTGCTACACTTCAACGCCACACAATGAGACACCATGAAATTGACAAATGGCGTGAAAACGTATGTTGATCTGAATTGTACCTATATCGAATTTGTATCGCCTTACCCTACACATTTTATTACGTATTCAGTGAATCTGACTTAAACATTCAGTGTGATTGTCATGTAATTGTTTGAGAACTGTAGTCATGACACTGTCGTTATACAATTGCTAGGTAATGGTTTCGGATTTTTACTAATAGTTGTGATAATTTATTCCTTTCCCAAAGTCAATCTGTAAAGATTATCATATGTTTTTTTTCTTTTCTTTTGTTGCTGTACCTCTGTTAAAATGTAAGAATTTTGCATAGAACACATTATTTGCAGTTGCAATACATTTTTTTTCTTCTTTTATTCATTCTTCACGATCTGTATCTTCAGTTTTCAGAATTTCCTGATACGGCATAGCGTGTAACCTTGCCGCATGCAAACCGATCGTGTGTTCCGCGCGCGAAATTTCTGCCGGCTAGCGGCGAGATGGCGTAAGACTGCAATAAAGCGAGAATGGGTGACCGCGTGCCGAAGATTCCGTGGCCGCCGCTGCCCGCCCGGTTAACAGGCCAGACGAGGAGTGTGTGGAAACCAGACAACAAGCGACACAGATCCCCTGCTTAAAACGGCGGTGGGGAATATTCGTTGCATTTAAAATGTGTAGACAACACCATCACCGGGGTTTTTACAGGACCTGTTTCATCTTAAAATTAAATTTATAAGGGACAGCCCAGTCCTCAGTCACAAAGTACGAGAATAATCGTTATCAGGTTCAATGCCGCTATGGGCACCTTCTTCAAACGAAGATGAATATGTTAAACCTGCATGTCAAAATTTAAAATACAAAAGTACAAAAAATATATCTGACGTAATCAGATAATCATACCTAAAAAGTAAATAGTTGTAGACAGGCGGAGCAGTCACTAGGGGCTGCAATGTCTCCGCTACCAACGTCGACAGTTATCTGTCGACAGTTATCTGTCAGATATATTTTTTGTACTTTTGTATTTTAAATTTTGACATGTAGGTTTAACATATTCATCTTCGTCTGAAGAAGGTGCCCACAGCGGCATTGAAACCTGGTAACGATTATTCTCGTACGTTGCGACTGAGGGCTGCCCCTTATAAATTTAATTGTATTGTAACAGTCGCTGATTCACAGCCATGCACAAAACTGTGCTGTTTCATTTTTCATTTCCTAACACCAACGCATTGTCTGGTCACAATCTACGTCTGCACCTGCATACACGCTCCATAAGTCACCATATGGTGCACGTCATAATACACCCTACTACTACTACTACTACTACTACTAGTCATTTCCTTTCCTGTACAACTTCCAAATAGAACGAAGTAGAATCAGCTGCATATATAGATCTATACGAGTCCTTTTCTTCTTTCTGGTTAATTGATTTTTACGTCGGTAGTTGACAGAACATGATAATATCAAAAAGGAACAACCTCCTGATGTTTTGAAAAACTTATTTATTGGTCACAAACCGGCTTTCGGCTTCTTAGGCCATCATAAGGTGACAAATGACTGTGGTACACATGTTTTCAAAGATGTTAAGGTTTAGAAAGATGTTATGACAGACAATCGATACTTTACAGGAAAGTTCATTGCAAGTACTTATTTATGAAATTTATTAACAGTTATATAAAAAATATGAGAGAAGCTGGAGGTTAAAAAAGACTGATTCAACCTTTGCTGAACATCTGCTCAGGGAAAGCAATGATTATGATGTAAACTGAGAGATCCTACATCCCCTGAAGATAAGCAGAAAGATGACACTACTGGAAATATTGGAAATCAAACATTTGGCTCAGGATGCCAGTTTAGTATTAAACTATCAGATCCAGTTCCCCTCTACACCTCTATTGAAATAAGTTTTATTTTCAACAAAAATAATCTTATTAGTTTTCATTCTTCAGACATACTTATTATATTTTTTTATATAATTGTGCAGCACTTGCATAAATAAGTACTTGCGATGAACTTTCCTATGAAGTATCGATTGTCTGTGATAACATTGTAAGATTACCGCCCAATATAAGTACTGGTAATTAATAGCATTTGATAATTAAACAGTATGAAGTTCACTGCAAACATTGACCATGCCAATGCACTAAATGTTCAACAATTTTAATCTTTTTAATTGTGGTAGCAATGTATGTACGCAGTTGGGTGACAACATTTATAGTTAGGCCTAAGGTAGAAATTCTCCACGTTGAGATTTGCTGTATGCTTGTAGCTGACAGGAGGAGCGAGCAGGCCGACGTTGGTGGCTTGTTCCAGCTTAGCATTTCCAGTTCGTTTCTGGTGAGGGGAGAGAGGGACAATGGCGAGTGCCAGGCACAGTGCAGTGCACAGTATTCTAATACTACTTGCATTTGAAGTAATACGATGCAGTTAGGAACCTTTAAGGCCCTCATTACAAAATAGCCTGTTGACAAACAATACATTAGCTGATATAGTCACATCTGACGTAATATGTTTAATTGACAATGAAAAGTAATAAATTACCAATGGATACAAGACAGTTACACAACTAGCATGGCAATGTTTTTTTTATGAAAATAATATATTAACTATTTCTCATTTTATTTTCAATTAATCTTGTGTATTTTACTTTGAAATATTCAGTTAAATCACTTATCTGTGGTATAAGAAATTGCAAGATTATAATAAATAGTACAAAGGATGTTTATACTAATATAAAAACGTAAGAAAATATTTGTTTAATGTGTAGTGTAATTATTTTGATTTTAAGTAAAGTCTTACTAATGTATTGGCTGAGCGCTGTATGTTGGCAAATCGGTTAGAACAGCTCACATGGGGAAGTTGATGACTTAGGGGAAAAAACCCCGGCAGTTGAGCTTTCGGTGTGCGCGCGCGCGAGGGCAGGAAGTGACGAGTCGGGAGCACGTGGGCTAGCTGGCCGGGCGGCGTCACTCGGCATCAGTCGGCATGTGTATCTCCAGGTGGAGACTTTAGATTTTTGGTGTGTGACAATCGCCACTTGTGGTTGCTCGTCGTAGACTGCACCAAGTTGAATCGAGTGCTACTGTGTGTTGTGAATATTTAGCCGGTGGAACATGGTGTGCATCGCATTGAATTAAAGTGAGTGTGATTTGTTACTGTAACACGTGTCGTCGCATAGGCACGAACATAAACGGTGTGAGACAGCCACATGGTGTGAAAACAATTTGCGGCAAATATTCATTTTGTCTGGGGGCTCATGAGCTATAATATTTTGATAAATGTGTCGACGTACAGACGTATCAGCCACAGGGTTCTAATATTGTGAAATAAATAACATAAAGTGAACTTGCACATATTTCCAAAAATAGTGGTTAGTCACCCTTCTCTCTCATGAACTTGATTTTATTATGAATTTGTTTTGTTAATCATATGCAGGGAAGGAAAGCTGCGAACGTGTGATATCATCCCGTAGAAAACGAGTCAAACACCAGTAATCACAGTTCCAGTGTTTTTGCGTGTTTAGGAATTTGGTTCGCAGTTGGTGGTTGTGAGTTTTAAAAATTAAACTTGCCCTATTTTAAACTGTCACCCCGATCTTTACTCTCGCAACATCTTTGTAAATCTTAACATCTTTGAAAATATGTGTACTACAGTCAGTTGTCACCGGATGATGGCCTAAGAAGCCGAAAACCGGTTTGTGACCAATAAATAAGTTTTAAAGAACATCAGGAAGTTGTTCCTTTTTGATATTACTTTCTGGTCTTTATGTGAAATGTAAGTTGGCGGTTATAGAATCCTTATGCAGTCATCTTCATATCCCAGCCCTCTACCGTTTAGCAATAGTTTTCATTCAGAAGAACAATGCTTTATCTCCAGGAATTACCGAAAAATCTCAGTACCACTCACGCTCTTATGGACCCTACCAGTACGAAACCTAGCAGTCCGCACCAAAATCGCGTCTAGGTTTTCATTTAAACCCATCTGGAGGGATTGACAAATTGGGAGCATTACGAAACGGCGTGTAGTATGCAAGGTAGTTTAACGATTAACCACTTCTCACTCAAATTCACCCAGTAAACCGAAGTCGAACACGCACCTTGCACTCTCTTATCTAAGAACCATTTTCTGTTTTCTGTACCTTTGTAAGGATATTACAGTGCTGTATTGTGTCAAATGCCTTTCCGAAACCCAGTAATATGGAGTCGGTCTATCAACCTTGTCATGAGTCATGAGCTATTGATAGGTGTTGGTTAGTTTTCCGACTTCCTGTGGGTGTTGTCGCACAAGTCTGAAGTGCGCCACGTACTCTCGCCGCGCGCCGCCATGCACGCACGGCGCGGCGTTCTTACGTCAACCACGAGTGCCCTCTGCCGCAATCCCGCTCGTGGCCACCACTGAACTGCATCGGTCACTTGGGATTAGGACAGGCACCAGGACTCATCAGTAGACAGGCCTCTATGTAATTTAACCATGAATCTGCATTCCAATAGTCTGCTGCCCTTCAAGTTAAGTATTGTATCATATTTCTACGAAATATATATCATGTTCTAATCTAGCTTGGTGTTTCTAGTTTCTGCTGTCCCACTGGTTGGTCACCTCAGGCTCTGTACTTGCACAGGCGTGCATCCTATTTCCCTGTGTCGGTCTCTCTCTACTCGGCCACTGACAACCGGCGGAAACGAGACACAAAACTGTGTTTGTCCTCTCTACTATCATGTTTTATACTTAGTTGCATTAATTAACAGTATTTAATTGTATTGCTGTTGTTGCTTGTACTTTTACCTCTTATGGGGGAATGGGTGTTTCAGCTTTATTTTATTAAATTCAGTTCTTATGGAAACTGCATTTCATTTATTCTGCTGCCTGGCTTGCTGGCGAAACTTGCCTGTGAGCGTAAAATGCAGTTGCAGTCAGTCTCGAGTCCGCGGCTTTCTTCAAAGGAGGGCTGGGGGCTGGCGACCGGTCTGGTCAGTGGCTTTGTGCCGAACTCCGCTCTTTACCTGCCTCGCTCGCCAGCGGAAGTTCCACAATGGGCTTTTGTGGCTGTCCGCCTGCGACCGGTGTGGCGCCTTCGGTTTAGCGAAATGCAGCGGGCGCTGAGGTGGTGACGCCGTTTGATCTTCACGAGAACTCGGTATCGCCCGTCTGTTAACTTGGCGGCATACCGAGAATTTCGACATCAGATATATTTCTGGGACCACCAGGCTGGGTGAGGGAGGAAAGCAGAGTGCGCCCCACACAGACTGGGTCCCACAGAGAGCTGTGTACAGCAGTGCCCTGGTGGCGGCAGCTGATTATTTTATTGAAGATATTCTAAGAATCTAGATGAGCTACGGCAGGTTGGGGGAGGAATGTGCCTTTAGTTGGCGGGAAAGCACGCCATCGGCTGTGGCTGTCCTCACGGCTACCGTGTTTTTTTGGCGAGGAGCAGTGAAGGCGAGAAATGGGAGGGCACTCAGATGAGTACCGGCGATAGGGAAGGTCCTACGGCATGGTGCTAACCCACCATCGTGTCTCAAAATTTTTTATAAGTGTTCGGTTTGGACTTGTATTTTTCTCCGCTTTGGTCAGTTGGGAACATTGATTAATTTTCAGAGTGTTGGTCTGTTGGTAACACAGATCTAACTTTCATCTTGTGTGGCATCGCCATTTGCGACCACAGTTACTATAGCTTACCGTAGACACGGTTATTTGCTTATCTTGTGTCGCTTCATTAAGTGCATACAATAGAGGTAAATATCGCCACTCCACGACTTTCATGGAGTTTGTATTTCACGTTTAGCGCCGCTCGCTACTGACCCTGGGGACTACCAATGATGCTGCTGCTGTTGCGAGTTCTACATTACACCTATATAGTATATTGCTTGCGCAACCTCGACCTCTGATAGGGCACTCGTCTGTAATCATCTTCTTTTATAATCCGTGACTTCTTTTGGCTGCAAACTACTTGCATTCATGATCGCTATCTATAGATATAGCCAGTCATTTTCAGTCTTGTTTAAGTAATTGTATAAAGTTTTCTATTAATTCAAGTTCGACCTTTGTATATGTTGACAGTGACAACTGGTCACACACTTTGATGTTTGTTAGGCTGTATTATTTTTATTGTTAAATAAAATGATTTATTTTTGAATTGTTTTACCTCATTAAAACCCTATCATTTTGCTCATTTTGGTGGGTTATGTCTTCATATGTAGAAATAAAGGGAAATTGTTAGCTCAGATTGACTTGAGCTTTATTAAAAGTGATTCACAGAAGTCTTCTTAAAAGGCGTATCATTTTGAGATCCTAACTTGTCCCCATTCGATGGTTAGTATAGCTCAGTTAATTTTTCCGGTTGTATTTTTTTTTTTTTTTTTTTTTTTTTTTTTTTTTTTTTTTTTTTTTAATACAGCGGGGACCAATGATAAAAATAAATTTGCATAAAAGTAACATGTTGGATATTAAAATAAATCTGCAAGTATGCAAATTACGGTGCAGGTTTAGGTTTCTTTGCTCTAATTTATCTGTCATTCTTAATGAGCAATTAACAAACCCTACAACACAACCGACAACAAACGCGACACACACGTTTCAATATCAAGTGAATAAAGGGTGAGTTCCACACGACCGTTGTTTTATAGGGTTATGCTGATGTACGGACAAAAGATTTTCTGCCTCAAGGAAATTTAATATATTTATTACATTCTATCAATAAAAAGTAAAAGAATATACGGTGGCAGTCTCCTCCGAGAGTGAAATAAGTAAATAGTTAGATTCATTGTTTCTCAAGAGATTTGAAATGATATTACACGTGTGAAAACTACACTGCCCGATATAAAAATTATCACACCCTCATAGAGTTTCAAATGTTCAAATGTTTGTAGAACTTATGGGACTTAACTATGGGGTCATCAGTCCCTAAGCTTACAATATACTAATGAACTAGCTAAAACCAAGGACGACGCAAATATCCATGCCCCAGGGGGATTCGAACACCCGACCGTAGTGGCCGTGCAGACCGTGACTGGAGGGCCTCAGTCCCCACGGCCACCGCGGCCGGCATATAGTTTCCTATTTACTCAAAATTTATTGTTAAAAAGGGGAATGTGGAGTATACGAAATAATTAGAGATAAAAAGCTCAAACGGTACTGAGGTTTAGGTCTCGATTGGTCCTGAAAGACGCTATTGATACGTGGTGTAACCTTACCGGGTGGCAATGTGGGTGCTCATTATTGTATCCACCCGATCATACAGATGATCAATAAGTTCATGGGATACTTAATTTCGGTCACAACGCGTTCCAGCACCTTCCAGGTAATTTAAAAAAAAAAAAAAAAAAAAAAAAACTCAGAGCACCCCTGGAGATTTTATATATTGCATCTATAGGTAACTACAATGCACAAAACAATCAGGAGATCAGGTGAGATTCATACACAATATACAAATGGTAACGTATGTTATTCGGTTATAACCGTAATTTATGTGTAATACAGTACGATATCTTCCTGTCTCATCTCTTTACTTAGAGGTTTACATAGTGTTTACTTAGAGCGACCCACCATCGGGGTTCAACATGACTGAAATTGTCATTTTCGTTGCCTTCTAATATAGTGTATGATTGCCTCTGGCGCCCAGTACAGTTGCACACCTGCGTGACATGGACGGTGTGAGGTTATAAATCAACTCTTGCGGGATTTTTGGACATTCTACCATGAGCGTAGTATCTATGCAGCCGTTGTGGGAGGTGCTAGTCTGAATGCGATGCGTCTGCCGATGAACAAGCTGCGCATTACATTCCTTCAGTTTATTCAGCTTCAAGCAGGTTGTCCACCAGTGCAGTTCTGCGGAGACGAGCGTTATCGTCGTGGGGCACCAGCGAAGGGCACGACTAAAGGTCTAAGGATCTTTTCTCTCTACCTCTGACCAGTGAAAGCACCATTCTGAACAACATAGAGGCCCGTACCTCCACCAGTATTCAATCCTTTTCACACCATTCGTCCACCAACATGATATGGTGTTGTTTCCTGCACATAAGTAGCAATGTTTACAGTTCTATGTACTCACCAGATGAGGGAACGACGATTGTCAGGCTGAAAACTAAAAATTGTCTCATCTGTGAAGAGATCCCAACCTCATGTTTTCCGCCGTTTCTGCAGAATAAAAGGCTTTTAATGGGACATACACCATGGGCCTCCGTCGATAGAGGCCAAATTCCCGACTCTGTCTTGATACTGGACATCCTGCGTATCCCTGTAGAGTGTGTTGCAGCTGAGTTGCATTCAGCCCCCTTTATCGATTGGCTGTTAACCGGAGATAACGGTAATCTCTTGTTGATGTTACTCATAGACGACCTTTACCTTGCCTTCTTTTAATCGTTCCTGTTGTCTGAAATCGCGCCCAAGTTCTGGAAATTACAATTTGGAACTCTCCAATACCTGCAGTCACCTCCCTCTGTGTCTGTCCTGCTACCAAACTCCCTATCGCTCTCTACGCCATAACTTAGGATAAACAATGTTGTTGTTGCATTGTACTACCTTTCCACTACACTATCTCAACCCAACTGCATGTCTAATTCGTTCGGTAACTACAAGTCAACACCAACTTCCTCTGCAACAACTATCTGTTATAACGATATTGCTGAAAGACGTCGATCCATTTTAGTTCTTTCTGCCGATAACTTCAGAACCAAGATATCTTAACAGATCCGCTAATTATTATGATCAGTGTGTAATTTATCGCTGTGTCAATAGACGTGCACGCGACAATGGGTAGCAGCTATTCTGTATATTGAACCTCAGGTTTTGATTGTACTACCGTTTCAAAACCCTAGTATCAGGACAGTAGTATGAAAAAAACATTATCATTGTAAGTTTAGTCAGAAGTCTTTTCCTTTGGCGGGAGGGGCCCAGGAATGGGTGAAGGGGCGCGTACACCACCATCAATTTTAGAAATTAAGCACTTGGTCTTGCAATATTGTGCACGAATCAAGCGCTTGTGTGCGTTATCTCCACAATCACCAAATGTGAGCCACGTTTGTAGCTTATCGTGCGCGAGAGCGTGAGGCTCTACTATAGTTTGTTTGCTAGATCTACGTAGTTCATGCAAACGACCATCACTTGTGTGCAGGAGTAATTTTCTTTTATCGCTGAAGATCACGGTCCCCTATTCCATGTGTTCCTTCTGTCCTCACCGATCGGGCCGCGCTCGGATGTTCTGTGGCGTGAGTGGAAGACAGAGATCTGCTTGTCGGTAGTCCCTTGGTTAATACCCGGTTGGCACCTCTGCGTTCAGACTTTCTTACGTGTGTTGTGGTAGCCTTTACGATCTGCCGTTCGATTATCTTGGAGGACGTCTGTATGCGTGTGTACGTCCAGAATAGCGTCTACAAATCTGAGAACGTTCACGTGACTATTTCTGCAGTGAGCATAGTTGCACAACTCACTCAGCAAGACCATCTTGTGTGGCAGTTCTCCGAAAGAACTGATAGGAATCTGTTTGGTGCACAACATAAATGCTGGTTACGCCTGCGTAAGAGACTCTTTGTCTTTCTTGCGCCTAACTGGCGCAGCCCAGCTATTCAGGGCAATTAAAATCGAGTAATGACCTTTATTAGTGTGTTTAATTACGAAACAAGATGAGACGAGGAAAAAATAGACTGATGAAATATTATTTAACACCATATGAGGAAACTGATTGATGATCGAGAGAGGTGAAAAACGTTTTGCAAGAGAGGTGAGAAATTTTTTTATCAATTTGCCGCGCAGATAGGCTTTTCTTAGGGTACTTTCACAAAATAATGTTCTTTCCTCGTGATCATTCTTTTATCTCGTAATGGCGCAATTTACCTTTCTTATGTCATGGAGATCGTGTCGCGGTGGAGTAGCCGAGTGGTCTAAGGCGCCTCGCTGTAGAGCGCGAGGTTGGCCGCTGCCAGCGGTTCGAGTGCTCCCTGGAGCACGGGTGTGTGTGTGTGTGTGTGTGTGTGTGTGTGTGTGTGTGTGTGTGTGTTTGTCCTTAGGTTATTTTACTTTCATTTAATTAGTTTGTAAGCTACGGACGGGTGATGACGCAGTTTGGTCCGATAGACTTACAAACATTTGAACATTTTTGTCATGCAGGTTGTGTGATAAAGAAAAATCAAGTTAGAGGTTTTTTTTCATATTCGTCCAATTATAATAATCAATATTTTAACAACAGGATACGGTAGTGTGTAGAAGATGTAACGTTTATTCTAGTTGCTCAGTGTTCATTAAATAGTGAAGGCAACCTTGTTTTGTCAGTGTAGCTATTTTACCAACTCACTAAAATTTTATGTCTGAGAAAATCCAAGCTGGTAGCTTGAATTGTTCTTTCAGAAAAAGTATTCATTAAACGTCAGGGCTAAAAGTAATAAAAACAATTTCTGAAGCTAGCGTTCCAATGTAATTTAATTATAAAAACTTGATTGGTGATCAACTCACATAGTTAGTTTATATTTCTTGCATAACAGTCAGTAATTCTCAGGACCAATTCAATACCAGGAACTTAATTTGAATTTTATTTGTTTAACTTTCACGTGATTAGAAATTCTTTTTTTATGCTTTCAATGAGACGTTGTTAGTGATACAATGAAACACACACAATACCTGAGACGACCTTAGCCAGAATATTTTGTAGGACAACTTTATTGCGTGGATGTAGGAGCAATTTACTTTTATTATAACAGTATGCCAGTCAATAAATGTTCATTCTAACACGCAGTAGATTTTAACAACTCACTAAAAAGAATTTTTATTTACCAACAACATGACACAAAAATGTTCAGAGACAACTTTCACCTTTCCGCATTTTTGTTGAGGTTTTTACTTAGTCACATTCAGGCACTACTTAGCCGCTTGATTCAAATTTTGCATTGGTGTTTGATTTGTGGCTCTTATTATTTGTGGGTTTTTCATCTTCATTTATAAACGTTGTATTTGAAATTTCTGCTGTTCAATTTTTGTTCTCTGTCACTATTATAAATATGCCGCGTGCCACAAATAAGTCACTCAAAATTTTCAAAATGTTCAAATGTTTGTATAATCTATGGGACTTAACGACGGGGTCATCAGTCCCTAAACTTATAAACTACTTATGAACTAACTAAGACTAAGGACGGCACAAATATCCATGCCCGAGGGGGGATTCGAACCCCCGACCGTAGTGGCCGTGCAGACCGTGACTGGAGCGCCTCAGTCCGGCCACCGCGGCCGGCGTAAAATTTTCCTTGTTACTCTTGGTAACAGCTTAATTCAGAGAAGAATTCTGCCTTTCCTCAAACTTCAATTCAAAACGCAGTAAATTCATATGTAACAATGTTCAGCAACATTAATTCCAGCTCCGCGTGTATCCCAGCTGAAATAGTCTCGCCGCTACGCCACCCTCTCACGTAAAAGTTTCATGTCGAAAAAATGTTTCAAATGTTTGTATAGCTTATGGGACTTAAAACTACGGGGTCACCAGTCCCTAAACGTACAAACTACTTATGATCTGGCTAATCCTAAGGACGGCACAAATATCCATGCCCGAGGGGGATTCGAACCCCCGACCGTTGTGGCCATGCAGACCGTGACTGGAGCGCCTCAGTCCCCTCGGCCGCCGCGGCCGGCTGTTTCGTGTCACTGGGCTATCTGTTGCCGAGGCTTTCAAATCAATATCAGCACATATACTGTCCCCAAGATCCTATTGGAACCTAGTATACGTTGTCTTAGCAGGTGTACTACTTTCTGTTCCAGCTGTTAGCAAGGCCAAGTTTCCAAAGGTGCCTAAGTGACGAAAGTAGGTTACATTGCAGTAGGTATTGGAGCTTTCTGCATACATCCGCAGACAGCCTGCTAATGGGCAGAGCCGAAGCGGCCTCAGAGCTCTCCGTAACTCTACACACACAGTGTCTCTCGAGGGCCCCTCAAGACCGCTTTGCGGCAACACGCACGACGCGCTGCGAGCACCGGAACGGAGGAGAGAGGCTTGCCGGCGGACATCAAAGGCGGCCCGGAGGGTGGCAGAGGCGATGGAGGCGCGGCCCCGCGCTGCCAGCCGCGGCCACACAATCCCTGCCTGTTACGTCCGCAGTCGCTGCCTCTCCACCGACGGAAATTTAACTACTAGAGAACTCGGTAATGCTTCGCAATTGATGAATACAGCAGTACGGCGGGATAATGCTTTATGTGTCAATAACGGAGGGCCGGCTGCGGTGGCCGACGGGACTGAGGCGCTCCAGTCACGGTCTCCACGGCCACTACGGTCGGGGGTTCGAATCCCTCCTCGGGCACGGATATTTGTGCCGTCCTTAGTATAAGTTAGTTGATAAGTAGTTTGTAAGTTTAGGGACTGATGACCCCGTAGTTAAGTCCCAACAACGAGTTTTATGAACAATCTGACGGAGTCGCCATGGGGAGTCCTTTGTCTCCCCTGGTGGCCAATCTTTTTATGGAAGATTTTGAGGAGAGAGCACTTGAGTCAGCTACTTTTAAACCAACAGTGTTTTGGCGATACGTTGACGACACTTTTATAGTGTGGCCTCATGGCGTGGACCGACTCCAAGACTTTTTACATTATATGAACTCCATACACGAAAACATAAAGTTTACTATGGAGATCGAGAAAAATGGTTGTTTGCCATTTTTAGATGTTTTCGTGCGACGCAGAAGTGATGGCTCACTTGGTCATTCGGTATACAGGAAGCCCACTCATACAGATTTATACTTACAAGCTACAATTTGCCACCATCCGGCACAAACAATGGGTGTCCTAAAGACTTTAATCCATCGAGCCAATACCATCTCTGATGCCGACAGCCTTCACACGGAACTGGAACACCTGCAAACAGTATTCCTAAAGAATGGATATACAAGGAAGCAAATAAATCGAGCGATGCACACCTCCAAACGACAGAACAAGGAAGAAGAAGAGGCTTTCAAATCGACTGCTTATCTCCCATATATTGGGAACATTTAATCGCAGGTAGGCAGAATATTAAAAAAGTATAAAGTAAGAGTCATCTTTTGCCCTCCTCCTAAAATTTCATCGCTGTTGGGTTCTGTCAAAGACGATATGGAGCTGCGTAAAGCAGGTGTTTACAGGATTCCGTGCGAGTGCAGCAAGTCGTATATAGGGCAGACGACGCGCACTGTGCAGGAGCGCATTGTGGAACACCAGCGTCATACTCGGCTACTCCAAACCACCAAATCCGCAATCGCAGAACATTGTATTTCCACGGGTCATTCGATGAACTACAACGAAACTAAAATTGTAGCCCACACAACAAGCTTTTGGAACTCAATTATTAATGAAGCTGTGGAAATAAGACTGTCTGACAGTGAGACTCTTATCAATCGAGACAGCGGTTTTCATATAAATGCTGCATGGAATCCTGTAATTGAAAAAATTCGTAGTCGACGTAGTTTCCTGCAACTGAATGACAATGATAATCGAACTGCTATCGAAGCGGCAAGCCTCCACCACGGAGGGCGCTCTGAGCAGCTTACGCAGTTGTAGTGAACGCGCACGCTAAGTACGCACATGCGCATTGTCGGCTGAATTGGGCATAAATAGCACAGCTCAGTGCGTCTTCGCCAGTACTTCGGCGGTACTCACCTGAAGATGGCCAGAAGACTCTGCGCCGAAATATCGTGGCAGGAGGTTACTGACATCCGGCAGTTCGCCCGAGATTTTATGGAAAAAAAGGTCCCATAAGCTTAACAAACATTTGAACATTTGAATAACGGAATAACGAAAAAAAAAAAAAATCACACTCACTACGTTTACATGGAACACATCTTCCGGAAGACGAAAACCGATTTTCGTAAACCGTTTTTCGCTGTCGTGTTTCCATGGCATAGACTGAATCGGATTTCCTAGCCCACTTAACATGGCGGCTGAAAAACAGCTGATTCAATTCCTGATTTAGTTAGCAAAATCGCTATTTTTCTTTATTTAAATACAAAGATTAATGTTCACTCTAATATTTATACTTTTATTTCACATTAGGAAATATCACACTTTCAATAAGTGCCGAAAATTCTTAACAAGAAAACACAATCTGACAAGCCAAGAACGCTTCAAAAACGGTTGCGTTTACATGGGCACGAAAATCGAATGTGGAACTGGGAAACCGCTTTAGAGAAGCGGATTTCCAGGATCGATTTTGGAGTGTTTACATGACCAACCAAAAGCGGAATTGGGAAATCGGTTTACGAAATCCGGCTTTGGAGGCCCATGTAAACGGGGTGATTGACGTGCTTTACGGCCCATTTTAGATTTGTAGTGTTATAAGTTTTTGCAAACATTATGGACCAAAATAATAATCTAAATAATTAATTAATAAGAGTGTCTGAAACCCTTTTAGGAAAAAAATAGGTAGTGGCGCGTATCGAACTTCCGACCTTCCGGGTCATAGTCCAGCACCTTGCCCACTACGCTGCGGCTGTAAATGAGAACAGAAGTTCTCTAATCTCATACTATTCATGGCCGTTGTTAACTGATGCTAATATGGCATTTGTAGACACTAGATTATCCTATGAAGAACTATGTGTTTTTGTTAATTCTTCAGTGCGCCATTGCTTTGAAATGACAACGTGTATGTTAAAATAAGAAAATCATCAAATAGGCAACGCAAGATGCCAGAGAGAGTTCTGGGCGAGCAATGTCACGTGACATCTCCGGATGGCTGGTTTTCGTTAATTTAATGGAGGGTGTCAAATCTCCGTAATTTTTGCTAATATGTCTCAAACGATACGAGATATGAAGAAACTTAAGGGAGCTAAGTTGTAGAGAATTTTCTCCTCTACCAATTAGGTTATTCAATTTTTGTGTAAGATGAACGGTTCGTTTCAATTACAATTATATTACAAACGGCCTTTTTTGTAGTACTGCCGTATTTTTTGTCCGAAAAATTTGAAAAATGGAGGTTATGGTCTCTGGAGGCCTACAATCTGGTGCTGATTGGTTGAACGTTTCGTCATAAAAACAGGGAACACGTCACGGACAGACAGACAGACACACATCCCAAATATCGCCGTTATTTTTGGAAATATCTTTGAAACGCTACGAGATATGAAAAAAAAAAAAAAAAAAACACTACAGACCAAAGTTGTAGAGAATTTTCTCCTCTACAAATTCGGTTATTCAATTTTCGTGTCAGATGAATATTTAAGCCCTTATTTTCATTTAAGTTTCGAGCTGTCAAAAGACGATCGCAAAGGTCCACTTTTAGTGTTACTGCAGTAACCTAAAGTGGGCCAATATACAGTCACATTAACACAACGAAACTTTCGATCATGACCTGATATCGGGAAATTAGGGATTGGTAAGGTAAGGGAGTGGAAAGGTAAAGGCCAAGTAACCGTCTTGCCTTTTCACATATATATCTACATTACAGAAACGATACAAGCAACACTTACATATGCACTCTGTGGGGCTAACCTCTGGACAAATAATTACATTAGGGTGACTACCATTAAACACACCCTGAGCCGTTGACGAAACTGCCCCGGTATCATTCTGACCCACTGAAAACCCTCTACTCGTACGTGACGCTGTAAGGCAGCAATAGGAGGGAAAGGGGCGTGAACTCAGTACACACGAAACCCCGTGCACGATACTTGCCTTCGGCTTCGTAACCACCGGCGTCTTCCGCTCATGTCCCCCTCTAGCTGTACCGCCTGGCAGGCAGCCACCCTCCAGTGGCCAAGCGCGTGACTCCTCTGCCAAGTTAATAAGCGAGACCGAACCATAGGAAACAAAACGCAACGATGACCCGCGTAATACAAAGCAGGGAGCCCAAATGGCTCACGACTTTCATTTGAAAAAAAAAAAAAAAAAAAAAAAAAAAAAAAACACACACAATCATACACACACAACCACCATTTGCGGCACTCCACAGTGACGAGAATCTAGACTATGAGTGAGGTGGAGACTGGAGGGGGAAGGATGCCGGGTAGGGGTGGGGATGGAAAGTTCCATGTCGCATCATTGATTGTAAACGCTCTGATAGGCGGGAATTTGGATTGCGGCAATGAATACAGTGAAGGAAAGGAGTGGGAACGATTAAGGGGGAGGTTGAGAATAGTGAGGGAGAGTGGGAAGGGGGGGGGTTGAAACGATAAATATAATGAGGAAGAATGAAAATAGGGAAAAAACCGGAATAAGTAGGAAAAAAGAAACAGTAATTAATGCCTCCCCTCTCCACCTTCCATCCCCGCTCTTTACAACTCATGTATCCTTACAACTGTGTGTCACCCCTTGCAATATCCCCTTCATTTCTTCTTTCTTCGTTTTGGCCAACTAAGGACCACGCACCAATTTCAAAGTTACTTTCTTTGTTCTTCTTTCTTTTTCCTCCAGTATTCTTTCATCTTTTCACTACGCATCTTTTTCTCTCCTCAGACCACTTCTCCCTCCTGCCTTGGAATCCTTCCGTTTTTAACACTTTCTTCTTAAAAGTTTCTCTTTCTGTTGCATCTTCTTCACTTATATTATTCCTTTCCAAATCTTTCCTAACTTCTTGAATCCATGTTATTGTTGACTTCTTGTCCCAGAGACATATAAAAATCTGTTTGGTTAACCTGTTGCTGTTCATTCGGTATAAATGTCCAAAAAATAGCAGTCGCCTCTTCCGTAGCGTTTCGGTTATGTTTTCTATGTTGCGATAAACTTCTGCATTACTTCTTAGTTTCCATACTTCTGCATTTTTTAGTGGACCAAGTATTTTTCGAATGATTTTTCTTTCTGGGACTTCCATTTTATGTAATTTGTAATTCAGAACTAAACATTCACTTGCATAAAGACATTCTGGCTTTACTACTGTGTTGTAGTGCTGTATTTTCAGATTTTTAGACAGAGACCTTTTGTTGTAAATGCTCCTGGTTATACCATATGTTCTCTTCATGTATGTACTCTTTCTTCTACAGAAAATTTTTCTAAGCCATTTTCCTGAATCAATTCTCGCAAATATTTAAATTTATTTACCCTCTTTAACGGCCCAATATCTGTTAGTAGGATTTCTGGAGCATTTTTTATGTTTGTCATAAATTTTGTTTTCTCTACAGAAATTCTTAAACCTGCTTTGTTGGCTATTTCTTCTAAGAGATTGATTCCCCTTCATTTATTACTATTCATTTTTATTTTTTCCTACTTTTCTCCTATTTTCATTTTTCCTTATTATTATCATTTCACATCCCCTCCCACTACGTCCCCACACTCCTCTACACCTCCATTTTATACTTTTCTGCCATTTCCCTTCACTGTATACATTGCCGCAATTTAAATACTCGCCTTTACAATCCATCAGCAAGACGAAACTTTCCATTCCCACCCTTACCGGCATCGTTCTCCCTTCACTCCACACGAACTCACAGTCCAGATGCTTGTGGTGCTGGAGTGGCCGAACATGGCGGTTGTGTATATATAGTTGCCTGAGTGATTGTGTGAATGTAAGATTTTTTTTTTAATTTTTACGATAAAGGCCATGGCCGAAAATTTAAGCTGTGTGAATGTGACTGTCTATTTTTCATGCCTGTTAGCAGGTCAACGGGCCTCTTTACGATGAGTTGTTGTCTATCCTTCATTATTGACATTCCTATCGGATTTTACATTGTTAAGATAATGTTTGGTGAAAGTTCATTATTTGAAAGAGAATAAGTTCGTAGGTCACACACAATGGCTATGTTCTTATTTGTGATATAAAAAACCTCTGCACCTGAGGACCGTATTGCTTTGTAACTCGACGAAGTATGAAGACGTTGATCTCTTTACACTGACATGGTATCTCTTTTCGCTGCTTTTGTCCTTGCGCAGAAGCAGCACTCATGTCGTAGGTTCGTCGTTTCTTGTAGTGAGGCTGAAATAGCATAGTGGCTAGGTTTCAGTATTCTACAATGAAGTATGTCACACAAAATTTGGGGATTCCATTGGCATTTCGTCTTTTATTAAAAAAAATCACTGTTCCTATACAGAATAAAGAAGGAAGGAAGATGAGGTTTTACCGCCCCGTGGCCAGCGTGGTCATTAGAGGCGGATTGTTTGGGTAAGGAAATCGGCCGTGCCCTTCGAAAGGAACCATCCCGGCATTTGCCTGGTGTGACTTAGGTAAATCACGGAAAACATAAATTTGGATAGCCGGAGGTGGATTTGAACCACCGTCCTCACGAATGCGAGTCCACTATGTTACCACTGCACCACCTCGCCCGTTTCTTATACAGGAAGCCACACCGGTATAGTTATACTCACAAACATTACACAGTTTAATGATACATTTTATGAGGTACACGCACTCCTGGCCGTTAACTCGTCTGTTTTCTGCATGGGTAAAACTCGGCGCTAGTGGCTACGATATTTTGTAGAGTGTAACGACTGCCATCTTTACATTAAACTAACAATTAAAATCAATTACTTTCCAAAGCAACATAAATATAGCTTAACACTAGACAACTATATAAGCATAAATATTTGAATAAATCACTATGAAATTACAAAGCAGTTCTTTTACCTTTTTTGTATCTGGTATAGATAATATCAGTATGTTCCGCACCTACGGATCAGACTATTCCACTATTCAGTATTTCAACCTGGAGTATCGTGTCTGCTGCTATCGCGGGTCAGACCACTTCTCTTTACGACACCAAAAACTGGATAGTTTGTATTTGGGCAATAAATAACCTGCGCGACACGAGCAAATGATATTACACATGTGTACTTTTTTGGCACGTAGTAGCAACCTACTACCAACTTAATTATGTTTGTACCTATGTCTTAAAGACGTATTTCAGGTGACTCCAGGGAAATACGTCTCTTCTTCCTGGGTAATATGAAGGCGACAGGCACTAGCTGACCCCTCGCTGACCGTTGCTGGGGCACTGGGCTGTCTGAAAATGCGTGGATTTCTAGTAACATGCAGAAGGTCCGAGGTTCGACACGCGGGCTACCGATTTCGATCATATTTTGAAATTTTGCATGCACATTTCTATATTGAATATGAAGAGACACTTGCTTCGGCTAGACGCTAAATAGTTTTTTTTTTTACGAAGATCATAGTTGATGACTGAAAATCGCGTTTTCCATTATACACACCGAGAGTTCATCTAAAGCTGTTTTATATAAAATGTGTCAAACGTTAATGTCGTTCGAGTAATTAGCGTTTCTAGGATTTCATGCTGGAGCTGGGGTACTCGTAAACATGAATGACAATCCGAGTGAAGTCACTAGTTGAGCGATCCAGGGTTTGGACTGTAAAACCGTGGGTCCTCGGTAACCTCCATAACGGCAACACAGAATTGCTGAAACTGGTCTAATAAAGCAATCTGAAACTAGCCATCTTCGCTTCTCTGCTTAAGCCGATTCTTATTACATGGTCTTTTGGTTTTCGATGTATTTGATAATATCCTCAGATTTGTATTACCTTTTCGCCCCTTGTTTTTAAGTAGAGGATAGGTAAGTGTGATTAATAATCTATTAAGTTGTTGCAAAAACAATAGAAATAATAAATAATAAGAAAATATATAAAGTATATTATTACACGAGAGCAGAGAAATTCATATTAGAGCAGATGCTATTAAAATTCATGCCTTGATCCATAATCAGTGGCCCGCGCTTTGATTTCAAGCTATGCTTTTATACTCTTCATACGAATCGATATTAACGTCTGATAAACATAACTTCGTCAATATTATTCAAGTATGCTTTCCACGTACGATATCTCGGGCAACATGTGAATGTGGCAGTAAGGCGTTCATGTCATGTGCATGGTGTGAGAAATATTTATCCTTTCTTTGTTTTTATGATAAGTTTCACCCTACTGGCTGTGAGAACGCTAATGAATAGACGTCCAATAATTGGGATTACATAACAATATACTTCTAAAGATGTTTCTTTTATTTATTTCTTATTTTTATTGTTTTTGCAATGCGTATCACGTATAAAGTAGTAGACCATATATAGTACACTTAATTGAATTTTAATCATACTTCTTTACTTCATAATAAGGCAAGTAACCATAAAACAAATATGAGCACAATACCAAATATACCGAAAAAATCGCTCGGTAAGTCGCACGTGTTTACGAGTACCCAAGGTACAGCATGAACTCTGAAAAACTTTAATCGCGTACTCGAACATCAGTACCGTTCCACGTATATTAATAAAATTTGCTCATCTTTAACGATCTTTCGTTGTTTAGCGTTGAAAACGGTATTTTCCACCATAAACTTGACATTTCTAAAAAACTGCTGTCTAGAAAAAGGTGAAACACTTGTCTCGTTATATGCAATATAGAAATCGATGCAAAAATTTGATGAAAATCTTGTAAGATTTCTGTTATTGAAACTGGATGCAGCTAAATACTGCACAAGAGTCAACGAGTTGTGATCCAAATGCGTATTCGACTTATATCTAGCATTAAGTCCTCTTTTGGGAATAAGCTGATATTTGTGAACAAAAAGCGACATAAGAAATGTATTCAGATGGTGATGTCAGAATTCCAGGATTATGAACAGGGGTCGACGAGACGTTCTCCATCCTACACAATATACTTTTCGGACCGCCCATTTCGGAGCCATAATGACCCTTTTTTGATCAGAAAAGTTGCAACAAGAAATAATGCTATAAGTCATTCATGAATAAAATTAAGTAGTCCTATTCCTCTTGAGGTTTGAAAAGCTCTTCAATCTCCGTTTTTACTTACAAATAAATTTGCTTTAGAGGTAAGTTCCGCCTTGTGTTTGCTCAAGGCGGACCTTAACTATAAAGCAAATTGAGTCCTATTCCGTTGTAGTGTTGATTATTCCAGACACATTTCTAATGTTTAATAACTCAGCATTTAGTTTTTGAACTAGATGTTGAATATGGGCATTTCACGGCAGCATTCCAGATACCTGAAGACCTTGAAATTTGAGCCGTACACTTATTATAAGTCAATTCTGTGTAACAAAATTGTCAGTTTTTGTGGATTATCTAATATATAAAGGAGTTTGTCCGTATGTTTGTACGTATTGCATACAAATCTACAGTTTTGTTCCAATCTTTATGAAATTTTGTACACGTAAGCTTCAATCTATGAGAACGGTCGCCGTAAGTGTAAGAATCACGTACGATACATAGTTCACGAGATATGACGTCATAAACAATTAGATGCGCGAAAAACTGCTGCATTTTGCGAAAATTCTGCTCATTTTCTCCTAAACCATTGAACTGATTTCAACCAAATTTGGTACACACATTCCTTACCGCGAGTTAGCAATTGCTACATGGTTAAGAATAACATACGGCACATGGTTCAAAATATATTACACAATAACGAATAGAAATCGCAAAAAATGCCATATAATGGGCGAGACTTTCAAAATACACTGTATGAGAATGACAGTACTTAGCGACTTGCAACAAACTTTAAACATAATTTCAAAGCTTTATTAATCTTTTTCTCGCTGGTAACCATAGTAAAATGATGAAAGGAAAAAAGTTTCTCGCTTATTACTTTTCCGCTGTTTATGGAGTAAAACTACGGCTCTCGGTATGACGTTAGAATTTATAATTTGAACACTACAAATTGTAGCGACAGGAAATTTTACAGACAGTATACACATATATAGTTGAATGTAGCTTCTAAATTGTATCACATTCCGACACGTAGTTCATAAGATATGAGCACGTAAACAGTAATGTTCCGCTGGAGTAAAACTACGGCATTGCGTATGACGTTACAATTTATAATCTCTACACAAATTGTAGCCGCAGAAAATTTTACAGACTGTATACACGCGTATAGCTGAGTGTACCTTCTAAATTGTGTAACAGTACGACACGTAGTTAATGATATATGAGCACATAAACCTTAACGTTCATGGAAAAACCCCCCAATTGCGCACCAAGTTTTAATCTATTACTTTTTTACTACCAATTGTATTCCCAAGAGATTTTACAGACATACAGCCCTTATACAAATGAATATATACCTGAAACATGGCAGGAATAATAAAATAAATACCCGGGCAACGCCGAGTTTTCGGCTAGTATGTTATAAACAATCATACGCCTTTCTTAAATCAAAGAAAACGCCTAGCAGTGCCTATCAAATTTCTGATACAATTGGCGGGTCATTAACTGGTAATATTTTTTCTCTCGTAATTTACCTCTACACTTTCAAATGCGCCCTAGTAGGCACTGAATTTGTGCCCACAAATTTACCGGCTTCCTTGCAGGAGCAACACAGTAAATTTGGTTGGATTTTGTATCCATGTTTTTGGTTTATGTCGAGAAAATGAAGCGATTTGTTCCCATGTGAGCAGATGCGAGATTTTCGTGTTCTCAGCCCAGTTCGGGGCCATGAGACGGAATTTAGCGAGGGACCCAGCATCTGGGGTTGGCCTTGGGGCGAGACGCCAGGACGCTGCAGAGGCGGCGCATGCAGAAGGTGTTACGGCCAGCCATCGCCGCCGTCGCCCCCATAGTGGGGGCCGAAACGGCTGGCGCGATTCCCGCACGGCTGACCTACCGCTAGCAAAGGGCTACGGTTGCTGCGCTACCTGCATTCTTGTCGTTTGGTACGGTTCAAGAAAACAGAGCGACCGCCTTCGAGACTCTGAAACCTCACTTGCATATTTTAGGCGTCCTTCTCTATTTGTGTCTTGATCACTGAATAAGAGCCCACTGTTTAACAAACTGAATACATTATCTGACACCTTCAGTGTGCAACGCATAATCAGGACATCTGGAAACCACAAAAATACAAATGCAGGGTGTTACAAAGAGGTATGGTCAAACTTTCAGGAAACATTCCTCAGACAAAAAGAAAGAAAATATGTTACGTGGACATGTGTCCCGAAAACGTTTAATTTCCATGTTAGACCTCATTTTATTACTTCTCTTCAAATCACATTATTCATGGAATAGAAACACACAGCTGAAACGTGTCCATAAAAAATTATTTTTGTAAGAAAATGTCTAATATTGTGCCTCCTGTTTTTTATCGAGTAACTTGCTTGCAAGAAAATGTATAATATCGCTTCTACTGTATGTATCGATATGTGTACTTAACTCTGTGAAGTTTCATCTTTGGCAAAGATCATGTGTTGCATAGCATTGTAGCTCGCGCTGAGAGAGTAGCACTTGTGGTTCAGCTCGCTTGGAGAGCGGTTGAGTTGTGTGTATGGCTCCGATGTAGAGCAGAGGCTGCTTTGCCAGCAAGTTTGAAGTTGTATTATGTAGGTAATGTAATGCTGATTATTAATAATAAGTAACTTGACCTTTCTTTCCTGTTTCATTTACGTAGTTAGAAAATTAACCTACTTCCTTCATTTGATAACTAGTTACTAGTGGATTTAAAGTGCAGTATTGATTTGAATAATATTTGCAACTGTTGACTGAAATAAACACATTTAAAATAACATAGTGCAGTTGCGGACATTCTCAAATCGACCATGTCGACTATAATGAATAATATTGTTGAACAGATTTCATTATTGGTGCCATAGTAAATGATAGTTAATTGACTATGATACTAAATTTCAATAATCAGAAACTGATCTGCATAAAAATTCTCACAGTCAAGCATTAAGAAAGTGGTTTGTAGTTTTTTAATATCTTTCTCGCAGTCAAAATTTTTGAGTATAGTCAGTGTCTGTTTCAAATGGTGACTTGTCCCAGTTGTTTTGTGTTTAAAATATCCGTTGCGCACATAATCAGTTTAACGCACTGTTTCTTATTTAATAGTATATACATCAATATCAGGGCCATAATTAAACCGAATGGCTGTGTTAATGAACAATTTGTTGTCTGATTTAACGATAGGTTCAACATCCACAACACACACACAGCTTTTACAGTAACAGAACGTACCAGCGTGACTTCAAACAATTGGTTACAGGATATGTTCAAAATGTCCTCCGGTAGCTAGGATACATGCATCCACCCTCCGTCGCATGGAATCCCTGATGCGCTGATGCAGTCCTGGAGAATGGCGTATTGTATCACAGCCGTCCACAATACGAGCACGAAGAGTCTCTACATTTGGTTCTGGGGTTGCGTAGAGAAGAGCTTTCAAATGCCCCCATAAATGAAAGTCAAGAGGTTTGAGGTCAGGAGAGCGTGGATGCCATGGAATTGGTTCGCCTCTACCAATCCATCGGTCACAGAATCTGTTGTTGAGAACTGTACGAACACGTCGACTGAAATGTGCAGGAGCTCCATTGTGCACGAACTTCATGTTGTGTCGTGCTTGTAAAGGCACATGTTCTAGCAGCACAGGTACAGTATCCCGTATGAAATCATGATCACGTGCTCCAGTGAGCGTAGGTGTAAGAACATGAGGCCCAATGAAGACATCACCAACAATTCCTGCCCAAACGTTCACAGAAAATCTGTGTTGGTGACGTGATTGCCCAACTGCGTGTGGATTCTCGTTAGCCCACACATGTTAATTGTGAAAATTTACAATTTACATTTAAAGAGAAATACTAAAATGAGCTCTAACAAGGAAATTAAGCGTTTCCGGACACATGTCCACATAACATATTTTCTTTCTTTGTGTGTGAGGAATGTTCCCTGAAAGTTTGGCGGTAGCTTTTTGTAACACCCTGTATAGTATGTTATCTAAAAATATACGGAATATAGATTTCTTTCAGCTACTGGTGGGAATTGTAATCAAGCAATATGGAAGTATGACGATTTGTCTTGCTTACTTAACTCTAAACTAAAAACCGCCCAGTCCCACCACACAGCCCGTGCTACCCGTGTAGCCGCTTCTTGCGACTAGTGGACTCCTGACCTATTCACCGGAACCCAGAACCCCACCACCCGGTGGCGCAAGTCGAGAAATCTACAGGCCACATGGTCGCAGAACAGTCTGAGCCTCTGATTCAAACCATCCACTCGGCTCTGTACCAGAGGTCCGCAGTTGGTCCTGTCAACTATGCTGCAGATGGTGAGCTCTGCTTTCATCTTGCAAGCTTGACTGGCAGTCTTCACCACTTCAGATGGCCGCTCAAAAACTGAGAGAATATCTTAAGATACGAAGAGAAACACATCATTGGTATCGATATGTGCCACCACTTGCAGTTGGCTGCATTACGTGTCCTTCATGACATCGTAAAGGATCCATTTCTCATCTGGAATGAATCCACCCCCCTGGAGGCGGGTTTGCGGGTTGGATCCAACGTTCTCCAGAATGAGAATCCTGTGTGTTACCACTGCGCCACATCGCTCGGTCTTTTTTATTCACTCAGGGATTCGCGGTCGTACCGTGCTGATGACGTACGCTGCTGGTCATTTAAAATGCAACACCAATAAGTATTGGCGAACCACAGTCATATTTATTTATAACAGAAGACGTTGTACAAAGATAACATGATTTGAAATAAAGCCTCACTTGAGGTGGGAACAAGATAAGATCCGTAATGCATGTTACCGACATCAAAAGAGCTCCAAGTACTCATATTTTTGCGTCTCGTTCTGTGCCGCGCCTTTCAGCGGCGCACAGTACGTAGTCGAAGCGACGAAACACTTCACCACACAGCATAAGCGGGAGAAACTATTCTCCACCGTCACCAGATTGCAAAGTGTGAGCATACGGAATATCAGACCAATTGCGTGACTGGATAGACGCGTTCCTAGTTAACAGAACGCAGCCTGTCATTCTCTAAGGAAAGAAATCTTCAAATTTTAATCTCTGGCATGCCCCATGGGAGTATTATATGACCGTTGCTTTTCACAATAAATGTTATTGATCTCGTAGATAACATCGGAATTTAAATGAGGTATTTTGTGAACGATGCTGTAATTTATGATAAAGTCGCAACACTGGGAAAGGATAACGAAATGCAGGATAAACTACATTGTAGTAATGTTTGGTTGCAAGGATTGACCATTAAAGCTAAACACAAACAAGTGTAAAGTGCAACATTTACATAGCAAGAAAAATTACAACAAAATAGCAAGAAAAACACTTCATAAAATATCTGGAAGTAGACGTAAAGACTGATTTCAAATCGATCAACCATATAAAAGCAATAGTGGGTAACGCATATGTCACACAGATTCATTGGAAGAATCTTCAGCTACTGTAGTCCGTCAACAAAGCAAGTGGGTCACAAGATTCTCGTTCGATCAGCGCTTGAGTGTTTGCTCATCAGTATGGGATCCGTAGCTGGTATGGTTAATAGAAGACACAGAAAAGTTCCATCGGAGATCAGCACACTTCGTTACGCGCTCATTTAGTAAATGCGAAAATGGTACGGACATGATTTGCGAACACCAATGGTAGACGCTGCAAGAGAAACATTCTGTATCACGGTACGGGATTCTGTCAAAGTTCCGAGAGCGTGCGCTTCTGAAGAGACAACAAATATACTTCTTTTACTACGTATATCTCACAAAGCGACCAAAAGGATAACAGAGAGATTATGGCCCATGCGGAGGCACGCAGTTAATTATTTTTCCCGCGAACCATACTCGTCTGGAGTAGGAGGAGGTGAGAGTCATATGCAAAGTACCGTCCGCCACACACCACGAGGCGGTTTGAGGTGTATGAATATAGCTGTAGAAACAGTAGGTGTGTCTAGTTGAGGCCATCGTGAATCTTCAGGATCCACCGAGCAAAGATTTGGGAGCAGTTCTGCAGGAATAATGGGCGTTATTGTTCGAACACTTATGACCTGAAACCATGTCATTCGCAGATTGTCCAGTAGTTGTGAGGTTTTGATGGACTCCCAGAGGTGGTTACACCCCATACTGAGTAACCCGGTGCCCGTTCACTACGCAACTGCTCTCACTAGTACGCTACCGGGGCACAACGGCTCAGCACAGCTGATTTACTGTGACAAGACGCAGTCCCAATTCTCATCTACATTTTGTTCCTGTTGTACTCTAAGAAGCATGCTTCCGTCAGCATATATGCACCATAGCTGTCCGGAACTTGGGAACAATTATATAGTTTCGTTTGTAATACCGGAACGTAGGTAAATATTGAAGTGCTACAGGACATACAAAATGTATTGGACATGTGTTCTTTATTTTCTACGAGGATCGTTGCGAAAGTAATGCTTCCTATTTTATTGTAGTAGTGCTAATGGATGAAAGCTTCTATCATTTGCAGGTGATTCCTTTGTTCTGGGGCCAATGGTGCCTGCATAGAAGTTTTCCAAAGTGGAGTAAGATATACACGCGGGTATAAAACTTCGCGACGAATCCTTCACTAACGTTTCATGTGATGCCGTCAATAGCCCATTGAATATAATTCTTTAATGTGTGTATTGTTTGTAGTTTGTTCACATACGCCACTGATTTCACAAATATCCACACAAAAAGAGTGAGACAGTGTAAGATCACATGATGTGGCAGGCCATTCAAGAGCCAATATTTACGGCTAAGAGCAGTTATAGCTGCTCTTGCGTTGACAAATTTCAGTGATTATTGTTTGCAATTTTTGACGCACCAGGATTCGAACCCGGGTAATCTGGCTTTCGCGAGCAGTCGCCCTGATCTCCTCGCGTAATCGAGCACACTTCCCGTCCTACTTAAAATGTCAAGCTCTTCATACTGCTGCTGTAGTAGCCCCGTACATATTAAATTGTGCTCACGGCCTTTACCTGTATCACCGAGAACGGTTTTGCAGCGGTAACACACTGGACTCGTATTTGAAAGCACGGTGGTTCAAACCCACCTCCGGCCGACGGGGTCTTAAACCCTAACCTCGTTTCCTTATCTCACTTACTACCCCGAAAATAAAAGACGGTTATTGTGCGGGCACAGTGAAATTGTATTTCGCCATGTGTATCGTTTTTGTAATACGTCAACATGAAAATTTGAGGAAACTACTTTTAATAATAATTGCGGAAAAAGTGCAATCAATATTTCGATAGGTATTGTGAATAAAATAAAATTCACGTGTGTAAACTACCGTTAAGTGGTATAAGGAAGTAAATGCTTTCCCATGTATTACTCCGGTCTAACATTCCCTAACCTCCATTGGAGCCTCCAGTAACGATGTCCGACTCCGTAATCTAGCTAGTGGACGGCGTGTTGGGTTGCCACTCAGGGCGTCGGGTCGGAGATCCTCTGCACACAGGGACTGGGTGATGTGTTGTCCTCATCATCATTTCATCATCATTGACACGCAAGTCGCCGAAGTGGTGTCACATAAACAGACTAGCACCAGGCAGGCCAAACAGGACTTAGTTGGGATCTAAAGGCCACTGACACTCGGAATCATCAACCAACATTGTCAATACGGGAGCATAAAATGCTGAAATACCACCATCAAGTATTAAGGGTAGAAGTGTCTCAAGAGCGTTACGACGTTTAGTAACATCGCACACCCGGGATACTTATGTTCTTTTTCATTTCAAAAAAGTTATACCAGGCAGCTGAGATGCCATGCGTAAAACTTTCCACTGGCATCGTCGCAGTTAAAGCGGCAACTGCAAGTAGAGCTCGAGGTGGCGCCGACACTCAAAACAGAATCAAACTGCTATGGTCAGTCCGTAGACTTACAAACTACTTCTTCATCTACATATACATACATACTCCGCAACCCAGGTTCGCGGCAGATTGTACTCCGTACCACTACTGGTTAATTGCTTTCCTGTTCCAATCCCATAAAGAACGAGTGAAAAAAGATCCCTGTTCTCTCAAATCTTATCCTTGTGCTCTTTACCCTAAATGTAGGTTGGCAGCAGTAGAATCTTTCTGCAGTCCGCCTCAATTTCCGACCCTCTAAATTTCTTCAACAATGCTTCTCCAACGACTTCCAAGTCATTTCACGAAGCATTTCGGTAACACAGGAGCATTGATCGAATCCACCATTTACAAACCTAGCTGAACTACTTCTGTGTCCTTTGAACTGATCTGGTATGGATCCCAAACACTTCAGCAATACATAAGACAGGGTCGTACAAGCGTTTTATACATAGTTGCGCGACTCTCAATCAGCGCTACTGATACTGTATTTCAACATTACGGGATTTTTTCTCCTCCTCATATACATCACCTTAAATTTTTCTACATTCAGCGCTAGTGTTAGTACCACCTAGAAATTTGTCCCGAGTCATCCTGCATCGTACTGTAGTTATTCAATGACATCCTCTTGTTTACCACAGCATCATTAGCAAAAAGCCGCAGATCGCAACTCACTCTGTCCGTTAGGTCATTTATATTCCCTGGGGCAACCCTGACGATACCTGGAATTAAACAGAAAGATAGCATGTCATTAGCATGAAACTACATAGATAAATATTTAAAAAGACTTTCAGATAACATTGAAATACCTCACTGATAGTTTGATGAACTTGTTAGCAATAGAACTAACATTGGTGTAACGAAGTCCTAAAATCACATAGTCAATTGGTGGCGTTATTTCGTTTAATTTTAAGAGTAGCTTTGTGGCAGTTTTCTGCCATTACCACAAAGTTTGATGTAAATTATAGATTTTTAATGTCTTGATTCTGCACATAGAGGGGGGGGGGAGGATTGAAGGATGAGGAACAGGAGGAGGACATCCGCTAAAATTTAGGATTGGGGGTATGTGCACTGATCACAGAAAATGATCAGCTGAAAAAGGCTCCTGTCGGAACACGAGAATAGGCAAATATGGTGCTGTCCAAAAGACTGTGACAGAAGAGTAGAGTACTAGCTGCTCAGTCCTTATTCCACCTTCCTCAAAACATGTTTTCTCATGCGAACGTACTGGATCTCTTTTAACACAGAAAACGTTAAATTTTTTATCGTTCCTCTCACTGAAATGTGTCGTAAAGCTGTTTAATTGCCTCCTAGGAACACCAGTGACGTACGGTGGCCCCATGTAATTTCACCCCAGAAACTGGGAACCATCTGCCTCCAAAATCATCTCCGACGATTAATCAAATGTTTCTAGGAGTGAAACGGTATTATCATTCCTTACGATATCCACTTGCAATAGTTACTGAGCCGTCGGACAGATTCTTATGGGTACTTGTCTTACTGCTGAATGAGTGAAGGATTGGTTAATTTGGAACAGAATGCAGTCACAGAATGCAGATTAAGCGCACACGCCACAGCAACAGGAAACACAGATGAATATAAAATCAGTAAGTTTAGGTTACCTATGCAGTGGAAACAATTAGCACAAATCCCTCAATGAACATAAAGTTTTTTTAAGAATAAGCATGCATGCAAAAATTGTATGTAAAATCCAAACCTCTACCATAACACTTGTCAGGCAACTTTACTATACCTTGATTAGCATTAGTAATTAAAATTGTGGTGATTTAATTGTTCTTGAAATGACTAGCTGACTGATTAAGTGAGTTATTTACTAAGACTTATGCAATTAATTTTTCTTTAATAAAATAGCATGGACTATTGTTCCACATAATATCAACAACGTAATCTCCCATCAACATATTTAGCAGTATAATTGAATTGTTCAGTTTAATTCATTAACAAAGTGTTGTAGTGCATCTTTTAGTACACGTGAATTGAATTCTCCATACAAAATTAATATTCGCTACTTGGTAGTATTGAATGATTACACAACATGTTCATAGATCTTCAATTGTTATTAATTGTACTTTGAGTTTTTGTAACAATACTAATTACTCTTCTAGCACTGAAATCTTTTGAAATGCAACTGATTTTAGTTGGATTTACGTAACGCCTTTTATTGTTCAGGTTGAGCCTCGGAATATTAAAGGTAATGGAATAGGAACCTGTCTGGATAGTCCCGCGGGTGAATAATTTTATGGACTCTAATTAATTTCACACAAGTTAGGGTTACCAGACGTCCTCTTTTACCCGGACATGTCCTCTTTTTTCGAGTTATACAACTGCTTCAATTTAAAAGTGCAAAAATACAATCTTACGAACTCTCATAAATGCAAACTGTGTCGACTTTAGCATACTTTCCAACACTTTTTTCTAAATTATCATCTTCTGATGTTGCTCGTGCGTCGAGCTCAACTGACGATTTTAGATAATTTGAAATAATCAGGGTTCTAATTAGCGTGTAATGCAAGTTGCGAGGTGGCCAGATAAAGGAATTACACATGCAAAAATACAAGGTAACTGAGCTTCTAATAATTTCAAATTATAATCTTATGCTCACTTTTGTATAATTCTAGAAATGTCCTCTTTTTTGAGCGCTGACATCTGGTAACCCTAACACAAGTTCGCTAATGACTATTTGCAAAACTAAACGTTGGCTTAGCATTACAGATCTAAAGACGGTTATTTGATTAGATCTTTCTTTGCAGTGGTGGTGTGGTGTAGCTGGCGATTGTTGCTGACACATTATAATGATTGGCAAAAATGGAATCTTCTTGGAGACGAAATATTGTTAAAACATTGGGCCCACAGCTTTTCTCTCGATGTAATTCCTCTTGAAGTTTTAACGCTGTGCCCACGTTAATTATTTGCCAGTGCCCATTTGCCAAAACCCCTGCTTGTACCAACACGCCGTAAAAGCACACCACTACAACTAACTGCCTCTGTCTAACGTTCACCTCGAGAGCTCAACAACAACCTTACTCTCTCGCTCCTCGCGCTAGACTACCTTCAGCAATAAGCGATAACTGCTCCACGCAAGCATGCTATGATCATTGCCCTAGCTAAGCCAACGTGTCTACTACTATGTTTTACATTTGTTTCTCAGTACAATATGAAATCATTTAAACAATAATTTACATTACATAATTTACTTACACAAGAAAATCAAGCAATTTACACGCGGTGTATATACACGTAGGCTATACATATTTTTCGTACTATGCGCTGTAATTCCTCTTGAAGTTTTAACGCTGTGCCCACGTTAATTATTTGCCAGTGCCCATTTGCCAAAACCCCTGCTTGTACCAACACGCCGTAAAAGCACACCACTACAACTAACTGCCTCTGTCTAACGTTCACCTCGAGAGCTCAACAACAACCTTACTCTCTCGCTCCTCGCGCTAGACTACCTTCAGCAATAAGCGATAACTGCTCCACGCAAGCATGCTATGATCATTGCCCTAGCTAAGCCAACGTGTCTACTACTATGTTTTACATTTGTTTCTCAGTACAATATGAAATCATTTAAACAATAATTTACATTACATAATTTACTTACACAAGAAAATCAAGCAATTTACACGCGGTGTATATACACGTAGGCTATACATATTTTTCGTACTATGCGCTGTCATTTACACTGATCTTGCTTACAAACGCAGACAGTTGTCACTGTGTTCTTGGGTTTCAAGCTGATTGGCCGGCCGCTAAGAGGTGGTGGGCGTGCCCCAGCGGTCAGGTGGTTGCTGCCTTTGGGTGTGATGTAGGCGTGGCCAGTTGTGAGGCCTTGTATTCTAGGCAATGTTGAGCCAGAACGCCGGAAGTCTATATCCATCTTCTGTATTTCATGCTGGCAGGTCGCTTAGCTAGTCCGATGGCTTCTCTGATATTCCTGATCATAGCAGAAACGCGGGCTTTCCGGTACTAATCTTTATGCTCTGCCACTGCTGACTTGTTAGGCTGTCCAAGCCTGATATATCTTTCATGTTCTGAAGTTCATGGTCTCATTAGTCGTCCGGTCTCAACTTCATACACCAAACCACACTCTTCTCCGGCGATTTGGAGGCAGATGCGAATCTCGTGAATAGGTCTTGATGCCAATTTTGACGAGTCCATTCAGCATGCTCGCAGGGTCCAAAAAACGGCGCTGCATGGTGTCTAGGTGCAACGATGGACCTACCCATGGACGTCAAGTTGCATGTCATACAGCCTATTACATATAAATCGAGTCGGAACAAGACGTCCTGTGTCTACATTGAAGTCGTTACTCGACATGCTGGAGTTCCTCTCAGAGCTCCTCCGAGTTGCAGTCAGTGCGTAGCGCTCATCACCTGTTGCGGTAGCGTTTGCACGACCAGGGCGAGGCAAGTCATCGACAGTTCTTACATTTCTGTACCTCTTCCCCGTCCGAACAAAGATACTCCGGAATTGACCTTGTAGAAGTACAGTCAACACCAGCGGTAAATGATTTTATTTAGGAGCCTCAGTAAAGTAGAACTATCTGTAGGATTTGACCAGCATTTGAGTGATTTATATTGTTTTATTATCACGATACAAATGTCGGTACTAAGCCACTTTAGATGAAATTCATTATATCACTTGAAAATGGCTTAAGGACAAATCAGAATTGTGTCAATAAAACAATATATATATACCACTAAAATAGCGGTCAGTTCATTCAGAAAGAAACAGGCAGTGCACTTACTTTCTTTTGCTATGACTGGGACTAAACCACTCCGTCGCATTGTTAGTTGTTTACACCTTTGTGCGGGTTTTGTAACATCTATTGGTAATGTAAGGAACTGTCTTCCTGATGCAATGTACACATTCAACTTCAGTTTTCAGGAGACCTTCGAAGCTAGGTGATGCAACATTTTTTTTTTTTTTTTTTTTTTTTTTTCGGTGTGTTTGATTTGCTCTGTCCAATAAGAAATGTATGGGTGTGCAAGAATGTTATGAGCGATAATTTTCATTAAACAAAGCTATGAATTTTTTCCATGTTTTTTTCAAGTTAATGTTCCGGTAAGAGTTTTCTTTGTGACCTATATACACAATAGCTGTTTTTTTCTTTTATTTTTGCCCATCTCGTATCTACCATTGAACAGATGTGTTTAATTTTCTGTCACAATTGAATATTGAAAGTTACTGATTGTATTACTGATTTTGTTCTCAGACGGACTGGAAGTATAAAGAGGTTATTGGAATGTATCAGTAGTAAAATTTCAAATTTTAATTTTGTCTTATAATTCAAAATATAGATAAAAACCCAGAAATGTAACAGAAATTATGTCATGTAAGTAATTTATTCCTGAGTGAACAATTTTTCAGCCAAGATGGAAAAATTTCTATTTGTGTAGTTAGTGGGTTCGCATTGCATTTGACTTACCCCTGTAGTTAGAGAAGTTACCGCTTGGCGGTAACTTTGCCAGAGCTGTGTCACAAATGTGGAGTCCATTGGGTACAAGCTGGCCAGAAATATTCTGTTTATATGAAAGTAAATTTAACAGAAGCTAGTAACAAATACTCACCGTAAAAGTATCTCACAGTTAAAATAATAGCTAATGAAAGTTTTAACTCTGAAAACCCAACAGTGTCTAACATGGATACCGCGCGTCCGGGTGCAGTTCCTCTAGGGCAGAGATCGGCAAATAATCTTAAATAAGATCCGGATAATTTTGAAATTTATTATCGAGTTCCAGATATAAAACCACCTGTTCATTATTACTTATTTAAATTTCACGTACGAAATAATACGAAATACAATAGACAGGCATATTTGGATTCAAAAATCCAGAAAAAGTCATATCCTTTAATAATGTTTATATTTTCACTCTCCAACTAATATGAAATAAAACAAATGTAAAATAGTAATGTATAAAAATTCAGAGAAACATATTATTTGCTATTTATTTATTTTTATTTTTACTCACAAAAAGTATTAAGTAAAATGGATAATCAGTCTTTTATTGAAAAGTCCAGAAACAGGTCATGAATTATGCAAACTATTTTAATTTCACTAAAAAAATATGAAGTACAATGAAATGTGCTTATAACTGATAGAAAAGTCTATGGGAAAAATTACATTCGCAGTCTTGATGAGGTGTTAATAGTTAGGTTCACACGAGAAGCATCTTATGCGAATAGTCTACAAAGTGGATGTCTTCAGCGAAAATTATTCTCCAAGAAGTCCATTTTTGAAAATGAAAGGTCACAAATAGATGTGGAGCCAAACATAGCAGACCGGTAATTTAATGCAGCTATCATATTTTTCCGGGACATGTTGACTCCTAAATTATTGAGTGATACAGTTTGATACATTTGCAAGGAAATGTCTTCCTGCAATTCTGTTATCTCCATTTGAAGTAAAATCTTTGAAAGTTGGAACAACTTTGCAGCCACGTCCGTCCATTCTGCTGCAGGAGAGACCTCAAAAAGGTTATTTTAAAAATCGTGACAACTTGTCTATTTATTAAAAGTCTTTGAATCTTACTGCAAATTCTTTCTTAAGATCTGCCAAGAAATTTGATAATATGGAAATGTCTATTTCAAGATTATTTTTAGATTCAAAAATTGTTGCAAAGTGAAGAAATTCTTGATTTAAAACGCCTCTTTCAAAAGAATCAGCTTGCGGCGGAATGATAATACACTTCGAACCAAAACACCCATTAATTTCCCATTTCCTTGTAAGTCGGTGTTGTTATCTATAGAAAAATAAATTTTAAATTATTAGAGTATGTAACTTTTACTTTCAAAATCCATTTTCCGGACCTGGACCCCGGTCTACCAGTTGCCCACCGCTGCCCTAGGGAGACGCTATTCCACTGTTGATAGAGCTGATTTCTACGAGTTTGCCGGACGCGGTGTGGCGCGTCTGTCACGGTCTGCACGGCCACTACGGTCGGGGGTTCGAATCCCCCCTCAGTCATGGATATTTGTGCCGTCCTTAGTATTAGCTAGTTCATAGGTAGTTTGTAAGTTTAGGGACTGATGACCCCGTAGTTAAGTCCCATAAGCTTAACAAACATTTAAACATTTTCTACGAGTTTACGAGAGTGCCTCGCGCGTCCGATCCTTGTTTGTCGTGAGTGCACTCGTGCTCCCCCGATAATCCATTTTTAGTCTCGGCAACGTCCCAGAGATAAATTAAATTGGTCCCAATCCCCCGGTTCCGACCAAGGTTTTCGTGAGGTTTTCCTTGATTGTAAGACGTATGCCGGAACTTGTAAGCAAAAAATGATCAAATGTTTGTAATTCTATGGGACCAAACTACGTTTATCATCAGTCCCTAGACTTACACATTACTTAAACTAACCTAAGGACAACACACATCCATGTCCGAGGGAGGATTCGAACCTCCTACGCGGGAGGCCGCGCGATACGTAGCATGGCGCTCCAGACCGCTCGGCTACTTCCGCTCGGCAACTCGTAAGCACCTCCAAATGATTTCCAATTGGAATCCCCCTTTGCCCCACTGTCAGCTTGTCTGACATTGGCTGAATGGAACCGCTACTCTTTATGGGCCTGATCTCAAACAGCGCGCTCCACTCCTCGGAGTGTAGAGTGAATAGAATTAGGCTTTTTTATTCTTTTTCTTTCTTTCTTTTTTATTATTTTTTATTTTGTTTTATTATTTTTATACAGTGTTTATTTTATGCTATACTTCATATTTCGGAACTTTTTCTTCGTGTAAAACAAATCTCACGCTATGTATTCTGTTAATTTTTATTTGTAAAGGTTAACGAAGAGATTTGATAATCAGGTCTTCTCGCAATTTCGAAATGTTGACTGAGTTCTACAAACAGACAGACAAACACACACACACATACACACACGCACACACACACACACACACGCACACACACACACAGAAAAGCTCACACATTCATTCACCGATCGTTATATTTAATATTTTGAATGATCTGTCAGTATGCTGTTCCAAAGGTTGCAGCGTGGGGGCTTGGTTCAACACTGTGAAGGCCACGCAGTTGCGGCGAACGTGAATTACCGGGGTTACTAATAATGTATAGTCTCAACAAAACCTAGAAACGTGGTACATAATAGTCATGGCAGAATAATTACTGCAATGGGATGACTCATAGCAAACGCAAATTGTAAAGAAAACTTAAAGCTATTCAATACATTATCGTTTCAGAAGATCACAGGTGTTTTTGTTAATTCAACTTTTGTAAATACTGCAACTAGTAGAATTTTATTTTTGGAAAACATTTTATTGCACTATTACTTGTTTCGCGCCTGAACGTATTGTTAGGCAGCAGCATTCATTTCTTTAAATTTGTGTCTTCACGAAAAACTTCTTTACATGTTGCAGGAGAGAGTTTCGTTTCTCTTTTGCCGCATAAACTTATGGAAAAGTTAATCAAAAAATGTTGAATTGTTTGTAAGTATACCGGACCAAACTGTGTGGTCATCATTCCGTACCTTACAAACTACTTAAACCTAGGTAAACTAACCTAAGGACAACACATAAACACACCCATACCCCAGGGAGGACTCGAACCTCCACGGCGAGCAACTGCGCGCTCTACAGTGAGACGCTTTAGACCGCTCGGTTACTCTACCGCGGCGAAAATTAATCTATAAATGTAAATAATTCAGTAGTTTCTTCCGCATCCTCACAACGTTGATTGTCGCTGTAAGAGCAAGAGACTTGGAAAGCTGTCTTCGCTCCTCCACCGACTTGACACGGCCGTCACCTAATTCGGTCGCGGCAAAACAAGGATGACCTACACCGGAAGGCTTAGGCTGCCATTGCTTATGATTTAAATTCAAAATCCCAGAACAGGCTTGCTGCGAAGGAGAGACACAAGGCGTTCTTATTAGCGCTCAAACACGTCACCAGTAATCAGTAATCCGTAATCAGAGATCATATGTACCACAGAACATGAATGTACGTTATAACTAGTGTACACACAGGCACGTCTGTGACAACTTTATTAAAAGTTCATAATAAGAATATCGCCACTAACGTACGTAGATCAAAGAACGACACGCGTTCCTTTCAAAATGTTCAAATGTTTGTTAAGCTTATGGGACTTAACTACGGGGTCATCAGTCCCTAAACTTACAAACTACTTATCAACTACCTTATACTAAGGACGGCACAAATATCCATGCCCGAGGGGGGATTCGAACCCCCAAACGTAGTGGCCGTGCAGACCGTGACTGGAGCGCCTCAGTCCCCTCGGCCACCGCGGCCGGCCGCGTTCGTATAATACCGTGTACTCCTTCAACTTCACTCAGTAATTTTGATTGATCTTATCAGAAACATCTAGTGTGACTTGGTAAAGAAACGGAAGAAGGCGAGCCGTCAAGATGTTCCTGACACATTTGATCACCAACGAAAAAGAACCTCCGGCACTGGCAGGATGACTTTTCTGCGTGACAAAGACCATGTGGAGGATGCGTAAGTTTTGTGTCATGGATTTCCTTGATAATTATGAAGGCATTAGATAAAACAAAAACATTGCAACGTACAAATTACCAGGATTTGCGGAGTATTGATGACTTGATGTGTGATATTTCATTGGCTGTATGAGCTCAAAATTGATTGCCACTGTGACATTCTAATTAATTAATGAAAATTATATATACATGCGGCGACTGTTCCTAAAGAACAGACGTCACTGCTGATCCTGCAGTTGTTATATATTCACAGAATATATGACATCAACTGCGATTGGGCAAAGCTGAGAATGTGTACCCAGTCGGAATTCGAAACCGGGTCTCCTGCTTTCTAGGCAGTTGCGCTGACCCCTACACCACTGGGGACACAGTGATCACCGCACCTGCAAGGACAATCTAAGCACGACTTCCGTCAGATACAAATTCCCAGCTTCGACGGTGACGGGCAATGATCCTATCGTTAGTGGGGAGGGGTGGGCACGTTTGAAGCCCTTACTCTTACGGGAATTAGTTTCATAACTACGAGTTTGAGTACTGTGGGCAGGGCGAAGCTGGGAATTTGTATCTGACGGGAGGCGTGCTTAGGTTGTCCTTGCAGGTGCGGTGATCACTGTGTCCCCAGTGGTGTCAGCGCAACTGCCTAGAAAGCAGGAGACCCGGGTCCGAATCCCGGCTGGGTACACATTTTCAGCTTTGCCCAATCGCAGTTGATGTCATATATTCTGTGAATATTTAATAAAAATTAATTGTGAAAAATGTGGCATTAATTGGGCCATTTAGATGGTATGCGAGCCTGGGTAGTTTCCGTCTGACTGGACGTAAGCGGTAATTACACCAGTATTCAAGAAAGGAAACAGAAAGCGTTGTGACATTTACAGAGATTTAATTTATGTAATGGCCAAAGTATTCTCAGATATTCGTGAAAGTAGACTGAGTGTCGCAGTTAAAGACATGTTCGATGAAAAACAATGTTTTTTTTTCGGCCTCTTAGCTGCTGTCGACGCCAGACGCAAAGGTTACAGCAGATATAACGGAGAATTGCTATGAGTGGAACAGGAAATTGTATCTACGAGGAAGCTTTTGTCAGCTCTACAAGATTATGGGGTAGAAGGGAAACTTCTGCGGGCAATTAAAGGTCATTACGTAGATTGTCAGGCAGCAGTTAGAGTTGGCGGTAAATTGAGTTCATGGTTAAGCGAAGTTTGAGGGGTAAGACAAGGCTGTAACATTTCACTACTGCTATTCGTATTATTTATGGATAATATGTTCAAACCGATGGATAGGCAGGGTGAGATTCAAACGTTCAGTTGTTTGTAAATCTATCGGACTATGGGACTAAAATTCATTGACTGTTAGTGCCTAGGGTTACAAGCCACATCAACTAAACAAAACTAAGGACATCAGACAAAACCATGCCCGAGGGAGGACTCGAACCTCCGACGGCGAGCAGCCTCGCATTCAGCGTGAGACTGAAGTAGGTAAAAACGAAACAGCAATCCCACATATGTGGACAGCTTAGTGGTGATGTCAGATTCGATTGAAGGGTTGTAATATAATATTTCAGAGTAATGCTTATGTTATGAAGATTTCGCGTGTCCTTGCCTGAACCTATCGTTTTTGCTGCTGCACAAGAGTAAATGTTCCTAATGGAAAATTATCTGAGTACGGTGTGAGCCTGCGCCTGCTTGAATATCAATGCCCCTCCCCAGCAAACGGTGTGCAACGAGTAAAATGTTTGTCCAGACAGCACTACACAATGATGGGCAAAGTGATACAATTTAAGTTCTAGACACGACTTTTGTCTTTCTTCAAGTTTAGGGGCCAAGTGTACACCAAAAATTTCCACGCTCAAAGTTATTAATAAAGACATGAAAACCCAGTTTCCTGTTAAAAGGTAAGTGAACTAGTTAGTCTAATGTGGTTTTATAAATCAGTAGCTAAGGTGACTGAAGTCGCTTGAAAAAATGCAATGTTTCGTGTCACGAAGTATGCGTTGGTGCCCTAAGAAAAAAGTGGAAGATGCCAGTGATCAAAATGGTACTAGGAAGTGATCCCAGTTGTACCTAGTGTGTACATTTTTCATCGATTTTTCTCCATTCTGTAAATTTTTATTGTGTTTCTACCAACATCTGTAATTACATCTCGTGGATTCGGGTGTACTGCCGGTGATCCGCGTCTTACAAACACGATATTTCGACACCGTCTTCATCGGGTGTTCCCTGAGACTGATCGACAAGCCGATATTTATGCCTAGGCGGCGTCTGTGCTTTCTATGTGGTCTGCGCCCAATGTGCTCCAGTCTGGCTGTGGCGTCTGACGTATGATGATCCTTCGTCGGTCCGCGCCCAGTGGCGGCCGTCTCCTCCTTGCGCTCCATAGGTGGTCCGCGCCCTCCTTGCGCGTTCCTAGCACTTTCGCTGTTGGTGACCACTACAGAATGTTATTGTGTGAGCCTGCGCCTGCTAACCGTCGCATCAGGCTGTTGCTAGGGTAGCCGCCGCCGAAATCATTTGGGGTGTTGGTTGTCATTTGCAGCTCTCTCCCAGGTTCTGTGGAGGGGGTGCCTTTCTTCCGTTGCTTCTGTAGCAGTTCCAGAGCCGGATTCCATGCAGTACTGAGTTGATATCCTGCTTCTCGGTTTATCAGTTCATCCCCCATCTTGATTTCAATTGACTCCATTGTAATGCTATTCCCGAACCTGGGGCTTTGAGCCAAGTTCCTGGTTTGGTCGTAATCTATGGTATGGTCCAACTCCAGACAACTGATACAGCAGACTTAGTGGCCTTTCGTAGTCTGGTATGTCTTTCATGTTCCTTACATCTTATGTCAACGGTTCTGGTGGTTTGACCTATATCAGACATACCATATTCACATAGTATCTTGTAGATACCCGGTTTTCGTAGTCCCAGATTATATTTGACGCCCCCAATGAGTGCCCTAATCTTCTTTGGTGGGCAGAAAACACTTTTGATTTTATGTTTCCTGATCTTGGCAGATATAGCGCCTGCATATGGTAGGGAGGCTACATTTCCGGACTATTTCTCTTCTTCTCCTGTTTTATTTGGGCGTCTGGTAGGATGTAGCGCCTTGCGGATGTCTCTGCTCGAGTAGCAGTTATTTGTGAATACTCTCTGAAGATGATCCAGCTCTGCTGCTAAGTTCTTTGAGTCAGAGAGTGTTTTCACTTGGTGTACCAATGTTCTCAGTACCTCATTCTTCTGAGCTGGTTGCCGACAGCTGTCGGCCTATAGATACAGGTCAGTGTGTATCGGTTTCCTGTACAGATTGTGGCCTAAAGTGCCGTCTGGCTTCCTCTTCACCAGGGTGTTCAGGAAAGGAAATTGGCCTCCGACCTCTAGTTCCATGGTGAACTTAATGTTGGAGTGTCTTGAGTTCAGAAGGACCGGAAACCCTTCCAGCTTATTCCGGCCATGTGGCCAAATGACAAATATGTCATCAATATATCTCAATAAACACGTTGGCTGCTAGGCAGCAGTTGTGAATGTCTCTTCCTCGAACTTCTCCATGAACAGATTAGCCACCACTAGAGTTGGCTTCCACAAAGGAAGTAAGTCGATGTCAGAATGAGCTTGAATAGGTCCAGCGCAGTTCCGTCAAATCTCTCACTGATTAAATCGAGTGTGTCCTGGAGTGGTACTCTCGTGAATTGAGACACATCATCAAAGCTGACCATGATGTCTGTGTTCGAGATTCGTAGGTTCTTGAGACGTTCCACAAAGTCAGTTGACTTGCGGATGTGAAGTACGCATTTCCCCACATATGGTGCTAACATCATCTTTAGGTGTGAGGCTGGGGAGTAGGTGGCTGCACCAATATTGCATTCGATTGGACGCAGTGGTATATTCTGTTTATGGACCTTTGGTAATCCATATAGTCTTGGTGGTACTGATGCCTTAGCTCTCAGTTATTCGACTACTTTCTGAGACCAGCCTGTTTCCTTAAGAAGAGCTCTGGTTTTCCTATCCACCTCATCAGTGGGGTCATTCTCTAGTGGCCGGTAAGCAGGGTCTTCTAACATTTGAAAGATCTTCTGGTCACAGTGGAGTTCCCCTTGTCTGCAGGTAACACTACTATCTTCCCGCAAACTCTTGAGAGCCAACATCTCGTCTCTTGAGACATTTGTTTTGTGTGCCTTGGCTCTGGTAAGCGCCCTACAAGTCTCTCTGCAGCTTTCTTCTGCAACACTTGATAGTAGAATGTTAACTGCTACTTCCACAGAGCTGATGATGTTGGAAACCGTTAGTGCTCTAGGGGTGACGGCAAAGTTCAGGCTCCTTCCAAGTACTTTGTGGTAGCATCATCCAATGTGCGACCACTGAGATTCACCACATTGCGGGTATCAGTTTTCTTCTGCATTCTGTCGCTCATGAGTTAACATTTCGCCACTTGTCGAGCTGTAGCGTTGTATTTGATGCATTCTGCCAGCGACCATGATGTTCCGTCGATCCTATCCCAATCCTTTTGTGTTAAGTTGTTTGCCATGTCCAGGTGTAGGTGTAGTAATTCCCTGGAGGTGACTTCCAGTCTATGCGGCATGCCACGGATCCTTTCCCTTACCAGAGCCATACTGGCACGATGCTTGATTCAATTTGCCGCCCTTGATGTAATATGGTGCTTTATTTTCGCAAAAACAGGCACCACGTCTCCTCTTCTGCATCTGAGTAAGAAGGTGAGCGAGCTTTGCGTTGTCGTATCTTGTCCAATAACTTCATCTTCCTGCACATTTCCTCCCCCGGCGATTCGTTGACATCTCCTGGATTCGGGTTGTACTACCGGTGATACGCGTCTTACAAACACGATATTTCGACACTATAACTCGGCGTCTTCATCAGGTGTTCCCTGAGACTGATCGACAAGCCGACCTTGTCCCATATGTATGCCTAGGCGGCGTCTGGTGTTTTCTATGTGTTCCGCGCCCAATGTGCTCCAGTCTCGCAGGCACGGGCGCAGACCACCTATGGAGCGCCAGGAGACAGAGACGGCCGCCACTGGGCGCGGACCGACGATGGATCATCCTACGTCAGTTGCCACTGCCAGCCTGGAGCACATTGGGCGCAGACCACATAGAAAGCAGCAGACGCCGCCTAGGCATAAATATGGGACAAGGTCGGCTTGTCGATCAGTCTCAGGGAACACCTGATGAAGACACGGAGTGAAGGTGTCGAAATATCGTGTTTGCAAGACGCGGATCACCAGAAGTACACCCAAATCCACGAGATGTCAACGAATCTCCAGGAAATCCTACGAGGTAACATCTGTAATGTTTGGGTTACATATTCATTGAACATCAAAGAAGATGTTCCATAGTAAAATTTATTTCTTTTCTCAATGTCTTTCCAGTTACAATATGATTTGTCCTAAATGATGGCAATTGTACCACCTTACCCTACCTCAGTTGCCGTAAAGTGATTGTTTCCACTCTGTAGAACTGACAGATGACTTACCAATTTGGTTAATTCTGTCGATGACAGTACTTGAAGACCTAGATATCAACCCTGATCACCCAATTTTTTGTCGTGTGTTTTTGCATTTAATATCATTTAATTTTTCTTTTTAAATATTGCAAAGCATGAGTAAAACTACTCGTTTTGTGTATAAATGTACTTAACCATTTCAGGCGGTTTCCAGAAGACAGTTAAATGCAAAATCGTCTGAAACTTGAAACTCGCCCGCTGTTCTTTTGACTGTTAACTAGTCGTGTTTGTCAAGTTAACAATTGGCTGCTTTCTCACAAAATCTAATTACGGCGATATTAACACAGCGGCGGAAGTGTACAGTTCCATTAATCAAAACTCTGATTCCATAAGTTAAGCAAACAGTTCTACCTTTACTGTAATCTTTGGAGGAAACTGCACACAAATAATGATCCACAGTCATGGATCTAAATCAAAAATAATAAATGTTGGCAACGGAAACGCGAATATTTTCTCCTCCATTAAATAATATCTAAAAACGGTCGCTCTGGCGTTCGTTTAGCACAGGGAGAAGATAGCTACAGAAGCTTAAAGTTGTTATGTAAATACAGCACTCTACTAAGTCGGAACACAAAATATGCATAAAGTTAACAAAATCAATTTCGTAAAGAATAAGATGGCGAAATATATCGTGTAACCATTCTTTCTGATCAGAGGAATGACATCTATTAGCAAGGCTACAGATTGCTACAGCACAATACAGAGTTCGGTCATAAAAATTCAGAGAAGTGAAATAATTCTATTTCCTGAAAGTTAAAAACACGATATACGTTGTGCAGCGGTTCTTTCTACACAGAGGAAAAAGATCTATTTAATGGTAATAACCACGATAGGGAACACGCTAATCGGCGCACATGTGGGCCGACAAGTACACAGGTTACAAGTTAGAATGGACAATTTTCGGGGAAAATTATCACGCTACACTCACTAGGAAACACCTTAGCAAATTAGCTATACAATTATTAACCACTCATGTGCACTAAATGATGGAAAAGCTGAAGGCTTAGTCTGATATCGTCCACGTGTTCTGTCGACAAAGTACGAACAGTATAGGCACCGCGAGTCCCCTAAAATATTAGAATTCAACTACGATAAGAACGCGAAGGACACTGAATATATTTAAACAGGCGAAGAAATGATTTAAAAGTTATAAAGGCAAGAACTATGCTAACGAAACGCCATCAGAGCCTCGGAATCAGATTCCAGCAAAAATCGACATAAAATTAGCAATCCTGTACGAAATTAAGCAAAATCTCACTACTACACATAGTGTAACTGCTACTGCCAGAATTAAATTTGCAAAAAGGCATAAGTACAACTATGGAGCCTGAACTAAGTCAAGCCACGAGACCACAGCCGAACCAAACCCAGAGGTACTTACCCTACCGGGAACCAAGAAGCGAATGAATAGCTCTATTGACCACCACCTAGCCATTACCAAAGAGGAGTAGTGGAGGGGAGCTCAGTGTCACCATTCGTCAGGCAGGTAACCAGACCAACTCCCAGCCAAGGAGGTTAAGAGCAAGCTACATTAGGACTCTTTGCTAAGACTGGCTTCTGCTCAGCAGTTGGCAAACCTACTTCTCGCCCTGAGACATTCAACGCCCAGCGTTTGAAAGAAATGACAACAATAACAGACGAGGTGCGGCGCGCCTAGCACTTGCTAAACTTTCGTACATACAAAGTTTCATTCATTCTGTGGAAGCCAGGGCCAGTGAGAGTACATCACAGTACACGCTAATACATATATGGGGTCTCATGTACAACATAGACACTTAGAATTGTACATAGAAATAAAACTAAATCAATATGTAATGCCTGGTATCTCGCATATTTCGAATGGAGTGTCTTGCTAGACTCAACCAGAAAAAAAAAATGTCTGAAGCTCGTCAACATTTGCTCATGGGGAGTCAATTATATGGAACACGTTATGTGGACGTGTTTCAAACTGAAGATTTTGGGAACAGTACAGTGTCTCTGCACCTCGGACAATCGGTTGGGTCTGTGACTGTGATAATTTTAGCGACAGGAGTAGCTAGCACGTCATAGGTGTAGAGTCGTGAGGCGAACCACTCAGTGCGTCTGACAGACGGAGTGCCGATTGCCAAGTTTCAGAACGGCAGTCGAGTGATTAGCGTGTCGCCGCCAGCTGTCCAGCGGCAGTTGGCAGCTGCAATCAGCGGGGCTGCGGGGCCAATAAGACGGGGCTCAGCTGCCGACAGCCACACTCTGCGTCATCACGGACTTCGGCGCTACCAGCACTGCTGTCGAGGCCCACTCTGAAGCGAGCAGCAGCAGCGAGAAGCCGAAGCCACCAGCCAGCGGTCACTGCCAGCTACCAGCGAGCTACTCGGATTATTTAGGTACCAAGGAAGCACGTAGGAAGGCGCAGTAGAACAGCAATATAATTTGGCATTACGATATCCGTACATTAGTAACGGCAGATAGCGCCTTGCGGATAGTAGAATGTACTGATAGTTTCATCGTCGTCCGCCAACAGACAGCGTTTTGACGTAACTGCCAACCACCTTCAGTGTGTACCTTTGAATAGGATATGTTTACAGCCACAAGGCTCACTGTCTCTGTAAACTTCTTGAGCGCATCATTTTCATTCCCTCCTGCTATTTTTTCATACCCTGCTCATCCTCATCCCATAGTAGTTCGGTTTTCGCCAGCAGCATAACACCATCCACCAGGTCTTGCACCTCGATTAGCACTTTTGTGCTGTCTGTCGGATCAGACACAAAGTTAGTGCCATGTTGATGGATTTTTGTTAGGTATGGCCCAGGGGCCTTCTCTATAATCTGCTACGGTACAACGGACCTAGCCATATCATCCACATTGTCCACTCTTTCCTTCCCCACCGCAAATTCTTTGTCCATCAACATGGAGCCACTAACCGTCACTACTGGATCGAAGCTGGAGTCTCCTGGGATCAGTGATTGACTAGATACTGTGTTTTGTATACAACAACGTTTAGTAATATATTAATGATTTTTTTAAAAAATTAACTTGTGCGATGCTTGTTGCTGTCTTCTGACCTCTATCTGCCAGCGCATCGAGAAACATTTGATATTTGAAACGTTCAACTTTTTTTGCAACAAGCTGAAGGGAGAGAGCGGAACTGTTCGCCACTTACGTCCTTATCCTCGATGTATTAGGACGTGTCCCAGGATTTTGCCTAATTATTGAAAGTGTGAACTTAGTTCCTTTTTTATTAATTCCCCCACAGTCAATTTGAAATATCTTACTTACTTACAATCCCTTCTCCATTCTCACTAATTTTAAAGTTATTTATTTTCAGCTGATCCAGTACTTCATATAGTGATGCTCGGGTACTGTTGAGATTTGTTTCGCGATTGTACACGAATATTCCCTGTGCAACTTTTATTTCGTGTCTATGAATGGTTTATTACATTTTAATGCCTGCAGAAAAATTTTCGCGATGTTTATGAAGTCCGATAATATTGCAATTTTTGGCGACTATCATGATTAATTTTCAACATGGTCATAGAACAATAGTAACGAAAAGCACAATCCCAGCATCAACAGCATCAATTTATCGAAGTAATATTCCAGTCATCTCAGCTAGAATCACTACAGAATACGACCAAAATATTAGTACCAACTCTCTATAAGGTAAAATTTAGATTCCGCCGACTTCTTCTGTAATGTTGCTTTCTGTTGTTGTATTTGCTACCGCTACCATTTAATGACGGAATCCAATAATATTGTTTAAATTGTCTCTTCCTTGTCAAAATTGCTCAGTAAAATCATTTAAAAATATTTCACTACCTGTTAAAATTTCGTTTGCGGTCCCCAACCTTAACTGCAATACTCAACACCTATTTTCATACGAAAGCAGCATTACAAACGAGGTCCCCCACCAAGAGAGCGGCCAGCTATCGTTTGCTGATGATACCGCCATTTACCAAACCAGCTCTAACATTCCGTTCCTCATTCGAGCAACGCTCCCACAACAGGTTCATCTCTTACTTTAATAACCGACAGCAGAAGGTAATTTTCCGCAGAGTTAAAAATGGCTATGACATGTATTAACAATGGGTCATAGTTAAGTGTGGGGTGCTACAGGGGTCTATTCTGGGACCGATGCTGTTTCTTATTGTTGTAAATGATATGCCTTCGAATAACAGGTGATGGTAAAATGTTTTTAGTTGCTTACGATATCAGCTTAGTAGGAAAAGGTGATGTTTGTAATATTGACACAGTACCAAATAATGTAGTTTTAAGAGATAACTTCATGAATTGTAGAAAATAAACTGATGTTAAATCATAGTAAATTCAATGCCTGCAGCATGTTTCATGTCTTTCACAGACATGACACATTAAATAAATCCAGGTAGCTGCTTTACTGATGTTATTATATTGTATTGTGCAATAGATCTATTTCGGCATATTGCCATTCTAAAACTCTTGCGATTTACAATGAACATTATTGTTATTTATTAGATCCAGTTATATCATAGCCTGTAGTGATGGTTTTTCATTAATAATGCTTACAATTTTTTTACTTACATTATGATCTGATCTAGAACTCACATACCGAACAGCGGTCTCGGAGGAAGGCAGTACTAATAGCCATGATGTGTGATATTCACTCTGGCGCTTTTTTAATTTTTCAATGTTTTTGAAGGTATTTCTTTTACTCTGCCTGTCACGTTCCATAATAATTAAACAAAAGAGAATATTTTGAAACAGAACTGCGATAGTGCAAAAACGAAATACAGAATAATGAAAATTTTCACCTACCAGTACTAGAGATAAAGACGATTAGGAGTATTTAGGATATGTGGAAGTCTCGACAGTGACCAACCATAATGAGTGCTGGTGTTCATATTGCACAAATTGGTGGTGGGGGGTGGGGGGCGGGGGTTGAGAGATACCGTGAAGAATAAAATCTGAGATTCCTCATGAGGGTCCAATGAGAACCAGAAATCGGCTTCTCCAAACAAAGAATTAGAAAGGAGGAATGAAACAAAAGTACGACCCTATGCTGGGTCAGGTCATTCATAGATAGTCTTAAAGGTGAAAAGGATCCATCTTTGATAAAGCTATGAAAACCAGGGAAAAGAAAAATTCCTGAAACGTCAAATCGCACATATAATTGACAGACGCGCATCTTTTAAGCGCTTTCTGAAAACCATGAACAAGAGCTGCCGTCAGTAGGTAACAAAACAGTTCCTCGTAGTTCCTGAGGGCCTTCGTCCGTTGAAAGACAGTCCACAGGTAGGCCACGAACTCCACCCTATCTGCGAGCTGGCGTTCTAGAATGGCATAGGCTGAGTGCCCTGCTAACTGGTGGTGCGATGTCTCGTGCCGGGAATGATCTTCACATCGGGCTTGTCGAACCAGTCCACTGTGACATGTTGTGGGGTGGTGCTCAAACAGTGGTCACTCTGCGGCATTGGAAACGGTTTTCCCTGGTATCCGGCTTTTGAAAAAGAAAAAAAAAATCTAATGTTCGTAAATATATCGAACCAAACTGCGTGGTCATCAGTCTGTAGCTTATAAACTAGGTAAACTAAGGTAAGCTAACCTAAGGACAACACACACACACACACACACACCCATTCCCCAGGGAGGACTCGAACCTCCGACGGCGAGCAACCGCGAGCTCCGCAGCGAGGCGCCTTAACCCGCTCGGCTACTCCACCGCTCCCCGGGTTTTAACATTCGGTACGATTACCAGGGGCAAGTTGATGTATATCAGTTTCGTTCGCAGGACGTTGTTCATCAGTCTATACCATACAATGTGGATATCGGATGGTAGGAGCTGGTGAAAAACTTTGGCCCAAACCTGCCTCCAGTCGACCCCAATGTGTCGGGCGTCCAGTTTATGAGCTGGTTGGTTTCTCGTACAGCGTATGAGCTGTCCGGTGTAGATATATCGCAGCACGGAAGATACAGCTTCGGTTGAAATAATTATCTCGTACACGGGAAAAGTCAAATGTATGTTATTTTTTTGAGAGGGCTATACATCTAGGCCATCAATCCCCTCAAATGTCTGTTAAGCTTAAAGGACTTAAATGCGGGATAATCAGTCTCTAAACTAACAAACTACTTAAGAACTTACACTAAAGACAGCACAAACAACGACGGCGAGCAACCGCGAGCTCCGCAGCGAGGCGCCTTAGACCGCTCGGCTACTCCACCGCGGGATGGGAAAACTCGAGCGTACGGTGTTCGCCGCCCGCGGCCACGTGCGGAGACCACGAAGGTCGCTGTGCAGCTGCGGTGATTTTCCGTTCCAGACACGGCCGGGCAGCAACAAACAACGGCCTCCAGGTTGTTTGGACGCCTGCTTGATGGAGCGCCGCGGTCTTCCCCTGCTTACCTGCTGACACGCTTTCGTAACGAGTGTGCTATTCATCGCTCTCACCGTCACACGAAAAGTATGCGTGTCAAAATGACAGGGTAATCCGTCATATGCTCTCAAGTTTTCTCGCTACAGCGGTTCTCATTGTTCGGTTCACTGTTGCGAAATAAATGGGGTTTTGCATTCTTCACAACTTACATTATTTTTGCTCGTGATTTTTGTTCTTCAATGATCATACACCTTATCTTCATCTTCTTTACACAACAACCCAATCGGAATTCATCTATAATCTCTCACCAGCGAGAGAAGTGAAACATCGTTGGCCATTGGCAGGTAAGCAGAATTCGGGCAGCCCGAGAGAATTTATGCTTACTGCGTGACCGAGCTACCGAATCAAGTTTTCTATAAAGTCATGTCCTGGACCCATCTCTCATTAGTTGATATCTTCGTTGCTGTAGTTGTAGTTGTTGTTGTTGTGGCCTTCAGCAGCAGACTCGTTTGATACAGCTCTCCAACCTACTCTGTCCTCAGCAAGACTGTTCATATCAAATCATAGGCGTAACAAGGATATGATTTCTGGAGCGGTTTTCAATGTTTTCATTGAAAGGACGTTGTAACAACATGTACTCTCAATAGAAAATGACCCTAATATCATATATATTACGTTACACTACAAAGGACTCTATACCAGTGAGACATCTTCATTTAGAAACCAAGTTAATAAATGCCTGAAGAACCTATATATTCTCAAACAGAGGAAGAAGGGAAATTACATCATGAAAATAGGCAAATGCAGATCGTAACACGGATGGCAATCAAAAAGACTCAGTCTGAAGCTTCCAAAAACTTCTCAAGCGTTATAAGAGAAGCACTTCGTAACTCAGATGTTTGTGGTACGTTACAGTCATCTGTGTGTGTGTGTGGGGGGGGGGGGGGAGAAAAAAAAGGTGTACAGATGACTTTACAGGAACCTTGATTCGCTTATTTAGGAACATCAAGAAATATTACTAACATACATTTTCATATAAGACTGCCATTTTAATTACAAATAGCGGTGTTGAAAAACAGTTCAGACCTTCAGACCTATAAAACACAATGAAGCTCTAGGACCCAACTTGCTCACTGGCGGTTTCAACACAGAATCTCAGTCGGATATTGTCCCTCTCTTTACCGTAATTTACCTTGGGTATCTTAATTAGGGAATGATTCGTAGTCATTGGAAAAACAGGCAAGTCAAAATAATCTGTAAGGACTAGACAAGTTGAAAGAAGACACGTGGGGAAAAACTAAGTAATAACCATAGCAGTTTGGTCCAATAGGTTTACAAAGTGTGCATCTAATCCTACGAAACATACCGATAGCAATGAATGTCTTTCTTCAGGGCTCCAAAGATTATGACAATCCCATGGGGAGAAATGAGGACTGTGTGCAGCATGAGCAACGGCTTCCCAGCCTTGGCAAAATGTAGGTGGGCTTTTTTTTTTTTTTTTTTTTGGCCTTATCAACATTTCTGGAGGGTTTTGAGCCCCAGACACGCCCCTTTCGCTAAAGGTTTCTACGATTTTTATCGAATACACTTCTGTTCATGCTAAACTGACGATTTCGTCATGAATGAGTCCCACCAATCGATCCCTTCTAGTCAAGATATGCCAGAAATTTCTTTTCTCCCCAAGTTTGTTCAACATCTCTTTATTAGTTACTCCATCGATCGATCTGCTCTTTAGTATTCGACTGTAGCGACTCCTTTCTAAAGCTTCTATAATCTGAACTCGTTATCGCCTACGTTTCATTCCCAATTAACGCTACATTGCAGACAAATGCCTTAAGAATGGACTTCCTCCTATTCATTTTTGCTGTCAAAAAATTTCCCTTCTTCTGAAATATTTATCTTCCTATAGTCTATCTGCATTTTATATCTTCTTTACTTGAACCATCTGAAGTTATTTTGCTACATATTAATTTATACAAAATAGGGAATTTACCTTAGCGTCACTGCATAAGGTATGGATGTTTCACCAAATGGTGATATACGAAAATTTGTGCCAGGCCGGGTTTCCCGCTTTTCGTCAGCTGGCGCCTTACCGTTAGGCTACCCGGGCACGACTCTAGGACTGACACAAACCTCCGTATGCCACACTGACTGCACATATGAGTGAACAGCCTTCATCTCTTGGCACTCGCAGCTCATACTGTGTTTCCGTACCAGGTCCCCCACAGTGCGATGTGTTCACAATAATGAAACATCAGATGATAACAGTTTAATCTGCCGAAACCTGTCATCCTCACCAAGACAATTAACTAACTTTTTTCGTTTTAAAATATTAAATAAATGAAATATTTCAATGCTCTGTCTAATTCTTCTAGCAGTATCGGATCTCCCACGTCCTCTTCCACTTTCACGACAGTGCCCTCAATCTAATTGCCCTTTTATATGTCGTCCATATATGCCTTCCACCTTTCACGTTTCCTTCCGCTGTTTAATACCAGCTTTCTATTTGACCTCTACTACAAACTTTGTCATGCATAAGAGGTAGGTTTGTCTCTCAGTGATACTCTGTACATATGATCGTCCAGTCCTCTTCCTCTGATCCTCCTCCCCTGTCTGCTCTCTACTCCCCCTCTCCCGCCCATCCAACCAACTCCTCTAAGATTATCAACTCTCCTCCTCTTAATTTCCTCCTTTTTCCTGTCCATATCCACCACCAGTCCCCCGGTATACCTCCTCTCTGCCCATCCCCTCGTCTTCCCTTTATTTGTACAATCCTCTGTCCCTATCTCTCTTTCAATTTGGCCCTCTCTCCTACATATCTCATTCTAGTTCTTTCCCGCCTTCTGTTCACCTCCCCTCTTCACTCACCTACATATCGGCCTAATCTTAACAGGAGATTGATGGTTCTTACCCACACAATATCTCCATCCAAAGTAATGTGGAAATGGATCTGTTTTTAAATTAATCCACAGAAGGAGTACATATATTTCACCTATATTTGTAGTGAATCTTAGCCTGTAGTTTCGTTTCCACACAGCTCAGTGGCTGTGACATCGTGTCTACTGCACGATATGTTGTACAATGATATAATTTTTCAAGTCATCTCAGTGTGATACTTGGATATTCTACTGGGAAGAGACAACTACTAAAAACGTAACAAAATGTCAAACGTGATGCAGTAGTTATTTATGTATATCACGTTTACGATGTCGTATCTACTGAATAACGTTTCGAACAATAAATTTGTATATAAATTCAGTAGTATACATCAGGATACTGGCTTCAAAATTTGTTGCGAATAGAATACCTAGCAATGAAGTAACAAATTTAAACGTCATGTATGATGCGACTGTTTTTCATGTATCTCGAAGTTTAGCAATATCTCATCAACTATGTGGGGTACAATAATATAATTTTGCAACTAAATTTACTTTTATATACAAAGTGAACTGGGAATATTTTATTATGCAGCTTTATTTATTTAATTTTTTCGAAGTAATTTCCTTCACATCGAATACGTCTCTCCATCCTTCCCGAAACCAGTCACTGAACCAGTAAGGCACACTCGTCTCAAGCCCTCAGGAGGTCCTCATCACTTTAAAATTGCTGTCCTTTCAACTTTATTTTCAGACGCGGAGACAGTGCAAAGTGACAAGCAGCAAGGTGTGGACTGTAAGGACAGTGCTCGACAAGGTTGTCTTGTGCACCGCAAATATTCGGTGCATGCTCTGGTGCGGTTACCTGGAGCGTTGTCCTGATTGAAGAACCAAGTGTCCATTCTTGAGTTCGGTCGCAGGTTCTTCAAGGAGTGAGTTTGGGCAGGCGTCAGTCAACGTTTCTGTCTTGGTGCGTCCACAACAACAAGTTCCATAATTCCCTTCCATTTGGATGAAAGAAAACTACAGTTTCTTCTTTATTTTGATTTGAGTATTAGTCAGCAAGCTATTGTCGTAAAGCCCTCGTCACCTGTCATTTGCATACCGAGATTGTCGCTCAGGAAACTGTTTTAACATAAGCCGTCACCAACTCACACGTCGTATCACCTGCTCTTACATTAGGTTATTCGGCATCCAGAGAAAACAAAGATTCTTCACTTGCAAATAATTGTGCAGAATCGAATGAATAGTTGGTACATCGTGCAAGTAGCCCTAAGCGGTCGGCAATTGGCGGACCGCGGTCTAGGTCCGGACCGCGGAATGCCAAAAACTGGACCGCCAAAAACATTTTGAAGGTATAAGTTACGCACTAAAATTATTTAAAAAAAAACAACTTTTCTTCGCATGAGAGCCACCCTTAAAATTTTCCTAGAATTTTACAGTTAACTGGTGAATGATTAAAACCCTTAATGATTACTAAGGGTAGATTCAATAAATGTAACGATGTGCAACGCTGGAGAGTACGCTGACAAGAGGCGGCAAAGCAGAGCAAGGTGGCCGATGGTACGCCTAAAAGCTCTGTACACACGCATGCAGCGCGAGAACATTATCTAACGAACAAGGAAATTATGTAAATAGACTTCATACTCTAACAGTCCCTGAAACCTCTATTTAAGCGGCCAGGCCATATCCACTGAAACACCACCCTTGTCCTTTTTTTTTTTTTTTTTTTTTTTTTTTTTTTTTTTTTTTTTAAAGTTCAAATGTTTGTAGGGCTTATGGGCCTTAACTACGGGGTTATCAGTCCTTAAACTTACAAACTACTTAAGAACTAGCTACTACTAAGGACGGCACAAATATCCATGCCCTAGGGGGGGATTCGACCCCCCGACCGTAGTGGCCGTACATATTAAAAATCACATTTGAAGTTTCTTTAGCAGCATAACGGACGGATGTAGCTGCGAAGTTGTTCCCCCTTTCAAATCCTTCACTCCAAATGGAGATAATAGATTTCCAGGACGACATTTCCTTGCAAACATATAAAATTGAATCCACAGACGTATTGTGGAGTAACATGTCCCGGAGAAATATGAAAATTACAAAACAATAGTCCTCCACCTGGCTACTATGTTTGGCTCCACATATATTAGCCAAATTTCATTTAAACAAGAATTGCTCAAGGTTATCGGCCGCCCACCTCGAAGACACTATTCGCATGAGCTGCCCCGCATGTGGACCTAACTTTAAGAAACCGGCTGAAGTACACAAATGTAATTTCTTGCATTGATTTTTTTATACACAAATGCGCATAGTTCACTGTATTTCATACCTTTTTTTTAGTAAAAATTAAGCAAAAAATAGTTTTTTTAATGTATGACCTGGACTAGATTTTTCAATAGATGTTTGTCTACACATTTAATTTCATACATTTTGAGAGTGAAAATAAAAATAAATAAATAAGTAGCAAATAAAAATACATACAATTATACATTTTCATTTTACATCGTATTAGTTTGAGACTGAAAATTAAAATAAAAAATAAAACTTTTCAAAAGTATCCGGACCCCATCCAAGATTACTTGCCGACCCCTGCTCTATCTGCTTGTAGGTCATTCGCCAGTCTTTGTCTAGCGTTTTCCTCGGTAACTGATGATCGTGGCCTTCCTGTCCACTCAGCGAGGTCCAGAGTGTACTTTTCCCTCCTAAGTCTCTCAACCACCTTAATATAGTTGTAAAATATGCACACACATCACCGAAAGTACGTGTCAGTTATTCACAGCAACGGTCTATGTTTAAAACACGCGCGAATTTGCACCGAAAATTTTGGACCATAACCTTACTAGTAACCGACTGCGCCCACAGACTTGGCACAGTGGCTACAATACAAGTATGGAATATTCTCAGAACACAGCAACAATCAGCTTTCTGCGGATTACTGTTGCCACATGTAGTGTGCCCTTTGTTTGCGCAGCGTCTTAAGAGTTTGTCGTGAATGCATTTACTGTGTCTGCAAACAAAGAAAACGTAAAACTGAGTGGCTTCCATATCCAATATTTGCACTGTCATATCGACAGATTCATGTTTCCCAGTGTGCTGATGCGTTACAAGCAGAACAAGTATATAATAATATACGGGAACATGTTTCAAATTGTAATTATTTATCTCATTTCATACAATCTAATATTATTTGAACTTTTTTCCCCAAACCGATCAAGAGAAAAATTGAACTTTCTACAGCATCGAGAAATAAATACGAGCCAGTGCTTTAGCAGTCGCGTACGTTACACCCTCTCCTGTATGAGAACAAGTGACATTAATAGCACCAAATTGGGTAGTACAATTTTGCCAGTCACTCAATCATATTTGGAAATCTTATTTAAGCAACTGGTTTTTATCAAAAATGTCTCTTAAACTGAAAATTCACACGGGATGAGGTAAGAAAGGACAAAGATAGTGATATACTTGAGGGACACTTCTCAGAGCAGTAAAAGTAAATGTTATAATTTACATGGCGCGTCAATACTGTTCTTTCGGCGAATATGCCGATATACATTTTCCATACAGCACTGCTGGTCAAAATGCACTGGATGCTCGCATTATTTATATCGGAAGAGCTCTCGTGTTAATCTGCGTCCGAATACTGTTATAGCTGTTGATAAATTAAGGAAGATCCAAAGTTTTATTAGTAATATAATTGACACTCGATGGCAACATTTCTACCGTGAAGTTTCAAGGAAACGTTCTTCATGTGGTTGTTATAAAAATGTTCAAATGTTTATAAAGCTATGGCACTTAACTACTCTGTTCATTAGTCGCTAGTAGACATACAAACTACTTGAACTAACCGCGAGCAGCGGTGCGTTCTGCAGCTAGGTGCCTGGGAACGATCGGCGGTTGTTCTATATCGTACTAGCTGAAGATGGGAAAATTCTTTGTATCAAATTATAACGAGTTTCTGTAACTTTTCCAGAAAATTATAGTGTCACAAATTAAGCAAGGGAAGCCAGCATACCTGTTTAGTACCGGATGAAGTGTCGTAGTGTGAAACATACAGTCCTTGATTCGGGACCCAACCTGGTTTCACATTTTAATTTGAATGAACAGTTGTAGTACCTTCTAGGTTATTGGTAAATGATGTCCCAGAAATATCTGCTTTTGTATATATATTGAATAAACCTCCGGCCGGAGACACACCATTCTACGTTCTGGAGCGTGTGTTCCAAGTCCCAAATAAATCACCTATCAGTTTAATCCAGATTTGTTAATCAGCTGCGTCTTACGACACAGCAACATGATCATATTGTGTGATGGGCGTCACACTTGCTACCGTCCTGTGGTATTTTCGTTTTCTGTTTATTTTTTAACTACCTCATGTTCTGTTTTGCAGTGCATCTACCGTACTGATTGAATCTGCACATTATTGATTAACTTAAATGCTAAATAAAATTAAAACAGCGCAATTCACTAATTCTTTTTTCATAACAATAATTTCTCCCCACAGACAAATGACCAATAACATTAAATGCTTTTTACACTGAATTTACTGTAGAAATGTGGCCTTGGCTCCTCCGCATTATTCTAATTAGACCATAAAGCTTTCTAAATTCACGCAGATTTCATGTTTCAAAGTAATGAAAGTCTACATTATCTAATATATAAAGCAGTGTGTCCGTATATTTGTACGTGTTGCATACAAATCTACAGATTTGTTCCAATCTTTATGAAATTTTGTACACGTAAGCTTCAATCCATGAGAACGGTCGCCGTAAGTGTAAGAATCACGTACGATAAATGGTTGAGGTGATATGACGTCATAAACAATGACATGGACAGAAAACTGCTGCATTTAGCTACAATTCTGCTCATTTTCTCCTAAACCACTGGACCGATATCAACCAAATTTGGTACACACATTCCTTACCATGAGGTACAATTGCTGCAGGGTTAAGAATCGTATACGACACACGATTCAGAAGTTATGACGTCATAAACAATAGGATTTGCAAGAAACTGCCACATAATGTGGCGAGACTTCATAAATACGCTATACGAGAATCAGAGTACTTAGTGACATGCAACAAACTTTATACATAATTACAATCTTTTATTAAACTTTCTCTCGCTGTCAACCATAGCAAAACGATGAAAGGAAAAACGTTTCTTGCTTACTACTGTTTATTGAGTAAAACTACGGGATTCGGAATGACGTTACAATTTATAATTTGTACACTACAAATTGTAGCCGCAGGAAATTTTACAGACAGTAGACACGCATATAGTTGAGTGTACCTTTTAAGTTGTATCACAGTACGACAGGTAGTTTATGAGATATGAGCACATAAACAGTAACGTTCGTGGAAAACCGCCCCATCACGCACCAAGTTTTAATCTATTACTTCTTTACTGCTAATTGTATTCCCAAGAGATTTTACAGACATACAGCCTTTATACAAATAAATATATACCTGAAAAATGGCAGGAATAAATAAATAAATACTCGGACAACACCGGGTTTTCAGCTTGTCTTATTCTAAAGAAAAGAAAAAAAAAAGAAAAGAAAATAACTGATATCCATTCAGTGGAAGAAGAACACACACACACACACACACACAGAGAGAGAGAGAGAGAGAGAGAGAGAGAGAGAGAGAGAGAGAGAAAGATACTGATAGTACCGCTAGAATCGTACTTTATAACTCTTCATATTTACACGTAAACGGTCAACAGAAAAGCTGCCATATTCACATCTTGCAGAGAATTTTATGAAATACGTATGTCGTCCCGTAATGAGCCCACATGCCAATATTAATAGAGTACGACAGTGCGAACAGTAATCCTGCTACAACTGGAAGTGCGCAAGGTAAAAAACTGTCACCGAGCACGAGCTTTCCTTCACTATGTATGTGACATGCCTTTGCTCGGACATCGTAAAACGGCTACTTCGGATGCAGCGTTGCATAACCTCACCTCTGAAGCTGCAAGTTATTAGAAGTCTGCGATGTTTGTTCGCGTACGGGTCCAGCGGCTACTATATTGCCCTGCCTGTTGACTGCAATATATCTCTCTGCATGTCACGGATGTGGCTTATTTGCTGACTTGTGTTTGTCAAAGGTCGTTCCTGTGCCAGCTAGGTTTGACTATGGCTCACTAGTGGTATTTCAACATCCAGGCTGTAATGTGATTCAACGACACTTACAATATACTCCTCTGTAAAACTTTATCTGCTCCATTCACGTTGTAGAATTTCCGCACTATGTTTTTTGCAGTTTTATACAGTTTGTAGCGAGTCAGATTGTGAGGCCATTGTTTGTTTCATTTCGTGCGCCACATTACAAAGGAAACCTTTTAAAAATTTAAAATTTTGACTAACATTATTCTTGGCATCTCACAATGAAACTGCAAGACTGTTATAGATGAAGGAAATTAATTCCCTAAATTAATTTGCGGGCAACACAGTATTCAGCAAATAGTCATCTAGAGATGGAAACCTACCACTGGTCCATTTTAGGTTAGTAACACCAAAAGTTGGCCGATTTTGGTGACTTTATGATAGCTCGAAATGTAATTGCAACTAACGGCTTCATTCGAGGTGAAAACTGAATTAACGGACTTATAGAGGAGGGAAAAATCTAAGACTGTGCTCCCTAATCATCCTTCCTAAGCTCGTTTTTTTTTTCAGAGATATTTGCAAGAATAACTGCGATAGGACCACGTCTGGGTGTGTGTGTGTGTGTGTGTGTGTGTGTGTGTGTGTGTGTGTGTGTGTGTGTCACATGTTCCCACAATTTAGGTCGCGCCGTCCAACCGTTCGTCAGCAAAATTTACACGCTCGAGATGTGGCAGTGCTATTTCTGAACTATTCTCTTCATTTTTGGACGTTATTTGTTGGATTAATTCCTGTGGGATATCATCGGTATTAGGTTGTTTGTAAATGTCAGAGGATAGGCGTATGGGTAAAATGGTTTATGTTCACTGGTTGTATTACTGTGGACTTGATAATATTGTGAGCCTTGCCTCTTAGAGGTTTTCCAAAGCGGAGGTCGCTGTCGGCTGCAGCCAGAAGGCAGTTTGAGGCCCCATTACGGGGCAGGAGTAGGTTGCGGAGAATTCTCTGAAGGAGGGATACAAGGCAGGTGCCGACGGCACACCCGGAGAATGAGGTACGACTAGCGCTGGCCAGGGCACCCAGTTCAGGGAGGCAGAAATCAGACACTAGCGAAAGCGGTTATATATCTTCTATATTAATAAATGTGAATGTCTGTTCGGTGTACGTTTATCACGTCCGAACCACAAGACATAAAGAGATAAAAATATGTATAGTAACTAATGTATACCCGGGTAAGGCTTTATGCACGGTTTTATGGCGATCGGATAGCTATTTATCTATATATACCAATGTGAATGTCTGTTCGGTGTACGCTTATCACGTCCAAACTACAAGATGCAGAGACGTAAATATTTGTACAGTCACTAATTTATACCTGACGAAGGTTTTAGGCACGGTTTAATAGCGATCTAACAGATATTTAGTAATTTGAAGAATATAACGCGAAATGCGGAACAATAATTACTATTTGAATATTATATTTACTCTTTGAAAATGGTTTTATTTGTTTGCATTGTTGCTTGAGGGTTGATAATGATTAAAGGGTGGAGTATATTGTGATGGAAAGTTATCGGTGTATATAAAATTCTACGTGTGTGTGTGTGTGTGTGTGTGTGTGTGTGTGTGTGTGTGTGTTAATATTTCGCTCTGCAGTGAAAACTACAGAACGCAAACGAATGGTCTGTGTGTAATTGTTGTCCAAAGTCTCCCGTTGTACACCATAGCAGTTCCATGCCTATAAGGGGGTGGAAGATATGGTGGTTGAAAGTCGTGAAATGATAAGAAATTCGGACTGAAGGTAGCGATGACGTTTGCGACTCTATAGCAAGGAGGTTACATACAGCCAAACGTGATGCCACAGACCATATCTTTGGTCTATGCATGCTTCAATGTCTTCAGCTCTTTCTCTGTAAGGATAAGCATACGAATAAAGAAATATAAGAGTAAATATATAAAGCAGTAAAAAAGAAATTTCTTTAAATACATCTCTTTAAAAAAATCGATTTGACGTTTCGCACATTATCTATCATAATCAACAAACACGCGAGCGGAACCGCGGGTTTAAGCTAATATATATATATATATATATATATGGCCGGGAAGGAAATTCTTTCTGTAGCTGAGGAGCATTGTGCAGCCAGCGTCGACACCTGGGACGGGCAGCATTCCGTTGGAACACAATGTCATGCGGCCGTGAAGGTTGGCGTCGCTCTGGCCTGCACGTGTGACATGGGGGCGCTAATGGCCAGGCCATCGACAGACTGGCCTGCAAGTTTATGGTGCACCGACGCCCTGCATCTGCAAATATTTAGTGGGTCGCCAGGGTTGATTTTTGTAGAAGATAGTGCGGTGCTCTCGCGATGGGAGGTTGGCATCTTGTTGTTGGTAAAGTCATTTACTGACGTCGGCAGATATTTATCCTGAGATCTGAAATTCAGCATTTTTCTCAGAGAGGTTGGCCTATGTGCGGAGAGTACCGTGGGATAGTTTCGAGGGGGCGGAGCCTAGAGAGTTAAACAATAGCAATCGGTTCCATCGGTTAGGCCATTAAGTCAATTTTGTGATTGGCTTGACGATATCGATGGGAGGAGTTTTAGTGGAAAATTGGGAGTCTGGCCTGGAAAGAGACGCCTTGCCGCATGGTACTGTGGACAGTCTGGCCTGGGACAGACGCCTGGCCGGATCCTACTGTTTGATTATTTTGGTCTGGGTCGGGCACATGACCAGATCGTGCTTTCACTTAGATTCAAGCTGGAGCAGTTCTCCTGTCCTGTCTTATTGATTTTTAAGTGTTTGATTTTGTATACTTTTTTAAACAACTACAGCCCTCAATCGCAAGTTACAATTAAATGTAAGCCGGGTTTCAGTGTCACAAAGGACACCTTTTTCAGACAATCGGAGATAGAAAGGTTAAAAATTACATGTCAAATAAAAGAAATTAAAAATTCAATAACATATATTCCGTAGGCAGATGGTCATACCAAATTATAGGAACAGCAGCAAACAGTCGCTAGGGGCGGTATCCAGTCGTTGTGATGGTTGAGAGGCAACTGGATGTGCTAGTGCAGTAAGCGGCTATGCACGCTTGTCGCCAACTAGTGGCCGAACTTAACTACGGGGTCTTCAGTCCCTAAACTTACAAACTACTTATCAACTAGCTGATAATAAGGACGGCACAAACATGTATGCCCGAGGGGGGATTCGAACCCCCGACCGTAGTGGGCGTGCAGACCGTGACTAGCGCGCCGCAGTATGCTCGGCCACCGCGGCCGGCTGTTGCGGTGGTAACCGACCAGTAAACCTCGTTAACCATTTTACAAAAGAATGTATGATAATTTAGTCTACGTGATTGTGTGCTAAACTAATCAAATAAAAATGCATCATGCTAGACTTAAAAACGCTATGAATTCCAATTCTGCAAATGCTGGTTAATTAGGAGACATAACAACTTATGTAAAATGTGAGGATAATACCTCAGGTATACAGGGCCACATGACCGTAATATCCCTGTATAGCTGAGGTATTATCCTCGCATTTTACATAAGTTTTTTTTGTCTCTTAATTAACCAGCAGTTGCAGAATTTGCAGAATTGGAATTCATAGCGTTTTTAAATCCAGCATGATGCATTTTTATTTTTTTTTTAAATCTCATTTTTATCTCATTTGTAACTGCGATGTCTACAAAACTTCTTAGTCTAAATTAGCATTTATACTTTTGTAAAATGGTTAACGAGGTTTACTGGTTGGTTGCCACCGCAACTTGCCTCGACGCCACACCTAGCGCCCCCTCGAGCCACAGCCAGTCGGCTTCCGTCTGGCGGACGATACACATAGACTCATGTCCAAGGGAGGACTCGAACCCCCGACGGAACGGCAGCACGGCGCCTCAGTGCGCATGGATAATCCACGTCGGCTGGAAAGAGTAGAGACATAAAATTCATATTAACATTTATTAGTATGTTCTGAAGAAATGATTAACATTTGAACCATGTCGCGTCGTGGATTGCTGGCCATTATCAATATTGTGACGCAATACCAACTATCAGTAAGATATGCCTACGGCACTTCTTTCAGCTATAAACCGAACGTGTGACTTGAGCAGACGCTTAGGATGCGTGACAGACGTTTGCTTGAACGGTGCGTATATTTGTGTTTGTGTGTGTGTGTGTGTGTTTGTGGGAGGCTGTGCGCGCCTGTGTAGGCCAAGATACCCAATACTTAAAAAGATTTTCCATCTTCCTGAAAAATAAACATGAATAATTCTGCGTTACTCTTGTTTTGCAATTTGTGATATATCTTTCTTGTTCGCATTATTTCAGGGGTGATTTAGGGGAAATAATGATAATGTTGTTGTTGTTGTGGTCTTCAGTCCAGAGACTGGTTTGATGCAGCTCTCCACCCTACTCTATCCTGAGCAAGCCTTTTCATCTCCTCATAAGAACGACAACCCACATCCACTTGAATCTGCTTTCTATACGCGTCTCTTGGTCTCCCTCTGCGATTTTTACCCCACACACTTCCCTCCAACGCTAAATTCACAATTCCTTGATGTCTAAGAATGTGTCCTACCAATCTATCCCTTCTTTTAGTCAACGTATGCCAGAAATTTCTTTTCTCCCCAATTCGGTTCAGTACCTCCTCATTAGTTACGCGATCCACCCACCTAATCTTCAGCATTCTTCTGTAGCACCACATTTCAAAAGCCTCTATCCTCTTTCTGTCCACACTGCTTATCGTCCATGTTTCACTCCCATACAAGGCAACACTCCATACAAATGCCTTCAGAAAGGACTTCCTTAGGCTTAAATCAATATCCGATGTTAACAAATTTCTCTTTTTCAAAAACGCCTTTCTACCCATTGCCATTCTGCATTTTATATCATCTGTACTGCGACCATCATTTGTTATTTTACTGCCCAAGTAACAAAACTCATCTACCTCCTTTATTGTTTCGTTACCTAATCTAATTCCTTCAGCATCACCTGATTTTCTTACACTGCACTCCATTACCCTTGTTTTACTCTTGTTAATGTTCATCTTATATACACCTTTCAGCACACTGTCCATTCCGTTCAATTGCTCTTCCAGGTCCTTTGCTGTATCTGACAGAATTACTATGTCGTCGGCAAAACGCAATGTTTTTAATTCTTCACCCTGAACTTTAATTCCTTCTCCAAATTTCTCCTTGCTTTCCTTTATAGCTTGCTCAATGTACAAATTGAACAACATTGGGGAAAGGCTACAACCCTGTCTTACTCCCTTTCCAACCAATGCATCCCTTTCATGCCCTTCAACTCTTACAACCGCTGTCTGGTTTTTGTACAAGTTGTAAATAACCTTACGTTCCCTATATTTTACTCCTGCTTGCTTCAGAACTTGAAAGAGTTTATTCCAATCAACATTGTCAAAAGCCTTCTCCAAATCTACAAAAGCTAGAAATGTTGGTTTGCCTTTTCTTAATCTATCTTCTAGGATAAGCCGTAAAGTGAGTATTGCCTCCCGTGTTCCTACATTTCTCCTGAACCCAAACTGATCTTCCCCGAGGTCGGCTTCTACCAGCTTTTCCATCCTTCTGTATATAATTCGTGTTAATATTTTGCAACCATGACTTATTAAACTGATGGTTCTGTAGTTTTCACACCTGTCTGCACCCGCTTTCTTTGGAATGGGGATTATAACATTTTTCTTAAAGTCTGAGGGTACTTCACCTGTCTCATACATCTTACACACAATGTGAAACAATTTTGTCATGGCTGGTTCTCCCAGAGACTTCAGTAGCTCTGACAGGATATCATCTACTCCAGGGGCCTTGTTTCGGCTTAGATCATTCAGTGCTCTGTCAAATTCATCTCTCAGTATAGTATCTCCTATTTCATCATCATCTACATCCTCTTCCCTTCCTACAATAGTGTCTCGAAGTTCATTTACTTTGTAGAGCCCCTCTATATACTCTTTCCACCTTTCAGCTTTCCCTTCTTTGCTGAGAATTGGTTTTCCATCAGTGTCCTTGATATTCACAGAGCTGTTTTTCTTATCGCCAAATGTTTCTTTTATTTTCCTGTAGGCTGTATCTATTTTTCCCCTATTTATACATTCTTCTACATCCTTGCATTTGCCCTCTAGCCATTCCTGCTTAGCCATTTTGCACTTCCTGTCAATCTCATTTCTCAGTCGTCTGTACTCCATTTTGCCTGTTTCATTTACTGCATTTTATACTTTCTCCTTTTATCGATTAAATTTAGTATCTCCTGTGATATCCAAGGATTCTTTGTAGGTCTTGCCTTCCTACCTATTTTGTCCTCTGCTGCCTTCACTATTTCATCTCTCAATTTTACCCATTCCTCCTCAACTGTTTTATTTTCCCCTGTTTCTGTCAATTGTTGCCTGAAATTCCCTCTGAAATTCTTAAGAACTTCAGGTTCCTTCAATTTATCTAGGTCCCATCTCCTTATTTTCCTACCTTTTTGTAGTTTCTTCAGTTTCAACCTACAGTTCATAACCAACAAGTTATGGTCAGAGTCTATGTCTGCCCCTGGGTATGTCCTACACTTCAAAACCTGGTTCCGAAATCTATGTCTTACCATTATAAAATCTATCTGGTATCTCCCGGTGTCTCCTGGTCTCTTCCACGTATACAACCTTCTTTTGTGATTCTTAAACCAGGTGTTCGTTATAACTAAATTATGTTCCGTGCAAAATTCTACCAGGCGGCTTCCTCTTTCATTCCTCTTGCCCAGACCATATTCACCCACTATCTTCCCTTCCCTTCCTTGTCCTACTACTGAATTCCAGTCTCCCATAACAATTAAGTTTTCCTCTCCCTTAATTGTCTGAATAATTTCGTTTAGCTCCTCATATATTTCTTCGATTTCCTCATCATCGGCAGAGCTAGTTGGCATATAAACCTGTACTACTGTTGTCGGTGTTGGCTTCGTATCTATCTTGACAATGACAATGCGATCGCTGTGCTGGTCATAATAGTTTACCCGCATTCCTATTTTCTTATTCATTATCAGTCCTACTCCTGTGATACCCCCAACTGATTTTGTATTTATAATCCTGTACTCACCTGACCAGAAATCCTGTTCATCCTGCCACCGAACTTCACTAATCCCCACTATATCTAACTTCAACCTATCCATTTCCCTTTTTAAATTTTCTAATTTTCCTACTCGATTAAGGGATCTAACATTCCACGCTCCGACCCGTAGAATGCCAGTATTGTCTTTCCTGATGATCACATCCTCCTGAGTAGTCCCCGCCCGGAGATCCGAATGGGGGACTATTTTACCTCCGGAATATTTTACCCGAGAGGATGCCATCATCATATGTTCATACAGTAGAGCTGCATGTCCTCGGGAAAAATAACGGCTGTAGTTTCCCCTTGCTTTCAGCCGTTCGCAGTAGCTGTGTGGCAAAGCCACATTAGCTGATGTTACAAGGCCAGTTCAGTCAATCATCCAGACTGTTGCCCCTGTAACTACTGAAAAGGCTGCTGCCCCTCTTCAGGAACCACACGTTTGTCTGGCCTCTCCACAGATACCCCTCCGCTGTGGTTGCACCTATGGTACGGCTATCTGTATCGTTGAGGCACGCAAGCCACCCCACCTCGGCAATGTCTGTGGTTCATGGGAGTGGATAATGATAATAAGAATACAAAAAGAACAGGGAGAACTCAAAGCGACAGCGCCTGTTACCCCTGCGAAAGGCAACCCGCCATACACTACTTACTGGTCGCTGCAGCCGTAGGAAGAAAAAGGACATGCCTACTCCTTTCTTGCTTTATAATGTTCATATCTGAACACGAAAACTGAAGTACCAATTTTTAATGTTTTATTTGCTTGCAATGCATACAAATGTATAATTTTTTACCGACCTCGAAGAAAATTTACTCACTTGACCATCAAAACAAGAGGATACCTTACTACAGACATTTACTAATGTTTGATAAGTACGCTCTAATATGAAAGTTTTCATGGACTGAAAGTCAGCGTATGTAGTATGGAAAGTCTTATCATGTAATGCACTTTAGCAATGTTGCACTGATTAAGAAAATTGAAAGATATATGCAAGTTTCGGTGGAAATGAGGAGGACGATATGAACTGACGAGGCGGAATAAACAGAAAGGGGACAAGGATGTGGAAGGGGGAGCGGGAAAGAGATGAACGACAGAGGAGAAGGAGTTGGGCAGAGACATGGAAAAGTAAGAGATGTACAGTGGGAGAGAGGGGGAGACACTGAGAGTGTGGAATAAATAAACGCCCAGGTAACGCCTGGTTTTCAGCTAGTGTTTAATAAAACCAACAACTACGAATACATGTTCATTAAAACGACAGTGAAGTAACAATTTTGCTATCCCATAGTTATCAGAAGGAAAGAGTAAGTTGTAATTTGCGGCTGTTTGTTTATGATGCTGTGGTGTATGGGTGGGTGTCGTCTTTAATTGACTGTAATAGCATACAGAATGACTTAGACAAAATTTCTAGTTTGTGCGAAGAATGGCAGCTAGCTCTCTATGTAGAAAAATGTAAGGTGATGCGCATGAGTAGAAAAAACAATCCTATAATGTTCGAATACAGCATCAGTAGTGAGCTTCTTGATGCGGTCGCGTCGTTCAAATATCTAGGCGTAACATTGCAGAGCGATATGAAATGGAACGAGCATGTAAGGACAGTTGTGAGTAAGGCAGACAGCCGACTTCGGTTTATTGGGAGAATTTTGGGAAGATGTACTTCACCTGTAAAGGAGACCGCGTATAAAACGCTTGTACGACCACGTCTTGAGTATTGCTCAAGTATTTGGGACCCGCAGCAGATCGGTTTGAAGGAAGACATAGAGGCGGTTCAGAGGCGAGCAGCTAGATTTGTTACCGGTAGGTTCGACCAATGCGCGAGTGTCACGGAAATGCTCCGCCAACTCAGTTGGGGATCTCTGGAAGAAAGACGACGTTCTTTTCGTGAATTTCTGTTAAGTAAATTTAGAGGGCCGGGAATTGAAGCTGAGTGTAGTACGATCTTGCTGCCGCCTACTTACATTTCGCGTAAAGGTCACAAAGACAAGATAAGAGAAATTAGGGCTCGTACGGAGGGATATAGGCATTCTTGTTTTCCTCGTTCCATTTGGGAGTGGAATAGGAAAGGAAATGCCTAGGAGTGGTACAGTGTACCCTCCGCCACGCACCTTACGGTGAATTGGGGAGTATGTATGTAGATGTAGAAAGACAGCTTCGATCCAGAGACGAAGTTGAGTGATGGTGCTGCCAAGCCGGTGTTAATCCTCTCACAACTGGAATTAATTATCTGGTGGAAGGCACGAATTCGTGTTTAATCGTGGACACAATCGACATTTGGAACGGCTACTCGCTGCACGCAGACAAAGCAGAAAGCGTTGCAGTAGTTACGTTCCTTTGTCCTCCCCATTCCGACCCCCCCCCCCCCTACCGCCACCTGGGGGTGTGGGGCCCACAATTAGACGGCAGTGCCGCAGCGAATAGTCACCACTTTCCCGGTTAGGGGAGCTGCGATTAATGAACTGCAGATTCACAGCACGCAGATCGCTTTTATTCCCCTCGTCTCACGTTTCGCGACTGCCTGCTGTGTTTGTCGCCATTAGACTCTTTTAATTGCCCTCTATTGGCGGAAGTGTGTGTGGCGTGTTCAGAGTTGAGTGACAGCTGGGAATAATACGGTACTTCCTGGAAATAATACCTCTTTTTTTTCCCTTTTGGGCCGTTGTCCCAATAAAGAGGGCAGTCAATACCTGTGCATATTTGAGATAGCTTTGTTGATAATTGTGCAGTTCATTAAACGAGTGAGACAGAAGCATTGGGGGTCTGTTTATATCGGCACACCTGCTTTAAGGGGGACTCTGCGAGGCTTATAATCGACCCACAAAGCGAGTCAGATAACTACGTCGCCGCTAACCTTCCTCTCTCGATACAGAAGGATTCCGATATTAGGAGGCGTCGTAGTGGCACTCGTGACACAGTTTGGCCATTAGATTTTGGTTTTTATTTTTTTATTCTTTCGTCGTCGGATGTTGACTCGCATATTCTCTGCAGACATGTCACCGACGTCAATGTTTTTCATCCACTCTCCAGATATGAGTGAGTCCACATAATGACCCATAACACTTACGTGAATGTTTCCAAAGTGAAATCTTTTTTTTGCAGCGAAGTGAGCACTTAAATGAAATTTCCTCGCAGATCAATACCGTGTGCCGAACCGAAACTAGGGACTATTCCATATAGACTGAGCTACACCAACAATGCTCTCTAACGGTTTTTTTAATTGATTTACGTCTTTCTCTGGGTTTGAATAATTTCATTTTCATACTATTTCGGTTGAATCCGACTCACGAAATTTTAATGAAGAGTAAAATTCTAGATATAATAAATTTTCAGTGTATCATTATTTATTTACTTCATCAAACATATACGAACTTCTTGGTTTATATGCAGATTTTTATTGGTTCTAAAGGATTAATGACTTGTGCGATATTATACCTTTTGTTTCATTAAAAATAGTCATACTTTTAATTTACATTTTTGCATCTCTCTCCCTATAATTCCGCTGGTTGGTACCAACCACCGATTACTGAATTTTCTGGAATGCGAACACTACCTGTAAAGAAAATATATCAGATTAAAAAAGTAGTCTGGAAAATTAAGGTCTTCCGTTTCAAGCATTTACTGCAACATACACGTTTTCCTTCTTAGAGACATTTACCATCATTCCACTTTTGGCAATTGTTTAACGTACCTTATGAAAACCCGCATTTATTGTCAGTCTCAGATGAAAAATTTTCTTCTCGATAACACGTTTCTATCCGCTTTACTCTCTGTAGATCAAGCAATTGCGTCCGGAATCCATCTCGAATCCTTCATGACATATAAAGTACCTGACCTGAAGATGAACAAAAGGAAACATGCTAACGAGCGAAAAATATTCGGCCACGGATGAATGACTGCTCGGTTTTAGGCCTATATAACTGTGCGGCCGCTCCCGCCGGAGGTTGGAGTTCTTCATCGAGCATGGATGTGAGTAGTCCTTAGGTTAGTTTGTAATCCTACAGACTGCTAACCACTGTAGTTCGGGCCCTTAGATTTACAAACATTTGAAAATTTGATGAATATTTGCAACTGTGACTGACAATGAATTAGAACTGGTTTAATTAATACTGTCGCTGAATCGCTGAAACAGATTATCTCGACTTGTAGATACAGAAACCGGTGTCAGTGAGAGCAGATGCGAATATGAAGTACGGCCCTGATTTTCAAAACCCGAAAACTTGCAAAATAGCTACAAAATATTGTAGTACATACAAAAGTGTCTTCAAAATTTTTAAATCATGTGCGTGGGGAAAATGTTATGCCTCAACTGGCATCTAAATCAGCGGGCTCTTCTGGAGGTACAGTACATCTCATTCACTTCATTCTCACATTGACTTTAACATGTTTTCATACGATTTCTTCCACTCTCACACAACCCCCTTTTTGGTGATTCTCAATAGAAAGGAATTACAACAGGTGATACGAGAGTGCTTTCAGTATTGGGGTTTCAACAATGGCAAAACGACCTAATTCAAAAGAATTAGTGACTATTTTAATGTATTTTCTTCCCTAAATAATGTATCATCGTTTACTCTGCTTCGACATCAAAATTGGAAAATGTATACCTTCTGTGGCGTGTACACAGGTTGATCGAGTAAATGAGCATCTCTCGAATGTTAGCACCGTAGTTTTACGTGCATTTATTTTGCAGTTGAATGGAAAACCTGCAGGAGGTGAAAATCTATAAGACTTAAATTGGTAGTAAGGTAAATTTAATTCTGAAGTGTACGGATTTTGGCTTCTCCATTTGAACCAGACATTCCAATGCATTTGACGAGCTCTGACTTAATTTCATCTACCCCAACCGCTCTGTTGCACTGGAATATATTAACTTTTCTCTTCTTCAAATTCTATCAAGTTGCCCCATCGTTTTACGCCATTGTACATCGAAATCTCAAATATTACTGAATGATTCAGCTATATCAGGAAACTTTTCAAAATATTGTCTCCATCTATCGTTTATTCCTTTTTCCCTCCATTTTGAAGACTGTTAATTACGCTCCAAAACGGTTCCCAGCGGATTCATGCAGTTTCCAAACTATTTGCAAAGTCCTCCCATGACTTTTACTTTCCTATTGGCTTTGTTTCTTTCTTCAACATAAGTTTCTCTGTCTGATATCTGATATAAAGCCATTTTTGGAATGCCTTCTTTTGAAGACTGTCACAGATGTTTGCTTCTTCCATTTTTCACACAGTACTGCTCCTGTACTTTGTCCATACTTTTTCCAAAGACTGTAAATGACTACTTCAACTCACTGGTATCTTTGTCAGATCGCTCTTCTGTATTTGTTTCTGATTACCTTGTCCTCAAGTTTACCCATGTTTATCCACCGCCGGCCGCGGTGGCCGAGGGGACTGAGGCGCTCTAGTCACGGTCTACACGGCCACTACGGTCGGGGGTTCGAATCCCCCCTCGGGCATGGATATTTGTGCCGTCCTTAGGATAAGCTAGTTGATAAGTAGTTTGTAAGTTTAGGGACTGATGACCCCGTAGTTAAGTCCCATAAGCTATACAAACATTTGAACATTTTGAGCTTATCCACCTACATATGGACCGGACTTACTACTCATTTGGCCTCACAAAATTAATTTCGCTACAGATTAAATACTGATTACTGTCATCAAGGAATCCTACGAATACACGAGTGTCTCTGACTGCTTTTCTAAACTCTTGATCTGATATTATGTAGTCAATGACAGGACTGGGCCGCCGCGGTGGCCGAGGGGACTGAGGCGCTCCAGTCACGGTCTGCACGTCCACTACGGTCTGGGGTTCGAATCCCCCCTCGGGCATGGATATTTGTGCCGTCTTTAGTATTAGCTAGTTCATAAATAGTTTGTAAGTTTCGGGACTGATGACCCGTAGTTAAGTCCCATAAGCTTTATAAACATTTGAACATTTTGACAGGTCTGGTTCACCCGCCTTCCCAAGTCTACCGGTGAATGTTCTTCTACTATTATAGAGGACTTTGTGGTAACTAAGCACATAAACTCCCACTCAGTCCGCTGGGGATGAACGGATACCGAAGGTGGTATGGATGGGCACATGGCCAGCACCCCACACTACCGGCCGTTGTTTCGGTTATCCAGACCAGAGCCGCTACTCCTCAATCAAGTAGCTCCTCAATTGGCGTCACAAGGGCTGAGGCACCCCGCCTGCCAACAGCGCTCGGCACCACCCGGACGTTTATCCATTGAAGTGCCAAGTACACACTGCGTAATCTCAGCGATCTAAGGCAACCGGTGAATCCACTGCGGCACGGCGTTAGCTCAACTATGCACAAACTGGTACTGAAATCTCAGAGCTGTTTTCCTGTTGGCCTCTATATCCTTTGCATTTTCATAGCCTTTTGTTCGATTTACTACAGGGTGTCCAGAGAAGGACTCCCTGATTTCGAAATTAAATGTCTCGAAAACGAAGATCGATAGAGGAATGCAGTAAACGGTATGTTTATTGTGAAAGCTGTAAGAAGTTTATACAGCTGTTTGAAATAATAATTGCAAAAGCTGCTAACAGACGGCGCTGTAATCGCCATACGTAATGCTTAGTATAAATAGTGATCCGAAGTCCAGAGCGATCTGTTCCACTGCTGAAACGTGAAAGGAGGTTAGCGTACCGAAGGAAGAGATTAAAACCATGTACTCCATTGAACAACGCGTTTTTCTGGTGCTAGAGTACCACAGGTTAGAGGAGAGTACTATGGCAACAAGGCGAAATTTTCATCACGATTTAATGTTCCAGAAGGACCCAATGCGGAAACCATTCGTACGCTCTTCGCAAAATTTCAACGAACAGGAAGCGTAGCTAATGATGTAGTGGGGCATGTTGGCCGCAAGCAAACCGCAGTTACGCCTGAAAATACCGCCAAAGTTTCTGGAATTATTTATCTAATTCCAATGTCATCCGTCCGTAGAATTGCATCTGAGACTGGTTCGAAACGTTCCAGCACACAGAAAATACTAAGAAAGAACCTACTCATGTTACCAGGCCATACCCGTACGAGCTGTGGAACAGAGGGTTGCCTTTGCTAATCAGATGCTCAAAATGACTGCATTTGACTGGATTTGATGTTGGCTGCATCTGGTTTGCATATGAAGCACACTTCTACCTGAATGGATACGTGAATAAGCAGAACTGGCGATTTCGGGGTTCCGAAAAGCCATATTGGTGTGAAGCGAAACCCCTGTATTCTTATAAACTTACTGTGGGCTGTAGTATGCAGCGGAGGCATTATTGCCCCTTTTTTATTCGAGAAACGGTCACTGGTGCACGTTACGTTGCAATTTTGGAACAATTTGTCGCCACACAGCAGGCGTTAGAGGATCGACCAGGTACTGAATGGTTTATGTAAGAAGTGTTTCGCTTTGTTGAGGAATACTTCGGGAATCGAGTCATTGCTTTGGAATGTCCAAATTTACCGGTGCAGGCATGGATTGGCTCCATATTCGCCGGATTTGACTGCTTGTGACTTTTTTTTGTGGGGCACAGTGAAAGACATGGTCTACCCGAAGCATACCGCCACGCTTGAATCGGTAATCTCTGTGGCATGTGAATCCATTTCGGTTGAGACACTACGAAACGTGACGGCGAATTTCATTCTTCGTTTGCGCCACCTCTGTAGTGCCAATGGTGAACATTTTGACAACATTCTGATGTGAGTGTTTGCAAAGAGTGTTTTCATACGATTTTTTCACTTATGCATGCTGATATGAGCTGTACAGCGTACAGCGCCATCTGTTAACAGCTTTTGTAACTATTATTTCAAACTGCTGTATAAACTTCTAACAGCTTTCACAATAAACATACCGTTTACTGCATTCCTCTATCGATCTTTGTTTTCGAGATATATTTAATTTTGAAATCAGGGAGCCCTTTTCTGGACACCTTGGCATTGAACCCATGATTAAAACACTGTCCTTGTCCTTAAACAACTACATCACTGAGTGCGTCATAGAATTTATCTTGATGACTACAGGAACCACAATATGCAGCACTAGAAAACAAAATACAATCTTTCAATAATGGAAATTTGATTCAATATCTACTTAACAATTTGATCGTCAAGGTATATCTCTATACTCTATGTGAAAAGTGTTGATATTATAAATATTAAATGAAGCAGCATTGGCTGTAAAAATCTTTTACATTTATTGTCGCAAATGGATTTCAGTTTCTTAGGAATCACTTTCAGTGAAGATGCTAAATCAAAATAAAGAAATACACAAATTCAAATATATATCAAAGTAAGTACAATTTCTAATGAGCATGAACGTTAGAAGTAGTTTCTATATACCAGAAATTCACAAGAGATGTTATATGAAATATGTTATTACACATATATCCGACGTGTTCAATAATGAATTGTCAAGATGTTGCACGATAATCATTTTCTGTGTCAGGTGTACGTTTAACTGATCCAGCTGCTAACAAGGTCTGTGAAGCGCTGCTTGTTAGCAGCTGGCTCAGATTAACGTATACCTGACTCAGAAAATGATTGTTGTTGTTATGGTCTTCAGTCCGGATCGATTTTGGTGTTCGTATGAAAATAAATATGATTACTCCCACAGAAATGATAAATAAACTGTTTCGCATAAGCTCCAAAATGATGAACGCGTTTCACTAGCACACAGTAGTCCCTGTGGTCAAAAATGATGTACTCGACGGCCACAATATAATTATTAAAGTATTAATTAAAGCACTATTGGTCGTATAAATCTTTTGCATTTATTGACGCATATCTATTTCAGTTTCTCAGTAATCATCTTTAGTGCAGATGCTAAATCAAAATAAAGAAATACACACATTCAAAGCTATATCAAAGTACAATTTCTAATGACCATGAACGTTAAAAGTGGTTTCTACATATTGGAAATTCACAAGAGATGTTACATGAATTTGCCGTTCTTTTGAGGAGATGAGAAGGTTTGCTCAGAATCAAACCAGTTCAAAATTTTCTGATGTTTGTAGAGCTTATAGAACTTAACTACGGGGTCATCAGTCCCTAAACTTACAAACTACTTATAATTTAGCTTATACTAAGGATGGCACAAATATCCATGCCCGAGGGGGGGGGGGATTCGGACCCCTTACCGTAGTGGCCGTGCAGCCCGTGACTTGCGCGTCGCAGTCCCTTCCGCTACCGCGGCCGGCAAATATAGCGAAGAGAGAGGTGTATAACGTGAGCGACAGTCCATAATTTTGTGAAGTTGAAAAATTTAGAGGGCGAGGAAGAATAGAAACTAAATCTTTCGTGCTGCAGTCCACCGCCAGAACCACACAACCACGCCGGAATGTCATGATCAATTGCTGAATGTTGCATATCCTGCACTTATACGTGTTTCTGTGCTAGATATGTGTCCATGTTCTTGCGCGGCTGGCCACTGCGCCATGTTACCATTGAGACAAAAGGGACGGGTGTGCGTCACTTGCAACAAACCCAGCAAAGAGTCTACGAGGAATCGTTTTACTTCACATGGGCACATATGGCCAACGCATGGACTTTATTTCGCCTGTGTCGTCGTACTCCGGCTTCAAGACGCTTCTAATTGTGGCCAGGGGCAGTAATGTAGCGCTGCGGCATGGCGGTTTTCGCCCCAGCAGTCGCACCCGGCACGTGGCTCGCGCAACGCTAAGCACTGCTTCGGCAAGTAACCGAGCGAGATAATCCCCACACGGTCAGTTCGCTGCTTCAATTACTCCAAATCTCTGCATTTCGTCGCGCCGTTGCATAGCAGAAAAATCCCCAACTCTAATGCGAGCACGTATTGCGGCCTCGCTCCATATGCAAATGGCCCGTTTTGTGCTATCTGCGTGCAATATTGCGTTCTTTCACGGAATCGCAGAATTTGCACAAATAACACGAATCTTTAAACACCCATGTAAACGGTTGCTATTATAATATCGCAGTAGACTGCAAAGAACTCTGCTAAAGCACGTATTTTGCAGAATAATTGATGCTGACCTTTAGTAAAGAACAATTTCAGTGATATGCTGATAGAATCCACCCTCGACAAGGATAACCTCGATCTCTGTAGAATGAAACAGATGATACAATACCTACCTTACAACATCTCAAAGGTGTGTCGACAATAATTCAGTTCCTTGAGAAAAACAGTGTCTTGTTATAACAAAGGTATTAAATATGAGGAGAGTCACTGAATTAAAATTTATGGTGCGGCCGGAATTCTAACCCGGGACATCCTGCTTACAAAGCAGCTAAGCTAACATAGCGTTACACGCAAAGAGATGACACGCAACGTCTTAAAAACATCTCCCCCCCTCCCCCACTCCTTATATTTGATGCCTTTTGGATAAAGAGACAAATTTTGTCTCAAGAACCTGATTTATTGTTGATATTCCTATCACCTCTGCCTGAGGAACAAGGCGGGATTGTTCCCATTCTTGTTCTTTGCTGTGGTGATATTCCTATATAGCAGAACCTTGGCAATTTGGTAGGTATTTCACAAGGAACATTGAGGCAGAACTAATTTTGTCTGGAGGGAGACGTTATTTGAAGACCGTGTAGTCGTTTTGCCCGTAACGCTGTATTAGCTGAGTGGTCTTAAGCGCCTGCCTAGTAAGCAAGAGGTCCTAGGTTGGAAACCCGGCCACAGAACACATTTTAATTCAATGTATCTCCTTATATTTGATTTCTCTTAGGAGGTCCATCCAAGCGAGCAGAGTCTCCGTTGTACTTATCGACGTAATCTCCCTGCAGCTGTGAACAATTTTCACAACGACATGCGAACTCAGTTTTTGGAGGAGTTTGCTTAGTCCACCTAATTGCAGCACGTCTAGTGAATGTATAAACACGAATTCATCTTCATCATTGAAAATGGCCAAAACTCGTTAGGAAGCATGTCAGGTGAGTAGGTAGCATGAAAGTTCACGTAAACTCTGTCGCCACAAAATAAGTGAGATGTAACATTTATCCGAAAACTGGTGCGTTCTTTTGAGGAAAGAGTACACGCATCCTTTAGCGACCGCTTTCACCCTGTGCAGGAAGGGGCATTTTGCGCATAATATTTCTATAGACTGCACCAGTCAGTGTCGTGCTCTCTGGAATGCAGCGAGTAAGGAACACACCATCACTGTCCCAGAAAATGGCCACTATCATTTTTTCACACAGACATCTTACATTTCTTTGGTGGCGGTGAGTGAGTGTGCTTTCATTGAGCTGATTGGAGCATGTTTCAGGATTTAAAAATGTTATCAATGTGTCATCCACTGTCAAAATCTGTAGAAATAAAGTCCCATTGATACCGTACTCATTCGCCAACATTGGCAAATGACATGCCTCGCTCGCAGCCTTGCATTGTGGTCATCCATCATCGTTCACGATACCCATCTGAAGGATACTTCTCTCATTTTCAGACCCTCGTGCAGGATTTTGTGCTCAGATCCCGGGAAAATTACGTCTTTGCAGGCAATGTGTGCCGCAGTCCTTCGGCGATCCTCCAAAGCTATTTTCTCCACTCGTTTGATCCTGTCGTTAGAGTATCTGGAGCAAGGCCGAGATTGTCTTGGTGTGTTGTCACACGACTTTCAACCCTCTCTGAAGTGCCGTATACACTATCGCACTATGGAAACATCTATGACAGCGGCACCACAAGACTCACTCATATGGCGATGAATTTCAGTCACTGGTACGCCACACAAATGGAGAACACCAATGATTACACGCTGTTCTTGTACTGAGAACGTCACCATTTTATCAATAACAATCCTCTCTTCGATGTCACTACAGATGTGAAGCTGCCATCTCTATCACATATTCACAATGAGTGCACGTCTGTTTCTAGAAGAAACTACATGTTTCTATCAATAGGTAGTCCTGAGAAAAAGAAATCGGTGTTATCGTAACCTGAATGCACCTCGTAGGTGATTTAGGAGGTTGTCAACTAAAACTGAGACGATTGGAAAAACAGTAGGATATCTTTCATAAAATGATTCTGAGTTAAGCTACGACATTAGAAAACGCTAAAGGGAAAAAATGCCGACGTTTTGATCAACTTTGAGCAGTCGTTCGAATGTTCAAATGTTTGTAGAGCTTATGGGACTTAACTACGGGGTCATCAGTCCCTAAACTTACAAACTACTTACGAACTAGCTAATACTAAGGACGGCACAAATATCCATGCCCGAGGGCGGATTCGAGCCCCCGACCGTAGTGGCCGTGCAGGGATGCAGTGGTTGGAAAGGGAGTAAGACAGGGTTGTGGCCTTTCTCCAATGTTGTTCAATTTGTACATTGATAAAGCTATAAAGGAAAGCAAGAAGAAATTTGGAGAAGGAATTAAAGTTCAGGGGGAAGAATTAAAAACATTACGTCTTGCCGACGACATAGTAATTCTGTCAGATACAGCAGAGGACCTGGAAGAGAAATTAAACGGAATGGACGGTGTGCTGAAATGTGCATATAAGATGAAGATTAAAAAGAGCAAAACTAGGGTAATGGAGTGCAGTCTAAGAAAATCAGGTGATGCTAAAGGAATTAGATTAGGTAACGAAGCAATAAAGGAGGTAGATGAGTTTTGTTACTTGGGCTGTAAAATAACAAATGATGGTCGCAGTACAGAGGATATAAAATGCTGAATGGCAATGGGTAGAAAAGCGTTTTTGAAAAAGAGAAATTTGTTAACATCGATTATTGATTTTAGCCTAAGGAAGTCCTTTCTGAAAGCATTTGTGTGGAGTGTTGCCTTGTATGGGAGTGAAACATGGACGATAAACAGTGCGGACAAGAAGAGGATTGAGGCTTTTGAAATTTGGTGCTACAGAAGAATGCTGAAGATTAGGTTGATGGAGGTACTGAACAGAATTGTGGAGAAAAGAAATTTTTGGCATACCTTGACTAAAAGAAGGGATAGATTGGTAGGACACATTCTTAGACATCAAGGAATTGTGAATTTAGCGTTGGAGGGAAGTGTGTGGGGTAAAAACCGCAGAGGAAGACCAAGAGATGGATACAGTAAGCAGACAAATGTAGGTTGCCGTTCTTATGTAGAGATGAAGAGGCTTGCTCAGGATAGGGTATTGTGGAGAGCTGCATCAAACCAGTCTCCGGACTGAAGACCACAACAACAACAGATTTACAAACATTTGAACATTTAGAAAACTGAAGAAGATGACGAAAAGCTGTAGTGTTTTTCAGTTGCAGGGCCGAGAGGTTAGTGAAGAACATCTCTTACTCCCCAAACCCCAGGACCGCATTCGATCTGTGTCATTCTTCCAGCGTACGGTGTCTCGTTTAGTGCAGCCCGATCTCCCTTCACAGTTTTTTGATGGTAGAGGACGCACAGTAGGCTGCGGAGGCGTGGAGCAGAGCTTGTGGCCTCCGGAACGCCAGCTCGCATGACAAAGAGGGGACAGCCGAGTGTCGCGGCACCGCGTGGCTAAGAGTGGTAGGGGTGGGTGGGCAGCGAGGCCGGACAGCCAGTGACGTCACGCGAGTGGAGGCAGGTCACCCGCTGCCTCTGTTGTGGCACACAGACATAGTTACTCCGTGGCTGTGGCGACCAGGGCGTATTTTCGGCCTGAACGCACCAAAACGAGTTCCGGCTCCTCCCAGAGATTTTTTCAATTCACCGGAGATTTGAAACAATTCACGTGTATTAAAGAAAAATGTAGCTGTAATATACCGCTGCCCCAGCACAAGTGCGTTTATAGTCAGGGGCGTGGGCGAAGTACTGTGTATGTATGTGTTGTTTGTTTGTGTGTGTGTGTGTGTGTGTGTGAGAGAGAGAGAGAGAGAGAGAGAGAGAGAGGGGGGGGGGAGAGCCTACATTTACCTAAGAGAGAGAGAGAGAGAGAGAGAGAGAGAGAGAGAGAGAGAGAGAGAGAGCAATTACCTAAGATAAGCTTATTTCCAGACGTGATCGGTACATATTACCTCTTGTTTCTGATTACCAGCAATCTCAACGATCTAATAACAGGGCTACGTCTCATGTTATGATTGTCAATGTGAAATAAATAATTTCACTTCATTTGGGCCTGCAGCATTTTGTATGTCTTTTAAGGACATATTGTAAATCTAAGTAATGCCAAAATGCTGCTTTACTTTATAGATGTTAAAAAATGTTTATTAATACAGCAATTGCCGGCCGCGGTGGCCGAGGGGACTGAGGCGCTTCAGTCACGGGCTGCACGGCCACTACGGTCAGGGGTTCGAATCCCCCTTCGGGCATGGATATTTGTGCCCTCCTAGTTCGTAAGTAGTTCATAAGTAGTTTGTAAGTTGAATACAGCAATAGGCTTATTTCGGCACTATGGCCATCACAGGCTATGTCCATATGGCATCGTGGAGGTATAATTTATTATAATAACAGCATATGATTGCAGTATAAATGCTCTTTAGATGGTTTATATATTAAGCTGCTAATCTGTCCATTTGACATATCCTGCAGCGATGCTCTATGGTTATCATAGAGCATAGAGCATCGCTGGAGGATATGTCAAACTGACAGATTAATAGTAATGAATTAATACCTGATACGCTTAATATATATACAATCTAAAGAGCATTTATACTGCAATTATATGCAGTTATTATAATAAATTATACCTCCACGATTCCATATGGTCATAACCTGATGATGGCCACAGTGCCGAAATAGGCCTATTGCTATATTAATAAACAGTTTTTAACATCTATAATGTAAAGCAGCATTTAGGCATTACTTAGATTAACAATATGTCCTTATAATGAAATAAATAACGTAGGTGCCTTTCACGAACTGTTTTCATTCCGTCTCATAATTTATGTAATAGTGGCAGATCAACTGTACTTATTATGCAGCACGCATGTCTAAAAGTTGGCAGCGTTTCGTGGCGATAAGTCCCTTTGCCCATGTACGGTCATCTTGACCTCATTCACTATTTTACGAGCTTATTATTTTACACACAATTACAACCACGTTGCTTTTCTTTCAAATCAATGCGAGCCTATTCATTTTATGTCTTGTGCAATTGTTTTCATAGTATGTGTGCTTACATTCAAAAGAGTGTAAAAATAAACCATTCAGATATTTAGTTGTAGTAGTTACATTTCAAGGCTAGAAACGAATAGTCGCAGTGGATTAGCCGGGCGTACTGGGCGCCGTGCTGCGGCTCGCGGCAGTTCGCCGTTGCGGGTTCGAGTCCCCTCTCGGGCATGGGTGTTCGTGTTGTCCTTAGGTTAGTTTACCTTGGTATAAGTAGTTTGTGAGCTACGGACTAATGACCACGCAGTTCAGACCGCTAGATTTACAAACATTTGAACATTTGAGCAGCAAATGCATTTATTACCTGTGTAAAAAAAAAAAAAAAAAAAAATAAAAAAAATAAAAAAAATAGCGATTTTCTTCAGTCAGATATTTTCAGGTCGGAAAATGTCACAACTGTGGAAAATGAAAGTTTTGGAGTGGCTGGGGAGCGTGTTCCGGTGGCTCCGAGTAGTGGAGGTGATTGCTCGCTAAAATTGGGTTTCCCGCGTTCAAGTCCTAGTTCAGTACACACTTTCGTTTGTCACTGAGTAACAGACCACCTTCGGAAATGCAGCTAAATCGACAGAATTTGCAAATTTCGAATGAATAATTGATTGTTTAATTTGACATATTTGTAGCTGCGTATCAACGAAAATGTCTGTTCCTTTGGAACAGTCGATTCATGTTAAAATTACATTCTAAGATAGGCCTATTACGGTAAATAACTGCCTCTCTCCAAAGCGGAAATCACACTAAATGTGTGCGTGCAGTAGGAGATGGAGGCAAGTGTGATAAATGAAAATTTGGGTCTGGCTGGGTAGCTTGTTTGGATGGTTGAGTCGTTCAGGCTATCGTTCGCGAAAAGCGCAAAATGTGGTGATTATTTTTCACAATGCATTTCTCAGTTTTCTCGTCTCTCCTGTGTCTTATTTATAATTAATGTCAGTCACGGTGTTGGATGAGATGTGTTAGTCTTGTTCATTGATTAAATTGTTTATTATTCAGTTATGCCATTTCTGTGGTTACGCGTGACAGAGACGAGCGAGCTCTTTTGAGCTGTAGGAAGCTGTGACTTGAGTCGAGGCAGTTATCACACGCAGGGGGACCGTACGTATTTGGTGTTGTGCAGGCCCGACATTAGCTTTTTCGCGGAAAGGTCACAAAGTAGTATGGAAGTCAAGCCCTCTGCGCCATACCGTGGAGTCAGGAGTCCGCAGTGTGGGGTGTGAGGTACTTTTTCAGCAGGCAGAGCTACCTGGGTGTCCGGCGTTGCTGGAGAAGACAATGATTTACCATAAAAGCGACTTGGAGTGGTCGAGCCAGCGTTGAGTGCTCTTTCGTATCGCCTAGGACTGGTCCTCGCATCTGCGAATTGTTTTAGGTGGAGATAGAGCCACAACTCTTATGCTAATACCTGTCTCTCCACTATCTCTGCATCCCAAACAGTCGGCAAAGGCTAGGTTGGTTTGTGACATTATAAATATCAGGATGCTGCACGTGTAGTTTTCTGTGACGAGAGACTATCTGGCTCAGCTTGTGTCTGGCGCTCACTCTACAAAAATCAGCGCTAAGACGACAGCGAGAGATAATTTCGCAAATGTTTCACGGTAAAAGTCTGGACTACGTGAGTTTGCGAGACGTTACTATTCCCGGACACGATTTATTACCTGGCCACAAAAACTAACACTTTGAAGTGGATTCGCGGCCACACCGTCCGCCTCCTTTCCGAACGCGACGAGAAAGCTGAACTGAATTACTGGACGTATCTCAATGACCGCCACTGCGCAATCGTTCGTAACCCCAAATATCAACAGCTCTTTTCAAATTTTTTAGGAGCGTCTTTCATGATCCGCCTCCCAGCTGGAACGTTTACGATAACTTAATGTGATGTTTTTTTTTTGAAACGAGTCCTTAATGAACTGTAAATAGAACCTCTACAAAAGTTATCAAGAAGTTTGGATGTTCCACATTTGAAGGCGTGTGTAGAACTGCATAGAGAGAACAAGACATAGAAAACTTTAAAAAAATAAAAATAATAAATAAATAAATAATAAAATAAATAAAATTAAATAAACCCACATAGAAATAAAAAAAAAAAATGTTTCCCATGCCCTATATTTTCCTCAAAAAAAAAAAAAGTTCAAATGTTTGTAAAGCTTATGGGACTTAACTACGGGGTCATCAGTCCCTAAACTTACAAACTACTTATGAACTAGCTTCTACTAAAGACTGCACAAATATCCATGCCCGAGGGGGGATTCGAACCCCCGACCGTAGTGGCCGTGCAGACCGTGACTGAAGCGCCTCAGTCCCCTCGGCCACCGTAGCCGGAATATTTACCTCCTCCCCTTGCTATATCTAGGTTTGTTTGATTTGGGATAGGTATAGACAGAATCCAACGTCTGAAGAGATAAAGTTACTTTTTTTTTTCTTATGGCAAAAGTGGCGATGGCAAGTAGGCCCCTTTATTATTATTTTTTGTAGTTAAACTTACCTAACCATGGGGAGAAATAAATAAATAAATAGATAAAAATAATGAAAAGTGGACGGGATCCACGGCCTCCTGCTCCAGTCTGCTGTCATAGACATTGCAGCTGCGAGATCGTCGTTGCTGTACCTGGTAAAGTATCTGATGCGCTACCCCACTGCCTTATTACGGTTCAATAACTCTATTCAGGTTGGTATATTAATTGATTGTGTTTGTCTTCTAACTCTCCTGTCAGATTAGAATCATATTTATCAGTGAGTTCGTTTCCCAGTCAGTTTCTGTGAATGGTAGGATCTCCGAAAATACAGTCATTCACTTATTTCACTTTGTAGAATATTCTGTCTTGTTTCATATTTTCATGTTATTGCATTGTGACACTTTGTCACCTTAAATTGCAAATGTTTACGTTATTCCTTTGTATGAATACCATCATTTGAGGACACCAATCACTATTTTTAAGGGGGATATAATTTTTTTCTTATAATATAAAAAGGGGACAAGATATAATACAGAGTGATATCTGAAACAAAAAGTGTCCTTTATGAGGAAACAAATTTCTGTGATAGAAGCTAGGCAATTAGAGTTATTAATCGAGCCTTGATCCTAGTATGGTGTTCGCCACTGGTCACATAGATCAAGTTCAACCTTCCTACGTTTATGAAAAGATTTGGGCGACCAAATTTATCATTACGATTAATCTGATAATTTGTTTATCAAAATTAAACTGTTTTGCAAACTAAATTGTCAGAAATCTTAGAATGACCGTTTTTTTGTTACAATTTGCATATCAAAAGAGATAGCCTGCAGCCTTACAGTAACGACAAAAAACCATGACTTGTTACAGATGGGAGACTGAGGTTCGAGTCCTGGTTCCACAGAAGGGCGCTGAAATCGCAAATTGGGAGGAAAGGAGGAACACGATGGCAGCCTCTAGGCGAATACCACGGAGGGGGGGGGGGGGGGTAGATGTTCCTTGCATTGTTATCAATTACTGAGGTATAAAAGGCACACAAAATTAATGTTTCGTGAAAACGCGGGATATCGGAATAATACGAGACGTAGATGGAGCAAGTTTATCTTCATTGACATTAACCGCTAAATGTCTTGTTTTCGTTACTGAACACACGTTCACAGAGCAGCTACGTAACTGTTCGAATGTTGTGGTTAGCAGCAGTTGAAAACAAACGGCCATAGCCATAGCCGTATTGTTCCAATACGTATGGAGCAGAACTAAGGAGAAAAGTGACACCTGTGCGGCTGCAGCAGCTGTTGTTTACATTATGAGCGTTGCGGTTCTATGTTTTTGATTAGAAGATATTATCGTGAAAAAACACGAATTCCGAAACAGTATATTCTAAATGATTATTTCACATTCTACGTTTTATCACAAGTCTTTTTCTGCGACCTGGGTGGTGTGGGCGACCACAGAATGTCTCACATTATGATACGGAAACAGAAAGACAGCACCGCTGCAAATGGGGAGGAAGTAAACGTACTAGAAAATGTAGCGACAGAATACGTATTTTAAATTCGAAATATGCTATTTAATTGCAAAACTTTTTATTTGCACTCTGAGTATAGTAGTAGGAGGGTCGTGTAGACAGCATTACTCGTTTGCGCTGCATGAGTAACAGCCGGATAGGATCTAACACTTTCATATGTTTTTTTGCTTTCTACTTGTAGCGTTACTTGCCGTTCTCACTAACTATATTGTGAGTATTTGTGATTATCATGTTTTGAAAAAAGCATAGAATGCCGCCATTTGTTAAGTTAGGACTGTGATCAGGTTTCTCAACGCAAGAAAAATGCGACTTAACGATATTCATCGTCAAATGAAAGAGGTGTATGGGTACAATGTTATGGAAGAGTCGTCAGTTCGGCATTGGTGTCTCGACTTCAACTCGAGGACAGAGAACACACATGATGACGACCTTTCGGGGACCAAACAGTGATAAGTAACGAACTGTTTGGTTCAATTTAGCCGGCCGCAGTGGCTGAGCGGTTTGCGGCGCTCCAGTCACAGTCTGCATGGCCACTACGGTCGGGGGTTCGAATCCCCCCTCGGGCATGGTTATTTGTGTCGTCTTAAGTATAAGGTAGTACATAAGTAGTTTGTAAGTTTAGGGACTGATGAACCCGCAGTTAAGTCCCTTAAGCTTAACAAACACTTCAACTTGGCTCAGTTAGTTAGTTAGAGCCAAACAGTTCTTGAAATTTGTGAACGTATTTCTCGAACAGTTATTCATGGAATTGTTTAAGACCATCATTAGTAGTTGGTGATGATGGTACCCCAGGTGTATCTAAACAAGTCGTCAGAAAAATAAATTAATTAATTACAATCTTGACATTTTAATACTTCAAAGATTGTTCAAGTGTTTGGGATCCCCACCAGATCAATTAGAGATGGGAAGCTAGGTTTGTTACTAGTAGATTCAAACAATGCGCGAGTGTTACTGAAATGTTTCGGGAACAGAAGGCGATGTTCTTTCCGAGAAACACTGTTGAGGAAATTTAGATGGACGGACTTTGAAGTAGACTGCAGAATGATTCTACTGCCGCCAACCTACATTTCGCGTAGACTACAAAGATAAGATCAGAGATATTAGGGCTCGCACAGAGATATACAAGTATCCGTTTTGTCCTCGTTCAATATGGAACAGGAAAGCAACTGATACTGATAGTAGGTACCCTACGTCACGCTACTTCCAGTGGATTGTGATCTGTGTATGTAGATGTAGTTGGATTAGGGCAAGGGGTCTCCATCGAATGCTCACCGGTGAAAACAGGTGTATGGTCGCGGCATTGGCATTTTCGGAACGTTTTTCTGTTGAAGGAGCCGCTTTCAAAAACATGTTCAAATGATTGTAGATGTTTAGGGGACTTAATTGCGGGGTCATCAGTCCCGAAACTTACTACTTATGAGCTACCTTATTCTAAAGACGACACAAACAACCATAGCCGAGGGGGGATTCGAACCCCCGACGGCGGACGGCTGCGTGGACCGCATCACGGCGCTCCAGGACGCGCGGCTAATACGCAGCGGCGGAGCCTCTTTAATCGAATGGCATAATAATTGGAGACGAAACATGGGTTTCGAATGTAACACCTGCGACTACACGACAATCAATGGAATGGCACCTTGCCAGTTCACAAACGGAAAAGATTGAAGACGGTACTGTCTGCCCGGAAATTTATGGTCACCGCTTTCTGGAACCGACTACGTGTAGTCCAGTCTGATTTCATAGCCCGGGGGACACTATCAGTGCTGATGCATAATTATTGTCCAACAATGAAGAAGATACGACAAATTCGACAGTGTAGCTATTACTAAGTGCATGTACTTACGCCTTGGCGTATGTCAATATCTCAAATCTCATGGCATTGCATAAAGTCGAAGCAGGTTCCATAGCTGACATGTGGGTCATCGATTTAGATCGGATTATGCATGCAACGTTTCGCACCGTGCCAGGGACAGTACATACCCCCTAATTTAAAGAGTATGTTAAAATCAATATCAGCGACATTGTTCGCACTCATCCAATATCGTATTCCGAAATGTAGCTTGCCGACCGCATGTAGTGCCGCTGTCGCAGTATATAACGAAAATCTGCGGTAGTGTCGAGACTGTTACACTGTGGTAACACACTCTTCGCCACGTCAATATGATTGTACTTTGTTCACTCATTTCAAATAACTGATAGGGAAAGTACGACATATTACATAAAAACATATAGTTCCTAGTCCTTTGCGTATTTGTAATCGTAGTTGTTTGATAAAAAACAGTAGTTTGTGTCGTTTGCAGTTTTACCAATCGTTATGAGTGTAGCCTAAGGTTTTAAAAAAGTCAAATTTCTTTCGTAAGTGTAGAAGACATTCATGAAACATGAAAAAAGTCTTGTTCCTTTCCTTATTCCACAAAAATAGGACTGACAAAACACATTCTCTTTATTTTTATTTTATAATTTTTTTTGAAACTAAGTTTGGTTGAGCAAACGAGATTAATGTTGAAAATATTACAAATACGAACCAGTACCAATAAGAAAACATGCAATGCTTTCTTAGTGTCAAATCCAGTAGCTATAGACAAAAATTCAGTGAAATATGAATTAAAAGTATTACGAAGCATCCATTGCACATCAAATTCTACTTTTAGTTCTATTGAAAGTGTCTAAACAATGGTCACATTAAGGAGGCCAAATGTGTCGTACTACTTCCTCACGCTATGTTATTAATTTGAGTGCGGTAATATTTATTATTTGAAGCTTTTGCATACAGAAACATAAATTAAGAACAACAACTAGTAGGCAACAGTAGTCTGCTATAAATGTATTGGGCGTCGTCCACTGCTTTCAAAATAATGTACAGCCTAAGGTCATTGTGCCATCTCCCTTCTTATGCCTCCTTCGTTTTTCGCCTACTTCACGTTTTCAAAAAAATGTTCAAATGTTTGTATAGCTTATGGGACTTAACTACGGGGTCATCAGTCCCTAAACTTACAAACTACTTACAAACTAGCTAATACTAAGGACGGCACAAATATCCATGCACGAGGGGGGATTCAAACCCCCGACCGTAGTGGCCGTGCAGACCGTGACAGGAGCGTGTGTCTCCTTGGCCACCGCGGCCGGCTTCAAGTTTTCACTCACTAATATTCTGTGATGTTTGTTGTAGGAAATAACAAAATTATATCACGCAATTATCATTACTAGTTCTGCTCCAGCCATGCAATACCTGAATTCTTGACTAAAACATCGCAGAGGGAATTACTGTCCTGCCACTACTATGTTGTGATGTTTGTTGTAGGAAATGAGAAAAGTGAATCATGCAATTATCATTACTAGTTCTGCTGCAGTCATGCAACACCTGGATTTTAACTAAAACATTCGCAAATTACGCTCTGGCACTACATACTAACTTTAAGCGTCATTATTGACTTCTGGGCTAATAAACCCCATTGGCACTACGGTCTGCATCGAAAACCACGCTGTGGAAAAGGTGGATGTGTACATGTACTTATAACATAAAATCTTTCTTGGAAACCATAACCACACAATATTAGTTCACGTTAGGCCGCAGCTTGATGTCATTTGGAGATCTTGACTACATTATTCATAAATAGAGTATGCCTACAGATTTAGAAGATGAGGTTCATGACGCATGCAACCGAGTAGTAACAAATCCTGAACATAAAGAGAGACGTGATTTGGATTTTTGCTAGAGACTCAGTAGTAACTGAGAAAATCATAGTTGGTGTTGAAAATCGCACTTGCAATGTTATAAATGCAAAGATCGTCTACAGATGAGCATTTTTACAAATATATATGGGATCAAAAGTTACTGAGACACGAATATTTAACGGTTTCGTGTTTTCGTGCTGTACCTTGGATACTGGTAATCATGACCCAAAATCTGAATTAATGGGAAAGGACATAAATGAACAAACGTCCACGACGGACTGAACTACTCAAAGGAAACGCTGTCCACGGCTTGGAGTGTCAAAACGGTAATTCAAGTTCAATCGTCCATCGTCACAACTTTTGTTAGATTATTTGATGTAATACGAGGCGCGTCTTCACGGCCACTACGGTCAGGGGTTCGAATCCCCCCTCGGGCATGGATATTTGTGGCGTACTAGTTCGTAAGTAGTTGATAAGTAGTTTGTAAGTTTAGGGACTGATGACACCGTAGTTAAGTCCCATAGACTATACAAACATTTGAACATTTGAACGAGGCGCGTCCACAAAGTAAGTTCCGTTTCAGTTTATCTCCGCTGCAACGCTGCAATTGTAGTTCCGCACATGCGCTGTAGACGATGTGTATCAAGGAGAAGAACGTGCGCCATTTGGAGATCGCTGTCACGTACGCTTTCTTGTGCTTGTTTGAAATGTCGGCGTTGATTGAAAATCCCGCCGCCTGTGAAATCAGGTCGGTGATTCTGTTTCTGAATGCGAGGAAAGTGAAACAAAGTGAAATTTCTCGGCAAATTTGCGATGTTTACGGACCAAATGCGATGAGTGATTCGATGGTGAGAAGATGTGTCCGACAGTTCAATGGCGGGCGTAGTGATATGCACGATGAAGAACGAAGTGGGCGTCCATCTTTGGTTACAGACGAACTGCTTCATGCTATTGATGACGAGATCCAGGAAAACCGTGGGTTTACAATTAGTGCTCTCGCTATGGACGACGAGCTGAAAGAAACTCTTTCCAACTGGTTGAAGGCACAGGCGGCAGATTTCTATGAATAATGTATACAAAACCTGGTGCCACGCTATGACAAATGCCTGCAAAATTTCGGCAGTTATGTGGAAAAGTAGTTTAAGAGTTGTTGAATTTGGGCAATAAAAATTTCTTCTTTATCTGTGTACAATTTCATTTTATTACCAAACGGAACTTACTATCTGGACGCGCCTCGTATTTTCATATTTGCAATACCTTTCCTTGCCTTATTTTGATTCAGAGCATCGTGACCTGTGATTAATATTCAATAAAGTGTACTATCTGTTTTTTAAATTTGATACACAGTGCAAAGACATTAAAAATAAGAAATAAAATAAAATAAAAATGCTACTGTAGTATATTGATACGTAATTCAAATTGCTGACATACTATACTTTAGCAAAATTGATGCAAAATGTGACAAGATGTCTACTTAAAATAACTTTACTATAATCTCCCCACCCAATATATTTAACCGAAAGTGTGAAGACATCCATATGAGCACTAAAGCAAATTCTATAAACTTCATTTACATGATAAATCATTCAAATCTACAAGGTATATATGCAACTAAATTCATAGGAATTGCATATATGAACGACTTTAATTGGAAAGTACACACAGAAAATATAGAAGGGAAGGCGAAGAAAAGGCTACGGTTCATTGTCAGACGATTTACAAGGTGCACTGTTCTACTAAAAGAAACTGTCTAACTACACTTGTACGACCAGTTTTGGAGTACTGTGCGCAGTGTGACATCCTCATAAGGCGTGACTGACGTAGGACATAGAAAAATATCAGACAAAAGCAGCTAGTTTCGTAACATCACCGTACCGAGGAGAGTGTGTCACGGAAATGTTGCCCGAGTTGGGATGGATATCATTTTAAAGAAAAGCGTTATTTGTGGTAGTGTGATTTATTTCAGTAATTTCTATCTCCAATTTTCTTCTTCAAACCAGATTTAAAACCGAAAGATTTAGGTATTCCTTCTTCAGACGCGCTTTTACAGAATGTAACGGTAGACAGATATCATGGTTTGATGTACTCTCTGCCATGCTCAGAAATGTGACGTGCAGAGTAACTATGTGGATGTAGGTGTAGATGTAGTAGGAACGTCAATAAGCAGAGTTGCAGAATTTGGGAGGAGCGAAAATATGCGTGTAACTTTTTGAGTATGAAAGCCACTCTCAAGGCAGTACTGTATGCTGTTCATTCAGGGCTGGCGGAGTGTTCGACCCGTAATTTTTTGAAAATTACGAGGGACCGCCGTCACTCTGATAGGTGACCGTTAAAAAAACATGCTTTCTGACTGATTATTCCCTCTAATTGATCGAAAAGAGCAATTTTTCTTTGAATAAAATGGCTTGACATGTCACACATTCCGTCGAACGATCGATTTATCTAAAAAGATTATCTCTCTGCGTGTTAACCAGAAATAGCCTGTCAGATTAAGTGATTTTACGCGTAGTCACTCTTTTGGTGTTGAATTGTGATGTCAAAAGTGTACGTCAACAAAGGACAAATAATATACCAATTGTTGGAGGAAATTAGAACAGTTATTAACGACCTCCCACCGTAAGTTTATGTACACTTTCTCCTGAAATTCACTGCTGCGCCGCGTTGGGTTATCACTGAGGGAAATGTCATAGATGAATGAAAGAAGTTACATTTTCCAATTAATTTTGTAAGTTCTTAGCACTTTAATATTCGTCCCTGCTACCTGTGACGTGCGGCTGAATTGAATATGCTAATCGTCGCATTCCTTATCGTCGCAAGCAAATGCTGCAAATTTCATCAAATTTTGATGTTTCTTCATGGCGTTGCATTTTTGGTGGCAACAGTTATGAAGAAATTGACAGCGATTGTCTAACCGGTGAAGTACTGGAACACGGAGAGTAGCAAAGGAACTACTGGATATATAACACCCCCCTCACCATCTTTTTCTTCCTTTCGACGATTAGGTTGTTGCCAGTTCCGAACTCACAAAGAAAATGTGTTCCATTTTTCTCTGGTTTTCCAATATCTCTTTTACCAATCGGTTTGTAATTCAGCATCCTCTACAAACATTATGTGCTCTAGAATTATCAGACGGTGTTGTCTCTAATTTCCACAAAATTGTAGAATCTTTTCATTTCAAATATCTTTTTCTGATGTAATTATAATTAGGCGCAGCTCTTTTTCTACATCAGGGACGTCATCTCTACAGTTTGAATTGCACATCCTTGTCTGTTGGTGGTAACCCTGTTTTCGCTTCGGCGGGATAAAATGGGAACTGTGATTACTGTATAGAAGATTCGAATCGTATTTTTATGTACTTGACGTCCTAATGTTCTGCTAATGATACCACAAATATCACAGAATTTGTCCATTTTCTTTTCAATATCGAAATTTATCACACGGCACAGCTTGTTCTAAAGCTGAATTGTCCAAAAATAATTTGTGATACGTCCTCGAAAATCCATTAATTTAGTTTTATTACTAAAAACATTGGCCCAGATGATCCTGACGTTTCCTTTTCGCACAAAACACTTCCTTCAACATCGGACTGTCATTTGAATGTCGATCATTGACATGCATACCCTAACAAACACTGTTACAGCACGTTAGTCTATGTTAATCCCCTGTGACGATAGGGATTCAGAAGAATCTTATTAGTTAACTCATCATTTTAGTTGTGTAAGTAATACACATCAATTTTATTTCTATTACTCAGATACATATGGATGGATTTACAATTAAAATGTGAAATCTATCATGTGATATTACTGTTCTCATTTTTACTTCGTTCCAGAAGGTCGGCTTACTATGCCGAGACTAAGAATGCAATTCGTGTACAATCACTATTGCAACATTTGAACGATCTATTATAGATGTAGTACACTATGTTTTAAACCAAATGTAACCGACAAAAAAATTCAGGAAGATCTGGGTTAAACTTATATTTCTAGCATCTTTCGTTCACCTAGTGTACTGATATTTGGCGGCCATGTTCATTCTTTTGAATAAAATACAACATAGTTCTTTTTGCCTTGTCCTCTACCATTATGACTTGCGCTGGGTCATAACCTACCACACAGTTCACGGGACGCTAAGACACAAATTAGGAATTTCATTCTTTTTCCATTTGTTGGTGCCTTTCCGTGATGCCGCAATATTAGAACGCTACGGCAAAAGCGGACTTTCCGTTGCGCTTCTCTGTTGCTTACATACAGTTGTTATTAAACTTTGCCAGGCCTATCAGAAAACGAATTTTTTTCACTGCTTAAGCTGTACCAGTGGACCGTTCCATTTTTTCGTATTTGTTCCTGGTGCTGTATTCTAAAGCCGGTGAGCTCTTTGCTGTGCTCGCCGACATACAGAATCCCCACAAATCCGATTTTACTCTCCCTCCGCTCCCCTCCTGCTCCCCTCCACTCGCTCCCCGCCCCAGTGCGCGTCCTTCCCATATTTTCCATCTAAAATACTGTATCCTTCCATCCTACTACTACCTGTACGTCAACAAGCAATACCCGCGATGCCAACAATTTTAACTGCCAGCAACAATCATTTGTTCAACATTACATCCAACACTTTTCCCTAGAAAATGATCCGATAGCAGTTGGTTTAATTACTAATCTATAAAACGGTATTAGATATCGCTCTTATTAGACAGGAAATGAACCTTCTTAATCTTGTTCTGCACTTCATTGCTCAGTCACTGAGTCTTTTCTGTTCTTACACATATTCTGTCCATCTCATTAGTTTCGCGAACCCCGTTTCGTCATGCCAGTACATAACTCTAGTATGATATCTAGTTATGTCCATTCTTTGTACGTAGTCATACGCGCTGTTTCTATACTTTGTTATTGCGATTTTATTTCGCTGTGCTTGTACTTCCTTTAAATCTTGTCGCACTTTTTGGCTTTTTACGTCATCTGTCACTGAGTAGCCTTAATACTGAATAATGAATTGTGAATTTTTCCGAGTGATCTTTCTCCAAGTGTCTCTAGAATTCACTACAGTGGAGAATGGTGGCCTTTTATGCTATTATATTGAGACATTATAACATGTTTCCAAACCTAGCCACATTCGCAACTAATGCTGCCACTGTGTAGGAAAATTTGACTTCTAAACATATTATAAAACTGTGTGTCTTTACGGCATCCCTCCTAAACCATAAGACGGATTTAAACCATTCGTGGTACACATATTATTCACAGCCAGTAAACATTGGCTTTTGAGGACAGAAGCACATACGTAGTACAAGAGATATAATGTTATAAACAATCTACACGCAAAAAGCTGTGACATCATGCGACATTGTTCCACCTCTTAAATTACTTGATCTATTTCAACTAAATTTTTTACGTAACTAAACTTGTTCCTTACCGTTTCGAAACAATCGTTGTAGGCGTAATGGTCACGTAATAAACAAAGAGAAGCGCAAAAACCTTCCGCATCATATGAACTCGTGAATAATGAAAGTTTATTAATCCAGTATTTAAGATTGGAAGCACTTATCTACTTGAAAAATACTTTACACGTGATTTCAAACCTTAACGAAACTCCTCTCCGATTACCCTAGTAAAATGAAGAGAGGGGAAAATGTGTATCAATACCATATTTGATATGACATTAAATTTATTGTTTCTAAAGAACTCGGGACATTTCACAGACATGTACACATCCTTCTATGTATGTACATTATATCATAGTGCCACACATAGTTCAGTTGATGAAGACATACACAGTAAGATTTATGAAAAACACCCCCATCACGCGTCCTGTTTCAATATATCTTTTTCGCAGTACGTTTTCAGGTGAAAATTTATTTCATTGTGGAACACACTGTTATGGATTTTGTTTTGTTGTGATCTTCAGTCCGAAAAGCGGTTTGATGCAGCTCTCCACTCTGCTCTATCCTGAGCAAACCTCTTGGTCGTAAGTCCTGAGGTATGTTACATGAAACCACATAAGAAATATACTACAGATGCAGGTGAAATAACTAAGATGGGGTAGGTGATGGACGCAGACGTAAAACCCGCGGTGGAGTGGCCGAGCGTTCTAAAGCGACTCGCTGCAGAGCGCGCGGTTCCTTACCTCCGGAGGTTCGAGTCCGCCTTCGGGCAGGGGTTTTTGTGTTGTCCTTACAATGAGTTATTTTAAGTTAAAGTAGTTTGTAAGCCTAGGGACTGATGACCAACATAGTTTAGTGCCTTACATTTACAAATATTTGAACAGAGGTAAGAAGAGAAGGAATAACAGAAGAATGGAATGAATAGTTGCCCACGCAATGTCGGGTGGTAAAGGAAGTAAGAAATAAGTGATCGGTGATACTCGTTCTATAGCCTAATTGTCAACCATAAAGGTCACAATAATCGCTCAGGCAAATTGTGTTCATATTAATCTTATAACTGCATTGCTTACAACGGTAAATGAAGTGGCTAAGTCCAAATGGTATGTCATCTTGTATTTATTGTTTCACTTCTTTGTTTATTAAAATTTCGTCTTCCCTTCTTTCATTTCTCTAAACAGTATTGTAATTTTTGATTATTTGTGGAAGCTTCTTCGAGCCTTCAACATCTTCCAGAAATATTCATTTCTTTCCCTGTAACTCCAATCCTCGTTCTCAACACTATTAGAAGGTTTAACCGAATGTACAAGTTATATTCCTTTTTCTAGATTTTATTTCCGTTGTTGCCCGTTTCCTTGTTACAGACTAAATACTTTTTATGCCATAGCAGAGATAAATCTTCTACGTCGTCTTCCTATTCTATAGCATAGGCTTGGGTGTCGATGTTTTGTTAAGCGGTCTGGATACACCTTTTTTTTTTTCCCCACATGCCGTTGGATGTCGTCTCTCCGTTCCACCAGAGGTCGTCCAATACTTCCCTTCGACAACCTCCGACGAAGTCATTTCTGGTCATGTCACCTTTCTGCCGCCACTTCAGGTCTCTATCCGCTCGACGTCATAATCCCACTCTCCTACTTATTTCTTCGTTCTTCAGCCTGTCTATCAGACTTATTACCACCATTGCACCATCTTTTGGTATTTTAACTTCTAGTGAGAGATATTGTTTCGATTTGTTACTAATCGGGTGCATGCGTCATGAAACTCAGCTTTTAAATCTGTAGGAATAGTCTGTTTATGAAGAGTATAATCAAGATCTCCAAATGACATCAAGCTGCGGTCTAACGCGAATGAATACTGTGTGGTTATCGTTTCCAAGGCAGATTTTGTGTATGGTTATCGTTTCCAAGATATTTTTTGTTACAGGTACATGTACACGGTCAACATTTCCACAGCCTGGTTTTCGATGCAGACCGTACAAGTCAATAATGGCGGTTGACGTTAATATGTAGTGCCAGGAGAGTAATTTCCTCTGCGGATGGCTTAGTCAAGGTTTCAGGTGTTGCATGGCTGGAGCAGAACTAGTAAAGTTAATTGCGTGATATACTTGTGATGTTTGTTGTAGAAAATAACAAAACTATAAGTGGCTGAAAACGTGAAGTAGGCGAAAAACAAAGGAGGCATAAGAAGCGAGATGGCACAATGACCTTAGGCTGTACATTATTTTGAAAGCAGTGGACGATGCCCAAAACATTTATAGCAGACTATTGTTGCCTACTGGTTACTATTCTAAATTTCTGTTTGTGTATGCAGCAGCTTCAAATAATAAATATTACAGCACTCATATTAGTAACATAGCGTGAGGAAGTAGTACGACACATTTGGCCTCGTTAATGTTACCTTTGTCTATACATTTCGAATAGCCAAGAAGAGTAGAATTTAATGTGAAAAGGAAGCTTCGTAATACTTTTGAGTCATCTTTTACTCAATTTTTGTCTATAGCTAGTGAATTTGTTTTCTTATTGGTACTGGTTCTTATTTGTAATATTTTCAACATTAATTTCGTTTGCTCAAACATACTTACTTTAAAAAAATAAGGAGAATGTGTTTTCTTTGTTGCCCTAAATGTGTGGAATAAGGAAAGGAACAAGGCATTATTCATGTTTTGTGAATGTCTTCTACACTTACGGAAGAAATTTGCCTTTTTTAAACCTTAGACTACAATCAAAACGATTAGTAAAACTACAGACGACACAAACTATTGTTTATTATTAAACAACTACGATTACAAAAAGCCATACCTAGGAACTATGTTTTATCATGTAATATATCGTACTTTTCCAATTAGTTATTTGAAATTAGTGAACAAAGCACAATCATATTGACGTGGCGAAGAGTGTGTTACCACAGTGTAACAAACAGTCTCGACACTACCGCAGATTTTCGTTATACACTGCGACAGCGGCGCTACATGTGGTCGGCAAGCTACATTTCTGAATACGATATTGGATGAGTGCGAACAATGTATATTGATTTTAACGTACTCTTTACATTAGGGGGTATGTAGTGTCCCTTACACAGTATGAAACATTGCATTACAGGATATTTCATTTATAATTATCTCGTAATATGAAGCCTTATCTGAATAATTTCAGTTTCTATTAATAATTAAAAATGGTTAAGAAACACCAGATCTGCCCTTTGGCAGAAAGTGGTCGCTTTTCCACTCAGAATTATTAAGGTTTCTTCACTACAATTCCAGTAAAATCGCTGGATGTGGAACTTAGGAGACGTATATAGAATGCAATAATTATAGTATTTAACGTAATAAAATAGTCACCACAGCTGTAGCTGAAGAAGAAACGTCACATACGTGGAAATAACACGGCAAAGCAATCAAACTGTGTTTTCAACAAAGAAGAAACCAATTTCACACTTGTTGCTACAACATAACCGCAAATGGTCAGAATCTTCAGAACATTTTTTTCAGCTAAAATAATTATATTCACAAGAATATGCGCAAATAAGAAAGACGAGTGACGTGTAAATATATGCGAATCTCTTGACTACACACGGAAGTGATACGCGTCAAAATACTACCTGTCATGGTAAGAACAGAACATAATTGTAATTTATTTTTCTCTTACGTTTATATTTTACTTACTTTCAGCGGAATTGGCTGCAAATATGTTCGTATTTTTTCATGACGAAGTTCTTTATACCATTGAATCAGTTAAATTCAGCTGTTTTTACATTAATTTCCGTGTTATGGACATCTCTTAATATTTTACTAATGCTTGTAACGCATGGATTATACTATTTCTTGAATTACTTAGAAAAATATTTATAAACAAACATCACTCTTTCAACGACTTCCCCACCGCTAGGAGCGCTAATGTCGTTACAACTGTCACTTCGTAACAGCTTTCACAGCAGTAAATGTCGCGACTGTATTATGTTACAGTCACAGAATAGGGAGATACAGAAGGGAATTCTGGGGGCGGCGCCTTTGATCTGTATGTTACCAAGCGTTGCGGTCGACGCCATATTGAAAAGCAGTAAACGCGGAACTATAGCCACTTAATACTTTGGCTGAAAATTGACTTTTTACGAACTGCTGCTGATCTCACCAACTTTTACGAAAGGAAACAGCTTTTCATTATGCTCTGTTCTATTTTGCGCCCTGTTCTTGCACCTAATTGAAATAAAACGAAAAAAAAGATGCCCTAAATTTTAATACAACTACAAAAATGTACGATGGAATCAATGATCGTTTTATTTGGTGTTTATTTATAGAAAAATCCCAAGTAACGTGAAGTTATGTTAGGGAAATTAGTTACAAACGAGAAAGTGACTTTACAACTGCCAGGTTTTATTTGACACAAATAAATTTGCACAAAATATTGAGTCAGACTTAGCAGTACAACTTGATTACACAGGACTAAATGACGTTTGGGCTATATAAAACTGTTAAATTACACACCAATGAAGGACACACGTAATTTGGGCGAAATCGCCAGGCCCGATTATCGAACTCCCCTTGTAAGAGGATCAACAGTCGTTGACAACATTAGCTCACTACGCCTCCGTTGCCGTTAGTAAAATTTTACCGTTTGCATCAAATTATGTGAAGGTGAGCAGGTACATGAGCCTAAAAAATTCCTGAAATATCACGCCTATGTGGGAAACAGGAAAAGGGAACGCACGCGAAAAATGTTGGAGTCCCAATACTATTCTATGTCTTTAATTTTATATTATTCCATGTGACGTTAAACTTGCAATTATAAAATATAAATGTACTTCAACATTTCGATGCTGTTGAACTGCTACAGCAACAGCAACAGCGAGATATCGTCAAGAGAAGAAGCAAGGCTACATTTAATAATTATGCACACATTGCTCTCATTCGAAATTGATAACATTTAACTTTTACTGCACATATAGCAACGCTCACTTACCGTTCAGCCGGCCGCGGTGGCCGAGGGGACTGAGGCGCTTCAGTCACGGTCTGCACGGTCACTACGATCGGGGGTTCGAATCCCCCCTCGGGCATGGATATTTGTGCCGTCCTAGTTCGTAAGTAGTTCATGAGTAGTTTGTAAGTTTAGGGACTGATGACCCCGTAGTTAAGTCCCATAGACTATACAAACATTTGAACATTTACAAACTTACCGTTCAACATCTTTTGGGAAGGTGAATTATTGCGGCAATTAGGTGCTGAACACCATCGACCGCCTTTTCTTTTATTGCTGCTCATAATAAAAACGGAACAGCTCCAACTACTGACACACAGTTCTTTCTTTTCACTGCAGCAAATACTTTTTTTACTTTTATGCGTTTCAAGCAGTTAAAATACACTATTAACGAACAATGACGGCGCATTACTACACCACAGAGTAGGGAGTGACCATGCGTTTACTTCTTTTCAATATGGTCGAGTCTGCGCATGCGCACTAAATTTTGGACAACAGACTGCGGCGGGAGTTTCCTTTCTGTATAATCCTTATTTTGTTACACTGTGGTACAGTTGTTTAACGAAGAAATGTTAAACAGTTGTCGGATTACATGTAGGGACAGTAACATAGCGGAAGTCAGCCCCAAGTTTGCAACTGAATATCGGTTCCTACATCTACATCTACATGTGATATTTTGCAAATCACATTTAAGTGCCTGTTTTGCTAAAAATTCGACAACAGTAAATATTTTTGCGGCTGATTCCAAGCATATCTCTGATTCTTTGGTCTTCAGTAGGACCAAGGAGGTTAGAATAAAGGGAGATGACGTTATCTATGCTGACAACAGGGATTAGTTGAAGCCAGAAGGGCCATACTTTTGTGCCCAAAACAAAGAATCCTCACTTAAATCCTGTGGAAATATTGATCTCTTCACATAATGTCACTAAAATGACAGTGGCATCAGAGTATTTACTTAGATATGACGTACATTTCAACGACTGAAACTACTATATACATACACAACGACAAATGTTTTGGGCACAAACAAATGCCGGATTTCCCAGTTTGCTGGCTTCACTTTTTTGTGTTAGGGCATCTCCAGAGATTCTAACCTCCTTCAGTAGGACATCTCCAAAGAGAAGGAATATCTATGGAGTGAGTATAGCGTACTGCCACTATTGCCAATAATACACCGAAATAGTCACATGTTCAGACGACGCAATGATACATAGTTGTTTTACATTTTCGTTCGAGGAAACATTAATGTTTATTGTATACTGTTTCACCATCTGTCTAAACAATTGTGATGAATTGATTCTGCTGCTGATACAACGGGAAAAGTTGTATCATCGGTAAGTAACGCAAGGATTTAGTTACTCTCTTCACACCATTAAGAGGCAACTTAAGTGTTCATTAAAATCAATATGCACTGTAGTATACATTTAATGATTAGGAATTAAATAAAGTATCTAATGCCGTAGTGTGTTGCAAGTCAATCTGTTAGTGATCACAAACTGTTCCGAGCAATTTCCAAAGAAAGGTAATATTTTGTGAACATATTTCTGGATGTATAGTTCTACAGACCATTGTGCTTAAGGTAGTCATAATACGAATTTTCAGTACTAGCAACTATGACTTCAGAACTGGCTATAGGGGATTAATATTCTTGTTTTTCTAAGAGTTAAGTGAGATGGAACACAAGAAGACGTGTAAAATGTGAACACAGAAAGCGTACATGTTTAAAAATAGTACAAATTGCGATAATGGGTTGGTATTACTGACGTCTAAGTTTGGCGTATAAGGAAGCGTAATTCATATTAAAAAAAAGAAAAAGAGAGAGAGTCACAGCAATACGATACAAATGTTGGTTACCCAGTGTAAAATAATTGTTATAACAACTAATTGATCTTGTGAAATAATTACTGCCGTATTTCTAGTGTGCTGCTCAAATGTAGAATCGGCAGCAAATCTAATAATTCAAGGATTCGTCATGTGACGTAGCGACTACCTCCGAGTGCCACTGTAATTTGTTCTATTCACTGCTACCATATTTTATGACGATACACATGACGTATTTAAATGATTAATCATTTGCTTCTTTGTTGATTTACTTCCTTGCTATGTGTGAATATTACTTTCTTGTTTTTAAACTTTTACACAGGGTAATATTTGTTCCTGTTTCTGTAATTTCTGAACTGGAATAGATACACATTCAGTATTCACTTGGTAAACCTGTTTCGCTTGTACTTTTGTAGGACGTGATTACATAACTGCAACGCAATTCAGTCACGGAAGACGGAAGATGGTCTTAGCGACCTTCGGTTCCTATGAGATTTGTTTATCGTGTTGCATGCACGATGTGACAGGTCAGTTTGTTAAGAACTTTTAAACAAGATGTGTGTTATAATGAGTACATCGCTACACTATGTTAAATGTCATAATTCTGTTAGTAATATTATATGAAGTACTGAAAAGTTTTTACAATCTCTCGAAGCTGATAGAAAGGCAACCTGTTACTCGTGGGCGATTTAGCGATGAATTAGTATATAGATAAATTTCATCTGTCTATTACAACAATATTTTATTTGTATTTCCCTTCGGCGTTTCTTCAAATTGTATTTTTACATATGAAAAGATCTACAAAGAACCTACGAAATGTATTCTCCTTCAGTCGTAAAATCTTAATTTTTCAGAAATTTCGCGTTTCGTGGCTTCATTTATAGCTTACATTCATGTCTAAATCATAACTACAGAATTCTGTGTTAGCACGTACGACTGAATGCTAGCCGGCCTCGGTGGCTGAGGGGACTGAGGCGCTCCAGTCACGGTCTGCACGGCCACTACGGTCGGGGGTTCGAATCTCCCCTCGGGCATGGTTTATTGTGCCGTCTTTAGTATAAGGTAGTTTCTAAGTAGTTTGTAAGTTTATGGACTGATGACCCCGTAGTTAAGTCCCATAAGCTATACAAACATTTGAAACATTTGAAACTGAATGCATAACGTGTGTTAGTTGGGTCTTGTTTCAACACTTCTGGACTTTGTAGTACTCAAAACTTGTGCAGTTCACTACAGACAATATTACTGGAGAAAATAAGACAGTTTTATGACATAATTGTCACTACAGCTGCTGCATTGCTTTTAAGAAGTGTCCTCATGTTGAAACAACTTTTTCTTGCTGATATAGTTTGCTGTTTTTCGTTTCCATCCTAATTATTTTTTTTACGGAAAATGCAATATTAAAATTTTAGATTGTAATTTTGTTCTTACATTGTGATTTCAGAAACGATCTGATATCGCTTTTGAGTTCAACATGACCACCTTTAGAATTTCTCAATAATTCAAAACAGAATTAGGTGCAAAGTGAGAATGTAGTTTGGAATTCGAACGTTGTTGGTGAACACAGCATTGGAATCGGAATCACAAACTCTAATGAAAGTAATACGGCGGCCGTCAGGTTAAGAAATGGGGTACTGTTCTGCATCATTTTACGATAGAAAGTCATTAATTTACGACCAACGGTGCAAACAGGGTTTTTAGAAGTTTGTATTTATGTGCAGACTCTTGTGGAGAGTGGAACACATTAAACCATGGGGTACAATCAATCTGGTAGCATAATTTCAGTACAAGGAAGTTATTTATTTTTCGCTCTGTCCATACGTTGGCAAAACGCCTATACCGACTTAAATTTGTTTCCTGCAGGATATGATATCCGCCATTAGTTTTCTGCGGGTGTTATGTTAGAAGGTGTGGCTGAAATGTTCGGTGAATGGTCCCATATTTTACAAACCACCCTGGCGAAGATGAGGTGCTCGCGCATACATAGCAACAAGCGCCTCTAAGCGTGCAAAGCACTGCAGTGAAGCGCTGGTACACGCTGCGACATAACTAACAGCTTCAGTGTGAGAACTCGAGTCATTGCAACATAGAGCGCAAAGTGAAGCAATGTAGCAAAGCGTCAACATGTGCCTTCCAATTAGGAAAACCGGCGACGGAGACCCATGGGATGTTTCGGCAAGATTGTGGTGTTGAAGCAGTGATTACAATGTAGGTGTTTTAGTGCTTGCGGAGATCCAGTAACGCGTGACCTCAATGCCTCGGGCGATTCCAGAAGAAGCGCTTCTGATAGTTTTCAACAGTTGTACAGCCGTTGTCAGAAGTGAATTGTAGACTTTGGTGATTACTTTGAAGACCAGTAAAGGCATTTTATTAGCAACTCTTGTTTCTATATTTCCTGAGACCTTTCATCGAACTTTTCAGACGCACCTTGTGTTATCGCTGGCGATTTTTGGGAAATTGATTAAGTTTTAGCGTTAAAGGATTGCATAAAGGTCAGAGGAAGTAAGTGATTACAACAATAAGAATATTGTATTTAATGTTGAATATCTTCAAATATCAGAGATGTTAGTATATGACCTCATTTGGGCTACGTTTGAAATTGTACTGATTGGGCACATTGAACCAAGCTCTCCTGCGGCACAATGAGATACGGTTCTTTGTGCCTCAACTGATACACCAGAAAAAATTTGTTGCAAGCCACAAAAAATCCCAACAAAAAGGACAATCGGAAACTGTATGGCCAGGAATGTGATGGATGCATTTTTCGAGACTGGTAAATACAATTAGTAGTAAGGAAGTAATACATTAAAACATGGTGCGTGATGGGACGGTTTTCGATTAACGTTACTGTTTATCTGCTCTTATCGCTTGTTCTACCTGTCGTACTGTAATACAATTTTGAAGGCTGTATGTTTGTATACTGTCTGTAAAATTTCCTACGGGTACAATATACAGTGTCGAAATTATAAATTGTAACGTCATACCACAGCGGAAAGGTACATCATTTTGCTATTGTTGTCAGCGATAAAAAGTTTCCCTAAAAGTTTGAAATTATGTTTAAAGTTTGTTGTAAGTCTTTAAGTGCTCTTCTTTTCAAATAGTAGAATGAAAAAGTCATACTATTCACGTGTCGCATGACGGGCAAAGTTTCATTGTTTATGACATCATATCTCCTGAACTATTGGCTCTATCGCAAAATCCTTTCTTAGCTGACGTCTTCTACCTATATATTTCTGCCAAATTACAGTTTCATACGTGAGGTAGTTTTTGAAATTTCGTGTTTAGTCAGTGAGTGAGTGATAGAATGAGTGTGTGAGTGAAAGAGTGTCCTTTCGATTTTTTATAGATAGAGATTATTATACATTTATAACAGTTGAAATCAGTCATTAAGTGTATATACAGGGTGTTTCACTAAGTGTGTTAGTCTCTGTAACTTATAAAATAGTAGGTGACGGAAAATTTTAATGCAGTAGGTCAACACAAGAAATGTTACACTTTCTGCGGAGCTATGAACATAGTTTCATGTATCATTTTACAAAGAGTTACAGCACAAAGATATAATTTTTTAAATGGAACAATAGTTTTTTTCTAACGTGCATTGGATTAGTTGAAACGAGCTGCGTCCAAATCAATTTAAACTACATTCCTATCACTGGTAGTTTGGGAGCTACAACCCTTCAAAGTTTCAGGGGCAGATACCACACGCTGTACACAATACATGACTGTGTGGTTGGTGGTGGATGTTATGGCGATGGGAACTTGATTTACACGAGATGTTCAAATGTGTGTCCATGTTCCTCAAAGCATAATGCAATGCGCCGTCGAAAGGATCTGCGGACGAGATGTAACATCGCCGGTGTGACGGAGCGACATGCCTCCTCGATGCGCCGTTTTAGATCGTCTGGGGATGTGGGCTCAGTGACGTAAACACGATCCTTTAGATATCCTCAGAAAAAGAAATCTACTGGTGTTAAATCGGGCGACCTTGCGGGCCATGAATGAGGACCATGGCGTCCCAACCATCTTCATGCAAACCTGTTGTTTAGTTCTTCCACAACAGCACGCGCAGAACGGGCTGGGTGACCATCGTGCTGCTTCCACATATGGACTCTCGTGTGTAGACACACATTTTCAAGGAGACCACCCAAAAATTCGGCTATAAAAGCGCGATATAACTCACCTGTCAGTGTACCTGGGAAGTAGTGTGGACCGATGATTTCATCCCCAAGGATTCCACACCACACGTTAATAGACCACCTACGTCGACGGTCGACGAGTCGTACCCACCGAGGATTGTCTGCGGCCCAGTAGTGCATGTTATGGCGATTCACTGCTCCTTAATTTGTGAACGTGGACTCATCAGAGAACATAACACTTTATAATGAGTCGAGCGTGAAATTACGCATTGCCCATTCACAGAATGTCACTCTTGCACGAAAATCGTTCCCATGCAGCTCCTGGGTCAGTGATAGGCGGTACGGGTGAAACCTGTGGCCGTGTACTATACGCCATACAGATGTGAGACTGACACCAGCGACTGCAGAAACGGCTCGTAAGCTGACATGAGGATCGTGGTGTAGTGCAGCTAAAAAAACTCCGTCTCCTCACTTCTTGCTGGTCTTCGTTTGTTACTGCGGCGCATTACCAAGCTGGGATATCTCACGGCATACGCCGTGGCTGCTTCAGTGGCATCGTGTCGGCACTCGCCGAGCATCAGCAACATGTCAACGTACTCGTTGTTTGTATATGCCATCGTCATCCGACGTCAGTAACTGTGGTATATTGAGCCCCGGTTGTTTGTGTGGCTCCAACTGTCGGGTATACGGCCGTGTGCGGCGACAGTCGGCAGTGGAACAGCGCATCGAGGAAGCTTCTCGCTCCGTGACACCGGCGACGTTACAAACCGGCCGCACCACATTTAGAAGACGCATTGCATTATGCGCAGCATTTTTGGTATCTGCCCCTGAAACTTTGAAGGGTTGTAGCTCCCAAACTAACAGTAATAGGAATGTTTGATTTAGATGCAGCTGGTTTCAACGAATCCAATGCAGGATAGAAAAAACTATTGTTCCTTTTAAAAAAATATATCTTTGTGCTGTAACTCTTTGGAAAATGATACAATAAACTATGTTCATAGCTCAGCAGAAAGTGTAACATTTCTTGTGTTGACCTACCGCATTAAAATTTCCCATGATCTATTATTTTATAAGTTACAGAGGCGTTTTGAAGATGATGGCTACAAACAATATCATCTAACCCAGAGTCTGTTGAAATTTCATGACGCATTCAAAAGTTGGGCCGGCCGTGGTGGCCGAGGGGACTGAGGCGCTCCAGTCACGGTCTGCACGGCCACTACGGTCGGGGGTTCGAATGCCCCCTCGGGCATGGATATTTGTGCCGTCCTTAGTATAAGCTAGTTGATAAGTAGTTTGTAAGTTTAGGGACTGATGACCCCGTAGTTAAGTCCCATAAACTTAACAAGCATTTGAACATTTTTTCAAAAGTTGGTTCTTTTCTCCTTAATTTTTCTGTATTTTGATATAATAATCAGAAATGTTTGTAATATTTTAGATATCGAAATTATTTTTAGAATCGTGAGGTGTGCATAATTATTCTCACATCGTACTCTATTAAATGTTGACGTTTAACAAATTTATACGTAGATTGTTTTATTTTATGCTATATTACTGGAGTGTGGAACACTCAGATGTCCTCGGGAACAAACGCCCTCATTAGGATTGCAAAGAATGGGCCTTTCCCAGATTTCCGCCGACCTGGACAAAGCCCCGACAGGCCGACGTGCGCTGTCTGGCAGCTGCCGCAACTGCTTGCCGCGGTCTACTGTCGCCCGTTTACCTTTCCAAACAGTACGATTACTTATACCAACTCTACGGTCATTACTACCATTAAGTTACGCCGTGTGCCTGGGACAGCGAAGAGACTTGGTAACTGCCTAGTAAGCAGGGGGTCTCGGGTTCAGATCCCGGTCCTGCTACAAACTTGCATGTGTATACGGTACATCAGTTCAACACCTACAAATAGCTCAGACTCAAGAAAAACCCATTTATATCTAGAAGACCATTCTTTCCGATGAATGGTCGAATACATGGTGTAACCGACAGAAAAATTACCGGGAAAAAAGTATAATTTTTTCTTTATTGTAACAGACTGAATTAAATTTTTGTTGTTGGATTGCTTTCAAAAATAGTTGTACACGGAAGAAACAAGTGAATTACTAAAACCATGAATGAATAATAATCCAACTGAGTTTGGAACAAAACTAATGAATGAATGGACCGTTTTTATTCGGATGCTCCCACAGCCAGCATTCACATACAAAATATATGATTTATTCAACCGGCACATTATTCCGATGGAGTTTTCTGAAAACCGAATGAATTGGAACTGGCTTGCATTCACACTAACATAGACGCCGCCACAATCTCTTTTGTGGGCGGGCCGCTAACAGGAGCAGGGGAGGGTGTCCAGCGGAGATAGCATGATTTCTGCTGTGTGCAGCCACGTAAACTGGTCAGCGCAACTGACGACGGGGTGACGACTGACAGACCGGTAAACAGCTCACAATATGAGCAGGCAGTATGGCTACAACTGTGCACTGGTAGCTCAGCCGTCTCTGTCACGATTACGAATACCGCGGAAATAATACACAAAACGCATTGTGTACAAAAATACGAACGACATTAAAACAGCCAAGACAGATCTCTGCGCTAATACAGAAGAAGCTTTTTATACTTAAAAAAATCTCGAAGCAAAATATTAGAATCGACATTAGTAACAGAAGATGAGTTTTCAAGTCGTTTGACCTGAGGCAAGTAATTACATCAAGATAAAAAGTAAACATACTATCGACACAAGATAAAGAAACGAAAAATTGTAGCAAATAATACTTTGATATACTAACAGAACAGAAAGAAACAATTAAATAATGAGAAAGACGAACAATTGGTTTTAAAGACAATGTAGAAACAGACTATATGTACGGTACCGGCCAGACGGAGGATCTTGTGTGTGTGTGTGTGTGTGTGTGTGTGTTTTAGCAAATGTTTGTAAAGCTTATGGGACTTAACTTCGGGGTCATCAGTCCCTAAACTTATAAACTCCTTATGAACTACCTTATACTAAAGACAAACCTGTTATTTCAATATGAGGACACTTCTTAAATGCAATGCAGCAGCTGTAGTGATAATTATGTCATAAAACTGTCTTATCTTCTCCAGAAATATTGTCTGTAGTGAGTATTACTAAATCCAGAAGTGTTGAAGCAAGACCCAACTAACACACGTTAAGCATTCAGTCGTACGTGATAACACAGAATTCTGTAGTTACGATTTAGACATAAATGAAGCCACGAAACGCGAAATTTCTGAAAAATTAAGAATTTACGACTGAAGGAGAATACATTTCGTAGCTTCTTTGTAGATCTCTTCTTTGTATAATACAATTTGAAGAAACGACGAAGGGAAATACAAATAAAATATTGTTATAGTAGACAGATGAAATTTATATATACTAATCCATCGCTAAATTTCCCACGAGTAACAGGTTGCCTTTCTATCAGCTTCGAGAGATTTTAAAAACTTTTCAGTATTTCATATAATATTACTAACCGAATTATGGCATTAAGCATAGTGCAGTGATGTACTAACTATAACACACATGTTGTTTAAAAGTTGTTTATAAACTGACCTATCACATCGTGCATACAAGAAGATAAATCAATCTCATAGGAACCGAAGGTCGCTAAGACCATCTTTCGTGACTGAATTGCGTTGCAGTTATTTAATCACGTCCTAAAAACGTACAAGCGAAACAGGTTTACAAATTGAATACTGAATGTGTATCAATTCTAGTTTAGAAATTACAAAAAAACAGGAACAAATATTACCGGGTGTAAAAGTTTAAAAACAAGAAAGTAATATTCACACAAAGCAAGGAAGAAAATCAATAAAGAATTAAATGAGTAATCATCTAAATAAGTCATGTGTATCTTTATAAAATATCTTTGGTAGCAATGAATAGAACAAATTACAGTGCACTCGGAGGTAGTCGCTACATCAGTAAAGATAGCAGAAACATCCATCTCCTAGGAGGGATTCGAACCCCCGACGGGGAATGGCCTCGAGCACTCTAGCATAGCGCCTCAAGGTGCGCAACCGCTCCGGCGCGGCGCTTGTGTTATCAGCGTCCACCCAACAATAAAGCCAAAGGAACAATATACTCGCAAGAACAGTGATCAAGTCACAAGAGCCGTTGCGTACTCCTAGCTCGTAGGCTGCTGCAACTATAAAACCAACAAATACAACAAAACGAAGTATTTGAGATGTGTTAAACTAGTGTACACAAATAAATTATGGCATCATTTTATTTCTAAATGAATCTTTTACCTTTGAAGCTGTTTCTAACAATAAATCTAAACTCTTAGTATTACTTCATTCCGGTGTCATGACGATACCATACGGTAATTTGACACCGCTAAGCTCTCGGGATTAGAAAAAAGCAACGCTGATCGCCATCAAATGATCTGAAACAAGGCGTACGGACGGTGTCGGTGAGTTGCAGCGCTGCTAATGTTCGTCTCTGAACGTCGTTCTGAATCCAGGGAGACATAAGTAGAAAAACATCCTGGCATATTAAAATTTTGTGCCGGAATCGAGACTCGAACATGGGACATTTGCCTTTCGCGGGCAGGCGATCTACCACTGAGCTATCCCGATACGACTCACGGCCCGTCCTCACAACTTTACTTCTGCCAGTACATCGCTTTCTACTTTCCAAACTTCACAGAAGTTCTCCTGTATACCTTGCAAGACTAGCTCTCCTGGAAGAAAGGACATGGTGGAGACATGGCTTAGCCACAGCCTAAGGGATGTTTCCAGAATGAAACTTTCACTCTGCAGCGGAGTGTGCGCTGATATGAAACTTCCTGGCAGATTAAAATTGTGTGCCGGAACCGAGACTCGCCGCGGGGGAGTAGCCGAACGGTCTAAAGCGTCTCGCTGCGGAGCGCGCGGTTGTTCGCCGTCGAGGTTCGAGTCCTCCTTGGGGAAAGGGTGTGTGTGTTTGTCCTTAGGTTAGTTTACCTAGGTATAAGTAGTTTGTAAGCTGCGGACTGATGACCACGCCGTTTGGTCCGATAGATTTATAGGCATTTGAACATTTGAACCGGGACTCGAACCTGAGACCTTTCGCGAGCAAGCGCTCTACCACTGAGCTATCCCGACATGTCTGACAACTTCTGCCAGTACCTCGCCTCCTTCTTCGAAACTTCAAGGGTCCCAGGTTCGAGTCCAGGTTCCGGCACACAATTTTAATCTGCCAGGAAGTTTCATATCAGGGCACACTCCGCTGCAGAGTGAAAGTTTCATTCTGGAGACATAAGTTGCATTGCAAGTGCTGTGTATCAGTTTACAGAAACACTCGTCCTGTAATAATCTTGCCAAGGGTGATTTTGCAATACTTGCTCTATCATTATTTCCTTTCCTTAATCCACGAAATTCTTACCGATTCGAAAAACCTATTATTACTGTTATAAATGCATAATTGGTTCGAAAAACAGTTCCAGGCTTTTAATTGATTCAGTCATAGTTTTGTTCTTGGTGAAGTAAGGCGCTAGTGCCTCGGTACATGTATTTTTCAGTATCTGACAGGGTTAAGTATAGTAGGTATATTTAAAAGTCAATGTAGGGAAAAGATTCCCCTGGCTACGTAGTATCTCACAATATACATTCTAAAACATCAAAACACAGTATATAAGTCATAAAGTGGCAAAAACAGTTACAAAAAATGAACTTTTTGTCAGTCATCAGTAGAAATAAACAGAAATCTTTGTACGGAATTGAAGTTTGTGTTACTGCCACTGAAACCACATATGTAGTACTAGCGTTGTATGAAAGTACATACTCTTACATCAGTCTGAATCAAAGTGTTGATCATTATGCATTGATTTCTGAGAACGGACACTGTTTAAAACAAGGCATTACTTTCGTACACTAAGTGCCGAATAGCACTTTGAAATATCAGATATTCAATTAAAACAACACCAAATTTTGAGTGTCTGTCGTTCACCCAATGGCAGTGTGGATACTCTTTTCATGAATTACCAGAAATTAAAAAGGTATTCTCAAATACACATATCAATATAATTGTGTCTGGAGACACAAACATCAACCAAAATTTCAGAGGTGAAACTATTTACACCCTCATAACATACCAATCAGACTTTTGACATCTACGAGTTCTGGTCAATAGTGCAACAAAAGGTACTACAGTGACAGCATGTGTAATTGACCATGTAGTCAGAAACAACAAGCAAAAAGTATAACTGTGAAATAGTTTGGTTAGTCAGACCTAGAAAACAAATTTTCTAGATATCAAAATTCTAAATTTCTTAAGAGAAGTAGCAAGCCAAATTTTGGATATAGTATATAGAGAAAGTAATGCAAGTTTTTAAACGCACTTACGGGTCGTTCATGGCATCAATCTTATTTACCGGTTTTGCACTGCAAAAGAACTAGAGAATCATCAGCATGTTATTTTTATATATTGAAGATGGTTGACAGCAAGATTAGACCGACTGTACATAATAGTCAGCAAAGATTACTAAATGCTGTTTACCTTGTGCACAAGAATAATTATCAACTACCTTTTGTAACTGATTTCCTTTATAATTTTTATTACAATTTTACTACACGTTTTTAAACGTTTCGTTCTTTCGTCGATACCAAAACCTGAAAAAAAGTGTCGCCTTGGCGACACAGGTTTGTCAGCGAAGTATCCAATTGTATCGTATTCCCATTTCATATAGATCCTCTTCCTTTTCCTAGTAATGTCTTGTATTACTTTTCGTTTAAGTAGCAGTTCCAAATATTTTTCCATATTTCTTTTCCCCCTTCTTTGTTGACTTGGTGTCTCAAATCTTGACATTCGTACACCTACTTCTCTTTATTCCGAACATTTTCCTGCCGTCTGTACCAGCGTCGCAATCATTCTCTTATCATCTCAGATTTGAGATTTCGCGTTTCTTGACACTCTGGTTTCTCAGACATCTGTATTCCCATGGCTTGCTTCATTTTTTTCATTTTCTAATTTTTTACTTTTCGCTATTAATTCTATATTTCGGGATTCAAGGATATCTGTGGGCTTCTTTTATTCGCTTCAGTAGAATCATCTGATGTCATTGGTTGAAAAGGAATACAGAGTGAATAAAGCATGTATTTTTCTTTGTCTTTAGCTGAGTAACTAAGATTTCATTTCCACCCGAAAGAGAAAAGTATCTAACAAGCTATTCAGGGAAAGATCTTTTCCCGTTTCATTTCCTACTCCCCTACCTAAACATATGCAATTGATGTGTAGTATAAACTTTCAAAAACTACTTAAAGTTGTGCATGTTGTATGCGATCATTTTGGATAATAAAATATAAGTAAACAATGCTGATAGGTCTGCGGATGTTAAATTAATAGAACTTCTTGATGACTAGTTTCGCACGTAGCACGTCAGCAGGTAAATTGTTGAAATTCAACCGACAGCAAAACGAAACGACAAAGTTCAAATTTTATAAAATTTCATTCACCTTGATTAACAATCCCAGTTCACAAACCCTCCTAGCAGACATAATAAAATATTAACTGTTGGGCAAGAGACCTAAAGCGCAAGAACGGAGAGAGCTTGGGAACGAATGTTGAGGGTAGTGTAGTAAATGTGTAACATTGTGCGACTTTTAATTCGATTCTTCTGGCGCTTTGGCTTCTGCGGGCTGGCGGGATATAGCCGTGACCAAAGCGTACGCAGAGCGACAGCAGCGCGTGTGTTCGTCGCGAATCCCGCGCAGACAATGGTCGACGTTAATTATATTGGCACGCACCAAACTCGGAGCAGCTCCGTAATTCGATTTGCTTCTCATGGAGAGCCGCTCCGACAAGTCCGATCCGACGGCGGCTTCCTTAATCCAAGAAACTGGGTTATCAGTTAAAGGCGTAGCAGCACAGTGTGGACAAAAGCCCTTAACACGATGCTTGTTTCGCTACAATGCTGTATTGAATTCGTAGAGCACTTGGAGGCACAATGGATAAAACGAAAGATATGTGAAGTTTTACAATGACATTAGATTTTTCTCCATGTACTTCGAGAGGTAGACATTTCGTGGGAGGAACGGGCTGTAACCTGGTGAAGGAACAACATTCGACAAGTAACACATTTACGGAAACCATGAGCAGTTTCAATCAGTCTGACATGATATTAGACTCGTGTTTAAAATAATACGTCACGTTTGAGACGAGTAATATTTTAACTCCCCACATTTGCATTAACAGTCAAGTGTATCTGACCCACCGTGAAAAGACGTATTGGCGTATAATCAGATCTTTGATGCCTTATAATCCTCTGCGGATACAATATCTAAAACATAAAAATTCGCTGTGTGGTTTCTTGGATTATATTACACTGTCCTTAGACAGCTTGAAAATATCTTGTCCCTACATTATGTGTTAACTTTTCGTACTCGGATAAAAGGTACATGTTTGAGTGTTGCGAGAGCTTGAGAGGTACTGCGGTGTGACCCAAAGAAAATGAGTTGAGAAACGCTGCAGTAGACTATACCACCGCAAATTTTCATAGCCGTGTGTCACTAAGATTCTAGAACAATGATGCCCTACTTTATGTGATAAACATGCCGAAATAATATTTTGTCAGTCACAATACTGGACCTAAATTTGCCAAATGGCAGCGGAACAGTTACCTTACTGACAGACAGTGTGTGACGATTTTGCAATTTTTTTAACTGCCGTACATTATAACAATCGTTCCCCGCCTGTGAGGATATTCCATTATCCTTGACACGGGGCAACTTTAACCGCGTATGCTCGGAACCGCAAGAAACCATGCGTAGAATAACAAGAAATAATAAACAAAACAGTGACGTTCGACATGAAACACACCGCTCTTGTCTGCTAGCGCTATTAGTTGGTGGCATAATGTAGCTAGAATGAATCTTTCACTCTGCTGCGGAGTGTGGGTTGATATGAAACTTCCTGGCAGATTAAAATTGCCGCGGTGGAGTAGCCGAGCGGTCTAAAGCATGTCGCTGCGGAGCGCGCGGTTGCTCGCCCTGGAGGTTCGAGTCCTCCTTGGGGCATGGGTGTGTGTGTTTGTCTGTAGGTTAATTTACCTAAGTTTAAGTAGTTTGTAAGCTACGGACTGATGATCACGCAGTTTGGTCCGATAGATTTACAGACATTTGAACATTTTGAACAGATTAAAATTTTGTGCCGGAACCGGGACTCAAACATGCGACCTATGCCTTTCGCAGGCAAGCGCTCTACCGACTCAGCTACCCCGACACAACTCACGATGCCACCTCACAACTTTACTTCCGCCAGTACCTCGTCTCCAAATGCCACAGATGTTCTCGTGCGAATCTTGCAAGACTAGCGCTCCTGGAAGAAAGGATATTGTGGAGATATGGCCTAGCCACAGGCTAAGGGATGTTTCCAGAATGAAACTTTCACTATGCAGCGGAGTGTGCGCTGATAGTTTCTTCCAGGAGTGCTAGTCTTGGAAGGTTCGTAGGAGAGCTTCTGTGAAGTTTGGAGTGTAGGAGGCGAGGTACTGGCGAAAATAAAGTGGTGAGGCGGAATCGTGAGTCGTGTCGGGATAAGCTCAGTCGGTAGAGCGCTTGCCCACGAAAGGCAAAGGTCCCAGGCTGGAGTCCCGCTTCCGGCACACAATTTTAATCTTCCAGGAAGTTTCATAATATAAACTGTATACAGTGCAGTGATATTTGGGACCACGTTGTGATTTGCTGAATATGGAGTTAGCATCAGGGCTGAGGAATAAATGACAGAAGCCTGGATTTTAACGTCTCTTCGACAGAGTGGTAATTACATACGGAGCTTACGGTTTAAGTGTTTGGGTAAGGATGTGGAAAGACATCGGTCGTGCCCTTTCGAAGCTACCATCCCGGCACTTACCTGAGTGATTTAGGAAACTCACGGAAAATCTAAAATCTGGATGGCCGGAGGTGGATTTGAAACACCTTACTTCCGAGTGCGATTCCAGTCTGTTAGCAATGCGCCTCCTCGCTAGTTCGCGGTTTGGGATGTGGAGTTCGTAGGAATAGTATATAACAAAGTAATTCAGAAATATAATGGCGACGACACAGAAATACACGACGATACGCTGGATAGATATACAGAATTTGCATATGCTTGGAGAAAGCCAGGGTATGACACTGACATACCAACATCATCATTTGAAAAGGTAATAAGTGTGGCTTTTGATACTGGACTACGTGAATGCGAAAGTAATTTGGAATGTGATAACGTGGTTACAGTGAGGTGTGCACTGTGTTCCCTCCCTCTTGATAGAAATCCCGCATCTGCACTTTGAGGATTAATATAATTACTTTTATATATGTGTTACTGCTCATTATGTACGTTTCGAGCTATTATAAGTACTCAAACTGGAAAGTCTTTGGCGCTGCGGATTGAGTATGTAATGATACACTGACGCCATAAATTACATACAATTTCGTTCCTGTGGTATTAATATCTTGTTACTTTGTTTCTGCATGTTAAAATGTGAGGTACCATGCAACGTTTTGCTTCGAAATGCCTTACACCACTTCTTGTTTATGATTACGTATTATTTCGAGCATGATTTCACACAGTTCCAGCCGCCCAGTCCGTAGTATGACGCTTTAGACCACGTGACCGTTTAGCCTCGCTGGACATGGTCTAATGTCCATAGGAAATGAAAGGGTAAACTGGCTGGGTTAATAGCAAAGTACTTACGGTGGGACACTTTAAAAGGATTAAAGTATAAATGAGAAGATAATAGAAACTAAGAAATTAAAAGTTGTACCCCACCCCACAGTTGCTGATATGGAAAAAGTCAACGTTACTGGATACAAACTGTCAGCGTAAGTAAGTAAAAACAATAAGAAAAACGGAGGATCTGCTACATACTTAAAAAAGTTGTCATTGTGTAAATAATTTAGAAACGAAGTAGTTGTATGTAGAGCAACATACAGAAGTATGTCCTGTGAGCTTAAACTAAATGATGACACTTTTATAATTGTAGGTGTGTATAGGTCTGCATCCGAAAATTTTCAGCAATATCTAAAAAAACTGGACTCCTTGATGCGATGTCTTTCAGACAAGGGAAAGAAATTATTGCCTGGAAATTTCAATGTTGAGTATGTGAAAGAGTGTAATACAAAGTCTGTCGTTGAATCATTACTCATTTATTTCACTTTAACATGTGTTGTTGTTTTTCCTACGTGTGAAGTAAAGAACAGCAGGACACTAATAGAGATCATTTTTATAGACTAAGATAAATTTAACGACATAAACGCTTATCCTGTTTTCTCGCCGTGGATGTTCGCGTCGTCCCTGGGGCAGGAGTGTGATTGTTTGTCCTTAGGTTAGTTTACCTAGGTTTAAGTAGTTCGTAAGATACGGACTGATTGCCACGCAGTTTGGTGCGATAGATTTACAGATAGACAGGCTTATCCTGTTTTGAATGGCCTGTCTGATTATGTTGCATTCTTAGTGACAGTATATGTTGTAGCATCGTTCAGTGATTCTAAACAGTCCTCCAAAGTAGTGTGATCAGTTAAGGGTTCAGAAACTACGAATTTAACGAAAAGCCTACAGCAGCTAGTCTGGGATGATGTATATAATGAACCCAACGCAAATTTAATGTGTAAATTTTTCACGAAAATTTTCGAAGAGACTAAGAAAATTGTCTTACCAAGGAAATATTTCACTATATTTGTAAGAAACCATGCAAAAACCATGGCTTACCAAAGGAATAAAAATATCTTGAAACTAAAAAAAAAAAAAAAAAAAAAAAAAAAAAAAAAAAAAAAAATGTAGCTAAGATTAATAAAGAGTAATGATCCCGAAACAGACCAACATTATAAATACTACTGCAATACATTAAGAATAGTTGTCAGAAAGGAGAAAACCATGTGTATAATATCTAAGATTAGTGTTCCCGATAATGATATTAAAACAATATGTAATAGTATTGAAAGGAAAAGGAGCCACCAAAAACACACAAAACTGTATTAAAATCAAAGTAATTGAAAAATTTACCAACAAAAAGTCTTTGTTGAAAATATTTTTAAATATTTAGGAGAAACAAATATTCTCAACCAATTAATAATTTTCTCCTTAAGGAAAAAGACTTAAAGGCAATATTGTAGGAAGGGGAGAAGGAGTAGATGAGGATTAAATAGGAGATACAATACTGAGAGATGAATTTGACCTAAGTCGAAGCAAGGCCCCTGGAGTAGATGGCATTCCCTCAGAGCTACTGAAGTCTCTGATAGAACCACCCTTGACAAAACCGTTAAACCTAGGATGGAGAAGCTGGTAGAAGCCGACCTCGGGAAAGATCCGTTTGGGTTCAGGAGAAATGTAGGAACACGGGAGGGAATACTCACTTTACGGCTTATCCTAGAAGATAAAGAGAAGGCAAAGCTACATATCTAGCTTTTGTAGTTTTGTGTCCCGACTTCGTCGCCGCTTTTGTGTCCCAGCCTCGTCGCAGGTGTCGGTGGCCGAGTGGAACGAGACCGACACGCTGGTGCAGGTACGGAGGGGAGCAGCCAGAAACTATAAACACTCGAGTAAGTTAGAAAGAGATATATTGCACAGAATGTAACAATACTTAACTTTTACATAGTACTGCAGAATGCATACATAGTTGTTAGAGGCCTGCCTAGTGCCTGTACAATAGCAAAGTCTTCAATGGTGCCTATCTGTTTACGAAGGTCCTAACTCGTTGCTATCTCCGTCCGAAGTGCCCGGTGTTCTTCAGTGGTGGCCACGAGCGGCGTTCCAGCAGAGGGCGCTCGTGGCTGTCGTCGTGAGATCGCCGCGCCGTGCGTGCATGGCGGCGCGCGGCGAAAGTAGGTGGCGCGCACTTTGTACTTGTGCGACACCACACCCCTCCCCCCCAAACCGCCGCGCCGTCGTGGCGTACGGCTGAGGGCCACGGCGACGGCACTGGGAGGAGGGCCTGAGCGGGGGCGTTACTGGTGGGACGGGCGTCGTAGCTGAGGCCGGGATCGAGACGCCGTCCGCGCCCCGGCATCCGCCTTGAGATCCTCCAGGGAACCCGCCGAAACCTGGGGAAGGGCGCCCGCCCCCGCCCAGAGGGAGCAGGTCATCTTCTTCTGAGGTGCGTGGCCCAGGCGGCGGCGGCACGCACGGTCCCGGAGTCCCTCTCGGTGACGCTGTCATCTGCGGCGGCGACAGCGGCGGCGTCGCGTCGATCTCCATCGGGACGATCTCGTAGTCCGGGGACGAACGATGTGGTTGTGCTCCCTGGCGGTGAACTGGGTCTGGAATCAAGAAACCGGAGACAGGATCGCGCGGCCTGTGCAGGCGCAATTGGTTTGCGTGGCGCCGCAGCTCCGACCCTGTGGAAGAACGTACAATAAACATATTGCGACCAAGCACGCGCTGAATGGTGCCCGGCAACCATGTCTTCTTGTTTCCAGCAAACACCCTGTACAGCACCGGCGTGGAAACCTGAAAACGCGTAGCGCCATACGAACCGACTCGGTGCGTGGGAGGCTGCAGCAGGTGAAGGAGAGTGCGGTGACGGCGGCCGTGTAGCAGCTCGGCAGGAGACGGGCCGTCACGTGGCATGCACCGATACGTAGACAGGAAAATTTGAAGAGCTTGCTGCCTGGAGTGCTGACCTTTCATCTTCTCCATGTGAGACTTGAATGTTCGAACGAAACGTTCTGCTTCACCATTGGACTGAGGGTGAAAAGGTGCAGTGGTAATATGCTGAATGCCATTCACACGACAAAACTGTTGAAATTCCGCACTAACAAACAGAGGTCCATTGTCACTGGCGATAGTTTCAGGCAAGCCTTCGATGCAAAACACTGATGTTAAGGCACTGATTGTACTAGAAGCTGTCGTTGAGTTCATGGCAATCACAAAAGGAAACTTGCTGAAAGCGTCTACAACGATTAACCAGCGCGTATTCCAGAAAGGTCCGGCAAAGTCAATGTGTAAACGTTGCCATGGTCCCTTGGGGCGTGGCCAGTCTGAGAAACGTTGCGGAGGAGCCGCCTGATGCTCCGCACAAACTGTACACTGTGACGTCATGCTCTCTATCTGAGCGTCCATACCAACCCAGGTACAATGACGTCTGACCAGCTGCTTTGTCCTAACAATGCCCCAATGTCCTTGATGCAGGAGGCGTAACACTTCTCGTTGCAGGGAACGAGGAACAATCACTCTTGCTTGGTCGTTGTCGGTATGCAACAACAGTACACCCTGACTTAAAGATAATGCATGACGTTGTGCAAAATAACGTCGAACCAGAGGCCGATCAATGTCTTTGGCTCTGGCAGGCCACCCTGAGCGAACAAAACGTGCTACCACACTTAGATCTGCATCCGCAGCTGTTTCCTGTGCAACCCGACGAGAGTTCAAAGGAAAGTCTGCGACAGCGGAAGCATCTCTGGAGTCTATCTGACAACATGTCATTTCTGAAGAATCAAATGATACATCCTGGCCAACCGGAAGTCGGGAAAGTGTGTCCGCATTAGCATGTTTAGTGGTAGGTCGGTACAAAATCTCATACTGATAATTTGACAATATCAAGGACCATCTCTGAAGCTTTTGTGCCGTACGTGGCGGAATTGGCTTTGTGGGTGAGAACAAAGACGTGAGAGGCTTGTGGTCTGTCAACAAATAGAATTTTCTGCCATAGAGATAATGATGAAACTTTGTGACGCCGTAAATGATTGCTAAGGCCTCCTTTTCTATCTGACTGTAATTCTGGTCGCGTTGGCGTCAGTAGCTTGGATGCAAAGGCAATAGGACGATCATGACATCCAATACGATGTGACAGAACCGCGCCCACACCGTACGACGAGGCGTCAACTGCTAACACTACAGGCTTCTGTGGGTCAAAGGGAATCAAACATGCATCACTGAGTAGTGAAGACTTTAGTTTGTCAAAGGCAACCTGACAATCTTTAGACCATACAAAAGGAACATTCTTCCTACGTAAGCGATGCAGTGGAGCTGCAATCTGAGAGGCATTGGGAATAAATCTGAAATAATAGTTCAGCTTCCCCATTACTGCTTGCAATTCGTGCACATTCTTAGGAGGAGGCAAGTCTTTGATTGCTCGAAGATGTGACTGTAAGCGATGAATTCCTTGGGCATTAATCACATGGCCTAGGTACTCTATTTCAGTTTGAAAAAACGAACACTTTGCTTTATTGCAACGTAGACCTGCTGCAGTCAAAACTTTGAAAAGACACTCCAGGTTTGCTAAATGTTCTTCAACTGTACGTCCGGATACCACAATATCATCTAAATAGTTCGAACAACACGGTACAGAAACTGTCAGCTGTTCCAAAAAACGCTGAAAAATAGCGGGAGCGGAAGAACTGCCAAAAGGTAGGCGTTGAAATTGAAAAAGGCCCATGTGAGTATTAATGACGAAAAACTTTTTTGACTCGTCATAAAGTGGAATCTGTAAGTATGCCTCTGCTAAATCAATCTTGGAAAAGAAGCGAGACTGTCCTAATTTGTCCATCAGTTCCTCAGGTCTGGGCAGGGGATAAGTGTCTACAATTGTTAGACTGTTCACTGTTGATTTGAAGTCCGCACAGAGACGAAGTTTTCCTGACGGCTTGGGTATAATTACTATAGGCGAGGCCCACTGACTCGCAGAAACAGGAGAAATGACACCACTATCTTGCCAACGTTTAAGTTCCTCGGCAACTGTATCACGCAAGGCGATAGGCACTGGTCTAGCTTTACGGAATTTTGGAACTGCAGATTCTTTTAAAGTTACATGTGCCACGAAGTCTTTTGCACAACCTAGTTCCGGCGAAAACAAGTCACTATATTTGTCACACAACGCATTGATTTTATCCTGAGGCACTATTGACGAAATTTGAAGCACATCTCTTTGAATTGATAAACCAAACAAATCAAAAGCATCTAGTCCAAAAATGTTCTGTGTAGATCTGGCCTGAAGAACAACAAAAGCAACTGTTTTTGTTACACCTTGAAAAGAGGCAGGCAGGCTACACGTTCCTAGCACGGGAATATTTTCACCTGTGTAAGCTGTTAACACTTGTTGACACAGCGACAATTTTGGCGAACCCAGAAGTTCATATGTGTCTTTATTTATTAATGTAACAGCGGAACCAGTATCAAGCTGAAATTGCACAGTCTCATTTTCTATACAGAGAGTAACAAACAGCTTGTGCTTCTAGCGCACGACCGGTGCGCGAATGTGGGCAACGTCTAATACATATTGTGTTCTGCGCTTGCGCGGGTTGCGTGCGGTAGGAAGCGGCGCATACTCGGCACACAGCGGATTAACCACACTGTCACTAGATGACACTACCGCCGGATCGGCGTCCGCGCAATGCGAGGCTACTGCACTAAAATTACTAGTAGCTACACCACTTCTACTGTCACTAGCTACACAGTACTGGGCACTATTACAAGTAGAAGTTGCAGAAGGCACTATTTTCACTACAGGAATGCACTGTTCATAGTCATTTTGCGTGTCCCGAACCCTTTTCCGTTGCACTGTTTTACGCGCTCGTCGGCGCTTGCTACGTGGTGCACTATATAGTTTTGCCATAGGCGCAGAACTACTTTCTTGCAATTGAGATCCAAGGAAAGCACTGTTCAATTCTACAGCCCGTATAACATTTATAGAATGAACTGTTCTCGCACTTTGCGAAGCACTGTTTCTAACGTTACTGTTCGTTGAGTTTTTAATTTGCATACACACAGACTGTACATGTCCTGATTTGCCACATTCATAACAGGTTGCGTTGCGACTAGGGCAATGAGCACGCTTGTGGCGAGACACACACTGGGGGCAAGATTTACGTACATTTTTCTGAAATGAGCGTTGGCGCCCGTTATTCAAATTACTGTGTCTAACACTACGGGGCGACCTTTGCGTCGCAGTTTTACTCTGGCTATTGTTCACTGTCCGTTCAGCACGGCAGGTAGAATTTAAAGAATCACAAGTGCTATACTGAGAACTACGGCTAGGAAAGCGTCCGTTGCGGCGCACTGAATTTACACTATGGCTTTGCATTTCTACATCAGCTAAGTCAAAAGTATCATGCGCATCTATAAGCTGCAGTACACTGTCTAATGAGGGGTCAGACTGTTTCAGAATTGCTGCTCTAATTCTGGGGTCCTGAATATTCTGCGTAATCGCATCCCTCAACATCACGTCACTATACGAAAGTCCACAAGAGCAAGTAAATTTACATTGGCGGGTTAAGCCCCTCAATTCCGTAATCCACTCTTGGTGTGACTGCTGCGGTAACTTTTTAAGTCTGAAAAATCGATACCGTGCAGCGGCTACAAGAACTTTTCTCTCATAATGAGCATTTAGTGCATCTACAATTTGTTCAAAGTCTACATCACGAGGAGATGCGTAGGGAAATAGTTTCTGCAGTAACACAAACGTTTTGGGACCCACCACGGACAATAAAAGATGCTTAACAGTCTGACTTGTAATTTGATGAGCCGCAACGAGTTCTTGAAACTGCGCGAAATAGTCACTCCATTCTTCCTCACGTTCGTTGTACTGGCGGAACGTAGGAAGCGATGCGGCGGAAGGTGTGGGCTGCTGAAGCGGCGGCTGTTGTTGTTGGTGAGCTGCTTGCGCTGTGAGCTGGGCCACCGCTTCGAGGAGCTGGGTTATTTGCGCCGTCTGTAACTGAATAATTTCCATTAAGTTTGGGTTCGGGTTAGCGGCCATACTGACCGATTAGGCGCCGCGCATACAAGTAAATTATAACAAAACACAAATGCAATATGAAAGAGGACTCGCTCTGCAACAAAAAAGTCCACAAAATACGTAACAGAATATGTTCCCCCAAAAATCTTATAATAAGGGTGGGTGGGCGGGAGCAATTTTTGCCTGCTCCGACTGCTGCTGTCTGGCTGCTGCAAGCGGGCTGGTCCAAGGTTCGTCTATCACTCCTCGTCGCCACTTTTGTGTCCCGACTTCGTCGCCGCTTTTGTGTCCCAGCCTCGTCGCAGGTGTCGGTGGCCGAGTGGAACGAGACCGACACGCTGGTGCAGGTACGGAGGGGAGCAGCCAGAAACTATAAACACTCGAGTAAGAAAGAGATATATTGCACAGAATGTAACAATACTTAACTTTTACATAGTACTGCAGAATGTTGATACATAGTTGTTAGAGGCCTGCCTAGTGCCTGTACAATAGCAAAGTCTTCACTGGTGCCTATCTGTTTACGAAGGTCCTAACTCGTTGCTATCTCCGTCCGAAGTGCCCGGTGTTCTTCAGTGGTGGCCACGAGCGGCGTTCCAGCAGAGGGCGCTCGTGGCTGTCGTCGTGAGATCGCCGCGCCGTGCGTGCATGGCGGCGCGCGGCGAAAGTAGGTGGCGCGCACTTTGTACTTGTGCGACACCACATGTAGATTTGGAAAAGTATTTTGACAATGTTGATAGGAATAAACTCTTTCAAGTTCTGAAGCAAGCAGGAGTAAAATATAGGGAGCGTAAGGTTATTTACAACTTGTACAAAAACCAGACAGTGGTTGTCAGAGTTGAAGGGCATGAAAGAGATGTAGTGGTTCGGAAGGGAGTGAGACAGGGTGAAGAATTAAAAACATTTGGTGTTGCCGACGACATAGTAATTCTGTTAGAGACATCAAAGGACCTGGAGAGCAGTTGAATGGAATGGACAGTGTGCTGAAAGGTGCATATAAGATGAACATTAACAAGAGCAGCCGGCCGCGGTGGCCGAGGGGACTGAGGCGCTTCAGTCACGGTCTGCACGGCCACTACGGTCGGGGGTTCGAATCCCCCCTCGTGCATGGATATTTGTGCCGTCCTAGTTCCTGAGTAGTTTGTAAGTTTAGGGACTGATGACCCCTTAGATAAGTCCCATAAGCTGTAGAAACATTTGAACATTTTTAACAAGAGCAAAAGTAGAGTAATGGATTGCAGTCTAAGAAAATCAGGTGATGCTGAAGGAATTGGAATAGGTAACGAGACAATAAAGGGGGTAGTTCAGTTTTGTTACTTGGGCAGTAAAGTAACAAATGAGGGTCGCAGTACAGAGGATATAAAATTCAGAATGGCAATGAGTAGAAAAGCGTTCTTTAAAAATAGAGTTTTGTTAACATCGAATATTGATTTAAGCTTAAGGAAGCCCTTTCTGAAGGCTTTTGTGTGGGGGCATTTGTATGGGGGTGAAACATGGACGATAAACAGTTCGGACAAGAAGAGGATTAGGCTTTTGGAATTTGGTGCTACAGAAGAATGCAGAAGATTAGGTGGGTGGATCGCGTAACTAATGAGGAGTTACTGAACAGAATTGGGGAGAAAAGAAATTTCTGAATGAAGGGATAGATTGGTAGGACGTATTCTTAGACATCAAGGAAATGTGAATTTAGCGTTGGAGAGAAGTGTGTGGGGTAAAAACCGCAGATGAAGATCAAGATATGGATACAGTAAGCAGATTCAGGCAGATATAGGTTGTCGTTCTTATGTGGGGTTGAAGAGACTTGCTCAGGATAGGGTATTGTGAAGAGCTGCAGCAAACCAGTCTCCGGACTGAAGACCACAACAACAACTTCTGGGAGAAAATATGATCTAAGGGTTCATTAGAGGCAAGGCTGTTAATGTAAGAGGTTGTAACAATTCAGGAAGAAAGGAAGGAAGCTTAGGGTTTAGAGTCCCGTCGACAACTTGGTCATTGGAGACGGAGCTAACGCTCGGAGTCATTGGGAAGGAAAGCGGCCGTGTCCTTTGAAAGGAACCATCTCGGAATTTGCCTAGAGTGATTCAGGGAAATTGCGGAAAACCTAAATCTGTGTGGCCGGAAGTGGATTTGAACCACCATCCTCCCGAATGAGAGTCTAGTGTGTTACCACTGCGCCACCTCGCTCGGTTTTATCTCAACAATTTGATACAAATGATATCCACCTACATCCTCCTTTGAAATTACTATGTAATGAACTCAAAACATCGGTAGTATTCTCAATCAAATACGCAATAGTTCTCTGAAGGGAGTTATTTTCCACGATAGACTGAAAACTACGCTATTGTAGAGACATTACATATAAAAAAAGGGATAGGTCAGAGGTCAACAACTATCGCCCAGTCTCACCTGACCGCTGTATCCAATACTCTTCAAAATTTACGTATACAGAAATAGCTGCATATTTTTCTAAAAATAAAGTACTGACATAATTAAACGTTATTAATGTTTGTTGAGCTTCAGGGACTTAACTGCGGGGTCATCAGTCCCTAAACTTACAACTACGTATGAACTACCTTATACTTAAGACGACACAAACATCCATGCCGGAGGAGGGATTCGAACCCCCGACGTAGCGGCCGTGCAGAATGTGACTGGCGCGGCGCAGACCGCTCGGCCACTGCCGCCGGCTACATAATTTCAGTCTACTTCTCAAAAAATCTTTTCTACAGAACATGCTAGAGACCCTTTTACTGATCAAATATTAAATACTTTGAACAACTGGGTATCACCCAAATGGATTTTTTGCCTTCTCTCAAACACTTTTGACTGTCTAAAGCTAGAAATTCTTGAATATAAGCTCAAATATTGTGGCGTGAGTGGAACAGTGCACCGTTTGTTTGAATCTTACTTAAGTGGAAGGGTGGCTGAAAGTTGAAGTAAGTAGTTGAGATAATGTGCAAAACTCAGCTGTTTCCCCAAAATGGGGAGCTATCTAGAATGGGATCCCACAGGACTCAGTCATGGGTCGTTCCCTGCTCTTAATATGACTTTTCGTTCTAATTTAATGAAGATACAAAGCTAGTGCTTTTTTGTGATATAAGTATTGTATTTACACCTGACAATCAAGAATTTACTGCTGATATTATAAATAATGTGTTTCAGAAAATCATTAAGTGGTTCTCTGCAGTTGGACTCTCGTTAAAGTTTGATAAAAACATTATATACAGGTCTGTGCAATAAATAACATGACATCATTAATAAACACAGACTTCAGAAATAAATCTATATCTAAAGTGGAATATTTTCTTAGTTCTGCCATATTGCGGTGCGACTAGCAGCAAGTTACGACATGTGTTGCAGAAACCTAGACTGAGACCAGTGTTTCGACCCGCCTCCAAGATACGATATATGTTGCGCCCTGTGAAAGATGACATTGCGCTTTGAGTGCCCGGTGTGTATGGTCTCCTCCTTGAATACGGCAGCATGTATATAGTGAAAACAATTCGCACCGTGGCAGAGCGTTGTACCGAGCAGGAACGTCATGTTAAACAAAGAGAACTTGATCAGTTGGCCATAGCTGAGCATTGCCATGAAACCGGACATAATACGAGGTATGTCCACAAAGTAAGTTCCGTTTGGTTATATAAACTAAACTTGAACAGATACAGAAAAAAAATATTTATTGTATAAAAATCTGAAACTGTTCAACTACTTTTCTACGTAACTTCCGAAATTTTGTAGGCACTTGTCATAGCGTGGTACAAGTTTTTTTGTGCCTGTGTATTCAACCATGTGGCAAACATGTTCTTTCCGCTCATCATCGTTGAAGTTTTGACCACCAAGGTCAGATTTTAAGTGTAAGAAGAGATGAAAGGAGTCTTCTTCTTCCCTTCCCGTTGCCGCCCAACCTCACAAGGCGAATGTGACCAAAAACTCTTACGGGAATTTCACTGGGACGTGTTTGATCATCCTCCGTACAGTCTCGCTTCTAGCGACTTTATTCTTACACCTAAAACCTGTCCATGGTAGTCAACACTTCAGCGATGATGACGAGCTGAAAGAAAATGTTACCAACACAAAGGCGGCAACCTTCTACGAAGAAGGCATAAAAAGACTTCTGCCACGCTATGACAAATGCCTACATAATTTCGGAAGCTATGTACGAAAGTAGTTTAATCGTTGTATATTTTTGTACAATAAATATTTTTTCTGTATCGGTACACGTTTGTTTTATATAACCAAACGGAACTTACTTTGTGAACACACGTCGTATACAGATCAGTCCTGGCTCACGCGTCCACATATGGGACTCCGTTATGAAGGAGGCGGCCGAGATTCGATTAAACAACACTTATTTTAATATAGGCCAGAGATACACCTTGAGCAGGGCATGAGGGCGGGCTCTAGACATTGAAAGACAGCAACGAAGTCGCGCGACGCTCGCTGAGAGGCGGGAGCGACGGTTTCATACGTGACGCCTCTCAGGCCATCACCACCTAGAGAGAAGGCCGCGGCGCTCTCGTGTGACGTCAGGCAGAGTAGGTTGCGCGCGCATAGCTGTCTGGGTAGCCACTGGGGCACCGCGCACTATGCCGAAGCAGCGAGCCAGTCAGCTATGCCCGCGCAACCTACTCCGCCTGACGTCACACGAGAGCGCCGCGGCCTTCTCTCTAGGTGGTGGTGCTCCGGCCCCCGTTGTCTCGTGACGTCAGCGCTGCCGTCGCGGCTGCGAGCTATTTTTATTTATTTATTTATTTATTATCATTATTATTATTATTTTTATTATTATTATTATGATTTTGTCGGGACTCCCTACTCCCCTACACCGCGTCCTTTCGCTCACCATCAACGCCTTCAGCGGCGAGAAAATAAAACGTCCCCCGATGAAAATACTTTTTAACATAAATCATGGCATAAAAAAAAGTTCAAATGTTTGTAAAGCTTATAGGACTTAACTACGGGGTCATCAGTCAATAAACTTACAAACTACTTACGAACTAGGACGGCACAAATATCCATGCCCGAGGGGGGATTCGAACCCCCGACCGTAGTGACCGTGCAGACCGTGACTGAAGCGCCTCAGTCCCCTCGGCCACCGCGGCCGGCAATCATGGCATATTCCTGCCTCAAAAGGAAATGAAAAATTTTGCTTTCTTCCATTGTATATTTGTTTCCGACTCTCTCGTCGTCGATGCAATGCAGCTCCATGTCGGCCGTAAAAAAGTAAACGAAAGTGCTTCATCTTAGGCAATAATCCATGCCGGCAAGCCGGACACAAAATCACAATGTATCAGTGTTCATCCACCATTGTTCATCTTAAAAGGGTAAATAAAACGAACACTATAACCATAAGACGCATGGAGCAGAAAGTAAAAAGGAATAGAAAATATAAAACACTTCGTATACTGCACAAAGAATCTAAAACAAAATAAAGGAACAACTAAAATCCAAACTGCAGGTTTACATTCCTTGTTTGGCGAAAGCATATTCTAATGGTATATTCAGTAAGTTACCAAACATTTTTTGTATTTCGTCTTCATCTTCTCTTCATCATGGTCTTTCCAAAGATACGACAAAAACTCGACTGGACCCGTCGTACCCAACGTAATAATTGTGTGTGGCGTCCGGTCCTGGGCCGCGCGCGCACCATATCGAACCACTCTGATTGGCTGCTGATGACGTCATCGTGCCGTATCTGACCCGGAAATCAGTGGACTCCTGACGAACGATGGCGGAGGTGGCCATCGAAAGCTCGAGTATTTTATTTGGAATGACGTAGCTTGAGAACCAAGAATGTTTCGGCAATGAATGCGGCCGCGAAAGACTCCCAGGACACTAGAACCAATATAGTCTTCTTTAAACAGCATAACACCATTACTTCAAAGTTACTGAACGACAGCGGCATTTTCTCTCCATTATTGACCCAGAAGTACCTATCACACAGCTAAATTGCACCATAAAAGATAAGAATATTGACAGTTTCTGTCTTAAATTTCTTTCTGAATCCAGAATCGTAAGGTGATTAAGTAGCATCACATCTAATCTTGAAACATGTCTTTGCAAATTCAGTAATACTGTTTCGCATGTCTTGTATCGATATTTGGATGTAAAAGTTATATGAACTTCTTTGAGTAACTACGTCTATGGTTTACTCTGTTGTGTGACATCTATGTCGAAGACTATGTATGTTGAGTAGTAGCTGAACGGAAAGAGAGTCGATGTGTAGCTCTGAAATTGATCGGACGTGCTTTGGTTAGCTGCTTTTGTACGAACTGATGGAATAATTTTGAAATCTGTTTTTCACAGGCCCAAGTCTGTCTATAAGATTTTGTATCATTCATATATGTATCAGTCTGAGTAGATTTTGTTGTTCTTCAATCATAAGGTAATGTAATCATTATTGAAATCAAAGCATAATATTGACTAAGCTGAGTTTGGTTAACATGTTTCTTTATTGGTGTGACGTTTAATAATAATAGTGATTGTTGTGCAATACTACACAGATGAACAAGATACTAAGTTTCTGCAATTAGTCAGTTAGCGAAATAAATTCTTGTAGTTGCATTATTAGATAGTGGTTTGTGATTTTCCTGATTTCTCTCGCAATCAAATTTTTACTGTAGTCAGTGAGCAGACTACGTATTGTTCTCGTTGTCTTCAAAATATCCGTTGCGCTTTCAATCAGTTTAAAGTCACTGTTTCCTAATTAACTGTGCATGTATTAGTATTAAGGCCATAACTAAACAGAATTATAGTGTTAATGGATAAAAAAAATGTTTTCAACTAATCTTTAATCTGCTTGATTGGAAAGTTAGTTATTAATGCTGCATTTAACACCAGATTAGTTTTGAATGAGTAGCTTTTGAAACAGACCTCCTTTAGCTGTCTCACTATTGCCAAATTTTTTGTAGCGATCCTGTTTTTCCAATCAATAGAACAGCCTTACCTATATCCACCATACAACATAACAGTTTTAATCTGAAAAACACCTTTTGTGAAACTTCAGTTATATCACCAACGGATAAAACAACTTCAGAAAACCGATGGGATTCTTGAACGCCCTTAGATTTGATTTCGGCAAATATTTGATTGCTGGAATAGAAGCTCCCGAGTATCAACTCTGTGAAATTACTTTCGATTACCATTACAATAATAAATCTTGTATATTAAGAGCTTCTTGATGTGGTGGTAACAGCAGAATGTTTTTCAAACATATCAACATTACCACACAGTACGCTAGAGAAACACATAAAAGTGAGTATCTTTTGAATGGCATAAGAGAAAACGTTACGTAAACTACATGCTGAACTGTCAAATGTTCATACTGCAGAAGCTTTCTTTGAGGATATCCTATTATATAAAAAGCCTCTGTTGTGAAATAGAGGGTGCCATAATCTCCGTTATGATACCCTCGCTATTATCATAATCACTCAATAATAGTAATTACCATAATCTCCATACTCGGCCTATGTTTGATAACAACGGTGGTCTGGGACTGACAGATGAGTCGGGAGCTAATCGTCTTAGTACACGTCGCAGTTCATTGTTCCATGATTACTTAGAGCTGTATTTCGAAGGTAATCGACCGTGCCCTTTTAAAGGAATCGTCCCGGACATTTGCCTATAACGAATAGGTAATTCACTGAAATCCGAAATCTGGATAGCCCAAGGAGGATTTGAATCACAGTTCTCCTGAATGCCAGTCCAGTGTGTAATCACTGCGCCACCTCGCTGGGTAGAGACCGAAGAAAAAGAGAGCATTGTAAAGCTGTGGGAACGCCATGTGACGGTACAGTGGGCGTGCCATGGTTTCTGTAAGAGCGAGAGCCATGTTAGTTTTAATGAAATAAAAGGTTTCAGCTTGGTAGGCGATGTGAGATGTTTAATTTATTAAAATTTACAACTATAAAATACTTGTGACTTGTACCAGCAAGACCTTTTAAATGTATTTTATGATATGACGAAAAATGTTTTAAGCAGAGCACATAGGTCATCATGACTTGCAATTCGGCACGCACTGATGATGATCCACCATAATGACGAAATCGACAGGTTGTCAATTTTAATAAAATAAACATCTCATGTCGCCTACCAAGCTGAAACCTTTTGTTTCATTATTATTATATGGTGGACTGGCACAATATGGAATCTAATTACATGTTAGTTTCGTTACTCATACTGTGTAATCGAGAGTGATCTTCTGTGGTTTGTTGTGCACATGGTGATGTTTTTTTTTTTCTTTTATTACCCAATTAGGCGTCTGATTTTGTTGGTGATACTGTATCCAGAAGTAATTGCTTACTATATCCTATAAGTGTGACCTCTTTTCTATGTCAATTGTAAAAAACAAATGGAATACGCGGTGATTGCCAAATGTAGTGGTGCACCACTTGGAGAATGAGGGCAGGCGGACAGACTCAACCTACGTCTACGTAAATACTCTATAAATCGCATTGAAGTGCATGGTAGAGGGTTTATCAAACTCCTTTTATTATATTTCTCAAAAGATCCATTCTCTAATAGCTCGCAAGGAAAAGGTATACACAAATCTTTCCGTTTTCGATATGATTTATTTTAGGTGGGTGCTAAGAAAATATGCTCGCTGGCCGCGGCGGTCGAGTGGTCTGCGGCGTGTCAGTCACGTTCTGCACGGCCACTACGGTCGGGGGTTCGAATCCCCTCCCCCCCTCTGGCATGGATATTTGTGCCGTCCTTAGTATTAGCTAGTTCATAAGTAGTGCGTAAGTTTAGGGTCTGATGACCCCGTAATTAAGTCCCAAAAGCTTTATTCGTAAGTAGATCTCGTCTAACAGAATAACGCCTTTCTTTTAATGATTTCCATCCTAACTTGTACATCCTTACCGTGACACTCTCTCTCATATATCGCGATAATACAAATTGAGTTGTTCTTCTCTGAACTTTCTCTAAATCGTCTGGCAGTCCCACATGGTGCGGATTCTACAATGCGCAGCAATACTCCAAAACAGGATGCTCAAGTGTAGTGTAAGCAGTTTCCTTTGTAGGACTATTGCATCTTCTGTTTTCTGCCAATGAAACGTAGCCTGTGGTACACCTTGCCTACAATATACGTGTTCTTTACGTTTTCAGTTGTTCGTAATTCTTACTCCCTGGTATGTAGTTGAATTTACGGTTTGTAGATATAACTGATTTATCGTGTAAACGAAGTGTAACGAATACCTTTTAGTAGTCTTATTACTAACTTCGCACTTCCCATTATTAAGGGTTTATAGCTAATTTTTGCACCATGCTGATATTTAAATCATTTTGTAGTTGCTTTTGATCTTTTGGTGACTTCACTAACCGGAATATGACTGCAACATCCACGTACTCAGATTGTCTCCTAAATCGTTTACAAAAATAAAGAACGGTAGGGGCCCTATAACACCTCCCTGTGGAAAGCGAGAAATCAGTTTTTCGTACTCGACGACTTTCTGTCAGTTACGACGTATTGTGTCGATAGAAAATCACGAATCCAATCGCACAACTGTGGCGAAACTCCATAATTACGCAATTTTATTAATGACACTTGTGAGTTACAAAAAGCCTACCGGAAGTATAGGGCATTATTTGACATCCCTCATCGATAGCACTCATAATATCCTGTGTGTGGTGTCGCACAAGTCTGAAGTGCGCGCCACGTACTTTCGCCGCGCGCTGCCATGCAAGCACGGCACTGCGTTCCTACGACGTCAGAAGGGCGCCCTCTGCTGCAACCGCGTTCGTGGCCACCACTGAACTGTATCAGCCACTTGGGAATCAGACAGGCACTAGGACTCATCAGTAGGCAGGCCTCTATCTAGATAAACTATATATCAGAATTCCACTAGTCTGTTGCCCTCCAAGTTAAGTATTGTATTATTTCTACGAAATATATATCTTGTTCTAATCTGGCTTAGTGTTTCTAGTTTCTGCTGTCTCACTGGCTGGTCACCGATGTATCCGCACACGCATGCATCCTACTTCCTGTGTCGGTCTGTCTCTACTCGACTCCCGACACCTCGGACAACCGGCGTCAACGAGACACAAAACTGTGAGGGTTTCACAAGAACGATATATTCAGAATCCGTGTTGCAAGCCTTAAACCACGCAACCACTGCCATATGGCGACTGGCTTCGCAACTACCAGAGGGCAGAATTGCTCTTCAGTCGTAAAGGAATTTCGTGCCTGCCCCAGAGGAGTGTTACATAAACTTTCCTTTCACAATATATACTTAAATGTTATCGTATATGACATCGGACGTTCAATGAGGAATTTTGTGGATGATGCTATAGAATGTCGAAAGGAAAACTGCAACAAAATGCAAGACGATCTGCAGCGTATGAACGCATGGTGCATGGAATGACAATTGAGGTACAAATAAGCCAATTTAAATTGTTCCTTTTACATAGAAATGAAGATCCTTTATTATAGCGGAACACATTTTGAAAGGCAGTTCCATAACATTTCCATAACTTTTCTGGGAGTAGACAGAAGGAGCGTTTTGAAATGGAACGACTGTATAAAATTAATCGTGGATTAGACATATGTCAGACGGGAGTAAATTGAAAGAATCCTCAGGATGAGTAGTCAAATGTTCAAATGTTTGTTAAGCTTATGGGACTTAACTACGGGGTCATCAGTCCCTAAACTTACAAACTACTTATCTACTACCTTATACTAAGGACGGCATAAATATCCATGCCCGAGGGGGCATTTTAACCCCCGACCGTAGTGGCCGTGCAGACCGTGACTGGAGCGCCACAGTCCCCTGGGCCACCGCGGCCGGCGATGAGTAGTCCATAATGAAGATCGGTGCTTGAATATTGCTTATGAAAGTATCAAGAGGTAGGGGTGATAGAATACATGAAGACGATCCAATTGAGATCTTCGTTACAAGCTCAGTTAGAAAGCACGAAAACGTCACAGAAATGATCGAGAAACAACAGTAGCAGACGCTCCAAAAGAGACTTTCTACCGAGGTACATCTTGAAGAGTGGACCGATATAATGCGTGTTCCTACTTATGTCTCGCGTAAATTAAAGAGATGACAGCCGAAAACTGAGGCATACTTGCAATCGCTTTTTTTTGTGACCCCTACGCGACTGGGCTATCAGAAATACATGAGGCACCCTCCACCACACAGTATTACGTAGCTTGCGAAGATTGCCTGCACATGAAGATGTATGTAGCTAGAGGCAGAAACGACATGCATAGTTGTCGCACATTTCTAGGTCTAAGGCCATATGAGCGACAGAAGCGAGAGACAGCGCGTGAAAGCTTCACGCGACTAATTTCAACCGCATGTATGGTTATACGGCCAACGACCTACATAAACAACATAGACTGGCTATGGTTCGGCCATACTTGAAGCAAATTGAAAGCTCGGCCGCCATGTTTTATAACGTCACTTAGGCGTAGCCAGTCGTCTGCTATAGCACTGGATCATATCACACTCACTTTGTGCAATGACTAAACAAACCATTCTCAACCTGCTTATTGTTTTTTTTATAGCCAAGCTAATATAGATAAATGATAGAAAACAAATCGGAAAGCTTAATTACAAATGGCACATACACTACATCGGCTTAACATCATCTCATTCATACAAAAAATACACGCCTTTCCACTGTCCTTTAAACAGTATTAGTTTCGTGTACATTTACCTAATATGCTTACCTCTTTTCTGTGCAGATTTGGCTTTAAATAAAGGATGTATTCTACAACTGAAGTAATGTTTTAATAACAGCTTTATTAGGCTGGAGTAATGAGATTCCTCCCAAAATTCCGAGGATACTATTAAGTGCTCGTAGTTGGTAAATAAATTTGGTCTGTTTCCCAAAATTCTAAATATCTACATACATTTGCAAAAGAAAAATTTTTGTACAAGATCTTTAGAGGGATTGAACAGGCTGTTTTTTATTCCTTATAATCCGATTAATCCTGCTTGATTCTCATCTTTCGGACCAAGGAGAAGTTCCAGGAGATTCCAGTATGTATTCCAGTATATATGCAACTACTTTTTTGGAATATAATGTCAGTATTTCGTATTCTGCCACATAGTCATGGTCAAAATGAATAGACCTACATCTCTCCTGCTTGACTACATGACACATCTTCAAAGGAAACTAATTCAGCCATGTGACTTTTTTTGGAGATCCCCTTGCTGGAGTTTTTGCTGTTTGAAGATGTTAAGGGAACGAAAATATTGTCGGAATCGAATTAGCCATTTGTTGCATACATGTATTTCTTCTCAAAATGTGATGATCTGTATGCAGTAGGTTTCCAATTATCTCGCCTCATATTGGCTAACCCTCGTTTTGTAAGTTCTTCTTTTTTCAAAGGAAAACTTAAAAATACAATTACAGCTTACTTTAGTTACAGTAGGACTATTGTATGCAGAAATGTTGTAGGACAAATGATGAGTACACGAAATATTAGAAACGAAAACATACAAATACTAACAGAAAATACGATATTCCAACAGTCTTATTAGCGCGATTCGTACATTTATATGCTGCGCATACACTGGGCACGATTTCAGCTTAATAAATAACCTTTCAAGTTTACAACGATACATAAAATGTGAAACCAAAACAAGTAAATAGCGTCGGCCTAACTTTCGTATTCGTCGCACTAGACGTTGGAAAAAATGGCTGCCACAGTTCCTGGTTGCTTCCACAAGGAGCGCTGTTAACCCAGAGATAGCCACTCTATGTAGTTTATATAGCTCGTTGGTTACGGCTCTGTCCTACATGAGCGACATCTGCTGCGCCGCGCGAGAGAAACGACAACGAGCACGTTAGAGATTCAAACCTGTTTGAACATTGTCGCTGTCGCACGCCCTACAAAGTCTGCTTGTAGATCTTATAAGGGTTGTTCCAAGAATTCTGCGAGCTAATATTCCCTGAAATATATGAGACTGCTACTGCAACTGTTTCTGAAACATCAAAATATTAAATTGTTCATATAATGAAGAATTTTTATTTGGATAAGAAGTGTCCTGATGGAACTAGCTCGTAAATATTATTCTGGACTTTATAGGCGACTGAAGTTCAATTTTTAAATTGTTTCTGTCAGTATTCTGTTAGTTTCATTTACACCATGATGAACGAATTTTGAACAATTACTCGCATTTGTGTGCATTATGCCTTTGCAAATCTTCGACAGTAACAACAACTTACGCCCCAAAAGTAAGAGAGACAACACTACAAACAAGATGTATGTGACATTATGGTTCTGAGTAAATATCTTGCTATAATGTTTCATTAGTAATGTAATGTGCTTGGTACAGTGTGATATGTGTTACCAAGCACTATGTGGGTAGCACTTTAAAAAAGTAATTTGCGATGCTCAGTGAAAAGAATATATAAAACTTCGGGGAAAAGAGAGAGAGAGAGAGAGAGAGAGAGAGAGAGAGATTGAGAGAAGAAACAGCTGAAAGGGCTGTAGTTGGAAGAATTAAAACATTAGAAAGTAAGGGAATGGAACTAGCAACCGCATCACTTATAATTTACGAGTTCAGAACGCACTACTGTGCTACGCTAACTGGAATATTGGTATACTATAAAATTGTGTAATTATTCCTTTCAATAGTAATATCTCTCTCTCTCTCTCTCTCTCTCTCTCTCTCTCTCTCTCTCTGTACTTAATCAGTTATTGCTCACGAAAGAAAAACTCATTGACGGCATAGTCGAAAGTATCTGTGCTCGTCGTCGTATTTTCGAACTATTTGGCTGGATACCTGCATCAGGGCCGGAGCTAGGGGGGAGGGGGGGGGGGGGGGGAGCGGCAAAGGGGTCAGTTGCCCTGGGCGGCAGAATTTAGAGTGCGGCAAATTTTGACCGACTAATGTATCTTTCTGGTATAACTTAATAAAATTTACTGAAACAGAATTATTAAAAGTAAAATGACTGCAAGAAATACCGAAATCATTTAATAAAACTGAAATTCCTGGTTGCTGACTTCAGTGTTGCCCTGACACAGATACTTCAGCTAATAAAACTTTAAAAATCTACTAGATATTAGCTATAATGAGGGAGATGTTTGCGTTATTGCATAAGTAAATGCACAATATTTATTAATTTGCATAGATTTCCTTTTTCAGATAAATGAACATTCATATTTCATATCAAGGTAATATTTGTAGAACAGGTGAATCTGAATAACGTTCCAGTCCTTATAAAAATAAAAAACAAAAAAAGTGTTTCAGGTGCGCACACTTATTACTGAAAGTCAAAAGCATTAAGAATCTAGAGTCCTCTCTCGGTAGCGGTGGAACTGATAGACATCTACACAGGATACTGCCTGACAGAGGGTTCATCGGACCACTTTTATACTCTTAATCTCCCATTCCATTCACGAATAGCGCGCGGGAAGAAAGAACATCTGAATCTCTCTGTTCGGGTTCTGATTTCACGTATTTATTCTGATGACCTTTTCTACTTATGTAAGTGGGAGGCAACAATATATTTTCGAATTCGAAGGAGAATGTTGACGATTGTAGTTTCGTAAGTAGCCCACGTCGTAGCGATAAACGCCTTTGTTCTAATGATGCGGTTGAAGCTGTTTACAAGCATTTTCATAAAGTTTTGAAGGCCCTGGAAGAAACTGAAACTTATAAATCGTCAACAACAGATACAAATCAGAGACAAGATCTATTTTTTTTTTTAAATAAGAAAACTCAAATTCATTACTTAAACTTTTTTCTGGTATGCAATATTAAATTAAATTGCTTATGTTAATTAGTTTCTGCGAAGTTAATACTTTACAATTGTAAATAAATTAATAAAATTCAGCAACCAGTTGCTTGTTGTTATTTATTTTAGACGACCGGTTTCGGACGCTTGAGTGCCCTTCTTTTGGTCTCTATACAGACAAACAAGTGGATTGGTATACAGTAAAGGCTATAAATGTACAAAAGTCGGTTACAGAAATGTGAAGCAGTTTTGAACTAAATCGATTGTAATAAGATATGTTCATATAATGGGATATAATTAACATTTACATTTTAGTATTTTAGCTTAATGAATGTAGCTACATGCTATTATGAGAATCAACACTGAGTGCAGAGATTATGGAATCAATAATAATCAGCAGCTATCAAAGTACCAATGGATGAGCCTAATAGTGAAAGAGTAAAAATAAATAAGAAAAAAAGCTATGGGAAAACAGTAATACTCGATGTGTTGAAAAGAAAAGGGTGAAGAGGGGAGCAGGTGACTGATAAAACAGTAGCTTAACACATTACAATTGATGAAGTTGTTCGAAATATTCAAGGACTTTTGGGCTTTCTCAAAACTTCCCGGTATTCTTGTACCTCTGAAGCTATTTCTGAGGCCAAAGTGTTAGCACAAGATAATGAGATATCAACGGCATTCTCCGAAAAAAGGATTAGAACAAAGAAGAAAATGGCCGATGAGCTTTGCGAGGATGAAGTACCCAACATTCACAGAAAAAATAAGGAATAATTGACAGAGCTTAGTACCAGGTTTACCGCACTTGAGAAAATTAGCGCAAAAATTAGTTTTCTGTGTGGTGTGAAAATTCAAGAAATGGAAGTGGAGGACTTGAAGGCCAAAGCTGCGGAATTGGTAGAAGATCTTAGCGAGGAAGCACTTGAAGTTGAAAGTTTCAGACAACATGCGCTGGCAGTAGACGAAGCCTTGCAAGATTCCACTGCATCATCAACATTAAGTTTAATTTATAAAAATAAATTGGTAGAGAGGTATCCCAATCTTACTACAGCGTTAAAATATATCTTACCATTCTAGTATCTGTTTCGTTTGGAGAAAGAAGTTTCAGCAAGCTGACACTAATTAAATATACAAGAGGAGCACGACTGCTTAACAAATCTGAGTATAATATCCATAGAGCACAAACGAGCTGCTTCTCTAAACTATTGTGATATCAAAAACAGTTTTGCAGCAGAAAAAGATCGAAAAGCGAAATTTTGAATTGATTTTTGTACGATGAGTAATCTTTTAATATTTTTGTTTGTATTAAAATTGTTCTGTTTTCCTTTGATCTTTATTCACTTAATAATATAAGTTCATGTTGTGCGATTGTGACATTTATTTAGAAATATGTAACCCAATTAGCATCAAAAAGTAAAAGTCGATTCTTACAGGGTGGGGGGGGGTG